>OX637473.1:4320000-5570000 GCA_951800055.1 Cenopis cana
TTATTTTGGGTAGTATTCAAGGAAATCTTTTGTGAGCATGTAAAATCAAATACTAGAATTGTGTAAAATATAACTTTTTGTCAAGTTATAGGTATAATCTGCTTTGGAAATAGGTGTTTGTTTTGCAATAACAGATTTGAATTTGGAGTCATCAAGACCAGTAATGTGTTTTCGAAATTTGTTGTAGAAAAAGCGTCCGGAACGAGTAATCTATTAGATACAAATATTTGGTACTAAATATTTTCAACTAAAATTTGGAGTCCATATCACAATACCTCCTGAACCAAACGACAATTAACCCCTAACTGAAACTACAAGCAATTCTCGACTATTTCAGGAAATCCCTGGTTAGCTTAGTTCCGAAGTCAATCACAAGTCAAATTTGATTGTGTTAATTGTCTTTGGCCGATAGCCGGCCAAATACAGAAAGCTGTAACTGCACGCATTTCCCTTTCGAGTTATGTCCTTCCATGTACATAATTGAGGTACGAGTAGCATAGAGAAATTGATTCAATTAGTTTCAAATAGTTTCAATACCACCGGCTTAATGACCTTAAAATTGAACCACCATTTGTCAAAACCGAAATTGTCAACCCCTACAGACCCTGGAATTACCAATTGTGCGTAATAGTACATTACTTACCAAGGGCGATAAAACAAAGAATGTCTCAGATCGCAGGTATTTTACGCCCGAGCCGAAGGCAAGGGCGATAAATATGCGATCTGAGGCTTTCTTTATTATCGCCCGTGGTAAGTACAAAATTTTATGTCACCCCCTGGCCAGGAAGTGGGTTTTTTCGAGCGCGGTGCGTGCGATAATGGCCACTTTATGGCCAGGTGTGACATAATAGTAGTTTATGCAACTGGTACATAATGAGGGGCATTAAAACCCGAGTGTGTTTTATGAAACGAGCCGAAGGCGAGTTTCATAATAAGGTCACACGAGTGTTTTAATGCCTAATTATGTACAGTTGCATACATTACTTTATCTACACACATATTATAATTACTCTAAGATGGGTTCAGAAACCGTAGTAAATAAATACAATAATTGTGTTAATACAACCTTTTTTGCACGGTTGCGGAAATATCGAAATCAGAACTGGCAACAGATACCTGAATGTTATTTTAAAAAGTAAAGAGTCCCTATTCTGATGTGATCATGTCGTTCTAGCTCAAATTTCGTGCGATATATACTAAAAAAACATCGAGCTGACATTTCGCATTGACTGAATTTGAATTTTCAGTGATACTAGAATAGGGACATGTCAACTTTGACATTTAAATTTTGACAGTTTTGTTTGACGTAATATTTTAACATCATATATTAGATTAAAATGAAATATTTTATTACTGCTGTAGCCTTAGCCACAGATAAGAAAATTGCCATAAATTCATTGAATGTTGAAATGAGAGTCATTTTCTACGGTTTCCGAACGCATATTAGAGGATTTATGATATGTGTGTAGATAAAGTATATTAATGTTGATGTCGTCAACTTGAAGTAGACTAAAATCACATCACAATGGTTTTCGCACTGTTTCATAACTTATGTTTTTTTATAGTACAGGCCGCCATTATGAATATCCATGCATAATTTTGAAACAATATCAGAAAAATACATATATTATGAAAATAGATTATTACTATTTATTGGCTTGGCTATGAATAATTTATAATATTAAAATTAAAAATAAAAGTCGTGTAAAGTATCCCATTGTCTATATTTTTTAAATATATTATTTAACACGTGAACGGTAGGTAATAATCATGACCAAAACTAAAATATATACCTAATACTAGCGGTTGCCCGCAACTTCGTCTGCGTAGAGCTCGGTTTTTAGTTAAAACATCTTAATATCCAGGAAACGGTATAATAATTGTGGTACTTTTACCCGGCGAGACCAAATTATTAATATGCTGTATAAATCGGTCAACCCAAATTCTCAACCCCTCTAAAATCCCATTAGGTACCTACTTATCGGTTAAAAACTCTCATTTACTTAGGCTATTTTTGTGTGAGTTGACACGTATCTTGTCGCTTTCTCTTCGTTACTGTACGTATTTAATTATGGACCTGTAGCTCTAGTATAAGTTTTTTCGAAACATTAACTAATTCGAAAGCGTTTGCGTTTTGTCTCAAAATGTATGAAAGTGGTATGAAAACGAGAACAGCGCCACTGGTGGTCACTAGTGCAAACTAAAACAGCGAGTATAACATTTGTTGCTAACCGATGAACGCGCGTATTTCAAACTCGGTGAGAGCGTTTTCATACATTTTGAGAATTAGTTAATGTGTCGAAAAAACTTATACTAAGGCCACTGTAGAAATTTCGTTTCAAACATTTATCCAAATCCACAAATCCTGAAATCATTTAAACAGTCTTTTTGTGAAATGAAAGTCTCTCTATTAAAAAAATGTTGCTTCCCATACAAACTTTGAACCCCTTTTTAACCCCTTTAGGGGTTGAATTTCAAAAAACGCAGATATTAGTTTTGTTTTATTTAAACAGAGAGTCTCTGTAAGAAATTTGAAGTACCTCACTTAAAAGAAATTTGCTCCCCATACAAACTTTGAACCCCTTTTTAACCCCTTTAGGGGATGAATTTCGAAAAACGCTGAAATTACTTGTTTTGTATTATTATAAGGAACTTTCATATAAAGTTGGAAGACTCTCACTTTAAAAAAAAATTGCTCCCCATACAATATTTCACCTCTATTTTTAACCCCTTAGGAGACGAAAATTTTAAAAACGCAGATATCACTTTCATTGTCTTATTTTAAGGAGTCTTTGTTCAAAGTTTCAAGTCTATACCTTTAAAAAATTATTGCCCCCCATACAAACTTTGCACCCCTGTTTTACCCCCTTAGGGGTGGAATTTCCAAAAATCCCGTCTTATTCCTTGCCTCCGTTATATAACCTAACTATAGTGTAAATTTCAAATTTCTAGGACCGGCAGTTTCGGCGGGGCGGTGATTATATAATCAGTCACCCATCAACTTTATATATATAGATTAGTTCTGTTAAACCCCAAGCTACTTGAAGCAGAAATGTTATTGATGGGGTTCTATTGAAGCAAGTTACTGTAAGTTATGCATACATGTGAGGGATGCGCGGAAAACTATTGATATAGTATTTACAGATAACGCTGAAAATCGCCCAAGTCTTACTTTTTCAGTTACCTGAGTCGTTTTAAAAAAAATTGTACATAGTAAAGGGCTTAATGAAAACAAAATTACGATCGCGTCCTTTGTGTAACGAAAGTTAGCCATACAAAATATACATGAGTCATCGTTATACAAAGGAATCAATAGTTAAGTTTTGTTTTAATTAAAGCCCTTAACTATGTACAATTTTTTTTAAACGACTCCCCTATCGGTTTTGTTCAGTATCATTTGAACTTATTTTGTGTCATTATTTATGTACTTTGTGTAATTAAGCATTTCCTAATGCAATGTCAAAAAAAAATAAACATGTTCTGAAAGTCCGTCACAGACAACGTGAATCACACTTCTGCTCTGACACTTAGCAAGGCGCGTGAGAAAGGAATAGGATAGTCCAAAATGTGGAGGTCAGAGGGCACTTACTATTAGGTCACGTTTTTACACAGACGTTTTGAACGTGCGCGAGTAAATGTGCAATACGGTACAGAGGTGTATAACCCGTAATATTTGTTGTATGTACCAACTCATTTGCAATGACATTTGTCTTCTGCAGTCGAAGAATTTGAATGTTTGGCGGGTAAGTAATACGAGATATAAGAACTTATCATATAACAGTCATAATATATACGCTCACTCCGTATAAACTTTTTGAGTATAACGGTCACTGCATATAATGAACAAAAGATATAAATTCAAAATTATATGATATAATTTCTTCTGAACCTAACCTAACAGAGTCGGTTTTGCTCCGGAAGGTTTTGCTCGCTCGCTTCGCTCACTTGCCCGGTAGCTAAGTTTGTTTTAAAAAATTATGAGTTATACTAAAAGATATTACGTATTATGAGCGTTATACGTTATGTATATTATACCAATTGAAATTAGGCAATTTGAGTGTTAATACAAAAATAATTATATAATATCAATATTAAATCAATTGACCGTTATTCCTTAAATAAGTATTGATTTTGTTGTTATAGCTAACGTTCATTATATCTTGCGAACGTTATTCATTTGAAAATATATATATTGTTGTTATATCTCGTGGGACGCACTCATGTTTGGCATGTTTGGACTCTGCAATAGAAATAGAGAGATAAAAATTTTGTACAACGGTATAAATAGGTGACCTTTTCATTCCATGAGTCCATTCCATTCAGTTGAACTCGAGTGAATGAAATGATAAGATCAGTCTGTAATTGAAGGAGCGCAAATAACTTTAAAGCGTTGAAAGTACAAGCTTCAAGAAAATAAAAAATCTGTTATAATCTTTTAATGTATTGGGTATTTGGATTATTTCAAAATACGTCGTTGCCTTCTAAGTGCAAATCAGATTGAGATGTATTTAGAATTTTTACAAGGTTTTAATTAAGGGGAGGTATCCCCAACGCAAATGTCCCGCTCTAACACGCGTGAGTTTACAATTAACCATCCCGCTCTCTACGCAAGCTCTGCGCGCAGTTTTGCAAATATTTGGCTATAGTCATTAAGCCAATCATTTTATCAAAGCAAACCCTGCGAATATGTCTATAACTATTTACGATCTTTAATTGAGTACAAAAATTAAATGTTAAATATCAGTAATATAGCCGTAGTATTGAAAATACATTCTAAAAAGGGGTAACTTCGCGATTTTTTTTCTATCGAGTGAAATTCATCAGGTCATGTAAGTGACTGCGATTTTGACTAGACAAGATCCTTATGTAACACATATATTTTTTTTAGATTTTTAGACACTATATTCTATGACTCAGATGGTTTTTAAAAACTCAAAAGTGGTAATACACGGCCTTAAGTAATGTTCTGTAAAAGGTAAGTATCGCGAATAGCAGAAATCGCTCGTAGAGGTTTGACTCATAGAATATGTATTATCATGACACCAATATGTATTACGGCCGCTATATGACGCCACCGCTATGCAAGGAAACCAGAGCTTTAGCAAATAACAATGAATTTTGACGAACGTAAATTTAAATAACAGATATTTATACTCGTAAAGTACTAACACTCAATAAATACTCGTACGCGTAACTTCTTTCCTCATGGTATGTACATTAGACGATCGTGTTTGTCTTACGGCATGTTAA
Source organism: Cenopis cana (assembly GCA_951800055.1). Lineage (NCBI taxonomy): Eukaryota > Metazoa > Arthropoda > Insecta > Lepidoptera > Tortricidae > Cenopis > Cenopis cana. The sequence continues at coordinate 4,325,251 of OX637473.1, forward strand.
GTTAATATATAGGCTAGGTCAAAATAAACTAATTTAACGGCTTGATTAGACGAAGTATTTCGTTGTGTTTACTTACACTCTGTTCTGTTGGTATCTTTAAGGACTTTGATCTCCAAAAACGGGAGACAAGGGATCAAGACATTAAGTATACATAAATAGCTTATATTAAATAGTGTATAAAAACAAATAATTCTTAATACATAGTTAAAGGGGGATCCCTGTGACATGCTGGAATCGTCACATTTTAAACGTTTTATAGGATTCAGGCTGCATTATATTTGATAGACAGCAGCTGTTATCTGATGATCGCGTCGTATTGCGTTTAAATATCGTAAAACGACGTAAGTACCTACTAGATTTCTACGCATGTAAACGCGCGCGGCGTCGGGTCGGCTGAAATAATTAATACCTATTTTACAAAAAAAAACCTATACACCCCTAATCGTCTACGTCATTCCTTAACCTCGGAATTTCATTTCCATTACCTAGCCGTCTCTTTTATATTCCATTACATAGATAGACATTGCAAACATTGCCTTCCTTACCGCATTGAATCGGGTCAAAGTGACTTCCCGCAAATACCAGGCAGTTAATTGCAGGCAATGAGACAATATCGCCAGCGGGTGTGCGGAAGCGGGTTCCCTTGTACCTATTACCATTAGATATGCGAGATAGTAATGGCAATAATGGGCAGTGGGAGAACGCGTAGGCGTACAACTGCTGCGGACATTGGTTTTAGGATGGTTTTAATAGCAGCTTTATGAGCTGCACGATGCTATTTCCTTCGGGATACGCCACATGTCAGATTTTTACTAGAAATATTCTTAGGCAAATATAATCAATACGATGACTTATGATGACGACTTTTATCAGACATAGTAAATCCCTTTTTTTTTAAACTTTAGACAACACAAAACGTTGGCTCAAACACACTCAAGAGAAAAAATTAGGGGTAGGTACAATTTCTATGGAATTTCCATAGAAAGTGTACCCATAACTTTTGCTCTTGAGTGTAGTAGATATCTCGCGTAAGGTTGTCTAAGTCAGTTACCTTTTAAAACGCCTAAGCGAGGCATACAGCTACTTCTAAGACGCAGGCTTCCGTAACGGCTCCAATGCAACGCTCAAGTTAGGTACATTCAGAATCATCAGTAATGATTAAAGCTCTGCTTAAGCTGGGCACAGCCTCCTCTCACAGATGAAAGGGAATAGACATTAATCCCCACACTGGCCCCGTGCGCTATTTATTTATTGCACTCTATTTGTATACACTGTATGTCCAGATATGAGTTTCAGCTCGAATATCAGACGATAATGAAGCACAATAGCCATGACGTGATTGATGTATGGATCCGCACTAGTGATGTGCCGGTACCGGGATTATTGGGAAATATCGGCTAGGAGTGGGAATATCAATCGCTTGTATAGTAGATGAGATATTATTTGCACCGATTCCTCGAACAACCTGTATTGCGAATAGGTGCAAATTATTTGTCGTCAACCATAAGAGCCTAGGTTCTTGTCGGTGGATCAATCTTCATTTTATTTGTTCTTGAGTCTTTATTTTAACAATCTGATACGACACGCGATGTTTTATTTTGCATTTAATTGGTCTTCTTGGTCTATGTATCTCTGTGGTAAATAGGTAGTTACTGAGAATGTGAGTTATGATTTATAGAAACATCGACGTCATTTAAATGTGGATTATGAGTCCAACTAAAAATTTAGCTTTATTTATAGCCAAAGCAACGTCCAGAGAAAAAAACGCTAAACTAAATCTTTGCATGTCCTTTTTAATAGTATAAAATTACATTCATAAATTCCAACTTTTCACCTTAGTTAATAACGAGCACCATTAGTGTATACTTGGACCACTTCTATATGACAATGGTTTCTCGAAAATGGCTCTAATGATATTGACGAGGCCTCACAAACCCCTCTAACTAGGTTTCAGTGAGTGAGGCTTCGACCTATGTCTCATTCCCGGGATAATTCGTTTACTTCGAGTTTGCACAGCCCAAAGCAGATTGACGCCAGAGAGCGTACCGAAATCGAAAACGAAATGTCCCTACATGGGACATAGTATCCTTGATTAAACACGTAAACGATGATAATGAACGTCGTCTTCATCTTAATTATCACGTAGCTCATCGTAATCACGATGCCTTGATCCCATAATTAATAATCACTAAACTATTTCATAAACAGTTTAATTTTGTGTTACTCGGATGACACTCAAATATGTAATGAGGTCAGTGAGACGCTGGTGCTGGTAAGCCGCGATGTCCGGGGATAGAAACTGTAATTTTGTTACCTTTTTTTAGCTCTGAAAGTGTGACAAGGATGGCACCATTTCAAGGACTCATCATCCTCAGCCTGTAGTCGTCCACTGCTGGACATAGGCCTTCCCAAATTAGCGCCACCACACCCGGTCCTCAGCTCTCCGCATCCAACCGCTTCCCGCCACTCTCTTCAGGTCGTCGGTCCACCTGGCGCGGTCGTCCCACAGGCCGAGTCGTTCGCGGTCTCCACTCCAGAACTCGTCTGCCCCATCGACCATCGGCTCTTCGACAAATATGCCCCGCCCACTGCCACTTCAGCTTCACCACCATTTCATGTACTGCAAGCAAATATAATAATCGTCTTCGGCTGTTACACTCATATAATTCGAATCAAACGTCACTTAGTAGATTGATTATTAAATATCCCTTTTTGTTGATCGAGTGCAAGTGCGATAAAGAGAATACGCTTTTGGTTAGCGTTAGCCCCTTTGGTACTGCTCATCAATATCACTGCATCGGGTGGAGATTTTAGTCCGTAGGCGTCAATTGTCTACCAAGGGCCAATTTCCAGATGAGTTTGTCATACGGTCGGAACCGGGCCTGCAGTATCCAATGAGGATTTCTTCCACCCACGGAAAAAAAGAAGTGCAATGGAAAGGGAGATACATTTTTTGGTTAGCGTCCTCCGTTGGCACTGCTCATCGGAATGGATATTGTTATTGGCACATCACTTACACGGACATCAGATACGGGCTATAATACACTTCCTGGGCGTCGATTTGAATACTGCATAGGAATAGATTTTCCGTGTCAGTAAATTGATATATGCAGTTTAAATAGACATTGTTCACGTTGAAATTTTCTTTATGATTTTCTTAAGCATACAACAAATACAAAATATGTACTAGTTTATTTTATTGAAGAAACAATATTATTTATAGTACTCAATTAACTAATAACTTATTATATAAAAAAAACTCAGAGATAAAATACAGGATATATCTATTCAGTTATCTGTTTTAACACCAGGGGCTTTTGAGAGTAGGGTTCCATAATACAATTTTTTTCGGGTTGGTCCAGTACAACCCGAAAAAAATGAAGTTTTCACCTCTACCTCTCCTCCTAATCATTTTATTCTTTTTTATAAAGCGAAAAATAAATACATATTCTGTTTATTGGGTAGAACAATTTATTGGGTAGGTACATATTATAACGAAAAAAATAAGAAAAAGAAAAAGAAAAAGAAAAAGAAAAAGAAAAAGAAAAAGAAAAAGAAAAAGAAAAAGAAAAAGAAAAAGAAAAAGAAAAAGAAAAAGAAAAAGAAAAAGAAAAAGAAAAAGAAAAAGATAGACGTCGTGTCGTATAGAGAGGTCAAAGAACTGGCGTTAAGTAGAACGGACTGGAGAGAACTGCACCGACAAGAGTGAAACTCTTAAATAATGATGATGATGACATATTATAACGGTTTATTAATCTTTTGGGTATGGAACCCTAAAAACTTATGTACCTATTCCGCGTTAGCTCAGCGATTCAAAATGCATCTTTATCTCCCACACTACGTTATGCGCTGGCCAAAATATAGTTAAATATTAATAAACGCACTCATATATACCTATATATCGGTTCATTTGTTTTGCAACTACGATATCACAAATACACAATATATAGATACAAATATTACACTCACAAAAACACTCCGCTTTTGCACGTGGGTTAAAAAGATGTCAAGGTACAAGAAAACCTATTTCTATTTCTAAATAGCAGAAACCGTTTTGTCCCACGTCATTCGGAATGAGACGTCAGCTGTGAGAGCGGGTGCCATGATTACGCAGGATGTTAATTTTCTTTGTGTGCGGGTAGGATGTAATACAAAGGCTTTGACGCCGTCGCGGCGGGTATGTAGCCGTCATTAGAAGGAAGTTTACAAGCATCGTGCATAATTTTAAAATTAGGGAACGTTGGTTACCTACGTATGTTCCCTTTTGATTGAGTTATTTTTGGTGTAAGTAGCGGTGTTTAACACACTAGTTGGTATTTTTTGACATCGTAGTCTTGAATCGTCTAATTAATTCCAATTTTAGATAGGTGATCAGATAGTAACTAAATTTTCTCTTTGTTCCTAAAAACATAAGAAGTTACACTTTTATGACGGCATAAGCTAAGCGTTTGCTTAGTATGGAGGTTGTACGCCTCGTTTTTTCCACTGACATTATTTTCAAACTTATGCTCAAAAAATAAATAAATGGATAAATTAGCAGCACTCATTACAATTATACACATTTCGGAGTTCAAGTATTAAATTAATGCTCTAAATTTCAGTCGAGTGCCTACAGTATACCTCAAGGATGCACGCTAAGACCTAGATGTCATTTCACATTGACCTGACAAAAGAAATTATTTGGTCCATTACTTAACCCAATGTTGATAAACATCCTTCCTTTAAAGTTACACAAACAATGAAACGCAGAATATTTCGTTAACAACAAAGTAAATACAACTCGAAAACTGTGTCAACAACAGTCTCTCTTAATTATTTTTCCGGGAGTGAATATTTTATTGCACCTCGGCCCTAGAGGATAACATCGAACGGAGACCTGCGCATTCGGAATAATTATTTAATTGGGCTCTTGGGACCTGAATCCAATATAATTTGAGTGGAGCAATAGATCGATACGTTTTACACTGCCTCAACTTTGCATTTAATTTACAGTATTGAGGAAAAATAGTGGCCTTAATTTACTGCCATAATTTAAATACAGTAAGAGACTAAGAGGATTTATGGTCAGAAGATGGATGGAAGGGTCGGAAGGGGACGACCAAGGCGAGGGTATCTTGAACAAATTTCTGCGATATTGAAAAAAGGCCAGGTCAGAAGTTCCCGCAACCGACGAGCATGTATGACGACCGCTTTAGCTTAGTTGGTAGTGACCCTGCTTGCGAAGCTGGAGGTCCCGGGTTCGAATCCCGGCCGGGGCGTTTTATTTGTGTGATGAGCACGAATATTTGTTCCTGGGTCTTGGATGTTTTCTATGTATTTAAGTATCTATTTATCTATATAAGTATGTATATCGTCGCTTAGTACCCATAGTACAAGCTCTGCTTAGTTTGGGACTAGGTTGATTTGTGTAAGATTGTCCACAGATATTTATTATTTATTTATTTATTATATGTATGGACGTGACTAAGGCAAAAGAAGTATGTAAGGACCGTAGTATTTGGTGTTCTTTGGTCTATGCTTACCCCAATGGGATATGGGATTGAGTATATGTATGTGTAGAAGAACACCACGCCATCCATTATTGATTTGACGGTTCGTAGTGTTGGCAACTAGAGACATAAATATTCAGAGCGGTGCGATACGGAACGTTTACGATCGTTCGTAAGGTCTAAATAAAAGAAAAGGTCCATAAAGGAAGAAGGTCTAAGATCTAAATGTCAAATCCCATACCTTACTAAAAATGACATTAAAATATGCCTACCGTACGATCGAAAAGTTACGTGATTGCTGGTCTCTCACTCTCAAGACAGCTCCTAGGGAGTTCCAGGTACCTTATCACGACCAGGAACGTAACACCACATAGCTAAAGATTAAAAGTAGTGGTATTATTATGGTTGCGGTCTTCTGTTCCAAATACGCTTTGCCCAACCTCTCTCAAAAGTTATTTTCAATTCGCCATTGTCTAAATATATCTTAATATGGCGGGGCCATATAAATGAAGGTTTCATAACATGTTTGCTATCCTTTCCCAAAATCTTTGTCACGAGCGGGGGTAGGTAGGAAACCTTGAAAGCACGTTTCACACTTCAAGAAAACCAAAACAACTCACCAAACTTCAGGGCCCCGGGATGATCTAAAGCTTTCTTTTACAAAGAGGGGGAAGCTTGTATTACAATTATCCTTATTTTAGATTTGGTGTACGTACCACATAGCGTCCATTGTCTACCAAGGGTATTATGTGGAAGTGTGAGGAACGTAACTGCACACGTCGTGTCTCTTAAAGCATAATTGGGTGTTATAAGTACCATTTCTAGTTGTACTAAGACCTAACTAAGTAGGTACCTATAGTTAGATTTGTATAATATATACATGTTTACTCTAATGTGCATAAACCAACAGTTATATTTCAGTACAACAGTAACCTAATTAAATAGTGCTTGCATTATAATTTATAAGTTCTGTATTAAAGCGGAAGTTTTAAAAGGTCAAAATATTTAAAAAAATCCGGAAAAAATAGTCAACTTCCCAGTGAGACACTGGTCCAATAAACATTATTTACTATGCAAGTATGTACTTGTACCTACCTAGTGTTGTGTTCCTGGAGGCGAGCAAGGTTGCCAGACCTCCCGAGGATGCACTATGTTGAGAGCGATGGTCCTTGTCCGTTCTGCTGTCAACACAGTGAATCCTCAAATTTTATGAAGGGTCGGCAACGAGCACGTGACTCCTTTGGAGTTGCGAGCGTGGGCTGCTGTGTCCGCTTATCATAAGGTGGACCGTACGCTTGTTTGCCACCGTTGTTGTCTAAAGAAAACACTTGAAATTAAAGTGTCAAACATCAGCAAATTAGTTTACCTTACAGCAACGAAAACAGACTGCTTATATTAAAGAGAAGATTCTGTTTACAATTAAAAAAAAGTTTCACCACATTGCATTGCAACTCAACACGAAATGACGCGCCGTAAACGTAGTGACGCGACTTATACGTGACGTTTTAAACTCATATATGTAAGGTAACTCGCTAATCTCGCTATTTGACTAATTCGCTTTTCATTCACTTTTATGTAGACATGCGCAAAATGTGTCACTAAAAAGAAAAGAGTGATATACTTCAATCCTTCACTGTGAAGTATATCACTCATTTAGTTCACTAGTTCAGTTTATTTCACTAGTTCAGTTTAGTTCACTAGTTCAGTAGCTCAACCGATTCAACTAATCATATTGATCAGTCATTCGTCGCGTCGCGTTTCTCTCATTCTAAGGCTAATTCGGGGATAATGATATCAAAATTTATATATATTTTGAATAATTTAAGTAAAAATATTTTTTTTTCGAAAAATTCGTCATATACTTGATTTTGACTAATTCGGGGATAAGGATTTCAAATTTTACATTTATTTCGAATTATGGGAAAAAAAATATTTTTTGGAAAAGCCGTTATGAGATGATTGAAACGATGACACATGAACTGAAGTACTGAACTAAGTGAACTATTGAAGTATATAGATCCGAACTGAACTAGTGAATGAATGAAGGACACCAAGTGAAGTACTTCAATTGAATCATTCATTCGTGAACTACACATGTCTACTTTTATGGTGGCATTCAATTTTTTGGACATAGTTGCTATACAATTTATTATTTTGAAACATGACAATTCTATAGAAAGTTTTAAATTTACTTTATGAATATATAAAAATTAATATCATTCTTATAGTCCCATATATTTTTATAATTTTGATTAATTTGTCTAATTTTACTATTTATTGCGATAATTTGATAGTTTTCTATCCATATAACCACACTATGTCATAAATTTTAACATGTGTCAAATACTTGAATTTCATGTCATGTCGCCCGAAGTGACAATTAATACGTGAGTTTTAACCGTTTAGTAATAGTAGATTGTGTCACAAGGGAGCAAAATGACATATTTACGGCGTGGGCGTAAATTGAATCCTGAACGAAGCGAGACACCTATTGAGAATAATAAAAGATCTGAAATAACAATGGTTGTGCATTTATTTTATCAAAATCGATAATACTTAACTATCAAAATCGATACAATACAATTACTCGTTACAGAAAAGTGCCACTTTGATTCCTCGTAGCAGGGAAGAAAAGTGCCATTTTGATCCCTCCTAGCCGGGAAGAAAAAGCCCTTACCCGAATAGGTGATGTGAAAAATAAAGTTATGTGTCAAATACCTAACTGCCTGTCTTCCCTCTCGTCACACAATCAGCTTTTACGGCACATCGGCTTATTTTGAGCTGCGATGTAGTCATAACTTAATAGGTCGATATCTCTATAATCTCTACACAAACGGTATTGAAATTGACAACATTTCATATTTTAAACTACTTTATTTTATGAACTAGTTAGAAAATAGGTAAAAATTTACGTCACCCGTATTTTTTCTTTTTCAATTTAACTCATTATTTCATACAAAAAAAAAACACCTTGAAAAGTAGATTTTCCAAAAGGGCGTAAGTAAAATATGACGTCATCTTCCCAACAAGAATCCAGAGCCACTCCAGAGCAGCGATTGTCTGTACTCTGTACTTAGGTCTCCCTGAATACAGCGAGGAAGATGACGTCAACTTTCGGTTTACAGTAATTTGCGATATTTTCCAAAATTAACGGAGAAAAAAATCTAAAAAAATGTTTTTTGTGTACTTCACACGGTTTTACCGAAATGGTTTTCGAATTAAGACTTTTGGAAATTATGAAATATTGTCAATTTTGGGTCCATTTTGTGCAAAAGCCTTTGACCAAGCAATAGAAGTTTAATTAGATTGCTTGACACGATACCCAAGCCACTAAAGAATTTGCTTATTCGCTCTTAGAATTATCATACAGATTGACTGACCAGCCCAAATTTAATTTCGTGGTTTATCTAAAAGGATTGGTCTAGTATTATTGAATAAGCCTGTTTTAAGTGGACTGAGACCCCATTTGTCAGAGCAAATTAGGCTGTTTCTGTGTATTTTCTGCTCAATTTACCGTAAAATGTAGGTATTAGGTATTTTCTATTTTCATCCCCAAATACTTTCATGCTAGTTAATTTAATTTATCTTTGAAATTATCTAACAGATAAATAATTGAATTTAATGATTAATGTTAAGTTTCATTTTATACGAAGTCGGTGGAAAACAAGCGTACGGCCGGCCTGATGGTAAGTGGTCAACGCAGCCTATGGACGCTTGCAAGTCCAGGGGTGTCACACGCGCATTGCCAACCCTTTAAAAATTTATAGACTCCTTACTTGAAGAGCCCCATACATATAACAACATAAACAGATATTGTCTGTTTATTTATATTCATTGTATTTATGTATATAGTTATATTCTTCTTAATTTAGTAAAATAGTTGTACCTAGTTTTCATATATTAACTCTGCACCACCTACTATCAATTGTTATTATTAGATTTCATTTCCGTTACGTAAGGTTGTCTGAAAGAAATCTACTTATTGTGTTTTTGTATTGTATAGTACTGTAATGCGGCCCCGCTATTCAAACATAGTAGAATCCTAATTTTGCAGTAATTATTCCAGAAATATTTGTTAGGTTCTACTTGTTTTGATTCTAATCCCTTGACAATTAAGACATTAAAATAACAAAACAAGCTGGAGAGGGCCTATTTCCAACCTTTATGAAAATATTCTAGGTGGAAACTTTGTCCAATTACTAATGTAAACGAATTCACGTGCAAATTATGCGAAAGTTTTGAACCTTTCCGCGGTAACGAAAACACAAATGACAAGATTTGAAATTCAAATTGTGATTGGCTATGGGGCAACCTTAAGTGTTAACATCTAAAGCAGACTAATTGTGAGGTTTTCATTTGGAAATTGAGTTCCATTTTAGATGTTTTTTAACTCAATTTTGTACATTTAAATATGGACCAAGATAAAAACCAAGTGCAATCTTGACTCACGCTTTGAGGGTTCCATGCCAAAATGTAATTTTTCACTTCTCATGCTCGAAAAGTGTGTCATATTATATTAGACTTGTGAAGCGGGGCTAAAGTAGTACATTTAAGCCCTAGGGAAAAGATGTATACATATTTATGATTTACAAAACATTTTAATTTGATCAATCAAAATACTTCACCATTTAAATCAACCAATCACAAAACAGAAATTTGACAGATTTAAAATTATTTGGTAAAAATATCAACCAACCAGCACTCAGCAGCTGTACTAAAATCTACCAATCAGGAAAGATGTTTTTCAGTTCTCTAAAGATTAAGCGGTGTCTATGGTCAAAGCCCCTAAACCTGCCTCTAATGCATTTTCTTTCGCCGATATAGTGAAAACTACTAGTAATAGTGTAGTGCGGCCTATCAATTTGAGCTCTGTTGCAATTTATCCCTCTGATAAACAAAAAATAAAAACCGGTCAAGTGCGAGTCCGACTCGCGCACCGAGGGTTCCGTACACAGTTCTTGTATATGTAGTTGTGTACCCGTCCCGACCCCATTAATTCAGGAACAATCTTAAAAAAACATGACAGCACCATCTATCGGCGCATTGTGTTACTAATTTGCGCGACTGAATAACTTAGTACGTATGTTGGTTTTTCAAGGATAATTCTTTATCACATCAACCGATTTCAATAATTGTTTTTTTATTTGAAAGAAGGAATTTTCAACGTAATTTTGTAAAATTAAATATAAAACAAAAATATATACAAAGGTGATTAAATTACAAACTTAGTATAGAAGAGTTTTTTGATGATTAAAAAAAATAAAAACTAGATAGGGCTATGGCTATAATTTTCCTATAAAATATACATGCATATTAATGTTGTGTAATAATTTCAAATTTTTTTCTTCGTAAACTTCGGAGATAAGGGGGGGAATGGTATTTTTTTTTACATTTTCCCTCGTAAATCGAAATTTCCCCAACGAAAAAAAAAACTAAAAATTGTTTCGGAATGTACAAGTCAAGCCCTTTCATATGATACCCCACTTGACATAGTTGCCAGACTTTAAAATTTTGAACCCCCTTTTATCTGTCATTATTCACAGAAAATAAAATAAAATTATTTTATAAACCATCTTCTATGTATCTGGGTTACCCTTGTTTATAACTATTCCAAATTTGAAATCGATAGGATAAGTAGTTCCTGAGATATTTAGCGATGTGACAGACAGACAGACAGACAGACAGACAGACAGACAAAGTGAAACCAATAGGGTTCCTTTTTTACCTTTTTGGTACGGAACCCTAACAAGTGAGGACACTAAAACCTTAGTCCAAAAAATCATCAACCCAGAAAAAATGAAATTACACGTTAGAGCGCTGCGTAAAGTGAAAAATGGCGGTGTTATTATTAGCACAGATTCCAAGGAAGACATCGAGAAAGTGAAGCAAACATTTCGAAACTCATCTTCGGGCCTCACAATTGACGAACCTTACAAACGCAAGCCCAGAGTTGTGATAATCTGTGTACCGACAGCCCTTCAAGAACAAGACGTTTATACATGCATTTATGAGCAAAATTTAGCCGGTAAACAGCAGGATTTACCTCGGGAGAAATTCTTGTCCTCCATTAGGTTGAGTCACAAGTCGGGCAAGAAAGATGCTGAGACCTGCAATTACGTCATAGAGGTGCCAGCCCTAATACGGAAAGCTCTAATAACTCAAAACCGGGTATTCGTCAATTGGTCCTCGTGCCCGATCCGAGACTTCACAATTGTTACCAGATGCTTTAAATGCCATCAATTTGGACTCGCCGCCAAAACATGCAAGCAATCTGACCACACATGTGGTCATTGCGGTGATGCAGGGCATTCGGACAAGGAGTGCCCAAAGAAGGGAGATCCGCCCAAATGCGCAACATGCAGATTTTTCAAAAAGCCCTACGACCATAAAACGGGTGACCTTGAATGTCCTGCTAAAAAAATGGCCAAGCAGCGATACATCAACTCAATTGATTACGAAGGAGCCTAAGACAACCGCATCACTTACTTTAGTTTCCGTTTATTTTCGTTCTGGTTTATTTTATTAGTCTAGATTTGTACTCATTATTCCATGATCTGCATTTATTTATTTAACTTCACCTACTTTATAAACCTCCTAACTTGTCATATTTTTACACCGCCCTACTAACGAAGGCCGCAATGCAAGCAATTATTTATACGCAAAATTAGTCTGTATTTTTTAATTTACTTTTAGGATTGACCTAGTCTGCTACAATAGCAAATGCTGACACTGTAGTAAAGCATACCTTAAATAAACATTTTATGCTGCAATAATTTATATGAAGTGATGAAATGTACATACGATTAGATATTTTTCTAAATTCTTTACGAAGTGTTAGACAACTTAATATTCTTAAGTACCTTTCATGTACACAAATTGGCCTAAATATTACTTTTTCTCTTTGCCTGAGATACAGGATAACCTAGTTCAGGCGCTTGTAACAATGTATGAACTGTGTATTAATATGTAAGGACTATGTAAGCACTAGCAGTAAGGTTTTAAATTCAATAAATATTATCTTATCTTATCTTATCTTAAAGCAATTACTCCTCTTAAAAGAAAAAAAAAACGCATGTTGCATCTCTTTCTTTAATATAGCAAAAGAAAGGGAGGCGAATACGCAAAGCGAACACGCATAGCGAGGCATGGTGCTGGCCTTAGAAAAAAAAACATGCTGTCAAATTAGACATACGCCCGCCCGCTATTTTATCCCACATATTTTTTATTCGGTTGTAAATTTCGGATACATATAATTATTATTATTACCTAATTAAATATATTATTAACTAACTCGAACTATGTGTATTTTTACATTTCTGGAAATTGTACGAAAGTTTGCTTTTCCAATTCAACAGTTTTCGCTAGCCATTCAGCGCGGCAACGCCGCCAGTATTATGGGAACTTTTGAGCCATCTACGATCCGGAAGCCTGTTGCGGATTTCATCTCTGGGGTCTCTATGTTGTGATTATTTGTTTATGTGCGCACCTGACGAAGCCTGTGTTGTGAATTTGAATTTGTGGACTGTTTATAACTACTTAGTTTGTTTTGCTTTTTAAAGTTTGCATTATTACTTATATAAATGTACTATGTTTTTGACAGAATTAACAACATTATCTAAGGTATCAATGAAAATTGTACGAAAATTTGCTTTTGCAAAGTACATTTCTTAATTAAGACTATTACTGTCTACTAAATTTCAAGTGCAATGACTGTCTCGCTTCTGAGGTCAATGCATCGGCGTCTAGTGTCGAGTCAGTTAAGTCGTTTGCTTTTTGAAATACCGTATTGTTTATCAGCAAATATATGACCATTTATCCTACTTATTTGAGGGTTTAAGTTACATAATTTCACCATGTCTGTCTGACCGTATTTAAATCTTAATTCTAGCTCAACAAGTCAACTTTATTCTTTCACATAATATTTCAAAGCGTAGGTGTATAGAAAATATGGCCGGCCGACCGGTTGCCCACACATTTGTCAAGTGGATGCGTACGTTTCTTATAAACATTTCACTTTATTTGAGCAGCTACAGGCTACTTCATCTTACCGCCTGACGTACTGTTGCCCGGGAATTTTTATTTAATAGCACACAGGCCTTGAATAATTCGACCTTATCTGAGGTCAGGCTTACGAAATTGCTTATAGATTTGGAAAGAAATATTAATTTTAATATAGTAAAGGTCAGCTAGGTAATTTATACTAATATTATAAATGCCAAAGTGTGGCTATCTGTCTGTCTGTTACCTCTTCACGCTTAAACCGTTGAACCGATTAAGATGGGTATTGAGATAGTTTGCGGGACTCAAACTATGTCATAATAGGGAAGGATATATATACTTTTTATCCCGAAAATCATACCTTAAGGGGGTGGAAGTTTGTATGGAAGAGCGATAACTGGGTAACCACCTGGAATAATTCTAACGCGATGAACGAGTTCTACGCGGACAAAGTCGCGGGCAAAAGCTAGTTTTAAAATAGGGCACATGTCAAAGTTAAAATTAAATTAAAGAATTTTACATTGTCTATACTTAATGAAGTCCTATATTGTTATAAATATCAAATTAGTTTATATACAAGCATGTTTATTCACTAACTGAAAAGACATAATCAATTAATAAAACTACAGGAATTACAACTTTATGTTAAAGTCATTTAGGACTCTAAGTTCCTCCTTTTTCCTAGCATGTTCCTTAATATTTTACTGAACACATGGCAACCAGTGGGAATATTGTCGTAGCTGATATTGTACCCGTGGGCCGGGCGTTCGTTGACCTTTAGGCTATCCCAGTAAATTGCTGAGATGAAACCTGAAATGAAATTTCATGGCGCACCGTTGGCGCTGAACGGCTGAGAGTCTAGTAGGGAATTTAGATAATGTTCGTTATTTTATGTGCACGGCATTAAAAAAACTTGGGGAAGATTGTTACTGAGCAACGCGCAAAATATACGTACCTATAATTGACCGTGGCCTCGCATATATAAATAGTAAATCGTGTAGATGAGGTCTCTGAACAAGGTTTTGATTTTAAATGAAGGGGCTTTACTTAATATTATGTTTGTGTGGATTTTTGTCATATACGTAATTGAATTATTTAATCCTAGTTATTTTACACAGACGACATCTTTAGTCTCTCTATAATGTCTCTGAAGCGATTCGGCCTGGAATCCATACACCAGATAGACCACAATAATTTATTATCAGACAAAATACACAATATTGAAGCATTATCATTAGAATATATTGAATAACGTTGATGATGAAAAATATCTACTGATGTTAAATCATTTCATGTACATTAGAGCACATCATGAGGTTTCTCACCTTATACGTTATTTTATTATTACTGTTTTAATTATAAATATCCTGCAGCTTGAATATGTTATGCTCGCCTAAAGGTCTTTGCTTACGGTGGCGTCGTTGATCGGGTCGCAACCTTCCCTAACATATGGTCGAGGGAGGCGATGGCTGAGATACGCCTCATACTTACTCGTGAACGTGTGCTGTTTGTGGGGTCCGGTCTGTTCATGTTTGCAAGGAATAGTAATACTACTAGTGTTCAGATTAATTGACATGAGAAACTTCACTCTATTCTCATTTGATTTCATTTTTTATACTGACGCTCAGAGACCTTATACATCTCTGAGAACATTTATTAGATTTTATTATTTTCATGTTGACGCTTAAGAGACCTTATACATCTCTAACAAATCTGTGTTGTTATTAGCTTCTCTGACTTACATCTCATAATATTCTATGATGATTATTGTACCTTTTTATTTTTATTGTGACGCTTAGAGACCTTATACATCTCTAAAAAATCTGGATTAATCTTATTTATGATATGTAATTAGTGTTATTTGAACATTACAAATATTTTCTGTTGATACTGATAGATTTTGACTTGTAAAAGTGCCCTTGAGGCTATTTGCAGAATAAATGTTTTGAGTTTTGAGTTTTTGAATATTGTAATTTTTTTATACAACGATGGTCAGTGCCAAACAAGCTTATTACGACCTGCCTGCTGGTACCAAAACAGATCACAGTTTGCGGCGAATCACTAAGTGTTATTCACCTTTTCAACGCTCTGTCAAATACAAATGCTGTGTTATTGGAACAACACGCTATGATACTCATACTCATTTATTTATAAAATGTGAAATTTTACATGTCAAAGAAATAAAGTTAGGAAGTAAAGATTTGGAATGTCAAACGCGAAGTTGAACCCTATGCATTGAGGTTGATATTGCACTGCACAACGTGACGGACATACAGGTTGGATTTTTTTTTTTGGGTCAGGAAACTATTGATACTGGATAGGAATGGAATCGATTGGCACGATGAAATAGCATGTGAAAAATAAAAGTCTTCATTTTCATAAATTGTATGGTAACAGTTTTCCTCGATATGTGACTTTTCAAGCCGGAATTTTTTTTGGTCCCGTACAAGCTTTTAATCCTAGATAGGAGTGGAACAGATTCGCATCAAAAAAGTTTGTCAAAAATGACCTTTTTCTCGCACCCTGTATGTTTTTTCCAAAATCTGTAAACGCCAATCTTTATTAATTTGGAATCGAGGGAACGTCTTCTAAGATCATTTTGAGCTATCCTCACCGACCCAAAAAGAAAATCGACCCTGTACACGTCGTTGGAGTTGATAAGGTCAAACAGACAAACCCGCGGCCAAAACGGAGTGTACGCAAGCTCCGCTACAAATTACGAACAGGATGTGACCCAGATCAAGTTCACCGGACCGTGAGAGCTGTTTGTGTTAGTGCATCTCTGCATTCTCTGCTGAGGACACTTCGCTGGGACTTATAAGGGTTTACCTAGGCTGAGAATTTACTGATTTGGTCAGATTGGGTTTTGTTTTTGAGCTCTGCCACAGAATAAATAATAGTAGTACGTACAGAAGTCCCACTGTTAATATATCCCTAACTTTGACCACACCAAGCGAATGTCGCGACTTCGCGACGGTCCGGTATACACTCTTATCTAGAAGTGCGCGGCAGTCACTGAATGGTATGGATGCACTTGCAGCGGTGCGACGAACTGACCGAGTGAGATTTTATTCTCATTTCCTGTCAGGAAGCACTCATTGAAATGCAAGGGCGAACTAAAGAAGCAAGAAGTTTAGATATTTATCCTGGAGGTTGCGTGCCGAACATTTGCTTAAAGCTAGAAAATATGGCCTTGAATGACGTCACTGTTGTACTGTATCTCTTTCATTAGATCCATCTTATATTAGAATGAAAGAGATGCAATATAACAGTGACGTCATTCAAGGCCATATTTTCTAGCTTCAAATGTTCGGCACGTAACCTCCAGTATGTATCTAAACTTCTTGTAAGGAAGCTATGAACTAGCTATGAGCTATGAAGCTATATGGACTTTGACGATCCCGAAAGGGAGATGCAATTATTTTATTTTTACTATTTATCATTATCATGTGTGTTTAATTTTGGTTGACATTATGTTATTATCCTTTTTTATTTTTTATCTTTCCTGTTTATGACGCTCATGATATTCTTATAATTTTGACATGTGTACAAATTTATAATGTAACTAGCTTTTGCCCGCGACTTCGTCTGCGTAAAACTCGCGTCATCGCGTTAGAATATGTTATTTCATTCTTCTATTTCATGCGCTTACCTAGTTATCTCTCTTCCATTCTAACTTTAACCCCGTTAAGGGATGATTTCCGGGATAAAAGTATCCTTTGTCCTTCCCTAGGACTCAAACTATATCCATACCAAATTTCATCTAAATCGGCTGAGCATTTTAAGGGGAAACAGTTACTTTCGCATTTATAACCCGCCCCGGTTTCGCACGGGTAGTCCAGTTTTAAATTTATTTATCTAAGCTTTTGCCGGCGACTTCATTCGCGTGAATATCCATTATCCATATAAACTTCTACACCCTATTTCGCCGGGTTGTCTCGCCAAACATTGCGCACGCCGGCTCAATGCGCCCACATGGAACATGACAGAGGACTAAATATATTTTATTATAGATGTAGATGAAAATGCTCGCGAGCGAAGCGAGCGCGAAACTTTTCGGATATTCCGATACGGGTGTGTAAAATACTTCATACGCATCAAGTAATGAAGATGAAAACGCGAGCGCAGCGAGCGCGAATTCTTTCAAACATTACGATGCAGTTGCGGAAAATACTTCATAAGCATCAAATAGTGTAGATGAAAGCGCGAGCGCAGCGAGCGCGAAATGTTTTGAACATTGACGCAGGTGTGGAAAAGACTTCATACGCACCAAGTAATGAAGATAAAAACGCGAGCGTAGTGAGTGCGAAATGTTTTGAACATTATGATGCAGGCACGGAAAAGATTTCACACGCATCAACTAATGTAGATGAAAACGCGAGCGTAGAGCGCGCGAAAATTTTCGAATATTATGATGTAGGTGCGGAAAAACTTTATAGTCATCAAGTAATGTAGATGAAAACGCGAGCGCAGCGAGCGCGAAATTTTTCGCACATTATTATGCAGATGCGGAAAATACTTCATACGCATCAAGAAATGAAGATGAAATCGCGAGCGTAGTGAGCGCGAAATGTTTCGAACATTATGATGCAGGTGCGCAAAATACTCATCAAGTAATGTAGATGAAAACGCGAGCGCAGCGAGCGCGAAATTTTTCGAACATTCTGATGCAGGCGCGGAAAAGACTTCATACGCATCAACTATAATGTAGATGAAAACGCGAGTGTACGGCGCGCGAAAATTTTCTAACATTATGATGTAGGTGCGGAAAATGCTCATCAAGTAATGTAGAAGGAAACGCGAACGCAGCGAGCGCGAAATTTTTCGAACATTATGATGCAGGTGCGGAAAATACTTCATACTCATCAAGTAATGTGTATGAAAACGCGAGCGCAGCGAGCGCGAAACATTTCGAACATTGTGATGCCGGTGCGGAAAAGACATCATTCGCATTAACTATAATGTAGATGAAAACGCGAGCGTACGGCGCGCGAAAATTTTCGAACATTATGATGCAGGTGCGGAAAATACTTCATTCTCATGAAGTTATGCACATGAAAACGCGAGCGCAGCGAGCGCGAAATTTTTCGAACATTATGATGCAGTTACGGAAAATAATTCCTACGCGTCAAGTAATGTAGATAAAAAAGCGAGTGCGAAATGATTCGAACATTATGATGCAGGTACGGAAAATACATCATATGCATCAAGCAATGTAGATGCAAACGCGAGCGCAGCGAGCGCTAAATATTGAACAAAAAAAAATCTGTTGACCTATCAAGTGGCTTTGTAAAGAGGTAGTTGAATAGATATTTTTTTGTTCATAAATTATTGGAATACCTTTCAAAGTTCAAAGTGCTTTATTGTAAAACATAGGTATAACTGAATACCTACTTTGGTCTGTTCTTTCACTTTCGAAGATGGAGTAGAGGCCTAGGTTGATAGCGCACCCACCCTGGTTGCTTCTGAGAGGTATGTGATTTTCTGAGAGTTGTTTTTAGGGTTCCGAACCCGAAGGGTCCAAACGGAACCCTATTGGTGACGCCCAGATGTCCGCCCGTCGTCTGTCACACAGGTTTTACAGCCAAACTGTTGGAGCTACAGGTTTCAAATTTACACAGTATAAGCATCTTGTTGGCCCAAAGCCATACAAATAGTCACAAATTATTTTTAATGTTTTTAAGGGGGGCCCATACAGCTAAAGGGGGGCGCGAAAATATTTTTTTTATCCTACCTTTTATCAAGTGGGGTATTGTTGTTTAGAGCTCATTGAGGAGATACTTACTATCTTTTTTATTGAAAAAAATATTGGAAAACAAAGGAATGAGAAGCCACCAAAGTCAGCTTTTTTTACGAAATTGTGTTTCGATGAATTTTTTAACTTCCCACACCTATAAACTTAAAATTTGGTAATAATGATTGTTTTTACGTATATTTTACCAACAAATACGAATATATTGATAAATTGGATTTTTTTCTTTGAAATTTCCTTATTTTTCCTATAAAAACCAACTTAACTTTGCGGTCGGTTCGGAACCCTAAATGTGCGAAGTCCGACTCGCACTTGGCCGGTTTTTTTTGCTTCCAATCCGCCCGTGACTTTCGAATTTGGTCATACTTGATGTTTATTGTTACGTAGATATGCATGTTTTAATAACGAATACCAATATACCCTAAATTTATGTCTGTTACGCGCTGAACGTATTTTATACATTTTGCTGACGGAAAACGCAACTAATCGGCACCTCGAAGAACCTCAAAGATGACACCCATATCGATTATTAAGAAAAGTAAATAAGTAAATGTCCGCCATCTTCGATTTGAAAATGGATAAGTATCATTCTTGTAATGAGCACCTCAAAAAACAATATTTTATACAAAAATGGGCATACTTAATATATAGGTAGTACATGTCGCAAGTGCTACCATGAAACCGAGAGCCCGCCGCTCTGGTACCCTCCATCGAAAACAAAAAAAAAAACCGAGGTTGCGTAGTAAGGTTTGTGAATATTGATAGCGACTGACTGACCAACATAATTAGATCTCTCATTTCAAACAGTTAATATGGTTTGAGGGACTTTTGTATTTTTGTCTATAGCCTTGAGAGGCAGAAGTATTGCTATTTCACTCCCCATTTTTTCAAATACTATCTGTTTATTATACAATGTTTGAATGAGGTTCTATTTACTTTGCGTCCATGTATATACTTACCAACTTTAAAGCCTGTAAATCATGAACTGAAAGACTTCTCATACAAAGTTTAACCCCTCTTTTCACCCCCTTTCATCCCTAACCTGTATGATTTTTATAGCCTATAACCTGGCCGAAGATCCAATAAACATATTAGTGAAGGCTGTATTAAAATCCATTTGCTAGTTTTCGCGTGATAGTTAGACAAATAAACAGACAGACAAACAGACAAACAGACACGAATTCTAAAAACAGTTGAAACGTGTTCTGTTATCGATTCTTAGACCCCTCCATCGATTTTTTTACTAATATCTTCAATGTACAGATTTTCGACCCTCTTCTGCTTTATTATATGTATAGATTCTTATCATGAAATAAATGAATCTAATCTAATCTATGACTCGGCTGACAGTTGACATTGACAGCTGACATATTCCTCATATCGTACCGCCCCCATACCGACTTCAGGAAGTCGCCTTAGGTATAATAGAAATAATTTAAAATGTCATCAATGTCATTGGACTTTAAATCTTCACGCTTGGACAGTAAAGTCGCTTTTTGAACGGCCTACTTTGAGATTAGAGAACTTAGAGATCCCTTAAAGGGATAAGCTCGCCTTTGTACATTCATATATTGAGACATGTAACATTTATGTATTAAACCCGTTATTGTACAATCAAGTGCTTACATACATACATACAACTCGGACAGTTCAAATAATTTTAAGTATACAAATAATTTTTTTTCATAATATATATGTCATAAATGAAAACGAAATTACAAAATTTGAAATTGTACATTACTTATTGATAGAGAGAAATTAAACATCGGAATACAAACTTTATTAAATGTCGCGGTTTCGGTAGCTCGGTGTATATGTTATGAATACTTTACACATCGACGAGCAATCCAATTTAATTAAGGAGCATGCTTGCTTTATCGTCAAGTCAAATATTAGTTCTCCTTTGAGAAGCAGTTCATTCAAATTTAGGTTAAGAGGTCTATTTCTGTTAAATGCTTTTGATTCCAACCAAGTATTCAACTTAAGATTACATCCGCATTTGTTGGTGGGTTTCTGTAATCTGTCAGCTGTCAGTCAAGTCGCGCAATATACTTGGTTATGGTTATGGACTCCTTTTTCCGCACTTAGTCCGTGTATGTCGGACCATTGTGCGTGGTTTGTTTTCTAGCTAGGGGTTTAGCCAGCCTAACTCCGACCAGAAGCGCAGGATCCTCCTGGTGTCACCACAGGCTTCGCGGAGTGACCTCGGTGCGTTGAGGATTTGAGTCCGTTGTGCAGCTACGCCTTCGCATTCCAGGATGACGTGGGGGGTTTTTTCATCAATATACTAGGTATTGCACAAAAGTAATGGTGGCAGTAAAGTGACAAGTCAGGAAGACATCAGTAAATTGTCGTTTAAGTATTTATAAGTGGAAAATACCGCATACAGATTCCGCCCTACCGAAACAGAAAATATCCTTAGACCGTAAAGACGCGTGGTGCTTCCAAATTTTTGTCCTGGTCGCTCGCTAGTGATAGCTCGATATACTATGCTTTTCGCCCGCGCAAGGTGTCAAAAATAATAGTAGTTTATGCAACTGGTACATAATGAGGGGCATTAAAACACGAGTATGTTTTATGAAACGAGCCGAAGGCGAGTTTCATAATAAGGTCACACGAGTGTTTTAATGCCTAATTATGTACAGTTGCATACATTACTTTATCTACACACATATTATAATTACTCTAAGATGGGTTCAGAAACCGTAGTAAATAAATACAATAATTGTGTTAATACAACCTTTTTTGCACGGTTGCGGAAATATCGAAATCAGAACTGGCAACCGATACCTGAATGTTATTTTAAAAAGTAAAGAGTCCTTATTCTGATGTGATCATGTCGTTCTAGCTCAAATTTCGTGCGATATATACTAAAAAAACCTGTGAAAAAAACATCGAGCTGACATTTCGCATCGACTGAGGGCCTACCGCGAACCAAAAACGAAATAACTGCCTCTCTGTCGCACTTGCGTATTGGAGCAACAGAGAGGGAGATACTTCGTTTGTGGTGCGCGGTAGCCCCTCTGAATTTGAATTTTCAGTGATACTAGAATAGGGACATGTCAACTTTGACATTTAAATTTTGACAGTTTTGTTTGACGTAATATTTTAACATCATATATGAGATTAAAATTAAATATTTTATTACTGCTGTAGCCTTAGCCACAGATAAGAAAATTGCCATAAATTCATTGAATGTTGAAATGAGAGTCATTTTCTACGGTTTCCGAACGCATATTAGAGGATTTATGATATGTGTGTAGATAAAGATTTTTTCGAAATAAGGAACGTTCAATTTTTAGATCAATGAAACACTGTTTAAAAAAACATAGCCTTACGGTCGGGTAAAAAACACCGTGAACCTACACTGGTTTATAAGTATAGTAGTTTAATCTCACGAGCGCGGGTTAGCCGTAGTTGTAATTGTGATACATACGAACACAATGTGAACTCATAGCTCCTACGCTGACGCACACATAGACAGCGTACGGTCAACAAATTTGATTTCTGGGTTCACTTCGTACCTTGTTACAGTGAAAATCTATATAAAAGCCGCTAGAGATCTCATAGTAATATCACTGTGACAAGGTACGAAGTGGCCCAGAAATCAAATTGGTTGTTTGTTGAATTCAACACACCACCAAGGCTCACTCGCGCTCGAGAGATAAAAGTACCTACTGTAGAAGTGAATAAACATCTTGTCGAATTAAGTCAAAGACGATGTTATTTGATTTGTTTTTCATTTAGTATTTTATGTTTTGAAAGATAATTCAAACGTTCAGACTATTAGATACGAAAACATTTTCAACATAAAGGCTTATTCCAGAATTATTCGCTGGCCCATCAGTCATGGTCATTCAGTGCCTTAGCTTTACAACAAAAACCATTTGGCGTTACTACTACTCTTAAACAGCTTGTGTTGATTTGTCCCACTCCCTCTAATTTGTCAGAAGAGCACGGCTGCTTTATCTAGGGATCTCGGACGACAGACATGAGTTATGTGTGTGCTGTTTACGGCAATAACGCAGTACGCAATCACATGAATAATCTAAGCTGAATGCAATCAGCCCGTTCCGGTTATTAAGCACGTAACGCCAGCTAAGGGAACACAAAATTGTCATAATTGTGTCATCCGTAGATTTAATGTGGAGGTAATATAATTATTTAAGTGATACCTATAAATCATAGTTTTTGTTTGGACAGTTATTATTCACATTACCGGGGTGGAGTGGAGTCTCCGGTTTTAAAATCTATTTATGTATACCACGTCGGTGGCAAACACGCTTGCAAATCCAGGGATATAACTAGCGCGTTGCCGACCCTTTAAAAATTACACGCACTTTTCATGAAGAACCTCATACTGTAGTCTCTCGTGAAAACTTCGGCTCATTCCACTACCGGAGCGTCCAATAGAGGAAATTCCTGCGAAATCGTACCATTTATTAGGATCTAAGGTACCAGTATTTAACAAAAACATAACTTAAGTACGTACATGGACGTAAACTGTTAAGTAGGCCTAATTACTAGTTTTATTTTCAAGGAAATAAGAATATAAATTGTCTTTAATGACATGTGTCGAAATTAAAACTGGCCCGAGTATGGAATATCGGTATATGAATACAATACATTATAAATACTCTTTATTGCACAGCTCACACAAATGAATCAGTGAAGTACTTACATACAGAATCAAAATAGCAATATGAAGGTAGACAACAGGCGGTCTTATGGCTAAAGAGCGATCTCTTCCAGATAACCTTCGGTATAACGTCACTTTCGTGCCTGTTTTTCAAAATCACAATAACAGGAAAATGAGACAGAAGCGACATCTTTTGTTTCGTTTAGAAAACTTTTAACCATAGTCATATAGTTGTCGCAGGAGCATGACCTAAAAAATGCGGCAGTTGGTAGTAAAAGTTGTAGTTTTAAACAAAGAACCTAATTAAATACTCTGGATGATGGTTCTCTCGGAGGAGATGCGGATTCTGTCCTAAACGACCTTAATTTAATCAAAAGTAAATTCGATTCAATCGGTCTCCAGTTGAATTTCGACAAATGCGAACTATTTGTAGATGGTGACTCTGTTTCTCCATCGGTCAAGCAAGACTTTGAGTCTGCAAGCCCAGGAATCAAGTTTTTAACCAAAGAATCGCTTCACCTCCTTGGTGTCCCCATCTTTGAGGAAGGGATTCCTAGTTTTGTAGAAAATAAAATAGGCAAGTTTGAAGAATCCGCAGACCGCCTCTTAGAAATTCATGCTCACATGGCTATTTTCGTACTTCGTTCCTGCCTTTTTGTACCTAAATTCACGTATGCCATGCGTTGCTGCCCTTTTTGGAAATTTAAAAACCTATGCGAGAACATTGACAACATCATCCACAGTCATCTAGAAAAAATCATCAATGTAAAATTTGATGCTCGTCAATTTGTACAGGCAACACTGCCTGTAAGGTTCGGTGGTCTTGGCGTGAGGCAAATCTCAGGTGTCGCTCTCCCAGCGTTCTTGTCCTCGACATATAGCTCGCTACCTCTTATCGGTAAAATTTTATCTCCGTTTCTCGCCGATTTTGAGGTAGCCTATGTGTCCGAGGCCAAGGACGCGTGGAAGCAAGTCTGTCCCGGTACAGACTTTCCCACAAATAAAGAAAATCAAAAATTGTGGGATTTGCCGATAAGCTCAAGAGTACACACCCACCTTACAGACACATGTTCCAATCCGAAAGACAAGGCCAGGCTATTAGCGGTTTCCGCGCATGAGTCCGGATACTGGCTCCATGCACTCCCATCTGTTAATTTCGGCACTCTTTTAGACGACAATTCTTTCAGGGTGGCTGTTGGCCTTCGTCTAGGCCTAGACATCGTTGTTCCTCACCAATGTCGCTGCGGATCACAGGTGGACAGTTTAGGACACCACGGTCTTAGCTGCCCCAAAAGCGCCGGCAGACTCTCCCGCCACGCTTGTCTTAACGACATCGTGCGCCGGGCTCTTGTCAGCGTCCACGTGCCTGCGGTACTTGAACCCAATGGCCTCGCACGGGACGATGGCAAGAGACCCGACGGCATGACGTTGGTGCCGTGGCGATTGGGGCGGCCCTTAGTGTGGGACTCCACCTGTGTGGACACTTTGGCATCATCGCATTTAGCATCTACGTGCCAAACACCAGGTGGAGCAGCCAGAAACGCAGAGGCAGCTAAGCGCCGCAAATATCAGTGTTTGGGCGACAGGTACATTTTTGTCCCGTTCGCCGTAGAAACTCTGGGCCCTTGGGGGCAAGAGGCCCACGATTTGTTCAAGACATTAAAGAAAAAACTAATAAGAACCACCTGTGATCCCAGAGCTGGCGCGTTCCTCGGCCAAAGGCTCAGCATTGCTGTGCAACGAGGAAACGCCGCCAGCATCTTGGGCTCATTTCCGCCAATGAGCGACCTAGGTGTTTAGGTTTCTTTTTTTATATATTGTTTTTCATAGTTTAATTTAGTTATATTTAGTTTTAGGTGATATTATGGTAATAAATAAATACTCTTACCCTTATCTACATTTTCATTAGACCTCCTCTAAAACCTTTTCTGTAAACCAAACCCGGTCAAGCTGAATGAATTCTCGCTGCACTTGTGTTCATTTAGAGGTACTAATGAATCTAACTGTGTACAAGACAATTCCTTCGCAGAACAGTTTAGGATGATTATACACTCGGCTGTGGATGAACAATGTTTTCGAGCGTTGTCCATAAAAACTGTAATAGTTGAGTATCGATCCTTAACTTATTGATTACAAGAAAAAAAATGTCAAAAATTTTGCTATGAAAAATTGGCTTTCCAGTGCATCACACACATAGCACATAACATGTAAAAAAAGGCAACATACAAAAACGTGCCGTTCTGGAATAGATTCTTTCCTGGAACACTTATTGCATTGTATGAGTGTACTATCGATGATTCTGAATAAGTAAAACCTCAAAATATGGAATTCCATAAAAAAATGAGTCAAGTACAGTTTTTCTCGAAAATTTTATTCAAGTTAATATTACTAATCGCTAATATCTCTATTTTTCATAGTTTTTGTTAATTATTCACTAGATGTTTAATATTGACTCATATGATCAATAACAGCTTTCGAGATTACCTGAATCTCGAAGTATGGAGGCCTATTTATACTAAGAAGAGCCTTTATCATTTTTATATGAATAGAATATTAACGGCAGGAATCTCGGAACGCATCTTAAAAGGCGGTTGGGTTCAAAAGTCAAATTTAGATAAAAATTGGCGTAACATTGTAGTTTTATAAATGTTTAAGTCGTTAACCTAATGTCAAAAATGAAACCAACCGCCCGTCACTGTCACTAACACAATAACTTTTGTTACGTAATAACATCGCTCCACCCGCCCAGCGTTAAAGGCGCCTAACTTGTTTTCTCTTTTTCTCGACCCAGTTCGCCCGGGTTAAACAAAATGAATCATAGATACTAGTGTCTAGGCTTTTATCTAATTGACTTCGTGTTACGCTTTGTTCGTGTTTCTGATAGTTGCTGCAAAGGTTTCTTGAGTTGTTTACGAGAAAGTTTCATCCAAAATAATTGAGTGACAGGCCAAATTGACTTATAAAAGTACGTACTAAGAATAAAATTACTTGTAATGAATTTATAAATACGGGTATCTCTGGAACTGCTTTAATACTGCTTTTATTATTAGTCCAATTATTATAACATGATTACTTAATAAGAGAAGAAGAATAGTGCGATAAATCCTATATTATTAGTTCAATAACTTTTATTATTAGTTCAAAAAAACTTTTGACAAATTGTTCTCGTTATTTCGTTAGATTTATTTCTTTTCTAGATCGTAATGAAAAGATTTATTTTTTAAAACCCAGCTGGTTTTGTAGGGTGCCATACCAATGAAGTACTATGTGGGTAGTGACATTCACGCAATCAAGACAACAAAATCTAATGACGTATCATTTAGGTAGAGTCGTTGAATGGTTATACAGTTCAAACAAATAGTCCTCTTTTTGGGCTTCGCCACAGCAGTCGTCGCGTTTTAAATTTCTTTTAAGTAACACATAAGAAATATAAGCAATTGTGAACTGGATGGGAGGTGACGCATGATCGGTCTAAGTGGCGGCAAATCGTGTCGGAGGCCAAGACTCACTTTGGGTCGGTTAGTCTTATAGCCATTTCAGTAAGTAAGTTATGTATAAGCAAAGGTAAACTACAGGCGGTCTTATCGTTAAAGAGCGATCTTATCCAGACATAATATACTAAGATGTAAAGTTAGTAGTGAACATGACGATCCAGAAGTGAATGCCGCCTACTCTTCAGGAAATCGATATCTGGATGTAAGTAGAAAGTGATTATTAGATTCATCGTAGTTTGAATAATTTCCAATTTCATTAGAAACTTGGAAGCTGCAGCAAATTGGTTCAAGCATGTGGCTAAAAAAATAGTTTTACTCTACATTTAAAATTTTACATATACTTTACATAAAATACTTTTTGGACAATCATACAGAACAAAGTGTGATAAAAAGTTTTGATTACTTACATTTTTACAAAGATTTATCATTGGTCATCGTGCATCAAATAAATATAATTATTTAAAGACATGTTGCGGTCTTATTCTTAATTTCATTTCTATATCAACAGTATTATTTAACCAGTACAAAGAATATTAAATTAAAGAGTCGCTTTCAGACTATAGTTGACAAATTCCTTGCGACTGCAGTTTTCTTCATTCACTATATAGAAACAATAACGAACTGGTTCCGTATAACGTCTGTTTAAAATTCAGAAGAACTTCTATGCATTTGAGATTAGTTAGGACTTAGGACGCATTGTCACATGTTTTTTTTTAAGGAATATATGACAGTTTATATTAAGGCGACTTCCTGACTTGTCGTTGTAGGGGTACGTACGTTATATGAGAAATCTGTCAGCTGTCAATGTCAACTGTCAATCGAGTCAGTATTCCTTCTTTACTTCGCTCTTGCATTTCAATGAGTGCTTCCTGGGATTTTGATCGTCGCCCCGTTGGTGAGCACACGTGCCCGGGGCGACGACGGGCAGAATCCATTTACCGTACAAAACCTTATCTACTGTCATGACAGTAGATAAGGTTTTGTACGGTAAATGGATATGGCGTCGTTACCGAACAACGTCATTGAACACGTGACTTTGGCGAAATCATCATAAATTTGATGGAAGCCATTTTTTAAAGAATTGAATTGAGTGCTTCCTGACTGACGCGGGATGCGCGGAAGCGGGACGATACGAACGAAGTATTTACTGCCAAGCGTTTTTGCGTATGACATTTGCTGAGCAAATATAATACTGACAGTATTCAGGTAAGGAAATCTGTGGAACATCAGTAAGCTCACGTCAAAGAAGCCAATGTAGCATCCCGCCCCGCCAAGTCAGGAAATCGCCTAACTAACGCTAGTTTTTTAATTTACGGAATTATCCTGCTGTTTTTGAGAAACTAGTGAATCTTTTTAGGGAACAGGAAGAAGACACGCAGGAAAGAAAAACACTAGAGTACAGCCTCATTGCCCGTCCCGCTACGAGCGTGTATGCAGTGTGCATATAAAACAAAAAAAAAAACAATTGTTTTATATGCATGCTGGCCGCACCGCGCGCGGTCTGCCGCAGTTTATTGATCAATGCCATTGAAAATTAACTCTATGATAGAAACGACAAAATTCAAATTCCTTCAGCACCGTCTATCTTATTACTTGTATAGTGGACCTTGAGTTGAATAATACCGTTTCTCTTACCCCGGAAAAACATGCTCTACGTACCAGACTAGACTTGAATTTAAAAAAAAATCATTTTGGGCGTACGAGTACGTGTTCGTATTATCGTTCAATTTATTAATTTCAAATATCCAGAGAGTACGGGAGACGCAAAGCACCTCTTAATTAATGAGATTTCGTCGTCGCACCTCCATATTGACGACTTTAGTTTCTGCCAAACTCAACTAACCGAGATAACATTGCGATCTTGGAGTCAACTAAGCTCTTCAGATTGCCAGGAGCTACATAGAACTATGCATAGTGTAAGTAGCATCGTACGTAATATTTATATCGTAGTTAGGGTTCCGTACCCGAAGGGTCCAAACGGAACCCTTTTGCTGCCACGCGTCCGTCCATCCGTCGTCTGTCACAAAATTTTGTATCTAAGATTTTTTTCACTTCCCGTTAACCTATGAATTTGGTGGTATGGTATTATTTATCAACGTAGGGGAAGGTTGCTATCATTGGACCACTTAACTTCGCTGCCTTATAATGTACAAGATTTATGTAAGAAAATAAAACAAGTTTGATAATTTTAAACTTTTGAAATATATTTATTCATTACCTTAAACACAACACAATACGGCATAATAATCTTGGAGAAAAAACGTGAAAAGGGTTTCTCAGGTTGTTGCCTTCTTTGGACCATGGCCACCTTGATTGAACCACTGAGTCGCCATCAATGGACTTAGGAAATTTATACTGATGGTCCAATCAAGGAGACTTATGGAGCTCGACATTTAAATATATTTTTTAAATATTTTAATAAATTTTGTTATTTTATTAAAAAAAATAACAGAAATGAACATTTTAATATGCGTATACTGTATATTTAATATGTGTATTTGCGTATGGGTAAAGTATTTAAAATCGAAAAAAAGGTTGCCATGATTGGACCGGTCCAATGATAGCACATACGTGTGGTCCATTGATAGCAACTAGGTATTAAGTCACAATTTTTTTATTAAAAACTAAAGAAAATAAGTGGCCAGAAACTGTTGTTATAAATATGATCATTAATACATTTCTAACCATTACACGGCATTAAACAAATGCAAATATAAAGATACTTACACGAGTTTTCCTTCCCGTAATTTTTAGCTCGCTGGCGCTCGAAACACACTTGCTCACGTTACTATCGCGAAGCGCGGCGCGACTGAGGTTTCCGTGGGGCCGGTCGGGTATCCCAAGGACACTTTGTACCTTGGTTGTCTCTGTCTAGCATGCGCAGATTTTAAAATATTTAGGTGGTCCAATCAAAGCGCCGGTCCAATGATAGCAACCTTCCCCTATATTTTACCAACAAATACATTTTTATTGATAAATCAGACCTTAACTTTTAGATTTTCTTATTTTTCATAATAAAACCAACTTAATTTTGCGGTTGCTTGGGAACCTTAAATGTGCGAAGTAAACACACCTGAAATATAACTTCTTTGCCTTTAAACACGCACTTAGCCGGTTGGTTTTAAACCATTCTCCTGAGATGAAAAATATTAAGTCTCTCTTAGCATGTTACCTACCGGAATATTATTTCTCTGCAAATGGCTAAGTAGTGAGACAGGGGCCCGAATTTTGAGTGTCGAACGCTCGATTTCTCACTCGACATCTGTCAAAACATCATAGTATTTTGACAGATCTCGAGTGAAAAGTCAAGCGTTCGACACTCAAAAATCGGTCCCCAGAACTGCTATGAATGCTTTGCAATGGACGAATGGTAAATGTCCGATCATGTTAGCATGGTAGAACTATTTTAAAATGCCTTTGAATTTCGTTTGTCACTTTAACCTTTAACTTGACACATGCGTTGGTGAGGCATAAACATATTTTAGTTAATACTTATGTAAAATTTTATTAAAAACTGCTCTGACGTCTAGTGAGATTGGTGATCTCAAAGTTTTATCCATTACTCAAATCCTTATGCAGATTTAAGTTTAAGTTACATTGGAGTTATACATCTGTTCAGTGTAGATTTGCTAAGGTGGCTTTATTCGAACTTCGTCCATTTAGTTTGATGAAGTCTGAATGCTGTGAGACTAACTCCACTAACAGGAACTCTCACTTTGAAATTAAATTTTATTTAAATTAATAGGGATGTTGACTCAAAATTTATTATTACTCCATACGATACGATACATGCCAAAAAGTGAAAATCCTATTGAAATATCTCAAAAAATAACGAAACTACAACCGTTAGAATGTTTTTAGTTAGAGAGAGAAAACGCTACAGGTCAGTGACGTCACTGACCTAGAGCGCCATACTAAATGACGATCGTTCAATACAACGGGGCGTTTTGCGGAAAAAGGACAGAAAATGCCACCTCCTAAAACTTTGAAGACTTATAATTATGTAATTATTTATTCTTTTGGATTTCTTTTTTCTATTTGATTGAGAATTTGATCTTTTTTCGAGAAAATTCGGATTCATTGATGTTATTATTTGGTGTCAACATCCCTTTGGATTTTAACCCTTTTCCAGGCGCCATTAATACAAAGTATTGTTGTAACCTATGGTCTCTTCTCTTTAGAGATTAACTGGCACATATGTATGATTAGTTAGTGATGACTTAAGAGGAGTGGTAGGGCAAGCTTTTTCCATACAAACTTTGTGCAGGATTTTCTTCGTTTGTGTATGCATTAAAGTTATGATTTTTGGTCAGTATGCTTATTTTTCTGTCAGCTGCTTCGTGACGTAATTTTTTTTTCATTGATGTTATTTTTAATTTTTTTCATTTTTCATTTTTTGGAAATATGTGAAAATTTCCACATCACTTTCTTCGCGTATCTAATATACATACACACACACACACATACATATATATACTCACGCCCGTATCCCATTGGGGTAGGCAGAGACCAAAGAACGCCAAGTACTACGGTCCTTATACATCTCTTGCTTCAATCACATCCATACATCTCCTCATACAGGCTCGTCGGTTGCGGGAGCTTCTGACCTGGCCTTTTTTCAGTACCGCAGAAATCTGATCAAGATATCCATCTCCTGATCATAAATCTTCTTAGTCAATCTGCTTTCACACATCCTCTCAACATGCCCAAACCAAAACTACCTACTACTACTACTGCTATGCTATATCTAATATGTACATCCAAAAAAAATATTACATTCGTTAGTGCTAAAACCTACGAATAAAACGTGCACATAGTTTGTATGGAGAATGCCTTGCCCACACCTGCGCCTTAAGCAGGCGGCTTTCACTCCGTCAGTTCGCCGCGCCGCTGCAAGTACATTCAGTGGCGAATTGCTACCGGACGGTCGCGTCGTCTCGTCATTCGCTCTCAATATTTGTTATTTACCTATTATAATTTGGGCTTGTAAGTTGGCGATTTGTTAACAGTGCAACTTCTGTACGTAGTACATATTATTACTTATTCTGTGACTTAAGTATCAGTTCTTGTGGCCATCATCTCTGATCCGTGTTTTCTCACACTTGTGTGATGTTATTATACTACTCGGATTATGTTTGACAAAATGTGTGACATGCACGGCATGCCATAGGATATCCCCACTTTTATGCATGTAGTGATATTATAGGTATATGTCCCCTTTTGTTAGTGTAAGACAATGAAATCCCGGCCTTTAAGGGTATTTAATAACTAGAAAGTTTTTTTATTCTTCAAGAGTATAAATTGGAATAATATTTGTTTGTAGCGGTTTTTGGGACAAATTAAAAAAAAACTAATAAATATACCGTAACAATCACTATATTTTTCTGTACACAGGCAATTCACTTTTCTCTTCTTATCAAATAAAATTATAACACTTTTGACATTTCAAACCTTTAAAAAAACTTTTACTCAACTAGACGGCGCGAGGCCAAAAATATTCATGAGATGACTAGGCACATATAAACTGTAAATTTTATTAAATTAATATTAACGTCACGTTACTCGATAGCATTGGCCATGGTGACTTTTTTAGTAAAATGTAACATAGTTTTATCGTTAATAAAATGTTCAGTTTATTGGAATATCGGTTATATCTGTCTAAAACAGCGTATCAACTGAGCACAGGTAAACAACGCGGTCACGCGAGGTATCAAGAACTAGTTTGTTACCTTCGTGATTTTTTTATAAAACAGTGTTCCAAGGCAAAATAATAATAAACCAGATTAAGGAACCGGCGAGCTGCATCTTTGGCCTCAGAACGTATAGTTAAGTTATTTTTTACTGGCCGATATTACATAAAACTGTTTAAGGCGACTTCTTGACTTGGCGGGGCGGGATCGATATATGTGACATTTTCTTCTTTGACTGAAGAAAGAACTTACTGACGTCGCAAAGATTCCCACTTGACAGAATACTGCCAGTATTACATTTGCGCAGTAGTAATATCATGCGCAGAAGCAGACCAGTACTGCCTTCGCATCGTCCCGCTTCCGCGCATCCCGCGCCAGTCAGGGAGCACTCATTTAAATGTAGAGGCGCAGTAAAAAGTAGTAAAAATAAAATTCAATTCTTTAAAAAATGGCTTCCATCAACTTTATGATGATTTCGCCAATGTCACGTGTTCAATGACGTTGTTCGGTAACGACGCCAGTAGTGCAGGTAGGCACAAGTCATTTTCTTGTGAATCATAACCAACATCTTAACTAAGGAAAGTTTATACTTGTCTTTACTGTTCCCTGCAGTAAAGTTGAGAACAAGAATTAAATACTCGCACTTTGTCATATGCCGAAACTTTGTTGGAAACGCCAGGTACGCCAGATCTGATATTATGACTTGAAACTCGAAACTAAGTTTATTTTTCTCTTTACTGGTACAAGTGAATCCTTATTTTAATCTTGAACATTCCATCACAACCGATTTTTAAATATTCCTATGTTAATTTGTCATTTGTTTGTTGTTAACTGTTTTCTATCTTGTAAATTAATATCTAATTTCAATTTGCCGAAACCACCATACCATCTTGTCTTTTTTACTCATCCATCTTTTCATTACCCATTTTAAAAGAGCCCTGATTTAAAAGTACGAGTGCAACTTGTTTTTAACTACACTATTTCTCTTATTTATTCTTCATCAAATTAACCAAGTTTCCAATAAAATCGATATTTTCAATCGGACGCAATTCGCATGCAGCGCGCGGACGATGCTCTCGGCAGCCAATTTTCCGCAGATTTCCGCCGCGGAAGTTTTGGACTTTTCTAATACCCGCGGGTACCGACAACTTTATCGTGTCCGCCAGTTTTCGTGGAGCCCGGCTGATACTAAGATGGCGGTGGTGGGTTACGTTTAATTCGGGAAATACTTGTAGTACAATATTTCGAAGAAACTCGTAATTATTAAGGCTTAACCATGCCTGTTCGTCTCATGCCTTTGGCTAAAGGGCTCTCGCACACTACCGGGGTGTTAATATAGACTTTTTTAAGTATTTTTCTAGAGCCTGGTTGGTAAGATATATGCTTTAATCCATCCTTACTGACTTTATAAGATTTCAATAATACCTTGCCGTAACACGTTTGTTAAGGGGAGCTATCCCCAACGCAAATGTCCCGCTCTAACTCGCGTGAGTTTACAATTAACCATCCCACTATGCAAGCTCTGCGCGTAATTTCGTAAATATTTAGCTAAAGTCATTAAGCCAATCATGTTATCAATGCAAACCCAGCGAGTTTCCCTATTACTATTAAGGATCTTTAAGAGAGTACAAAAATTAAATGTTAAATATCAGTAATATAGCCGTAGTATTAAAAATACATTCCAAAAAGGGGTAAATCTGCGATTTTTTTTCTATTGAGTGAAATTCATCAGGTCATGTAACAGACAGCGATTTTGACTAGACAAGATCCTTATAAAACACAAATATATTTTTTTTATATTTGAAGTCACTATATTCTATGTCTCAGATGGTTTTTAAAAACTCAAAAGTGGTAATACCTGGCCTTAAAGCTAGTTAATTAACCAGAAACCGGAAACACTGGCCAGTCGTTATTGGTCCAGCGCAGGTTAAACCCTAAGTATTGCTACTTTGGTCTGGTAAAATTTTAACTAAATAAAACTCTATGCAATATAGTACTACTCTATAAATCTAATACTGGCAGTACCTATGAGGAAAATTTAGGTGACATCAGTCAGTACCTATCCCATTAGGAAAAGAAAATACCGCTTACAAGTTATTTATTCCCTACCAAGTCAGCCTTACAACAACAATTCATACAACTTTGTAAAACCTTATTGAATATAATTATGAGTTTACAAGGCCCGCAAAATTTCTGTTATGTTTTAATCAATGCAAACAAAACCAAGGAAAACATTAAAATTTTAACTTACTTTACCCGTTTACGCTTTGGAGTTTAAGGAGTTGTAGATGTAGGTAGCTAGCTCTCTTTAAGTTGGTTCCTCGGAAAACGAGAGACATTGGAGAAAAATTGGAAGTTACTCGCATCTAGTGACAGTAACTAAATTACGAGTATTTAAAATAATTCAATGCAAAACGCATATTATTAAAAGAATAAAAATTTAAAATTGTGTTGTGTCATTAATCTATTATTTTTTCAGTTAAAGCCTGCACTACAAACTTTTCTGTTTAGTCCTTTGGTTGACTGGTAGAGAATGCCTTAAGGCATTAAGTCCGCCATTTGTACTTTTTGTATTGTGCAATAAAATTTAGATAAATAAATAAAAATTCAACCATTTATTCTGCAAGTAGGCCTCAAGGACTCTTTTACATGTCACAAATTACCTACAATACAAATACAATTACAATTAATATCATTTAGTTTAGTAACATGTATACAAAGCAACAACAACCAACATATAAATACCTGGGCACATATTTGCTTGACTTATCCTATAATACAGAGATGTAAAGAGTCTCTGTAGTCAAATATACCTCATATAAGCGGAGATGTAAAGGGTCCCCATAGTCAAGTAATTTTAGAGGTGTAAAAGGCCCCTAAATGTTCAAACAAAGTATACGAAATAAAAATTTCGGGTCAAGATACTACCTCTATTAAGCTAATAACAATCTTATTAACTAATGCTACGGTAAACATAACGTGTATGTACTGTATGTAACCAATAAGTCAATCATACAATTTAAAATGGAAATAATAATTAAAAATGAACATAGTGAAACAGACAGTAGCAGCAGTGCGCAACAGACAGTAGGAATAAGATCTAATAAATATCCTTAGAGATATTTGAGCTGTGTCTCTTAGCGACCAAGTATATATAATAAAATAAAGTAAGAACAATCAATAGACATACGTTAATATTGTAAATTTAATTTCATTGACAAGTAAAATTCTCACATTTTATGAATAAATGAGTATGAGTATGAGTATGAACAGAGTGAAGTGAAACGTGAGTGAAACGATGATGATGATACGTAGGAGAAAAACTGCCATCACCAATCTGCTGCTACCATCATCCTTCTGGTGTTTTCCTAGTTGCATTCTAAATCAGCCCATGGCCAGCTGGTATAGTTACCGCCAAACATTTTGAACCCAATCTTGAGTGCGCAGTAGCCGATTTACGTACAAATCACGCTACTGCGCAGGTAAGGTTAGGTTCAAGATGTTTGCCGGCAACTGTATCTAATCTCAAGGTTTGGTGTAGGCACTACCCAAGTCACCAGCGACCAGCGACCAGCGACCAGCGAGTCATGGCACAAGCATTTTTTTCAAATTATTTATTATGGCAACAATTAATTTTTACCTTACAAGTAACTATCTCGTTGCCGTGTTATAGGTTTACGCTGGCTATGTATCCGCAACATAATATGCCCCTAATTTGCGTGATAAGTTGTCGACGCTACTCATGCCAACCCAATCGTAGCAGAAAACTTAGCATCACCATCATCATCCCCTAGCCGTTTTCGGCCACAGTGACTGTTGACTACTGTTGAGAACGTCGCTGGTGAAAACTTAGCATACCCTTCATATTGCTGACGACTTTTGGTAAATGACCTCGGTGATCCCAGCTGCTTTGCCCGGCTTGCTGCCATTTTTGTGCGTCATGTTGTTTTAATTTAAAAAAAAATGTATGCCACTACTCGTTGATCAGACTATCACACAATATATTTGAATATATATAGGCGTTGAGCTATCTTTGCCAGCATTTCCTTTCAACAATTTCTGAAAGTTACGTATTTGCATAATTCACAGATGCCTGTGCAACCTTATGCTAAGTTTCCATTTTGTAGTGAAAAGAGCTAGCAAGTGGAATGTATGTAAGTAGTAGAAATCGTTTAAAATTCATCAAACTTTTGATAGAATAGCCCAAGAATAATCTAACGTTTAGAAGTTTTATATGAAAAAAATAAAAGTAATTTATGACTAAAAATAAACAAGCAAGTAACAGAACTTCCTGCATCTTACCTGCTTACGTGGAAATACAATATTAATTGTGTAGAAAAAAATACCTGCCAAAACGAATTCGGCTTCTGCTTTATACTATTGACATACTTTCGTATGTCCGAATGTCTACAGGTCGAATTTCTAAACCGATTCTCCTGAAATTTTGTGAACAGGTTCTAATATAGATGATTATATGGAACCTTGTTAATTTAGTTTTTGTACATTTTTTAAAATGACATCGCCATCTGGGTTGAAAAAGGAAATTTTTATTTTTATTGTGACGCTTAGAGACCTTATATATCTCTAAAAAATCTGGATTAATCTTATTTATGATATGTAATTAGTTTTATTTGAACATTACAAATATTTTCTGTTGATACAGACAGATTTTGACTTGTAAAAGTGCCCTTGAGGCCTATTTGCAGAATAAATGTTTTGAATTTTGAAATAACTTTCCGTTTAATAATATTTCCACATAGCCACTAGGTAGTTATAAACATAATTATAAAAATGATGGGAAGAAGACGAACACGATAAAACGACAGAGCAAGCTTGAATTGGATTTATATATCCCCAAATAGACGTATTCGGCTTTCCTTCTCTGTATCTCACTTGAGTCCCATTAGAATCAATTATAATTCAAAGAGGCGCTTATATGAACTCGCTTGACTTATTGTTCTAAGGTTCTTATCTAAGTACATCAACCACTTTTCGTTGTAATCCTATACGATGACTGAAATACTTACTAATTAAAAATAACTAATAAAATAATAACTTTAAGGTAATATTTGCTTTGAAAAATCCAAACGACCCACAAGTATCTACTTGAATTTAAACTTTCGTGAGACATCTTATAATTTTATTTTACTAAACGGTTTAAACTCACGTATTCACGTGACGTATACGTGTTCACGTATCTATTCATAAATATGACGCCCGAAGTGACAATTAATATGTGAGTTTTAACCGTTTAGTAAAATAAGATCCGATAAGTAGATATTACAGAAATCTCTTGTGATTGACGAAACGGGCCTAAGTTAGGTTTGCTAGGTTCAGATATCCGAAACTCGAACCGTCCAAGAAATAGGAGGCCCCAATTACCTATTCTCGTAAGTCTAAGCAGTCAACTTAATGTCCCAATCCCAACTGTAAACAGTAGATTGAAAACCAAACATTTGACGACGCCCGGGTGACTATTCAGGCTTTATGACGCGATGACAAAAATCCCAAGCTTATCACAATTTTATTGGCACGCACCGAGATAAGGGGAGCCAGTAACCGGCCCATCGCTTCTATCAGGGTCGTTATTAAATAGCCTTGGTATGAAAATGGATTTTCAGTACGATTTTTTTTGCCTAGGAAAATGTGAACATGACTCTTAGTTCAGTTTGTAACATTAATATTTAGTTTTTACGGGGGTAAAACTTAGACAGTCGGGGCGCGAGTTATAATGTTAAAATCTAGTGGTTGCGTCTATTATTTTAAAAATACGTACAGGATTTATTTGACCTGTGCCTTTATACGTCAAACTCTACTCGCCCACAAACATCTTATTACTGGCCTTCTACAATAATAAACTTTATTTACCACTCTATAACATTTAAATATGTAGGTACTTAAGTAACTCGATGTTGTCAACATTACAAATTGGGAAAATTTTACCCAATGTACCTCTAACAACATTAAGCTACCCTAAACTTCCTTCAATAATGCAAGAACCGCACCCTACGACACCCTCGCGAAAGAACTGGGTAGGTACAGTCAAGGGCATAAATATGTATACACTTTTGGACCTTATTTCAATGGAATAAGTTGAAAAAGTGTATACATATTGGTGCCCTTGACTGTACAGTAAAACCTACTTGTAGACGTGACAATACGGACGTTTATTTGACATGCGTAAAACTCGTAGTCATAAATTAATTGAACAAAATGCCTATCTCTATTTAACATTTTTGAATTATTAAAATACAGCCAATGCCAATGGCAGTATTTTCGAGCATGAAGGTATTGACCTGGGGCGTACACAATGAGTATTTAATATTTATTGAGTGTGAGGTATGGCTTCAGCGGAAGTTCGATTTAGCACATAGATAATTTACCCAGAGATTTTAGTGATGAGCAATTAAATTGTATTACTTATTCTATCATATACCTACTTGAATTAATTTCATATTAGTCAAACCAATAGACACAACAATACCGACACCTACAAGTCGTCTACATAACATCGTAAACCTATTTATATATTCTTATCAATTAAATTATAAAATATAGGAAATATAGGAAAAACGTATATACGTATATTTATTTTGAAATATAATATAAAATAATCTATTTGGAATGAAGGGATTTGAGTTATATAAGTAGGTTGTCAGGAACTTTGTAATTTTTCTGGCTAAAGCGATCAACTCATTACGACAACCCTGTCAACTTACAGCCCGTATCTTTAGTTATGTTCACAGGAAAGACCGGCTAAAAATATTATTTTATATAATATATATATATATATATATATATATATATATATACACAGGGTACATACATACAGGGTAAGAGGTAACAGACAGACACACTTTCGCATTTATTATATAGATAGTCCGACCACTAAAAATACTATTTTACACTGACGTGACGCCTCTAAACTTAGCTTTATTTTATCAATATAGCCGCACCCCTGTCTCCGCAACTGTCAATATACGTTAACTCACCCTCTGTTCGCATATTAGCATCGTAGTGATGCATCTAAAATATTCCGGAGTAGGTTTATTTATGTGCGCGGGGGTGAAATCGGGATTAGGTTTCCAGCGCCATATGGTTTGTGCAATATGGCAAAATATATGAGCTGTGAAATGCTATAGGCTATTTCATAGAGATCTTGGCGTTACAGTAAACGTTGGTTAATGTTTTCGTTTACATATTTTTCTTAGGTTTAGAGACACTTACATATAAAAAAAATAGACGGGCGCCACCTACGACAAGGCCAGTTAACCTCAATTTTTTCCCAAAGAAGTATGGTACATTTTAAATTACAACACAGTTCGCCAAACGCTGAGTTTATCTGCGAAATCAGCCAACGGTCAACGGCAGAGAAAAGGTACCCCCTCTGCATAGAAATTTGTATGCACAGGGGGGTCAGGTTTCTCTGCAGCTGACCGTACCTACATTTAATTTGGATCCTAATACACGCAATGTTGTAATGGACACAGTTGAAAAATCAAAAGTCGTCTCTTCTGTAGTCTATAGAGCTGCCTCTAATGGCTTACACGTGTGTTTTGATTTTGTTACATACATTTTCAGAAACTGAGAAACTGAGCCCCCGTTTATGCGGATTATGAGTTCACCAAAAATAAGTTTTTCAGTCCTTACCTTTTTTTAAAATACTCTTACGCCCTTTTCACCCCCTTAAGGAATGAATTCCGGAATATTAACTATCCTTTGTCGTTTCCGGGTTTTCAAACTATATTCTTGCCTAATTCCATTTAAATCCGTTGAGCGGTTGAAATGTGAAAATGTAGGTAATAGATAGACAGACAAAGTTACATACTTTTACATATTAATGGTATGAATTCATGGCCGTTCATATCAAATTTAATTTAGCGAAGTCTGTCGTTACTCTCAGCATTTCATGAAACTCAAACGAGTCCAATTTAGTCACAATAACAGCAGAAAGAAAACTAATGTCCCCTGCGCGGACGCTCTCTCCCTTTGTTCAAGTTTTTGTCGCCAAAATATCTCATATCTCTCAGATATGAAAATGATGAATGACTGAACGACTCTCTGTGGTGTGTGTACGGATTTAGATTCCGAACAGTTGTTGGTTGCTCAACATTATATATATAAATATATATATATATATATATATATTTGATTTGAGAATATAAAGGGGCTTGTCGCCAACCGAACATACTGCCCCGTAAGAACAACAGTACATGTACAAAAACAAACAAAAAATCTTAAGCTCTAGCTTTTAAACCTACTTCTAATAAATTGTATAAGAACTCGGCTTCGTCCGAAATAGTAATAGACAAAACGCTATTTACAAATCCTGTGTCTAACAGTATCCTATCGGTATCGGACCAAGCTGCTCTCACAGCATCGGTCCGGACACACTCCATCAACACATGTATTGCATCTTCAACAGATCCGCACTCATTGCAATTTGGGGAGAGGACTTTTCCCATCAAAAAAGCAAACTTGTTTGATGTAATGTGACCGGAACGTAACCTGAGCGCCGTACTTAATCTATTTCTATTATATGGTGCGCATGGTCAACCCAGGGATGATAAGAAACATGTGGCTAAATGGTTCTAAACCAACATTATATTTAATATGGAGTTTGCGCTTCAGTGAAATTGATAGGTTCAACCTAATTTGAGGATCGATCTATTAAACCCGTCAATGTAGTTCAACTTACATATGTATAAATGAAGCTTAAGTAAGTAAAGATATGTATCCTTTGTAGGTATTATTATAGTTGCTAGCGAATAAACTACAGTTGGTACAGTATGTTTCGATAACGTCTGTCTAATTTGTTACTCAGGGTACAAATTTCCTATGACCACAACTACAAAATGTTAGTCGTTAGCGATAAGAGTTCGATAGGTAAATTATCGTTGGACTCATATCAATTTTGTTCAGTAACCACTAGGGGAGCTCGGCTGCGCTTTTCTTCATACAACCTTCGCGCTAGCGACGAGCGAGTTTCTTACGTTTACCTATAAATATCTCTGAAGCGGTCCTCCATTAGCTAAGAAATAGACGCCGAGGTACCCCGGGGGAAGGATAAGTGAGTCACCGTAAACTCATGGTAATGCTACAGTTTACAAATGCGTACGTACACCAGTTTCAGTTGTTTCGTAATAAATCCGTTTGCACATATGCGGCGCTGTGCTACTCCCTTTTGATGGATCGACATAATATGCCATAACGAGAATACCTTAATGCTAGTGCCGCTATAATAATCATTTTTGTGGCTACGTTCGCACTGAAAAGGATTCAGGTGTTGTGAGTAAGTATGATAATGACCCTTGAACTAAAGTTATGCAAATGCTTATTCAGATCATTTATGATTTTGAAGTCAATTTTAGTTCAAACCACTATGTACATTATATGTATTCCTAAACATACATCATGTTTCTGATTAACAACTATTATAATATTTGTTATCATCTCTTTTTCTTCTTATAATTTTGAGTACTAAAAGGAAACCATGTATATATTTTTTTTTCAATAAAACTAACTGCATTCATTATTAACAAAAGTTGTAATATTACCATCCTGGTTTGCGTCAACTGTCTTATTTTGAGGACCAGTTTGAAGAGTGCGGTGTTGAGTTATTTTAATCTATGATTCACTACCTATCAAGTGCACTGGATTTCTTCTAATCTATGTTCTCCCTATATACAACTTAAAATCATCCTACAACTTACTACATAGTAAAACACAGCAGTTACGTCATAAAGCTTTAATATCATACAACGAGACAATTAAAACAAATCACCAGTCATGCAAAACAATGGAACTCTTTTGTACACATAAACAATGACATTACAGTTAATGGAGCATTATTTGCCAGGATTTCTGTTTAATGTAATAAAGAGTCGCTATCTAGGTCGCTGTCAAGCCTTGAGATTTGCCGTCTTGTTTTAAGCGGTAAATTTTTTATGTCTTGACATGATAATGTTTGCTGATATTTAAGCATGTTCTTATAGCATAAAACTTATCGATGAGAAGATATACCACGTGCTTG
The DNA here is from genome assembly GCA_951800055.1 of Cenopis cana. Lineage (NCBI taxonomy): Eukaryota > Metazoa > Arthropoda > Insecta > Lepidoptera > Tortricidae > Cenopis > Cenopis cana. Next base: position 4,368,346 of record OX637473.1, read on the forward strand.
AACTAGGAAGTAGGTATGAATCTGATAACCTACTAGCCAACATTATTATCATTTTAGCGAAACTGCCGTTTCAACAATTAATGCTTAAAAAGACAGTCACCAATTTAGCACACGTAACGTCAGTCCTCAGGGAACAATATGGCGGAGATTATCTCGCCCATTAGTCATGTGTAATCGCTAGTCGAAATAATGGACTCGTATAAAACCAGCCTCAGTCACTGTTGGGATTTGTACATTTAAGGTAAAGTTAAGGTAAGGCTAGGTGATTAATGGTGAAAATATTTATTTGTTCTCTGGCAGATTTTATTTATCAATTAGCGTTACATTAACTGTACACGGATGATTGCACTAATCGTATAAACTAATTATAGTTCAAGGTTTACGTACTCAACCATGTATACGCTAATGGATTGTAATTCGTGTAATATTAATGGAATTGTCTAATTATGTTTCAGTATTTGCGGTTCAATTTGGTTCATCAATTTCGCTTCCCGTACCCTTACCATGAGTTTGCAATGTTTGCATTACCGTACTTGCTAGCGACTGCGTCAAACGATTTAGTATGGACAAAAGCGCTGTACTTTTGTCCATACTAAATCGTTTACGCAGTCGCTAGCAAGTACGGTGATGCAAACATTGGCAACTCATGGTAACTTTAGATCAAAGTTTCTCTGAATTAAAACAATAAATAAAATACTTGGACAAAAAATATTTGGACACAAGGGTTACTGCAGATGCTCTAAGGAAGCGTCCTTTTAAATATTTGCTCCTGTTACAGGCCACAACCGGTATACATCAGCACCCAGAGCTCTTCAGCCAGATTATAATTTGTGGGCAACTATACTATCGAGTCTGCAACACACAAATCATTCGTTTTTATTCGTCAACAAATAGCCACGAGTAGATATAAATACAATATGACGGCTAATTTAATCCAATCCTGTTTACAAGTGGTATAAATAATATGTGTATAGTCGTATGTGTTAGAAATAAATCACGTCATCGAAATGACAAATGGCTGCTGAGTGTCGCTTGTTTTAGTTATAAGGGCTACTAATAAATCGTATATTCACCAAACTGTCATTTAGCACAATCTGTGTTGTTTTAAAATCAACCTAATTTCGCGCTATTAAGGTTTACAATCGACGAGAATGGATTAGTGTTATATGAGTTTGTGGAGCTAATCTGTTATGGAAATGTTTCGGTGTAATATTTAGAAGATGAGACTTGTGAATTTTTAACCAACGTTGTCGCCCATATTAAACATTTAGACGTGTTATTTATCAATGTTTAATGCAGTGCTAAGTACTAGTTCGAATGATAATGCCTTGGTTAATCTTTAAAATTGTGAATTAGTTATGTGCAGATGGATTCGTTAAATGGAAATTTGTAAATTACAATACGAGTATAATACAAAATGTTCTTTATTGCACACCTAAAAAAGAACAAAGTAGGTAGAACATTAGGCTTAAACTAGAGGTAAATAACAGGCGGTCTTATCTCTAAAGAGCGATCACTTCCATACAAGCTTTGGATACTACAGTTTTTACAAGAACATACATATTTGGTAAGACAGGGGACATGATCAGCAAATGACAAGACAAGATGTGATGCAGAATTTGAAGTTACACTTAATACAGTTGGGTCAATCAACTATTTCTTGTCACTCGTTACCATGGTTACGTCTCCTGGGTCAGTCTTAAAAACTGTGATTTTACGGACTCATAATCATACTAAACATGATTTTTAGCGATGATTATAAACCCATTCTGACGTTGCTCATCTTTTGAGCATGCTAGAACTCCATATTATAATTTTTTTTCTAAGAAACTCGGTTAATTACTGTTGTCTCCTGGCTGACGGGACAGAATAATGACAAGTAAAAGTTGATTGACCCAGTTAACACTTTTTTTAAATAATTTTATTAAATTAAAATTCACATGTTTTTCCACAACACACCCTAACATCTTTGTGGTTCAGTGTAGGGACAGTACGGTGGCCATGACTTGAGTTGAGAGTTCAACAAACTCCAAAAACATTTTAAAGAAAAAACAGGTTTGATTAATAATGTATACATGGCACATCCAGCTGTTGTTATCCTTTCAATTTTTAGGGTTCCCTACCCAAATAGTAAAATGGGACCATATTACTAAGACTCCGCTGTTCGTCCGTTTGTCCGTCTGTCACCAGGCTGTATCTCATGAACCGTGATAGTTAGACAGCTGAAATGTTTACAGATGATGGATTTCTGATGCCGCTATAACAACAAATACTAGAAAACAGAATAAAGTGAATACTTTAGTGGGCTCCCATACAACAGACACGATTATATGCCCTTTTTAAAGATATTGGTACGGAACTCTTTGTGCGCGAGTCCGACTCGCACTTGGCCGGTTTTTAAATCAATAGAATAAAAAATTGATAGGCAAAACATATACTGGCAACACATCTGCCAGTTCTCTTCCTATTTCACCGTGTAATGAAAAGGGACGCAATTAATAGACCGAGGGCACAAATTACTAGTTTCGTTCCTCGCGTGATTACTAAACACTCTTGTAAACTTAGGGGTCACTTGTGCTAGGGGACTATCAGATTGTCGATACTAAATATTCGGTAAAGTTTACTTTGTAGAATTTAAAACGTGTACCCAATATAAAGTTAAAAGAGATTTTGGCATAAAAAAGGTGTTTTATAATATGCTTTACTCTTATAACCACATCGCCTCAATCAATCAATTTTAATTTGTAGCACTACAAATTTTTAATTTTAATTTGTAGTACTACGTCATTGGAACTATTACTTGTTAAACTGTTTTCTATCACGGTTAAAACATTGAGGACTTCTGTATAATAATAAGATTGAACAATAAGAAAGCTAAAATAATCATAAATGTTATAAAGTTATTATTGTTAAAAATCAGCCTGTTAAATAATAATTATTTTTTATTTATAATTATATAATTTACCTTTTATTTTGTTATAGGTACCTAGTTTAATTTTGTTATTTGTAATAAATAAACTTGTTTTCTTATTATAATAAACATACAAAAGTTTTGGATAAAAAAAAAAAAAAAAATTTAAGACAATAAAAATAAAACAACAATGTAAACTTACTTAATTGAATTGCATGTTCGCAACTCCTTAACTCAAAACAATCTTTTGCTATTTAAGATTAATAGTTAAGTAATTACCAAAGTATTTTAATTTTTACTCAAATAAACAGCTTAAAATTTTAAACTTTATTTTTTTTTCGTACAAAGTGTAATTTTTTTCCATGTCAAAGTCTGTACCTATGATATTGACGTAAGATCAGCAGCATTGACATACTTCAGTGCCAGAAATTCAGCCTAAAGTACCGGCCAATAATTTATAAACATGTCTGAAAAATTATGGGACTTTCCTGCAACAAGCGTTTTTAGTGACCAGATTTTTTTGATGGCCCTAAAACAAGTCTGAATTCTCTGAAATATTGTGATAATGTTATACTTGTTTCGTCAAATTCAAAAAGACGGTGATAAACTGTTCCGACAGTTTTGTGAGGCCCTGTTAATTCTATGTTTTTATACCCAGATTATTAAATAAATAAATAAATAAATATTATTGGTAAGCTGGATTACACTCTATCTGTATTAGGCATATAACTTTGAACCACGATTAGCACAATAAAAACAAATCTTCAGAGCCAAGATTTCTAGAAAGCGATTTATTTGGACCTAAATCTGGAGCATGTATGTAAGCGAGACTTGGACATAGACTCAGCGAGAGAGAGAGAGAGACTAAGTGCCTTCGAGATGCTGGCGGCGAATAGAAGCTATAAGCTGGACAGAAAGAAAAACAAAATGGAGAAGTTCTGGATTTCATAGGAGAGAAGATACTGTTTTTGAGGACACATAATAGGAAATATGCAGGGGCTTCATGGACATGACAATTACATATAAAGGGAAGATGAAGGGGAGGCGAGGCAGGGGAAGACCGAGACGTACGTTTATAGGTCAAGCCAAAAAGAAGATCAGTGTAATGTCGTATCAGGAGCTCAAAGCGTTGGCAGAGAACCGAACAGAATGGCGATTACTCCAACGACAAGAGCTCTTAATATAGGTATGAAGTGTGTGTTTCATTACAATAATATTAAAATTATTATATCGATGAATGTAACATACTCTAGCTATTACTTATTCCCTAAACAATTTATTTTGATGCTAGTTGCAAGGTAAAGAGTTATTAGAGAAATTGCTTTTACGCTTCAAAATTATTCGTTTCGATAAATTGATGTCGAAATGTCGCCTTCTTGTTGTTACTAGTAACTATAATTGTATGTGGATTGTAATAATACACCAACAGCTCCATTTCTCCATCCATTATGCAATATGAATATTTGTAACTATTCCTGCGCGGTAATCACGTAACGTTTTCGACCGTTAGTACGATAGATAAATGTCAAATCCCATACTAAAACTGACATTAAATACGTACCAACGGTAGTACATATCGTTGCGTGATTACCCCGCTAGAACAGGAAAATGTAAAATAGTAGAAAGATTTTTATATTTCTTTATTCAACTTTAAGTACGGCTAACACCTACTTACTACTTATAGATCAAAGATAAATATGGCGTCAGCAGCTATGCTGTGATCAAACATTCCGTACAAAGTTTCAAAAATATGTGAGCAACAATTTTTAACAATAAAGTTTAGTTTACATTTACTTTGACTACTTTGACCGTACATATATTTTAGAATTCGACTGTACGAACACAAAGTTGTAGGTACCTAATAAAGCCTTGTGCTGATCTATGCAATCACGGGTATCTAAGTTAAACTCGGGCGTTGCTCGAAGAAAGAAAGTAAGAAAGAAGTAGTAGTAGTAGTAGTTGTATTATTAGTAGGTTTCTTATATTAACTCTGCACCACCTACTATCAATTTATTAGATTTCATTTCCGTTACCCCAAGGTTGTCTGGAAGAAATCGCTCTTTAGCGATAAGACCGCCTGTTGTTTGTCCTTTAATTGAGGTGTGCAATAAAGAGTATTTGTTGTTGTTGTTGTTGTTAAAGAAAGAACACGAAATATCCCTAAATCAGCATAGTGCCATTAAGCTAGCACTGGTATTCCTTTGGGACCACGTGAAGCCACGAAAGACAAAAACACAAAAGTAATTGACAGAAATATAAAAACAAAATGAGTTAATGGCACACTGGACAAAGTACTTGACCGGTTTACCGTTAACAATCTGTTACTTAATGCTAAGAAAACTAAATGTGTCAGATTTTCTTTGCCTAATGTTAGACCGGTGGAAACTAGTATACTCTTAAATAACGAGTGCTTAGAAATAGTAGATAAAGCAATATTCTTAGGTATAACATTAGACAAAAATCTACAATGGAGTCCCCACATAGCCGTTATGGCGCGTAAATTAAGTTCAGCCGCATATGCTATCAGAAAAATCAGGCAACTTACCAATGTAGAAACAGCTCGCCTAGTTTATCATAGCTATTTTCATAGTGTTATGTCGTATGGTATCCTGGTTTGGGGTAAAGCAGCTGACATACAGACAATTTTTGTGTTACAAAAAAGAGCCATTCGCTCCATATATAACCTAGGCTCACGTGAATCTTTAAGAGAACTCTTTAAAGTAATCAACATTTTAACTGTAGCGTCCCAGTACATCTATGAGAATATTGTTTATGTCCTTAAGAACATAGACTCCTTCTGTAAAAATTCTGATATACATAATTTTAATACTAGAAATAAAAATAAAATTGCCACTAAAAAATTTCGTGTCCGTAAAGTATACAAATCTTTTGTAGGTCAATGTGTCCGTTTTTATAATAAGTTACCTGATGAAGTTTTGAATTTACCTTTTCCAGCTCTTAAAAAGTACTTGAAAAAATCATTGATGTCGAAGGCTTATTACAAGGTTGAGGACTATCTAACAGACAGAAAAGCATGGCCCAAACCAGATACTTAAATAGAGTAAAAATTCATATATTGTGTATTTTTTAATTTTATCTAGTTGACGCAGTTCTTGCAAGAAAACATATCAAAAGATTTATAACTAAATTTATAGTCTAAAGGATTCAATTTTTTTTTTTTTGCCTAAATAGAATTTGATAATGCTAAGGTATACAGTTTCGAAATGTTTTCTTGCAGAATTACACACTGTACATAACTGGTTTTTTTCCTCATTTTATTCTTTGTTTTTGTGTTGCTTTATATAGATACTTAGATTTCTTGATCTTAAGTAGGTTAAGTATTATCATTTATCATTGTAATAAGCATATTTTTGTGAGAAAATGGCTGACTGTCGAGTTTCTTTCGGCGTTTCTTCTCGGCAGTGGCCTCTGTGAAACGCTAGTAGGGTTTGACTTGTAAAAGTGCCATTGCGGCCTACTTACAGAATAAAGTTCATTTTATTCATTTCATTTTATTTTTAAAAAAAAAAAAACGCCAATATAGTTTTTTTTTTCACTTTGGTACTTTCAATCTTATGTCATAGTGGCTAAGGTGAACGGGAGGTGTTAATTATTAGTCATAAAGGTGTCGAGCATTGATACGTTTACCATACCGGGGTGGATAAAAATAAAGAAAAAGTAAGTCGCACAGTACGCTGTCCTGAACACCCCGCTATACCCTTACCATGAGTTTTCAATGTTTGCATTAGGTACCCTACTCGCTAGCGACTTCTTAAACGATTAAGTAAAACGATTTTTTGCTTATTTGTTAATACTTGGATTTAATTTGGGTTGTTAGTGTGGATTGAACTTGATGTTACTTTGAGTAACTTGAAATCGTTTTTGATCAAAATATAACTAAAAAAAACTAAAGATTTAAAACTCCCTGGCCGCTTTTCAGATACTCCATAAAATAAACTTAAATACCCCACAGTATTTTAATCAAATCTCATACCAAATAGAGGCCTCTAATCCCCGCCAGCGCAGCGGCATCTGTGATACCTACCGTGCATGTAATCATGTAACCATCATAACGTGACCCCTTTACTTCAGTTAAACAACGGGCTTTACACAGACATTAGTGATTCGTTGGCAAATTGGCAGTCCAAATTATAATGGGAGTGTGATCACCCTTGTCATTACTAAATTAGTTCTATGAATCGAGAGGTATTACAATTTTAGCAGTGTAGGGTGATAGTGTGAGGATACCATGCGTTGTGATTTCATGGGATAGTTTTTTGGTACTTTTAGTTTTGATTTTTTTAACTTTTTTGAGGCATCCGAATTGATGAAAGCCAAGAACCATAAAAATAAATAGAAATTAATTAATAACACTTTTAGTATTTGTACGTTACGCACTATTATAGATAAAATTAATGATTAAACAAATTAGAAAGAAGTCAAAAATCCCCACTTCGCTAATCCCTACTAGTTTCTAAAAAAAACTTTTTCCAGTTAATTCAACCTTGTTAAAAGACACACCAAAGTTCTAAATAGTTTTCATCCTACTTGTATTATGAATACAAAAATAATATATGCTACTATTTTTCAGTCGAAGCGTCCAATAATAAATAACTATATTCCTTTTCGTTCATTGATCTGTTTCTTCTCTTAACACAAGTATCTAGAATACCTAAAAAGAGACACCCAGCACAGTCTCTGTAACTAAACCTAAGATACTCAATAAATTATTTTTGATTTTTGATTTTGATTTGATTTGTTAAATGAATAACACCTGATAAATTTTCTAAGATTGTAAAGTTTTAGGCCTCGGCAAATAATTATCTCAAAACACAAGCAATCTGGTCACCACGCGGCCGATACAGCTAAGGGGATCTAGAATTATTCTCCACGAGATTTATAGCTGCTGTAATGTATTGGAACAAATGCTTTGTTCCGCGATTGAGTTTAATTAAATGTGGAATTTGATTTACCGGCATTGTTGTTCCGAGGTTTGAAATGGAACAAAATTGTCTTAAATATTGCATTAATTTTCAAACCGGCGGCATATAGAATTTTTTTAAGACGATTTGAATTGAGTATTCAGCCTATTTTCATATCATGACATTTTAGTACAGGGCTATTATTATGATAGAGGCGAGGCCTTCTCCATACAAACTCTGTGTTTAAAGTTTTATTCGTCGGTGTTGGCACTCCCACATATAATTTCTTTTTGCTTGTTAATATTGGATATACGAAGACTGTAAAGACAAAAAAATTCAAAAAATTCAAAAAATAAATAAATAAAATTATACAAAAAATAAAATAAAAATCATGAGGTTCTGGCTAACAGTAAAATAAGCATACTGACCAAAAATCAAAGTGTAATGCAACATAATGCATTATATTTTATTTTTTTTTCAAGAAATATCGTTTCAAACGTCGCTCTAAATCGAAAGTTATCAAGCTAAAAAACAATAAAATAAAAAAATGTCTCCATTACTATGTAAAACTTTCAGTATTCATATACTTTAATCCGTTTATTGGTAGGTATGATAAATACTTTTAAGCCATACGGCACTAATTCCGCCTTTTGTATGATAAGGTTTTATTTTGCGCCATAAAGATTAAATTAATAATTACTTTTATCATAATTTAAATTCGAATGATTTTAAACTGTACACGGCCTTTTAACGTTTAACCATGTTAACTCATGGTTCCCATTTGTAATTTCAAATCTTTGGCATTTGTCCAAACTCTACGTTAATGGTGGTTACAGCAAAATGCTAAATACATCAAAATGTGAGTAATGGACGCTTTCACCTAGATTTATGTGTCAAACGAAAGCAGTGCAACTCCAATATTTGTAGTACCCTTACCATGAGTTTGCAATGTTTGCATTACCGTAGTTACTCGCTAGCGACTGCGTCAACGATTTAGTATGTACGTACAGCACAAAAGAACGGCCGCTTCGCCATACTAAATCGTTTACGCAGTCGCTAGTGAGTACGGTAATGCAAACATTGCAAACTCATGGTAAGGTCCATTTAGATAATTATAGTTTCTGTCTAAAAGATGATAAGTGTTTACGTTCAGCGGATGTTACAAAAAGTTAAAAAAAAGACAAAAAGAGATTGTAACTTTGGAACGCAGTCCTTAGGGGGTTACTTGTAGGGGCTAAAATACTCAATCCTTCCCTCCCCACCGCCCCGCTACAAAGGCACCCGAGTCCATACAAACATTTAGTCTCAGCGACATCATGCTCCCTACCATACAAACGGTGTCGAGCCCAAATCTAAAACTTAGGTATAACTTATTGCAAACTTGAAATAAAGAGCATATTTTATAGGATTCAGCGTGTGAGTGTGTATATGTAACCGATAATGTTAATTTTCCCGAAATTTAATTAACTTTGTGTAAGTAGTAGTAAGTACTTACCTATAAGGCTGTACCTAAAACGGCTTAGGGTCAGAATTTACAAAATGAAAGCTGCATAAGAAAAATGAAAGCATCGTATACTTTAATTAAGTAGGTAAAGTACCTAATCAGTTCATTATTATTTTATCAATCATACCTAATAATAATTTAAGTTCAGAACATTTTAAAATTTCCATGCCTTCTTAATCACAAAACAACTTCCAAGAATAAATTTAGTGAAGAGAACACCAGCTTGTTTCATAATAAAATTAGTCTAGACAACGTCGTTGATACAATTCTAGTCTCAGATGGCGAGAAGATTTTAAATGATTGTAGAATTAATGGAACTGCACCGCCGCTGCGGCAAAATAACATTCCAGAGTTATAACCGCTGGTTTACGAAACATGTAATTTAAAACCTTATTACTAAGATAAGAAGGTTCTATTTCGACGAACATGATGAATTGGTTTACGATTATGCTAAAGTAGTATATTTGATTGTTTTTGTTGCGGCACTGACGGCGACAGCTCTCGCTTTTACTCATTTATGACATTTACTTCTATTCAGGGAACTCTTCGGTTTACTGAACTTTGGTCTCTTTCTAAGGCTTGAAATAGTGTTCGACCGACGGTCAGCGCGTATGGTCGGGCGTGTTTTGTAACTTTTGTATGGCCGCTTACGCGCTGACGGTGAGCCTCTGTCTGAACGCACGTATGCTTTCATACAGCGATAGCTACGCTCGACGGCTCGACCGACCATACGCGCTGACCATCGGTCGAGCGCTGGTTTCCAGCCTATATTTATGACTGATTATCAAAATTATTTTCTTAAATTCTGTAGGTATACAAACAATAAGGTCGTCGGCATCCGCGCTGTACGAACGTCGGATACCTATGTATTTTCCGTCTTTCAGATGTTTTCTTTTAAAAACTAATACGTCCTTTCTTTTCTTTTAAAAACAGCGGATTGTCTAGTGTCACTAACGTACCGGTATTTATTATTTCTCGGTATTATCTCGTCGACTTCTTAAATATTTTTGAAGTTTGGTTGTACTGTAATTGTATATTATTTACGTTCTTTTGAAAAAAAAAATTCAGTGATTTTTACGCCGGATCTTCTCAGCAGAGTATTTTGTTGACATTCATAGGTGCGTGTAATTTGCCTAAATTAAAGAACAAATTTCGTTTTATTAAAGGCAGATTTCATCAACTTACAATTTACATTCCGATAAACGTTAAATATAGCACGGCATCTGTCATCCATAAGAAAAGAGTCAAAATTTCGACACAATCAAATTTTAACGAACAATACTTACGATTACCGATAGTTAGTTGTTGGTGCAACTCACCCTAGGGCCACCGATTTACATCTCTGCTATGCGATTCACTTAGAACCGTCCTCACCTGTCACCACACCCCTCACCCGTTTTCATATGGAAACTGTCAAAAGTGACAGATGACATTTGAAGTCTGTGAATAACAGCCCAGTGGCGTCAAACAATTAATCAATTAATCTTACTCTTATAACTACTAAGTATGCGCAACCCTAATCCAAGCTTAGACCGGCCCCACACGTTCACAATCCCACTATTATTATTATTAAATCTCCGCCATTGTCACCATTATTTTGTGTTTATGCTAGTGTCTTCTCTGCACCCTCGACAATAAGTACATTGTCCGCGGATTTGAGACTGAATGTATTATAATATTAATAGGTTTATGTTTGTTTGGTAATAATGTTGAGTGTTGGTAGTATAACTAAAAATAGTACAAACAAAAAATGTCTCAGATCGCAGGTATTTGACGTCCGAGCCGAAGGCAAGGGCGATAAATATGCGATCGGAGGCTTTCTTTATTACCGCCAGTGGTAAGTACAAAATTTTATGTCACCCCTTGCGGTAATTGCCACTTTATGGCCAGGTATGACATAAAAGTAACTAGTAACTGATAATGTGAAAGCAATTAGGTAAATGCTAGTAAACTTCTTGAAGCATTTTGTTTTGTCATTTTAATGTGGAAAATATTTCACTATTTTGTACTGTAGGCACAGTACGTATTAGATTTGCTTAAACGGGTGTTTTAACGCATGTAGGTACAGTTAACCAAAAAAACCGGCCAAGTGCGGTGCGTGTCGGATCACGCGCAGGGAAGGGTTCTATTCCGACACCTCCTAGTCCACATTTAAAACCACTATCCAATAGATACATTGAATAAAAAAAGGTCGTATCTTATAGGAAACTCAGGCCACTCTAAATTTGTAGTTTGCGTATGCAGCGTTACTGCTTAATACAAAATTAATTCAGGGCACTTACGTCCATCTCTTTCGGCAAGACAGTTTCTTAGCGATAACTTAAAAACAGATATATCTCCTTGGAATTAAAAATCATTGAAAATACCGAAGTATTTATTAATGTTCAGTCACGAATTTTAATTTGGGACCCCCTTAAGGTTGACAGTCCTGTCCCAACTGTATAGAAATCCAAAGAAAAAGTTTGCGAAATTGGGTCATAAATTAACGAGCGTGACGTTTGGAAATTAGGGAGTGAGGACACACTTCACGACTTTGACAGCTTATAGGTATCTCACCATAGTCCAGTTAAGTAGTATCTCTGTGCCTATGGTCTAAATATTAGGTTCTAAACTGGCCCCAGGCTCCTTTAGGTTGTAACCGGGATACCGCTAGAATTTGGAGGAAACGTATGTCTCCGTCTGACAACTTAATACAATCATGTTTCATTAAGCTCTTTGTTCGCTGAGATTATCAAATTCTGCATCTTATACTCTACTCGTACGTGCCACACTGCCATGCAATTTCATATTCCAAAATAAATATGATACAGAGATTCTTCACCACTATTTCGCCATAATTTTAAATGTTTTATGTTCTATTAGGGTAAACCGCCAGTAACTGGCCACTTAAGAAAATGTCATTCAGTTACTAGCCACGGAATTTGTGCAGTGAAGACCGCCTTCAACAAAATAAAATACATGAAATCAGCTCTAAACGCAGTTCAATTTTATTTATTAGTTGCTGAAATACCAACAATTAGTTGCTTGGTGTATGTTATTGGGGGGTGGCCAGTTATTGGCGGGTGGCCAGTTACTGGCGATTTACCCTATTTTATTTCCAATGCGGACACAAAAGAGACGTCACGAAACGTCACGTTCTTCTTATATAAAATTTAAGCGACCCCTGTGAGGCTTTTGCTGCAGCACTAAGAAAATTTGTAACGTGCCTAAAACGGCACAAGATGTCCGCCTCATTATTTATATTCATATGAGAATCTCTAATCTGTGGACGGACTGGCTGTTTTGTTGCGCTGAAGATCACCGTCCACTGCCGTAATATCGTATCACGAGCGTCTTAGATTACGCCCGTGGAATTCTGTTACCTTAAGGAGATTTTAGGTGACTTCAATAAACTTTTACTGATAGGACGTGCACCGCACCGAATACTGATTTTTCTCCAAAACAGGCATTGGCCTTATTATATTAATTATGTGTACTTATCGATAAACTGAACCCATTTCAACTAACTCAGCCACTTACACAATTAGCTTGTACATTTGTACAATTAGCACTGAAGCCTGTGCTAATTGTACAAGCCAATTTTGGAATATAATACTAACGTAACCGGTTAAGTATAGATCATAATTATTTACTATTCAATTAAAGTATAATATATTCTGTAATTATTTAGCAGGCTACAATGAATTGTACCTATATGTAGTAAAACGCAGCTGAAAGATTTCCGAATTAGTCCAGTTACTAATTAAGGCGCTACACCGAGAAATTTAGAAACTTTGAAACGCTGTTCTGCCCAGACGAGGAAACAATAGGGACTGATTTTCAGATATATGATTCTTGACTATGTGATTCTGGTACTGACAATAGCCGAAACATAATTGCTTAATATTATCTCAATAGAAAAAAAATCTAAAGTTGAGTCTATATTTTCCTGTTTTTACTCAGGCTACTAAAACAACGCATTATTAAAAGACACGATTAAGTTAATATGATGGTACTTCACCTCATCTATACTCTGACAAGAGGAAATTTAATAAACCTGCACACAGTCAGATATTTATCGAGATTTGCCTAAAAAGCCATTCACGGAGAGTGTTGCATCCCGTTTTGTCGTGAACGAAAAACCTACGCGCCTCTCTTTCAATCATTATATCGCCTTAATTAATTAGAACATCAGTACGTTTCACAGAGTACTTTAATTATAATTTCATTAATGAGATTTCAAACTGCTACATAGAATTAATACGTAGGTACCGAGACTGTATCGAATCGAGTACGAATTTCTAGATCAGACAGAAATGGAAAATCAATTATTAATTGTAATCGACTTATTGATTCAAAGCGACTTACACGTGGAGTCATCGTTATAAGCGACGACGTAATTTTATAGAAAAGAGGTTTATTTAGACGTGTTTCGACAAAATGATTTAATATAATAAATTTATCTTGAAATTAGAAAAGCCGAGTATCCGGCCACATTAGTCGGCGATTAGTAGGTAAAATATACCGACTAATGATTTACTGCAAAATAAAAATAAAAACTACCAATATTTACTTCGCTTCTCATTTTTAAATATCATTCTTAAATACAACAATTAATCATCTTACAAATGGGAACTTTTTATTTTGATAATGGGCTAACTAAGTAAGTTGATTAAAGATGTACCGACTAGTCGGGAAAGCCGACTATCTGGCCACATTATAGCCGGCGACTAGTCGGCCACCTCAGCACCGATTAGTCGGCTAGTCGGAAAATCCATAGTCGACTCATCTCTACTTAAAATCATTTTCCTGTTCCGCGAAATTGCTGTTCCAAGTTTCATGCTTGTGACAAAAAAGTAAGATTTGGCCATTTTATGTTGCTAAACGCCCACTATTGTGGGTATGAAAATGAGCAAAGTACGAGCGCATTTAAGCGGCGTACGATGCTACTGCACTCACAATGGCGATTTGCTGCAGCTTGCGATGTAAGTGGGATTACCATAGTCACTATACACTGCAGGAATAAAATTTTATACTAGATTTTTCTCGCCACTTCGGCCGCGTAAATTTCCAGTATCTATTTCATCCCTTTGGGAATGACTTTTGGGATTAAAAGTATCCTATATGTTAACCGACGCTATAATTTCGTTTCCAATTAAGTTTAATCATAAGAATAAGAATAAGAATAATAAAACTTTATTGTCACACAACATAATGTACAAGCAAAGCAACACTACACAAAAATACTGACACAGAAACAATAAGTCCGCGCACATTACAGTGTGACAATAGGAGCGAACTCAGCATATGCCGCGATACACTAGGTGCACCCAGCGCTGGTTTTCAGTTCACCCCTGTAACCCGTTCAGCCATTTTTGCTTGATTGAGTAACTACATCCAAACTATTAAACTTTTGCTTTTATAATATTACCTTCATAATATACAAGTAGGATTCGTCCATAATTTCGCACAAAGAATAAGAATTTCAGATATATTCTTTGACAAGCAAACTTCCGTGCAATTTCCATTGATTACTTAGATAGTGTTGGTTAGTTGTGTGAGACACAAACGAAATAAAATAATATAAGTTTGCGAACTTTAAAGTCCGCATAATGTACCGGGTGGTTTACAAAACACTACATTGCGCGTGGTCTGACACGCACTTGGCCGATTTTTCTATTACAGGCAGTGATTTGGAGTTTTCTCCGCCAGGAAATGGAATTTTCTGTCGACATAGGCCGGTAATTGGTGCTTTACCGCCCACGGTGACGTAGGCACAACATAAAATTGTAAATAACGTCACATGTAGGGATGCATTGTAGGTACAATCAGCTACGGAAATAGGCAACAGCAGTACACGGCGCTAGCAAAATACGACCGCTGCAATAATATGCGGCTTCACAGCCATTTCAGGATCGGCTTTTCAAACTTAAACCTCAAATTATACCAATTAGGTATTGTGCTTTTAACATAGATTGGGTCGGGTGACAGCTGCCATTCCGGGACAGATTATGTCAAGTTTGAAGTTTAAAAAGGTTATAATATGTACTTGGGATGACAGATAGTTTTTTTGAAGTGAAAACTTCTTTAGCGGCGCTGGGCACTTTTGTACTGGGGAAAAATGTATAAACTCGCGATAAATTCCAAGACCAGGTTAGTTGACCCCTCCTAGTATCGTGATTGCTATGTTACGAGGGGTCCCCAGCTGGTCTTCTTAGAAAGCCAAGGTTCTAACTGTTTTAAGACAATCCTAAGATTTTCCATAAAGATCATATTTCAAATAAATTCTCATGGAAAGTAGCTCTTATTGTCCCTAAAAAAGCGTTTCCAAAGTCCAATATCGGATAGCCAGACTGACCGATTTCCGTAAAGATCATATTTCAAATAAATTCTCATGGAAAGTAGTTCTTATTGTCCCTAAATACGGTGACAGTTCCCTTCAAAATACCTAGTGGCCAAGAGTGATGGATAAAATACCAAGGGCCTGACACGCTTTGTAAGAGAAAGATAGCCTTATGGCGATTCCTATGAGAGGAAGTAGAAAATAGTGCGATGTTTTGTCCTTATCACCGATCGAAAAATTTTGTATTTGTGTCAAAGTTTTGTGTCAAGAAGATTGCAAAACAAATTGGCAATATTTGGTAGTGCATTTTATAAATGGAGAATTAATGATAAGTTTGGTTTAAATGAATAATAATTTACCAATTATCAGATCCGTAGTGTTTGGGTGTTCAGTGCAAACATGGTGGGGTGTTCAGTGTTGGGCTGTAAAAGCAAACTCGACCGAAAAAAGGCGGATGTTACATTCCATGCGTAATTTGCGTAAGTACATTTTCTTTGCATTTTGGACCCGTGTTTATTTCTAAAATCTCACCGGTACCAAGTTACTGAGCTAAATCATAAGTTATATCATGAGACACTTGATGAAATAGGAAAAATATGTAAATTAATTCAAAAATAACCTCCAAACATTTCACATATAAACCGATCAAATCGCGTAGTATAAATCTACCATAGAAGCCAGCTTAGAATTGATGTCCCATCATTCAGTCGGTTTATAATTCGATTTCGGGATACCAACAAATAATAAAAAAAACCCCTGAAGATTACCCCACGTTTCGGGAAATTCAAGTAATTTGATTTTTTTCAGTTTTTAGGGTTCCGTAGTAAACAAGGAACCCTTAAAGTTTCGCCATGTCCGTCCGTCCGTCCGTCCGACCCCCGTTTTTCTCAGTAACCGTTAGTACTAGAAAGCTGTAATTTGGCATGAGTATACATATCGATGACGCGGAGAAAATGGTAGAATAAAATCTTTAAAAAAATTTTTTTTTAGGGTACCTCCCCGGGTGACAGTAACGGAAACGCACAGGGCCGGGCCGTCTTTAACCAATTTGAGGCCCTGGGCACATTAGGGTAATGGGGACCTATGACCTTGATAGAGCACGATTCTGTTAGAATAGACAAAGAAAGTAAACGAGTCACATTAAATGAATAGATATTAATAATATAATAATTCCTAAAAAATAAAATTAATTTTCAAAATACACCAAATTTGGGTTCTTCCTTAGAGCAAACAGCTAAATTAAATTTTCTTAAATAAACGCCTAATTCTAACCAGTCATATATATTTTTTAAAATTGAAAATGAGGCCGACGCTTATGCGAGCTCACCCAGAAGATTCACTCGTACCTTAAAAAGGTCCAGGTTATTTGAACTCGGAAGTACCTACATACGCCATTCGAATACCAAACCAGTAAACATTATAAAAAAAGATGATTTTGACCAGGTAATGAAAGTAGCCAGTCGTACGTCGTCTGGATATCTGATGGAAGAAGGGGGAAGGCGGTATGAGCTCATGGAGTTCCTGAGCACACTCAACGAATCTAAAGAAATAAAAATGGGAAATAGGTAGTATTGCTTACAATTTTTGAAGTGAAAACTTCTTTAGCGGCTCTGAGCACTTTTGTACTGGGGAAAATTTGTTGAACTCGCGACAGATTCTAAGATTCTAAGACCAGCTAGTTGACCGCTCCTAGTAATCGTGATTGCGATGTTAGGAGGTGTCAACTCAGCTAAACTCAGCTGGCCCCTATACCACAAAACTTTACAAGTCTACAATTTGACAAAATTGCACAATTTTCCATAGAAAAAGTTCACAAATTTGTCGAATTGTACGCTTGTAAAGTATTGTGGTACAGGTTCCTGGTCTTAGATGCGTAAGACACAATGATACTCGGGACATATTATGTAAATGGATTATGCGAATATGAACATGAGTATGAGTACAGTACAGATACGGATACCGATACGGTCTACGGATACCGATACCGATATGAATATCTTTGTTATTTGGGTCATTGTCAGTCGGAAAAACAAAAGTTGTCCATTCGGTGGACAATAGTTAACGGCTTGTGTGCATGTAATTTACGTTTTTATTATATGGATTTATAGACACGGAATTACAGATTATGCGGGTTATCAGATCAATCGAAAATTAAGCTTTGTAGCCCTTAACTTTTGGCATGTCCTGTCCACCGAAAAGACGCGCACCTAAATCTGACAATGACCCATTTACTATCTTTATTGAGTTTTCACTTCTGCCGGCACTCCCGGAGTGCAACCCGTTGTTTTTTTTTCCGAACCAGGCTGTGGATTTATAGGCCGGGCCCAATAAAGCGATAGGAGGGCGCGGTTGGAGAGTGGCCTGGGGAAAATCCAGAGGAAACCTCCGACACGACCACGCGGGCGGTTTTTACAACGGAAAAATATGATTTTGCGCTCTAGTGAGATTGGTTGTGCGGCTTCAACCGAATCTGAGGTGTCAGTGGAATCGAGCCATTTTGTCGCTGATTCAGTCCAACAAGAAACTCAGCTAGGCCCGACCTGGGTCGGACTGACTCTACCCGGTATGCGGCGGTACCGGTACGAATAGGGACTTTATTATGTGCCTGTGTTGTCGCGATCGCGCGGTGGACAGTGTGTGACTGTATAATAGCCGCACCAATTACTGACGAAACATTCAAACGTCAACTGAGAATCTTTTTACTAGAAAATCCGTCTTCCATAGTCCGTCTTTTATAATGCGCACTTCTAAGGTTTGGAATTCCCTGCCGGTATCTGTATTTCCGAGTTCATTTAACCTGGAGCTCTTTAAGGAACGAGTGAATAGGCATCTTCTGAGTGAGCTCATCTTGCCCCCTGACTAGATGCTGGCCAAGAGCAAATCCATTTTTATCACCCTGTTATGGATTAGTTTTTGTTGACATTGACTCTGAGAGAGACCTCTATATTAAATTGTTTTTTTTTTCCTTTTATATTTAAAACTTATTATTTTCATTTTGACGCTTTGAGACCATGTACATCTCAAAGCACGTTAGAATAGTCATTATTAAGAATATTTTGACGCTCAGAGACCATTTACATCTTTGAGATATTATATTAAATTTTGTTATTCAGACTGAGACCTTATACATCTCTCAATTTTACTATTATTGCAATGTTTGTAATAGATAATTAATATTTTGACATGAAAAATGTATTAAATTCTTATTGATATATTTCTTAAATTGTAAATTAATATTTTCTCATGAAAAATCTATCATATGCTTATATTGTAAGACTTTTTTTAAATTGTACATTAACATTATGACATGTGAAAGTGCCCTTGTGGCCTGTTTGCAGAATAAGTGTTTGAATTCTGAATTTTGATTTCTATGTGTCTTAAATTTCTTGATCTTAAGTAGGTTAAGTATTATCATTGTAATAAGCATATTTTTGAGAGAAAATGGCTGACTGTCGAGTTTCTTTCGGCGTTTCTTCTCGGCAGTGGCCTCTGTGAAACGCTAGTAGGGTTTGACTTGTAAAAGTGCCATTGCGGCCTACTTACAGAATAAAGTTCATTTATTTCATTTATTTCATTTATTTTATTTCATTTATTTCATTTAATTTAAAATTAAACAAATCTAGTACCTAGGTAATTTCTTTATTTAGTAGTATAAACAAAAGCTAATTAAAATTAAGAAACTAAGTCACGTATTGCTTTAACATCCCCCCTGAAGCTGCTGTCAAACAATAATACATTAATCCTAAATTATTGGCTATCCCTGCGTTACAAAAAGCCGCGCCCCATGCAACAGGGGCGAATACGGGTACAAATGTCACGAGCTAACCGAAGCGGCCCTAACTATGGGCAATAAATCAAAATTAAATGTGCAGACATGGTAAAATCGAGATGCGAGTTATAAGCGGAAGCGGGTATTGCCTAATTGCTTCTTATTTTTATTTATGTCGTAAAGTTGGTACAGTTTTTTCCATATCGAGTGAGCTACAACAAATTGCCGCTGTTTTCAAAGATATAGGTTCATTAGCGATATATATTTATGTAATTTTTTTTAAGAGCCTATATGGTGTCCCACTGCTTGGCAAAGGCCTCCCCTCTTAATCTCCACTCGTCACGATCTTGAGTAATCTCTGGCCAATCGTTATGAAATGCGTCTAGGTCGTCCCGCCATCTCCGTCTTGGCCTGCCACGTCGTCGTCGCCCGTCGTTGGGCACCCACTCCGTGGCCAGTTTGGCCCACCTTTGTGTATGCATGCGGTAGACGTGGCCTGCCCAGTCCCACTTGAGCCCAGTCCCACTTGAGCTTGGTTATGTAAAATACCCCCTTTAAATAATACCTTAAGCGAGAACACACAAAATAAGTTACAAATGTCTACTTTCTTGAAATGTGCCTATATCCATGTTCTCATATAAGTGACTCCAATTTTGTATTTTTTGGGGATAAGTATCTTTAAACTGAAACTGAATACATTAATTCTCACTTACATTTTTTATGGACTAGCTAACTCAAAATTATACACTAATCGACCTAGTTCCATACTAATCAAAGTTTTAATTATGGTTACTAAGCGACGATATACATACTTATATAGATAAATAGATATTAAAATACATAGAATACATCCAAGACTCAGAAACGAATATTCGAATAAGTACTATATTTTAATCAACCAATTCCGCTATATCTTGTAACTTACGACGCAGACCGTGCCGTCGGGAATGCAGGAATCCGTGTCTAATCTTAACTGTTCTAACACGTGCCTCGCTTTTCATCGCACACCGCATTGACAGTGGTTTGCTTGTGAATGGGCTTATCTTATACATAAAAAACCGGCCAAGTGCGTGTCGGGCCACGCGTCACGTAGGGTTCCGTAGTTGTCCACCTGTTACATTGTCATCATCCTCTTAGCGTTATCCCAGTACAATTTGCATCCTTAGGGATGCCCGGTTTCCGCTACCTAATCCCAAGATTTGGCGTAGGCACTAGTTTTTACGGAAGCGACTGCCATCTGACCTTCCAATCCGAGGGGAAACCAGACCTTATTGGAATTAGGCTTGTCAAATGAGTGCGCAACTTGACTGTTAGAAGTTCTCAAGCCGCCCGAAGGCCTCTATCTTGGCTTAACAACTGCTATCATAGACAGCAGCCGGGATCAACAGCTTAACGTGCCTTACAAAGCACGGAAGCGCTCAGTTAATAACCAGTCAAAGCGGCCAACCATCCAAGAACTAACCTGGCCCGACGTTGCTTAACCTCGCATACCGCACGTGGTACGCGGGCTTCGCTGGGCCACGAGCGTACCTGCATAGTCTGTTACATTATGCGGTCTAAAAAAAATTTTTTTTGAAGATTTTATTATTCTACCGTTTTGTCGGCATGCATCATTGACATTTATACTCATGCCGAATTATAGCTTTCTAGTACTAACGGTTACTGAGCTAAGCCGGGGACGGACGGACGGACCGATAAAACCGATATTCCTACAACACTTCAAAAATAGAGGTCATTTATAAGCGTTCCCATCCCAACCGCGTTCTGCCGACCCTTGCCCTCGTGAACCACTTCCGCTACGTCTTGTAACTCAAGCCCGCCGTGTGGCCGGGCACTCAGATCCGTGTCTAATCTAAACTGTTCTTACACGTGTCACGTCTTTCATCGCACACCGAACTGCACCGTGTTGGCAACACTGTTGACAAATGGTTCGATTGTGAATTAAATAGGCTAATCGTTAGGAGTAATTAAATAGGGAATATGCATGCGGAATGAATAGTAATAAGATGTCACTATATGGATAGTAAATCATTAAACTATCACAAAAAATATAAATTAATAAATATGCTAAATATCTTAAAAAGTTATGACGCTTGAAAGATTAAAAAATATTTGTCTGAATGTAAATTAAAAACCACCATCAGGATTCTTATGTGAAAATGACAACTATGTACCTACCTAAATGCAATATTTCTCGACCCAAAGAGCAAGTTTCTCGTTTTTCCATACAATCGTTACGTAGTCCCGTACACATAGTATCTGACATCACAAAAGACGCTCAATAAGTATGGAGCGTTTTTGGGGCTCTTCCGTTGCGCTGTATTTTGAACACTATTTTTGCCTTTTGCGTTGTTCAAATTGTAGTTGTTCATTAGAAACATTAGTTCCTTTCCTAAAACTGGTTCGAATAGAATCATGACAAAAAAAAACTGCATATTGTCAATTGTGTCAGATTCCAACAAAATAGATTTTTATCGAAATATGTTGATCAACGAATATTGTACAAGTTATTATATCATTTTCCAGAAGCTATATAGTGCCTCCCGTGCTTTGGAAGGCACGCTTAGCCGTTGATCCCGGCTGCTGTTATCTATGACAGCGGTCGTTAAGACAAGTTAGAGACCTGGTGGTGGCGGCTTGAGAATTTCTAACTATCAAGTTGCCCATGCCCCACTCACTCTAGTTTCCCCTGTGTTGAAGGTCAAATGGCAGTAGCTTCTTTATAACTAGTGCCTACGCCTAATCTTGGGATTAGGTAGCGGTCCCCGGGCATTCTTCAGGATGCAACTGTACTGGGATAATGCTAGTAGGATGATGATCATGAACATAATAGGGTGCTAGCTACTGAGCTAGCACCTATGTTAAAGAAAAAAAAACAATTATTTAATGTTGCGTTTTGTTGCCGCGATAGTTATTTACGTTTTGAGTCCTTGCCTACATTTTATTAATCGACTCCTTTATGGGTAACTTTCATGTCACACCGGAATCAATAAAATTATATAAATTCCTTAACTATGTGCCAAATTTTTTTCGAGTCCTAACAGCGAGGTAAATGAATGTAAGTACGCAAAAAAATAACTACAATCCGTGCTTGGTATTTTTTCATACATTATAAATGTGTAAATATCGTGCAAGTATAAAGTAATTTCACCTGAAGTCAGTTAAACGACTAGTTATTTATCTCTGCAAAATAAATCGCCCAGGATCCTGTAACTAATTCCTTTACGCTTGTGCAAGGAAATTCCCTTGTCTAATCTAAAATACCGACACGTGCCGTGTTTTCCTCGCACATGGCTCAGAACAAAAAATTGTCGGAGCATTACAAACAACTTATTGAAGCCAGTTTCTAACCATGGCCAATAAGCTCACCCTCATGCACCCATTATGTGCAAGTTGCAGAACATTCTCAACATCTCAGGAAAGTTCGTAGAAATAACCGGAAACTTTCACGAGAATTTTTAAATAAATATCCATTAGAAAAATTCCTACGGTATTTTTATGGATGTAATCATTAATATTATGTGTATAACTTTATCCTCTACCAGGCAAGGAAAAAAAACTGACAATGCATGTGTCCATGTGAGTGCATGTGTGTGAGTTTCCAGTGTTTGTAAAATTTAAGTACTGAGAACTTTTTACAGAGCAAATTTCCCAAATATCGGTCGTTTTGCTGTCAAGGTCACACGTTTCGAGTTCTATACATGATTTAGTTTCTATATGTGTGCGTGAGCTTGTTCCGTAAAATTTGGTCTTAACCCTCGTAATACTGCACCTATAACAGTAAGGCGACTTCCTGATTTGTCGGTGCGGAGGCGGTATGATATGAGAAAACTGTCAAATGTCAGTGTCAAGTGTCAGTCGATGCAGTACCACTTTTTACTGTGCCCTTACATTTAAATGAGTGCTTCCTGACTGGCGCGGGATGCGCGGAAGCGGGACGATGCGAAGGTAGTACTGGTCCGCTTCTGCGCATGATATTTATTACTACTGCGCAAATATAATCTTTGCGACGTCAGTTAGTTTACGTCAAAGAAGAAAATGTCACATATCGATCCCGCCCCGCCAAGTCAAGAAGTCGCCTACGGACAGTTTCACTGTATTTCTTGCGACCGTAGATTCAAACCCAAATTCGGTCTTGCGAGTCACGTTTGAGCCCATGCACGTAAAGTAACCGGACTTTAATGCTAACTTTGCCAGGATGCCGCCATCGACGGACACGTCTGGTCGTCATCATTATTCTCACTTACTTGGCATGGTTTTAAGAACCCGTGTCACTACGAGGTTGTTCGTAATGCTTCGTCTTAGGCATACTTAAGGGTGACAGAATAAGTCTCATTCAGTTCTGCTTTTAGCCATAAGGGTATATTATATATGGAGCTCTGATTATACATGAAAATTTATAGGCTACGCGTATACATAACCTATAAATTTCAATTTCATATTTCGGACCGGAATCGATGGAGACAAATTGCCCGCTTAATGCATTCCAGTTATCATTTGGGGAGATAAATATATGAGCAACTACATTTAACAACACCATAAAAGTCAAAGTCAGATAATTCTATAAAAGCGCTAAAAACTCCATATAATTACATGAAAATGGCATTCGTCTGGAATTTGGGCGGTACGAAAGCAGTTCTGAATCCATATCGCCCCGCCGTTAAATATATTGCACAAATTTTGTCAGTAAACTGACAAGTATAAGATTTTAAGCTATCATGGTCATTTACATTAGAATTACGATTAATAACGAGATATTTACCATGTATATTTGTATATGTGAGTTTCTGATAATCCGTGATAATGGCGCTTGCAACAGTGCCGGAATATCGGAAACTCACATATACAAATATACATGGTAAATATCCCGTTATTAATCATAATTCTAAACTGACAAGTGATACAACATCAGTAAGGATTTCAAGGAAGCATAACGCATAATAGACTCCGCCTCGCTGAATCAGGAACATTTTGGAGAGCGTGCACAGGAAGTAAACGTTTTTATTCCGCTTTCTCCGTTCCATCAGCGGACGTCCAGAGGAGGGGAGCGGTGTCATCCTTATGTTGTTAATCTTCCGTTTATTCACACGAAGCGATTTGTTTCGTCTTTTCTAATGCAATGAGCAAAGGAATAATAAAGTCGTGTTCAAGAAAAATACGCCAGGAAATACCGAAGAAATAAACTTGTTATAGGATCCCAGTACCTACCTACAGTTGCATCCTTCAGTATGCCCGGGGTCCGCTACCTAATCCCAAGATTTGACGTAGGCACTAGGTTTTACGGAAGCGACTCCATCTGACTTTCCGACCCGAGGGGAAACTAGACCTTATTGGAATTAGGCTATTCAAGTGAGCGGGCAACTTGGCTGTTAAATGTTCTCAAGCCGCCCGAGGCCTCAAACTTTGCTTAAAGAGAAGGGTAGGGCAAGCTCTCTGCATTACAAACTTTGTGCAGGATTTTCTTCGTTTGTGTTTGCATTAAAGTTATGATTTTTGGTCAGTGTGCTTATTTTTCTGTTAGCTACTCGTATTTCGTGATGTAATTTTTTTTCATTGATTTTTATTTTTTTCATTTTTTTGAAATATTTGAAAATTTCCACATCACTTTCTTCGCATAAGTATCTAATATTTACATCCAAAAATAATATTACATTCGTTAGTGCCAAAACCTACGAATAAAACGTGCACAGAGTTTGTATGGAGAATGCCTTGCCCACCCCTGCGCCTTAACGACTGCTATCGCGACAGCAGTGTTTTTGACAGAATTAACAACATTTAGGTATCTAAGGTACTTAACAATGGAAATTGTACGAAAGTTTGCTTTTGCAAAGTACATTTCTTAAATTCGACTATTACTCGTTAACTAGTAATGTCTACTTATCTGTGATAGTTTTCATTTTAAATTCATCGTATATACTATTACCATGATTTTTTTTCACATGCCTTGTAGCCACCGTTTAGCTGGCAGGGGTGGGGGACACTTGACCATAACAAAAATTATCACTTCAAAGCTTAAGCGGGTATTACACTATCCTGAATTCGGGCGTCCTAACTAGGATGCAAGGGAGGGGATAGGAAGGAAGCTTCTGATTACACTACACTGAATTCACTCTCTGAATCAGTTCGTTTCCACTGCTCGACGGAGAGAGACGTGTCGTAGCGGTGCCGCCGATATTGTCAAAAAACCAGAAAGTTGACTTTGGCCTAGCATTGGCACTATTAGCAGTGGCAACCATGCCAATAAAGAAAAAAAAAACTATATAGCCCTCCTCACGCACACCTATTATTCATGTAATTGTTTTAGGGTTCCGTACCGGAGGGGTCAACCCTATTGCTGTCACTCACTCACGCGTCCGTCCGTCCGTCGTCTGTCACTCGGGTTTTACAGCCAAATAGTTGGAGCTATAGTTTTCAAATTTTCACAGTATAAGCATCTAGTTGACCCAAAGTTTTGACAATTTGCCATACAAATTCTCCCATAAAGCTAAAGGGGGTGCGAAAAAATTTTTTCATCCACTTACCACCCCATCGAGTGGGGTATAGAGCTCATTGAGTACATAAATACACAATTTATTGTTTTAAAATTATATAGGGAAAAAATCAATGAGAAGCTATCACTCAACTATTTTTACAAAATCCTCTGATCTGATTCTGTTCCTTAGAATTTTTTCATTTCCGCATTGACTTATAATTTAAAATTTGGTGATAATGTTTATTATTACCCATAATTTACCAACAAATACATATTAAAAAATCAGATTTTTTCTTTGATATTTCCTTATTTTTCCTATAAAAACCAACGTGCTTCGTTCATTGCACGCGACCTACACGTACGAGTACGTACGCTGTCGCTGGCGCGAGCCGACTGATTTGGCTAAATATTATTACACTGTCCTAAACAGCTTCCTAGCTAGGATGCTTGGTCATTCAGTTCGTCCGGAGCCATCCTGACGTCCTAGGTAGGATACTTTTTAGGATCCTTGTTTCCTGAATGCGATTACACGTTCCTGAATCTGCTTCCTAGCTCATTCAGGATTCTGAATTCGGGATAGTGTAATAACCGCTTTAATATCACGCCCACCGATTCTTAAATCTAAAAATGCTTATAGAAACCTTATAATATTTTGAATGAAAGAGCTATCCAACGATACCAAACACGATGGGGTTTGGAAGAAAAAAAAAAAATACACCACCACTTTACATGTAGGGGAGGTACCCTAAAAATAATTTTTTTTCAAGATTTATTCTACCTTTTTGTCGGTGTCATTGATATGTATACTCATGCTAAATTTCAGCTTTCTAGTACTAACGGTTACTGAGAAAAGCGGGGGACAGACGGACGGACGGACGGACATGGCGAAACTATAAGGGTTCCTAGATTACTACGGAACCCTAAAAACTTAATTTGAGGTAAAATTATTCGTTTTATTCTTGTGTTCTACTCGTGTAAGTAGAATACAACGACAAAACTAAAATTGCAAAAAATGTTGTCATTTGTTTACGAGTATGAAAGCGATAATTTTTATCCAGTTATTAACTAGGTACTGGGCCTTAATTTATGGCCTATGGGTCAGACATACGCAGCGTGCATACAGCGCCCTGCGTGTCCAGTATAATGACGCGTGTAGGGTGCTGTTCGGGCTGCCGAGGTACTTTAGCGCTTCCGCGATGTTCGCGGAGCGGCAAATTGACGGCTTCCATGTCATCATCAGAAAGCGGGCCGCCTCGATGCTGAGACGTGTGCGCGACTGCGCGGCTCCACGAACACAATCCTACAAACGCTGGCCGAGAGGTGGGACTCCCCAATACTGCGGCGGTGGATACAGCTCCACACCACAGGAGGGCGTTTATTATTATTAAATTAAATATAATTGTCAATTCTAATTCCTGTATTTACTAACATAGTTTCTTAAGAATTATTGTTACTAACATTTTTAGTCTTGTATGTAATTAATGTAATTATTATACCTATGGAATATTGATTCTGAAATAAATATGAATTTAATTGAATTTAATTTAAGGTTCTTTGTTACTAATACGATATGGACATTTCCGAAATAAATTATTATTGATTTAATTTTGAAAACAAAAAACAAAAAAATAATTTTAATTATTTAAGGCCCAAGTTGTGGAGATAAAGGCGTGCAGGGGAAGCCCAATTTCTAAAAGTGGCCTCCATATTTACGTTATATGCCCGACTTTATTTATTTATTTAATCATTTATTTCAGGCATCTGTGGCCCATAAAACAAATACCTATGTTATGTCACGAGGAGCAAATTGGCTGTGACAGACGGACGGACAGATAGACACACGACACGAGTGTTCCGTATTTTCTTTTGGGACGGAACCCTAAAAACCAACATGTGAAGTAGTCGAGTTTGTAGATTATGTACACGGATATATGACCTGACACTAATTTGAAAAGTTATTACGTAATTATACTGCAGATAACAATAATAGCGCCATTTATGCTAATAAGTACGTTCAAACAGGTTACAAATACTATATTGAGGGAATGAGGTCAAGTGCATAGCTCACCCATTAGAGTGGCGAAAATCGCCTTTGAAGAAAATACAGAGGTTTCGCTAGTAGTTAGCGGCGCATAATAGGGATGTTGACTCAAAGTTTATTATTACTCCATACGAAAGAATACATAAAACTATGCCAAATAGTGAAAATCCTATTCAAATATGTCAAAACGAAACTACAACCGTTAGAATGTCTCTAGTTCGAGAGAGAAAGCGCTACAGATCAGTGACGTCACTGACCTCGAGCGCCATAGTAAATGACGATCGTTCAATACAGAGGTGCGTTTTGCGGAACAGGGACAGAAAATTCCCCCTCCTAAAACTTTGAAGACTTATAATTATGTAATTACTAGCTTTTTCCCGCGGCTTCGCCCGCGTACTAAACGTAACTTTAAACAGTCTACAAAAAAAGGATGATCTCAGTTTGATTTTGACCCAACCAGAGGTATGTGTTTGTCCGCGATTATCACGCGTTTTGCTGAACCGATTTAAGTGCGGGTTGGAAAACTATTTGTTACATTCTGGAGGCTTCGGTATACGAATTTTTACGCCGGCAACGACTTACTACTACTAAGAGATTATAATTTCTACTCTTGAATATCTGTCTCCCTTAAAAAAAGGAAATGTGGTCACAAAGTCTGAAAATCAACGTGGGTATTATTTTCAGACTTTGTGACCACATTTCCTCCTTTGAATGGTTGAATTCTCAAAAACCTCCCCGTTTCACCCTTAGGCCTTATAAGAAACCTACTTGCCAAATTTGGAATATCTAGAACCAGCGGTTTGGGCTCAGTCGGTCCTGCTTCTTTAACATATTGAAAAAAAAAGTACACGTCCACAATATAAAATTTCAATATCGATGCCATTTTCGTAATTAACGTCCCAAAAAACCATAAAAACGACACCCATACTGATATTTAGACATTTCAACCCCATCACACTCCGACAGGGGAGATGGTATTTCACATCTTCCACGTTGGATTTTAAAATCATTGTTGTTTTCGTAATTAGCGACCCGATAAACCATAGAAACAATACCCATTGTCGATTTTCAGACTTTGCACCCCATTTCCCCCTTTAAGGGTTTGAATTTTCAAAAAACCTGAAACACGTGTTTACTCATTTATTGTTAGGAGTACTCCTGTGAAGTTTCGAATAAAATAATCAAACTAATGATGTTTCTCCATACAAACTTTGGAGCCCCATTTCACCCCCTTAGGGGATGAATTTTGAAAAATCCTTCCTTAGTGCACCCCTAGACCTTATAAGGAACCTACGTGCCAAATTTGGAATCTCTAGAACCAGCGGTTTGGGCTGTGCGTTGATATGTCAGTCAGTCAGTCAGTCAGTCAGTTTCTTCTTTTATATATTTAGATTTATTCTTTTCAATTACTTTTTTCGCTATTTGATTGAGAATTTGATCCTTTTTCGAGAAAATTCGGATTCATTGATTTATTATTTGGTGTCAACATCCCTATTCATGCAAAGTTTCGCTGTGGTGAAGTAGTGGTCCGGGTGATCTACGAGTAAGGTTCCGGCAAACCAGAGGGGCGGGTTCCTTATCTTAGGATGCGTGGAAGATTGTGGATAATTTTTTCGTTGTATTTGTTCTCAGTGTCAGGTAATTTTTTTTTATACGACGTCGGTGGCAAACAAGCCTGCGGCCCGCCTGATGGTAAGCGGTTACCGCAGCCTATGGACGCTTGCAACCCCAGGGCCGTCACATGCGCGTTGCCGACCCTTTAAATACAATAAAATACAAAAATACTCGTACTCTTTTTTGCACACCTCACATAAATGAATCAAATCAGAAACATATAGGTAAACAGAAACACTATAATTATTTGAAAATAATCTACTTTCAACCTGCCACGTAGAAAACTGTATATGTAATTATGTACACGTGTAACGATTTTTTGTAATATTTTGAGTTATTACCAGTAAATTACTAGGACAACTATAAAACCCCAATAAATAATCAGAGATAAGGACGAAATTAAATGTGATAGGCAATAATTAACGTCAAAAATACATTTTGTCTAATTTATAGCTTCGACGTGGCCAGTAAACACAGTATACGACGCTACTCAGTAGTTATATTTTTCATTACAAAGATAATACTATCAAAGGTGTAAATTATAAATGTATTTGCAAGACTATAATTATATATCTAATGAAAAAGGAAATAGTCGAATCGTAATTTTTCATTTTATTAGCTGGGTCAATTTTCAAACGGCCTATTTTTGCTGTCCCATGGCTGTATTTCCAAGTATATTTGTATATTAAAAATAGAACATTGGTCGCCCCGCAAAGTCATGAAGTCACCTAAGTCTACCTAATTTAAAGATACTTGTACATGTAACTGTTAGACGGTTATCACACTGAATGCGGTTTCCGCACTGCGGTGCGGTGTGCGAGCGGGACGTCGCTATATGCACCGCCAACGGGAAACCGCATTACTGTTAAGTCATGCCTTGTGATGTTGAATAAAATAATAATTTCATGTAAATAATACTAGTATGTATTAGGTCTAGTCTAACTAGACTAGACTTTATACTATACTAGTATTATTATGCTAACTAGCAGCCGTTTGTCAAGTTTTATCAATAAGGAAAAAATTTGTCTATCACCCATAATGCTTTGATTAACCTACTGTAGTTCAGTCTTTACGCTAATCGATTAGTATAATTACATACTAGGATTCGAAACTCATTTCCCTGCGGAACGATTTTGTAAACCGGCCGCCCTGGCCACTAAATGAATGCGTTTCGCCAGTAATTACTCGACCCTGCTTCGACCTTTTTGTCCTACAAAGCAAGTTTAGAATCTACAAAGTACTTGCTGGATTCGATGACCACTTAAGGTATGACCACTTAAGGACGATAATGTCGCTTACGCGAGTGTATTGTAAATGCATTATATGACTACTTTTGTAAAATAAATACCTCATAAATCATTTTCATGTAAAATGTTACCAAGATGAGACCACATGGACCGCACTGTCAAAAACTTATTCAGATCTTATGTAGAGTCAAGCTTCTAACTGTACACGTCCTAACTCTACAAGTCTCTACTCTACAAACTTCGTAAACTCTTCACCCTAGTCAAAATATGTTTATTTATTTTATTTATTTATTTAATTTGGTCTGCCAACAGCGGTTACAATCTTACATCTAAACAGTTTCAATAGGGTTTATATATTCTTAAACTTATTGCACAGCCAATTATAGGCAAACGCCACATGCATAAGACTTAACGTTCAAATAAAAAAAGCGATGGGAAACGAAAAAACATGAAAATTTAGTTAAGTAAGTTAGCCATAGAGATGAGTACATTTTGCACCGGATGTCCGTTTGCAACCTGGCCCATCTCCATCGCTGTCGGTTGTAAATATGAAATTTATATGTTGGCAGTTTCAATACCGTCACATCGGCGTTAGTCAAATTAGACATACGCCCGGCAAGAGTTAAATTATTCATTTAATGTGGATAATTTGTGTTTATGTGTTTTCTCGCAATCGAAGTGAAAAGTAGAGTGTATAACTCGGGCCTAAAAGCCATATTACCACTCGAACAATTTTCCCTCACTACGTTCGGGAACATCTCGTGGTAATATGGCTTACTTTAGACCCTTGTCAAACCATCTACTATATATTTACCTTTGTTTATCCTATTCAATTTCGATGAATACGAAACCTTAACAATTTGTTGGCCGCCGGTCTAAAAGGCGTTCAATTTCAAGTCATATAGAATCATTACTTATTTAAAACGTCGAAACACGGCTTAAAGCGGTCGATAGAAAACTTTTCTACGATTACTTAATGGTACTTATGTTCCGTACAACTTTAAATAGGTCATGACAAAGTAAATCATGTTATAGTTCGTACAAAACTGTAAGGCAAAGTGCTGTCAAATTAACACAAGCAAAAATCTACCTTACAAACAGAACTCTAAGCCTAGTTTTGCTTGCGTTCGTTTGACAGGATTTAGCCTTAGAGTTGTGTCCGAACTATAGTAGTACAATATTATTTTACTATTCTGCTATATAACGCGAAGGTTGATTGGCGATAATGAGATTTGGCTACCCTCCAACATCCTTCCCATCATGAATCCGATAGGCTGTCGACTACGTTCCCATCCCTCTCCCATCTGTCGTAACTCGGCGATCACTGATTAGGGGCCGCACGGTCCGGTGTCCAAGGCACTCACGGACCCGGAAGCCGTCAAGCTGCGTACGGATTGCGCGTACATTGGCACGCGTAGTCAGTTACGCGTGTCCTCGAACGCCATGTCCGTACTTGCAGCTACGGGCATATACGCGTAGCTGCAAGTACGGACGTGGCGTTCCAGGACACGCGTAACCGACTACGCGTGCCAATGTACGCGCAATCCGTACGCAGCTTAAGCATAAGCACGTCACAGCTACGCTTACGGAGTCGGCACTCGGCGGGAATGCCTAAGTGTAGACACGACGCGTACATACGTACCTACACTTAGACATTCCGAGTTTTTTATGAAGAACCGAAAAATGCGACCTTGAACTCCCCCCTTCCTACTCCTCTGGACCTAACCCCTCCCACTGGGGGTGGCGTATGGCCACCGGGCTAAATTAGCTCAGATTTACGTATATTCTGCGCCAAGTGAATTCATCCGATACAGACTGCAGACCTACCAAAATGTGTACCTCCCATACATTGGGTGACACTACTTCCCGTACTATATCTACCATAATTATTATACGCAATAGCACGCGTCAGCAAGAACAAAACATGTGTTATTTTATAAAAGATATTGTATTGCCTCGTCCTCGTCCCCCTCGATCGCGCGTTCAGTTCATAAATTATGGATCCGCGATACAATCTCGATGGGTAATGCTATTCCGCGATCTGCGATATTCACAAATGTTTCATCTAACCCACCACTCACCCATGAAAACTTGACGCCGGGATTCAATATTTTTATATGCGACATGCGACGGTAGCAAACAAGTTTAAGGGGATATAATGATTCGGTAAACCACGCCCCCGTGAAAGAGACACGCTTATGTCTTTTGCGCATGGCAAAACGGGATACAACACTCTTCGGGAATGACTTTAATAGACAAATCTCGATAAATATTTAACTGTGTGCAGTTGGTTTCCCCAATACGAGCGAAATGACGATCCACTGTGTTCTACCTCTCTAAGCTCGTAATAACCGATGGCCTACCGCGAACCGAAAACGAAATATCTGCCTCTCTCTTGCACTTGCATATTGGAGCAACAACAGAGAGGCAGATTCGTCCGCGGTAGGCCCTCAGGTCTGAAACAGTGTTTTGTCAGGTGAAACATTGTGAATACAACTCTGAAAGTATACCCACGGGATACTTTCATGACTTATTAAGGCCGGGTATTACCGCTTTTGAGTTTTCAAAAACCGTCTGAGACATAGAATATAGTGTCTTAAAATCTAAAAAAAATAAATGTGTTACATAAGGATCTTGTCTAGTCAAATTCGCAGTCAGTTACATGACCTGATGAATTTCGCTCGATAGAAAAAAATCGCGAAGTTATCCCTTTTTGGAATGTATTTTCAATACTACGGCTATATTACTGATATTTAACATTTAATTTTTGTACTCAATTAAAGATCCTAAATAGTTATAGACAAATTCGCAGGGTTTGCTTTGATAAAATGATTGGCTTAATGACTATAGCTAAATATTTACGAAACTGCACACAGAGCTTGCGTAGAGAGCGGGATGGTTAATTGTAAACTCAGGCGTGTTAGAGCGGGACATTTGCGTTGGGGATACCTCCCCTTAAAAGCGTATGGAAATCGTCTCGAATCATGCGCTTCTTTTCGCGTCAGCGCATAACCAGGTATGTGTGAGCGTAACGTGGATATTAACGATTCAAATGAAATATTTGGTTGCAAATGCAGGCCATCGGATCGGAGTGCCGTGTGCGTTCAGGTCGATGTAGATTGCGTGTTACCTTCAACGCAAAAGGGAAATCTTCACATATACGTACAGTCGTACAAATGTACCTGCGTTACTTATACCAGATTCGAATGTAGACAACTTTTCTTCGTGTTTAGGCCTTGGAGACAATTTTATTTTGGAACTGAATCAAAGGTATAATACTTACAATATAATATGTATAACTTGTATTTGGAAATGGGGCAAAATTTTATTTCTAGGGCGCTCTAGAGTCATAAGATCATTTT
Source organism: Cenopis cana (assembly GCA_951800055.1). Taxonomy (NCBI): domain Eukaryota; kingdom Metazoa; phylum Arthropoda; class Insecta; order Lepidoptera; family Tortricidae; genus Cenopis; species Cenopis cana. The sequence goes on from OX637473.1 coordinate 4,402,510, forward strand.
GTTTAACGGAAACGGTTTAGCTTATATTTGGCGGATAGGAGTCGGTGCGGTCTCAGTACGCTGCTAAGTGCGCACTTACCTTTCAGTAAGTTTTTCCTGATCGGCGTCGGATTTGCGCCCTGCGGTAGTGGTGCGATGTACGCTTGCAGTACTGTACTGTAGTATAGGTACTACTACCTACAGCGTAAATATGATACTCTTACCGAGAAGTAAGTACAAGTACATACATACATTTGGGCGATATCAGTAAACTCTCGTTAAACTACAAAACACCAATTACAGATACTGCTCCGTCAAACGCAGCAGTAGCCATAAAACTAATACGTATGCTAATGTTACTCCGAGCGACGATGCCAGCCCCATACAAGCCATACATGTTCTTACAAGACAAATAATAAATTGAAAATCCACGCATGCATTTTTTTTTCAGTATACAGAGTCGAGTTTGCTTAGGAATCATTTCTTGACGCTTCAACGTTTTCCCAAATTATCTCGGCCTTATTTCAGGCAATATTTGCTTTGATTCTTATTATGTTTACTTTGTTTTGAAATAGTACACAGTACACACTCCTAAAGATCTCAGTAATTTTGGCTGTTTTTATTTTAGGAATTCTATTTAAGATACTAAGTATCTTTAATAGTATCGTATCCTTGGTCGATTTATTTACATATTTTAACATGTGTGGAAAAGTCTTTTCCCACTAGATAAAATAAGTAAATAAAATATGTAAATACATCGAAATTGGTGCGACAATAGGTTCAGACTCAGCGTTTGCTGCGAGCCTAGTTGGCTGCACACAAAGCGCTGTTTTTCAGCCCGCACCCACTTTACAGCCAGCCTATCAAATAGTACATTACTTAACAAGGGCGGTATAACAAGGGCGGCAAAACAAAGAATGTCTCAGATCGCAGGTATTTGACGCCCGAGCCGAAGGCAAGGGCGATAAATATGCGATCTGAGGCTTTCTTTATTACCACCCGTGTTAAGTACAAAATTTTATGTCACCCCCTGGCCAGGAAGTTGGTTTTTTCGCGCGCGGAGCGTGCGATAATGGCCGCTTTATGGCCAGGTGTGACATAAAAGAATATGTAGATGGTAGAGGAACAACAGGGGAAAATTCGGTACAATTTATTTTACATTTCTCATGCAAGTAATGTTCTTGGTGTCGTGGTTTGGTATATATACATGTTTACCTGGGTTGTAATTAAAAATGTTACCAACTTATTTAAAAAACAATAAAAAACGTTACATGCTAAAAGTCAGGGTGAAGTATGGTAATACTAATGATTACGTTCAAAATAATATTATAAATGCGAAAGTTAGATGTTTGGATGGTTAGATAATTGTTATTCTCAATCCCGCAAAAACGGCAGAACAGATTAAGATAAAACTGGGTATACAACAAGTTTCAAGGCCTTTTTGACGCAGAGGAAATGCATTTACGTATCCCCCGGGCCCGGGGAATGCCCATGTGGGCGGTATATGTGGGACTCGCCCTTCCACAGGGGAAGAGAATACCCAGATTAACATAATATGTATACTTAATACTGTTTACCTCGAAGATTATACCTTGAAAGGATGTCGCGGGCAAAAGAGAATATTAATATTACTCAATTATATTTTTCTATCATCATAGATGCTGGATTGGGCAGTAGTCCCCACGCTGGCACAGAGCGGGTTGGGGACTTCAGATACAACTTTGAATTTCTTCAGGGATATATGCAAGTTTCCTCACGATGTTTTCCTTCACCGAAAAGCTAACGGTTATCAAAATGATATTCCGTACATAAGTTCCGAAAAACTCATTGGTACGAGCTGGGATTCTGGGAGCGCTTGACAGCTGCACGCTTGAACGACTGGGCTACCGTAGCTTCTGTATTATATTGTATTTTTCTATACTAAACTTGCTAGTAGCAAGTTGCTACTAATTGTAACACGCACATGTAAAGTCTACTTTAAGATATGGTATTATATTTTGGGGTAATGCTACAGATCGTGAAATGGTGTTTAAGAGTCAGAAGAAATGTTTAAGATCTGTATGTGGAATTAAACCCATCGATTCATGCAAGCATTCATTTCATAAAACATAAAATATTGACTCTATCTTGTCTGTACGTATACGAAATATATGTATGTCAAATATAACATTAATAAATTTCCTAGATTTAATAGCTTACGGCATCAGGAGAAAATTAACTATATGTCTTCAAAAACCGCTATCCTATCAAAAAGTGTGTTTGGCATGGCACCCCGAATTTTTAATAAACTACCTACCAGCAAAGATTTTAAAATTAGAAAGCGATAAAGAATTTAAAACTGCGTTATATATTTTTTTAGCATCTAAGGCCTATTATTCCATTCAAGAATATTTAAAAGACATTGTTTCTAAGTATATAAGTAAATTATGCATGCGATACACATGACATTCCTTAAATATTTGCATGTCCTTGTGACCAAACATGTAGTTCTTTAAATTGTTCGATAATTACCTATTTTTTTTAAATATTTAAATATAAATATTTGTGGACAATCTTACACAAATCAACCTAGTCCCAAACTAAGCAAAGCTTGTACTATGGTTACCTACTAAACGACGATATACATACTTATATAGATAAATTAATAGTTTAATACATAGAAAACATCCAAGACCCAAGAACAAATATTCCGGCCGGGATTCGAACCAGGGACCTCCAGCTTCGTAGGCACTTAGGCAGGGCCACTACCAACTAAGCTAAAGCGGTCGTCAATTTTGTACCATGTTTTAGCAAATAAATGACTGATTACTGTACCCAAGCGGTAAATAATAATAATAATAATAACTTTATGCAGTTTTTTTAAACTAATATATTAAATAGGTATCACGCGGCTTTCAATCAAGAGGTCGCGGGTTCGATGGGTTTTGAAAAAACTTATGTACGAAATGTAATTTGATATCTTGCAGTGGCTTTTCGGAGAAGAAAAACATCTTAAGGAATGGGTTTAATTAACAAGGTCGAGTTTTCCCGCTGGGTCGAAAGGTCAGACGGCTTTTGTTTTCGTAAAAATTGGTGCTTGCAAATCTTGGGATTAGGTAACAAAGCGAGCCCCAGGTCCTCTAGAATACAACTGGGAAAACACTAGAAGGAAGATCAGATTTTAAGTGCGATTTTCTTTGTATCAACCTGTCTCACATAGTTTGCTCCAGAGACACGTAAAATATTGACTTAGCTCCCACGCAGATAATACAAAAGTCCTTAAGTGTAATGGAACTCACGTACACTTAGGTATGTTTACATTTACGAGTACACTTATAAAGTAGGTGACGATAAAGACATAAAATATTCAGTTTTACATGCGTAAAGCGGAACGTTCGAGCCGAATTAACATTTGGGGCGTTCACAGAACTTTTAGAAACAAGTTTATCTATCATATTCTGGGAAATAAAACCTATAATTTACTTTTTTATATTGAACACGTGATTATCAATATTCATTCAATATATGCCATATAGTTTCGTTATTATAGTCTGGCAGGGCTTGACCTCGCCGACGAACGAAGCAGCCCACCCCACCTCCACTGAACTTGACGAGCAACGCTTACACACCGACGTCGCCAAAAGTGGCCCAACCACGGACGGCTTCCACGGATCCCAACAGGTCCGTGAGATGACCCAAACGATTCGCGCAAAGTCGGGGCCAGGCCGTCATACCTGAAACATATTTTATTCAATTGAAGTAAAAATACTATCTTTTCAGTAAGAACTAACATCAATAAATCAACCTGGAATTCATGACTGTGGGGCATATGGGGAAGAAAGCCTGATCCGTCATCATTACTCAGTCATTCGTTAGCCACCGCCCCGCTAATTCAATAACTGACTCGATGAAGTACATATTGCTTTGGTATAGAGTACATTTTAGCATGACTCTCGTAATAAATAACTTTGTTTACGTTAACTTAATGCATTATCATTTGAAGGCCCGCGTCTTAGAACACGCATTTTGTGATTTATTCGTTTCTGTTTTAAAAGACAACTGTTTTACATTTTTATCGTCCGTTTCCATGAAACATTTCAGTAATATTTACCTTTAGGCTCGTTCAAATGCCACCTACTTTTTCTCATTTCTCGTGAACAGAAATTGTTACAGTGCGCGACCCTGACATAACAGAATTAAATTAAATTATTGTGGGCAATCTTACACAAATCGTCCTAGTCCCAAACTAAGCAAAGCTTGTTGTACCTACTATGGGATACTAGGCGACGATATGAATACTTACATAGATGAATAGATACTTAAATACATACCTCCAATAGCTTAGGACCAAATACTTGTGCTCGAAGCACAAATAAATGCCCTGACCGGGATTCGAGCCCGGGATCTCCCGCTTCGTAACTCGCTATTTGACTAATTCGCTTTTATGGTGCCATTCGAACCAGTTTTTAGAGACGATCAAATGTGTTTATCGGACCAACTGCAATTAGAGCAACACAAACAAAGAATATGAGAGGCAAAGTTTACGAGCACTGAAAACGCCCCATACTGCAATGACATTGAAATTTGACGTCACAGCTCTGTAGCCTTGTACTACCATTGTATGTGATAAGGAGTAATTGCCGTTTTTCTGATGATGATGATGATGATTGAGTTTATGGACATAGTTGTAATTTGTAATACATTTTTTATTGTAACTATGACAATTATATTGGTAACTTTAAATTTACATTTAACTTGTTTGGACTAATTAAAATCAACATTTTCATAGTCCCATAAGTATATATTTTTATAATTTTGATTAATTTGTCTAATTTACTATTTATTGCGATAATTTGATGATTTTCTATCCATATAGCCAACTGTGTTATAAAGTTTTAACATGTGTCAAATACTCAATTAAGGGACACTTCCAAATATGCTAAAGTGGTTATCAACTGACAGAGGTGACCAATATGTGTGTTAAATTGAGCATGAAAGTGTTACGCGTTGGGATGTTTACCTAATAGTATTTTTTACCTCATAGCGAGTGCGAGTTAAAGGAGAAAATGTTGGAAAATTTAATAAAGTCAGAAGTTAGTCTCCCCTTACATGCGCGTTCACACTCAATATTGTGCAGAATCAAATCTAGTTGGTCTTTTTGTCTCGTAACCACGTATCGCGATTCACTATGAGTTTTCGATAGATAAACGAAGCGAAGGGAATTCGAGAATATTTATTACCTCCTTGTATTACAGTTCTTTTATCCTCCTAAGACCCAGCTTTTTTTAATGTCAAAGTACTAGACGCCCTTTGTACAAATTTATGTACATAATATTTATTTGCTGTTATGCCTGGACACACTTTTTTTGATAACTTTAAAATTTTAAAATATTTATATATGATATACTATTTTTACATGTATGTACGATGTATAAGAAACAAGATAATATAGATTTTATTGTCCTATCTTTTGTACAAAAAAATGTACATGAGGTCTCAACTATCCTGGACTTTGTACAAAAATATGTACACGTGGCCTTAGTTGCACAAAAATCGTTCGCATAGTTTCAGAAAATAAATCTCATAAAAGTTGGGTATATACAAGTTATAATTATAATACTAGTTTAACAATGTCTATATAGAATTTTAGCATAAACCTCAACAGAAAATAAACAAACTTCTACAAAATTAGAGACGAAAAGTTTTTAGGTGTCCATTCACGATTGTTGCTTAGGAGACGGACAGCCTGGTCTTCGGGAACAATTTTTCCACGGCCGCGGCTATTTCTTTCACGACCGACTCGTCCGCGACTGCTTCGGCCTCGGCAACTCCATCCTCGGCTCTCCCCGAAGACCCCAAACTCTAACTAAATTGACCTGAATTAAGTCATCTTCTGATGGTGATTCCGATGAAGAATCTCTTGAACTTTCATCTGAATCCTGTCTACTGATTGGTCGTCAGTACCATCTTCAAGAAAATCAGGATCTTCATCATTATCAAGACAATCCAGTATATTTTGGTCTTTAAGAACTGCAAAATAGTCAGAAAACATTATCTTACGAGCGCGGGTGAGCCATGGTCGTGTGTTGCTGTTGAGCTATATTATATGCACATCGTCTATATGTGCGTCAGCGTAGAAGCTACAAGATCACGTAGTCTACATTATGTGTTCGTATGTGTCACAACTACACTGAGCGAAAAAAATACTAATTAATAGTAAGTTTTAGTGAATCCCAAGACAAGGAGATTATATGGGTACTAACGGTTACAAAACAGTTTAGTAGTAATTAGTAGTTACAAGGACAATTTTTTTTGGTATTTAGTAAATAACTACTATTATCAAAAACTGTTTTGTAACCGTTAGTATATAATCTCCTTGTCCTGGGATTCACTAAAACTTACTAATAATTAGTAATTTTTTTCGCTCAGTGTATGGCTCACACGTGCTCGCGAGATAAAAGTACTCCTACTTTTAATCATCCAAATTTTATAGGAACATTTGATTGTTTTGCCCAGCATTCATGAAATGTGAGGCTAAAATATTATTTTAGTTTGATAATCCTCGTTAAGAGTAGGTGTAAAAAGAAGTTGTGAAATGTATTTATTCTTCGTTTTTAATTTTAATGTCATACATATATTATAATTATTTCGTTTTTTTATTCTCGAAAAGGGAAAATATGCGGCGTGCTTACTTTTAAACGAAATAAAGTTACCTGCCTACTGAGATAAGTTCAATTAGTAAAATAATAGCCTAAAGAATAAAAAAAAAACAAAAGAAAAAAGTTAAAATTCTGAATTAATTCTAATTTAAAACCACTATCGCATACCTACTGTGAATTAAAAAACTTAGGGCACTCTGCGTCCTTTTATTTGGGTAAGGTAGTGGAACCTATCTTACTAATATAAAATTATATCCATGTCTTTTTAAATTCAGCTTTAACCCCGAATATATTCAGTTATTTTTTTCATACCGAGAGACAAAATGCAGGACCCACACTCCCAACACAGCATGTTCTCTGAAGCTCCGGCGATCTTACTCGCCACCATCTACCGTCCTCTTTCTAATTCGTACAATTTAAGCGAGATAGGAATCGCTGAATCGCGCGTATTACCTACGTCTTGGCAGCAAGTTGTACCAGCCCAGCAGGAACACACGACCAGAAACTTCCAGTCATTCATTACGTTAGTATGAGAGGAAGAATCTGGTATCATGGTAGGTACCACATCTAAGAGTAAATATAGAAAGTCATCCATCAACAATTTTACGAAGACACATATTAGGGGACGCAGCATAGGGTGATTCGATTATCCAGACTCCCATGTGACTAGGGGAATTTATTTGCTCTTTACATTTTCCCGAATTTGTGTAGTGTGGATGGGATATTATTTTACGAAGGTATTGCGTGGCTGAAGTCAGTTTTCGTTGAAAAAATACTAGCTTGCAGATATAAAGGGTACAAACGGTAGCGATTTGGTCGATTTGATCTAAAATATATTTCTACGGGTTTATGATGGTCACATGTACCTATAGCACGATAGACTAAAAGATGAAGCATCGGTCTCTCCGATACCACTCGATAGAAAGTAACAGATGCTTTATCTTGTGTAACGATGCCATAATACGGGGCCAGAACGTTTAAATTAGTGTTACGAGTACTACCAAGCGCTTTGCATCATCTTTTATAATGCGCACTTCTAAGGTTTGGATCGTCTAAAAGCATAGGTACCTTACCCAACTTTCTACTGGAAAATAAAAGGTAGGTACAAAACAAAAGTGCTCACCCACATCAATGTCAAGAATTTGTTTTATATAAGTACAAAATTCCAAGAATCTCGCGTAAGCTGATGCCGAAGTACCTATTAGATACCTTATAAAATACAACGAAGGATAAATTTGATACTGAACAATCTGGTAATACTTAGTAATAAATATTGTTGTTGGCCGTTCAATTTATGTTTTCTGAAATGTTTTCTCAAATATGTCTCGAAATATTTGCATGTTACACACGACCTTGAACTTTTAGGAAAGAATGAAAGGCAATGTTTTGAGTTTTGCTTATTTAGTAGTGGCGATTGCTCTTTACAGAACAGCGATGCGATTACGGAACGATTTCGACCGTTTGTAAGGTAGATCTAATTGTCAAATCCCATACTAAAAATTACATTAAAAATGCCTAGGTACCGTACGTAAGAGTTACGTGATTATCCCGCTGGTATAGTAACTTAACCACCTATAGCTGTTATATAAAGGTCGCATAACGTATTCGAGCGTGCGTAATGTAGACATAAATGTCATTTTCCATTAAAATCAAAAGGAAAGTTATTTCTACCCAGCATTCGTTGATAATATACAAATACTATCAAGCCCATTAAATATGTACTTAGTCTAAAAATAGATGATGTACTGTACCGTTTAGTGAAAACACCCGTACGCATGTAGACATCTAAGGCCGGTCGCACATTGTACACGAAATCGTACGAAAACGTGTCCAATGTGCGACCGGCCTTAGTATTATAATCGACTCGCAACCGACAAAATACAACATGTGGCGTACTGTAAAAACAATTCAACGATAAAGCCCTACAATAACCTCAAAACCTATTGCAATAATTGGGCAACAACCGGCCTCCAACAAGTATTTATCGCCCAATAACGACACAAGACGTCGTCCGTACTGTGAACAACCCAAAAGCTATATCTGTAGAGATTACCGAATATTTACGCGAACGAATGTTTCCCGGATTTGCCCCCCTAGTCGTAAAAAGTTAGTGCGGTATTACGCATCTATATTTATTCCTTTGACCGTGAAAAGACCGTAAAAGAAACTGTGACCCGAAGTCTTAGTGGGGAAATTTATTGGAACAAGTTGTTTCGTGAATGGAAGGCATTATTATGATGATAAGCGGGCTTAAACAAATTGAGAGTTGCAAACCTCATTTTATAGAATTAAAGGTACTAACTCTAACAAGCTTGTACATCTATGAGGTTGCAGTTTTCGTTAAATCTAATCCTGCTTTGTTTCCCCAAAGACTAGGCAATAACTCGAGAAGTGTTCGCTATAAGCAGGCAATACAAACTGTGAGTGGTAAAACAACTCTTTTAAGAAAAAGTATTTTAGGCATGGCATCAAAAATATACAATTTCCTACCGGAGAGCATTAAAGCATTAGATTTGTGCATGTTTAAAAGAAAATTAAAATTAAAACTTGTACAGGGAGCCTACTACACTATCGACGATTTCTTCAATGACAAAATCAGCTTAATATAACTATAAGTAAATTTGAAATTGTATTCTTAGTTTTAAAGTAAATTTGGATTCATAAATGTATAAATGTTAGCAATGTAAAACCAATTATATGTAATGTTTAATTTTAAGGCCAAATATTTGTACACCCTTATGGGTAGATCACAGAGCACTGTATTATCCATTTTACTGTCATCCTATTATGTACCTGTGTATCACAAATAAAATACTTACTTACTTACTAAAACAAATGATACTCGATAGAGTATAGGTAAATTACTGTAAGGCACTGACATATTCTCTTAATACTATTGGATATTCTAGGTACTGTTACACTAATGTCAGAGTTTCTATTACGAATGATAGTACTTGCTTTTATCTTACGAGTGAGGGTTGGCCATTATTGTAGTTGTGACACATACAAACACATAGACAAGCTCCTACGCTGACGCACACATAGACAAAGTGCATGTATAAGCTCAACACACAACCATGGCTCACCCGCGCTCGTGAGAGGTCGCGTTTGCGGTGTGCAATAAAGAATATTGTACATATATACTAAAAATCGTGTTTGTAATAGAAACTCTATTACATCAACTGGATCATCCAATCAATCAATCATCACTGGAACAACCACACAACAACAAAACAACAAGGTTTCTCTGCTACTGACCGTACAAGTGCAAGCATTGGTTAGCTATAAAAAAATTGGTGACTACTCTAGCTGTTGAAGGCGATAAACAAACGATCGTTTTTTTTTTTTCATCACAAGGCTTTCCTGCGATTGGTCTACTAAAGACTTTCAAATCGATTTTTACTCAAATTATACAGTAAAATAAACCGGCAAGGTAAACCAAGGCAAATATTTTTGCCGCTGACAGTAAAGAAACCAAAACCTGAATTTAAACTTTCGTGAGACATGTTATAGCTTTATTTTACTAAACGGTTAAAACTCACGTATTAATTGTCACTTCGGGCGACATGTTTCGAACTCGTCGGAATTACTACGTGAGTTTTAACCGTTTAGTAAAATAAAGTTGAAACCAAAACCATTCGCAACAGAAGAAATCGTAATGGTATTTATTTTATACACCGGACCAATATCTTCCAAGGTTCCCCTCGCATACCTAATCAGTGCTGATAAGGTGTGCGACGGTGACGCTCCCTCCGTTGATTACCGCAGGGGCTCAACCCTAGTCGCAACATGCTGTTATAACTGATTTCTTAAACCGAAATTAAGGTTGTATTGTGGATTCGATAGGGTTGGCGATGACAAATGATTAGCATATTATGGCAGAACATATTGCACAACGTCCCATAACTCCATGCTTCTGGCTTCATGCTGGCTTCATCAGTTATTGTTTTATTTTGTTAGTTTTGCTTCACCAAAAAGCTATTGTTATATAAAAAAAACCCGTACCAACATTGTTAAAAGTGGCACTTTTAATTAAATTCATCACTAATACCCCTTTTAGGAATACGTGCGTGAAAAATCTTTTCGAAACAGACAATAAATAAAGCAAGATAGGTTTATGTATTATACTATTGAGTGATATTGATTAGACAAACAGTAATTTAACATAAATAAATAAATAAATAAATATTAGGTTGGCAATCTTACTCAACTCGAGCTAACCCCATAGTAAAATTAGATGAGGCTTGTGTTAAGGGTATTGTCTGTAAAAAACCTATTTCTTGTACTGTCTTTAAGTTTAAACAGAAATGCCATAGTTAAAACACACTCGCTAAAGACAAAATTGCATTGCAAATTGATCCCGTCCACTTTATTTTTACTTCTTAGCGGAACATGGGGGACATTATCTCAGACATGATCTGATATATCTTTTCCAAGAAAATCTAAATATAAACTACCTACCTTTGAAGAACGTTTCACAAATATCGAATGACATTATAACGAAGTTCATTAAACTCACTGAATTTATAATACTTAATTATAATAAGCGATGTAGGAAAAATATGACCGCAAAGCTTATTTTTACATTTTATATTAACCTAAATGTTATAATACTTATTAATTTAGTAGGCGTTATTTTCGTACTAATATTTCACCCCATTTTTTTTCCTAATGCGGTACCAAAATATGACGCGGTAGATTCTTGATACCGTAGTACGCGATTGTAACCTCTTTTTTTAATATAAGAAACCGAAATATTGTAGAATTAGAGCAGTTGAATTACTACATTTAATTCTACAAGCTTAATACAAAATACGAAGTAAAACAAAAATAGAATAAACACAGATTTGCCTCGTATAAGCTCTACAATTCGCCCGTATTTTTAAACGGAAAACATTGGAAAACTCCCCTCAAACCGTTTCACTTCCAGGCACGTTTCTGGTACAACCAAGCGTTGCATTTGACGTTTGTCAGCTAGAAACAACAATCAGAAAGCACTTTGTCAAAAAACTCATCAAACTTCATTGTCATCGAAACGCCGAAATGCTGACTCATTCACAAACATGCACCATGTCGATGAGAATCGACCCCCGTATTATTTCACGTACGATCTCTATAGATTTCGCGAGCAGCCATCTCGCTCGCCCGCTCCGGACAAACGCTAGTGCGTTACCATTCCTTGTGGTGAATGGTCGTTTCGTACTCGAACGATGGAAGATCGCGATTTTTGAATTTCGAATCCGTGCGTAGTTTTTTTGAGCCGTTAACGGGGAAACTTTTAGTGGTGTGGTGCGTGTTTTTTGAATAGTGAACATTTAACTGTGGATGATCGTCAAGTGTTTTGTGGAAATTGTGCCGTGATTTGATTAATCAAAGGTAAGTAAGTAGGTTTAATGTTTTAAAGCAGTTATTTATTTAGGACAAAATTAAGTAATTTTAAAGAAGAGGATGAATATTTAAGGACTTGACAGAAATTTACGTAGAATTTTTAATTACATTAACAGCAATAAAATGGTAAAGGGGTTACTTGTAAAAATCATTATTTGGTGAAGTAATGTTTATTAATAATATGCTATTAATTCTCTATCTAAGGTAAAATCCATAATTCGGCGAAGTAAACTGACAGACAAGGATGTTGCCAGGAGTAGAAAAAAATAAATAGTGACGATATATATCGATAAAAACTTATCGATAATTATAACGTTGTACTACCCTTAATCCAATGTAGTAATCTATGAGCATTCAAGTTTCTGGCCACTAAAGTCTCATTAAACGAGACAAAAGTAGTATTAAAATATGAAGTTTAGTCCTTTAAATATGAATAAACCATAAAATTTGAAATATTTCTAATTAATTGTTAAATTCATAGTATATTAGATTGAGAGAAACTCTCCTTCCGATTCTCAATGTGAAATGACATTGAGATGGTTCACTTTCGTTTTTACGTAACCTTTGACACTTTTAATGGAAGTTTTATAAATATCTAAAGATTCTTAGGTTTATTAGGGGAACCCTATGTAAAAAAGGAGGTAGTAATTTATCTTATATATACTCTATGGTTAAAAAAAATGCCGCAAATGTGTGGGATATATTTGTGAATTCAGTAATGGGATTCATGAGTGGATAAAAGAAAATTCATAATGTAATTTACTAGCACAAGTGTAGTAACTCGGCTATTTCCTATTTACATTTTACATACATTTGCTCGAGGACGCCTTTCTTTTCTTAAAGAAAATCTCAGTGAAGTAAGCGTTACCAATTTTTTACTAACTTTAATAATAATTCTAAACTCTGATTTTTTTTTACTATAATGTACCGTCATCGTAGTAAAATGTAGGTATGCGTTCATTTGTTTTCTACATGGAACTTGTATAGCGTAGTACTAAATAGAAATAAAAACTGGTCAAGCGTGTGTCGGAATTTATTTAGGGTTCCGAACCAACCGCAAAATTAAACTGGTTTTGAAAAATAAGGAAATTTCAAGGAAAAAACCCACATTATCTATAGATTAGTATTTGTTGTTAAAATATAATTATCATGAAATTTAAAGTTGATAAGTCAACGAGAAATTAAAAAAATATATTTTATATGACAGACGACGGACGGACGGATGGACGGACGGACGCGTGAATGTTAGCAATAGGGTTCCGTTTGGACCCTTCGGGTACGGAACCCTAAAAACAGGGTTTACCAACCTATCAATCTTTGTTACACATATCATATAAGTAGCTTACAGACTTCGCTCTAAAGCTTAACCTTCATAATGGAACCGCGGAAAAAGGAACAACGATAATTTGTCCTACATGTCAGACATCCGACGACACATGATTACTCAATGTCCAGGCTGTATGACATCGCTACACACTCGAATTAGTTTCAACATGTTCAGTAGCTCTAGTATAAGTTTTTTTCGAAACATTAACTAATTCGAATGCGTTTGCGTTTTGTCTCAAAATGTATGAAAACGTGAACAGCGCCTCTGGTGGTCACTAGTGGAAACTAAAACAGCGATTATAACATTTGTTGCTAACCGATGAACGCGCGTATTTCAAACTCGGTGAGAGCGTTTTCATACATTTTGAGACAAAACGCAAACGCGTTCGTATTAGTTAATGTTTCGAAAAAACTTATACTAGAGCTACAGTTCCCTGCAAAACTGTTATAACAGTTTGTCTGCAGGTGCGAGTCTCTCAAAATCTCACTGGCTGTTTAACATTATTAATACCTTTTACCTTTTAGGGATAAGTTCGCCTTTGTACCAAAATGTCCTTATTTGTTTGTATTTTTGTGTTTTTTTTTGTGTACAATAAAGTTATTACATACATACATACATAATACCTACAACCTATAGTATATTTGATTGCTGTTTTGAGTTTTCGCTTATTTGTCGATGTCTTCGGGCAAAGTATTTAAGAAGTACAAGATTATTTGGGTTAGAGTATGGTTAAGGTATTACGTAGGTATATAAGAATATAAGATAGGTATTTAAAGGCTTGATTTTTTTTATGCGACGGCGGCAAACAAGCTTACGGCCTGCCCGATTATAAGCAGATACCGTAGCCTATGGACGCCTGCGACCCCAGAAAAATAACAAGCGCGTTGCCGACCATTTATTGACTTGAGGATTCGTTGTATCATGACGCATCATGACATGCGTAGAGTCATGATTCTATGCATGTATGCTTTCGCTAAATATTATTATATTATATTATATACGGGCCAAAATGCTACGAGAGATTAATGCGTAGCATGCAAAGTGGCGATGGGCTTTGAATGTGTTAGGTTTTATCTGTCGTAGTACCTATATCAGCGCTACGCATATTTTCCCAACAATGTGGGAGACAACTGCTACGTGCTACGCCGTAACCGTATCGCGTGCATAATGAATAAGGAAAAATTATTATTAATACATTACCAATGTAATTTTTAGTTATTTTAATTGTAAGTACTTTTAGCTTTATATTTAATTTGTTATGTTGTTTTTGACATTGTATATTTTAGTATAGAAGAGTTTTTTACATAATTCTTGAATTTATTAATTGATAAATCAGTTACATTTAGATACATGACAAAAATTGTATTTTTGTAATAGGAACTTTTTTACATTAGTGTTAAAGTACAATATCGAATGGAATAAAAGCGTATGTGAGTGTCAAAGTCAAAGTATTTAATCGTGCTGTACAAACTTATTAGAATACTTCAATCAACGAAGAAATATCCTACTTCTAATAAATACGCTACATATAAAACACAAACTAGTGCTAGTATAATAAATATATTACGCAATGAAAAGGAGTGAAACGCGCTCTCGTAGGTATTTGATTTTATCGATTCTACACTTTAATTCGGGTTCTTTTGACCTTTTATTAGGATTTCTCCCATTTAGTCGGTAAGTTTTTTCTGACGTTTTCTACCAAATGATAAATTCAACAATATTCCTTTGCTATTCCGCTGAAAGTACGTGTAGGTCTATCGTGCGTGTGTGTGGTGGGTATCGTGTGTCGTGCATTAACCGCATGCCAAATAGGCAAGTTGGTGCATCCCATTATCACTGATAGACCTACACGTAATTTCAGCGGAATAGCAAAGGAATATTGTTGGTTTTATCATGAAATTCCGCAAAGTAACGCCTGATTCAATCAATTATTTACCAAATGATAGTCAAGGTCACCAATATGTATACATTTTTTCACCGTAATCCATTGATTTAAGGTCCAAATATGTATACATATTCTAACGATGTATATACCTATATGACGTGTATGGAAGTTGGCGTTTCTTACCCTAACAATTTTTATTTCAAAAAATATTCTATCATTTTGTCGGCGTGATCAATATGTATACTCATTCCAAATTACTGCTTTATAATATACTAAAGGTTACTGAGCTAAACCGTGTTCGGACAGACGGACGGACATGGTTAAACTACAGGGGCTCCTTTGTTTACTACGGAACCCTAAAATCGTAACTTACATGCACGTTATCCGTTGACTACCGAACCCGACGACCAAGACTATACGACTTTTGGTTTCTCAACTGTGCATGACCCTACTAAGTTTTAGGGTTCCGTACCCGAAGGGTCAAAACGGAACCGTATTGCTCTCACTCACGCGTCCGTCGTCTGTCACACAGTGCACAGGTTTACAGCCAAACGGTTGGAGCTGCAGTCTTAAAATATTCACAGTGTTAGCATCTTAGTGTCCAAAGGCTACAGATATAGTCTAAACGGTTTTTACTAATAAACAAGCTAGAAGAAAGTAAACCGTTGTGTGAATAACCCTTGAAAAGCGTTTATTAATGATTTCAACACACAAAGTCCGAACACAAACAACTCCTTTGAAAATTACACCGCACGCCGCGCAAAATAATTAATCATACTCAAATTTATCTTGTTAATTTAAGTTAACATCTTTGCCATCACACAAATTGTGTAAAACACGAGTATCGATTTTGTCACTCCGTAGATATTTGCTACTGGCGAGATGAAAGGCAAAAGAAAGCGCAATTGAATAACGTCAATCACTAAAGAAGATAGGTATTTCCTGAATAAAATCATTCGTGTATAAGGAAAACGCGTTATCGCGTTGATGGATAAACGTTATGATTGAACTTTGTTGTATAACAGTAGTATTTGCCAATGTTAGAGAGGTAGGGCACAGCAAAATGTCATCTTGCTCGAATTTGGAGCTGCCCACCTGGGGAAGTACCTCCGCCTTGCAGAAGACCACAGCCATAATAACATTATTACTATACAAGTATGTATTGTTGTGTTCCTGGAGATGAGCAAGGTTGTCAGAGCTCCCGAGAATGCACTGTGTTGAGAGCGAGAGGCTTACATTTGTCCCTTGTTCTGTCAACACCGTGATCCTCAAATTTTTAAAAGGGTCGGCAACGCGCACATGACTCGCTTGGAGTTGTGAGCGTCTATAGGCTGCGATGTCCGCTTACCATCAGGTGGACCGTACACTTATTTGCCACCGTCATTGTATAAAAAAAATGTAGCCGGGCGATAATATACGTACCATTCAAACTGGATGGGGTTATAGCATACCGACGGTGAAGCGAGCTCTCCCGGCAGGTTAATAGAGGTCCAAACCATAGAGCACATTATCCGTCGCTGCCCTCTACAGTCTTATGTCGTCTAATACCCGGCGCGATTACGTGGCTTAATTCCCTGTAATACTTACACTTGACATTTGTTTAATCTGACATACGTATATGCATAATTATAATTGTCCGTTTTTTTGCCTATTGTAAATTGAATGCCATACGATTCAATAAATACCGAAACCATGTCGAGAACTCCAAAGATCTATAAAGAAACTTTAGAAGTTAAGGAAATGAGGGTCTAGGATTTGTCCTACGAACTACTTACGAACTTTGGAAAAACGGCAGTTTGAAATAATGTAGCTTCTGGAATGACTTTGCTATTCAAGAGCCTTAGCTACAATCACTTGCTTTTGGTACCTAACTGTAGTTACCAGGCGTCATTCATATTGAAAAATTAAATAGATTTCATCGCAAAATTCCAAGCAGAGGAGTGGTGGTTAGTTACTATTATTATATTTTATAAATCTGGTACATCTTGGCAAAAATTGCGCATAGAGTAGTTGCATCGTATAATGTCTGTCAATCTAGACTATCTTGTTCCCAGGTTGTCGCTATTCCCATTCCGTTTCATCTAGATAGAGGCATATTATTATTTTAGGTACCTACGCTATGCTACGCGCTTGCGAAAACATTCGTTCCTGTTTTGTGTCGTTTTAAATAAATCCTATATCCGTTTTGTGTTGTTGTATGTAAATCCCTACATCCCATCTACCTAAATGTACCTAGGTTCCTCTTTGCTTAAACAAACCTGTTATATTTTTTTCTCGTTGAAAAAGACGAAAGGCTATTTGAACAGCCATCAAAGTTAGGAAAACTCTATCGTTAAAGGATAATGGTTCGTAGGGACTAAACGTCACTTTGAATTATCTTTCGACATTTGGCGCTTCGTCAAAGAAAATATATATATACTAACGTAAAAAGAAGCGACACCGAACTATTATTCGTATTCTGTTCCTTCTTAATCTTATATCTTTAAACGAGCAATTCTTGTATATTTATTTATTTATTTCGGGGATCTCGGAAACGGCTGTAACGATTTTGATGAAATTT
Source organism: Cenopis cana (assembly GCA_951800055.1). Classification (NCBI taxonomy): domain Eukaryota; kingdom Metazoa; phylum Arthropoda; class Insecta; order Lepidoptera; family Tortricidae; genus Cenopis; species Cenopis cana. The sequence continues at coordinate 4,420,287 of OX637473.1, forward strand.
GGTATGTCGGGGTTTTCGGGGACGAGCGATCGATCTAGCTAGGTCTCATGCCCGGGAAAACGCCGAGCAAAGCTCGGCCGCCCAGATATTGTATAATAAAGTATGGGAAACACATTGAAAACCTAAAATAGACCCCTGAGGGTAATGTGGGTCTTATGGCAGTCGAGAAAGTTCTATTGCATCTTTAGAACTTTATAAAAACGGAACAAATAGAATGTTCGTTCCAACTCTTTCTAAAGACAATGTACCGGAAAGTTCGTCAAACTTCTTTGTGCAGCGAGGACTCCCGGGTACTAGTTCGCTTTGAGACCCGATTGGAAAATACTTAATAGATTGTAACCTGCCGGTCAAAAAATATAAGAGATAGGTAATTGGCAAATGATTGTAAATTTGATAGGATGGCAGGATAAAAGCAGGTACCTCTCTAATAAAAGAACACCGGTTGAAACTTACTTGGAAAAGTCAATATTTGCGACATGTTACAATAAACGAATATGTATCACATTATTGTAAATTTATGTAGGTACTTTACTCTTTATTTTATTTTTTTGTTATATTATAGGGGCAAACGAGCCGACGGATCACCTGTACCCTTACTATGAGTTTGCAATGTTTGCATTACCGTACTCGCTACCGACTCCGTAAACGATTTAATATGGACAAAAGTACAGCGCCTCTGGCGGTTACGCAATAGAACTAAGAATCGCCATACTAAATCGTTTACGTAGTCGCTAGCGAGTAGGTACGGTAATGCAAACATTGCAAACTCATGGTAAGGGTAAGGGTCATGTATCGTTTTCAAACATAAGGTTGATCCACCGAAATGTTTTCATACAAAAATGACACCTTACATACGTATGAAAAGTAACCTATAATCAACTAGCTGATTTTGACTTTCTAAAACTTTTATTGGACATACTTAATAGGTAAGTTCCCAATATTCCCAATGCTCGACACCTTAATCCGTCGATTTTTTGTACTAGAAAACGGGCCAGCCCGAACACGGAACGGTCTAGCGTGAATCATCACCTCTGCCACTATAAGATTGGAAGTGCCATTGTGTTGGGCCAGTGTCGAGCACTGGTACATTTGCCTTACTAGTTTCGCAAGGAAATTAGGTAATATTTAGATATTTTTTTTCATACTTTTTGAACTGTTCGTTTTTAAAGCAGGAAACGACCAATAAATATCGACAAAATTCGCCGTATGTTAGGCATGTATTAACTATCAGTCATTGGAAAACTAATTAAAACTATTTTCTTGTCCATGACACACACAGTGAATCCCCAAACTGTATAATGGATCGGCAACGCGCACGCGACTCCTTTGGAGCTGCGAGTGTCTATAGGATTCGGTGTCCGCTTACCATCAGGTGGACCGTAAGGTTGTTTGCCTCCGTCGTTTTATAAAAAAAACCGGCCAAGTGGGAGTCGGACTCGCGCACCGAGGGTTCCGTACATAACGCAAAGGTAGTATATAAGTTTAAATTATTAAAAATATTTTTATTATAAATGATGTAACTAGAAATGTACGGTTCCGTTTTTTGTTTTCGAGGTACGGAACCCTAAAAATAACAGTATGTATGTATGTAATAACTTTAGTGTACACAAAAAAAACACAAAAAATACGAACAAATAAGGACATTTAAAAATAACAGTATCATTGACGTGATGAAAACTTACTTAAAAAATAAAAGAGGAACTTTGAAATGCTCGCTCTGATTCGAACTGCCGATGCCGATAGTGGGTGGAGTTCGTCAAACTTCTTTGTACAATAAAGAATCCTAGTTAACGAACCCCTTTGAAAGCAGATGGAAAAAAAATGTTTAACGGTAAGTTGGAAAAATAACGTTATTAAAAGTCTTAATGATGACATGCCAAGCGTAAAGTTGGAGATACTCGTGAAAAACCTTTATTCCGCACAGGCCGTTGTGAAATTCGATATTTTGTAGATAGTCTGTAGGTACTTAATGGTTATTTCGTAACTTAATAAACAATGCTTACCAATAATGTAATAATTCAAGACAAGGTAAAGTAATTTCAGTGTGAGAAGAAACATTATAAAGAACATTGAAAATTTATTGAAACTCTCTGAGATTTATTGACTCAAAATATAATTTAATCATAATATACCTAATAATGTAACACAAATAAAGTAATGGACCACCAAATCACCCTTGAAACAACTGACAATGTTTCAGAAAGTTTGTTGAACGTCTTTGGCAATTAGAAAAGTTCCGTTTAACCTTTTCAACGCTCTATCAAACACAAACGCTGTAATATACGTCGTCATAATCAATAGGCTGCCGTCAAAATGTTTGTATTAAAAGGAAAGGTTTAGTAAACCATTACCAACCACATCACCATTCACCACCATTAAGTATTTAATCACACAAAATAATTGAAAGACTACACCTTCCATTTTATTTTCAAGACAATTTGCGACTTCCATTCATAAGACTGGCTATTCACAACAAATTGCTTCTCAGTTTACAAAGAACCTCGGACGTAATGCAACAGAACTTTTTAAGTGTTCGTTCCATTTCATTCGAATTCTGACGTACGAAAGAGACGAATCTGACGGTATCCAGCGCCATAACTCGATTCGACCGAGTTCCCCCGAAAAGAAAAATAATGTGTTTTGCAGAAGAAAGTCTTGAATATGAAATTTAAATCTTATTTTAACTTTTTTATCTAATAACAACACATTTGAGAGTACAAAGAGTACTCTTTTATTTACGGTAAACGAAACATTAACCAAAAATATATAGTGCTGATTTTGAGTCCTGAAAGATTGTAAAATTATAGCGAATGACTCTCTTAATGTACCTAAATAACTACATATTATAATTGAAATCTTTAAGTTATCATTGCATTGTAAGAACGTATAAACATGTCTACTAGCATTCGTGAATAATTGTGATTATTTAAATTTAACGATAGATTTACGAGTTCAAAAATAAAACGGCCGGTATAATTTCTGAGCTCAAAGATCGACGAATCTAGCAACCTTAAAACTAGTTTGATGTAGGTATTCAATAGGTACTCAAACACCAAATACAGAACATAACATTCCTCTTTTTTAAATATCTATCTTTAAATTTAAATAATCACATTTAATTACGAGTGGCAGTAGTGGATACGTTCATATATGCTCTTAACGAGGCTGTATCACAAAGGATTATAATAAAATAAAAACCAAGGTCAACTCAAAGCTTGAAAGCTTTTAACATGGGATCACAAATGAATTCTAAACACGTGGTAAGTATTTCCCAAAACTGAAACATTAAATTCCATCCATTCTATTGCCCCACATAAAATAAAAATCAAAAGGCACTCACACAGTAGTATTTAAGCGGTCGAGCACAATAACAACAAAAAAAACGGAATCAAAGCAAAATTTTCCCGCGTATAAATTGAAAAAGCCAGTGATCCGAGGCTGAACCACACCACGGTCCAGTAACGACCATATCTCATTGAATATACGCGCTTTACAACCTATTGTTATTACGGAAAATGTACTTTCCAATTTGCAGTTTTACACATAAACCTAACGTAGGGAGTAAAATATTACATTATTGTCGAGGCGCGGAAAGTAAGAGTTATCTGATAAGGCGCTTAGTAGGCCGGGAATTTCCGAGATTGTCAGTTAATGTTTATCGAGGCCCGTGGACCCCGCGGTGCTTCATATTTATTGTCTTAAGTAATCGCTCGCTAGTGGTAGCTCGATAGATAATGTACCGCGTGCTCTTCGCCCGCGCACGGACCATCTTAAAAATAAATAAATGTAAATGGTTTTCAAAATGTTTTTAAACGTTTTCTATTATTAAATATGTGAATTACCTATCGTCTTTTATAAGATCCGTGTAAGTGTAGTAGTTTAGAAATACCTCGGAGTAAGTTTTATGTTAAAAGCAACCTATTTCAAGTTTTTTTTGACATAGGTAATATTTTATGTTTCAGACTGATTGCATTTGTTTCGGAATATCTTTTCGACAGCAGTGTCCTCTTCGAAAACATCAGTAAAATCAAAGCTGTACAAGTTTATTTATTGTAAGATTCGTGCTTTTTGATATTATTGTGTGTGATTACTGGGTAAATAATAAATATAGATCACCACTGGTCGTTCGTTGGACGTTTGTTTTAAATATACGATGCAATAAACTAAAAACTACTTAAATAAAAAACATAATTTATACTTTAAAGACTAGAAATAGAAAATTAAAACTTTCTATGCAGGGGGAACCTTTTTTCTGCAGCTGCCTGTACATAAAACTCACTCAGCCTCAAACTAAACTTACAGCAGTAAATTAGGTAATGTTATAAGTTGTAACATTACCCATTACAGATAAGAAAATTGCCATAATAAAAGTGATTGCTTGAATTCAGGCCATTTCCATCGGTTTCAGAACACATTTTAGAGGACTTAAATGATGTGTGTGTAGATAAATGATTATTATTATTCATGTGCCAAAACGATGAGACAGTGAGGTGACTACAGGGCTAAATTTCACAACATAGCACGTCATGTTCGAATTTAATATTAAAAAAGAAAACCCAAAAGGCCTACAAAACAACAACTTCGCGAAGCGAGAATCGCCCGTTCGGAAACGTAACAAAGAAAATAATGTTGCGTTTTAGAAGTAGATACTGAGTACTCTGTCTTCGTCAGGGTAAATTGCCTTAACCACCCTATTAGGCCGTGCACCACACGATTAGCATGCCGCTTGCCTCTTGACTACCTCATCATGTTGATAGTGTATGTAAGCTTTCTGTAAGTTGGCGTCCAATACACGTGTGTCACATACAGTCAGCAATTCTGGTGGATTGCACCTAATCGTTTGTAATCGGAAGCTGTGCTGTGTTCTCTAAAATCTGATTGCATGAAATTTTTAACAAGTTTCTATGGAATGACAGCCGGCGCCTTTTTTTATTTTAGCATGCATCAATCCATATTATTATTATTTCTAAGCTAATCAGTTATATTTACTTTCTTACAAATATAATGTACTATTATTGACCAATAGTCATTAAAAACTAACTTCAGGTTTATTAAGTTTCAACAAGCAATAAATTGTATGAAAACTATATTCTAAATGCAACATTTCACAGTCAAAAAGTCATTTAGGTATACCTACTTGAAATCATTTCAGTTGAAGGAATTGCACCAAAGCAATTCCTTCAAAAAGCTACTTTACCGTTCACACTATAAAGTTCAAAATCCAATAACGTTTTAATAGAAATACGTTCAAGAAAAAGAATTTCAACCATACTCATACTTTTTTCATAAAATGGTAGTACGAAACCTGTGTTATGTGAAGTCGTTTTCAGGTCTCGCCAATTATGCTGTTTGGCTCTCATGTTGTCTTTAATGTTGTTCTAATTATATTTGGTTCCATACAAACATTTGATCCTCTCTAAAAACTCGATCGAATGGCAGCATGAAAAAATATGCATATATAGGCAATACCATTATATATTATTAACTTGATTTGTCGTTGGTTCCCAGTTATCATAAAAACGAAACCACAATCCGAAATTAAGTACCCATATTTCAATTTCTTATAATTTTTTGTTACTTACTCCATATGTATATAATTATGTTTTGCCGTTTTTATTTATAAAATAAATGATTTCTGAATATAGTTGGTATTTTTATTCTCACTGACAATCGTAATAAATGATTCGACAGGCATTCTCTATTCTCTCAATAATTTTGCCTGATTTAGGTTACCTGGCATTATTCCAGCCAAACATTTCTAGCTAAAACTGGGACGTTTAAACTCCAATTCCCTCATGTAATCGAATATATTGGTTGGTTGATACAGAATCGATATGTAACTTGATATTTATTTATTGACATCGTTAAAAAACTTTTGAATTTATTCATTGGACGTAGTGATATTTGTACAAAGTTACTTGACGGGCCGAAATCGATATTGTAGAGTTCTTAACAAATTAAAGCCTATCGATGTGGCCCATTAATATCCTCTGTTGACAGTATTATATTTTCACATCACCTATTTGGATAAGGGCTTTTTCTTCCCTGCTAGGAGGGATCAAAGTGTCACTTTTCTGTTCAAAGACCCTGTATTACCAGTATAAAATATTAACACAATGAAATGCATATAATGCATAGGTAGATGAAATTGATAGCTATGACTGTTCGTTAATAACGTGTAATAAGTTATTGTATCGATTTTGATAAAATAAATGCACAACCATTGTTATTTTAGATCTTTCATTATCCTCAATAGGTGATGTGACTTTTCATGTATGTGTCACATGGAAGCAAAATTATTTCCACCTTGGGCGTTAATTCTTGAATCTCTCACCACGCTCAGTGTTCTATTTTAGAATCCCTCGCTATGCTCAGGATTCTATTATATAATCCTTCGCTTCGTTCAGGATTCAATTTACGCCCACGCCGTAAATATGTAATTTTGCTCCCTTGTGACACAATCTACTATATCTCACGAGCGCGGGTTGGCCATTGTCGTAGTTGTGACACATACGAACACATAGACAACGTTAACTCATAGCGCACGCTGACGCACACATATAGGCAATGTCCGAAAATCCGAACCGACTTCACGTATTTTGTTATAAGGCGGTCTTCACTGCATATTGGTGTCCAGAAAATGAATGCCATTTTTTTAAGTGGCCAGTTATTGGCGATTTACCTTAGTAGCTGTAACTACCTCTACGAAGATTTCATAAAGATTTCCACAAGTTTTTACTAATCACAGTACCTACTCATGACGTCTTTACGGTTACTTTAATTTTAAAGAGTCAGGTTTTAAATACACACAAGTCAGTAGTCGTGGCAAATAAGTATATTTGGCGGCTTATTATGATGTAATAAATAAAGTGAAAATTCTTTCACATTGACTGAACCAACGAAGTGTATGCATGATTAAACTGTTGTTTAATCGTGCGTGTGTGGACGATATCAGTCCTTGGTCGTTATTATTCCTATTGTATTTTATGCAAGAATAATAATGAAATGTAGATCGACCTCAGATTGAGCACCGCTGATGTACGCGGTAAGTTAATTATCACGCGCGATAAATAATTTAGAAAATGTTCCTTGCCAAGGCCCTAAAACATCATAGTGTGGCAAAACCTAATTGCTTATAGAACGTCTATATTATATACCTATGCAAACATTGGTATAAAATGAAAGCAAACCTTTTAGGTAGGAAGTTAACAACATGCAAATGTAACATAATTCAGTTACCGTTGTAACCCGATTACGCTGTTCATTACGCTAAACTTCAATAGCAAGTAAGCATGTTAGTTGTAAAATCGCTTAATGAGATTACGCATGTCTCCCAATTTACGGATACCAGTGAAGGTATTCCGAGCTGCTCGTTGAGGTGAGGTTCTATCTAAAGCGGTGATGTCTTAAGAATCTGGGTGAATGATTTGTTATATCTTCTTCTTCGGCCTCACCATATCCCGTTACACGTCGATGTCATTTTATCAATGTTACTATCTAGAACAGGACTATTTTAACCTAATGTATTCCTTGCATTTTTCATTAAGATATTTTGTTTCAAACATCACTCCAAATCGACCATTTTCGAGCTAAAAACTGCTTTTTTCCGCTTAATTTCTACTACACAATAAAATTAAAAAAGGGCAATGTTACTTTCTAAAACTTTAATAAAATCATAATATCCTATAATCACTTTTTTGGTATTATCAATACTTTTGTCAAAATTTGAAATAAAAAAAAATTAAACTTGTAAGGCCTCTTAAGACTTGATGAGTTTTACTCGGTAGAAAAAATAGCAAAGTTACCCTTTTTTGGAATCAATGTTTTTTTTTTTCAATAATTTGGCTATATTACTGATATTTTTGTACTTAATCACTCAACTCAAAGACACTAAATAGTCATAGATTCGCATGGTTTGCTTTGATAAAATGATTGGTTTAATGACTATGTTTAAATATTTACGAAAACTACGCGCAGAGCTTCCGTAGAGAGCGGGATGGTTAAATGCAAAGTCATGCGTGTTAGATCGGGACATTTGCAATGGGATAATATCCCCTTAAGTAATACGCGTGTACTGAGTCCACACCTCGCGCCTCGTGCGGTGTTTTATAAATATTTAATGCTCGTTTCTTATTCTTACCGGGCGCCTTTTTAGACGTCAGATGTCACAATAAACTTTAAACTTTAAAAGATTTAATGGATTATGCTAGGTATAAAAACTTACTAGAATATTATGCACGAGAAATGTTTTAATATTTACGTATAAACAAGGTAAAGGCTTCAATATTGGAAATTTTGATGCCTAATAGTTGATGCTTATTGTTGGAATTTATTGTAGTTTCAAAATTGAAAGTGTCATTTACTCGTATTAGAGAAGTGTCAAGGACTGAAATATTGCTTCACCATTTCGAGCATTTCAAATTATTTGGATCATTAGGCGGTTATGAGTGGTAAACGCTACTGTGTAATTCAAAAAATGCGGGTAATTTGTCTCTGTAATTTTATATCATTAAAAGTATCAAAACGTATATTGAACATGGCATATTGTTCACCTTTTAAATATTCTACGACAAATGAAGCGCCTCTTTTTGTGACAAAACTAGCACCTAATGAAATAAGGATTTGCCATAGCAAGGATTTGTCCAAACAAGGATTTGACAAACGTCTGTGCTACCCATTATTTTAATCATGTATCTTTTTAGATTAGCGATCGTGTTATTTATCTGCAAAGAAACATAATTGCCTCGCGTATTTAATTTAGTAAGACGAACAATATTTTCATCAATAAAAAATATATAATACAAGTAGGTGTACCTACACAGTCGCTGTGTAGCATTAAAATGTAAGCTTGATATTATTTTTCATAAAAATCTGAGTAAATATATGAGTGGCACGTGTCCCTTAGATGAACTTGCTTAGGCGAGTCCCTCGGGCCCAGAGGGTTTCATGTAAATAGGGTTTTTAAGGACAATATTATGGTAAAGTTTCGTGGAGAAAGCTATTTATGCTCCAGATAATTTAAAACGAGATAAGTTATGCAATAAACTAGTAAAAAGTGCTTAGTATTTTTTGAGTATCTGACTTCTGAAATACATGATAATACCCGTCCGAAGTATATTTATTTATTTATTTATTTATGGACGAGTGATAAGATATTACAAAAAAGGCGGGGTCTAACATGCACCATGTCCGTAGCGTTACTCACCGTTACCCTACACGTGACCCCTGGGTGGTTCTAAAAAGTGCAACATAAACTGGCAACCGTACTGTTTTCTCGGATATCTCACGGTTCGATGTAATTGCCATACGAATAACTAACAAAATAGTCACTTAAGTATAACGAAATAAATCTATCGTGACGAAACCTTATTAAATAAATAATAATCTGTCTTGGATTTTTTTTAGTCAATCATATTCTCAGGTTTTTTCAGTTATACACTGGGTAACGTATCAACAAAAAATAATAGCAAATTATCATGTTCCAAACTATATGGGTCATAAATTCATTTCGGCGAATGATCGTTCGGCAAAACAATTTTCGGCAGATTTTAAATGCTTTCGCAAATGTAATAGTTTGGCAAATTCTATACCCAATAATTACTCAGTAATATTTTAAAATTACACTTATTACATTTTAGACCTATTTAAGGTAAGAGTGAATAGGTATTTTTTGGGTGCTCGCTTCATCGTCGGCCTCATCTTTGCCCCCTGGCTACATGCTGGCCAAGAGCAATCCCATTATTAATAAGTCATGCAAAGTTTTAATTTAATGAAACATTATTTAGCTTAACATTTTTAGGTTTAATGAAACATTTGCTTATTTGCTATTTATTTAATTGAAGCTTGGCTAAAATAGTAGTATGCCAAATAAGAATTTGACAAAGTAAAAAATTGCAAATATAAATGTGCTAATGATAGGCTTGCCAACTAAAAGTACTGCAATAAGTTTATTGCAGTACTTTTACTCTTCTACGAAATATATTACTTTTTTTACGAAATGTTTTCCAGCAAATGAAAAGTGAAATTTGTCGGAAAATATTTCGCCGAAATAGCACCTGTTTATTTACTACGTTGGTCTAGATCTCAAGTGAAAATAAAACAAGAAAAAGCGAACCAAAACAGATTTTCCTCAAAAGTTCAATAACTCTTCTAAAGGATTGTTAGAACTTCCAACTCTTTTGATAAAGCCGTCTTAAAGTGGCATTCAAAGTTTTCAAAAATCTAGTCAGTCTGTGCTCTGGAATCGGGCACGGTAGGTATCGACAAACTTCACCTTTCTGGGGCACCAAGGATAAGTGAAAAGTGATGTAAAAGAATGTCCTCAATTATGAAACGCTCCCAACACAAGGCCACAGTAACAGGACGTGTGCTTTCACGTGAAACCTCATGGATAAAAGGCTTGTGAAAAGTGACAATGTTTTTATTTACCCATTCTGCGGATTTGGGTGTCATTGTTTTGGAATTTGGAATGATGTTTGTTCTTTCTGAAGCCTTTTTAGGTGTCCTCGGTCCTCTGCAAAGCTGAGAAGAGTCATATTGCCCAAAGCTATGGTGTGTCGGAGTCAATAAAATGTATTTAAGTAAATACCTATCACCTAATAACCAACCTGTTCTGAATTTAAGTTTTTACAATGTAAAAAAAATGACAGATGTCAGAACCTACCGTCAGCTGCAGAAAAAGGAACCTTCCCTGCATATACGTTTGTTTGCCCGGGGATCAGATTTCTCTGCAGTTGACTGTACATAGTGTACATCGTTTTATACATTAATTTACTTAATGTTTTAAACCCTGTAAAATTTTGGAAATTATATTTAAACTACGCGAAGTTTTAAATCACTTTTCAATGTTACAAACTTTTTTATACTTTGTAAATGTGTAATTTATTTTCAATTACATATAACATTCACTTATTTATTTTTAATGGGCCAATATCCGAAATCTTATTTGTATCATTTATTCCAAGAAGTATTTATGGGTAGATATATTTAAGAATTATATTTCTACTAATCCTGGTTTCGTGAATAGCATAAAACCTATAACTTAAAATATTTGTAAAGGTAAAGATACAATGTTATTTCCTTTTTCCACGTCCGAATATTTCATTTGGACAGGTGCCAATCGTATTCATACAATACAAATATATTATTCCTTATTGCACACCTCAATAAAAATAGGTACGGAACAGTTCACAGTACAGTCAGTAGATCAGTTCAGTTGTACGTACGTATAAATCTATCTGTTCACTTTCTATTAAGAAATGTCACGTTTGTGATGACACAATACAATTCGGATACCGGTTCATCGCAGAATACCTATATTGTATATTCCGCTGTTCAAAAGTTCTCTTGTTATACTGACAGACAAGTTAATCAAAGCCTCCCTGCGGTCCTGACCTATCTCGCTCACCCATCTATAAGAGTGTTACATGAAGCCTTCATAATACGCAAAAATATTTCAGTGTGCCTCGGTCCCTTTGTTGGGCGCCACTTTTTGTAACATTTGGTTTTGGATAATGTGGAATAGAAAAGTACTTTTGGATTTATAAAACTTAACCAGATTTTGTAGTATAATAGAAAATTAAATATGATTGGTAAATTTAGTTTTAAAAAAATAAACATAAGCGCAACTAATTATTGTTATTAATTAGAATCTTAATTGAAGTAATAACATAGTAATTAATTATTTGTGTCTGAGGCCAAGATTCATTTTGGGTCATCATACCAACCCAGTTAGTTGAAGTAATCAAGTTTCTCTTGCTGTTCTTTTGGAAATATTTAAATAACTTAAAGAAAAATAAATCAATATGGTAATTAGTAGTAAGCAGTGAGACGTACTTATTTGCTCAATAAAGTTAGGTAGTTTTGATTTTGTGTTTTTTTTTTATTTCTGTTAAAATTAATTAATCTTATTTTATTGCTTTGTACATTTCTCATTGTTACCAAAAACTAATTATTCCTAAGTTTTACTAAGCATATATATTAATATTAATTTGCATATAAATTGCCCCAATCATGCTACGTCCAGCCTACGAAACCTCGTTTTAACAATAAATCACACGATTTCATTATTACAATAAAAGGTACCTATATATAAATTCTGTACTAACAGGAAAACATGAAATTGGGTCACATTTATGTATTGAATTGCACTACTTGTAATGGAATGCGCGAAATAAACACACAATCCAATATGGCAATATGCTCTAGCCCGAGTCTGAATTTCCCACACCGATATAAAATAAAGCTGATGAAATGTTTGCTGTTCGTCCCGCAATTCAATGTCTTTTTGTTAGAGCTGTTGGTAATTGCTACTTTGCCACGTGTCGCCCGGAGTAACAATTAAGGGGACTTCCTGACTTGGCGGGGCGGGATCGATATGTGTCATTTTCTTCTTTGACGTAAACTTACTGACGTCGTACAGATTCCCACTTGACAGAATACTGTCAGTATTACATTTGCGCAGTAGTAATATTATGCGCAGAAGCGGACCAGTACTGCCTTCGCATCGTCCCGCTACCGCGCATCCCGCGCCAGTAAGGAAGCACTCATTCAAATGTAGGGGCGCAGTAAAAAGTAGTACTGAGTTGACTGACAGTTGACACTGACATTTGACAGTTTTCTCATATCGTATCGCCTACGTGAGTTTTAACTGATTAGTAAAATATAGTTAATGACATGTCTCACGAGAGTTTAAATTCAAGAATTGTATCATCATCATCATCATCAGCCTATATACGTCCCACTGCTGGGCACAGGCCTCCTCTCATACATGAGAGAGATTGGGCAGTAGTCCCCACGCTGGCCCAGAGCGGGTTGGGGACTAAAATTGGGGACAAGAATTGTATATTTATTACAATTTTCTTTTAAACTTTTATTCAGAAAACACTAAGAAAATGAAAAACATACCGAAACTAAATATAACAAAATTTTACTTATTTCGTTTTAACTGTTTGGCCCAAGCATTTTTTTCTTTTTGTTCTTTGGTGACACATTTAAAATGCTTACTTCTAAGAATGGAGTGCAAGAAAATTCTCGCCATCCACTTTTCGCTGAGGCCATTCTAACAATTTCCCGTAAAACGCGAGTTTAAAGCAGCAATTCCTATTCTCAGCATCTTTTTCGTTTCCTTTTTTGTCGGGCCGAGCCTGTCAAATATTGACCGAATCGCCGGAGGCTTTTAGTGCTGGCTTGAACCGGACCAAACCAGTTTTCTCACCTTTAATATGGTACGTTTTCGTAATAAGCCCAATCACGGGCGGTGCGGTTTCATTCGTGCTCTGCATCGGTGCTCTGGCGTTAAGAGGTTTGTGTAGCAAATTTTTTCCATACATAAAGCGGCAACGTTTTCTATAGGTACCCTAAACCGCTTTGCATGGTTTTTGAAAATGTTGAAAGTCTCATTATTTATACGTTATGATTTTTGGAAATATTGCAATGCCTGTTTTCTAGAGTGGAGCGCTCGTGACCCAGCGGCACCTGCGTACCGTTTGCGGTATCTAAGGTTAAGCAACGTGGGCAGCGGTCAGGATTTGGATGGGTGACCGCTTTGAGTGGTTACTAACTGAGCGCTCCCGTGCTTTGGAAGGCACGTTAAGCCGTTGATCCCGGTTGCTGTCTATGGCAGCAGTCGTTGCAGCAGCAGCTTGAGAACTTCTAACAGTCAAGTTGCCCACTCACTTGACAAAGCCTAATCCCAGTATAAGGTCTAGTTTCCCCTCGGGGTTGGAAGGTCAGATGGCAGTCGCTTTCGTAAAAACTAGTGCGTACGCCAAATCTTGGGATTAGGTAGCGGACCCCAGGCATCCTTCAGGATGCAACTGTACTGGGATAACGCTAGGAGGATGATGGTGATGATGATTGCAATGCCTGTGCTCGCTCGCACGATGGTTCACAATAATATTCTTAATGCTACATAGCAAATGATATATGGCTATGATATTTTTGTGGTTTAGCTACAAAGGAGCAAATAAACAGTGTAAAATATTATTTAACGCGATTCCTGCACGAGTTTGGTTACAACGTAATGCTATGCTATCAGCATTACGTTATAATCAAACTCATAACATAAGTAGTTAATAGTTAACTATTGCTTTTTATAGAGAGATACTAGTGTAAAGTAGTGAAAGTACATACAATTGCGTCGTTGTTACCATAATTGTGTGATTAAGTCATACTTTACAATTTGCATATAAGAGACTAACCGCCTTATTCATAAACGTCCATCAAGCCTATATTAGTTAACAGGCCGCTAAAGTTCGTTTGTCCTTATCTGTCACTTTGCCATTTACTTTTGTGAGAAAGGGACAAACAACATTTTAGTTAGCAGAGGTTTGTAAAGTTTTATGAATAAGGTGGGTGTACAGAGTTATAGTATATATTTGATACAGTCATCAAATCAGTTTTATAATTCTGCGCTGTTAAAAAATTGCAGTTAGTTACTCCAATTAAATAATAACTCATGTAGTTTATAACTAGTGAATATTAGAATCACTGGAGAACTTGAATCAGAAAAGGAATTCATATTAATAATCCGTGATTAATAATAATAAAACATACATCATAATAAAAATATTCTATTACTAAACTCATTGTAAAAAATTCAAATAAAATTTTCCTGGTTTTCCTGGCTTTTCCGCTACAGTAAAAGTTGTATCGACAAAAATTCAAACGGTATTTGCTAAATTGAACAGCGAATTACTATAGAAACGAAATGGTAAAAATCGTTACGGTATTCCATATAAATGGGAAAATCCAAACGAGCGTTGGAATTCATCTTAAAATATTACAATCCCGCGCAAATTCAGTACGAACAGAGAAAAGGGAATTTTTGCATCAACGACTATAGAAATTGAATTGGCGAGTCTTTGAGAGCTTTTATTTTTTTCTGTCAGCGATTTCCCAGCTACCCATTCGGAGGTTATCTAAAGAAATCAACTGATTATTTATAGATTTCGAGTTCTTTTAACAGCTGAGCGAATGACATTTCCTAGTGTAGAAAATTTAAAACAAATGTATGTAAGCAAAGGCCATCGAAGAAGCCACTTGCGAAATATTTTGACTCAATCAGTATCTTTAACAAGCAAGTAGAAATAAATAAATGAAATAAATGAACTTTATTCTGTAAGTAGGCCGCAATGGCACTTTTACAAGTCAAACCCTACTAGCGTTTCACAGAGGCCACTGCCGAGAAGAAACGCCGAAAGAAACTCGACAGTCAGCCATTTTCTCACAAAAATATGCATATATGATAATATTTAACCTACTTAAGATCAAGAAATCTAAGACACATAGAATTCAAAATTCAGAATTCAAACATTTATTCTGCAAATAGGCCACAAGGGCACATAATGTTAATGTACAATTTTAAAAAAGTCTTACAATATAAGCATATGATAAATTTTTCATGAGAAAATATTAATTTACAATTTAAGAAATATATCAATAAGAATTTAATACATTTTTCATGTCAAAATATTAATTATCTATTACAAACATTACAATAATAGTAAAATTGAGAGATGTATAAGGTCTCAGTCTGAATAACAAAATTTAATAGATTCAACCAATCTCACTGGAGCGCAAACTCGTAGAGTATTCCAGTGTATAAACCACCCGCGTGGCCGTGTCGGAGGTTCCCCTGGATTTACCCCAGGCCACTCTCCAACCGCGCGCACTCCTATCGCTTTATTGGGCCTGCCCTATAAGGTCAGGTAAAAAAAAGAGAGCAAGTAGATGTGATTATAATCATTTTATTAAAATGTTACGTAATAGTGTATTAAAATGGCAAATATTCTCATAGTTTTTGGTTGTGAATCTCGTTTGGCTGAAAAAAAAATTGACTATATCAAACAAAAGACGCCTATTTGTCGAAGTCGTTAAAGACGATTTCTAATTGCATCGTTAAAGAAATAGCGCTTTATTGACAATTAATAAAACTTGGGTTTCACAAACATTAAATAAAACTTGTCGGGATTTAAACGCACTTCCGTCTAGAACAAAAGAAATAGACATTTATTTCCACAAATCAAACCAACTGCTGTGTTGATCCTCAAATCCGAAACTGGTTCCAGACTGACGTTCCACTCCCAGAATTATATCTTTGCTTGATTTACTTTGATATTTGCATGCGCCTGGCACTTCACTGGTTCTTTTTGCATTTCTCTTTGCATTTGTCCAAATAAAAACGCTACTTTAATTGGAAAGAAAACTTCCAGACACGGTGTATGCTTTATGGGTGTATTTTTATTACTATTAGTATTGTATACATTAGTTTAGATGAATAAGTAAATACAATACCTACCTAAATTGCAAATACCTAATCTTTAAGACAAATGTCACCTCACTGAAAAAACGAAACGCTAGCAAAGTACCAATTTGGCTCGGTTAAAAAATAGTTACTTACATACAACCAAGATTTAATTAAAATGCGAAAAAATGCTTAGTAAATGATAAACAAGCAAATTCTGTTAAACGTTTTTGGTTATTGTAACAAAACACTTATTAATTTCCGAATGAAGATCTCGGTAAAGATAATCTTTACCCGACTCAGTTAGAAATAACGAATTTTACACTGTCGTTGTTTAACTAGTGCATTATTTAATGACAGACCTTGCACGACTTGCTTAATATTAGATATGTTGTTTTGTTGCAAATAACTGCGTGAATCACTAAGAAACAAACAAGTTGCTTTAGTAAATATAATCCTTCCTAGGCAACGGTCAAATCTGACATGTTCTGCATCGCGCTATCGAAGTTTCTTAAGTCAGTTGCGTATATAGAACTTCCAACCAACTCTCATTGGACTTCGGTCCCTGAGAGATCTCTCTATTGTTGTTTCTTCCTGTGTCTCCTATCTATTGTATATATGTATATTGTTTGTAGATATCCCTTTCATGTATATATTAACACTGTATATTATTCCTATATAGGAGCACATTTCTCGTCTACATTGGTGACCCCGACGTGATTTGAACACGCAACCTTCTGGTATTAGCTGACAACTGCATTATTTAATTTTAAACATGTAGTTACCGAATAAATCGTTTAAAAATACTAAATAACTGGGTTAGTTTTATCTGATTACAAAGTAAAAATTGGCTAATTGCAGCCAATTTAACTTTAACAATTTTTAACCAAGTGTATCGGTTACTATTTGATAAGTGAGAACAACAAAGTTGACTTATTTAATTTTAGCTACAAAGTTTGCAGGTGCTATATTGACAAACTCGGTGGGTTATTTTTGACAGTATTTTTGTTATTTTTAACCCAGACGTTTTTTCAGTGCTATTTAAGTACCTACCTAAACATAAATGGAGCCTCGTCTGCCAACAAACCGCATTGTGGTTTGGCAGAAGTGTATGAAATGTAAACATTTGTATAATTTTGTGAATAAACTATTTGTATTATTATTTATATCGCAAGCTGCTATTTTTGAACCTACTCTTTATTCTCGATTGATTGTCCGGAAAAGATAAGTAGTTGTTAAGATAAAACTTACCTATTGTAAAGCTATGATTCCGCTGCCGACTGCATACAGCAACTGCACGTGCCGCCGCACTCCAAATTGAACCGTAATTGTATGCGTAAAAAATTCAATTTGAAATGAGCGGAGAAGTATCGCGAGAGCACATGCCGCTCACTCTAAATTGGGACTTTTAGACTCATGATTACGGTTCAATTTGGAGTGCGCCGGACGTGCAGTTGCTGTCTGCTGTCGGCTGTGGAATTAATGCTTAATAGTATACCTAGTAACCTATACTAAGAGGTAATAGTATTTTAAAGATGAGAAAATTATTTCACAAGAATTACATTTTCATATTAATACACAGACATGCGTAAAACGCTTACACACTCAAAAACATAAAATCTCCTTGAAACTTCTACCACTGTTTATTCTTCTAAATGTTTACAAATTAAGGCGCTACACTGAGAAATTTAGAAACTTTGAAACGCTGTTCTGCCCAGACGAGGAAACAATAGGGACTGATTTTCAGATATATAATTCTTGACTATATGATTGTGGTACTGACAATAGCCGAAACATAATTGCTTAAAATTTTCTCGATAGAAAAGGAATCCAAATTTGAGTCTATATTTTACTTTTTTTACTCTGCCTACTAAAACAACGCATTATTAAAAGACACGATTAAGTTAATATGATGGTATTTTATCTCATCTAGGTACTGACAAGAGGAAATTTAATAAATCAGCACTCAGTCAGATATTTATCTAGATTTGTCTAAAAAAGCCATTCCCGGAGAGTGTTGCATCCTTGCATCCCGTTTTGTCGTGAACAAAAAACATACTCGCGTCTCTTTCAATCAATATATCGCCTTGAACCCGTACTAGTAACAAAGTAAGTTCGTTTGAGTAGAGAATTTCTAATCATCCTTATGCACCCGACGTCTATTGGTCTCCTCTTCCAGTCAACAATTCGATTAGGTTTCCGGGCATCGGCAGCGATCGGCTAAAGCCTGGACTTCGTTGAATTGCATCTATATGCCGTCTACAGAGTAATACGATACCTACATTCGGAACACCTATTGTCAAAGTAAATGGATTCTAGGTCTTGGCGATATCCACTAGGGATGACTTTGTGCAAGTTTTCATTCATTTGATGGCTCGCGCGCTTGTAAGCTAGGTTTGATATGTATGGAGACTTATCGTCTCACATCTCTGTTGGCTGCTGCGCTGCCCCTTAAAGGATTGAACTAATTTTAATGACATGTTCTAGATTTTTATCTAATCATTTAGATTTAATCATTCTTTGTGTCCCGATAGTAAGGTGTGTTTTATGGTAGTACACATACGAGTAATTATTATATCTTTATCTATATGAGTATGAGTATATAGTATAACCGAATGACTATCAAAACCATTTAAGTTAACCCCGAAGTCTAAAACATTATAAAACACCGTAACTACGAGTATAACTAATAATTATATTTATAGTATAAAAAGCGTCCCGCCGGAATGGAACGCAATATTCTCAAATTACTGCAAAATACCGTAAACATTTCCAAACAATCCAAAAAGTAAGTAAAGCACAAGAATGAATGCTTTACAACCTTGTACATAAAAAATATCTATTTGTGCGTGTACCATTTGTGAAATGGCACGAAATACCCGCCGTCATCTTTACCCCGTATGCGTATGAATAAAACATTGGCATATTTTGGCTTCGGCGGTTTTTACAGACCTCGGCCTTGGTTACTGATTTAAGTTTTCGTCCGGAACTACGGGAACGGAAAATTAAAACGTAGCCAACTTGATTTTTGAAGCCATTTGGTATACAATTTTTTGAGGAAAAATAATTTGATTATTTGTTTGATTCATTAGCTCGTATTTTAATCCTGCTTCCATTTACTTAAGTAATCGCTGTTATTTTCTTAGAGACATAAATTATCATGGAGACATAATTATAAACCCGCAAAAGGACAACAACTATTTTTATTTTTAATATAAGATTGTATGATTGTATAAACATACAGTTAACAACCTTTCGTTCGGCTACGGTAGCCCAGTGGTTCAAGCATGCGGCTGTCAAGCGGTGGTCGTGGGTTCGAATCCCAGCTCGTACCAATGAGTTTTTCGGAACTTATGTACGGAATATCATTTGATATTTACCGTTAGCTTTTCGGTGAAGGAAAACATCGTGAGGAACCCTGCATACATCCGCAAAGAAATTCAAAGTTGTATGTGAAGTCCCCAACCCGCTCTGGGACTACTACCCAATCCCTCTCATCTATGAGAGGAGGCCTGTGCCCAGCAGTGGGACATATATAGGCTGATGATGATGATGATGATGAACCTTTCGTTCCAGGTGCGAGTGTAGTTGCTATTCAATACGTTGAAGCTACATTATTACAAAACAAGTTATAATTTATAAAACCTAAAGAGGCATCACTTAGGTCACTCGTCAATGATCAAGCGCCTCGTTTTTGCCGCAACTATTCAAAGTTATTTTAGATATAGTACCATTTTCATTCAGTAAAAACATGTAGGTAGGTACCAAGTGCAGTGACAGACAGACGGACATACGGACAGCGGAGTCTTAGTAAGAAGGTCCCGTTTTACCCTTCGGGTACGGAACCCTAAAAAGGTACACTGTGCTATAGGAACAAAAGCTTATCTAGAAAAATATTTTGACGGCAGATTTTTTAAAGTTGTGTATTAACTAAAGGGTAGCATTTAACGAACCACCAAATAAGTTGCCGAATGATGCTCTAAAAAATTACATTGATTACCAATAATACTAGATTCGCACCAAATTTTCAACTCCTTTTAAATATAAAGTGCAACTCAAAGAAGTAACATGTCGATAACCTATTAAATTAAATTGTTACCAAATAAATTAGTCACTACCCAAAAATACTTAATGATCACCTAATTTCAAACAACAAATTTCATATAATTTACATCCAAATATTACAGGGCTCGTAATCCTATTAAAATTATTTACACCCAAATAATTCTTTCGATACCCAGAAATACTATATGATCACCAAATTTCACGCGGCAATTGTTTTTTAACGCCCGTCGCGCAAAGCAGTTCCAATCTAGTCTAACCTCATTGCTAGTACACTGATGCGGTTTTCCATACGGTCCGTCTCGCTCGCACGTCGCACCGCGTGCGAGCAAGACAGCGCTAAATGATTTTATTTTATAGAAGCTTCAAATTTCTGTAACTTTAATGAGACACGTACATAACATAATTTAATTTAATATATTTTCAACAGTGCTTTCCTTACTGGTCGCATACAGCTATTTGTTCTCAGATGTTTTTGCCTCTACTCTATTCGCTGATAATCGTCAATTTGCCTAGGTAGTAGTATTTTTCTATGACATGTATTTTTATTTCAAACTAGTTGACATTGGAACAGTATTGACGGATCTCCGCTGGCGCGGAGCTCCTATTTTGAGTTCTTTTGGCCCTTCGGGCCGATGCAAAACTAACATAACCTAAACCTACCTATACCTATTTCTACCTATTAACTTTCTTTAATTTTTCCATGAAAGTCTATCTAAATTAATAAAGTAAACTCATTTGAGGACCTTTATCCATTTTCATAACAAACTAACAATTTAATAAATCAACATAATTCATATTCAAATAAAAGATTTCAATCAAACGCGCTCACGTCAACCCATTAAAAAATTAATAATAAAACTTCTTGCAGGTTTGTAAACCATCAGCAATAGGTAGTTAGAATG
Organism: Cenopis cana; assembly: GCA_951800055.1. NCBI lineage: Eukaryota > Metazoa > Arthropoda > Insecta > Lepidoptera > Tortricidae > Cenopis > Cenopis cana. The sequence goes on from OX637473.1 coordinate 4,441,500, forward strand.
AAACAGCAATAGGTACCTTTCACTCTAACGACATATCAATAGGTTTTATGCTCCAGACAATTCTTTGTACTTGATTGAGTGAGATAGCAGTATACGTGTTATTATTTCACACAGCCACATTGCGCGTTGCTTTTTAAATTAATTTAGAATTTTACTTTCTAATTTATAACATTTTGGAAATGACTAAAATATTTATAGTGCTAAAAACAATTAATTTGTAACTGTTTACTAAAATGTAGCATGCGATGTGTATAATATTTGGATGTAATTCTAATGAAAAAAGGTGCATGAGATTAGGTGGTAGTTTAGTGTTTTTGGTGGTACTTGACAATTTTTTTGATGCGATTATAAATTTATAGGAACGCAATAAGTAAAATAGGTGCAAGTGCTGCAAAAATAGGTAGAATTTTTTTGGTGACTCGGAATTGCTGATCGATAAATGTTTTTGAGTCTTCAACCTTAATTTAGGGTTCGAAAATTTGATGATATCAAAAGTTATTTAGGTGATCATTTTATTTGTTCCCTTAACTAAAGATACAGATAAAAGATAAAAATATTTTATTGCACAGAAAAGAATGAAATACAAAAGGAATTACAAAACAGGCATTTGGTGCATGACATTGTGTTTATACAGAGATTCCAGGAGTCCCCGCACTAGGCTAGGCCTGTATCGCGGGAGACCAGCTAAATATTTAAATGTCATGCGTAAGTTTAAGGCGCAGGGTAGGGCAAGGCCTTCCCCGTACAGGCTTTGTGCGTCGGTTTTGGCACTAACAAATATAATATTTTTTTTGGTTGTAAATATTAGATATGCGAAGATCGTGATGTGAAAATTTTCAAATATTACAAAAAAAATCAAAATTAAAAAATTAAAACAAAAAATTAATAAAAAAAAAATTACATCACGAAATAGCTATGAGAAAAATAAGCATACTGACCAAAAATCATAACTTTAATGCAAACACAAACGAAGTAAATCCTGCACAAAGTTTGTATGGAGAGAGCTTGCCCTACCCCTCCTCTTAATACAAAGTAAACTTAGCAACTATGGTTAACAATTCTAGTTATAATGTAATTATTGGAGGCGTATCTTAAAGAACTAACTTTAATTTTTTGGTACAATTAATAATCTTATAATAATTTTAAGAGTAAGGTCTCAGTCTCTATGTAACTCAGCGAGGTTAGCCACTTAAAGATTAACTTTTTGGTCTCACTAACAGAGCTATGTATACTTATATGTTGTTGCCTTACAGCAATGTTATAAAATGTAGATAATAAGGACATCGCCAAAGCGTCTGCCGAAAGTAGAGTTAATACTCTAGGTTTAGGAAGCACAAAAACTCTCTTCGTTAACAGGTTGGCGTAATTTTCCATTCTTAAGCTATTTCTACTACACCTGGACATAAAGTGGCAACGACATGCCACGCTACACGCCACTTCCTGGCCAGCGGGGGGGACATAAAATTTTGTACTTACCACAGGCGCTAGTAAAGAAGTTCTCAAATCACATATTCACATAGTCAAATACCTGCGACCTGAGACAAAAGGCCTTGGTCTGCAACCAGTTTATACGAGCAGCCTTATCGTTAATTTAAGCAAGCAGAGCTGCTGTCCTTCAACTGTACCTATTGAATAGTGTATCGGTAATGACGTATCGATTAGGGCACTCTAAATAGAACAACTTAACGAGTAAATGATATGTGCTAGACGGCCTTGCATTTACATTATTAAAGTAGTAATTGTAAAATACATACAAAGCAAATGAGCTTACAAAAGGTAAAGACAGAACTGTCATTCTAAATTTGGGCTCATAACCTTCTATCTGATTTTAAACGCAAACAATATGGTAGATGATGGACAGGTGACATAAGTCAGTAATTCTCTAGTTATTAAAGTGACACAATAGATCAAGAGCTGACAGCAAAAATAATAAATGATTTTATAACATTTGTAATTGGTATAGTTGTGTTAAGGCTTGTCTCTGGACTATAAATATGCCAGTCTGGCTACTGAGAGCCGTTGCAATTGGAAGGGGTGGGTCTCCTACACATGAAGTGCTGATGCATTGCATTTTTTTTCCTTCAAAACCCATCGTGTTGGGTGTTGTTGGATAGCTCCTTCAAAAATATTGTAAGGTTTCTAAAACCATTTTTTGTTTCAAGAATCTGTTTGCGTGATATTAAGGTTTTATTAATCTGAAAGCGAAAGAGTAAACAACCATTCTGGCAACACATTACGAGTAGCAACTTCTATTTGGTCTGGCGTTTTCAGATACGTTAATCCGATAGTACTCGTATAACTAACTACCTATTGAAATTAGTTTATTTCAAAATTAAAGTATATTTCACCAGAAGGCTGGCTTTTATCTCGCCCAGAGGATCAATTTAAGTGCGAAATAATACAAATATGAACAATAAGTGTTATCTCTAAAAAATATCAAGAAATACGAACAGTGTAAACTAAAATAACTTTACGTGTATCGTTACGAACAAGAAAGTGAAACTGAACGAAATACTTGCATAAACTTAGTACAAATGTGTGAAATTACAAACAGTAAACATTTTTCTTGTGATACTTCAACTCAAGTTCATTTATAAACTCAATAAAGTAAGTTTTGCTAATTTTTTTTCTGTTGATCACTATAATTTCAAATTCATACAGAGACGCGGAATGTAAACAAAGTGTCAACCAATCAGGATCGAATGCTGACGAAAGAGTCAACCAATCAGAAACTATCGCCCACAGAATAAGAAAAATACTGCAGAGACATCTAACAACATTACGTACACAGCGCCATCTAGTGGTACAAAAGAGAAATAGTAACTAGTGACTGACGTTCTACTACTATTCGATTACAGTAGATAAATAGCATAGTAGTCTCTCAGATGCCCGCTAGAGGTCACTATTCTTAAAACGAATAAGATTGCAATATTATAATCATTAAAGATGTCTCCACTAAGTAAAACAGGGTGTATGAGATGTAAAAAAACTATAATGGACAGATGTTTTTTACAATGTTCGAAGTGTAAAGACGATTATTGCCTGCAATGTGCCAATGCGGAAAAGCGGTTCTACAGTACAATGTCACCAGGCCGAAAAGCTGAGTGGGCTTGCGTTCCTTGTAAGATTAAAGAATCCAAACCCAAAAGCAATAATACAGTATCGGGACCCCAAGCGCGACCTCTAGCCCAATCTAAAACTAATAAAAAGGACACTAAAAATACTTACCGTGATTTAATAATCACTACTCGTAGTCAAAGGAAATTAGCAAACAGCCCGGCCATCGCAAACAATGATGACGAGGACAGCGATGTCAGTCTATTGGGAAACACGTGTACACCTAAAGACAGTTCAATGAGAAATGATGCAAACATGTGTACATTAGACCAAATAAGTCATCTCCTTGATACTAAACTCGGAAAATATAAAACACAGATAATTTCTGAGTTAAAAGCCGAAATGAAATCAATAATTCAGAATGAAATACATGATATCACTTCTAAGCTGCAACAGGATTTTATGGAAAACATGAACAGCCTTACATCCAAACAAAATGATTGCAGCAATGAAATAGCCCTATTACATAATAAAATTATATCCATGGAATGTGAACAAAAAAAACTAAAAAACGAAATACAGAACTTGCAAAACAGACACGGCATGATTGCAGATAAGCCAGCAGAAAATCCTAGAAAAAAAATCGTATTGTACGGATTACATGAAACTCACAGGGAAAATGAAAATGAACTTTACAACAGAATCTCCAGCATATTCCGCGAATTATTAAACGTAAACTTAGAAGGTTATATAGAAGACTTGCATCGATTAGGTAAGAGAGGAAAACGCAGGCCTATTGTCATCGAGTTAATTAGCAAGCGAATGACCAACTTCATCCTGGATAATTACGGATGCTTCAAGGATACAGGACTAGTTATATCACGATATTTAGACAGCGAGGAGATAAACAAACGAAGGGAACTAATTGTCTTATTACAAGAAGCTAGAAAACAGGGCAAAAATGCGGTGATACGGGACAACAGACTAATAATAAACGGACAGGAGCATACTCAATTCGAACAAAACTTTATAAAGGCACGAGAAGAACAAAAATACGAGATATGTACAGAAGGAAAAGAAGATAAACAACATCTCAACAGCTTGACGCAATCTCCACTTCAGAAATCCTCGATGTTCAATACCCACCAGCAACACGACCAGCCCAGGCCAGCGTCTCCTACAAGAGGTGGAAATGATAACTTTCGTCCCTAAACCTCCTAGCCATTTAGAAATACTTTACCAAAACATGTGTAGTATTAATAATAAATTTCACCTAGTAGAAGCATTATTAGATGAAAAGCCTAACTTACATGCATTGTGCATATCAGAGACCTGGATTACTAATACTAAAATAGACTTGCTAAATATTGAAGGATATAATATGACTAGCTGTTTTTGTAGATCAAATCACGAAGCCGGAGGTGTATGTATCTTCCTTCGTACAGACATTGATTTTGTTGAATTAGAAGACATAAATAACTTATCCATAGAATACATATTTGAAACATGCGCTATAGAGATAAGATCATCAAATTTAATTCTAATTGTAATCTATTGGCCAAATAGTGAGAGAAACCCCGATGTATTCTTCGAAAAACTGGAACAGCTTCTGCAAATACTACATACAAAATATAAACATAAAAATGTCATAATAGGAGGAGATTTAAATGTGGATATTCTTAAGAAAACTACATTGTCAAAGAACTTATTAAATATGTTTTTAACGTTTAATTTTTCACAACATGTAAACAAACCTACCAGAATCTCCAAAAAAGCTGAAAAATGCCTAGATGTTGTTTTCACTAACTTTCAAGCTGATAACTTTAAAGTTGATGTACAAGAACTTGGGTTTTCGGATCATAGGGGTGTCAGTGTCATAGTGCCAAACGTAATGCAGAGAATAGAACACAAACATGATGAATACAAACATTACAAACGATTGTTCACAGAAAAAAATATGCAATTATTTAAATCACAATTACAAAAAATTAACTGGTTCTTTATCTTTTCACGTAACATGTCAATTAATGATAACTTTGCAAAGTTCAATAATACAATAAAATTATTATTAAACCAATGCATACCAAAAATACAAATCAAATTTAAACTAAAACCTAACAGGCAATGGTTAACACCTGGAATAAAAAAATCTTGTCTACATAAACGTCAATTGAGAAGCCTTATTTCGCAGTCAGATGACCCAATATTAGTTAAGCATCTAGATACTTTTACAAAGACCCTGAAAAAAAGTGTCACAATCGCAAAAAAGATATATAACAATAAAAGGATAAATTCTTCGAACAATAAAATAAAAACTGTGTGGAAAATAATACAAGAAAACACAAAAAAACCTAAGTTAAAGCTAAAATCACAGAAGAATATCGCACTCAATGTCAATGGAACACTAATAGATAAACCACAAATTATTGCAGACACTCTTAACACCTACTTCTCCTCGGTAGGGATAAACGCTAACAATAGTCAGCCGAGCGGTCGCCCTGTTGTAAATGTCACTAGCAATACAATGTTCCTATCTCCATCTACTCCCACAGAAATTGAAAAGTCTATAAAGGATTTAAAAAATAAGAATAGCTTTGGAATAGATGAAATACCACCGTCACTAGTAAAAAAGTGTTCTAGCGAGCTTATTGAACCTTTAACTTTCTTAATTAATCAGTCATTCTCAACAGGTACCTTCCCAGATGCCCTTAAAGTTGCAGTTATTAAACCTATCCCCAAAAACCAAAAAGCGAGTGATCCTGACCAATACCGTCCCATAGCCATGTTATCAACTTTTTCAAAAATCTTTGAGACAGTTATGGCCAAACGATTATCAGCCTTCTGCGATAAATACGATATTTTTGATGATAGCCAATTTGGGTTCAGAAAAAAAAGAGGTACAGTACTAACAATTCACAAATTCATACAAGAAGTGATTAGTGTAATTGATAATAAGAACTTTGCATTTGGGCTACTGCTCGATATGAGCAAAGCGTACGACCGAGTCAGCCATTCTATTCTCCTTAATAAGTTATATGGTATAGGGGTACGCGGCACTGGCTTCGACTGGTTTAAATCTTATCTCGCAAACAGGGTACAATTAGTAGAATTAGATTATTATGATAAAAATACAAATACAGTTAGAAAAATACATTCACTAAAAAGACAAATCTCATCTTCAATTCCGCAGGGTAGCGTGCTAGGCTGCATCCTATTTTTAATTTATATAAACGACTTACCAAAAATTATAAATACTGACAATATAAAATGCTTCATATATGCAGATGATGTATCCATTGTATTTTCAAGTCAAAATAAAAACGATGTTGTATTACGTATGAATACTATCCTAAATACACTTTTAATGTGGCTTGAGGACCATAACCTGCAGTTAAATCTAAAGAAAACAAACCTAATTCAATTCAGACCGCACCAGAGACATCCACTAGAAATTGACTACACGTATCTAGGACATACATTTAAATTAACAAACAACTGTACCCTTCTCGGCATACAAATTGATGAAAACATAAACTGGAAATCGCATATCGACAAAATTTGTATGAAATTATCCCGATTCACTTATGCACTGCGAAATATAAAGAAAAGCACCGATCTGAAAACTGCAGTGAGTGCGTATTATGCGTTTAGCCAGGCGTGGTTACAGTATGGTATAATATTATGGGGTAACAGTACTGATATAACCGATTTATTCGTAATACAAAAACGGTGCATACGAATACTCTCAAATATTAAAAATTTCGATTCCTGCAGACCCCACTTCAAAGAACTTAAAATATTAACACTACCCTCCCTGTATATTTTAGAAGTCTGTAAATTTGTACGGAAACATCAAGATTTATACTCAAAAGCCAAAGATCGTCACACCAACACTCTAAATTTAAGAAATGAAAATAAAATAGCCCTCCCGACTAGCAACTTACAAATGAGTAATAAAAGCCCCCATATGACAACCATACGTATTTACAATAGTCTGCCTAAAGAAATAGCAAACGAACTCAAATACAATATATTTATTAAAAAGTTAAAAACTTATTTAATAACCAACTGTTTCTACTCCCTGCAAGATTATTTTAATGTAAATAAATATCATAAATATAGTTAGAATAAGTTACCTGGGAACTCGATGCTTGTAAACTGTGATTTTATATTGTGATTTTATAAGATTACCTTTAGACTAAGAAAAACTTGCAATACCCTTACAGGGTGTCATGTTGTACATGTATTAAATAGTTTATGTAAGACCTGCTGTATACCAACATGAGAGCAATAAAGTTATGAGTTATGAGTTATCAGCATTGCCACACAACGTGGCAATGCTGCCAGCCTTTTGGGCACACTCCCGCCTGGCAGCAATCTGGGGCAAATGTTTATCTTTAGTTTTAATTTATTTGTAATTTAGTTTTATTTTTAGGTCTAGTTTTAGTTGACTATAATTTTTTTGTAATTTTCTATTCTGTAGTTTTTCCATAAATAAATATATTTATTTAATCTTTTATAAAATTACTTGAATAACTTGCTGGACAAGTAACACCAATACACGAAGTCATAAGTATCTTGTCAACAATAATAAACAACCCCAGTATGTTTATATCAAAACAAACAATGCATAGGCTGCTGCAGCTGTGTACCAACCTTGTGCTCTTAATATACCGCTCTTGCCGCGTCCCGCCGTCGGGTTTCAACATGTCAGGCAGTATGAGGAAGCGGATCTTCTAGCCCCGGATGAAGTGGTTCTCGAGCTGCGCCACGCGTCCGTCGCGGTACGTCACCGTCACCTGCGTCATGGTGTCTTCGGCCCAATTAGCTTTCCTCGGTAAAATTCACCGGTATTCGTTTCACAGGTCACTACATGATCTTCAGCTTCGTGAAGTACTTTAATAGGCACATCGATAGACATATTGGATGCGTCTTACACAAATGATCTATCTAAATCACAAGATTTTCAAGGTATTAACATGATTTTTAGCGTTTTTTTTTCATCATCACGATATTCACGATAAATAGGTATATTATACTTATATACTAACAATAAGAAAACGCAGAATAAACTATCTAGGTAGTTATCCGAACTATTAACGCGATCAACTCTACTAACGACAAATCATGCATAAATAGCGCCTTTGATAATAATAGACTTACTTTGAACAAGTAGAAGGTACAGACACAGTGGAAAAGCCGTTTCCATAGACCGGGGGAAACTCGATCTTATGTCAATGTAATTCACTTAATTTTTAGGTGTCCTTTCTCTTCACGTTACCGAGAAAGTATTCTTAACTTCAAATTCCACAAATTAGATATTTTTCAATCATTTATGCTGTTACTTTGTTGTAATTTCCGGCGCAGTAGTAGTAGTTTTAACGCCTTTAAACAAAAATGGGTTGGAGTGAAACAAAATGTACCTATGCACAGCGGAAGGGACGAGGGATAAAAATGGTTCATTCTTCAATGGTGGTATCTCCGAAAATGTTATTGAATATAATTTAGTAGATCTTGGCTACGAACGAAGTCGTCTTTGTTGCAAAAAGAAGATATTATCCATCCACGGTACTTGTGAACACTTTAGAAAACGCATTATATATTGTGACATGTATACCTATGTTTAAACCTGTTATTGTACAATAATGTTCTTACATACATACCTACATTTATCATTTATAAAGGTGCATAATATTCGACATAACCCTAACAATCTCCAAATTCTTGCCGTCGGTACATTTAGTACTTATTCAAGCTGAATAACAGAATCTAACCTAAAAAGATATTTAGGAAATTTGCGCAACAAAATTGTAGATATTCCTATTTCCGGACGCTTAAATATTACACTGTATTTTGAAGAGCAAACGTAAAAGTAAAAGATGCAATTCCGCTCGGCTGTCTTGAATCCGTGTCATCCGCGCATTGAGGGCAAAACTTGTGGCATACGTCCCAGTTTCCGCTCTGTTCTTATGTTCATTATAAAATTGTACGTATCATTTCAGGTTTTAGTGCTTGAGGGCTAAAGTTTTATCAATATGTCGAAAGAGGTAGTTAATGCGAAACGTTTCTACAATTTGATAGCTAAAATTTTGAATGTTATTATTTCATTGATGCATAATTTATCTCCCGGTTACGTGACATATCCTTAATTAATAATTATTAAGAGTGCTTTCTTAATATCTTTGATTATTTTGTTAAATTGTACACTTCGGTTTTTGTTAGTTTAACGTCACGTTTGGTAATTACTAAAAGTTCTGAACTGAACACAATTGTTTTCTTTTTTTTTCTTTTAATATAATATAAGTACCTATAAGGTTCGCGTGTTTCCTTTGGACATATCAAAAGATAAGGGCTACAAGGCTTTATTTCGGATTGGTCTAGTACCTAACCCGCATAAAAGGTGTCTCCATTTCTATAAATCCATGTAATAATAAAGCATACGTTACATGCTCATAAGCCGGTAACTATTGACCACAGGAGGGACGTCTTTTGTTTTTTCAAGTATTTATTTCTTATAAATAAAATATATAACCAACAATTGTTAAAAGTAGCGATAAAATAAATTTTCACCTGCCTAACTTTTTTGGGAATACAGTTTTGAGTTACACAGTTAACAAAGACGATCAAAGCTTCAAATTGTACAATAAAATCACGAGTATTAACACCTACTCACAAGTCCGTTGACATTATTTTAAGATTTGTTGAATACGTTATTTTATTATTTTCATTTAAAAAATATTTTCTGTTGGAACCGTGACTTTTCTTCAAAGTCATTCGTTTAATACAATTAATAATAATGTTATGTTTAATGTTCAGCCTGCAATTGCCTGCTTCCATGCCTAGACAATAATGTACATTTCTTTCTTTCCAGAATGCTCGCTCGCCCAGCAACTCGCGTCAACAGATAGCAGCCGCATCACAATGACCATCAACTTGAGTGCGAAAAAACAAATGTGACATTAAGAATAAATCGTGCCAAAACAATGTTTTGCTGCAAAGAACTGAAACTACTCTACGCTACTATTGTTCTGTTGCTCGAAGCTGAGTTGCTAGTGAACACGGGTGCTATGGAGCCGAAGCGGTCATCCATTTTGGCGCAAAACGCCGATGAATTGAAGTCTTTGGAGCTATGCATTAGTAGGAATCAACAGAGGTTGGGTAGTGTTTTTGGGAATTATACGAGGCATCACAAAAAGGGTGAGTTTTTTCTTAATTAAAAAAAATGCAAACCTCGTAAGTCCCTGTCAGATTTTTGTGATTTTTAATTTGGAACCTTCATTTATTTTGTTAGAGTTTGAAACTCGATTTGAATTTGTACTTGTACAAGTACTCGGGGATTACGAGGATAGGTTTCACACTCGTGTCTAATAATATACTCATGTTTAAAAAAGTAAATGTCCCAATGTTGCCACCTTTGTTATTATTTCTAATAGTTTACACCTAAAGGCTCATTCACATATTGTAATTAATTTAAGATTGAATGAGTCAAATATTAGGTAAGTGTCGAGCACTGGGACTTTTATATTATATCCTTCAAATACTTATTATTTTCTCAGTCTTCAAATATGACTTTTATGCAGTATGTATACACTACAGTGTAGTGACTACACAATAACACAGTTGCTTACTAACCTAACCTATATATTTTTAGAAATATAACATTGGAATGTGACGCGTTAAAAATACTAACGTAGGTAATAAAATATACACGACAATAAGACAGGAACTGCATAAGGAAATGCACTTCATTCATATAAACCCCATAAACATTAACAACAAACATCAAACGAGCAACGATATAACCCTCTTATGTTACTGCAGAGGCAGAGCTAAACGTTTGATTACATCCGTATCTCATAATACGCATTGCAGTACTTTTGTCGTTACAGCGTTCAACGACTGCGGTAGAATTGATGGCTCTTTTAAAAATATGTTAGGACTAAAAAATAAATGAAATGAGCAAATGGCTTGTAGGTATTTAAGTATGCCTGTAGAATTTATTTTAAAAGCGCTCCGTTTTGTTTCACGAATACTTATTAAGTAAAATAATAGGCAACTTGTGTTAAGTGAGATTTTACAAATGTTTGTAATTTGAGTCAGAAAAATGTCAAAACAAAACATTATTAAGAGCTACAATAGAAATGTATATGACTAATATGTACATTATTGTACAACGTACCTACTCGTACTCGCCATTTGAGTCATTCTTCTTTTTTACCGACAAATAGCGTGTCCCTTACCCATATTTTGCGAGTCATAGAATATTGGTTATGTTTTATTAATAAATGTACCTCGTTGTTCCTTTTAATTCTTATTGGTACCACATAATTCTTCATTTTCTCTAGCCTGTATCTCTTTAATATATTTTTTTGTGAAATCCCGTGACAGAATCGTAATAAAATCGAAGTGCTGTCCACGAGCCACTCTGTCACAGTTTTCTCAAAATTAACTGAAAGGAAAAATACTTTAATTGCATTAAAGGAAATATCATATAATCCCAATAAAAATGCATCTTTCTTTTAATGGGACTGGGACTTGTAAAGAAAAATATCCTTGGATCAAAATGTATGGCATTGTCGGTAAAAAAGAAGTACGACCATTTGACTAATTCGCTTTTGATCCAGTCATTTTAGGATTTCAACGTTGAAATTAGAGATAAGGAGCTGGGAAATTGGAACAACTTCGTTTTGGTGTTACTCACACCATGTTATTCAATGTCACACAATTTGGTTTTTCGCGATAAACTCGTTTTCTATAACTTCGACAATGTTAACATCTATGATCAAGTTGTAGAGCACTTTTACAACTAATTTGGTAAAGAACATTTTATCATGCGCTCAACCGTTTTTGAGGTAGAGGCCAGAGAGCGCGCTATCCATATACCCACACCCACACTACCACTACACACACTTTACAATAAAGGATGATTCACGCTTGACCGTTCCGTGTCCGGGCCGGCCCGTTTTCTAGTACAAGAAATCGACAGCCGTCGCGCGTCCTGTATTGGAAATTGGAAAACGGGCCGGCCCGGACACGGAACGGTCTACTGTGAATCATCGTTTATTATACAATTTAACATAATATATCATATTATACTGTCAGTTTACTGACAGTATAACACTTGCGCAGTAATAATATAGGGTAAATCGCCAGTAACTGGCCACTTAAGAAAATGTCATTCAGTTACTAGCCACGGTATTTGTGCAGTGAAGACCGCCTTCAACAAAATAAAATACATGAAGTCAGCTCTAAACCCAGTTCAAATAATTTATTTAATTGCAGAAATACCAACAATTAGTTGCGAGGTGTATATTTTTGCGAAGTGGCCAGTTATTGGGGGGTGGCCAGTTACTGGCGATTTACCCCATTGCGCGGGGATGGAGCAGCATTGATTCAGTACCGCATTCGTGCCTCTCCGCTTGCACGCATCCCGCTACAATAAGGAAGCACTTTTTTAAATATAGAAATGCAGTAAAGAATCGGTACGAACTTGACAAAATCCGATCATTGTGTTATGGAATAGTTACTTATTACATTGTTATACCAAGGGCGTTAAAACAAAGAATGTCTCAGGTGGCAGGTATTTGACACCCGAGCCGAAGACAAGGGCTATAAATATACGATCTGAGGCTTTCTTTATTACCGCCCGTGGTATGATATATACATACAAATTTGTAAGTTACCGCCTGACCAGAAAGTGGGATTTTCTAAATATAGAAAAGTTGTTCAAGTATTTCTCGTATTCTGTGTTTTTAATATTATGTTATGAATATTGAAACAGCTACATGAAGAACGTTCATTTAAGTTTCAATTACGCCAGTAATATTTCAATTTCATGGAACGGTAATCGATATTTTTAACACAATAAATATTCACTCCTTCGAGTAAAATTGAAATGTAACCCCATCAAAGGTTTTGTAATATTATTTTTGACTATTGTTAATTAATTATCGATTTTCCATTTTTAATTTGGCTGTAGTTAGTTTTTTTTTTGGTACTTACTACGTATTATGTATGTTTTTGTATTTACCAAGTAACTTATTTTTGATTTGCAACCAATAATTATTGTAAACTAAAAGCAAAAGTAGCATAATTATGTTATAATAAAATATTTGTTAACAGGTCACAGAAGAAGAACGACCACCACAACCCAAACAACAGTAATTTTCACGACGTCTGTGGACAATGAAGATGACCCCAATGACCCGTTTACCACGACCGAAACACTCACCACCCCCCATCCCAAACTACCAAAACCTCTAAGGCTATCGTCACACAAAGATTACGGTGTACATATAGATAAGAATGCAATTGAAGATGAAATAAGTGAGATATTAGAAGGTTATAAGCACCATGAGAAACATACAGAGCTAGATGAATCATCTTTGTCAAAGTCTTTAAGTAAAATTAAGAAAATGTACAGAGATTCGACGGGATCTGCCGCTAATAAGTTAAGTGGGAAGAATGGGAAGACGGGTATATTTTTGACTGACAATTGTACAACAGTTATAGCGCAAATAGGTACCACAGCTGTATTGCATTGTGAAGTTAGCGATATCACGGAGAACACGGTAAGCAATTATTTTGTTTTTAATTAATTACTGTTTGTTTATCAAAAGTCAACGCCCCTTCGGTTAACACGGATGATACTTAACACTTTCAATTTTATGTTTATATTTAAATGTAGGTAAACAATATATGTAAACTATTTGGTACTCAGGTATTACGTATTGGGCCGTTTACCTTACTGTAATTAGTTTACAATCTCAATTAAAGAATAAGTTTATGATAACAAAAGCATCATTATAGAAAAAAAAAATTATGCTCACTGTTACTTTAATATTTAAAGTAAAATATATAAACTGATATATTTTACTATTCAGGCCATTTGATTACTTGTAATCAAATAGCCTGAAAAAGACGATTTAAGGTCGATTAGCAATACATGTCTTTAACAAAGCTATGTTTTTTGTGTTGAAAATGTAAATATTTGACGATGTAGTTTCAAATGTAATACTAACATAAAAATGAGGAAACTAAATAACTACCGTAAATCACAGAGATAAAACTGATTTTAATAAAAGTATGCTTTCAAAAATTTAGTTAGATAAAAAACTCTAAGTATATTTAAAATTTTCAAATTACTGGCCCTATCTTATACTTACTTGTTACGTACTTCATAGAATAGAAAGCAATTTCTATTACAACGCCATAACAAAAACATATAATCCATTTGATCTTTTATAACAGTTACTATACAATCAAATATTACCAGGACAGTTATTATTTTATAACATAGCATTTGGACTAAATCAAACTTAAGTAATCCCAACCCAATAATTATGTTTCTCGTTTTCGGTCAAACAAACGTTTGGTTTTAATTACTTTCGGTTTGTTCTATAACAGAAGCGATAAATCAATTGAAAGTCAGTGAAGAAGGTTAAACAGAGGGCTAAGTTTTAATTATGTTTTAACTACGTTGATTAAACAGTTTGAACAGTTACACTTATTAAAATTGACTCTAAAGGATGATTCATAGTAGACCGTTCCGTGTCCGCGCCGGCCCGTTTTCTAATACTGGACGCGAGACGGCCGTCGATTTCTTGTACTAGAAAACGGGCCGGCCCGGACACGAAACGGTCTAGCGTGAATCATCCTTAATGAGATAAAAAAGGATTGCCTAACGTATTAAAATGTACTAGGTATTAAAAATTCATCGCACATCTTGTTTCAATTTCGTGTTTAATAATAAGAAAATGTTTGTAAAAAGTTAAGTTACTTCAGTATCGAACCCGTTTTCCGTTATGTATGACTAGTTTGTTTATGTTTACCCTGGCTTGTTCATACTAAAATTATACTACTATTAACTTTTTTAACTAAAATTGGGAGCTACATACTAAATGATATTGGCATGTCGTTGGTACGGTTTTATTTATTCAATAGATAACAATAGACTATCAATTTTTTACCAAAATTGTGGTGGTCTCAAATCGAAATTGAATAAGTTGCGCTTAAATGTAACAGTTTGCTCGTACGACGTTATAGTATTAACTGAAACTTGGCTAAACGCGTCTATCTTGGATTCTGAACTCTTAACTAATGAATATATTATATATCGCCGCGACCGTAGCTCGCTAACTTCACTGAAAAAGAGCGGCGGGGGTGTGCTTATTGGTGTAAAAAAGGGTATCGCTGCCATAAGGCGTCCAGATTTTGAGGCGAACGACTTTGAGGAAATATTTCTCGTTTTACCAAATAAGTCAAGCAATGTTCCAATTATTCTATGTGCCTGTTACATTCCACCCTCATCGCGACATAACGTTTACGAGAATTACTTAACACGTATTCAAAATATTTATTCAGGCAATTCTCCGTGTTCACTACTTCTTATGGGTGATTACAATTTACCCAGTATTGATTGGTCCTTTAACAATGGTGTTCCCCCAAATTCCCCGCTGGATTCCGACAACCAAACATCTAAATTGTTATCGTATACTATGGCACTTGCTAACCTTTTACAATATAACAACATTCCGAACGAGAATGGCAGAATGCTCGATTTGGTTCTTAGTAACGCCCCTAGCTGTACCTTGTCATTATCTAGTGATCCTTTGCTCAACGCCGTCCCCCATCACCCTCCTTTGGATATTAATTGCGACTTTTCAGACCCTAAAGTAATGAGCTCTATCAGCAGAACTGTACATAACTACTACAAAGCAGACTATGAGAAAATACAGACGGAAATTGATTCCATTGACTGGATTTCTGAATTTTACCAACTAGACCCTGAAAGTTGTACTTCAAAATTTTACAGTCACGTTAGAGAAATAATACAAAGACATGTTCCACTGACTATTCGTAAATCATCACATTTTCCTGTATGGTTCTCTGCAGCCTTAATCAGGACTTTGAGGCGCAAGCAAAAAATATGGCAAAGATGGATAACTTATAGGTCCCCCAGAGATTACCGAGAATTCGCTTTGCTAAGGTCCAGAGTCAAACTTTTACTCACTAAGAGTTACAATAACTACATTCACAACGTAGAAAAGTCTCTCAGAACAAACATAAAGCAATTTTGGAAATATTCGTCAAATTTAAAGCAGTCCAACACAGGGTTTCCTCAAGTTATGAAATATAGTAACACAGTCTCTGATTGCCCTGAAAAGATGTGCAACATGTTTGCGGACTATTTCCACTCAGTATATGAGCCCGTCCGTTCTGATGCCTATGCTACTGATACACTAGAGCAACTTGACGATAATAACTTGAACTTCCTGAGCGACTTGTCGTTCTCTGAATCTGAAGTTCTCTCAGCCTTGAAACAGGTCGATGAGAAAAAGGGACCAGGACCGGACGGGCTGAGCCCAGTATTCGTTAAGCGAGCCAGCAATGCGTTAGCACAACCACTGCGACTTATCTTTAACATCTGCCTGCAAAAAGGTGTATTTCCAGACAGGTGGAAGGTTGCCCACATAACACCCATTTTTAAATCGGGATCAAAGGACAGTGTTCAAAATTATCGTCCAATCTCAATCTTATCTTGCATTCCTAAAGTTTTTGAAAAGCTGGTGCATGGGCGAGTCTTTGAGTTGGTTAAAAATAACATACTGGATGAACAACATGGCTTCGTCAAGGGAAAGTCCACTGCCACAAATATGGCCTTATTCCTGGACTCAGTATTCTGCTCCTTAGACGATAAAGACCAGTTAGACACCATTTACACTGACTTCCAGAAGGCCTTCGACAAAGTGGACCACCTGATCCTCCTAAAGAAATTATCGTACAATGGAATTAAGGGAAATCTTCTCAGGTGGTTCGCCTCTTACCTACAGCAGCGCATCCAGTCTGTCGCAGTTAATGGATATGTATCGACACCATTCTGCGTTACGTCTGGAGTGCCGCAGGGATCAATTATTGGCCCTCTTATGTTTATTATATATATTAACGATATCTCGTCCTGTTTTACCCACTGTAAGTTCTTATTGTATGCTGACGACCTAAAGATTTACAGGAAAGTTAAATCTCAGAGTGACGTTCGACTTATTCAGGAAGACCTGAACAGGTTGAACCATTACTGTGAACAAAATAAACTGTTGTTAGCATACAATAAGTGCAAACATATAACTTTTACCAAAAAACATATTGTCATTCAGAGTTGCTACAATCTTAACAATTACGAACTAGAAAAAGTAACTACCATACGCGACTTGGGTCTTATCCTGGATACCAAACTCACCCTAGATTTGCATGTCGATCATATCCTTAAGAAGGCTTATCAAATGCTGGGTTTCATAATGCGCATTTCCAAACCTTTCAAACAAAAGAATACCTTAATATATTTATATAATTGCCTAGTCCGGTCTAATCTCGAATACGCCTCTACTGCATGGAACCCTTTTTATAATATCTATATCAATAAAATCGAAATGGTACAAAAAAAGTTTATACGTTACGTGTCTTTTAAATTGCATTTACCTCGTCGCTCTTATACTCGCGCGTTACCAGATTTTAATTTACTGTCTCTCCAGGATAGACGTTCTATCGCAGATATTGTGATGTTGCGTAACATATGTACAGGGGATATCGTCTGCCCACAATTATTGTCATGCATTCGGTTTCGAGCACCAGTAAAATGCACACGGTCCAAAGACCTTTTTAGCCTTCCTAAAACAAAGACCAATGCCGGCAAACGCGCACCAATTTATAGAATGTGTAATCGCCACAATACGGTTCTTAATGAAGTAGATATATTCTCTTGCTCCCGTTCTAAGTTTAAAGCCATACTTAACAAAATTTATAGTACCTAATTAGCGTTAAGTTTCAAGTTGTATTTTTGGTTTATAATTTTGCTTCGATCTCTTAAGCTATACTGGAAATTCGAAGCGCATCAATTATGCACGCACGATTGATCCGCCGAAAAGTAGTGTCCAAATATTTTTAGCGTTATTCGTGTTAAAAATTTTTGTGTTCACAGTGAGATATGTATAAGGAAACGTCTATACCTAAGTAATTTTACAAACATACTAATACGCTGTATTCTCGTGACTGTTTCTGTTTTATCTCCTAATAAATTAAATAAATAAATAAATAATCTTTTTTACTGGCTAAAATGTTAATCGCTTAAGTGTCCTGCACAGTGAAACTATAATTTCGACTTTTTTTTATTGATAACTTCACTTTATCTGTACAGTTAAAAAATTGAACAGATATTACCTTTGGTTTGTATTACTATGGAAATATAGTCAAAATTCCAATGGAAATAGAGTCTAAAAGTGACAATTATTCAGTTTCCTCCACTGTAACGATTTTAAAACAGATTGATGATCGTTAGGATTTTCTAATTTGTTGACATTATAATTTGTTGTTGAGTGGAGACCGCGTGTCGGCAAATGTAGTGCGGCGGGGTAATCACGTAACGATATGTACTACCGTTGGTACGTATTTAATGTCAGTTTTAGTATGGGATTTGACATTTAAATCTATCGTACTAACGGTCGAAAACGTTACGTGATTACCGCGCTGGGCGCACTGTAACTAGGTTGGGGTACATTCGTAGTTTTTGATCGTCGCCGCGTTGGTGAGCACACGTGCCCGGGGCGACGACGAGCAGAATCCATTTCCCGTACAAAACCTTATCTACTGTCATGGCGTCGTTACCGAACAACGTCATTGAACACGTGAAATTGGCGAAATCATCATAAATTTGATGGAAGCCATTTTTTAAAGAATTGAATTGTACATTCGTAAGTCAGTGGCCAAGGATTGGAGAAGAGCTGAAGAACGAGCTCACTGGCGTACTATGGGAGAGGTCTATGTTCAGCAGTGCACTGACACGGGCTGATGATGATAATGATGACATTTTTATATTTACCGAAATCCCATTTCCAGGTAACGTGGATAAGAAAAAAAGACTATTCCCTGTTATCAGTGGGTCTGGTCACATACAGCGCAGACAACCGATTCTTTTCGGCACACGGCCGACACGTTAAGGTAAGCCACTAATGCGGGAAACAAAGATAAGTGGGGGGATTCGGGAAATAAATGATACTAAGATACGCTCAGGACTACTCTAATGAAATCTGTTGTTCGGGTATCGGGCTGCCTAATTATGTATAGTTGCACACACTACTTTATCTACATTCTACATCCATAAATTAAATCCTCTTTCATGTATTGTGTTTCATGTGGTTTGGTTGAGTCAGCGTGCGTCATTTTTGACGAGATAGCGCGCACCGCCGCTGTTAAGGTTGTACGTACGTGATCTGGTAAATGCACTATTTTTGGTGTCGTAATGTCGTTCCCCCGCGTGCGCGCGGCGCCGGGGGGCTTCCTGCTCGGTGTATTGTAAAGCTGGGCCTTACTTACGGTTTTTGAACTTATTAAAGAGGATTTACTATATAGGTGTAGATAAATATAATTATTAGTGTTTATTCATATCGTCTTGATTATTCATAAAAGCGTATATTATAGTCACTAAGCAATGGTGCTACTAAACGATTTATTCCACTATATAATAATAGTAGTTGTTAACTGAAAACAAGGTTATTTAAGTACTCGGTTACTTTTGTTTGCTATCCTGAATTACGTCAACAACCCTTGATTGTTGGTTATTCCATATTTCGAGATCAATTAACTAAGTTAGTGATTCCAGCCTACGTTAACGCAGGAAAATTTAATTGTTTAGGTTGATGTTATTCTCGTGCGTAAATTATGTACTTGAATCGGAGGTTCTTTGAACTACATTTTGGTTACGGCTTCAAGGTTTAATTATTTATTGATAACTATGAATGATATGACACTAATATTGCATGTGGTATGAGTAGAATGCTGCCCGTCTAATAGACCTGCACTATTCTCCTTTTATTCAAATAGTCAGCAAAATAATTGGCTCTTGCATAAAAGTTTATATTCTGGATGTGCAGCTAACACCTAGGTACTTACTTTGTTTGACTGTAAGTACCACTTACTGTCTATTCGATAGGGTTATCGTGCCTAAACTTATCAGTTCCGATAGTTACCTCATCTCCGCATTGTTAATGCCATTTCAAAGGTGTGGTATGGTATCAGTTCAATCAGCAAACGTGGTGAAAAGTTTTCAAAACATAAAACGAGTTAGGGCTACAAAGCTTAACTTTGGATTGGTCTAGTAACCCGCATAAACAGTGTCTCCGTTATTATAAATCCATGTGATAAAATCATAACTTACATGTATATAAGTCGTTATTAACTATTGACCAGAGAAGGGACGACTTTTGTTTTTTCACGGGTTTATGACCCGTCAACTTATTACACAAAATACTTTAATTACCAGTAACTTACTAAAAATCCCAACAAAATTGCATACCAACTGATGAAAGGACTTAATAATTATGCACGTTAATTAAGTAGTGTGAATTGCATTAATTAACGTAATGAAATGAGAAGTGTATTTTTGATTAATACGCCATTAATACGCACATAGTTTTTGTTTAAAAGTACTGTAAAATATTGTAATAAAGCTTTCAAAAAAATTAAACATAGTATCAATTGTTATTATGTGTAATGTGTGTGCGTTACATAATAATCATCATCATCATCATCATTTTCAGCCTATAATCACCCACTGCTGAGCATAGGCCTCTCTTCGAGTACGCCACTCGTCCCGGTCTTGAGCCAGTCTTATCCAAGACTGGCGTTACATAATGGAATAAAAAAAATGGGAATTACTTTCTTCGCCTGGGTACTCTCTATTCTGAGCGGAAATAACCAAATTATTCCAAATTATGAAGAAAATAGAAAGTACACTCGTCGTTTTGGCACGGATAGTACAATGTTATTCTTATAAGTTATAAAAGAAAAATATCAGCCCCGAGGGCCTTGCAGAGTAAGTAAAGAGATAAATTAATTACGAAAATAACGAGTAAAACCATTTTCCGAAAAGAAATTGATGTGACTCTCGCCAAGATATAGTGACGAAACCCCTAGTACAATGATATATTTTTCTCATAACTGAAACAAAACAAGTCAACATTGACAGCACCAGAGTTAAGTAATATTTCAGGTAATTACATCAAAACTCGGGCTAAGTTTCTTGTGACAAGTTAGCGGAATTTGTCATCCCGTCTGTCAATATTATGACGAGGCGGAGAATAATAGACATCATTTAGAAGTTCGGAAATTTGTCCAACTAACCGTCATTGATATAAGAAAATGTATTGATATTTGATAGTACATTTATCGTGGCATGGAATTGTAGACCGAGTATTAGTTTTAAATAATACGACGCAAAAGTCGTTGTTTTATCTTTAAAAAAATGCAACAGCACTAAAAAAATACGTGGCGTCAGGTAAAAAAAATATGACATTTGAAATGGCTCTTTACGAATTGTGCTCATTTTATACATAAATTATTCAGGCCACTTTGCCTTTTTTTTAAATGTTTAGCACTCGACATTTAATAATAGTAGATTGTTTGACAAACCGGCGTGAAGTTAGCAGCCTAAAGTCGGCAGCCCAAGATAATCCGACCAAATTAAGATGTCATTTTATAAACCTCCTCTAAAATCATATTTTAAGCATTTTCAAGAGCATATACAACGTTTTTTAAATAAACTTCACTTTATTGTCAAAACTACCAGTATTAAACCAACAAAAACGGCCAAATTTTCACAAAAATCATAGGGCAGCTAACTTCACAAACAGGCAGCCTACAACTTTTCTCGAAGTTTTCGATTTTTTTAAGGGACGCTGTCCAGATTACACCTAGCTTCTAGTATCGTAAAAAGCGGCTTAAAAAACTCTTTCAAATGAGGTGTAATTCGAGAACATTGAAAGACCGTGGCTACCTCAAAATCCAGAATAATACCTAGCAGCCTAAAACTTTTCTCGAATTTTACAAGTTTTCGATGAGACGGAGTCTAGATTACACTTTGCGTCTAGTATCGTAAGAAGCGGCTTAAAAAACACTTTCAAACGAGGTATAACTCGTGAACATTGAAAGACCGTGGCTACCTCAAAATCCAGAATAATACCTAGCAGCCTAAAACTTTTCTCGAATTTTACAAGTTTTCGATGAGACGCAGTCTAGGTTACACTTTGTGTCTAGTATCTGAAGAAGTGGCTTAAAAAACTCTTTCAAATGAGGTGTAAATCGTGAACATTGAAAGACCGTGGCTACCTCAAAATCCAGAATAATACCTAGCAGCCTAAAACTTTTCTCGAATTTTACAAGTTTTCGATGAGACGCAGTCTAGGTTACACTTTGTGTCTAGTATCGTAAGATGCGGCTTAAAAAACTCTTTCAAATAAGGTGTAATTCGTGAACATTGAAAGACCGTGGCTACCTCAAAATCCAGAATAATACCTAGCAGCCTAAAACTTTTTTTGAATTTGTAAAGATTTTGATGAGACGGAGTCTAGATTACACTTTGCGTCTAGTATCGTAAGAAGCGGCTTAAAAACACTTTCAAACGAGGTATAACTCGTGAACATTGAAAGACCGTGGCTACCTCAAAATCCAGAATAATACCTAGCAGCCTAAAACTTTTCTCGAACTTTACAAGTTTTCGTTGAGGCGCAGTCTAGGTTACACTTTGTGTCTAGTATCGTAAGAAGCGGCTTAAAAAACACTTTCAAACGAGGTATAACTCGTGAACATTGAAAGACCGTGGCTACCTCAAAATCCAGAATAACACCTAGTAGCCTAAAACTTTTCTCGAATTTTACAAGTTTTCGATGAGAGACAGTCTAGGTTACACTTTGTGTCTAGTATCATAAAAAGCGGCTTAAAATACTCTTTCAAATAAGGTATAACTCGTGAACATTGAAAGACCGTGGCTACCTCAAAATCCAGAATAATACCTAGCAGCCTAAAACTTTTCTCGAACTTTACAAGTTTTCGTTGAGGCGCAGTCTAGGTTACACTTTGTGTCTAGTATCGTAAGAAGCGGCTTAAAAAACACTTTCAAACGAGGTATAACTCGTGAACATTGAAAGACCGTGGCTACCTCAAAATCCAGAATAACACCTAGTAGCCTAAAACTTTTCTCGAATTTTACAAGTTTTCGATGAGAGACAGTCTAGGTTACACTTTGTGTCTAGTATCATAAAAAGCGGCTAAAAAAACTCTTTCAAATGAAGTATAACTCGTGAACATTGAAAGACCGTGGCTACCTCAAAATCCAGAATAATACCTAGCAGCCTAAAACTTTTTTCGAATTTTAAAAGTTTTCTATGAGACGCAGTCTAGGTTACACTTTGTGTCTAGTATCGTAAGAAGCGGCTTAAAAAACTCTTTCAAATGAGGTATAACTCGTGAACATTGAAAGACCGTGGCTACCTCCAAATCCAGAATAATACCTAGCAGCCTAAAACTTTTCTCGAATTTTACCAGTTTTCGATGAGACGCAGTCTAGTTACACTTTGTGTCTAGTATCGTAAGAAGCAGCTTAAAAAACACTTTCAAAAGAGGTATAACTCGTGAACATTGAAAGACCGTGGCTACCTCAAAATCCAGAATAATACCTAGCAGCCTAAAACTTTTCTCGAATTTTACAAGTTTTCGATGAGACGCAGTCTAGGTTACACTTTGTGTCTAGTATCGTAAGAGGCGGCTTAAATAAATTAATAGTTTAAAAACACTAGAAAAACACGCTTTGCGTGTTAATTGAAACCTGATCGTGTTCAAAGTCCATTACGTGACCTTTCTCACAAGTGCAAACACGACTATGATACGATATTCCATCATGGAATGCCAGTGCCTATCTTCCGGCTTCAATCTTCATCATCAGACCTTGAAACCTAATCGTGGTCAAAGTTCATTACAAGACTTTTGTAACAAATCCAAACACAGCTACGATACGATGTTACATCATGAAGTTCCAGTTCATAACTTCCGGCTCCATCATCAGATCAGTTCGACAGTACCATATTATTGTATTGTCATCAGAACTACATACAGCTGCCAATTTTCATGACGCTACGATGCTTTGAAGATGGTTTAATTAGTTACCTTAAATTCCATTACATAGTTAGTTACATACAGGTCGACCTATCAGACCTTGAAACCTAATCGTGGTCGTCAAAGTTCATTGCAAGACTTTTCTAACAAATCCAAACACAGCTACGATACGATGTTCCATCATGAAGTTCCAGTTCATATCGTCCGGCTCCATCATCAGATCAGTTCGACAGTACCATATTATTGTATTGTCATCAGAACCACATACAGCTGCCAATTTTCATGACGCTACGATGCTTGGAAGATGGTTGAATTAGTTACCTTAGATTCCATTACATAGTTACATACAGGTCGACCTAATAAAAGCGTGTTAAAAACACTTTCAAACGAGGTATAACTCGTGAACATTGAAAGACCGTGGCTACCTCAAAATCCAGAATAACACCTAGCAGCCTAAAACTTTTTTCGAATTTGTCAAGATTTTAATGAGACGCAGTCTAGGTTACACTTTGTGTCTAGTATCGTAAGAAGCGGCTTAAAAAACTCTTTCAAATGAGGTGTAATTCGTGAACATTAAAAGACCGTGGCTACCTCAAAATCCAGAAAAACACCCGGCACCCTAAATTTTTTTCGAATTTGTCAAGATTTTAATGAGACGCAGTCTATGTTACACTTTGCGTCTAGTATCGTAAGAAGCGGCTTGAAAAACTCTTTCAAACGAAGTATAAATCGTGAACATTGAAAGACCGTGGCTACATCAAAATCTAGAATAATACCTAGCAGCCTAAAACTTTTTTGAATTTGTCAAGATTTTGATGAGACGCAGTCTAGGTTACACTTTGTGTCTAGTATCGTAAGAAGCGACTGAAAAAACTCTTTCAAATGAGGTGTAATTCGAGAACATTGAAAGACCGTGGCTACCTCAAAATCCAGAATAATACCTAGCAGCCTAAAACTTTTTTTGAATTTTACAAGTTTTCGATGAGACGCAGTCTAGGTTACACTTTGTGTCTAGTATCGTAAGAAGCGGCTTAAAAAACTCTTTCAAATGAGGTGTAATCCGTGAACATTGATAGACCGTAGCTACCTCAAAATCCAGAATAATACCTAGCAGCCTAAAACTTTTCTCGAATTTTACAAGTTTTCGATGAGACGCAGTCTAGGTTACACTTTGTGTCTAGTATCGGAAGAAGCGGCTTAAAAAATTCTTTCAAATGAGGTGTTAATCGTGAACATTGAAAGACCGTAGCTACCTCAAAATCCAGAATAATACCTAGCAGCCTAAAACTTTTCTCGAATTTTACAATTTTTGATGAGACGCAGTCTAGGTTACACTTTGTGTCTAGTATCGTAAGATGCGGCTTAAAAAACTCTTTCAAATGAGGTGTAATTTGTGAACATTGAAAGACCGTGGCTACCTCAAAATCCAGAATAATACCTAGCAGCCTAAAACTTTTTTTGAATTTGTCAAGATTTTGATGAGACGGAGTCTAGATTACACTTTGTGTCTTGTATCGTAAGAAGCGGCTTAAAAAACTTTCAAATGAAGTGTAATTCGTGAACATTGAAAGACCGTGGCTACCTCAAAATCCAGAATAATACCTAGCAGCCTAAAACTTTTTTTGAATTAGTCAAGATTTTGATGAGACGGAGTCTAGATTACACTTTGCGTCTAGTATCGTAAGAAGCGGCTTAAAAAACACTTTCAAACGAGGTATAAATCGTGAACATTGAAAGACCGTGGCTACCTCAAAATCCAGAATAATACCTAGCAGCCTAAAACTTTTTTTGAATTTTACAAGTTTTCGATGAGACGCAGTCTAGGTTACACTTTGTGTCTAGTATCGGAAGAAGTGGCTTAAAAAACTCTTTCAAATGAAGTGTAAACCGTGAACATTGAAAGACCGTAGCTACCTCAAAATCCAGAATAATACCTAGCAGCCTAAAACTTTTCTCGAATTTTACAAGTTTTCGATGAGACGCAGTCTAGGTTACACTTTGTGTCTAGTATCGTAAGAAGCAGCTTAAAAAACACTTTCAAAAGAGGTATAACTCGTGAACATTGAAAGACCGTGGCTACCTCAAAATCCAGAATAATACCTAGCAGCCTAAAACTTTTCTCGAATTTTACAAGTTTTCGATGAGACGCAGTCTAGGTTACACTTTGTGTCTAGTATCGTAAGAGGCGGCTTAAAAAACACTTTCAAACGAGGTATAACTCGTGAACATTGAAAGACCGTGGCTACCTCAAAATCCAGAATAACACCTAGCAGCCTAAAACTTTTTTCGAATTTGTCAAGATTTTAATGAGACGCAGTCTAGGTTACACTTTGTGTCTAGTATCGTAAGAAGCGGCTTAAAAAACTCTTTCAAATGAGGTGTAATTCGTGAACATTAAAAGACCGTGGCTACCTCAAAATCCAGAAAAACACCCGGCACCCTAAATTTTTTTCGAATTTGTCAAGATTTTAATGAGACGCAGTCTATGTTACACTTTGCGTCTAGTATCGTAAGAAGCGGCTTGAAAAACTCTTTCAAACGAGGTAAATCGTGAACATTGAAAGACCGTGGCTACATCAAAATCTAGAATAATACCTAGCAGCCTAAAACTTTTTAAAATTTCTCAAGATTTTGATGAGACGCAGTGTAGATTACACTTTGTGTCTAATATTGCAAGAAGCGGCTTAAAAAACTCTTTCAAATGAGGTGTAATTCGTGAACATTGAAAGACCGTGGCTACCTCAAAATCCAGAATAACACCTAGCAGCCTAAAACTTTTTTTGAATTTGTCAAGATTTTAATGAGACGCAGTCTAGGTTACACTTTGTGTCTAGTATCGTAAGAAGCGGCTTAAAAAACTCTTTCAAATGAGGTATAACTCGTGAACATTGAAAGACCGTGGCTACCTCAAAATCCAGAATAACACCTAGCAGCCTAAAACTTTTTTCGAATTTGTCAAGATTTTAATGAGACGCAGTCTAGGTTACACTTTGTGTCTAGTATCGTAAGAAGCGGCTTAAAAAACTCTTTCAAATGAGGTGTAATTCGTGAACATTAAAAGACCGTGGCTACCTCAAAATCCAGAAAAACACCCGGCACCCTAAATTTTTTTCGAATTTGTCAAGATTTTAATGAGACGCAGTCTATGTTACACTTTGCGTCTAGTATCGTAAGAAGCGGCTTGAAAAACTCTTTCAAACGAGGTAAATCGTGAACATTGAAAGACCGTGGCTACATCAAAATCTAGAATAATACCTAGCAGCCTAAAACTTTTTAAAATTTCTCAAGTTTTCGATGAGACACAGTCTAGGTTACACTTTATGTCTAAAATCGTAAGAAGCGGCTTAAAAACCTCTTTCAAATGACGTATAACTCGTGAACATTGAAAGACCGTGGCTACCTCAAAATCCAGAATAACACCTAGCAGCCTAAAACTTTTTTTGAATTTGTCAAGATTTTAATGAGACGCAGTCTAGGTTACACTTTGTGTCTAGTATCGTAAGAAGCGGCTTAAAAAACTCTTTCAAATGAGGTATAACTCGTGAACATTGAAAGACCGTGGCTACCTCAAAATCCAGAATAACACCTAGCAGCCTAAAACTTTTTTCGAATTTGTCAAGATTTTAATGAGACGCAGTCTAGGTTACACTTTGTGTCTAGTATCGTAGGAAGCGGTTTAAAAAACTCTTTCAAATGAGGTGTAATTCGTGAACATTGAAACCGTGGCTACCTCAAAATCCAGAATAATACCTAGCAGCCTAAAACTTTTCTCGAATTTTACAAGTTTTCGATGAGACGCAGTCTAGGTTACACTTTGTGTCTAGTATCGTAAGAAGCGGCTTAAAAAACTCTTTCAAATGACGTATAACTCGTGAACATTGAAAGACCGTGGCTACCTCAAAATCCAGAATAATACCTAGCAGCCTAAAACTTTTCTCGAATTTTACAATTCCCAAACTAAGCAAAGCTTGTACTATGGGTACTAAACGACGATATACATACTTATATAGATAAATAAATACTTAAATACATAGAAAACATCCAAGACCCAAGAACAAATATTCGTAATAAATGCCCCGGCCGGGATTCGAACCCGGGACCTCCAGTTTCGTAGGCAGGGTCACTACCAACTAAGCTAAAGCGGTCGTCAAACTTGGACTTGGAGGTAATGTCTCTAGCCGCTGCCTTGATGAAATTTCGTTTGTAGAGCAATGCTTACAATACGAGTAGAAATCTTTATCGGCCAAGTCAGGTGAAGAGCAACCGTCGACTTCTTGAGCACATTGCTGATGAATCCACATTGTGTCACACTGGCTGGACCCAGTTCGTGAAAGTTGTTGACCATGCCCCGCGTCCACAGTACAAACAGTTGATGATGTTGTCACAGTCAGGCGCTGGAGCTGGACACATTTTTTTTAGATGTCGGCCCTCGAAATGGCTGAATGTACTTTTTGGTTTTCGGTGCCATGACTCCTCGGAAGATTTCATATGTTTCGCTGTCGATGGCGACTGCACACATAAGCCCTTCTTTTTTTTATGAGCAAGTGCTCTTTGTGTATGGAAAGTACTTCTGACCACAATGCACAGTGGTGCCCGTAGTACGTCATAGGGCTCGGAACATGATGTTTGAATTATGCCATGATACCGCGTGTAATTACTCATTATTAGTCATAGTATTTGAGAGTATAGATAGTATTTCAATTACTTATTTGTAACATTTACTTTTGTGCACTTAAAGTGAACGTATCGGATAAGTCCTCGTTACTAGCGCAATTAAGAATCTCATTAGCACAATACGCGACCAGGGTTTTTCCCTAAATTTGATTATTTGTCACGTGTTATATACAATGGATATTCAAACTGAAGGTATGTATTTTGTATTTTATAAGGTTTTTTTTAACTTTCATTCAGCAAATTTGTTTATATGAGGTGCTACGCTGACTCAATAAAACTAGATATATTTTTAGTTTCGTTGATGTTTGTCGAAACTTTTACCTATGTTCCCCGCCGAAGACCGCACTAATTTATACATGTGCTTATTCGTTGATATGTCTGTATTCAAATACATAGCAAATTGGCTGCCACGATCTGCCTCCGTGTGAAACAATAAAGGTCTACGCGATATGCCCAGATGCGTAGAACGTGCTACGAAATATCGGTATTTTTTTGATTTGCATTTAATAAAGTATTTTTTGTTTTAGGTACAACTTTAATAGTAGTTTATGCAACTGGTACATAATGAGGGGCATTAAAACACGAGTGTGTTTTATGAAACGAGCCGAAGGCGAGTTTCATATTAAGGTCACACGAGTGTTTTAATGCCTAATTATGTACAGTTGCATACATTACTTTATCTACACACACATTATAACTACTCTAAGATGGGTTCAGAAACCGTAGTAAATAAATACAATAATTGTGTTAATACAACCTTTTTTGCACGGTTGCGGAAATATCGAAATCAGAACTGGCAACCGATACCTGAATGTTATTTTAAAAAGTAAAGAGTCCCTATTCTGATTTGATCATGTCGTTCTAGCTCAAATTTCGTGCGATATATACTAAAAAAACATCGAGCTGACATTTGAATTTTCAGTGATACTAGAATAGGGACATGTCAACTTTGACATTTAAATTTTGACAGTTTTGTTTGACGTTTAATATTTTAACATCATATATGAGATTAAAATTAAAAATTATATTACTGCTGTAGCCTTAGCCACAGATAAGAAAATTGCCATAAATTCATTGAATGTTGAAATGAGAGTCATTTTCTACGGTTTCCGAACGCATATTAGAGGATTTATGATATGTGTGTAGATAAAATGTTATTTTGCAAGAATTCTTGTATTTGATACTTGGCTATCAATAAATGACAGTAAATCAAGTGCTGATAGAGGTCGCCGAGTCTATCAAACTCTGTCGCAGTTATTTCCAGATGTTGAAAATACCGATACCGAGATAATGGGGAAGAAAATCTCCATTCTTTGTAAGAAGATAGAAACCTACTGGAAACAATCCAACCGTACCAAATCCCGAATGGTTGAAAAACACAACACCTGGCTGAACAGTTCAGAAGTCTGCAATCTGTCAACTACAACCAACAGCAGCCTGCGGCAGTTAGTTCTACGAGCGGCGAGCAGCACATAAAGAACCTCATGGACTGCAGCAACAGATCAAAATGGCGCAGATTGGCGGAGTTGGCTAATGTGGATAGATCCACTATAAACTCTTTACTGATTTTATAAAATCTAACACTAAACTTCTTCTCTGCAAATCAATACTGACGAAGTTGAACTGAGGCCAAGTTGTCAAAGCATCGGCATACCTTATTAAACGTCGTTATAAATTCGAAGTGTGCAAATATTTTGCCATCGTATAAAAAGCTCTTGGAGGCCAAGAAGACGTATCCACTAATCAAGATTGTCTTGGAATCATCTGCCGAAGTAGAATAACAGTCTTTGTTGGGCCATCCCACATCTCGAATTCTAGAATCTCGAAATAATGCTCTCGAAAATATTGACCTAAACAAATAATTCGTTTTAATTAGTAAATGGGGTGGGGGTGGGGGTTTGACGGCAATACGGGGCATAATAAATACAAACAGAAGTTTTCAGATTCTAGTATTGAGGATGGAAGTTTACTTGTTACGTCATATCATTACGTCATTATTTAATGAGTTTTGGGGTCTGTAACTAGTAAATAGTTAATTGGAATATTTTTAAATGTATATTTTTGTATAATCTTATTGCGATAATTGTACAATTTCATATGGTTACTTATTGTACCATTACGCTGATTTATTTACTGAATAAATACTATTATTACACTATAATCTGTTTATTATAGTATTATTTAACTCAATTTACTATAATATAATGTAATTAGATGCATTAAGTTGCATTAAATTAGCATTTAGTTGCGCGAAACCCCTATATAATCTCTATATGTAACCGTTAGTACTAGAAAGCTGTTATGTGTAAATGGCACGAGTATACATATCAATGACGCCGACAAAACAGTAGAATACATGTAAAGTTGTGGTGCAATTTTTTTTTCTGCCATACGCCATCTTTAAAAATATTATAAGGTTTCTAAAAGCATTTTTTTATTAAAGAATTGGTTAGCGTGATATTAGGCTTTGAAGTGATAATTTTTGGTTATGGTCAAGTGTTGTATAATTTCTATGCCTTGGTGGTCTTTTAAGGTACTGGAATAGTAGATTGTGTCACAAGGGAGCAAAATGACATATTTACGGCGTGGGCGTAATATGAATCCTGAACGAAGCGAAGGATTATATAATAGAATCCCGAGCGTAGCGAGGGATTCTAAAATAGAATCCTGAGCGTAGTGAGGGATTCAAGAAATTAACGCCCAAGGTGGAAATAATTTTGCTTCCATGTGACACATACTGCTTTTCACATCACCTATTGAGGATAATGAAACATCTGAAATAACAATGGTTGTGCATTTATTTTATCAAAATCGATACAATAACTTATAACATGTTACAGAAAAGTGGCACTTTGATCCCTCCTAGCAGGGAAGAAAAGTACCACTTTGATCCCTCCTAGCAGGGAAGAAAAAGCCCTTATCCGAATAGGTGATGTGAAAAGATATTTTTTCGCCTGAACTACAACTTTGTTTACGAATTTTGTGTTTAACAAAATAAAAACACATTGAACGTGGTTCGATATTTTCTATAAATCTTTCAATAAAAATATTTTGGCCAGCATCTCTTTTAGTACCGGTTTATTTTTGATATCAGACCTATCCACATCATTAAAAATGCACTTCATAAGTGTTGGTTCGAATTTGTTGCCGTTTTCAGTCAAATGCAAAAAATTCACAGATTTCGTACTTCGCAGTCCAAAACTTGTAAAATTCGAGAAAAGTTTTAGGCTGCTAGGTATTATTCTGGATTTTGAGGTAGCCACGGTCTTTCAATGTTCACGATTAACACCTCATTTGAAAGAGTTTTTTAAGCCGCTTCTTCCGATACTAGACACAAAGTGTAACCTAGACTGCGTCTCATCGAAAACTTGTAAAATTCGAGAAAAGTTTTAGGCTGCTAGGTATTATTCTGGATTTTGAGGTAGCCACGGTCTTTCAATGTTCTCGAACTACACCTCATTTGAAAGAGTTTTTTAAGCCGCATCTTACGATACTAGACACAAAGTGTAACCTAGACTGCGTCTCATCGAAAACTTGTAAAATTCGAGAAAAGTTTAAGGCTGCTAGGTATTATTCTGGATTTTGAGGTAGCCACGGTCTTTCAATGTTCACGATTTACACTTCATTTGAAAGAGTTTTTTATGCCACTTCTTCCGATACTAGACACAAAGTGTAACCTAGACTGCGTCTCATCGAAAACTTGTAAAATTCAAAAAAAGTTTTAGGCTGCTAGGTATTATTCTGGATTTTGAGGTAGCCACGGTCTTTCAATGTTCACGATTTATACCTCGTTTGAAAGTGTTTTTAAGCCGCTTCTTACGATACTAGACGCAAAGTGTAATCTAGACTCCGTCTCATCAAAATCTTAACTAATTCAAAAAAAGTTTTAGGCTGCTAGGTATTATTCTGGATTTTGAGGTAGCCACGGTCTTTCCATGTTCACGAATTACACTTCATTTGAAAGAGTTTTTTAAGCCGCTTCTTACGATACTAGACACAAAGTGTAATCTAGACTCCGTCTCATCAAAATCTTGACAAATTCAAAAAAAGTTTTAGGCTGCTAGGTATTATTCTGGATTTTGAGGTAGCCACGGTCTTTCGATGTTCACGAATTACACCTCATTTGAAAGAGTTTTTTAAGCCGCATCTTACGATACTAGACACAAAGTGTAACCTAGACTGCGTCTCATCGAAAACTTGTAAAATTCGAGAAAAGTTTTAGGCTGCTAGGTATTATTCTGGATTTTGAGGTAGCCACGGTCTTTCAATGTTCTCGAACTACACCTCATTTGAAAGAGTTTTTTAAGCCGCATCTTACGATACTAGACACAAAGTGTAACCTAGACTGCGTCTCATCGAAAACTTGTAAAATTCGAGAAAAGTTTTAGGCTGCTAGGTATTATTCTGGATTTTGAGGTAGCTATGGTCTTTCAATGTTCACGGATTACACCTCATTTGAAAGAGTTTTTTAAGCCGCTTCTTACGATACCAGACACAAAGTGTAACCTAGACTGCGTCTCATCGAAAACTTGTAAAATTCAAAAAAAGTTTTAGGCTGCTAGGTATTATTCTGGATTTTGAGGTAGCCACGGTCTTTCAATGTTCTCGAATTACACCTCATTTGAAAGAGTTTTTTAAGTCGCTTCTTACGATACTAGACACAAAGTGTAACCTAGACTGCGTCTCATCGAAATATTGTAAAATTCGAGAAAAGTTTTAGGCTGCTAGGTATTATTCTGGATTTTGAGGTAGCCACGGTCTTTCAATGTTCACGAGTTATACCTCATTTGAAAGAGTTTTTTAAGCCGCATCTTACGATACTAGACACAAAGTGTAACCTAGACTGCGTCTCACCGAAAACTTGTAAAATTCGAGAAAAGTTTTAGGCTGCTAGGTATTATTCTGGATTTTGAGGTAGCCACGGTCTTTCAATGTTCACGAACTACACCTCATTTGAAAGAGTTTTTTAAGCCGCTTCTTACGATACTAGACACAAAGTGTAATCTAGACTCCGTCTCATCAAAATCTTGACAAATTCAAAAAAAGTTTTAGGCTGCTAGGTATTATTCTGGATTTTGAGGTAGCCACGGTCTTTCAATGTTCACGAATTACACCTCATTTGAAAGAGTTTTTTTAAGCCGCTTCTTACGATACTAGACACAAAGTGTAATCTAGACTCCGTCTCATCAAAATCTTGACAAATTCAAAAAAAGTTTTAGGCTGCTAGGTATTATTCTGGATTTTGAGGTAGCCACGGTCTTTCGATGTTCACGAATTACACCTCATTTGAAAGAGTTTTTTAAGCCGCATCTTACGATACTAGACACAAAGTGTAACCTAGACTGCGTCTCATCGAAAACTTGTAAAATTCGAGAAAAGTTTTAGGCTGCTAGGTATTATTCTGGATTTTGAGGTAGCCACGGTCTTTCAATGTTCACGATTAACACCTCATTTGAAAGAATTTTTTAAGCCGCTTCTTCCGATACTAGACACAAAGTGTAACCTAGACTGCGTCTCATCGAAAACTTGTAAAATTCGAGAAAAGTTTTAGGCTGCTAGGTATTATTCTGGATTTTGAGGTAGCTATGGTCTTTCAATGTTCACGGATTACACCTCATTTGAAAGAGTTTTTTAAGCCGCTTCTTACGATACTAGACACAAAGTGTAACCTAGACTGCGTCTCATCGAAAACTTGTAAAATTCGAGAAAAGTTTTAGGCTGCTAGGTATTATTCTGGATTTTGAGGTAGCCACGGTCTTTCAATGTTCACGAGTTATACCTCATTTGAAAGAGTTTTTTAAGCCGCATCTTACGATACTAGACACAAAGTGTAACCTAGACTGCGTCTCATCGAAAACTTGTAAAATTCGAGAAAAGTTTTAGGCTGCTAGGTATTATTCTGGATTTTGAGGTAGCCACGGTCTTTCAATGTTCACGAACTACACCTCATTTGAAAGAGTTTTTTAAGCCGCTTCTTACGATACTTGACACAAAGTGTAATCTAGACTCCGTCTCATCAAAATCTTGACAAATTCAAAAAAGTTTTAGGCTGCTAGGTATTATTCTGGATTTTGAGGTAGCCACGGTCTTTCAATGTTCACGAATTACACCTCATTTGAAAGAATTTTTTAAGCCGCTTCTTCCGATACTAGACACAAAGTGTAACCTAGACTGCGTCTCATCGAAAACTTGTAAAATTCGAGAAAAGTTTTAGGCTGCTAGGTATTATTCTGGATTTTGAGGTAGCCACGGTCTTTCAATGTTCACGAACTACACCTCATTTGAAAGAGTTTTTTAAGCCGCTTCTTACGATACTAGACACAAAGTGTAATCTAGACTCCGTCTCATCAAAATCTTGACAAATTCAAAAAAAGTTTTAGGCTGCTAGGTATTATTCTGGATTTTGAGGTAGCCACGGTCTTTCAATGTTCACGAATTACACCTCATTTGAAAGAGTTTTTTTAAGCCGCTTCTTACGATACTAGACACAAAGTGTAATCTAGACTCCGTCTCATCAAAATCTTGACAAATTCAAAAAAAGTTTTAGGCTGCTAGGTATTATTCTGGATTTTGAGGTAGCCACGGTCTTTCGATGTTCACGAATTACACCTCATTTGAAAGAGTTTTTTAAGCCGCATCTTACGATACTAGACACAAAGTGTAACCTAGACTGCGTCTCATCGAAAACTTGTAAAATTCGAGAAAAGTTTTAGGCTGCTAGGTATTATTCTGGATTTTGAGGTAGCCACGGTCTTTCAATGTTCACGATTAACACCTCATTTGAAAGAATTTTTTAAGCCGCTTCTTCCGATACTAGACACAAAGTGTAACCTAGACTGCGTCTCATCGAAAACTTGTAAAATTCGAGAAAAGTTTTAGGCTGCTAGGTATTATTCTGGATTTTGAGGTAGCTATGGTCTTTCAATGTTCACGGATTACACCTCATTTGAAAGAGTTTTTTAAGCCGCTTCTTACGATACTAGACACAAAGTGTAATCTAGACTCCGTCTCATCAAAATCTTGACTAATTCAAAAAAAGTTTTAGGCTGCTAGGTATTATTCTGGATTTTGAGGTAGCCACGGTCTTTCAATGTTCACGAGTTATACCTCGTTTGAAAGTGTTTTTTAAGCCGCTTCTTACGATTCTAGACACAAAGTGTAACCTTGACTGCGTCTCATCAAAATCTTGACAAATTCAATAAAAGTTTTAGGCTGCTAGGTATTATTCTGGATTTTGAGGTAGCCACGGTCTTTCAATGTTCTCGAATTACACCTCATTTGAAAGAGTTTTATAAGTCGCTTCTTACGATACTAGACACAAAGTGTAACCTAGACTGCGTCTCATCGAAAACTTGTAAAATTCGAGAAAAGTTTTAGGCTGCTAGGTATTATTCTGGATTTTGAGGTAGCCACGGTCTTTCAATGTTCACGAGTTATACTTCATTTGAAAGAGTTTTTTAAGCCGCATCTTACGATACTAGACACAAAGTGTAACCTAGACTGCGTCTCATCGAAAACTTGTAAAATTCGAGAAAAGTTTTAGGCTGCTAGGTATTATTCTGGATTTTGAGGTAGCCACGGTCTTTCAATGTTCACGAATTACACCTCATTTGAAAGAGTTTTTAAAGCCGCTTCTTACGATACTAGACACTAAGTGTAACCTAGACTGCGTCTTATCAAAATCTTGACAAATTCGAGAAAAGTTTTAGGCTGCTAGGTATTATTCTGGATTTTGAGGTAGCTACGGTCTTTCAATGTTCACGAGTTATACCTCGTTTAAAGGGTTTTTTAAGCCGCTTCTTACGATACAAGACACAAAGTGTAATCTAGACTCCGTCTCATCAAAATCTTGACAAATTCAAAAAAAGTTTTAGGCTGCTAGGTATTATTCTGGATTTTGAGGTAGCCACGGTCTTTCAATGTTCACGAATTACACCTCATTTGAAAGTGTTTTTTAAGCCGCTTCTTACGATACTAGACACTAAGTGTAACCTAGACTGCGTCTTATCAAAATCTTGACAAATTCGAGAAAAGTTTTAGGCTGCTAGGTATTATTCTGGATTTTGAGGTAGCCACGGTCTTTCAATGTTCTCGAACTACACCTCATTTGAAAGAGTTTTTTAAGCCGCATCTTACGATACTAGACACAAAGGTTAACCTAGACTGCGTCTCATCGAAAACTTGTAAAATTCGAGAAAAGTTTTAGGCTGCTAGGTATTATTCTGGATTTTGAGGTAGCCACGGTCTTTCAATGTTCACGATTTACACTTCATTTGAAAGAGTTTTTTATGCCACTTCTTCCGATACTAGACACAAAGTGTAACCTAGACTGCGTCTCATCGAAAACTTGTAAAATTCAAAAAAAGTTTTAGGCTGCTAGGTATTATTCTGGATTTTGAGGTAGCCACGGTCTTTCAATGTTCACGATTTATACCTCGTTTGAAAGTGTTTTTAAGCCGCTTCTTACGATACTAGACGCAAAGTGTAATCTAGACTCCGTCTCATCAAAATCTTAACTAATTCAAAAAAAGTTTTAGGCTGCTAGGTATTATTCTGGATTTTGAGGTAGCCACGGTCTTTCCATGTTCACGAATTACACTTCATTTGAAAGAGTTTTTTAAGCCGCTTCTTACGATACTAGACACAAAGTGTAATCTAGACTCCGTCTCATCAAAATCATGACAAATTCAAAAAAAGTTTTAGGCTGCTAGGTATTATTCTGGATTTTGAGGTAGCCACGGTCTTTCGATGTTCACGAATTACACCTCATTTGAAAGAGTTTTTTAAGCCGCATCTTACGATACTAGACACAAAGTGTAACCTAGACTGCGTCTCATCGAAAACTTGTAAAATTCGAGAAAAGTTTTAGGCTGCTAGGTATTATTCTGGATTTTGAGGTAGCCACGGTCTTTCAATGTTCTCGAACTACACCTCATTTGAAAGAGTTTTTTAAGCCGCATCTTACGATACTAGACACAAAGTGTAACCTAGACTGCGTCTCATCGAAAACTTGTAAAATTCGAGAAAAGTTTTAGGCTGCTAGGTATTATTCTGGATTTTGAGGTAGCTATGGTCTTTCAATGTTCACGGATTACACCTCATTTGAAAGAGTTTTTTAAGCCGCTTCTTACGATACTAGACACAAAGTGTAACCTAGACTGCGTCTCATCGAAAACTTGTAAAATTCAAAAAAAGTTTTAGGCTGCTAGGTATTATTCTGGATTTTGAGGTAGCCACGGTCTTTCAATGTTCTCGAATTACACCTCATTTGAAAGAGTTTTTTAAGTCGCTTCTTACGATACTATACACAAAGTGTAACCTAGACTGCGTCTCATCGAAATCTTGTAAAATTCGAGAAAAGTTTTAGGCTGCTAGGTATTATTCTGGATTTTGAGGTAGCCACGGTCTTTCAATGTTCACGAGTTATACCTCATTTGAAAGAGTTTTTTAAGCCGCATCTTACGATATTAGACACAAAGTGTAACCTAGACTGCGTCTCATCGAAAACTTGTAAAATTCGAGAAAAGTTTTAGGCTGCTAGGTATTATTCTGGATTTTGAGGTAGCCACGGTCTTTCAATGTTCACGAACTACACCTCATTTGAAAGAGTTTTTTAAGCCGCTTCTTACGATACTAGACACAAAGTGTAATCTAGACTCCGTCTCATCAAAATCTTGACAAATTCAAAAAAGTTTTAGGCTGCTAGGTATTATTCTGGATTTTGAGGTAGCCACGGTCTTTCAATGTTCACGAATTACACCTCATTTGAAAGAGTTTTTTTAAGCCGCTTCTTACGATACTAGACACAAAGTGTAATCTAGACTCCGTCTCATCAAAATCTTGACAAATTCAAAAAAAGTTTTAGGCTGCTAGGTATTATTCTGGATTTTGAGGTAGCCACGGTCTTTCGATGTTCACGAATTACACCTCATTTGAAAGAGTTTTTTAAGCCGCATCTTACGATACTAGACACAAAGTGTAACCTAGACTGCGTCTCATCGAAAACTTGTAAAATTCGAGAAAAGTTTTAGGCTGCTAGGTATTATTCTGGATTTTGAGGTAGCCACGGTCTTTCAATGTTCACGATTAACACCTCATTTGAAAGAATTTTTTAAGCCGCTTCTTCCGATACTAGACACAAAGTGTAACCTAGACTGCGTCTCATCGAAAACTTGTAAAATTCGAGAAAAGTTTTAGGCTGCTAGGTATTATTCTGGATTTTGAGGTAGCTATGGTCTTTCAATGTTCACGGATTACACCTCATTTGAAAGAGTTTTTAAAGCCGCTTCTTACGATACTAGACACAAAGTGTAACCTAGACTGCGTCTCATCGAAAACTTGTAAAATTCAAAAAAAGTTTTAGGCTGCTAGGTATTATTCTGGATTTTGAGGTAGCCACGGTCTTTCAATGTTCTCGAATTACACCTCATTTGAAAGAGTTTTTTAAGTCGCTTCTTACGATACTAGACACAAAGTGTAACCTAGACTGCGTCTCATCGAAATCTTGTAAAATTCGAGAAAAGTTTTAGGCTGCTAGGTATTATTCTGGATTTTGAGGTAGCCACGGTCTTTCAATGTTCACGAGTTATACCTCATTTGAAAGAGTTTTTTAAGCCGCATCTTACGATACTAGACACAAAGTGTAACCTAGACTGCGTCTCATCGAAAACTTGTAAAATTCGAGAAAAGTTTTAGGCTGCTAGGTATTATTCTGGATTTTGAGGTAGCCACGGTCTTTCAATGTTCACGAACTACACCTCATTTGAAAGAGTTTTTTAAGCCGCTTCTTACGATACTAGACACAAAGTGTAATCTAGACTCCGTCTCATCAAAATCTTGACAAATTCAAAAAAAGTTTTAGGCTGCTAGGTATTATTCTGGATTTTGAGGTAGCCACGGTCTTTCAATGTTCACGAATTACACCTCATTTGAAAGAGTTTTTTTAAGCCGCTTCTTACGATACTAGACACAAAGTGTAATCTAGACTCCGTCTCATCAAAATCTTGATAAACTCAAAAAAAGTTTTAGGCTGCTAGGTATTATTCTAGATTTTGAGGTAGCCACGGTCTTTCAATGTTCACGAGTTATACCTCGTTTGAAAGTGTTTTTTAAGCCGCTTCTTACGATACTAGACGCAAAGTGTAATCTAGACTCCGTCTCATCAAAATCTTGACAAATTCAAAAAAAGTTTTAGGCTGCTAGGTATTATTCTGGATTTTGAGGTAGCCACGGTCTTTCAATGTTCACGAATTACACCTCATTTGAAAGTGTTTTTTAAGCCGCTTTTTACGATACTAGACACTAAGTGTAACCTAGACTGCGTCTTATCAAAATCTTGACAAATTCGAGAAAGGTTTTAGGCTGCTAGGTATTATTCTGGATTTTGAGGTAGCCACGGTCTTTCAATGTTCACGAATTACACCTCATTTGAAAGAGTTTTTTAAGCCGCTTCTTACGATACTAGACACAAAGTGTAATCTAGACTCCGTCTCATCAAAATCTTGACAAACTCAAAAAAAGTTTTAGGCTGCTAGGTATTATTCTGGATTTTGAGGTAGCCACGGTCTTTCAATGTTCTCGAATTACACCTCATTTGAAAGAGTTTTTTAAGTCGCTTCTTACGATACTAGACACAAAGTGTAACCTAGACTGCGTCTCATCGAAAACTTGTAAAATTCGAGAAAAGTTTTAGGCTGCTAGGTATTATTCTGGATTTTGAGGTAGCTACGGTCTTTCAATGTTCACGGATTACACCTCATTTGAAAGAGTTTTTTAAGCCGCTTCTTACGATACTAGACACTAAGTGTAACCTAGACTGCGTCTCATCGAAAACTCGAAAAAATCTAAAAACGTTTTAGGCTGCCAGATTGTGAAGTTAGCTGCCCAATGTTTTATTCTGAAGTGTTGACCATGTTAAGTATTATTTGGATTACTTTGTGACAAAAATCGAATTATTTGTCGAAAGACAGTTCACGTGACCTTGAAAGTGGCTAAATTACGAGTTTTGTAGAGGTTCGTAAAAATGACTTCGTAATTCGGTCGGATTATTTTGGGCTGCTAACTTTGGGCTGCTAACTTCACACTCGTGTTTGACAAGGGTCTAAAGCAAGCCATATTACCACGAGATGGTTATTTTCCCGAACGTAGTGAGGGAAAATTGTTCGAGTGGTAATATGGCTTTTAGGCCCGAGTTATACACTCTACTGTTCACTTCGATTGCGAGACCTTAAATGAATAATTTAACTCTTGGCGGGCGTATGTCAATTTGAGGCAAGGCCAGCACCATGCCTGGCTATGCGTGTTCGCTTTGCGTATTCGCCTCCCTTTCTTTGGCTATATTAAAAAAAGAGATGCAACATGCGCTTTTCTTTTCTTTTAAGGGACGCAATTGCTTTGAACATAGACTCCGCTTAATTTTTAGAGAACTGAAAACCGTCTTTCCTGATTGGTCGATTTTAGTACAGCTGTATTCTGGTTGGTTGATATATTTTAACCAATTTGTCAAATTACTGTTCTGTGATTGATGGATTTAATAGGTGAAGTATTTTGATTGGTCAAATTATAATGTTTTGTAAATCATAAATATGTGTACATATTTTCCCTAGGGCTTAAATTAACTATTTTAGCCCCGCTTCACAAGTCTAATATGACACACTTTTCGAGCATGAGAAGTGAAAAACTCATTATGTATGATTTCAGGAGCGCGGAGTGAGCCTGTAATGATTTTTTATTTATTATCTGTTCTCAAACTAACACCACCATACAAGAGTTAACACGTTGAGTGCGAAACCAGCTCAATTTGACTGGTACGCGACTTTCTGTTGCACCGGACATATCTTATCGCAAAATTTCCTCTGGTGCGGGGCGGATTTCTATATGAAATCTTAGGGATAAGTATAGATTTGGAATTGTTATCTACTTTAACGACTTAGAGACGAAAGAGAATTTTCCGGCCCTTTTTGGGAATACTTATTTTACCTGGTTTTTTTTCTCGTAAAATTGAAGAAATGAGTGGCGTAATATTTCCTTATTTATCACTACACACACAGTGCATTTGTTCTCGAAAACATTGTGTTGTACAAAGGTAGAAATTTTCCTTGAAATAGAAATAGAAATAATCTTTATTGTATAGCTGTGTACATTATGAAGGTGATTGACACAGTCCCAACAGCTTGCCCATTTCGGACGTACAATATTAATATGATAACTTAATACTAAATTACATTTTACTAGTGGAAAATATTATTACAAAAGTGTGTTTTCACTGGGAAACTTTCACTTGTTCATTTTATGTTTTCAAAGTCAATAAAAAAGGAACCCATAGGCCACAATTTTATTACACCCTTCTGCATCTCGAGCGCCCTTCTAACAGCATCTTTATTTTTATATACTGCCATAATCGAGTAATACATAACGGGAGTTCCAAAGCGAATGTAATATGCTTGCGAAAAAGCCATGGGAAAATCTCCCAACAATATTGGAAATTCTGTCGCGCCCAAACCAAATGTGACTCTATTAAGATGTTAATAAAGTGGGAAAACGTATATTGTGTTAATAGTACTTTCAGTTATTGGACGTGAAACACGTATGCAAAGACCATTTCATATTTTAATAGTGGAGGCAAACGCATGAATACCGAATTTTCGGGTACGTCTGGGAATGGAGTGAACATAATAAATGGATTAAATGTTAGTCTTAGTTTAGTGTCCATATTTATTTATAATGTTATTTAGTCTTATAATTTGTTTTTAATTTTAGTGTTTAATCTATTTTATTTTATTAGAATTAGTTTTAGTGTTTTCCATTAAATAGAACATTTGACTGTTAATCTATAAATGGATCTCTGTCCCCTATGAGTATTATAAAACAAGACAAACACAAGTGTACTTACAGTCTATTCATCCTTACGTGTCTTCAAAAATAGTTTGTTTACATGATAGGACACGTAAGGATGAATAGACTGTAAATAAAATGATTTCGTTAGATATTTTTTCGTTTCCAAAAATTTTAGTTTGATGAATGAATGAATGAAACCGAAGAAACCCGAAGAATTTTGTACACACATTGAACTTAGGTGACAATGGAATATTATGGTACTAAATATTGAGCTCGTCTGATGATGAAGACAGAAGGTGGCCATAAGGACACCTAAATTATTCAAAGCCTCGTGCCAGTGCTCGTTATTATTATAATGGCGAGTTGGTGATGACTGCACACAACACAATGTAGCTACATTTGGCAATAAACGTTGTCTCAGAAATACAGACAGTGTCGTAATTATTAGATACCTAATTATTTTCCAAGTAGGTACTATTTTTGTACAGTGGATTATTTTCTGTATGACTGAGCGAATCACTCTAAGGTGAAGTCCTGATTTGTCGGTGCGGAGGCGGTACGACATGAGAAAACTGTTAAATGTCAGTGTCAACTGTCAGTCAACTCTGTACTAGAGGTACTTTTTACTGCGCCCCTACATTTAAATGAGTGCTTCCTGACTGGCGCGGGATGCGCGGAAGCGGGACGATGCGAAGGCAGTACTGGTCCGCTTCTGCGCATAATATTACTAGTGCGCAAATGTAATACTGACAGTATTCCGTCAAGTGAGAATTTTTGCGACGTCAGTAAGTTTACGTCAAAGAAGAAAATGTCACATATCGATCCCGCCCCGCCAAGTCAGGAAGTCGCCTAAGTCTACTAAAACAAGCAATGAAATAAATGGAAAATATAAATGTTTTCTCGACGTATCTCGAGTATTGTTTATGATATGAAACAAAAAATATATATTTCTTCTCCGACGACTCCTCTCAACGACTCCGTCAACTGTCTTTATTTGGGATTATGGAAGGCTCTGATGTGGATCGCAAATCCAAACTTTGTTTTGAAAATGCAGTCACACGGTGCAC
Organism: Cenopis cana; assembly: GCA_951800055.1. Lineage (NCBI taxonomy): Eukaryota > Metazoa > Arthropoda > Insecta > Lepidoptera > Tortricidae > Cenopis > Cenopis cana. Next base: position 4,485,071 of record OX637473.1, read on the forward strand.
AATGTAGCTAGCCAACTAAGTTGTAGGTTTAGGTAGGTACCTGTACGAGGGCTATGGCCGAGTCTTGCGGATATGGCGCTTAGCATCCAGGTCTTCTAAGCGTCGCTGTTCATATTTGTCAACTCTTTTCCGAACAGTGGAGCGCCATTCAGCGGGGTAGTCACGTAACTTTTCGAACGTACGGTAGGCATATTTTAATGTAATTTTTAGTATGGGATTTAACATTTAGATCTACCTTACGATCGGTCGAAATCGTTCCGTAATCGCACCGCCGGTCGACGCATTGCAATTTGCTCTATGAAACAATAAGAGTGATATCGAACATGAGCGAAAGGTTGCCGAGATATAGGGAGTTGCAAGTTCATAGTTTGTAACGAATCACTTATAATACGGTGTTTTTTTTATTACTAGGACTGGGCGCTGCATATACGGTTCTCAACATCGGCAGACGCCGGTTACTATGAGTGCCAAGTCCCGACGCATCCGCCTACGAGTATCTTCTTTAAACTTGTTCTTGTCGGTAAGTTTTGTAGTTTTCACAAGAATTATGGCAACCTTAGCTAAGTTCGGTACCTTTGGTAGCTTAGATTTGGCAGCTTTGGTAGCGGATCTTTATCCCTAAGATCAAAATGCCTGATCAAATTTTAGACATAGTTTAAGGATCTTACTGTGTTGTGTTCATGTTTGCTGAATACGACTTTCAGATGATCAGAAAACCTCTATAATGTGTTCAGGCATGATTAGCAAACTACCACCATTACAACACTAAATACATAATTTCATCAAGCGATGTCCTAATTAAATTGAATACTGTAATGTGAACATTACTTTACAGGCTCGTGCTTATAAAAGACTTCAACGCGCTCTTGAACTTGAAAAGTAGTGTATGCAAGTCTGTTTATAATTAGACCTTAAAACACTCGTGTTATCTTATTATGAAACTTGCCTTCGCCTCGTTTCATGAACCAACACTCGTGTTTTAAGATCCCTCATTATGTAACAGTTGCATATACTACTAGACGTCTTGCTTCAAAAACTGCCGTTAAGCAGATAATGCCGAAGTTGCAACTTAAATTTGAACCCATACAATTAGGTTTCGGGACTAAAGGTGGATGCGAGGCAGCTGTCCATGCCTTACGCACCTACCTTAATACCGACCAATGTGAGGTGTTGCTGAAGGTCGATGTAAGAAATGCTTTTAATTCTTTAAACAGAGACACCCTCCTGACAGAAGTCCGAGACAATATACCCGAACTATACAATTACCTCCTTCAAAGTTATGGCGATCCTTCTAAACTAATGTACCGTGATAACCAACTTTCCTCAGAAGTTGGCTGCCAGCAGGGTGACCCCCTCAGGCCGGCCATCTTCAGTCTAGGCATCAACCCTATCATTCAAAATTTGACTTCCAAATTTAATGTTTGGTATTTAGACGACGGGACCCTAGGAGGCAATGTGAACACCGTACTTTCAGACCTAACCGTCCTCAAAAACAAATTCGAATCCATTGGATTAGATCTAAATTTCAGCAAGTGTGAACTTTACATACACAGCACGAGCCTAAATCACACAGAAATTATAGAAAAGTTTAATAATTTAACTCCCAATATAAAAATTGTAACCAAGGATTCACTTAACCTCCTAGGAACCCCAATTTTCGACGAAGCCTTTCCGGGCCACATAAATAAGACCATCTCTAAATTTCAGCATTGCTCAGATCGTCTACTTGAAATTAGCTCCCATTCGGCCCTTTTCATCCTGAAATGCTGCCTTTTCGTCCCAAAATTTACATATATGCTTCGCTGCAGCGCCTTCTGGCAACATCAAAATCTATTAACACCTATTGACTCCCTAATCAAAACCAATTTGGAATTAATATTAAATTTAAGGCTCAGCGAAGAATCCTGGTGTCAAGCATCCCTCCCCGTCCGATACGGGGGTTTAGGGTTGCGCAAAATTTCTAATGTAGCTTTACCGGCATTTCTGTCGTCTGTTCACAGCTCATACACTCTTGTAGGCAAAATCCTAGGGGATCCCCCTTCAAACTACAAGATTGTGGGCTCTGACTCCGCCGTAAATGCCTGGTTGTCAGCCTGCCCGGGGGAAAACGTACCCGCAAATCCAAAATCCCAAAAGTGTTGGGATGATGTCATTTCAAAATCAACGTACACCACCCTACTTAACGGCAGCTCTGGAGTGGAACGGGCACGCCTGACTGCTGTTGGTTGCAAGGAGGCTGGTCAATGGATGAACGCTTACCGCTGTCCAAATACTGGCACATTCCTCGACAACACCACGCTCCGACTAGCAGTTAGCCTGCGCCTTGGAGTTCCAATTTGTGCTCCGCACAAATGTCCCTGTGGCAGTGACGTCGACCGGTTGGGGCACCACGGCCTATCGTGCGCAAAAAGCGCCGGCCGTTTTTCGCGACACGCCGCCCTTAATGACATAATCCGCCGGTCTCTTGCTAGCGTGAACGTGCCGGCGGTGCTCGAACCAGTCGGTATCGTTCGTGACGATGGCAAGAGACCGGACGGAATGTCCCTAATACCGTGGAAAATGGGACGGGTGCTGGTGTGGGATGCAACCTGTGTGGACACCCTAGCTCCGTCTCATCTCCACGGTACAATCCAAAGGGCCGGCGCAGCGGCCGAGGCGGCCGAAGCCAACAAAATACGGAAATACAGGGGTCTTGACGCCGGATACAACTTCGTTGCTTTCGGCGTCGAGACCCTCGGTCCGTGGGGCCCTGGGGCAATAGAGCTCTTCCATCAACTGGCTAAGAGACTAGTCGACGTCACTGGGGACAAGAGGGCTGGCAGTTTCCTGGCACAACGCCTTAGTATCGCCATACAGCGAGGAAACGCTGCCAGCGTTCTTGGCACCATGCCACGGGGGCCTTTTTTAGATTTTTAAGTTTTATTTTTTATTTTAATAGTTTAAGTTAATTTTATAATTAGATTTTAGTTTGTAGGTTAATTTTAATTAGATATAATTACACTATTGTATTTTTACACTCTTACTTAATGTTTAGTATCTTATTAACAATAGATTTAATCAACAGCTGCCTACGCCGAAATAATGGGGGAATCAGAGAAGATCATTCACGAAGGCTCGATGCTGAAATTGGTGTGTGTGGTGCGTCGTTCCACCGAGCCGCCGTCTTATGTCTTCTGGTACTTCGAGAACCGGATGATCAATTACGATCTGAGTGAGTTTATTTACATCTTTATTACATACTTATACCAGATATTTAGATCTGTCATTTTTAGTGAGGAAAATGAGAAATCTAACAGTAACTTTTAGTATGGACAATGACATTTGTTCAATAAACAATTTTAATACCCCACCTCTGCTGGCGTTTTCGGGCGTCCTTAATGACATATGACCGACATTTGACCTATTGCTCGCATCCTAATAGGACGTATGTCGCTCCTGACTGTGCCCTCACCTAAATACCAGCACGCGTGTGAATAAGTGTCTGTGTGACGGCGACATGAACCCTGGTCTTCGCAGTTAAGGTATGTGGGCAAGAGACATGACCTAAAGACTATTTTGTAATCCTTTGTGTTAAATCCCATTTTAAACAATCCCATTTTTTTTTATATCTAACTGTAGGCCTGTTGCTGATTTGTTTTTGTTCTCAATTGATGAAGCCTGCGTTGCGGATGTTCACATGATAGATTTTGTTTAGTAGGTGTGAATCCCCATATAAATAGATCACGGGAATTACGTGCCATGATAAAGCCTAAGGAAAAGATTCCATCAGGAGGCCAAACTTTATCATGACTTGTAACTCCCACTTAAGGATTTGTTCGGTGCAATGCACCTTACACGTGAACGCGCCTCGTGCGCTTCATCAGCGAAAAGCATAGTCAATAAATTATAATTAATCCAGTTTAGTGTACTTTTCGGAGCTATCGCGACCGGGTGCATTCGAACATTAACACACATTAACATTCAACATTTTACTAACAATCTTTTATAACATTTGTGCTATTTCTAGACAATAAACATTTTCATTACTTCTCTCCGGACTTTGCAACATTCACCGCGAACCCGCTCCTCACATTGGTCCTTCGAACCGTGGACCTCGCGCGCTAATCAGATCTGACTAGTGAGTGAGGTGAATGAACTGAACATTTGTGGGTGAGCAGTGACTGAAGGAGAGGCGTAATCAACAGCAACAGCAGCGAGACAGGAGTAGTCGGTAACGACGTACATTGAAGACCTTCAAGTAAGATCTTTCCTATTTTTACTAACAAAACATCAAGATGGCGAGCGTAATCCGTCAGGAGGAGATTCACCGCATCATTGAGTCTATGCTTACTAACTTTAAGAAAGATAGTGCTGAAAGGAAGAAGAAGCCCGAGTATTTTACGAAACGCTTAGACGAATTGGATACCTTGTGGCAGGAATTTATACTCAATCATGAACAGATAGGTATGGTAGAGAGTCAGTCTCATCCGTACTTCACCAACCGTACGTATGAAAGTGCGAGACAATCTTATTCAGTGCTTAGTTCTCGTTTGAACGCGGGTTATCAGGAACTCACGACAGGAGTACCGCAACAGTTACCACTGGGAACGCTTTCTTGGGCCAAGGATGAAGAAGAACAAAAGAATCATCCCCAGGGAAGTGCCGCCGCTGGGAAAGGTGAAGCGTCACGAGAGCCTCTAAGAGTAGATTTAGGCGGACACTTAAGCAACCAATTCATCAAAACAAATGCGGGAACATCTAGTAAACACGATGAAATGTATCGCAAACAGTTAGCTAACATGAAGGCTTTCGTTAGAACAGTAAAAGGTATAGATGTCAACATTCTGACAGATAAGTGGGAGTTAGAAGATGCACTTAAGTCCTTACAATCTCGTTGGACTGTAATAGATTCGCTACATTGGGAGATAGAAAGTGAGAGTACTCAGACAAATGTGGAATACGAGACTTCATTTAATGCTCACGAGGAAACATTTAACATTCTAAAAAAGGAAATCAACAAAAAGATATGGTCAGTGGCACACCGAGAGAAATCTACACCTATGTTGGAAATACCGACTTTTCATGGAAGCTACAACACATGGGTGGCATTCAAAGACTTATTTAGTGAGGCTATCCACAAAAATACAGCGTTATCTAACGCCCAAAAGATGCAGTTTTTAAAGTCAAAAGTTAAGGGCGAAGCAGAAAGGCTCATACAACACTTGCAAATAAGTTCAGATAATTACACCGTATGTTGGGATATTCTAAACAACCGATACAACAACACTAAACTCATATTCACTTCCCATATGAATATTTTATTAGGTCTACCTACTATGCAGCAACAATCCGTGACACAAATCAAGAAAATGCACGATACGACCAACGAATGCCTACACGCAATAAAAAACCTAGGTGTCGATATAAACTCATGGGATCCAATAATAGTACATATTTTGTCACAAAAACTCGATGCCGAAACCCATATGGACTACGTGGAATCACTAACCAATTCCCGAGCACTACCAGTCCTAAAGGAATTCATGGAAGGCAAATTCACAAGCCTTGAGACGGCTCGCCGAAAACAAGAATCTGCTATTCCCAAAACATATCCCCAAACAAGCACATCGAGTGCAAATCCACGAAAACCGTATCAAACACAACATAATTATCGCCCGTATCTCAACTCTACCCAAACAAGCAACGGAGTCAATCGAAGTCACGGAGCTCCAACAGTAGGAAAAACATTACATGTTTCAGGCATTCAATGTCCAATGTGTAAAAGTCAACACGGCATATACAATTGTCGTCAATTCTTGCAACTACCCATTGAAAAACGTTACCAGACAGTTAAAAAACTGGCACTATGTATTAACTGCCTGTTTACTCATTACGGTAATAAATGCAATTCATTAAAAACGTGCCACAAGTGCAATGGCCGACATAACACATTGATACATGAGGCGTGCGTAAAAACACTATCATCAGCACCGGAGCCGTCGACCTCATCGTCGTCAGCAAATGCAGCGATTGCTGGAAATAACAAGAACGTAAATAACATTTCGCAATCACCTCAAAATGAGGACTCTGAGATTTTGTTAGCAACAGCTCTGATAAAAGTAAAGGGAGGCGACGGAACGCAGCATACCTTAAGAGCTTTGATTGATCCTGGCTCACAGATTTCTCTTGTAACAGAACAAACAGCACACTTATTAAATTTAAAGAGAGAAAGATGCAATGGCATTATTTATGGAGTGGGACAGAAACAAAATAACTGTAAGGGAAAACTAAACATAGAATGTTCTTCAGTCTACAACGACTTTACATTTGACGCTGAGGTTATTATTATGAATAATCTCATTAAGAACTTGCCGAATAAAACATTTTCAAAACCATCGTGGTCGATTATACAAAACATACGCCTAGCAGATCCCGAGTTTTACGTCAGTAGACCTATAGACTTACTACTTGGGGCGGATATTTATCAACATATTCTTCTCGATGGAATTATCAGAGGCAGCACAGCCGAGCCCATAGCACAACAAACGCAAGTCGGATGGTTACTTTTTGGAAATGCTCGTACATATCAATGCAACGTAGTAATAAACAATTTAGAAGACATTAAACACTTTTGGGAGATAGAAGACATCACCGAAGAAGGAGATTTATCTCAGGAGGATCAGGAATGCATCAAACACTATGAAATGAATACGAAGAGGAATTCGGAAGGAAAATATGAAGTGCGCCTTCCTATGAAACCACAGTGGCAAGAGGAACTAGGAGAATCGAAAACAAAAGCAATAGCACAATTTAAGAACATGGAACGTAAACTTCAAAAACAAGAAAAATTAGCACAAGGTTACAAACAATTTATGGATGAATATCTGGACCTGGGTCACATGAAGCCCGATACAGGTATTAAAGGACTCGAGTCCTTCTTACCCCATCACATTCTCGAGCGTGCCGAATCAGCAACTTCTAAATACCGGGTGGTTTTTAACGCATCCTCGAAAACATCTTCAGGCCATTCATTGAACGATCTGATGTATACGGGACCCAATCTACAACAAGACCTACAAGTACTTTTATTAAAGTGGAGACAGTATCAATACGCCTTTACCGCGGACATCGAAAAAATGTACCGTCAAATACTCGTGAATGAGATGGATCAACATCTACAGAAAATAATATGGCGAGATAGCCCTGAAAAACCGTTACAAACATTTCAACTAACAAGACTGACATACGGAACCAAGTCTGCGGCATTTATAGCCATGATGACCTTAAAAAGACTAGCAGCTGACGAACGAGATAAATTCCCAGAAGCAGCGAAAGTGGTGGAAGAGGCATTCTATATGGATGACTTACTACATGGAGCACATTCATTAGAACAAGGGAAGACTTTAGTTTCCGATCTAAACAACCTTCTAAAAGCCGGAGGTTTCAATTTACGAAAGTGGTCATCCAACCAGGAAGAAATCTTAGAAAACATAAGCAAAGAACAGGGTAGCAAGGAAATGGTCTTCAACTTTAAGGTGGATAACATAACAAAAACACTGGGATTATGCTGGAACCCCACTGAAGATACTTTCACGTTTAACTGCAAACCGACTCAAATTACAGGTAAACTGACCAAGAGAACACTTTTATCCGAAATCTCCAAATTATATGATCCATTAGGCTGGCTCGCCCCATTTACAACAAAACTCAAAATCTTATTCCAATTAGTTTGGAAAGAAAACACAAGATGGGACGACTATGTGTCAGATGAAATCCATGCGGAATGGTTAAAAGCAATTAGTGATATCGAACAATTGAATGAATGTAAAATACCGAGATGGTTATTGTGCAACGAAGATGACGTCATAGAACTTCTCGGGTTCAGTGACTCGTCCCTTGAAGCATACGCTTGTGTAGTCTATGCACGAATAAAACAGCGGCCTAATATCGTCGCCCCCATGCTAAACTAACATAACTGCAAAAAACAAAATGTTGAGGAGAGCGATTTAAAGGTGCTAAAAATTTTATATTGATTTTTTTTGATGTATTCGTTGAAGTTGTATTGATATAGTATACATGTAGTGTGTTTAAAATGGATGTATTACATGATCAATTTCTCAGATAAGCATTATTTTATTGGATTTAGAAATTACAGCACATTCGCAATTTTGCATCTCCATAGAAAGTGCAACAAAGGTAAGTTTTTTCACCATAATAAACTCACGAAACTACCACTTTCGCAAATTAAAACTCCTTTTAATATATTTGAACCAAGGTAAAGTTACGAAAATGACAGTTTCGTGTGTTAACTATGGTGTATTTGAATGCCTTCGTATGCATTTGTATTGAGACATTGATTTGCGAATCTGTATTTATTTGTAATTTCAACAGAAATATATAGTATAATATCATTTCAATTCATTTCAAAATACTTAAAACCACTACAGGAATTTATAAATAAGGGTGAGGCCGTCATTTCTTGTTCCAGATTCCAGTTTAAATCGATTAAATCGATCGAAATCGATTCAATCGATCCTGTTTCAATCGTCCACATTTTAATCACTTCCAATCCTTCCGCCTATAAGATATATAAATGGATTACTAATATTCATAATCAGCCCAAGTCCTATCCAGCATGGAATATTGTAGTCCTTTGGGATTGTTTGGCTAAGTACCAACTTGCCGCAATCGACTCGGTGGATCGCAGAGCAGGGGGCTCATACGGGGACAGTACGGTAGTAGCAACTAAGCTGCAGAGCCTAGCATATACGCAAAGTAGCGTGTCTGTGCGTCTTCTACAAATTGTACTCATACCGCCTTCCCCCTTCTTCCATCGGGCGTCCAGACGAACATCTGGTTAGGTACCATCCTTATTTGGTTGAAATTGCTCTTGCTCGAACCAAGCTCTTTTCATAAGTAAATAGGCATCTTCTGGGTGAGCTCGCTTCACAAGAGCAATCCTATGTTTAATAATATAAAACCCAACGGAAGTGATTAAAATATAGATGATTCAAAATGCTGAATTCGATACCATGTCGGGGAAAATTACGCCAAATACTAAATTAATAAGGGGATATAATTCGTGTAGATTTTAAAATTGGTATTGGTATTGGTCTGTGTAGTTTGTATTGTTGTGGTATAGTTTTACATTGCGGTATTCAGATGAACATGCTATAAAAGATAACTGTACCAATTTTCAAATATACACAAATTATTTCCCCCGATTTAATAAAGTTTCTCGGAATTCTACGTCCACTATCGAATAGCCAAATTTACCAATCCCACTAAGGATCACATTTCGAATAAATTCTCATAGCTAGTAGTAGTCCTTACGGTCCTAAAATACGATGACATGAGACGTCAAAATAGCGGCCAAGTACGAATATTTTTAATCGATTTGGGTATGGATGCTCGATATATGATTTGAATTAAATCATTAATTTTGCAGAATTTTTTAACTGAAGCAAAAATAAATGTGTATGTGGCGATAATTATAATATTTTTGTAGATTTGATAAACTAAAAGGTTTTTTCACCCAAAAACAGCAAATAAAGGTATTTTGACGAAGCTCTTCTGACACCGGAAACGATTTTGAGACTGACATATTTAATCGATTAATATAAGTAGTTTTTATTAACGTGGCAGATTTTTCTCCTGTACCTTGGGCAGAGGGTTAAGTACGAATATATTAATGGTGTCTCCAGTCTTTAATGTTTTATAGAAGCCACGGGCACAGAATGAGTCCTATGACACTGACAGTGAGATACCTGATAGTTATGAACATGCTTCTATTTTTTTATGCAGCTATGTTGGTCGACATGCTTATTAATTTTAGTATACACACTTCTAACAATGTCTTACATATTTTTAAGCGTATTAAATTATAATACAACGCTGTTTTATTTATATACAGTCCCGTAATCCCATTACAATATAATTGGAATATAAGACACGTTTTATAACTTTTATTTCAATTATCGATATCTGTTTATCGACAACATCGCTTCGTTAGTCGATACAGACCAACTTTTGCAGTACGTCACCATGTAGGCAATACAAGTTTCTATAATATTAATATTACTAATAATTTGCATGTACTGTCAGGATGAAAGTTTATAAAACATAGTAGGCAAAGGCATTAACATTTCAGCCAAAAAATACTCTTTTAAAAAGTAGGTAAATTTAAATAATTAGTTTATGTATAGAAAATTACAACTCGCACCATTTAATTTAATGATTATCAACGATAACAAAAACTGCCATTAACAAACATGCATTATTTAAAGTTTCTCTTAAGGTTACATACGAATGATTTACTATTACAAACTCGCGAAAATGTGAAATTCGCAAAGTTTGATAGTCCAATTTATGTGATGTGGTAATAATAGCAACCATGCAAAATAACTAATATGCCAGATTCGCAAATTTGCTAAAGGTTATGAATGTATAAGAATTAAATACCACCATAATAAACTGACGTATGTGCCCGATTCGCCAATTTGCTGTAGTCTACTTTTTTGGTTGAGTAATAATTGCCACTATATTAAATTAACCAATCTGCAGATTCGCGAATATGCTATAGTTAAAAATATGGATGAGGAATAAATGCCACCATAGTAAACTATCGTATCTGTCAGAATCGCAAATCTGCTATAGGCTAATCGTACCGGTCATTAATAAATTCCACCATAGAAAGTTAACGAAAATGGCAGATTCGTTAATTATTCACAGGCGTCCTAACTTTATCGGCCAAGGAAAAATGCCTTATCTACACTTCGCGAGTCTACCATGGGATAAAACAGATAAAATGTCAGATTAGCACAACTGTAACTCTGAAATCTTAAAAGATAGAAGTCTAGAAATTTGTGACATTGTAGATTACCATATTTGGTACATAATTACATCAATAACTCAATTTTGACAAAAATGCACTTATGTTAGTTTAGCATGGGGGCGACGATATAGTCCTAGTTGCGGCTAAAACCAAACTCGTACCACACAAGAAAACATTAACATTACCTAGGCTCGAACTGTGTGGAGCCCATCTACTGGCGAGATTGATGAAAAAGATTAAACATTCGTTACACGACCGTAATATAGTAACATACGGCTGGACGGATTCAAAGATCGTGCTTGGGTGGTTGCAAGGCGAATCGAACCGCTGGAAGCCGTTCGTAGCCAACAGAGTAGCACAAATAAAAGAAATAATGCCCGAAGAACAGTGGAGGCATGTCAAATCATCAGATAACCCGGCAGATGCAGCAAGCAGGGGTCTCACAGCATCCCAACTGAAAAACCATACTCTGTGGTGGCAAGCTCCGTCCTGGCTCTTAACATTCCAACCTACTATCGATGCCTCAAAACATCCACAATATACCACAAACGAAGAAGAGAAAAAATCCCGCATCAATAACATAACCCAAAATAACATTGACAACAATACCCTCCTTTGTGTGACGCAGTCGGTAAAGGAAAATAACATTATCAAAAGTTTATTGGACAAATTTAGCTCACTCGGTAAAATAACAAGAATTATTGCATGGATATTACGGGCATTGACACCGACGCGTGCCATATTACCTAGCTATCTCACGTTACCGGAGTTGAGAAAAGCTAAATTGACAATAATAAAATTTGTGCAAAGCGAAGAATTGGGAACGGATATGGAATACTTGCATAAACATAAACGAGTTGAAACAAACAGCAAACTTTTAAAATTAAAACCATTCATTGACGAAAACAACATTCTGAGAGTAGGAGGCAGGCTAGAAGCAGCTAACATTCCGTACGAGATGAAGCATCCGAAAATCATCCCAAAAAACACACGACTTACAACGTTATTAATTGAACAAGCTCACGCCATGACGCTACATGGTGGAGCCCGACTAACTATGGCAAAACTAAGAGAACAGTATTGGGTGATGGGAGGAATGAACACAGTAAAGAAAGAAGTTAGAAAATGTGTTAAATGCAAGAAAATTGAAGGAAGAAAACAACACCAAATAATGGGTACATTACCTGCCGCTAGAGTAAATGAAGCCAAACCATTTTATTACACTGGCGTTGACTACACAGGATACGTGGACATCAAAGCCAATAAAGGGCGTGGCATAAAAACATTGAAGGGCTACGTTGCGATCTTCGTATGCATGGTCACCAAGGCCGTCCACCTGGAATTGGTGTCTGAACTAACGAGCTCCGCATTCTTAGCTGCTTTACGAAGAATGGCAGCTAGGAAAGGAACTCCTCGTCACATATATTCTGACAACGGAACAAATTTTATAGGTTCTAACAACATACTACAGAGACAATGGCAAGACTTACGTAACATATTTAACGACAGCTTCCTTTCGGAAATTTCGGAGATGGAGATAGAATGGCATTTCAATGCCCCTTCTTGGCCCAGCGCAGGAGGTCTCTGGGAAAGGGCAGTACGAAGCCTTAAACACCACCTAAAACGTGTAGTGGGCGAACACAAACTAACCTTTGAGGAGTATGCCACCGTACTAGCCCAGATAGAAGCCTGCCTAAATTCCCGACCCTTATGCCCGTTGACGGAAGATATTGAAGACCTGGATTTTCTCACCCCATCACACTTCCTGACAGGCCGAGCTGGTGGAACAGTGATCGAAACAGAGGAGGACGCTAGAACGAGATGGCACTTGACTCAAAAAATATTTAGAGATATATGGAGGAGATGGAAGTGCGAATACTTAAGTCAATTGTCGGCAAGACCGAAGTGGAACACGCCTCAGAAGAACCTTAAAAAAGATGACATGGTAGTAATACACGACGACAACCTACCCGCGGGAAAGTGGGCCCTCGGACGTGTGGTAGAAGTTCATGCCGGACCGGACGGACATGTCCGAGTCGTCACCTTAAAAACAAAAAATGGGCTCTTAAAGCGACCAGTACTAAAACTATCTGTCCTACCGATACCAAAAGAAACAGAGCAATATGAAAACCAAGCCTCCACGCCAGAAAAACAAACAAAAAAGCAGAGACCAAACAACAACCTCGGATATGCCAATACAATCTTTATGGCATTCCTTTATCTCATGTCACTATTAACAATGGGATGCTGCGTTCAAGTGACCCACGTACAGGAAAATAAAGGGTTTTATTTCGACAACATCGGAAACATGCTGCTGGTAAAAGATGAATGGAAATTAGTAGCTTACCAGGACCTCAACCCCTACTGGGAAGGAATAACGGCCTACATAAAGTATAACACCCAACTAGAAAACATATGCCAACAAATAAAGACCTTAACACATTGTGACATCATTACATTACAACTACGTCAGTCTTATGACGAATTACAACACTACAACCGTATTCTATCGAGTAAACAGTTGAAACCCGAAACACGAACACGCCGCGGCCTAATTAATGGTGTCGGAAATATCGCAAACACTCTTTTCGGAGTTCTGGATGAAAGGTTCGCAGAGCAATATCAAAAGGACATTTTACTAACAAGAAACAATGAGAAACACCTCGCCAACCTTTGGAAAAACCAGACATCGATAATAGAGGCCGAATATAACTTGTTATTAAGAAACAAAGATAGCATAGAAAAACAACATAAAATGATACACGCTCATTTAATTAGCCTAGATCAAGGCACTTCCGCATTGCAAAAGGGAGTAAATAACGCTGAGTGCATGGCACAATTCAACATTATTGCGATGGCCGCTAACAACCTACTGAGCCACTTAAGAAATATTCAAGATACCTTATTAGAAACCCTCACAAACATATATAACGGGAAAATGAACATACATATCATCAGCCCACAACAATTTCAAAGAGAACTCAACATTATATCTGGACAACTAGTAAGCGACTTATCCTTACCAGTAGATAACATTCAAACCCATTTGCAAAACATCTATCACCTATTAAAGATTAAAGCCAAGATGACTGACCAATACATGATAATAGAGATTCGTATTCCCCTTGTAAGCCGAGACAGTTACGATTTATACAACATCATACCTATACAGCACAGTGCGGGAAGAAACATGATATCTATAACTCCTATAGAAAACCACGTAGCCATTAATTTACGCAAAGATGCCTATTTGCCGCTAACGGAAAAAGAAATAGAACACTGCATTATTCGAGACGAAACAACATACATGTGCTACCTTAAAACTCCAGTCTTCAAAATGAACTCTGACAAGGATTTATGCATTAAGGATAACAATTATCAATGCAAAACAAACACAGCCGCTTGTCAAAACAAATGGATAAGTCTATCGAAAGTGAGTCAGTACCTTTACTTTTGTTGTGACGCGTGCCAATTGCGCGCGCTATGCAAGAATCAGGTTACATCCCAGACAGTAGTCCAGACGAATATTATCAATGTAGACGAGAATTGTGTTGTGAAAACGGATAACTTTACAATTCACACGCATCAAAACATGCAAAGCAAGGTCGACTTGAGTTTTAACATAAAAGCACCGGAAATAGATCCCATCAACCACATTATAAATATAACGTTGCCGGAGTACAGAAATAATAGCCTGGACAACTATGACGCGGGTCAATTAAAGGACATCGGAGATAAAATAAAGATAATGAAAGAAACCGAGCCTCTTCTCGATAATTACTCGGCAAACGACATACACCACTATACCGCTATATACTGTCTATGGGGTGTAGTGATAATCGGGATAATTATTTACGTAACCCGAAAAACACGCTGTCAGGGGAGGCTCAGAGCAACTCCTCCCCCAGTGAACAACCAGGTGCAAGAACTGCCTTCTCCAGCACAGGACGTAGAGCAGAGCCGAGCGAGAGACGCCCCCGCCCCCCGCAGCCCCCGCAGGCAGCGCGGGCTGGTGCGCCAGTGTAGTGTTAGTGATAGTGATAAGTGCAGTGCAAGTGCGCGAAAAACGCAACAGTGTTGTGATGATGACATTGCGATGAAACAAATGGACAGAGGCACTTCGCCGATATTTAGGAAGTTATCGTTTAAAGATTAATTACTTAGCTGTATTGAATATTGTTGATCAACTTGTATCACTTAGATTTTCTTTCTCATTTCATCTCATCGTTTGCCCCCGGCAAGATGTTCGGTGCAATGCACCTTACACGTGAACGCGCCTCGTGCGCTTCATCAGCGAAAAGCATAGTCAATAAATTATAATTAATCCAGTTTAGTGTACTTTTCGGAGCTATCGCGACCGGGTGCATTCGAACATTAACACACATTAACATTCAACATTTTACTAACAATCTTTTATAACATTTGTGCTATTTCTAGACAATAAACATTTTCATTACTTCTCTCCGGACTTTGCAACATTCACCGCGAACCCGCTCCTCACAGGATTCATACCTACTAATTTAATTTTTTACTGTAATAAGTGGTTTCATTTGGTTAAAAAAATCTGTCAATTTTAGTAATAGTAGGTAGGGAAAATTACATTTAGATCTGTCATTTTTAGTATGGAAAATTACATTTTGATCTACCATACTTAACACAAACTCACCACAAAAACGTTATGTAATCATCCCTCTATTCTTTCTTTAGAGTTGCCTCGATTTAAGGCGATATATCGATTGAAAGAGACACCCTTTGTTTTTCCCTCACGACAAAATGGGATGCAACCCTCTCCGAGAATGGCTTTTTAGACAAATCTCGTTAAATATCTGACTGTGTGCAGGTTTATTCAATTTCCTCTTGTCAGTACCTAGATGAGGTAAAGTACCATCTAACTTAATCGTGTCTTTTAATAATGCGTTGTTTTAGTAGGCTGAGGAAAAAAAGGAAAATATAGACTCGACTTTGGATTTATTTTCTGTCGAGAAAATTTTAAGCAATCTTATTTCGCTATTGTCAGTACCACAATCATAATAGTCAAGAATCATATATCTGAAAATCAGCCCCTACTGTTTTCTAGTCTGGGCAGGACAGCGTTTCAAAGTCTCCAAATTTCTCAGTGTAGCGCCTTAATAGATGTTGTGACACATTCGAAACGTTCAATTGTATTGTACGTGATTAAGTCCCGTGAAATGGGATAAAATGGGGCATTCATGGCTAGTATTTATGTAAAAACAGGTGTCCCAAGTAAGTCATGAATGTCCCCATTTACCCCCATTTGCCTGGTCCCATTTACCGATAATAATGTGTCTTCTCGAAGATCTCACGGTTCGAAATAAATGCCATACGATAAATAATAATGTGTGAAAATCGTGCAAGCTTAAATCAAAGTTTATATGACATGATTTTACAATTTGAATGTACCTACAGTCTATACATGTATCCTTTCGTGTCTTTTCATGTAAAAAAACTATTTTTGAAGACGTTAATCATTATGACACTTTTCTCTAGGAGTAGTTTGTGAGCTTCTTTAAGTATACATGTTAAGTGATTATTATGTAATTCTAGAGAAAATGGTGATAATGATGATAGTGCGCGCCATCCACGAAGGCGCGCCCCTCCACAGCCCAAGCCGTACAACGGCGCACAGATTAGTATGAGATTCGCTGTGGAGGGGCGCGTCGTCGTGGATGGCGCGCACTATAACGTCTTCAAGGCGAGTTTATTTACATGATAGGACACGTAAGGATTAATGTGATCTTTGTACACAGTTTAACAATAAACATTATCTTATCTTATCTTAAATACATTAATAAACACTTACACAACAATTTGCCGTAAACATTTTCCTAACCTAGAGATTTCTGACAATATGTATTGTCAGAAATATGTATTGTAAGTGTGGAGGGAAAGTTAGCCACAGTACATTGTCACACCCATTTAATTAAACAATTTAGTATACATTAATTCAATCTCAGAGCAATTATTGTGCCCCGGTATTAATTAATATTGGGTAGAATTGTGTCGCGAACTAGTTAATTACCATAAAATATCGATTAATATTGTTCTACAGAGCAGGGAAGGAAGTTCGTATTAAGGTAGTTACCGTTTGTATTTGACATATATTTGTATATCTGTTGTTCATATTTCAAAGAATATTAACATACCGATAAATATTTTTGATAATTGAAGTATCGACACATGCACATCACTATATGGTATGTCACTGTCAGTGTCATAGGGATCTTCGTAGCGCGTGGTGATAATCAGGCAGCATCCGATGGCCGAAAGACAAGTCGCTCAGAATTTAGAACCCGTAGAACTGTGAAATTACGAAAATATTGACTAAATTATTTTGTCTTTAATGGAGGAGGACAAGGCTTACCAAAATAGTATAGATTTTATAAAAATAAATCAAGTTTTGACGTAATTGAAACCTGCTAATCAATATTTTAATCTCATTTTTAGTATGGGATTTGACATTTATAGATTGTGATTCCTAACTTCAAATATTTGAGACTTATGAATTGAAGTTTGTAGTGATGCGGCTAAGACATCTCGTCTGTCAAAGCAAGCGATTATTATCGAATAGTTCATTGCATCGATTTTACAACCGATTTTTGAAATATTTTTATCAAGCCCAATATATATTCCATGTCACAATTGTATCATTCTAGACAAACAAAATTTTGTTACTTATTATGTATGGCGTTCTATATTCCATGCAATAAGAAAGACAGACATTAAATGGTCCCCTAAACTATGAAACTGAACTCTGTTCCAAGTTTTATATTTATTCATCCAATATTTGATTATGATTATAAATGTATCGTTTATACCTAATCGATTTTTATCAATTTACGGAAATGTCATATGAATCTAAACGACAGACTTGGTCACAATACTGGTTTTAAAAAATAAAAGACATAACACGTAACTGTTTGGGTGGTGAATTATTATCGTAAAATCCTCAACAACTATATGATCTGAAAAAAATATACCGTGGGTTAAATTATGTTTGAGAAAAGTAAAATAATCTTTCAATAAATTTACTTGAAAAGCCCTATTATTATTACGTGATTTTATTTATAATTTCGATGACTCATGGTTGTTTACGTTCTATGGAAGTTGTCATGTGTCAAATATTTGAAGTAAGAAATCACAACGTATAGATCGTACGTACTACCGTTCGAAACAGTCACGTGATTACCCCGCTGACGTAAGTGGAATACAAGCTTCTTCACATAGAAGAAAAGTTTGGTGTCCATAAAAGGTTTGATTTGAGATGAAAAAACTACGACTGCTCTCTTCTGTTCTCGGTTGATAAATAATTTGAATGGAGAATATAAATACAATATCAAAGGAATAAATAAACGAAAATACCATAAGTTCTTTTAAATAAGCACAAAATATGTTATACATAGGTATGTAAAGCCTGACCAGGAATATATGATCATTGTCAAGAGGGCGCTATTATTCTGATTTATATGGCAACAGACTATTATGACATTTTGTCTTGTTTACCTGTCAGCTCTGACATAAATTATGAATTGTTTTGCAGCTGAATAATTTCATTTCATCACATCGATAATATTCCGCTCTTGACTATGAATTGTTTTGGTAATTTTTTCTCATTTATTATTAAATATTTAACACATAACTAATATTCAAATAAACCGCAACAGTGACACTGACATGCTGACAATGTCATTAAAATTATAGTGTAAGAAATTAGTTCCAATGAAATTCCGCAACATGGCGCATGATCATATATTCCTGGTCAGGCTTTAAGCATCATATATTCATCATCATATATTGTAGATGTAATAACGCGCTTCTATCCTCTAGCCGTCCACCCTCTAAGAAAAATAACTAATGTAATTTTAATCTCCTGTAAACAGGAAATAAAATAGTGTTTATTTTGTTTTGAGATTGAATTAAACAAATCAAGTGCAACTGTTCTAGTGTTATCATTATTACTTGAATCTCAAGAGGCTATGCCATTAGGGATCGGGAGCCAAAAAAGAAAATTTATAAGCATTTAATTAGCTACGTATTAATTGGATAGGTTTTGTTTTTTTTTAATTTACAAGAATATTCTACTTAAAAGGTTTGTTTTAACGGGTCTAACGCGATATTTATGTATTTACCTTTTTTACCGACGTTTCGACACGGGTTTCACCGGCCGTGGTCGCGGATATGACTGTCGTCTCAGCAAGTTGTCAACGGGTAAGAATATTCTAAACGGAGGGTCAACTAAACGGTTTAACTAACACATTTGAAATTTAAATTTCCATAGCTCTCAATTCAGCAGCCAATTCTCAAGATTGTACAATAAGTTATGAAAATTTCAGCCTAGTTCACTGTATAATTTAAAAGTGCTTCGCGCCATTCTAGCTCTTATTCCTATTTCGATATTAACCGACATTGTTGCTGAAATACGAGAATAAGAATATTTAACAAGGATTGAAATGAGGTCAGAGTATTATTGTAAGTTACTTACAAGTAAATTTTGGAAAATAACTATTTCTATAGAACTATTTTCGGAACACGCATTTTTGACAACGTTATTATTTTTGTGTAATGATGAATTAATCGAGTACGTTATTCGACTGGGTGTAACTTCTAAGTTATGTCAGTAACCAATTAGCATATTTTTCTAAATAAAGAGTAAAGAACCTGTAATCATACGATTAATATTTTTCATTTCTCATGCTCTGAAAGTGGGTCATTGTTCATCTAAGTAGCGTGCTGAAAGTGGTCCATTTCTGCTCTAGAGCAGAAAAGTATAAAAAAAAATTGTATGGTGAATCGGAGTTAAATTGGGCAACGGCACTTACCTATACAGCCACATAGTATAGGTACAGATTCTACAGGGATCCTATACTTTTTCAAATGCCTGACTGCTTACCATAAACAACCTCCTTAATTTGTTTGTTTGTTTTTTTTGCCACAGTCGAAAGTAATATCAATAGTTTGTGGCAGATAAATAAAATAAAATAAAAATAAATATTTTTGGACATTTTTACACAAATCAACCTAGTCCCAAACTAAGCAAAGCTTGTACTATGTAGATAAGAAAATAGAAACTATGACAAGGACAACAAATCATATGTCTCTCTCTGTCGCTCTTATATAAATTTGTAT
Organism: Cenopis cana; assembly: GCA_951800055.1. Classification (NCBI taxonomy): domain Eukaryota; kingdom Metazoa; phylum Arthropoda; class Insecta; order Lepidoptera; family Tortricidae; genus Cenopis; species Cenopis cana. The sequence continues at coordinate 4,505,028 of OX637473.1, forward strand.
ATGACCATCTCGTTCAGTAGGTATTATTATTTGATGTCGAGTCTAATTAGTCTGAGCGTAAGCCGATTATTTTTTTATTAAAAATAAATGGAATAAAATGGTCCATATACACAAACACCATTAACGTCAGTCAACAGTTCCCGCCAAAATGTTTTTTTCGCTGATTCAGATAATGTTTGTAGATATTTCTATCTTATATCTTTAAACGAGCAATTCTTGTATATTTATATATTTATTTCGAGGATCTCGGAAACGGCTCTAACGATTTCGATGAAATTTGGTACCTATGTGGGGGTTTTCGGGGACGAGCAATCGATCTAGCTAGGTCTCATGCCCGGGAAAACGCCGAGCAAAGCTCGGCCGCCCAGATATTTGTTATTGAATTTAACAAGTATTTCGCGTTGCAAATAACACAGTTCCTAATTTTTAGATCATGTCAATCACTATTGTTTTACATCTTCTCTTTTGTGAAAAATGAAACGAAAATGTGCATATTTGTTTTTTTTTTGTCTACGAAGCTTGAGCTCCCGGGTTCGATTCCCGGTCAGGGCATTTATTTGTGTGATGAACACGTATAATAGTTGTGGGTGTTTTCTATGTATTCAAGTATGCATTTATCCATGTATGTATATCGTCGGGTTAGTGCAAGCTTTGCTTGGTTTGGGACTAGGTCGATTTTAGTGTAAGTTTGTCCACAAATATGTTTTTTATTTTTAAATATTTTACTTTCCTCGTATTCGAAATGAAAAGCAGAGTGTTTAACTCGGGTGAAACCACCCATTTCAGCCTCGAACTATTAACGCTCTCACTTCGTTCGAGCGCCAAAATAACTCGGCAGAAATGGGTGGCTTTCAGCCCTTGGTTAACAATCTACTATTGTTGTACGTGGAGAAAACCTGCACCAAAAAAAGTACTTACACACACACACGTCGCGCGTCGGGTCGGGGGATGACGGTATTTTTTTTTGAGATAATTTTCCTGACGGCGGTGACGGCCTTGACTCATTTTTTTTAAAGTGTAGGTTTTACTCGTATTTATGTACAGTACCTCTGATTATTTAGATTCAGATTGTTCCGACAGAAGAGACCGAAGAAGTTGTTTTTGTTTTCGTCATAATAGAATTAAAGTTAACATAATTCCATTCAAGCGCTAATGCACTTTTTTCAAGTCGCTGCGACTAAAAGCTCGCTAATGCGAAACGTGATAAAAAGCTTCAGAACAAAAAGTTCGTTTTAAAATGTCTGCTTAAACTATACCTAGGCTGTGACTAGAATTTTAACTAAGTAACTAAGCTGGAATGTGGACCCAAAATGAGTTTAGGTTGCAACACAAGAGGACGCCACTTGGCTTGGTCCTGCGTAATTTCTTGCCAGCTTGCACTGGGTCCGAGCTCACTCAGATCCCGTTCCAACCTAATCCTTCCAGCGATTCTCGAAATGATCGATAGAATGTCGACCGCTTGATCGTTATCAGGCGATGGCGTCACGGGTTTTTGTCTAGTCACATTGATATTTCCTCTAGCGTCTCCCAGACTGACTTTAATCCACGTTTTAATCCATGACCCATTTTTTTTATGACTTTTCTACTTTAGGCAAATGATACGTAATTCTGCTTGCTAACACGTTGCAGAAAATACTTCTCACACCATTTGAAAAAAAAAACTTTATTTAGGCAATAATCCCATGAATAATCTGATTATTGTCAAATAAATATTTAATCTACATTCATTCATCATCATTTTGTTCATTTACATCAACATTATAGTTAGCTATTCAAATTATCACGCATTCCATAGGTATTCCAGTAAATTTTAATAAAACAAGTTATATTTTCGTCAAAATGTGTCTCGTTAATAAAGTATGAGTAAGTAATTTTGTTAAATTGCTCGATCACTCGCTTACTAATTGAGCCATTAACTGATAATTTTCGACATTCAACATTGATTTTGGTCAAGATAAATAAAATAATCTCTTTTGCCATAACGGGAAAAGAGCAGCAATTTTTGATTTTGCCCGACATTCGCAAAAACTGCAATACATGCAAATTATTCACTAAGATAGACTTTTGTCAACGTCATAAATTAAATAAACTTGATTGAGCTAGTTAAGTCATTGTATACTTATTTACGCTGACACTGCAATATCGTACCTACCAGAGGCCTGTACCACAAAACTTTACAAGCGTACAATTCGACAAATTTGTCAACTTTTTATATGGGAAATTGCACAATTTTGTCAAATTGTAGACTTGTAAAGTTTTGTGGTACAGGGGCCAGGTAAGTATGTACCACCAGCAGCCGAGCGAGACGGGGCCTAAGCTACCGGTAGTTGGGGCGGTAGAGAGAGGAACCTCCAACCGATCTCACTGGAGCGAGAAGAAGAAGGCGCTACACTTTGAAACGCTGTCCTGCCCAGACTAGCAAACAGTAGGGGCTGATTTTCAGATGTATGATTCTTGTCTATATGATTGTGGTACTGACAATAGGGAAACTTGATTGCTTAAAATTTTCTCGATAGAAAATAAATCCAAAGTCGAGTCTATATTTTCCTTTTTTTCCTCAGCCTACTAAAACAACGCATTATTAAAAGACACGATTAAGTTAATTTGATGGTATTTTACCTCATCTAGGTACTGACAAGAGGAAATTTAATAAACCTGCACATAGTCAGATATTTAACGAGGTTTGTCTAAAAAGCCATTTTCGGAGAGGGTTGCATCCCGTTTTGTCGTGAGCGAAAAACAAATGGTGTCCCTTTGAATCGATATATCGCCTTAAAGTATGATTCACGGTATTAGACCGTTCCGTGTCCGGGCCAGCCCATTTTGTAGTACAAGAAATCGACGGACGCGCAACGACCGACCGCTTTGAGTGGTTACTAACTGAGCGCTCCCGTGCTTTGGAAGGCCCGTTAAGCCGTTGATCCCGGCTGCTGTCTATGACAGCAGTCGTTAAGCCAAGTTGGAGGCCTTCGGGCGGCTTGAGAACCTCTAACAGTCAAGTTGCCCACTCACTTGACAAAGGGGGGTCGAAGTTGCACCACGTCCGTACCCTACACGTGACCCCTGGGTGGTTCTAAAAGTGCAACAAAAACTGGCAACCGTACTGTCTTCTCGAAGATCTCACGGCTCGAAATAAATGCCATACGATAAATAAATAATAGGTAACTAGAAAACGTGCCGGCCCGGCCACGGAAAGGTCTAGCGTGAATCATACTTTATTCATAAACGTCCATCAAACATATGTTAATTAAGTAGCGTCTAAAGTTCGTTTGTCCTTATCAGACTATCTGTCACTTTGACATTTACGTTTATGAGAAAGGGACAAAACCCATTTTAGTTAGCAGAGGTTTGTTAAGTTTTATGAATAAGGGGGTTAGAGTATTCTAGTGTTTAAACCCCAGGCCACTCTCTAACCGTGCACTCCTATCGGTTTATTGGACCTGCGGGGTAATCACGTAATGATATGTACTACCGTTGGTACGTATTTAATGTCAGTTTTAGTATGGAATTTGACATTTAAATCTATCGTACTAACGGTCGAAAATGTTACGTGATTACCGCGCTGGCCTACCTATAAAGACACAATCACGTTAAAAAAGAGGAACCTCCGGTTGAACAAATTGAAATAATTTCAAATTATTATAGAAAAAACCAGTCAAGTGCGAGTCGGACTCGCGCACGAAGGGTTCCGTACCATTATCTACAAAAACGGCAAAATAATCAAGACTTTTGTATGGGAGCCCCCTTAATTACTTATTTTACTCTGTTTTTTTAGTATTTGTTGTTATAGCGACAACAGAAATACATCTCTGTGAAAATTTCAACTGTTTAATTATCACGGTTCATAAGATAGGCGGTGACAGACGGACGGACGGACAGCGGAGGAGTAATAGGGTCCGGTTTTACCCTTTGGGTACGGAACCCTAATAAGCATTATTTAGTTATCAATTAGATAAAAAATGAATCATAATCTGACTATTACCAATTGAAAATGTATGAATAATGTTCTCATTTAGGTTAAATTGGCATAATTACGTAGAATTCACTGTATGGGTGATCCTATTGTATCGATGTAATTATTCAATTACATTTCCGTTGGATTTAATATGAATAGGCTGTATGAATACAATCGCACAATTCACACGTGTAAGTTAACTAAATCTAAATGAAAATCATTTTTCATTACCTATATTTTTATAAGTTTATTATTGGACAGAATTTCATTATAATGGTACGATAACTCCCTTACGTTTTTTTTTATTTATTTAGGTAAACAACAGGTAAACAAACAGTTACTATAAAGGGTATACTTATCTTGTTCTATATGTTTACAATATGTGTAACCCACACCGTTTACCACATATTAGAAAATATCATTTTATATCATTCGGCGATATTCATTCACCGTTAGGCGACTTCCTGATTTGACGGTGCGGAGGCGGTACGATATGAAAAAACTGTCAAATGTCACTGTCAACTCACTGTCACTGTGTGTGTGTCGCGTGACTCAGCAATTCTTGTCTCACTCGAACTGTACGAATTAGAAAGAAGGGGTAAATCTTTCTCTACTCGCGTCGCGACGATTCAACGTTACATTATTACAACTTTGTTACTCGTTTCAGACGGAGTGAGCGTCCACAACGGACGTCAAACGAGTGAGCTGGTGATTGGCAAAGCAGAGCCGCGGCACGCAGGCAACTATACCTGCGTGCCGGCCAACGCTAAAGCGGCTTCAGTCACCGTTCATGTTGTACAGAGTAAGTATACTTACTTACTACGCTGGCTCGATGACCAGGATCTTGGCCTCTGACACAAGAAAAGGCCACTTTTCCCTGTTCTGCGCCACCTCACGCGAGTTGGGTACACCGAGGTTGGCTAGGTCTTAGAGCTGATGGCCATGCCGAACATACTCGTAATTACGGCTGGTTGGTCGTCCCAGATACCGCTGGAATGACAGAGTAAGTATACTTTATTTCATTTAAGATGACGAAGAGTACATGAAATCTTTTGTTTAACTGTAGCAGCAACTATGCAGGTGTGTATTGTTTCAATACGTTTACAATACAGTACACATGCCGCCTCTCTCGGTCAGTTTTATTACGCCTCTTTGTTATCTTTTCCTTTCATATCTAGCAGCTGGAAGAAAGTATTTTTGTGGTTCTGTGAGCTCTAGACTTCACGATTATACATATTTTGTTGGCACCCGTAACTTCGCCTATGATGTCTATCATCGCCTACAACCATGACCACTTCGTGCCATCTTTAATTTTTATTTAAACCTGACTGTGGCGTTACAGGCCGCGCGAGCGATAAAGCGATAGGAGTACGAGTTTTTTATTTTATTTATTATCTTACAAAGAAAAGATTACATGTCATACACTCTATAACTTCGCGAAACTGTATCACAGTTTGTTTACGAAAGTAACAGTATATTTATTTTTAACTTAGCCATCTATATTTATTATACTAACCTTTTTTAGCCTACTTAAAAAACCTTATTAAAATATTTTTTACGGAAAAGCCACAAGTTGCATACTTGTGGCTTTTCCGTAAAAAATATTTTCCTTACATTCTCAAGGACTTTTCCTCTCCGGCTTTTAATATTTGTTACTTGCACAAACAGCTCCAGCAATTTTTAATTACTTGAAACGCGTTGAAGACCCTTCTAAAAAGTTAAACTAATTTCCCGTTTAAATGCAAATTATTGTTTTCTTGAAAGAAGAAAAAACGGAGACTCAAAGCAGGGTCGAAATTAATTTATTTTCAAAGACAACAAACTAAATTGCTTATTCAATGAAAGCTGCAATATTGGAATGTTGATGAGATTGAAATGAAATTAGACTTTTTTCTCAGTTTGAAATGCCACCGACCATGATTATTATTGAGGTTTTTATTACGAATTGGTTTCGTTTATTTTGCATCGCGTCAAATATTGGTTACCTATTGAAAGCTAAGAAATATTTTAATATTATTCGATTGAGATTTTGTTTATAAACAGTCACATAACTAGATAACATTTTAATATGATCTGTCATTCAACCGCATTGCTTGGAATATTCGAAATATTAGGTAATATTATTGATATTCCTTTTTACCCACGACGGAACGGAGAAGGTATATGCGTTTAGGGTGAGAGATTGTTTGTTTGTGTGTGCACATCAATATCTCCAAAACGGCTAGACCGATTTAGATACGGTTTTCTGTAATGGGTTCGTAGTTCAGTCGGGACGAATTTTACATAAGTGTTATGATGAAAACTCGCCAGGGGGCGCTCCAATAAGCATTTTTCACTTGCTAAAGTGAATTTGATCGTATTCTCTCCGGAAAAGCACCACCAGCGTTTACGATTTTGATAGGGCTTGGTGTGGAGTAGATGCACTTGAAATTTGAGGATCTCATGATGGAGAAGAAATAAATAGCAGGGTAATGTATACAAGTAAATAACTTTTTGTCTGTTTTTATTGGTATCTTTGTTTTATATTTGCTTAACCAGACGCTGACATGACCTTCTGAGAATCTGATGATGGAGCAGAATAACATCGCAAAGAACCCTGCGAAGGTGTATAGCTATATAACCGTGTTTGGACTCTTTTAACAGAGCTTGCTGAGTAGATTCTGTACATGACCTGCTTGAGGTTTGATGATTAAGCAGAATAACATCACAGAGAACCCTACGAAGGCACATAGCTATTTAGCCGTGTTTGGACTCTTTTTCTACATGATCTGCTGAGAATCTGATGATGGAGCAGAACCGCATAATATATAACAGTCAATTTTAAGAAGGCAAATAGTTAGTTGATAGTGTTTGCTGAATATTTTTAACACAGGAACAGCTAAGGGCGTGATAATGAAGCAGAACAACATCGTAGGGAAGTTTAGGAAGCCAATATGAAATTTTACGCGGTTTGGGTTCTAATGATATTATTTGTTGAGTAGATTCTGTTAATTAAGTACCACTGACGGTTCGACCGTAACGAAATCAGAATCGGAAGTTTTAACACAAAAAAAGTAGTGCTAAAAAAGAGATCCCTTTTATCTAGGCGGTCCCTTTAATGACTTCTAGATACGCTGTTTGGTCGTTCTCCGGTCTCTTCCTCTAAAGAGTTAGTACGGTTAATAGATCCGCGTAACGTGTTCCTCAACCGTTCCAACTCTTTCAAGGCTATGTTTTGATGTGGATTGTTAAAAAGTTTGCGTTGATCGAGGTGAGTTATTACGATTCCGTCTAACGATCGAACCCGACTAAGTGCGACATAGGCTTGGCCTTTGGCGAATGTTCTCGGGCCCAAATATATGACCGCCCTGTCAACTGTTGTACCCTGTAGTTTATGTACAGTAACGGCCCAACTTAATATGAGTGGAATCATTACCCTTTCTATTTTGCCCGCACCTTTGTGTCCTTGAAATGTCACACTCATGGGAGCTATACCCACCCAGCCATTTTCATTTCGGTGGCTTCTGCCGATAAAACAGTCGTCAAATCGGACAAACACTTTTTTTGGAAGTTCTCCTTCTTCCAACTGGTCTCTTCTTAACCCTTCCCACTCAAAACCCCGAACTACCCCCATACTTCCATTCACTAGTCCTTCGCTGACGTTGATGTTCATTCTCAGCATTACTCGAGTACCTACCCCCAACTGAATTTTCGATACTAGGCCTCCTGTATTATTTGGGTCGACGGGAACACTATCAAGCTGAGGTTTTTGCCCATAATTGTTGGGTTCTCGGGACACATCACGAGCATTTATGCGGTACAGTTTCGTTGTTAATTTAGTTAACATTGTCTTATTGTATGCGTCGACAAGTTTTAAGGTGGGATATATCCGAACAGCTTCCCCATCGGCAAAGTTTCCCTCTAGAGGAACACGAGTCCTTTCCAGAAGTAACTGATACTGTTCCATGGTCAGTTCTCCCACACGCAAATTGTTGAGTAAATCGATAAAGTCCGCATCGTTTTGCTGACGCATGTTGCGTTTAAGTTCGCAAAATCCGAAGTACCTCCACAGATGTGGTTCTCCTTGAAAATGTGCAGGTAATTTGAAACAGAAACTTCCTTTTACAGGCGGTAACTGCATCAAATCACCGAAAACGAGCACATTTACTCCGCCAAAAAGAGAATAATTGTTTTTTAACTCTTGAAGCCTCAAGTGAATGCAGCGCAACATTTCATATGAAACCATAGAAATCTCATCTACAATTAACCAGCGTATTGTTTTCCATTTGCGTCTCATATCTTCTAAGCGCTGACCTGTTAATTGTCTATGAGAGGTCACTGAACCTTTTTCGATACCTAGTGATAAGGCACTGTGAAGTGTTCGTCCGTTTACGAGGCGAGCAGCTACTCCAGTAAGGGCAGTAACTTCTACAAAACATGGCCTAAGTAAAACTGACACAGTTGGCTTATAGCACCTTTTAATTTGCTCTACGATGGCTCGTAAAACAAATGTTTTGCCAGATCCTGCACCTCCTGTTATAAATAACTGCATGGCATCATCATGTGGCTCTTCGTTCCTTATTTCATCATTGATTTTTGTGATAACAATCGTCATCAAATTTTTTTGTTCCACATTCATTCTCGAAAGCATTGTAGAGAATTCCGAGTCGGATACTTCACGACTATCGATCTCACCAACGTCATTGCCTTCGATTTCTATGTCCTCTAAATTAGGATCATAGCCTTCTATGATTGGGACTGCGGCTTCGTTATTGGTTATTACATCAACATTAGAAGTGCACTCGTGCGGATTTCCAAGAGCTAAAACTTGGGCAATCACCTGCTGGAGCTCAGCTTGCAAATTTTGGAACTGTGCTACGTCTCCACCAGGCTGCAAAGGTCGTAATTGGTTCCTTTTGGCCATAAAAGCATCTTCAGTACTCTCGTAACCATCTAGTAATGATTCTTCTTTCCTAAAAGGTACGTGGGAAACCAAATAGCTGTAAAAGTACCCTTCCCTATCAGCAGTCTGGGCATAGTATTTGGTTCTTAACACTGCATCTCGGTGACGACGTTTCATGACAGTGCCATTCAAAAGTCGGATTGTTTCCTGGACATTCACTCTTGAGTCTCCATATACCTCTGCATCACCTGTGTCCTCATCTACTTGCTGTTGATTGGATACATAATCGTACTGTACGGCAAACTCAGCCAGACTTAAATGTTCAAGATTTCTTGGTCTTTGTTCGTAACGATCGAATATGTTGGAATGTACTTCGTTTACGTCTAAACGAAGCATGCGATAACGTTCTTCTTTTTGACAAGTATTAAGAAACACAACTTTTCTTGTACTGTCGCGTAATTTTAAATGACAGAGTCTATACGCAGCTTCGCACGCTGAGACTTGCCTGTGGTTGAGAATGGCCATTGACACTGCAAAAAGTTGACGTCCTATATCACCATGATGCTGTCGGACACGACTTACAGCGTCACGCACTGCTTGGCCAACGTCTTGGGTTTCGTGCTTCGCGGCGTATTTTGCGACGTAGTATGCTACCGCAGTCACGTTACCGCATGGCTGAATATCCATATTCCCACCCCACAAAGTCAATAGTTGGGGATTGTAATTGTTTACGTTTACCTCATTCAACCGTCTCTTTAAAATACAAAATCGTCCATTATTATTAATGCATTCGTCAGGTCCGAGAATAACAGTTTCGTCACTAACAGCGCGTGAGAAACCGAAGCGACAGCGACGGTCTTGGCGATTTTTATAGCACGTCTCAGAGTGCTGGTGCATTTGTAGACGCTTCACCAAGTCGTTCAGTTCCGCGTCGCCTGTATCCAAGGAACATGAGACAACTTCCTCTATCAAATGCAGTCCCTCTGGAGTATTAAATTTTGGAGCATTTTGAATCCAGCAGAGCATGTGCAAATGAGGACTGCCACGATTTTGAAATTCAATTCGGTACCAAAAATCTTCCAATTTTCCGCCAAGAACTTCATTGTCAGTCTTAAGGTGCCTAATTAGTGCATTTACCCGCAACATAAAATGTCGGGACAGAGTAACGGGATGATCCTCTACGAGGCGCTTTTTATCTTCGAAGGACAAATTTTCAGGGTCTTCGTTTTTTCGTCCGGCTGCGATCAAAAGAGCTGTTAGAATGTCTGGCCAATTGAAATCGTTACAACTGAATGTAACAAACCATGTAGGGGGACCCAGATTTCTAACCATTGCCAATAGGTCACTACAAGCACGTTGCCAGTAAGCATTGGAACCTCTTAAACTTCTCATGTTTAAGTGCAGGTTTTCAACTAGACCTTCAGGTCTGCTATTTCCTTGACGCATTCTTAATACAACTCCAACATTTTGCTGTGCCCTATAGAACTCCATTACTGAAAGTGCATAAAAAAGATAATCGTTACGCTGGAACCTTGAATCTTCACCCATTATTCTTGCTTGGCAATAATCCAATGGCGTAATGTAGTGTTCCCTATTTTCATGAAGTCCATTTCGCCCCTTTGGAAATAAATAGAACCAACTCAATTCTTCAGCTCTTTTTTCGTTGTTCATCTGTAATGGTGGAGCGGTTTTTCGTCTCAAATTATGCAGCGGTACATTGGTCGAATCGTTTTCAATGACAGTGCCCACTTGAGGTATTGGCTCATCTACCGTGCGCAGAACAGAAGTTGTAAGAATAACTTCGTCATTACATTGTGTTCCAGGATTATCGTTATTACTCGGGAGTGAGAGATCGTTATGCAGTGAGTGTTGTTCAGTCAAATTCTGCAAATTTACCGATACACCTGTTAATGTGTATTGATTGTCAAGAATACTAGGTCCGGATTTCGGTATAACGGATTTAACCAAGGAATATAGCGTTCCTTCACAAGAAAATTTTATAAGACAACTAGTACCATTTTGTGCGGGTCTACCTTTAGGACCTCGGCTATGTGAATCGAATACGAAAAACGAATTGCCTTTTTTAAATATTGCAATTGAAATGCCGTTGCATGTCAAGATGCCTGACTCGTATTTTGAAAAAAACGGAATTAAACCGTTTTGAAGATTTGGAAATCCTTCAGCAGAATTGTTGATTAAAAGATGGCCACTAATAGTTTCTTCCTCCATTTCAATATTCAACGTGCATAGATGAGAAAATGCTTCAAACTGCGTTTTCAATTCCTGGGGTCTGAGATATTCAGTATTTTGTTCATTTATGTCAGGCGCATTACGAGCGTTAATGCTATCTTTGTATAGACTATCACCTACTATTAAAATGGTATCAATGACACCAGCGTTCCACAAGTCTAAATCAGTGACTATACTAGTGGCTATGGACGCAGCTGCTGCTGCAGTACATTGTTTGCCACGACTTACTTCGCTAAATTTTGGATGACCCTGATGAAATGATCCTCTCAGAATTTGGCGTCCATTTCCGATGTCCACAAAACCACTCTGACGGTTGTTAGTTGACACATCGACATCTGAACTCTCATTTTGAACGATTACATCAGGCGCTATTTGGCAAATATCGACAATACTATATTGCAGGTTAGAATAATCAATTTGTACATTTCTGTATAAGTGATTATTTTGCTTGAGCCAATGTAAGGCTGTCCACAATCGTTGAATGTCTACGGAAAATTGACGTTGTCTCTGGACAGATTCAAGTTGTTCGCAAACGATGACAATCCGGGCTGAAGACATTCTCAGAGGTAGTTGTTCTGCCACTTCTTCCAAATCTTGGCCAAACAAAACAGCTTGGCCGTGGAAACCATACTGCCCAAACCGACCTCCGAGTTTAATTATTTTGAGAAATGGAATAACACGACACAACAACCTTTTTTCCATATCAGTAAGACATGCAATTTCTTCAGGTACACTGTCCAAGTACATACTGTTCCAATATGCCTGTGTTGGTGTTCTTCCACGGCGGACAATATTGGCACATCTATTGCACATCAAAATTCGCGATGCATGCCTTTTTAATTCCTCGGGCAGGACACCCGCTGTTATTGACATTTGCGAATCAACCGATGTTGTTTGTATTTTGTAACATTGTTTTTTACAAACGCTGCAAATATTGTCAGCGTAATTGAAAATACTGGCTTTGAATTCTCGTAGTTTTACCCTATAGTTTCGGTTATGTAACCGTTGTCGTTCAAGCCGTATTTGTCGTTCATGATTCGTTTCATCAGAGAGCCTGGCATTATGTAAAAGGTATTGCCTCGCAAGTCTTTCATCGTGCTCTTCAGCGCTCTCTTGGCTTCGCTGCAAAGCCATGCGAGATGCGCTGGCAGCAGTTCTCTCTGCGTGCTCCTCAGCGCTCTCTTGGCTTCGCTGCGAAGCCATGTGAGATGCGCTGGCAGCAATTCTGACTGCATGCTGCTTAGCGCTCTCCTGACTACGCACTAATGCCATGCGGGAAGCATTAAGACAATTCCTTCGCCTGCGCTCTTCGACGCTTTCCTTCGACCTTAATAACCCCATTCGACATGCGTTTGCCAAGCGCCTCCTTTTCTTTTTATCAATTCCACCAGTTATATTACTGGTATTATTTTGCCGCTTCATATTGTCTATATACATTTACAAATATTTAGCATTATTTATGTTACGACAGTTGTATTCAATTTAAATTAGATTGAAATTTGAAGAATTAGGAAGACCCAGAACTATGTGGTCTAGTTTTATTTTAACTAGACCACACAGTATTGCAAACTTGAATTTAAATTGTTACTCAGCAGAAAAAACACCTTGTTGATTTATATTTCCCTTAGAACGGCGGACAGAACCACCTTTTTGTTTTTATTCCCCTAAGAACGGCGGACAGAACCGCCTTTTTACTTTTTATTTTCCTAAGATGAACAACGCAGGACTTTCAAAAATGGAAACGCAGGATCGCTAGAGAAAACCAGATAAATATTAATTTCATATCGCGTGACCCCATGAAATCAGGAAAAATCTCTATCGCGTGATTCAGCAGCTGTGTACAGCCATCTGCATGTAGCGCCATCTTTAATGTAATGAGAAACTAACGGTACACATTGAGTGTTTAGAGACGTTTACCTTTTCATGTTTTTGTTAATAGGTAGTTATATAGTATCATAGATGACGTTAGTAGGCTTGGTTAATTGGAATGAGTACATAGTATTTTTTTGGGATTCCTTTAATATTTAGTATTTGTAAATTTACAAACGAAACTGTAGGTTCGTTTCTGTTACTTGAAAATTAAAAATCCTAGTTACTAACTAATAACGATATAATAAAATATATTTTTATAGTACCTATTTACTAAAACAGATGGACCTACTAGGCTTGATGTTTTGGAATAACTATATTATATTATTTGTCGGTTTAATTTTTCCTTTACTTTTTGCAAATGTTGCTGTCTATATTGTATTATATACTGTAATGAACTTATGTCCGGACCTATTTGAAACATAAAAAATAAAACGAAATATTATTTGTACCTATATTATCAAGAAAACTTTACCTAGACAAATATTTTGGCAGTAATTACTTCTCTTAAAAGTCTAAAATAAATAAAAATTAAAAATTTTGAAAAACCCACGACGGATGTAGCTAATTGAAAAATAATTAAATAATAATTTTGAAAATCCCCCGACACTATAGGAAATCCGTACATAAAGACTTTTTTTACCGTTAACTGGTTAAGAGGTATATTTACAACCCCAGAAAAATCCGTCGGGGGCTGCCATTGCCATGTCTGACAATAACATCATAATAATAATCATCATCATCATCACCAGCCTATATACGTCCCACTGCTGGGCACAGGCCTCTCATAGATGAGGGGGATTGGACAGTAGTTCCCTCGCTGGCCCAGAGCGGGTTGGGGACTTTACATACAACTTTAAGATTCTTCGCGGATTTATGCAGGTTTCATCACGATGTTTTCCTTCACCAAACGCAAACGGTAAATGACAAAAATTTCGTACATAAGTTCCAAAAAAACACATTTAATACAAGCCGGGATTCGAACCCACGACCGCCGCTTGAACCACTAAGCTACCGTAGCTCCTAGTAATAAGTATTAGTAATTCGATCGCAGCTTGAAAAACGAAGGTATAAGATACACTGCATGTAATTTTACTTCATTTCAGGACAGGCAATGGCAGCCCCCGACGGATTTTTCTAGGGTTGTAAATATACCTCTTAACCAGTTAACGGTAAAAAAAGTCTTTATGTACGGATTTCCTATAGTGTCGGGGGATTTTCAAAATTATTATTTAATTATTTTTCAATTAGCTACATCCGTCGTGGGTTTTTCAAAATTTTTAATTTTTATTTATTCATAATTTAGTTATTATAAGTGTTAGTTTAACGTTTTATCAATCGGCTAGCTAAAATTCAGCTCATTTATTTAAAATTAACTATTAAAATATCTTTTATGAGGGTTTTTGTACTAATTAAAGTTCTCATTAACTAATATCTTCAAGCGCCTTTGCAATTTGCAAGAAATTTATCAAAGGTGATAGGGCGGTGAAAAAATTAACAGATTTTCATATTTTAATGAACGTTTTTATACTATTACTTTGTTTAACTTCTAGGTTTATTGGCTAGAAAACGTCTTTATAAATGTAGTCCTTAAATTAAACCAGTAGACTGTAATTTTATAATAAAAGTTAAATTTAAATGAACCTTTTGAGAAAGGTTTTTTGAAAGTCCTTTGTATACTATTTCAACTCCACAATATAGGTAATCAGATTAGGTAGGCACCGAGCAGGATTTGAACCTGCGACCTCCCGGCACTCGCGGCCAGTCGCTCTAGCCAACTGAGCTATGGTGCAACTACCACCCGGGCCCAAATTCTTCAACCGTTCCTTTTTTTATACTAACGCCTTAAGGGAAGCGCTGTCCTTTGCAGTTTACTTTAGCACCGTTACTGCTTAATACAAAATTAACTTATTTTAAAGTTGTCACATAGTATTAATTATTATTAAATTAAATTACCGGTAAACTAAAGCACTAAAATACTTCAAGAGCAATTTTCGTGTTTTTATTATTATTTTTTATCTAATGCCAATTATTTCCAATCGTGAGATCTTCGAGAAGACAGTACGGTTGCCAGTTTGTTGCAGTTGTAGTAAACTTGACGACAGTAATAAAAACTGTATTTCATCTTTGTTTTACACACAAATATATATGTAGTTATTTCAGTAGAAGGGTTTTTAATAAAAGTTGTTCAATCATGGCTAGATTCGCATTTGTTTATCTTGTATTCAAATGACTACACCTAACAGTAGTCAACCATTATACTTATTCCTGAAGAAATACTAAAAATAATGCAAGCAACAGCTGTATAAAAGTTCGCCGCCTGCTAAAAAGGCCCGGATGATAAATTCGTGACATTAGTGCAATGGCCTCCATCTGTAATACTGGCGCAGTACTAAACTAATGACGTGCTTAAGTGAACTATGGCAGACTAAAGCAGCTGTGATGCTACGTGACGTGATTTCAACCTTATAGTAAAGGTACTAGGTAGATACTTATGGTATAGTTAGTTGGCGGAATTCTAAAGAAAGAATTTATAGTTGGCGTAGAATATTAAAAAGCTTAACGAGTATTTAGCCCGAGTTCGGTACTTATATATATTTTCTGAAACGTAACGTTCTATACGAGGTGTTACACACAGTCATACGTGCCTGCGTATAAATTAAGTTCAAATTACTGGAAATATGCAAACTGTGTTGTATGCATGCATGGATTCGATTCTTTTGCGTCGATCAAAAGCCAGTTACAAATCGGGCTCTTTCGAATTAGTTAAATTTTTTAAATATAATATTTTGTTCACAGGTGAGACCCCTGCGGCGATGCAGCACGGTAACAATTCTACTGCTCCAACCATTAGCTTACACACACTCGTCAATGGGGTAATTTATTTACTAGCACTAAGACTATTGTTAACACAAATATGCTTAGAATACGGATAGCGGTAGAATGTAAAATATAATTTTGTTACACTTCCCATAGTTGTGGAAGAAAAGTAGTTCATTTTGGAAAGAAAAGTACCGAAAGGCGATCAGGTTATTTTTGTTTATAATGGTAATACTGCCCAATTTATTAATAAGTATGCTGCACTGATGAAAGTTATGGCACTGTTTGCAATTATTTGGTTTTTGTGCATAACATTTTTTTAGTAAACTAAATAATAATTATTACAATTATTGATATGACGAAATTGAATATTTAACAATAATAAAATAATAATGATTTAACCTATTGAAAAAATTTGTTAGGTATATAATTCTGACTTTGCTATTAATTATCACTTAAATTGACGAAGGATCATCAAGCTATTTGAACATTGAACTACTTTTCTTTTTGACTATTACCTTTACTGTTCATAATAAATAATTATGCTCTGGTGTTGAATGAGGTGTTTTTTCAGCATATATGTTTGTAATCTAGAATTGTTTCTTAGAAAAATCTTGTAATTTTATATTTTAGACAAAATGTTTAACTATATTTATATTGGGATTGTAGTTCTGTTCTAGAAACACTGTATAATTGTGATATTATTTTGATAATATATAAAACTATACATTTTGACAATATTCAGCTAAGTTTCCCTAGGCCTTGAGTGTTGACTTTCCCGTTTAGATTAATAAAATCACATTTCCTTAGTAAAAAACGTACCTATTTATATTTTCACGACATATTTTCAATGTGTTATTTATAATTAATTCAAAAATAACTTCTCTATTTTAGCTTCTGGGATATTATTGTTCAATTAGTTTCTGTTAAAGTAACTTATATAATAATATAATTTGTTTCTTGAATTTTTATAGTATACACAACATACTAAACTGGCTGAAAAACACCAAAATATTTTTCAAAGTTTTATCATTGTACCTACCTATCTACAGTTGATAAATAAAAGTATACCAGTTGAGTACAATAATGTTACATGTAAATAAATTGTGAAATAATACTAATGATAAGTATGTAAGAGAAATGTAACTATCGTCACTTGGATTTAAGAATAAATAATAATTTTGAATTCAACGTGCCAAGCTCGGTTGTTTTATTTTCATCAACATAATAAAATCTTACATCCTAGAACTTAATTTAACTATTTAATTTTACTAACAGCTCGAGTCCAATTCAAGAGTTCTACGAAGACGCAATTATCTTAACTTAATAGGTACCTAAATCTATGAATAAATAGAATTTCATGAGCACTATGATACCTATAATATCGTAATATTAAAATTTATCAAAAGTAATTAATATAAGAATTTCTACAAAGTAAGTATTTATTCTGCGTAAGTATTATTCTGTGAAAAGATAAAATGATAAATATTTTCACAAAACGAAATTCTTCGTTAGAATTGTCTAGGTATATAACAACGTACAACCGTTGGGTGTTGGAAATACATATATTATTTAACACATAAACACATACAATATGCTGACGCTGAGGATAAATTAGAGACATTTGTTTTTGACTCAATACCTATGTTTTATGCTAGCAAAGCTGACGTACCTATAAGAGCATATGAAATTGAAATTAAAAATAGAATGCGGAATGTACGTAATCCCTGATCACACCCGCCTAATGCTGGTTTATATTGTATTGTATTGTACAGCTCAAAAAGCTCGTTCCGTCTTTTAGGTCCTTCAGCTCAGTGCTATTTGACTCGACTCGTTCGCACTGCGCTTCACATCGCTTTGTGTCTGACGCTCAAAGATCCGCGGTCATTCATTCGAGTCTCGCTCACATCAAATCCTTATGAACTAAAGGACTTAAAGATGAAAAATGCAACAATATTCCTTTGCAATTCCAAGCAATGATGCCTCGTAAGAAGGCAAAACACGCGTCGAGCGGAACAGCAAAGGAATATTGTTGGGATTTATCATGGAATTCCGCAAGGTAACGCCTGATACAATCAAATTATTCCTAAAGAAGGAGGCAAAGGAATCTATCTCATTTCGGTCCAAGTAGGCAATTAATTCCTAATAGTTCTTAGTTCGTTAGATTCACGCAACTACGAGTACCTACTACGCCTTAATCTACGTACATCTTGTTAATGTTATCCGCAATGGCTGTGAGAGACAAGTTCCTGACATCGTTTGACACTGTGTTCAAAAGTAAGATGATTAAGATAATGTCGTCACGACGAGTGCGTACTTAGACGTAAAAAATATTAATATATATATATTTAAATATCAAAATATAATAATTTATTTACTGGAAAAAGTATACAAGAAAATATGTAAAATTAATTTAATTTAAATTAAAAATTATTACCAACAATCATGTTAGGTATATACGGAGAACTAAGATAATTTTTATACCATAAAATCAGATGGCATTGTGATTTTCAGATGCCAACAATTAACAATAACGACAATAAGATTAGTTAGTCAAAGTTATTAGTTAGATAGCATTTTCATTAGAATGCCCGTGGACTATCTTTTTACTGATTTGTCTGTGCTTTGGTTTGCAGCAGTTTAGCTATTTATTTATTATTTATTATTAAAACATAGGAACTTATACAAAAAATGACTAAACAACACCGTTAAACCACAGCTTGGTTTGTCTCGGTGCAGCATTCCACGACAGCTATTAAAATTACTATTGAAAATCACAATTTCCGTCAAGCGTAGCGCGTACCTACGTCACAATTTTCACATTCTCTCACTTCACTCTCTTGAGCGTTGTACGTCTGTCGTCGACAGACGTGACGTCCTATTGTTTCTGGGTGCCATTCATCGGCAGGCAATCCACTCTATTCACAAAGCTTACTCATAACTCTAAGGTGGACCAGTATAAGCGAGACATCCGATTATGAGTGGTCGTTACGAAACTTGCTCTAGAATGATGGAAAGAGACCGAATGGCAAGTCGTTAATTTGGTAAAAAATTGGTTGGGTGCTATACTCCACTCCCGCGTAGAGATGGGCGCTCATGGGTATTTACCGGGTAAATACCCGGAATCTTTCCAATCTACCCGGTATTTACCCATATCTACCCAAATGGGTGGGTAGATATGATTTGCACATTTTATGTTTATTTTTAAGGAAATGTCTTTGGAGTTATACATAATAACGAATAATGGATGCTATTGTAAATAGGAAACACTTGTTTCAGTATCATAGTGTGGAATAAATCGACCAAAATTAACAAAGCAGTAGAAATCTCTTCCATAAGTACACCTAAAACAAGCATTTACGTGTTAATTGTTATCTCCAAAATATGAATCTACTGGTTTCAAAAATTGAAAGTGGGGATAGACGTCATAAATAAATATGGCGGCCGATAATAACATATTTCTGTCAATTTATCGAGTTCTAGTTGATGAAATTACATGTTTTATGTGTTGTTAAAAAGCTGTTCGCATGTTCTATAACTATTTATTTCAAGCCTACGGGCCCGGACACATGTCCACGGTACGGAACCGGGCACCGTCTACGGTGTCGTGTACGGTGCGACGTCACGGCGTCGGGTACGGTGCCGTGTACGGTGCAACGGCATGGCGTCGTGCCGTGGCACGGTGCCGCGTACGACGCCGTATACGGCGTACGGCGCCGTGTACGGTGCACGTTGCCGTGTATGGTGCACCGGCAGACGGCTTGCTACGACGGATTGCTAGAACAAATGATCCTAAATGTGGACACGCTGGACAGAAGCACCTATATTTTTTCCAGGGTAAGGTCCATAGCTGGTGCTTTTGCCCAGCGTGTCCACATTTACGACCATTTGTTCTAGCAATCCGTGGCAGCAAGCCGTCCGCCGGTGCACCATACACGGTAACGTGCACCGTACACGGCACTGTACACGGCGTCGTAAGCGGCACCGTGCCACGGCACGGAGTCGTACGCGGCACCGTGCCACGGCACGACGCCGTGACGTCGCACCGTGCCGGTGCCGTACCGTGGACATGTGTCCGGGCCCTATAATTAGAATCATAAACCAGGTAACAAAAGCTACCTTTCCTATTCTATTGGCTAATGAGTAACGTTAGCAGCCAATCAGGTTAAAGGTTGTCACACGAGTAAAAAAGTTAATGCTTATCAGTTGTAAGGTAAAGTTGTTTGCCACGTGTTAATTTTTTGGTAGTGCAACGAGTGGTGTTTTGTTTGGAACTAGGCCTGATATATCTATAATATGATTAGTTTTATTTAAAAAAGCGCTCAAATAGTGTTTTAGGTGTTTACTTATATTAATAATAGACGTCAATAAAAAACATTACGACAGAAACTTCTTTAAACCGATTCAAGGCAAATTAAAATTTTGTTACCAAAGAATTTTGTATTATGATTTTGAATCAACAATAAATTTGAACTACAGGAAACTACAATGGGAAGATCCAAAAATGAGGCAGGGTGGAAACACTAACATTACCGAGCGTCTGATAAGAATTCAGTGATATGTTTATATTGTGGCACTGACACCAAATTCAAAATTGTAATTTTTTATACTATAAGAATAAGAATTACCAATGGTATTTTATAATATTAACTATCCTTCCTTTAACCATAACCATTGCTCAGTAGGTACTTTTCCAGACTAACCTCATTTGATAAAATCTAAAATTATGCAGTCCCATGCAAAATTTATTCTATTCTTTATTTTTAGGGTTCCGTAACCACAGGGTAAAACGGGACCCCGTTACTAAGGCTCCGCTGTCCGTCTGTCCGTCCGTCCGTCTGTCACCAGGCTGTATCTCCAAAACCGTGATAGTTAGACAGTTGAAATTTTCACAGATGATGTATTTCTGTTGCCGCTATAACAACAAATACTAAAAAACAAAATAGAATAAATATTTAAGAGGGCTCCCATACAACAAACATGATTCTTTTGCCGTTTTGATAGATAATGGTACGGAACCCTTCGTGCGCGAGTCCGACTCGTACTTGGCCGGTTTTTTTAAAATCATAATTGTAGGAATATAATATTCTTAAGAATTTGTTATGCCATTTCTTCGAGAATTTTTCTTTATAATATGTATATATACTGCTGGCATGCTGTATATAGCAAAAGAAAGCAATTATTTTTAATTTATATTGATTTGCATGAACAAAGCTTACGCTATATATTAATAAAAACATATAAAAAATAAATACCCAGCAATTTGGGTAGAAATGGGTAAATACCGGGAAGATTGGGTAAATACCGGGTATTTACCCGATATCTTTCTTGGGTATTTACCCGCCGCCCATCTCTACTCCCGCGTACTTCACTAACGGTAATGTGGCTAAATAGCTCTTGTGGCAGCTACAGTGCTATGTAACTTTTGCATTAATTAAAAAGTACGTAATTAGGTTGTTTCCAGCAAAAAAGACTAAAATTATTTCGCAAACAGAAAGGAAAACTAATTTTATGTCACACCTGGCCATAAAGCGGCAATTACCGCACCCTCCGCGCGCGGGAAATCTCACTTCCTGGCCAGGGGGTGACATAAAATTTTGTACTTAACACGGGCGGTAATAAAGAAAGCCTCAGATCGCATATTTATCGCCCTTGCCTTCGGCTCGGGCGTCAAATACCTGCGATCTGAGACATTCTTTGTTTTACCGCCCTTGTTAAGTAATGTACTATTACCAACAACTACAACGTCGATCATCGTTTATCCCCACCTGAGACATTCTTTTATTTTGGGTAATGTACTATTTACACAACCTTTACAAATCCCGTTGCTACAGTGATTCGGATTCGGTTCTTTTATGCTACTGTCTTCTGCCATCAGTTTTCTACAGGTACGATTTGGCTTGCGTGAGTCTGAGTCTACTGGAATAACTCTCAAACCTTTGTACTAACAAAGTTAGAGTGAACTTTATCGATATCGAAGAAGTTACTCCCGTGGGGGTACCGCACGAAGATAAATAAACTCGTGTAGTGAGGGAAAGTAAAACAGAAGTCAAGAAAATATAATATTGGTTCTGTTTTAAATGCTATATCGTAAAGCGAAGCGATATGGAACGCCTTGGGAGTACCTCCGTACACCCGAGTCAATGTTTTACATAGGTACTCACATCAAATTTATTGTCAGTATGTTGTAAAGTGTCTGTGTATGGTTTGTTACATTTCAATTAGTAAAAATAAGTGTTTTGGTAGTGAGTAAGACTAATGACTTCTTTTCATCTACAATAGGTATTTAAGAAACTTCACATTGGCAGTTCCCTTAACCTGCAGACGACTTACAGTTTCCGAAATTTACAAATGCTTTTTAGAGCTGTCATCCCAGTAGAATTTGTCATATACATACTAATATTATAAATGCGTAAGTATGTATGTCTCTCTCTCTGTCTGTTATCTCTTCACGCTACAATCGCTGAAGCGATTTATATGAAATTAGGTATGGAGATAGTTTGAGTCCCGGGGAAGGACAAAGGATAATTTTTATCCCGGAAATCATCCATTAAGGGGGTGGAAATTTGTATGGACGAAGGATAATTAGGTAAGCGCTTGAAATAAAATAATAGCAAATAAATTCTAACGCGATGAATGAGTTCTACGCGGTCAAAGTCGCGGGAATACTTGTTATGCCTCAAGGGCCTATTAGATTTAAATTAACTTTAATATTATTTAAGTTATTGTTATATTCTTGTTTAGGTAATTTTTTTTGTAAATAAATGAAATACTTAATTACTCGTATGTCATATTTGACATTTCTCGTGCCGGGTCCTTGACGTCAAAATGATGGTACCTATACAAAATCTGATAATCGATTCATCGCAAGTTGTGTTTAAAAATGGGACGATTCGATCTCTAAAGCCTTTTGATAGGTGCGACGCGTAATTAATGAGACTAGCAGACCTAAATGTGTTAAATCCGAGTTAATGATGAGTACAGTTAGCATCGGGTTGACATTGCATTTACGTAAATACAGCGCCTGTAAGATGAATAATTTTATTAATTTTACCTTTTGTTTAATGGAGGGGTATTCAGATTTCCGTTCCTTTTTCAATTTTGAAAATTGGCTAAGTTAAGTGTGCATCAGCTAGAGCAATACTAGTAGTTAATGTATTTTCAATATAAATTCAATTTTATCAGGTGCGAAAAAGGATTTAATGGAACATATATTTTTTATGTTATAGCATAATTGCACAATAAAGGATAGCATTTACAGCAGATGTTAAACTTTTAAGCAGTCTTCGGCCACATGGTTCATTAAATAAAGGGTCCAAAGTTCAACGAAGTTTAACCCATGTCATGGGACGACTTAATAGAAAACAGGTAGGATTATTCGTGCAGCATTAGCATTCGTGGAATAGGCATAATACTAATATCTCCTTCCACTAGATATCTTATGCGTCGACGTGTCCGTATTTATATGCCTATATTGCCTACCACATTGTGTCTAAGCTACCCGTGGAAACAGAAGGCAATACATGCTTTGCTTAGTTTGGGACAAGGCTGATTTGTGTGAGATTTTCCACAAATAGTATTTATTTATTTATACATTCTGCTAAGTAACTAACTGCGTAGGTACCTACGTACCTACGTTTCAAACTTGCTTGACCTTGCGACACTGAATGAAATAAGGTTGACTAGATCATATATAATACGGACATGCCGACTGTATTTATGGTAATCCTACCAAACAGTCATTGTGCAATCGGTGTCCGTCCATAACCCGAAGTGCAGCTATTGATTTCAAATAATGCATTTCACATGAACTGCGTGCCAATAAATTATTTGCAGGGCTGTCTAAGCGTTATATATGAGGCCTTACTAGTTTTATTAATGTTTTTATTTAAAATTATGACAAAAATTGATATTACCAAATAAGTTATTCAATGATACGATGATTTTATTAAAGTTTATATAAGTACCTAATTGTAATTTTTTTATTATATTATGTGTAGAAGAATTTAAGAAAAAAATACATTTTTAACCTCAAAATGTAAATTTGAAGTGATGTAAAAATCCAAAAATAGTACACTACTTACCAGGGGCGGCAAAATAAAAAATGTCGCAGATAGCAGGTATTTGGCACCCCAGCCAAAGGCAAGGGCGATAAATATGCCATCTGAGGCTTTCTTTATTACCGCCCGTGGTAAGTACAAAATGTTATGTCACGCCATGGCCAGGAAGTGGTATTATCCGCGCGCGAAGCGTGCGTTAATTGTCACTTTATGGTCAAGTGTTAAATAAATACATTAGAAATATATGCATTAGGTTGCAATAGTCCTGGTCTACAAAGTAACGCTGAGAAAATATACAGTTGTTGAGCGAAGAAGCCACCAGCTTTACTATCTCTCGTAGCTTCCACCAGCGGCTGGTGACCAGCCTTTTGGATATTTGCTATCCAAAAGAGCATCCAAAGTGACATAAAAGAATACCCGTGACCCGCAAGAACATGCCATGTCTCCGAACGCTTCCGGTTAAAAACACGGCCAAAGTACTACACACTCGAATAACAAGAACTTTCGCAACTCCACTTGCCAAAAGGACCTCTGGACTTTTGCTTGTGCGAGTTCGGAAAATACGGGCGCGGTGAGTTTGGCCCGTAAACTTAACCACTTGAATCAGCGTTCCTCTTCTATAAACAATTCTCTCGATTATCGAGTGATTTTGTCGGTGGAGATGCTGGGATGAACGAGATAATAATATAATATTTGCAACGGTAGGAGTTTATTACAAAACGAACAAAGAGAAACATTCTATAATGCCGTATACAAATACAAATACAAATACGTTTATTTCGTCATCACAGGTAAAGACAATACAGTTGGTAAGTTGGTTAAATACAGTACGAGGACCATGATGAGCCCATTAGGCATACGAAAATACAATTACAAGTTCAGTATTGTTTATTACTTAAAAACCATAAACAGGTACCTAATAATAATTATATCTAAAAGAATGTGTACCGAAGAATGTCGTTAAGAGAATACTCTTTAACTAATACCAAATGCCTTTCCTTGCCTTGTTATTATAAAACCACCAACATTCAGAATGTCCAAACTAGTCCAAAAAACACAAAGAACGACCGCTAAATGAAGTCCTATTAAAAGTGAAAGCTCAAAGCGAAACCTTTTGGTGTCACACACAGATACTAATGAGGGCGACAAAGTACCTCAGAATGAAGGGAAGTGTCACTTCTGCTCCAGACAGACGTACAAAGGTAGCCTATAATCATAAGCCAATGTTTGATGTTGGCTGGTTTTTAACATCAATATTTTTGCTTTTGATTTTGCCTTTTGATAAGCGATTTTTTGAGAAGTGATTACGTTTCTCACTGTTTATATTACAAACCGAGAAAATTATGATAACTAGCTCCAATAAGTACCTATTAATTGTCAGTTTTTGTATGAAAGCTCTCATTTAGGCGACTTCGCCCTACAAATCAGGAAGTCTCCTTAGATCAGCAGCTTTACGCACGCTCGAAAACGTAACGTACTCTATCATAATCACTTTCTGATGGGAATAACCCGGATGAACTCCACAATGTTCCACTAATTATCGTTCCGGAATCAAAATCTCGTTAAACAAGCCCACTTTGTGCCGAACACAGCACAGTGCCCAATGCTCAAACGAACGCATGGATTTACCGAATCACTATATTAATTTTTAATGTCAATCATGAAAACGATTCCGATGCTCGAGTGGATAAAATGCTCATTTGTCACAAGCAAAACATCAGTTGCAATCTTCACATGTGTGTTTGCAGTCTTAACATTTAACAATAATATTTTATGCATATTTAGGTTTTCACACATTAACCCAAAATTTTTAAAGAAATGTTACTTAGTTTTTCCGTTATGTTATTTTTTTACGCAACACAGGTAAACCTGCAGGGCAATCATGTAACTGTATGTACTAACGTTAGACATATTTTAATGTCATTTTTCGGCCAAAGCTCATAAATGTGTACATCAAATATCACATTTTACCTACCGGTAGTACATAATTTACGTAATTTATAGGCTGCCAGTAACAAAAATAAACAACTTATAAAACGGAGACATAAAGATATTAATAATTCAACTTTATGCAATACAGTTATGACAAGCAACAATATAATATATAAGATAAGGTACAAAACATACAGCCAGAAAATGCCGCCAGTATCCGTCAGTAGTGTAGTATTGTACCGAGGACGGTACAATGCCTCAAGGGCCTGTTTTAGATTTAAGTTAGCTTTAATATTATTTAAGTTATTGTTGTATTCTTTTATATATTTGCTTGTAAATAAATGATCGTATCCTAGTGTATCGCGGCATATGCTGAGTTCGCTCCTATTGTCACACTGTAATGTGCGCGGACTTATTGTTTCTGTGTCAGTATTTTTGTGTAGTGTTGCTTTGCTTGTACATTATGTTGTGTGACAATAAACTTTTATTATTCTTATTCTTATTCTATTCTTATGATTGTAGACTTCGTTAAAAAAAATGACATTGAGGAAGTCATTTATACAATTTTACTAAAATACACTTATTAGGAACAATAAAACGTTTCATTATGTCATTATATATACTTGACTTTACGTTCAACCTTAATAGCAGCCAGACGATCGTCAAAACTTCTAATGGTAGTCCTAATGGGAGTTGCTATCGATATTTCCACAGCAAATTGCATGGCGTTAGGAAAGGGAGCGCTTCCTATAATAATATGTAACTTGATAAACGGGGTTTGTTTATTTGTATATATACTACTCAATCACTGGAAAACTGTTAAGAGGCTTTGAATTTACGGACTTATCTGCTAGACGTATATTTAAAGTTAACTGATTATTGGTCCTGCGTTTGTAGGGATAAAACGATTCCTTTAATTAATACATCGGCCACGGGATACCGTACTTGCATGATTTATACCAAATTAAACTTTATTTTGGATATGTCTAACTTGATCTCCCATCACGAATGGAAACCCTTTAAGGTGAAGTCACTTTAAACTAAAATGACGCATTAAATCGTTGTAGTTCTTTCAATACGTGTTTATTTTTGGATCCGACTTCCCGCCTATCCACTAGATGCGCGATGGCACTCGACAACTCCAGGTCTGAATGTGGATTCAATAGTGGATTGTGGATTTGTGGTGTTTTGAGTGGTCAAGACCACCTAAGGATCACCTGTGTCAATTTTCAGCGTGTACCTTAGTCAAAAATTGCAAGGTACAATAACACTCCAGATAATATTGAAAAGTATAAGTTCGACAGCTGACGTTTCGTAAAACTGCTGGTGATGATGTTTTCTTTATGATCGCACTAAGGACTTCCTTAATATGTAGTAGGTATAAAAACAGCGATAGACTGGAATATGATACTGTAGTTTCAAATTGAGTGTCTCGTTTCTCGGCAGTCTGACCCTTATAAATGCTTATACCGTCAGAATCAGGCCCAAACTTGTGTCAAGTAATAACTTAAGTCATATGTCTGAGTCGTTTCATTGTATTCTCGTTATTCTTGTATATGAACCTACTCAATTTCAAGGTCACTTGCCAAAATTGCCTGAGCTGCTATCCATAAAACTTAATAGTACGTTAAGTTATCTCGTTCTGAGAAGATCAAGTGTTTAAGTGACAAGACAATTTAATTTTAATGCTATCTTAGCAAGAATAGGTCTGGCATAATGTTTAACTATATGACTAAGATTTTAAGAGTAAAGAAAAATATCGTGAGGATATAAATGGCGCAAAAATCTTGTCCGGAATGTATATAAGTACAGAACGTAAAAATATACCATTTTCTCAGACCACGAAAACCTGTCTTTGCCGAGCGGGTTTGGAATAAAATAAAATATGAATCGACCAAAGGATTTATAAAAAGGGCGGTTCACAAATAGATTCGTATTTAAGCATCAAAAATTGTATACATCGCATAACCCGGAAAGTCATTCTTAGAGAAAAGTTAATGGACGATCGAATTAGTGAAATGTAATATTTCCCGCCAAACATTAATGCCGCGAGCATAAAAGAGAAAATACAGTGGTTTTATAATTTTGTCCTTGGCGACACAATGAAAATTGATCCTTTTCTCTTTTCTTTGTGAGAACAGCAATGAGCAGAATTGTTGGTCAATCATGCGGTCGAATGCTAAGAACGATTTTCTTTCCTTTTAAGGCGGAGCCGGCATTCATTGGGGTTTTAGATGATAGTTCAAAACTATCGACAAGTTCATCATGGCCGCCAGTACCTATAGTACAAGCTTTTCTTAGTTTGGGACTAGTTCTTTCTGTAACATTATCCAGTAATATTTATTTATTTATGTGTACCAAATTACAACTCAATCAATCTAGTAGAATTAAAACAAGTTGGCTTTGACGGACAGATAGACACACTCGTTTTTATTCCTTTTGAGGTACAGAACCCTAAAATAAGCTGAACATCCGATATCGTAATTTTTATATAATTGAGATCGAATTGTAAAGTGGAGTTTTATAGGAATTGGTGTAGACATTTCAATGATGGTGGTTGTTTTGAGGGAATATTGTTAATACATTATCAACCTTCATAAATCATGTAATGTCATGCTACTAATAACGACAGATACTTATACAAATGATAGAATACCTACTCTTGTATATAATAGGGAATAGTTAGAAATGTACCCTTTATAGCCTATCTGTGTGTTTTTTAAATCTGTTATTAATAATTTGCTGTAAGGTAAGTTTGCTGTAATCTCGAAATTCTACGATTGTGCAAATAACCTATGATCATTTGAAACAAAATTCTATACTACGAACTCTGTGCCTCCAAATCTTGTGATTTTATGTCATATTTTAATTCTCTGTGCTAAACATTTAAAAAAAATTGCATCACACGTGCTATCAATTCGTGGAATATATTAAGGGCGGGTTGCACCACCTTACATTAACGTTAAAATTAGGCGTTTGGAAGCTATCATCCCATAGAAGGGTCATTATTTGGGCGTTTGTTCCAAATCACTTTCGTGGTCACAATTTTTACATTCGTAAAAATAAGTAATTCGTAAGTGAATTTTGTATTAAGCAGTAACGCTGCTAACGCAAACTAGAAATTTTAGAAATAAAGGAAAATAAAGCCGTAATGAAGCCTGAGTCTTCTGGTAGATGTCGCTGTACGCCACCCTTAAGGCGTTGTATAAATGAAGGAAGGATTGACAAATTTCAAGCCGGGTAGCTATCACACCTATAGCTCAGTTACCTAGAGCGACTGGCCGCGAGTGCCGGGAGGTCGCAGGTTCGAATCCTGCTCGGTGCCTAAGTTTTTCAATTTTTCCTTTATTTCTAAAATTTCTAATTCGTAAGTGTTTTATTTTTTTATTCGGATAAATAATTTAATGCCGTTTACGGTTATTTGGTAGAAGTACGGGACATCTACCAACTAACTTCAAAATGCCACCAAAATCTACAGCCAATTCGTCAAAAACGTGTTCACGAAAGCGAGGCACTTGTCCCTTTTCTCCTTCATAAAAATTAACAAACCTCTGCTAACCAAAATGCTATTTGCCCCTTTCTCACAAACACAAATATCAAAGTGATCGAAATGATGTCGACATGTTTGTGTAGCAAATTTTAACGGCATTTTAGGTAAAATAGGTTTAATGTACGTTTATGAATAAGGCCTTTAAAGCCTCCGTTTATAGTTATAGGGCACAATAAAAATCTTGAGGAAAAATTACCGCCACATATTATTATGGTCATCTTTATGTTCTTTTTTACCCACGACGGAACGGAGAAGGTATATGCGTTTAGGGTGAGAGATTGTTTGTTTGTTTGTTTGTTTGTTTGTGTGTGCACACCAATATCTCCAAAACGGCTTGACCGATTTAGATACGGTTTTCTGCAATAGGTTTGTAGTTCAGTCGGGAAGAATTTTAGATAGATTTTACGAAGATAACTCGCCAGGGGGTGCTGCAGTAAACATTTTTCACTTGCTAAAGTGCGTTTAAGGGCGTTTTCTCCGAAAATACTCAGCCAGCGCTTATGATTTCGATACGACTTGAAGAGTACTGCATGCATTTGAAGTCTGAGGATCTGATGATGAAGCAGAAAAACATAGTCGAGTACTAAGCAGAGGTAGATATTCCTTCGTTTGTTTTTGGTCCCTTTTGTTTATGTTGTATTAACACACGTTGTACATGACATTCAGAAGGTCTGATGATGGAGTAGAAACATACCACAGAGAACTTTGCGACGGCATATAGCATCTTGATCGTGATTGGGTTCTTTAGATTGTGTTTGCTGAGCAGCTTCTGTACATGATCTGCTAAGGGTCTGATGATGGATCAGAACAATATTTGAGGGTATAAAGTTAAGTATTTAGTTAGTGTATCGTGTTAAGACTGTTTTGATAGTATTTATTGAGAAGCCTCTGTAGATGAACATCAGAAGACCTGATGATGAAGCACAATAGTATCATAGGGAACTTTGCGAGGGCACATAGGTGGATTACCGTGTTTCGACTACTTTAAATATGTTGCGTTAAAGTAGTTAGATAGGAGAAGCCTAAAATCCGTGGCCCATGTAACTGAAAATGTCATTTACTATTGTACAGTCAAGGGCACCAATATGTATACACTTTTTCACCTTATACCATTGAAATAAGGTCCAAAAATTTATACATATTTATGCCCTCGATTGTACATATATGGTTATTTATTTATCGTATGGCATTTATTGTATTGGCGGTTGCCAGTTTCTGTTGCACTTTTAGAACCACCCAGGGGTCACGTGTAGGGTAGCGGTGGGTACTTTCCCTAGGGACGTGGTGCAACTACAACCCCCATTTGTCAAATGAGTGGGCAACTTGACTGTTAGAAATTCTCAAGCCGCCCGAAGGCCTCCAACTTGGCTTAACGACTGATGTCATAGACAACAGCCGGGATCAACGGCTTAACGTGCCTTCCAAAGCACGGGAGCGCTCAGTTAGTAACCACCCAAAGCGGTCACCCATCCATGTGCTGACCCCGCCCGACATTGCTTAACCTTGCATACCGGTTGCGGCACGCAGGCGCCGCTGGGCCACGAGCGCTCCAGCATATAATTATGGTAAATATCATGTAAGCGAATTTCATGTATTTTTTTTGAGAATAAAGTTTTTTAAACCTCTTGAAAGAAGGGTAGGTAAATGTGAGTTAGGGAGAAAACTATCCACGTGTGACGTGAGGATGCCCGCCTGGTCTTCGGCCCTTAGGTTGGTTTGTTAAAGACATTCGGGGCTCGAAAGTGTTAAATTAGCTCGCCCTTCGGGCTTTCGGCTATTGGGCTCGCATAGCGAGCGCGCTCCAAGAAAAAGCTTCGGGCCTTCGGCCTTACAAGGAACGCCTTCCGACCTCGTATGCCTCGCTCCTTACCTTTGAGATTTAAGCCCTCAAGTTCACTTGTATGGCACTCGAGCCTTGAAAGTGTTGTCTTGGGCTCACCCTTCGGACCTTCAGCCCTCGGGCTCCTATAGTGAATGCGCTCCAATAAGAAGCTATACGGGCCTTTGGCCTTACGTGGTACGGCTTCTGTGCTTGACTCGCTTCTCACCTTCGGGCTTTCGGCCCTCAAGTTCGCTTATAAGACACTCGGGGCTAGTATGTTGACTTGGGCTCGCCCTTCGGACCTTCCACCCTCAGGCTTGAACAGCGAGCGCGCTCCAAGGAAAAGCTTCATGCCTTCGGCCCTACGCGATACGCCTTCTGACCTCGTATGCCTTACCCCTCACCATCGGAGCTTCGGCCCTCAGGTTCGATTGTGAGACACTCGGGGATAGAAAGTGGCCACTTGGCACCTATTTTTGTAGTTTCTTAGGAAAACCTTAAGCAAAAATCAGGAAACTTCGGTAGGAAGCTGATTCTACAACCAGCGCGTTCGAGGGTTCATATATACTTAGACGGCTCTTTCTCTAAAAAGAATAAAATAAAAACAAAATTAAAAATTTTGAAAATACCCCCGACGGATGTAGCTAATTGAAAAATAATTAAATAATTCGGAAATTCCCCGACTGTATAAGAAATAAGTACATAAAGACATCTTTTTTGTTCAATACGGTTAATTGGTTGAGAGTTTATTTACAAGCCCAGAAAAATCCGTCGGGGGCTGCCATTGCCATGTCTGTTCCCATTTGCATTAAAATAATAATATAAGTAATTCGAGGTTACTTAAACGAAGGTATAAGATAAAATGCAACACGCTACAACATGCTACGTAATTTCAAGGCAGGCAAAATGGCAGCCCCCGACGGATTTTTCTGGGCTTGTAAATAAACTCTCAACCAATTAACCGTATTGAAAAAAAAAGATGTCTTTATGTACTTATTTCTTATACAGTCGGGGAATTTCCGAATTATTTAATTATTTTTCAATTAGCTACATCCGTCGGGGGTATTTTCAAAATTTTTAATTTTGTTTTTATTTGTCACATTTTTTACATATGATATCCCTATATCAGATGTAAAAAATGCGTCAAAAAAAGCCCCTGCAAGAGACTTTAATTATGGATTCATTTTAATTTTGACCGTTTAAGGGTTAATTCTATAGCCTAACAGGCTGCGGCTTCATAAACTGCAGCATGACGGTGACATAGTTGGTGACAATCGCGAGGAAGACGAATGGCGTCGTGGCGTCGATGTTGAGCGTGCGCCAGACCACGCAGCGGAAACGCCGCGTGCGCAGGTAGACGAGGGCATCCTGCAGTGCCTTGCGAACCTCCTCATCTGTAATAATAACACATGCTGAATTGTAAAATAATTATTACAAACCAATCAAATATATTTTACTAAACGGTTAAAACTCATGTATTAATTGTCACTCCGGGCGACATGTTTCGAACTCTTCGGGAGTTCTTCCTCAGCATGAGTGCGCCTCGGACTCACGCGGAATGTTTACTGTGGATCTATCTACCCGCCGCCTACCGCAAGGTTCGTGACGTGACGCTCGCGCCGTCTGGGCGGGAGCAGCAGCTCCGTGCTGAAGGTGTTGTGTATGTAAGGTGACGTAAAATACGTGATTTTTGTACAATATAGTTAAAACATGTCTCACGAAAGTTTAAATTCAAACCGATCAAGATTCCTCTACGTACTGGGCCGTATGTGACCCTCAGTTACGCAGGCCTGAGCAAATGAAAATCCGGAGTTCGAATTCCGGTAAGGAAAAATATTTGTTTACACACCATTGACATTAACCTGAGCTTATTAGATCCACTTGAGCAAAGTAAAACATTTTTAAAATGAACGCCTCTCCACTGTATCTACAGCTCACATACAAATACAAATACATATACAAATGCGTTTATTGTTCTCTTTAAATTACAATGGTGTATCGGTTAGTAATACATTACACACACACACACATTACATTACCTACATTTTGATATAATGTACGCATCTACCTAGCCGCAATACTTAGAAACACACACATTAAAACCATTTCTACTAGGAGACATACAGAATTTCTAAAACATTGTATCTCCTGCTTCCGAAAATTACAAATCGGCAAAATTACAAAGTATCGTCGGCGTTTTCGGCGATGATGTAGATATAAAAATATTTTTTTTTTAATTTATTTAAGACAACAAACAGTCGCACAATACAAATAACAAATGTTGTACACGAAAACCTGGAGGTTCATTTATCAATACAAATTGTTAACAAAAACGTACTACTAATAAGAACCAAACTAGGTAGAACCGGTTATAATATAATGATTATGAAGTCTGATTCTCAAGAGTAAGGAAAATATAAATCTACATCTATCATCATCTACGAGTATCTTAAACTCGTTAATCGTTACACGTAAAACAACAATACAGAATAAAAACAAAATTAAAAATTTTGAAAATACCCCCGACGGATGTAACTAGCTAATTGAAAAATAATTAAATAATTAATTCGGAAATCCCCCGACTGTATAGGAAATAAGTACATAAAGACATCTTTTTTTTTCAATACGGTTAATTGGTTGAGAGTTTATTTACAAGCCCAGAAAAATCCGTCGGGGGCTGCCATTGCCTGCCTTGAAATTACGTAGCATGTTGTAGCGTGTTGCAGGTTATCTTATACCTTCGTTTAAGTAACCTCGAATTTTAATTTAATGCAAATGGGAATAGACATGGCAATGGCAGCCCCCGACGGATTTTTCTGGGCTTGTAAATAAACTCTCAACCAATTAACCGTATTGAAAAAAAAAGATGTCTTTATGTACTTATTTCCTATACAGTCGGGGGATTTCCGAATTAATTATTTAATTATTTTTCAATTAGCTAGTTACATCCGTCGGGGGTATTTTCAAAATTTTTAATTTTGTTTTTATTTTATTCTTTTTAGAGAAAGAGTCGTTTAATATATGAATCCTCGAATGCGCCGGTTGTAGAATCAGCTTCCTACCTAAGCCTCCTGATTTAAGCTTGAGGTTTTCCTAAAGAATCACAGAAATAGGTGCCAAGTGGCCAATTTCTATCCCCGAGTGTCTTACAATCGAACTTGAGGGCCGAAGCTCCGATGATGAGGGGTAAGACATACGAGATCAGAAGGCGTATCGCGTAGGGCCAAAGGCACGAAGCTTCTCGTTGGAGCGCGCTCGCTGTTCGAGGCTGAGGGTGGAAGGTCCGAAGAGCGCGCCCAAGTCGACATTTTCTAGCCCCGAGTGTCTTATAAGCGAACTTGAGGGCCGAAAGCCCGAAGGTGAGAGGCGTGTCAAGCACAGAAGCCGGCTCATCATCATCGTCATCATTATTTAAGAGTTTCACTCTTGTCGATGCAGTTTTCTCCAGTCCGTCCCACGTAAGGCTAAAGGCCCGCAGCTTCTTATTGGAGCGCATTCACTATAGGAGCCCGAGGGCTGAAGATCCGAAGGGTGAGCCCAAGTCAACACTTTCAAGGCTCGAGTGCCATACAAGCGAACTTGAGGGCCTAAATCCCAAAGGTAAGGAGCGAGGCATACGAGGTCGGAAGGCGTACCTTGTAAGGCCGAAGGGCCGAAGCTTCTTCTTGGAGCGCGCTCGCTATGCGAGCCCAATAGCCGAATGCCCGAAGGGGAGAGCCTAATTTTACACTTTCGAGCCCCGAATGTCTTACAAGCCAACCTGAAGGCCGAAGACCCGATAGGTAACCTCACGTGGATAACTTTCTCCCTAACTCACATTTACCCCTATTTCAAGAGGTTTAAAGAATTTTATTAAAAAAAAAAACGAAATTCGCTTACATGATATTTACCATATATGTACAATAGCATATGACATTTTCAGTTACATGGGCCACGGATTTTAGGCTTCTCCTATCCAACTACTTAATCGCAAAATATTTAAAGCAGTCGAAACACGGTAATCCACCTATGTGCCTTCGCAAAGTTCCCTATGATACTATTTTGCTTCATCATCAGGTCTTCTGATATTCATCTACAGAGGCTTCTCAATAAATACTATCAAAACAGACTTATCACGATTCACTAACTAAATACCTACCTTTATACCCTCAAATATTGTTCTGATCCATCATCAGATCCTTAGCAGATCATTGTACAGAAGCTGCTCAGCAAACATAATCTAAAGAATCCAATCACGATCAAGACGCTATATGCCGTCGCAAAGTTCTCTGCGGTATGTTTCTACTCCATCATCAGACCCTCTGAATGTCATGTACAACGTGTGTTAATACAACATAAACAAAACAGACCAAAAACAAACGAAGGGATATCTACCTCTGCTTAGTACTCTACTATGTTTTTCTGCTTCATCATCAGATCCTCAGACTTCAAATGCATGCAGTACTCTTCAAGTCTTATCGAAATCATAAGCGGTGGCTGAGTTTTTATGGAGAAAACGCGCTTAAACGCACTTTAGCAAGTGAAAAATGTTGACAGCAGCGCCCTCTGGCGAGTTTTCCTCGTAAAATCTATCTAAAATTCTTCCCGACTGAACTACAAACCTATTGCAGAAAACCGTATCTAAATCGGTCAAGCCGTTTTGGAGATATTGGTGTGCACACACAAACAAACAAACAAACAAACAATCTCTCACCCTAAACGCATATACCGTCTCCGTTCCGTCGTGGGTAAAAATAAGACACAAAAAGAAATGGTGTAAGCCGTGTTACGAAAAGGACCCAGCTCAGCAAGATGCTGGCTATAAACTTACAGCCAGCGCTGGTCTTCCGCAATATCTTCCGTATCTAGATTAGCACAAGCGTAGCCGTAGGTACAATCATCTCACAGATATCCTCACATCTAGCAGAATACACGTACGCTACGTCATAATAAAAAAATAAATACCTGTGCAAGTCAAGAGCTGATCAGATAAAGCAGTTCTTATCTTATCAACCTCCTCAGCACACAGCTCTGCAAGCATCGGCGAAAGCACACTTACGATGCTGGTGATCAAAATCTGAATGACGTATCCGTTGTCAGCAGCAATCTAAGCAAATTATTAGTTGTTAAATAATATATTTGAAATGTTTTATACTTCGTTTTAGGTATTGGGCATATTGAGAATAATAATAATAAGAACAGCTAATCTTTAAAACTCGGAGGATAGGTGAAATGACGATGGTACTGTGATGGTATCTAAAAATTAGTTACTAGCAGTATTTAAACTCCATGTATAATTAATTGGAACAGCAAAAAACGAATCAAAGAGAACAAAGCTACTACTTATTAAAACTATGAGAACAGACTACTAAAGAGAACAAAACTAAAACTTTATATGATTTTATTTATGATTAAAAAGCTCAAGGCAATCTGAGAAAATAAGCAATGTATCGAAGAATTTTCATGTTTCATTTCATTGGTTCATGCAAAAAATAATAAGCAACTAAAATTGATTTCAAAAATTTCCAAAATTAATACTAACGGCTCGTTTCTCGATCAAGTTATTGAAAACCGTGAACACAAAAAGGATGACCTCTCGAAAGTCACCAACAAATTTAATAGCGATCTGGAACAAATTTCAAAAATTTCAATCGATTATGTCAGCTGCCAGTTCCAAACCTGTTCCAGAATAATGCAATATGTCAAAGAATACAAATCTAGAAATAAAGGAAGAATTGAAAAACTTAGGCACCGAGCAGGATAAGGAGGAGGAGGAGGGATAACTTTTTCAATTCTTCCTTTATTTCTAAATTTGTAGTTTTCGTTAGCAGCGTTACTGCTTAATACAAAATTTATGTCAAAGAATATTAGATATATAATTTTATGTCACACCTGGCCATAAAGTGGCCATTATCGCACGCTCCGCGCGCGAAAAAACCCACTTCCTGGCCAGGGGGTGACATAAAATTTTGTACTTACCACGGGCGATAATAAAGAAAGCCTCAGATCGCATATTTATCGCCCTTGCCTTCGGCTCGGGCGTAAAATACCTGCGATCTGAGACATTCTTTGTTTTATCGCCCTTGGTAAGTAATGTACTATTATTAAGGGTGTGCTCAACCAAAATATTTTTTACTTTATACCAAAGCAGAACTTACCATAAATTTGAGAACTTTGAACTTGTCTTCTATGACATCATAAAGATTTTTGTATCCATACACGATTTTTTTTACCGTCGATATTTTGGCCCGTGTATAATCCTTCTGTTTCATTTCTTGCAAACACTGCTCAGCAGAAATTCGAAGTGTTTCCATTTGGTGTCTGAATATTTCTAGCATGATGATAACTGGTATCAAAGCTATATCCCTGCTGTATGCAACGATTACGCTTGAAATGACGAGCAAGATGGTATTGTGCCACTGCCTGATGTAAATGATAACGAAGGGTGATAGTCGGAAGAAAGTTATTAAATTTAAAAATCTTAACAGATGAGTCTCGTCCTCTATGTACGCGGAAACATGCATCATTGCTTCAACTCGATGCATATCGGACATGTAGTCAGAGAAGAATTTGTCTTGCGTATACATTGCCACAAGAATTAGCAAATAATATTCAAATATCTCTAAACAGGTTTTTACTCGAAAATCGTAATCTAACAGAAATGTGAAGTGTTTCCAAAGCATAATAATAGGTAAAATAATATTTGCCAAAATAATATAGGCATTAAAAAACGGCAAGGTCTTAATTTTTTTCTGGAACTCATCAAATAAAGTTATACGTTTAGAAGAACAAATAAGAGTGATTTTTTGAAATACTTTCTTTAAAACATGCACTATTTTCATCTTGATGGAAGAATGAACCGAGACAAAAAATAAGGAGGAACTGTAACTGGGCGGCGAGGCTGACGCGAGGAAAACAACTGTCCCAAGTTCTACAAAAAAAAAACTATCAATATGTATTTAGGTAAAGCTATTAATTGAAATACCGATACAAAAAACTTGTTGTGAGCCGCACTTCCATGGTGATCTGTATAATACTGGATAAGGTCAAAGATAATAAATACTATTCACTTCAATGATTACTTTTGTACCGATATAGCGCGATGATTATTTCTCATTATAGATGTTTATTGTGACAGTACAGAGTTTTACGAATAATTATAATGTGGGCGGATGCAAGTACATATATTTCAAGTGGGCCTGCTGCACCTTTCTCTATAAGTTTCTGATTTGATCTTCTTATAGGATCGATGAGGCCGACCTACTGTCATTTTCTCCTGCCCATATTTGCTAAGTAGATTTATTTTATTAGTTTACCAACTAATTTATGGCTAAAGACCGCTACTCACGACACAATTTTACGGCCGCTGAAGTGAAATGTTGAAACTTTTTATGACTTAATCGCCAAAGGGGAGATTTTATCGTACAGACCGGTTTAGTTTAAATCTAATTTTTATTAAGTTAACAATATCGGAGTAAAAATCAGCTAGAAATAAATTACTTGTAAAAAGTTGTTATAGGTTGCCACGGTTGACGGTGTTCTTGATTAACCATAGGGTTGGTTTTTAAAATTGTTTTACCCATAATGTATATATCGCGAGTCATCGTCACCAAGCGATGCATTGTCTATCATTCTTCTGAATGTGACTAATATAATATTTGCTGTTAAAACAATAATATCTGGGCGGCAGAGCTTTGCTCGGCGTTTTCCCGGGCATGAGACCTAGCTAGTTCGATTGCTCGTCCCCGAAAACCCCCACATACCAAATTTCATCAAAATCGTTAGTCGCCGTTTCCGAGATCCCCGAAATAAATAAATAAGTAAATAAATATACAAGAATTGCTCGTTTAAAGATATAAGATTAAGAGGGTGCGAACAATTACAAGCGAGTCCACTAGCGCCACTCGTGAAAAATAGTGATTATTAAAATTTGACGATAGATATTTCAAAAATGCGAATGCTATAGGTATACTGTATTTTGTATTTAAGTACCTTTTGAATACCTACATCAAACTAGTTTTTACGGCCGTTTTATTTTTGAGCTCGTAGATCGAAGAATCTAGCAACGTAAAAACTAGCTTGGTGTATTCAAAAGGTACTTATATACAAAATAACAACAACAACAACAACAAATACTCTTTATTGCAAACCTCAATTAAAGGAATTAAAGGACACAGTACAATACAAAAAGACACAATAAGTAGAGGCAAACAACAGGCGGTCTTAAATACAGTACATAGCATTCGCCTTTTTAAAATATCTATCGTTAAATTTAATAATCACTGTTATTCACGAATGGCGCTAGTGGAATCGCTCGTAGTTGTTCGTCCCTCTTAAGTCATATATTTTACTCGAATTAAAGTGGTCTAGCTTTTAAAACTAAACTACTTCAGAAGCCAACTAATATTATACTTACCTAAAAATCAAGGCATGTGTTGGCTAAAGCTAGAGTAGTAAAAAGAGTAGAGTTAGTAGTAGAGATAAATATGAGTCAGTTAGAAATTTAATAAAGAGAATTGAATGTTTTATTATAGATCCAGGCGTAAATATAATTATCAAAGTAATGAAAAATATAAGCCCAGCCAATTAAAAGCTTCAACCTTCATGTTTGAATTTAGACATTTTTATTCCAAAAACGTGAATTTCAGACACAAAAATTTAATTTTTGTGACACATTTTGCCATAGCAGGTAGGTATTACCTATCCTTAAATTGTCCAATACTTTTAGAGGTATTTTAATATCTATTTTAGCGATATGAAACTCTTTTTTTATAAAATTAAGAGTTTTAGTTTTAAAACCAATTTATGAAAGAGGTAAAAAATGGTTTCAAATTATTTGTGGCAGATATGTTTTCAGTGTGAAAATACTGTGTAAAATCAGTTTCAGTATAGAATCATTTACACGCGTGGAATTAATGTGGACAATAACGTGTGTATGGTAATTATAGGGCTCGGTTGATGGATTAAGGTTTAAGGTATGTTAAGAAACTCCAACGCAACTGGCGTTGGCAAAATTGTCCTGGCCATATTTAAGGACCAACTTTTTCATCTCCGACTTTCGCACGAACTTTTGCTTAACGAGCGCCTACTGCCAGTATACACGTGCTGGCAGTCATCCAATTCTGTGAAATGAAAACGAAGCCATTTAAATTAGTTAACTTACGCCTGTTTTTTTTTTTAATTCGTTAGATTATTTATCGGCAATATAAGAAGATGTTTTAATTCAATAACAACACAATACGAGTACAATGTACATACAACAACTAAATTTGATCCCTCAGATCGGAACCCTGGGGGAGGGTAGGTAATACCCATACGGCCGCATCCCCCGATGGATGGCCTAATTATTCACTAATGTTTGTCTATTACTTGATCTTCAAGTATGTGAATATAATCATGTGTGTGTGTGTATATATGTGGTGTGGAGTTCTTGGCAGTGAGTAAGATCTCCAGAGTTCCCGAGGAAGCGCTGTGTTGAAATTAGGGACTTGCATTTAGGTATAATGTCGCGGTCAACACAACAAATCCTCAATTGTCAGTAAAGGGAATTCTCCTTGAATCGCAAGCGTCCATTTAAAGAGGCCGAACTGAAAATCAGCAACTGAAGGTGAAGCATCCGATGGCTAACATTACGCTGAGGCTGGTTTTCCACTATAGCTATTATGCTACGCAGCTATGCTGCGAGGATGCGCTACGAGCTATGAGACCGTTTCCACTAAAGCTACGCTGTAGCTGTACGAGGTAGATGCGCTATGAAGATGCGCAACGCAGCCGCGAGGTAGCTGTGCGAGGAAGATGCGTTTCATTCACGAAGGCGCGCCCCTCCACAGCCCAATCCGTACCATTGCGCATAGATTAGTAGGAGATTCGCTATGGAGGGACGTGACGTTGTGGATGATGGGCACTATACGCATTGCCAAAATCAAACACAAAAATCTATAATGTACCTAAGTTAATTAGGCTAAGAATTTTCTTTATATACTACATAGTCTTGTATTGTAATTTGTGAAATGTATAATGTTAATAACATGGCAATAAAGTTAATTTGAGTTTAAGGCGCTACACTGAGAAATTTGGAGACTTTGAAACGCTGTCCTGCCCAGACTAGCCACTGACTGCCCAGACCAGAGATGGCAGGATCTTCATGCGCCAAAGTCCTGGTACAGATTCACCCCGCTACCGTATCCGCAACGAACGAGATTTAGCTCGTGTTTTTGGTTCAAATTCTGTTTGATATCAACGGATTTTATTTTCTCGTGTTCATTGCTGAGTATAACTCGTTAAATATCAATCGTGTATTTTTACTTTTGTTAATGTTACTGTCGCCGCCTGTTCTTGTTGAAACATTACTTCAAAACCACACACTACACTTATACACATATGAACCATACGCTTACTATTCTAGCCTCAGATCAACTGTTGTTTTTTATATACGACACACTTATCT
The DNA here is from genome assembly GCA_951800055.1 of Cenopis cana. Lineage (NCBI taxonomy): Eukaryota > Metazoa > Arthropoda > Insecta > Lepidoptera > Tortricidae > Cenopis > Cenopis cana. The sequence continues at coordinate 4,546,594 of OX637473.1, forward strand.
AAGTCTAAGCACAATTTTCACCATATATTCTCTAACTTACGCCACAATATGCACTAAAATACATAACCTTAAAACCACACCGCCTGTGATCACTGCCCGCGTTTCGATAACAGAACCGGTTCCGCCTCGCTGTCGCTTATGTACTTGCACTCAATATGCCTAGTAAACAACTGCGAGTAGGTTTGTTCAATGCCGGCTCGTTGGGAACTAATCATGACAATTTTATAGCGGCTTGTACTCAACTGGACATGGATGTGTTAGCCATTAATGAGACTTGGCTAAGGGGGGGGGGATGAAGGCCGCGCACCTATACTCCCAGGGTATAGGCTTCGCCACAATCCACGACCCCAGGGCTTACGTTCGCGCGGAGGAGGTGTAGGATTCTACATAAAGCGAAATGTCAGCGCTCGCAACTTATCACACCCGGTAGATCCCCAGCACAAGTCCATAGAACAAATGTGGTTACATATGACTGTACAGGGGAAAAAAATTGTAGTAGGTACGGCGTACCGCCCTCCCTGGCAGAACGTTGACCTATTTCTAGACGCCATATCTGACACTATTAGCTCACTATCTAATTATGACAACTTAATAATATTGGGTGATTTCAATATTAACTTAATGACTACTTCTGACCCTAAAATTTCTAAGTTTAACCATTTTTTAACCAGTTTCAACCTAGCACAATTGGTAACAGACCCCACACACTTCACTAACACTAGCCAAACACTGATTGACGTGGTTTGCACAGATATGAATGCCAAAAAAGTAAATAATGTACACATTGGTTCACTTTATGGACACTGCCTTGTTATGTGCGAGTTCAATTTAAAGCGAACAAAATCAAAGCCTTATACCATAACACACAGGCCCTTTAATAATATCATTCATTCGAACTTTGATATCGACCTGCAGAGTGTAAGGTGGGATCTGATGTCTGCCTTGTCAAATGTTAACGAAAAGGTTGAAGTATTAAATCGGCATATCATCTACCTATTTGATTTACATGCACCCATTAAAACATCAATAATAAGGGGACCCTCTCACCCTTGGATTACAGACACCGTAAAGCTAATGATGCAAATCCGTGACCGGGCTGCTGCAGATTATCATAAATCAGGTGAAGAGAGTAAAAAAATATATTATAAGGATCTTAAATCCACAGTAAATAAAGCACTATATAACGAAAAATCAGCTTATTTCAACCAGAACATAAATAATAATATTAATAATCCTAAAAAGCTTTGGAAAAATCTTAAGACAACTATTTTGCCTAAAAAAAATGTAGAATTGCCCGCTTTTTTCAACAATCCTGACGTCATAAACGACCACTTCCTGAACCTACCAGCAGCATCACAAGTAACCATTTCTCAATTAACCTACTATGAGTACCATAGGTTCAATGATTCTTTGTTTCATATTGAAACAATTAGCTCGGATAAACTACTTAAAATTATCAAAAGTCTAAAATCAAATGCAGAAGGCAGCGACTTAATTAATTTAAATTTATTATGACTTTTCCATACACCATAGACTTATTGACCAACGTGATTAACACATCCATTTTAACCTCCACCTTCCCCGACCTCTGGAAAACAGCAGTTGTGCGCCCACTCCCTAAAAACTCCAACCCAACCGAGCTAAAGGACTTAAGGCCAATCAGTATATTACCTTGTATATCAAAGATACTGGAAAAGGCTGTATGCACCCAACTGACCGATTACCTTGAGAACAATTGTATCTTACCAGATGTGCAGTCGGGCTTCCGTAAGGGGCGAAGTACGGTGACTGCCCTGCTTGATGTCACAGATAACATCTTGTGGGCTCAGGATAAGGGTATGTGCACGCTGCTTGTGCTGCTTGATTTTTCCAGGGCTTTTGATTGTATAAATATTAACTTGCTATTATCTAAGCTGAGTTACTACGGTTTTGATGACAGTGCTCTGTATTGGTTCCATAGTTACCTTTATAAGAGATCCCAGTATGTTAAACTGAGCCTAAGTGATGGTTCAACCAAACTTTCTTCCACAAAGGGTATAACTAGAGGTGTTCCGCAGGGCTCAATTCTTGGCCCTATCCTTTTTATTTTATACACAGCAGACATCAGGACTTGCATTACACACTGCAAATATCATGTGTACGCAGACGACATACAAATATACATTTCATGTAAACCTTCAGATATTGACAGTGCAATACAGAAACTTAATACTGACCTTGAAAATATCGCCTCCTGGGCTGCTAGTAATAGTTTAGTGCTTAATCCCACCAAAACACAGTATATTATTTTTGGCACAATTTCACAGATAAATAATATCAAACCCACTATAAATGTCAAACTGTTAGGTGAACGCATAGAGCGTGTACATGAGGCACGAAGTCTGGGCCTTATTATGGATAGTGGGCTAAGATTTGAGAAGCATGTTGCGGACTGTGTTAGAAATTGTTTTTACAGGCTCAAAACACTCTATAATATAAGATCTTTTATTAATGAAAACTTGCGCATACAGTTAGTGGAGTCGCTCATTCTGTCCAAATTAAACTACATGGACTTAGTATATGGACCCCGAATCCTTGCAAAAACAAAGCGACTAATCCAGCGGGTACAAAATGCCTGTGCTCGGTTTTGCTTTGATATTCCACCAAGGGCACATGTCACCCCATACTTAAATAAACACAACATCCTAAAAATGGAGCATCGCCGCAAGCTTCATCTGGCATGTCTTCTTTTTGGAGTAATAAAGCACAAAACACCAGCATATCTCTTCGACAAATTGTCATGGTTATCGTCCCGGAGGGCTCACGGTACACGCCAATGCAGCATACAGCTAATGACTCCTCAACATGCGTCGGCGGCCTTCCGAGGCAGCTTTAGATACGTGGCGACTCGGTGCTGGAACATTATCCCTCCACCTTTCAGGAATTTTCGTAGTATATGTAGTTTTAGAACATCTGTAAAAAAACATATTTGTGAACATCAGCGACGACAGGAAGCACTAACACTTGATACAAGTTGTTTTTAAAAATTATTGATATTTGTTGGCACTCATAGCAGTAGTTGATATGTATATAGTTACCTGCAATCTCTGTCCCGTTTACTATAAGTCATACATAAGGCCTCCCTCTGAAGATGCCCGGATAAACATAAACAAAAGATGTATAGAGGTTATGTTTTAAACCATGTCCTGTCATGTGTTATATTTGTGGCAACAACTTGGAACCTGTAGATAAAATGCAATTATTAGTTAATAATAATGTATTATAATATAAATATAGGATATAGGAACCTTTAATAGTAGTAAAATTAGTCTTACCGAATTTTTCTGTCCCCATTGTATGAAATGTCATGCGATGTGATATTGGCAATTGTTTTCCATTAAGTATAACTTTTGTCTTGTTTTGTGTTCTACTTTTTCATCTTTTAAATATGTTAGAATTAATCATAAATGATAAACTGTGTCTCTTTTGTTATATTGTTGTGTGTAATTTGTGGAAAGGTTTTCGCCATGTCGTCCGCACGGCCACGAGTAAATAGCTTGTTCGCTGCCAGATGGCGCTAACCGATGCAGACGCATCGGCTGCGTTCACTTTTATTTATTAGGGCCGTGACAGACGACATGTTACGTAACGTGGCCTACAAATGGTCTCGCCGGAAGACCAGCGCTGACTCTTGAGTCAGCATTATGCTGAGGCGGGACCATTCGTGACAAACGAACTGCCTGTTGTTATAGTTTTAAGTCTTGCTCAATTTTTAATTTTAATTATAGTCTTAAGTTCTTGTAAAACACTGTTTGTCACGAATAAATTATTTTCAATTTCAATTTCAACTAGCAAACAGTAGGGGCTGATTTTCAGATATATGATTCTTGACTATATGATTGTGGTACTGACAATAGCGAAACATGATTGCTTAAAATTTTCTCGATAAAAAATAAATCCAAAGTCGAGTCTATATTTTCCTTTTTTTCTTCAGCCTACTAAAACAACGCATTATTAAAAGACACGATTAAGTTAATATGATGGTATTTTACCTCATGTAGGTACTGACAAGAGGAAATTTAATAAACCTGCACACAGTCAGATATTTAACGAGATTTGTCTAAAAACCTATTCTCGGAGAGGGTTGCATCCCGTTTTGTCGTGAGCGAAAAACAAAGGGTGTCTCTTTCAATCGATATATCGCCTTAAGTTTGAGCCCTAGACAAATCGTCAGCTTCCTTAAAAGAATTGTAGGTACTCACAGGTTGAAGTCGCGGGATTGAATGGGTATCACCCGCGAAGCCGAGGCGGAATCGTCAAATTTGAAGGTCAGAGTTTAAATATAATATCTCTATTTATAGCTTGAATTTTGCGCGTCTAAAAGAATTCTCTGCTTTCCACGGCCACGCTTTGTTTATAGAATGGCTTCAGGTTTTCCCGAAGGACTATAATTTAGGATACCTACTTCAGAAATGGATGATCAAAGTGTTAAGCATTATAACGTTTTCAAAAAAGTGCTAGATCAGGCCGTAGGGTTGTTTGCCAATGTCGTTATGTATAATAAAGAAAGCTAAAAAGTTAATAGCCACTTAATAAACATCGTGTAGGTACAACAAACGACTACCTAGTTGATTATGTGATTATGATGTATACTTACCATTTCAAACTTACGCGGGGTAAATCTGTCATTATTAGTATTGAAAAAGAAATCTTATATCTTTAAACGAGCATTTCTTGTTTATATCTATATATATTTCTTTATATCTATGTTTCTTTATTTCTGGGATCTCGGAAACGGCTCTAACGATTTTGATGAAATTTGGCATGTGGGGGTTTTCGGGGACGAGCAATCGATCTAGCTAGGTCTCATGCCCGGGAAAATCTTGCCGCCCAGATATTTTATACTTAGCTATCATAAACATGATTGAAACCGTTATGTAAGCGCCCTCGGGTATGTAAAGTTATACGCCAAATTGACATATAGGAAGATTGCCGGCCTCCGACACGCAACGGCGACATTAACCCCACATTACAGCCGCAAATAATTTTGTTCCGTTCGGCGCAATCTAGCTGATAATGCTTTATAAAGCGTACGTACGTTAGTTTTCAAATAATGCGTTTGTTCATCATCATAATGTGGTGGGTCAGGATTTAGCACAAAAAAAAGTATAACAAGGCATAATAACAAAAGAGTTACCTACCTAATGTTTTTATGTCTCTTGTAAAAAATGCACATTACTATTATAACAAATTGCGATTACCACCATGCGGTGCAGTTTTTTAGGAAAAGTCCTTGAAGATTGTAATAGTTCATAATGCATAAAATGGTTGCAAACTAATTTACCCCTTAATGAGATATGCATATAGAAGCTTTTTTTATTTGTAAAGGGTCCAATTGGAAAATGACACAATTTGACACACTCCTTGCGATATTTCCATGGAATGCATGAAGTATACTTCATAAGTAGTATACTTTCTATCCCTAAAATCATTCCTTGAAGGGATGAAAATATATTTTTTTATGACTGGGCTTACAAACATGTAATACAAAGGAAATCAATATAGTGAACACTAGGAGTGTGGTTGATCTATAAACACAAGTATTAAAACCACTCTGCAATCTGATATGCTCTCTCTGTGTACGTAGTCGAATATCGTCAGCTTCTTTACGGAACATCGCATTTCACTTGATTATGTCGATCTAAATCTGACCTATGCTAGTTTAAAATAAGGTTTACTTTTACAGAAAACAACAAACCAATATTGACTTTAATCAATTTAAGCGACTCAATCTGCAAAAAGCTACTCTGAATCAGCGGAACACAATCGCCAAGTATTAAAAGGATTAAATTGTGATAGACTCGAGGCCATTTTAAGGCACGAGTGAATAAGCATCTTCTAGGTGAGCTCGCTTCACCGTCGGCCTCATCTTTGCCACTGGCTAGGTGCTGGCCAAGAGCAATCCTATTTTTAATAAAAGAAAAGACTGTTATCAAAGAATTCGATTTGTTGGTACACTCAGTGGTAGGCGATAGGCGTAGCCGATGGAAGCATACAACAACGCCAGGGCTATCATATCCTTTTTTTTTTAATTTCTATTCATGATTGGATTACTGGTTTCCGTTGCGAGCACTGTGGTTGAGAGGTTAGCCTTTCCGTGACAATGTCATAAACTTCTACGGAATCAGGATCGAAGCATATTGGAAACTAATTCTTGGCAGGAATATGCAAATATTTATTGAAGCCTACAATGTTTTGGAGAAGCTCCAAAGTCGAGCGATCTTAGGAAGCGATCGGAAGCTAAAAATAAATAGGTATAATTTTCTTTCCCGTTCACGGGACAATGGTGTCCCGGACCTTTGGGAGGCGTGCGCGGAGCCGAAGTACCGAGGCACCGAAGTACCAACGAGTACCACATAGCCAACACGTAGAGGCCCTTTTGACAATTTAATGAAATGCAAGGGATACACCGAGCGGATGCTGTCCCTGCCCGTGTCATGGGACGCACACAGAGACAGCACCCGCTAGGGTGTATAAGAACTATTGCTGATTGATGGAGTCTAAATGAACTGGGCTATTGGGTGAATATGATGGACTAATGGCTGGGCTATTGGGTGAGACAACGGACGCCTGCCTAATAAAACTGTCTCAGATTTTTATTTAATAGGTATAATTATTATTATAATTTTCGGACTACGTCGTTGTGAAACCACTACAAATAAAAAAACAATCAATTTGAGAATACCTATTTATGTCAATCACTATTGTATTTTTTTTAGACAGTCTTGTCAATATTTTGTCGTTGCTCGTAATATTGTTCCATACATTTTTTTTCTCTTTTTTTAACAAAAATATATATTTACAATAGAAAATATAAAATTAACTAATATATACATTCCCCAAGGTCACTGCCCTTGGGGATGGTGCCCATAAGGCTGGCCACATTTCCTCGTTGGATAGCTATACCTATCCGTTGGCCGAGGAAGTAGCCAGCCCTATAGTCAGCCGTATTTTCTGACAATTTTTATTGTATAGTCTAACATAATCCTAATCCTAATATTAAAGACGTGAAATTTTGTGCGTATGTATGGATGTATTGATGTACGTTCCACTTAATCTCAAAAACTACTGAACTGATTTCTATGAAACTTTCCAGTATTATAGCTTAGACATCAGAATAGGACATAAGCTATAATTTATATGAAAATTCATCCCCCTAGGGGGTTAAAAGGGGGTGGTCATTTTGTATGGAGATCAAAATTATCTTTAAGATAGAAACTTGAATCATCTTAATAGACTAAGCATAAAAATGGAATAAAAAAGTTATGTTTTCATTGTGAAAAAGGGGTTGAAAATTTGTATGGGGAGCCAATATTTTTTTAAACGAGAAACTTGACATTTTATTTATAAATAGACCTAGCAATAAATTATGAGAAATATAATTTCAGCGTTTTTCTAAATTCACTGTTTGAAGGGGTGAAAAGGGGATTGAAACATTGTATGGGCAACCTGAGTTTTTTAAAGTGAGTAACTTCATACTTGGGAAGTAGACTCTCAGTTAAAATATAAGAAAAGTAATTCCAGTGTTTTTGAAAATTCAACCGTTAAGGGACAAAAGGGTGTTGAAAAATATGGAAAACGTGTATATTCGAATTAAGGGACTACACACTGGTTCTACGCAGATGAAGCCGCGGGAAAAAGCTAGTACAGCAGAATCCGGATACAGCGACCGTCAAGGGACCGGCGATATTGCGTCGCACTAACGGGACATCGTACAAAACGGACTGATTTTCTTTGAAAATGTTTGGTATATTGGTGATTTAGCTGTCATTAAAAGCGGTAAAATGTTATAAGCGGAGTCATTATAAGCGGATTCTACTGAACATAATATGCGGAAACTAGGTCTATGTCCATCAGATCTATCATCATCATCTGATGATGATGATGATAGATCTGATGGACATAGACCTAGTTTCCGCAAGACCGGTCATCATCATGATATGATGAATCATCATCATGTCAGCCGAAAGACGTCCACTGCTGGACATAGGCCTCCCCCAAAGAGTGCCACAATGACCGGTCGTGCGCCACCCGCATCCAGCGGACTCCCGCGACCTTTACCAGGTCAGATCTATCACATGCAGTTTTTAAATTTCAATTCAATTCTCTTTATTTGTATATCCAAACAAACTAGGTATATACATTTTAAGACAAATAATCAATTTTAGATTACCCATTAGAGTATTTTAGACCAATTAATTTAATGATTGAATAAGGAATTAATTCCGAATATCTTATCTTATACAAAACTCCATTACCGCGACCTATCACACGCCTTATTAAAGCCGATCGAACACCGTAAATCGTATTCAATCGTAAAGGCACAGTAAGCCAGAAAAAACGATACCCTTCCGAGTCAGTGCAAACAAATTGTCAATAAAGGTTTACGATACCTGCAGGGGCTGTATTGGAGTCACACAATTATCACATTGAGCGCCTCCTAGGCTTGGGCAAACATCGGTGAGTAAATATATATACTCAATGGAGGTAAAGAACTGCTAAAAAGGTTGTCAAGTGCTGGTTAGTACCTACATACATTTATTCTAATCGATCAATCGTGTTTTCCCGATGACCAATGGATAATGTATAAATATTATACAAGTACAATTTGGAAATGAAATTCAAATTCCGCATTAAAACGATACATATTAATTTGAAAGATAATTATTATAATTAACATTCTATTGAATATTTATAGAAAGGCAGTTTGTTTACATTTTAGCTACATACAATTTATGTTTCATTAAATTATTTACCGACAACTAACCAGAAACAAAATGAATTCTGCAACTTCCAATTACAGTACAATTAATTTGAATTTGACACTAAAATTATACTGTTGTTACTGTTATTGTCAAAATTATAGTAATGTAATAAGGTTTTTATACTCGTCGACTACAATATTACAATTACAACTTCATAGACCATTGCACAATATTATACATTTTAAGCTGAACTAAAAGTCTATGCTCTATGGAGTAATATAATATTTCATTGTAAAACTGCGCGGAGAATCGAAATATCATTCAAAAATAGAACGCCGTAATTTGATGAAAAAAATTAAGTTTAAGGAGACTCATTTTATGAATATTTCAACAGTGATAGTGCTTCCCGCGCTTCTGAACGTAAAACCGTCAATGCACTTGTCAAATTGTCTACCTACTTAAACGGTCGTCTGGATACTGGCCATAATCATTAGAAAAAAACTTAAAATATCTTGCATCGTGATTGGTCGAAATTTGACATGATGCCAAAGGCGGGCATGGACTGTTTTTTTTTTTCTTCTTAACAGGGCACCGGCCCTGTGGGAATTGTTATTACAAATTTACAATACTTGTGATATTATCGTAAATTTCATAATTATTTAGACTTGTTTTCAATATTCATCAATACCCACGTGATACGTATTGTGATATGTGCAGACCACGTGCTATTAATCACCGTGTAACCCTCATGCACTAATGAGATCGTTTCAGCGGCAACTTTCTATTATTTTGTTATTTTCGTGGACTCGTAGAAAAAGTATTGTATACAATAGTTATATAATTAGCTTTTTGAGTCTCGAACCTTACTTAGACCACTCGGCAAGCCTCGTGGTCTAAACGCGGTTCTCGACTAAAAAAGCATTCATTATATAACGATTGTATAAAATACTATTATATATTACAAACATACAACAAAAACAACAACAATAATGTGTATGTAATAGAAACAAGCAGACATAAAGTAACCTTAATTACTCTTTCTTCACAAGCAAGATAATATATTATGTGAGTGCAAAACTTTCAAATACTTATCTCCCTTTAACAAATTTGATATCTTTATATAATAAAAAAAACCTTATATTGTCTGTGACAGAAGTAAATATAAAAGTAAGGCCGTTCTCAATTTTTATTGCAGTTAACTTATATATAAGTCAACTTATATCGAATAATAACTTTCGTTTAAATTTAGTAGTATAAGAGACAGTTATAAAAACACCCGGGACTTCTAAAAAGGCAAATTTAAATTTAAACTTTAATTACACTCACGTCTGCATTTTAAGCGACTCAATTAAACTAAAACGTTCCAATAAATCTCAATGCTTGAAATAAAATAAGTTATGAAAAGATTTTGCAGTGCGTGGAGTTAAAAATGCAATTTAATGCCTCTCGTTCGATGGTAAACTAGTCATTAATGATACAAGTGTGGAAAGTGGGCTTTTTCCCATCAATTCGTTCGTGTTTTAAACCGATATGAGTTAGGAAAAAGCCTTCATTTCAACACGAATACATACTAACTATGCATTACTATGGACACTTACTATGCATTCTGCGAGAAAATAATTTAATATACATAGCTTTTTATTATCAATTAGTTTTACAATTAACGCTTGACCTCTTCGGGCCTACCGGCCGCTAGCTGCGACGGCACTAAGAGGAGGCGCGCGCGGTGGCGGCGGCGGCGTCACTTTCTACGCACAATTTTAGCCTGTTAAAGAGCACTTTCTTAGGAAATGCATTGTATATTAATTTATGAAAAACTAGCGAACCGCTTCGCACGGATAATACAGTTTTTTATATATTTTGATCTACTTATATACTATACTGTTTATTTCTATAAACTAAATTTGTAGCCCCTCACTTTGAATATGAGTAATAAATAACCATAGGTGCAAACATTTTATTCATTCAGCAACAATGAATTTACTTTTCTTAATTTTTAACTGAGTCTCTGCCCGCCAAGTAGGTATGAAGTCACTCTTTTAAACATCATATTTCTCCTACAAAGTTTCAACTCCATTTTCACCCCTTCAAAGAGATCATTTACAAAAATGCTTAAAAAATATTTTCAAAATAATTTTGTCCTCCATACAAAACCACCTCTTTTTAACCTCCTAAGATAAAATGTTTATAAATGTACACAGTCAACTACGAAATACAAATACAAATACTCTTTATTGCACACCTCAATTAAAGGATACAGTACAATACAAAATCACAGTAAGTAGAGAAAACATAAGATACAATACACAAGATGATACGTAAGATACATAAGATGTTTGAACATTTTCACTTATTTTGTTTCATTCTCACATGGGTACTAACTGAATACATACACCTATATATGTGACTGTACCCTACATCATGTAGGTGTCTCTAATTCTGTTTTCCCCTTCTCATCTGTCAAAAATGACAAATATGAAACTTGTCGTATAAGTACCTACTAAAAGACGATATGTGTATTTATACAGTAACTAGATAATTGAAACACTCAAGCTTTTTTCACCGGGATTCGAACTCAGGACCTCTAATTTCACTAGCGGCACTAATAACTTAGCTATCTGTCCTTGTAATTTGGGCTACATTCAATACAAAGGGCTACAAGGCTTTATAAAAGAGGTATTGTCGTTACGGCCAACACTTTCTAAACACGCGACTCTGAATACAGTAAAAATTAGTTTTCTGGAAACCAGCGGTTCTTCATCCATTGGTCGGCGGTTAGTTTATTTATAGGTTGCAAGAGCCGTAGGTACCCACTGGGGGACAGAATGCAACTTGATTACATTAGTGTTTTGTATAATATGAAGAATAAACGAATTCAGAAAAAAAATATCAATTTTAAAAAACAGTCAATATTGTTATGATGAGTTGTACGATATTTAATTATTTGATTATTTAAATACATCAGCTTAAGGCTGTGTTTCCACCAGAGTTGTGCGAGGATGCGTTTTCATACATTTGACACCTCGCAACGCGCCGAGCGAGGTGTCAAATAGGTATATGGTATATGAAAACACACCCTCGCACATCTCTGGTGGAAACGCAGCCTAATTTAAGTCTAGATGGGCTGTGTAAGCTCTTAAGATTAGAATAATAATATTATTTAAATTATTTCTAAATATCCTTGGTCAAACAAAGGTTGACAACCTCTGGATGCGGACGGAAACTCAATGTTATTACACGCACTCTATTTTATTATCCAGAAGCGCCCCAGAAATGTCGCTACCCTGACGATACGCTTTTATCCCAATGAGAACAAGATGCTTGTTTAAGTGATAAAATTAGCCAAGTAAAAACTTCATACGGAGGACACATGGTATGCTGGTAAATTCACAGCTCCTGTCTTTAATATTTTTAATAATTTACCTCATTAGGCGGTCATTGATCAGTTTTTTTTATGAGTGGCATTTTGAGTTTTGTGTTTGTTACCTGTCAGAGTTTTCACCACCAGTCAATTGAGTCAGCCTTCTATCCAACACCTTTGGATGAGTATTTTCCGGAGCCTGTGTTGTGTTTTCATTACCTACGTCTTACAGCTGTAATGAAACTATTAAAATTTAATTCCTGTTAATCTAGTTTCATCTAAACCAAATTAAATTAGAGCCAAAACTTTACTATCTATCTAACTCACTAAAATAATTACTATCTAACTCTAAAATTTTATCTCTTTATATATCTCTAATTATCACATAATATTATCAATTTAATCTGAGCTGTTAGACAAAATACTCGAATTCTCGGCTAAAGAAGAAAAAAGGGTTTTTATCAACGTTCAATATGTCGGCGAGGCCCAAATATCGACATTCACAATGCCTATTAACAACTCACTTTAAGAACCACAGTAAGTTAGACCTCTGACTACGCATTCTTGCTTCAGGTCTCGGATTAACATTATATTGGGAGATGCGGTGAGGAGAAGCAGTTGTGAAGCGTAGGGGTAAAAGGGTTGCCTCGCACTAACCCACATTTGTTGACGGTAACAAATACCTTTGGGGAATCTCACTCACTCATATTATGTGGAAATAACTTGATATTGAATTAGCTATGCTCAAGCTTTTGAATAACATTGAATTGCATATTTTTGATATAGGCCAAATATAATCAAACTACTACATTTAGTAGGTAAGTTACTTGCGTGCGTGGCCCAGCGGCGCCCGTATAACGCATGCGGTATGCGGGGTTCAGCAACGTCGGTGGAGGTCAACTCTTGGAAGGGTGATCGCTTTGAGTAGTTATTAAGCACAAACATGACGTTAAGCCGTTGATCCCGACTGCTGCGTTAATGCTTCGGGCAGCTTGAGAACTTCTAACAGTCAAGTTGCCTCTCATTCACTTGACTAGCCAATAAGGTCTAGTTTCTCCTTGGGTTGGAAGGTCAGAAATGGCAGTCGCTTCCGTAAAAACTAGTGCTTACGCCCAATCTTGGGATAAGTTAGCAGATCCCGGGCATCTTTCAGGATGCAACTTTACTGGGATAATGCTAAGCGGATAATGATGAATCAACATTAAGTAAGTAACATGGTCTCTGACTATTTCTTGCGCCCTGTAGGCTTTCTTTGTCAACTTTAAATGTTGTCAAGCGGATGCGTCCGCTAGCAAAATCTCAATTTTAAATAATAAATTTTCTTTATTGCTTGAATTTAAACTACCGTGAGACATGTTATAACTTTATTTTACTAAACGATTAAAACTCACGTCATAAAACTCATAAACTCATGTCATTCTTTATTGCACCATAAATGAGTGATTAACATAATAGGGATGTTGACTTAAAATTTATTATTACTCCATACGAAAGAATACATAAAATTGTGCCAAATAGTAAAAACCCAATTCAAATATCTCAAAAAATAACGAAACTACAACCGTTACAATGTTTTTAGTTTGAGAGAGAAAGCGCTACAGGCCAGTGACGTCACTGACCTCGAGCGCCATAGTAAATGACGATCGTTCAATACACAGGTGCGTTTTGCGGAAAAGGGACAGAAAATGCCCCCTCCTAAAACTTTGAAGACTTATAATTATGTAATTATTTATTCTTTTGAATTACTTTTTTCGCTATTTCATTGAGAATTTGATCCTTTTTCGAGATAATACGGATTCATTGATTTTCTTATTTAGTGTCAACATCCCTATCCTTAAAACTAGTAAGTAACAACAGGTGCTCTTATCGCTATAGGAGATTAAAACAAAAAGAAACAATAACAACAGCGCGGTAATCACGTAACGTTTTCAACCGTTAGTACGATAGATTTAAATGTCAAATCCCATACTAAAACTGACATTAAATACGTACCAACGGTACGACATATCGTTACGTGATGATTACCCCGCTGGTAGTGCAAGAATAAGGCATAAGGAGTAGAACATCTAAACTAATATATGCCTACAATTACACAAATAAAAAACACAAATAATTACGTCTTACCTTACGGTAATGATGGCTTACTTTTGTATTTAAATACCCAACTATCAATTCAAAATTATTGCTTACTAACATCATTTCCAATTTTCCACATCGCTTCTCACGTAAACTTGTAACAGTTCAATGCAAAGTAAATTCTAGTCGCGGTATTTCACAGCCCTGATTAAGATCTCTGGAAGCGCCTGAAGACGCCGATGTCGAGGCAGCGTGCAACGCTTGGCAATTAATGACCTACATCTATCTCTACAAAATGCAGCCATAAAAGTATTTTATATTGTGGGAAGATCCATTAGTTTTGTTTTTAAAGTACACTATATGGAATCATAGGGCCAATTCCTGACTTGAGAGGACGCGTATGCTATGCTGTATGTTCCACTTTTCCGATAACATACTGATTACAGTTACTGACGTGTCTTAAATTTCCTTACGTATCGGTATAGCAGCCGTGTTATACTGCGGAGTACCTATACCTATTATATTGCACAGAATCGGGATGATACCGAACCAGTACTGCATAGGTACCGCCCCGAAATCGCTCGCCTCGCGTCAATAAGGAAACCATATTGAATAGGGTATTAAACTAAGGTAAAAATAAATTATTTTTTACTTGACTAATAAAAGATCTAACGAAAATACTCGAAAAACATCAATTATTAATTTATTCTAGCTAATTGAAAGATTTTATAAGCATAAAGATTTAAAAAGGACGCTGATTTGAACAAACCTACTCACACTGTCTTAGTGACGTCACTAAGACAGTATTTCCCTACAAACTTCATATTAACAAATCGTTTTTGACATTTAATAAAAAGTTGCTGATTTGACTAGGGGTTTAATACCGTATTTAATAAAGCTCCTACTATACAAGGTTAACATTTTATTTTAGAATTATGATTACTAATGGGATTTACCATGGATTTACCATGTATATTTGTGTTGCATTTATTTGTTTGTAGTAAAATATCCCGTTAGTACCTAATCGTAATCCTAATGTAAATTTGACCATAATAATATTGATTACCTATATTTAAAAAGACCTGGAAAAAAAAAATCTGTTCAATAAGAACCTAAAAGAACAAACTAAAAGACCTATATTGATCATCATTGAGAATCTAGCAATTTTGCGAAAACCAAGTGCATATCAAGTTTTCTTGAAGTTGGCGAATATCTTGAATGCGCAAGTTTTGACACCAAACGTTCGCTTCTGTAACATAATTTTACAATCAATTTCGAATCTGTTTGATAACTTTGAGACCAAGTTTTATAACAATTCGTTCTTAGTGACTAGTTTCGATCGTGGTTATGTAACGATCTCGTGGCGGTGCACTGTATGTTAGGTTTACTTATTTATCGTATGGCAATTGTTTAGAACCGTGATATCTTCGAGAAAACAGTACGGTTGCCAGTTTTTGTTGCACTTTTTAGCACATTGCCATAGACAGCAGCCGGTATCAACGGCTTAACGTGCCTTCCAAAGCACGGGAACGCTTAGTTAGTAACCACTCAAAGCAGTCACCCATCCAAGTAGTGACCGCTGCTCACGTTGCTTAACCTTACATACCGCACGCGGCACGCAGGCGCTGCTGCGCCACGAGGGGGGATTTTAGGACTTGACTTTTAATAAATAAATAAAATAAAAATCATTTATTTCATTTATTCAAAGGCGCTATCACTAAAACCGAAAATTTGAAGTTCGTGTCCCTTTACTTCACTTTTTATTCCTTATTCGATTTATTAAAATGGAGTAACTGTTAACTGACATTAGAAAATTGTTAACCTAGAAATATTATGATTCTGATATGATGTATTCTTTTCAACCACGTTTGGAGGATTTATGTTGTTCCATATCATCATCATCATCATCATGCATTGTTACATATACATGCATATATTAAACAACTGGTCAGTGAAGTTTTTAACATGATAAAATCAAATTAGGTACCTATACGTTCGTTTCTGAATGAAATGAAACAAAAAAAAAATACAACTTAAAATGCGTTATGAAAAAATAAAAATTCTATTGATAAAGAGTGTATCTTCTGTTGCACATGACTACAAAATAATGCGTATAATTAGGGATCGTTCTTAATGAAAACAACAAAACTTGTACGGGTATTTCGTTAATGTAAACAAACCAGTGGCTTCGACCCCATAGTAATAATCACATGTTAAGAATGAACTGTTCATCCGGATACAATCATCATATTTCAGACCCCTTTCACCAACTGAGCTTGCTAGCTTGCAAAATGCATTTTTCCATAAATAATGTCTATGTCGCAGGCTAATTGTATAATCCGCCGTATTACATTATGGCTAGGCGTTTTACAAAACAGAGCTGTGTTGTATTACGGCGGGTCAACGATTAGTCGGATTGAATACGGCTGAATGAAAATCCGCCGGAATGTGTTCGGCGATTTGCGTTCTTCAATTCGCCTAGTCGTAATGCAAAAAAGCAAAACCCCGAATATTGACATTATGTACTGTTATGTGTTACTTTTTGTTGAGGTTATGCAATAAAGAGTATTTGTATTGTATTGTATTGTATTGTACCCCGGTTCAGTCGGATAGTATAAGTCGCCGTAATACATTACGGCTCGCCTTTTCATATAATAGCGTCATTTTAGCTGTCACCTCTTTGACAGCTTTTTAGTTCCCATTTTTAACACTCGCAGCGCTGTTTAGCTATGACAATCCGGCCATTTTGTAAAACGGCTAGCCGTAATGTAAAATGGCGGATTAATATACGCCTAAACGTGAGCCGCCATATTGTAAAACGTATCGCAATGACGATTCGGCTAATCGTTAACCCGAATGAAAAAATGGCTCTGTTTTGTAAAATGGCAAGGCGTAATGTAAAACGGCGGATTATACAATCCGGCTGCGACATCTACACGAGCTCCCATATACCCTACATAATTGATGTCTCAGTCAACCTTGGAAAGACGCCATTACTGTACATTTAGCCCATTAAAGACGTGTCACGTCTACGCTAATTATTCATTCTATTTTACATATTTGAGGTTAGCACGTGGACTATAAATCATGCTTTGTTGGTGCCGACAAAAGAAGTCATTTTAGGTCTAAAAGTGCCCTATTGAAGGAGCCCGCCCTATATAATATTTGCGTACCTGCTTAGAAAGGGCGGCTGCGACGGGGACGGTTTTGTTAAGTTTTTATTGGGTCGGGCATGGGCAGCATGTTGGAATATTGAATTTGTAATGCAAAAATTACTCTACCATATTAAGGTATATACAACCTCATATGTACCCTCCTCACTGTCTTCTTTACTTCAGTTCACTCTGTGATAGATGTCAGACATGTTGACTTCACAGTGCTATTTTAAACGTTTAATATACGATATATTTATTTCCGCTAGAGCCCATAATCCAATTCAGCATACACAAGAAAATTGTACAATGATTTTCAGTTTTTTATTTACCAACACAAAAATTTTTATGGAATCAATATTGATGAATGCAGGAAAGCACGTGTAAATAAATAAATATTTATGTATAGTCGATTAATACAATATAATGGAGTTCAAAAGTGAAATGCACCCAAATTCTACAACCCAGTATTTTATTATTTATTTGATTACCTAAGAAATATAAGTTAATGTCATGATATAATTACCCTTTTTTCCCCCTTATTTTAAGTAATATCATGTTCTTTAGTTAGTCGCTATATTGCTGTGCCCTTGCACTGTTCGTTGTCCCTGTACACCTAACTAAAATTGATATGTAAATTACTTTATACCTGAATAGCTAAAACGATACACATTCAGCTACAAAATTAATAAGCTGTCTTCAGAGTAACATTTTTTTTTCAAACAGAAGTATAAAAAACAGTAAATTAATCCTCTTAACATTTAATATTAACGCGCCCAGCACCTTTCTGAGCGTTGGAGATCATTGACCTCAACTGGAAAAGGTCGGGTGGCAGGTAACTGAATTATTCGGTACGCTAGCTTTAACCTCATGTAGATATGTAAAATAGTAATATAGAGCACAAACGTACATTTGAGCTGAAATCATAAATGCTTTTTGAATCTAAACTTACATACCTAAGCTTTACTTCGTGGAACCCTTTTTGGCAAGTAGATTAATGGTCGGAGAAGATAATGGGCTGAAAATAGCCACTCGTGTTTGTAGTAATGTACGTAAAACAAAACTATCCAGACTACTAAACTTACGGGAGGTAGGGCACATCAAAATGTCATCTTGCTCGATTTTGGAGCAGCCCAGCTGGGGAAGTACCTCCGCCTTGTAGAAGACCAAAGCCATAATAACATTATTTACTATACAAGTATGTAGGTAGTGTTGTGTTCCTGGAGGTGAGAAAGGTTGCCAGAGCTCCCGAAGTGCACTATGTTGAGAGCGAGGGATCTAAATTTGTCCCTTCTGCTGTCAAGACAGTGAATCTTCAAATTCCACAAAGGGTCGGCAACAAACACGTGACTCCTTTGAAGATGCGAGCGTCTATAGGCTGCGGTGTCCGCTTACCATCATCATCATCATCAGGTGGACCGTACGTATAAAAATATCAAGAACATTCGATTTCAAAGCGGTGAGATGAGCCAATTCCAGATTTTTCTGTCACACGTTGCTATACGACTCGCTGGTAGACTCGAAAAGCTAGTTGGTTTGTCCTTATTCACCACTTTTTACGCCTTAAGGTAAATCAAATTGGACTGTCTACTCAATAAGATTTTATGTGGTCTCAATTTTTTGACAGCCTTTGTGGCTCTAACGACCTGCGGTGCCAATTACATACAAGTCAGTAAAACAAATCAATTAACATCAAATTTTCTGCAATTATCTAAATAAAACATCGTGAATTTAATGTATTTACAATTTTAATTAAATGCAAATACCTAGAATGCGTACTTATTATTCAAGTCTAAACTGTTTCATTCCGCTCAGAATGAACCTTCGATATTAAAATCTATTCAAACGTGGAATTCGAGCTCGAAAGTCGCCAACAATGGCAAAGGTGAATGCTAGAATTATGAGGTTTGTTGTTATTCGTAAATTGTTTCCGATTTTCGAGGAAATTGCCGCTAACTTCGCAAAATCTGAGTTGTACAGAGATTAATGCGGAGAGTTTGCGCGCTTGCGTCTTGTTTGGTACAATTGATAGGCGAAAGCAATCACGTTATGCAAATAATATTAAGGAATAGTAGGTCTAAGCACAATTTTCTCCGCATCGTTTAGACTTTAATCGATGTTCAAGCATCGGTATTCTCGTCGCAACTGTTACGACAGATTATTTGTATCATACTACGATCAGCGAAATATCGTGTCCATATTGAGGCAATATTATCAAACAAGCTGGCAACAGAATGCTGTCCTTAGTTTTTAACCGACATCAAAACAGGAGTACCTGGAGAATATGAAGTATCTCCCTCTCTTAATTTTGTATTAAGCAGTAACGCTGCTAACGCAAATTACAAATTTAGAAATAAAGGAAACTTTTTAAAAATGTTTTTTTTTTTTTATCGTATGGCATCCAAGCCAACATATCTACGAGTCTACAGATTAATATCTAGATTCTTCACCCATTGGGCTGCGTTTCCGCTTAATGATATTAAGTCCAGAGGATCTCCAGTGTACTTCCGTTTCGGGCACTCGTGGATAATGTGATGGGTGGACTGCACTGGTGCCCCACAATCGCACTGCGGAGAGTCTCGCCATTTAAAAATGTAGGCTCGGGCGAGACGTTTTTTTTTCTAGGTAGGTGTCGCTGTACGCCTCCCTTAAGGCGTTTTTATGAATAAAGGAACGGTTGAAAAATTTGGGGACCGGGTATGGGTTGCTCCTATAGCTCAGCTGGCTAGAGCGACTAGCAGCGAATGCCAGAAGGTCGCAGGTTCGAATCCTGCTCGTAGCACAAATTTTTAAATTTTTCCTTTATTTCTAAATTTGTAATCTCCTCTGTTGCACTTATATCGAATACCTATTTGGCTTTGCACCGACTTCAAACATTACAGTAGGCAATATTACTGAGAACAGGTTGTTAGGTATAACATGCGATTATTTCGTAAATAATAATATACTCGTAACAGAGGATATTTTAAACAAATTGAGCAGTAATTGAGTAAAATTACAACAATATTTTTTTAATAAAACTAGATATTAATATTAAGTTTAAGCGGCCCATACATTTGGAGATGAGTCTTGGATGTTTTCTATGTATTTAACAATATTTTAGTCTATTAAATGCTTCGCTGACAAGAACCAAGCTCTTAAATATTATTATGATGTTGAAACTATACCACAAGCCTTTTAGAGCTACGAGTCAATTTACGTAAGATCCTTTAACTTATTTATTGTATTGTGGATAACGAAACGTCCCCTCGCTTTTCCTTACACCACAATTGGGGTCAGAAGTTGGGCCGAGCGAGTAAAAACTGCTCGCTCGCTGCATGATAGGATTTTTGATTTATCTCTACCCGGACAGCACATAACTTTAGATTAATTAACCCCCTGCTTTACCCGTCCTGTTCCTGACGTATGTGTTTAGTAACTTTCAGTAAAAAATGCGGTGAATTTTGACTGTTTTCTGGTTTCTGTAGCCCAAGATTCTTTAGAAGATTCTCTAAATATACGTTCGACTAACTAAATAATAACAGTTAATATCTCCGCTACCCAGAGATAGTTTGGAATAGATCGTTCTTTAGCGATAATACCTCTGGTTTGCTAATTTTCTGTACTGTGTTCTTTTTGAGGTGTATAATAAAGTGTATTTGTATTGTATTGTACCTATAATTATTACTTCACAGGCCGGGAAGGAAGGGATTGCCTGCTGGGTGTGTAATACGAGGCAGGCAATCCCCTATTCGGCGATATGTATAGTGCTTTTCTCAAAAAGTGCGTGGAAATTTGAATATTATTAAAACATCCAAATAAACGCTGTAGCTGGTTTTAGCGAAGGTAAGATCTATTTTTTCGAGTATGTTTGAGAAAAATATAAAAAACTTTTTAATACAAATAAAAAATACTTGAGACTTAAGGATGATTCGCGCTAGACCGTTCTGTGTCCGGGCCGGCCCGTTTTCTAGTACGAGAAATCGACGGACATCGCGCATCCTGTATTATAAAACGGGCCGGCCCGGACACGGAACGGTCTACTGTGAATCATCCTTCATGTAGAACACCGGTTTGTAAATCATAAGTTACAGCAACATGGGACCAACAACATCAATATTTCGGATTTTGTTAGGTATATAAAAGAGTAATCATTATACATGCAATTAGTTTCACCCTCGGATAATAGTGTTGTATGGTCAAGTATAAATACAGCCAACAGTAGCCAGCACGTATGGGTCAGACGGCAGTTGCTTTCATAAAACTAGTACCTACGCCTAATCTTCCGATTAGGTTGCAAAGCGGACCCCAGGTTAGGGTACAACCGAAAAAATGCAAAGAGGATAACGACATAGAGGTTCTTAAATACAGAACTGCTGGACATATTTTATACTAGAAGATTTGACTCAAAAACTAAAACCGAGCCTTACGTAATAGAGCTATTCGAGCTACGAAAAGTTTAGCAGTCGGTAAATGTCTTCATACAAAACGCTCAGATAAGAGTGAGACGTGACCTACACGGAAGTGAAGCGTAATGTCTCATGAAGCAAACGAGGCAGCGTATCTCGGCTATCGTCAGACGATGACATCCTGACGTCAAACGATGATTAAGGCTATTCATTTAATTCAGCTATCTCACATTAAATGCGTCTAGCAGAAATTGTACAAGGTAACTTTTCTTTAGGTGCCCGGTGATTGTCATAACATTTATTTCACGCTTGCGATTTTATGACGGCAATTATAACAGGAACGTGATAAATCCCCCAGGAAATAATCTGGGGGCACGGCATTGCTATCGCCAAGTCGAGCAAAATAAATAATCAAAGATGCTATCTTTTTCCCAAAGCCATTAAGGACAGGGTATGTCTTTGTTTATATTTTAAGAAATAAATATATAATGGTTTAATAATATTTTATTACTAGTTAAAAAAACAATGCAGAGTACAAAATTGCCATCGGCATGGAATTGCTAATCCCAAAAAGTTTCCAATTTGATAAATTTACCATTCAGACAGATAAAATAAATAAAATAAATAAATAAATAAATATTTGTGGACAATCTTACACAAATCAACCCAGTCCCAAGCTAAGCAAAGCCCCCCCCCTTCCCTCCCCCCCCCCTCCCCCTCTAACTCTACTAAGTACATACGTGCGTAAAGATACGCTATTCCCAAAAAGGCTACAAACAATAATGTAGGTTTAAACATTAACAGAATGTACCTAATATTTACTAGTATTCGTTGATCTGTAGCAGTGAAGTTACTAGCCAACGGCCAAAATATACCTACTTCCAATTGTCAATGTTAACACCTCTCGCCCATAAGGGAGCTTTTTACGCAACAGCAAAATCTTTCAACCATTTTATTGCTTTTTAAATTGCGGCTAAACAGAAAATATTTGATTAATTTGCTTTAATATTTCAATTTGACCATCTGGCAGAAGAAAAGCAAAAAGAAAAACATAACTTGAAGATTTGATTAAATTTTTAGCTAAAGGTTAAACAGCGGTAATAAAGTCTCAATCAAAATAACCAATTTAATATAATAAATTGACAGCCTTACTTTTCAATTTCAACGTTTATTAAAAATAATCATTCAGAAAAATTGCAGCGTCAAGCTTTATTTTAATTAAGTTTTCTTAATATTTCAGAGCAGTTTTTTTTACATTGAGTAATTCATAATAATAATAATAATTAATATTTCCTAAACAGCGAGTGCGGGATGCACCGGGACGTAGTTGCAGTAGACGCATCTTACACCCCGCTCTTCATGGCAAAAGAGAACTGGCGCAGACTTAAAGTAATGAGTACCGAGGACCGCAAGGCCGTATGGAAGAGTAAGGAGCTACACGGGAGGTTCTGCAGGGCCCTTACGGGACCCGATGTAGACCTGCTCGCGTCGGTGAACTGGCTACGTTTCGGGGATCTCTTCGGGGAAACCGAAGGTTTTGTCTGTGCAATTGCGGACGAAGTTATCATGACGAACAACTACCGGAAGTATATCCTGAAGGACGGTACGGTCGACATTTGTCGGGCATGCCGCCGTCCCGGAGAGTCACTCAGGCATATCATTTCCGGTTGTGGTCATCTTGCGAACGGCGAGTACTTGCACAGACATAACCTTGTAGCCAGGATCATTCACCAGCAACTTGCTCTTCTATACGGTCTTGTGGACGTCGAAGTGCCGTACTATAAGTACACACCTGCGCCAGTTCTCGAAAATGGTCGTGCCACGCTCTATTGGGATCGATCTGTCATCACGGACAGGACTATTGTAGCCAATAAGCCTGATATCGTGCTAATAGATCGATCGAAACGCCAGGCAGTGCTCGTTGACATCACCATTCCCCATGACGAGAACCTCGTGAAGGCCGAGAAGGACAAACTCAGCAAGTACCTAGACTTGGCCCACGAGGTAACCGCCATGTGGGATGTTGATTCAACGACCATTGTCCCGATAGTCGTTTCTGCGAACGGTCTAATAGCGAAAAGTCTCGACCAACACCTCAAGAGACTCTCGCTAGATGGCTGGGTCAAGGGTCAGATTCAGAAGGCGGTACTCCTGGACACGGCGCGGATAGTCAGGAGGTTCCTCTCTCTGTCGCCCTGACCACCGGTAGCTTAGGCCCTGCCTCGCTGCCGGCGGCACTCTAGGCTAGGTTTTTATAACGTTTTTATGTTTTGTAAGTGTATTTTTATATTTTACTTTTTATAGAAATGTTATACAAACCTAGGCTAAGAAAAGAAATAAATAAAGAGATATAATAATTAATAATAATAATTAATTGAATCTTTATTTAATTAACTAGTTCTACTTTCACCTACTTAAAAACTTTTTAACAAAGCGATTAGCTACACTAAGTTAATTTTTAATTACCTTGAAGCCTTGGCCTCCATTTTGCGCCTATGCTTGTAAAAGCTGTAACTTATATTATCAACCACAATTTTATATGAGACGGTTTAAATTCTAAATCTATTTCAATTTGGACTCATTTTTCAGCCTCGTAACCTTATTTGATCGGCCAGTTAGCCGCCGTAACCCAGTTGCGTGATTGGCAATGAATAAAACATTTTGAAGTTTTAATTTTAAGTCAGTCAAACCGATTTGTTATTATAAAACGTTAGTCTGATTGTTTCGTGCCATGAAAAATATCTAGTTTATACTGCTACATTATCGCCAACTCTTCACGCATTTACTGGTGCATTGTTGGTCTTAGAGTTCCCTAAGATATGCTATTAAGAGTGAATAGGCATTTTCTGAGTGAGCTCGCTTCACTGTCGGCCTCATCTTTGCCCCCTGGCTAGATGCAGGCCAAGAACAATCCAATTTTTAATAATAAAAAAATGACCTGAGGTCAAGCAAAACGAAGTTAGTTCGTCGCAAATTCGAGGGACAGAATACACGAATTTCGTCTTCGTTTCGTGGTAGCCGCTTATCGTGTTTTGTCTAAAGTTTTGAAAGAAACGTCTTTATAAAGCGTCGTGTGATTCCGTTGAAATTCGAAGCGACTTAGAAGTCTTAATACGCAGTTGTACTGGAGTCTTCTCAGCTAAGCTTGAGTTTGTGAACACTTTCGTCAAAGTCATTAACGAATAAATTAGCTACTTTGAGGGTATTTCACGCCTGATCACGGATAAAGACTAGTTTCACAAGCAAGACATTCAAGGAGTTCGTTACTGCATAATATTATGGTATTAAACACATTGAAAATGCCCTGTTAACACCGCGGGCTAACGGCCAAGTGGATTTTTTTTACAGGATAATCCTTAATGCTTGGCTGGCTACGTCTTCTCACGGGAACGATGAACTACGATTCAGGTAGGCCTTAATACTCATAAGACCTCTCAAAAGATTCCTTCAGAACTTCTATTAATTTTCTGAACAACATGTGATTGTTAAAATGAACCTGCTGGAGTTTTAATTCTGAACTAATCCCAACAATATAGTTTTTTTAAATGTGGACTAGTAGGTGTCGGGTACGGAACCCTTCGGTGTGCGTGCTCCAACACGCACTTTTTGTTTTCACATCAGAATCCTCATTGATTTAAAATTTACTTTTAGTCAATTAAAAAAAACGTAAATTTTCGTAACATTCAAGTGTCAAATCTTTTTAAGATAAGTATTAAACATGAACATATCTATTAATTTACTTTTTTCGTGATAATTTGATCGTTAACTATAAATACATAATTATAGTGACATTTTATTACCTACTATTCATTCCGCTTGCATATTCCCTGTTAAATATCCGAAAAGCAATCACAGCATTAGATATACGATTGAAAATAAATGTAACCTTGTTTCATTGGGTCGTATCATAATGTAGCGAAGGGGGCAATCTCGTCAATTCACCATTAACTACATCTTAATGGTCATACTATCGATAACAGTTATGAAGACATAAATTTTCCAATAATAGGTAAATAAAAATCATCACACCCCGCGGCAGGATGGCGAATAACTGAATGTCTTAATGAAGTCATGGTATGGTTGTGATAGAAATTTATCAACTTCGGAAAGTATTGGAAACAGCGTTATTGGGTAAGTTTGTTTGGTTGTTGTGCCATTGCCATAATTTCCGTTTCCAGCAATATTCTCGAGAAAATTGTTTAAATTATTTATTTTATTTAATCCTTAATTTTCTGTATAATTATTAATTGTAATTATTTTTAATTTCAATTGTATTTTTATATATTATGGAAAAAAATAGATATTTAGAAATATCTATTTTTTCCATACCTATATAAAAATACAATTGAAATTAAAAATAATTACAGTTTGGTCATATTTTTTTTTGTAATCAAACCATGTGCAAGTTCACAGTGCGTAACCAAAACACTCACACATTCAACATTTAAAAACACAATTATGACCCGCCCCTCATCGTCCCCGGTGCAAAACAACCCATAATTATTAAATTTATATTAATTCATTTCACTATAAGTATACGAAATGAGTTCACAAAGTAATACCTAATTTATATTTTATTCCAATAACGTTCAGAAATAGAAGCGAACTAGGCCATAACAAGACAATTAAGGTAAATCGCGAAGTTCTGTCATCGCTCAGGCGAGAGCTGGTAATGAAAAAACTTTAGTAACACAGGCCACTAGACGAAGTTAAGGCTATTCAGGAGTCGAGAAGCGAGTCCTAGTTGGTCTATTGCTTGGAGTCAATTATGTGTGCAGCTCTTCCGTAGGGTTCCGCATTTTATTACACTACGTTGGTGGAAAATAAGCGTTCGTCAAACAGCTAGTCTATGCGGAACATTAGTAAATGACGTCGATGACATTTTTTAACAAATGTAGATTTGTTGACAGACTAGCGGATTTTTTTAAATTACGTATTAAGTTGTAAAGTAATGAAAGTTTCACAATCTTTGTATAGTTGACACAATTGTAGAAATGAGCTTTTGAATATTGCCACATTATCATAAAGTAAAAGCAATACCATAAAACAACACAATAAAACCGGCCAAGTGCGAGTCGGACTGGCGCACGAATGGTTTCGTCCCATTATCTTTAAAATCGGCAAAAAATCACGTTTGTTGTATGAGAACCCCCTTAAATATTTATTTTATTTTGTTTCTTGGTATTTGTTGTTAATACGTCATCTGTGAATATTTCTACTGTCTAACTATCACAGTTTTTGAGATACAGCCTGGTGACAGACGGACAGACGGACAGCGGAGTCTTAGTAATAGGGTCCCGTTTAACCCTTTGGGTACGGAACCCTTAAACACCGTCAATTTACCACAAACCCTATAATTAATATGCATATGGCTGCTTACTAACCACAGCAGGAAAGGTTGTCCAATCCAGAAAGAAAAATGATCCCATCGTGTCTCAAGTCCCATTATGACTAATTGATGGTGCAACTTTGTTGAACTTCATCCATTATGGCAAGGTCTTCCTGACGAGGCCCCTCGATCGCTATTAAAGATAAACCAGTCTAATTTGATACGCTTCACCCTTTTTATACCAATAAAAATATGAGGGAAAATAACCACGGCATGGAATTCGAAAGTCTTGCAAGACTGGCCGACGAATTTGTTCGAGTGTTGACATCTATTAAATTTACGAACACTTGCGATGAATGTGATTTTGGTATGTATCTATGTAGGTTAATTTGAAGATTTTATTATTTCATAGAACCATTTAGCAACTGTAACAAGAATCATCCTCTTAATAATATATCCACAGCAACATGTATGCAGCAGGCAGGTGATTATTAATTTATTTATTTCAGTGAGGCAACAAGGTCCATATTTACATATACCTTACTAACTACATACATAAAAAGAAAAAGAAAGTTCATTTATAGGAATTAAAGTAGCATGTGATTGACCGAGTGAGCGAAGCTATCGATAGTCTTTCTTTCAGTTTGGCCAAAAATGATTTTTTTTATCCGGCGGGTTTCCGGATACGGCCAATTGTCCATCCGGCTGTCATTCTCTTCTCTACAAGTCGCATTTCTTAACCGATTCTCGTGAAATTTTGTGATTGGATGAAAACTTCCTTAGCGGCGCTGTGCACTTTTTGTGATGGGGAAAAATGTTTAAACTCGCGACAGATCGATAGATTCGTAAGATGGTCACAATATAGACGGACACAAGACGGACAAAAGTACAAAAGTGTTACTTAAATTTTGTATTTTTGGTTTTATGCCTTTTCTTGTATTATTTAGCGGGAAATAATACCTAATTTAAATAAAATAACATTTTTAAGAGTTTTTAATAATTAACACTACAGTACTTGTCGAGTCTGCTGAGGTATTTCTTTAAATTTCAAAATTTATTTCACATTAACAACATTAAGTAAAGTGTTCAGAATCAGAATCAGAATCAGAATATTTATTTTGTTAAACATAGGTTACAGTGAAAGATGGTACATATACAGATACGTTTGAGCACTATGTTTTACCCGCAATGCGTTATGTTTTACCAATGTATTTGACAACAATGACAAAAGAAAACGCCGTATTAAAGAAGTTGATACAGATCTAAGTAGGTAAGTTCTGTGCTTGCTTTGAGAACAAAATAGTCTTGTTGCATCTGTTCCTCTCAATTTGAGGTAGGTAGGCTATAATACGACGACTTCAAAGAGGATTTTCGGTAATTCCACATTCATACTCCATCTTTCTTGAGTTTAATTAAATACGTATGAGGAAGTGAAATATAACATTTCAGGCGTTTGTAAACTGCCAAAGGTATATTGCTATTACGGTTGACTATCATAATATTAAGCAGATTACTCGCTTTAGGCACTATAATTCCAAGATTCCTCAGTCCTAATTCCGTATTTTCCCGCACTAGCTCGGAAACCGTAACTTATTTGTAAAGTAGATGGCACGGGATGAAATTTCATTGGAATCCCGAGGGTTGCCGGTTAATCTCGCCGTGCGGGATGGGAACATAATTAACTGAGGTAAGCTACCAGATTACAGACGTAGAGGTGACAGGGCTGACTAGGCTTTAATGAACACGTTTGGAAAGATATTGGGTTGTAAAATCCGTTGAGTATACTTTCGAATGCTCTTTAGCAATTAAAAAATCTAATACAAAACATAGCTTCGAACCATCACTTAAATCTGTTCATCCGTTAGGGAGCTATGATGCCACAGACATACAGTACACAAATACTTTTGCGTTACGTGTCGGGGGTTTAGCTTTTTGTTGTTACTAACCACATATGGATCAATAGGTCGGAAATAAATGCCTTTTTTTATTTATTTGGACACTTGTCTTACTTGTCGCCGGCGAGTAACACTCTCATAGTTATTCTGAGCGAGAAAACGCCGGCGGTGGAGCTAGTGCTTAAAAATGCCTTTTAATACCTTTATATACTCAGGAGTTTTTGTGTTGAGTTTTTTGACGTAGCTTATTTTATAACATCACAATTTGCAATCAAATATCTTTTTTTTTTTAATGTAAGCTTCAAGTGCTTGTTTTTCGAATTGTACTATCCTCATCAACCATTCGAGTTACTAAAAAAAGGAAAAAAAATAAAAATATATAAAAAACTGATAGTTCGTTATTGTAAAACTTCCAATGACACGCAATATATAATGAACAGTCTACATACTATACCTACATAAAGTTAAAATTTAAAAGCCTTATGTATTTCAAACACAATAAACAAAAACTCCTAACTCTAATATTGTACGATTTGAATACAGATAAAATAGATTTAAATTCCGCAAGATATATTAAGTCAATGTAAAACCGGTTATTAATTTTTGTACCTATGTTGATTGTTGATGCAATAAAGAATATTTTTTTATTTATCATTATTATATTTACTATTTACCTACATACCCTTTGCACTGTCATAAATTTCACAAAAAAATAAAATGTCACATATCAACTAAAAACGGACGGGTTAGGATGGACAGTGGACGCTCGTGCATGTAAATATAATGGCGGATGTAGGCATTCGTAAATGTCATCCGCGTGTTAAGTCGTGTCTACACCGTCCCTAATCTCAGGCCCATACGCAGGGCGGGGTATTATAAAAACGTGATGACCTAATTGGATGTGAGGTAAGAGGGTCGGAAGTTCTGTAACTTTCGTTGTACAAAAATGTTCATCCGTGAATATTTTACATTTAAGTAGTAAAGTTTATTGTGTGTACTCGATACGGATGGAAATATTACTTTAGTGGTAATATTGTGATTATAATATTGTATTAGTGTAAAATGAATACACCGATACACCGTTTTTTAACATTAGAGATTAAGTGCCAGTTGCACCAACGTACGAACACAGACCGGTCATCGTCAAATATGGCGCCGGCAGCTGTCATCCCATAGAAACTTGTCAAACCTTCCATACAATCAGATTTGACGAAAACCGCTTACGATTACAGACGGTTTGGTGCAACCCAGCCTTAGAATCAGTGATCTTAGACTTTTACCGCAATACAAACGTACCTACTGCAACAATAAAATTTGAAGACTCACCTCACAGTTCACCCGTATGGAAACTGACAAATCAGTTGTCATTTTATGACAGTTTCCATGTAAAATCGGGTCAAGTGAGATGTAACACGTAAGGACGAGTCGGTTTGTGAGTAACAGCCTAGAATAAGTGACAGTAGTTATGACAAGTGACTTTTAAGTATCCATTAAGTATCGAACCGATTTCGTTTTATTTCTGCCTGTTTGGATCTTTATTGTAAAACGTTTATATACAAATGCTTCCAAAAATAACTTTGTCCTAGTCATTTGAGAATCTGAATGAGTATTTATAAACTCAGTTATATTTTCTTTTTTATGAATACTTAATGTTTTCTAATGTAAGCATGTAATAAAAGGGTTCATGATAATCGTGATACAAAAACTACGCGTAAATTACGATATACATGCCGGCAATTCGAAACATGATTGTTCACAACATGGACTTATCATCCGACACGTGTAAATTATTTCTCGGAAACACCGGTGTTCTTACGTTAGGTACATCCTTTAAAGTATGAAATAAGAGACGAGCCCAAGATATTGAAATATTTATCAGAGCTTCTTAAGTATTTTCTCCGAAAAAGCCTTTATGACCAACAGCTATCTGTTCTTTGATGTTGTACGAATTCAATAAAAAATATGATTACAATTTCAGTTACTTACCTTTGTCACGGGGGGTGATACGGGAAGGAAAGTAACCGCTGTGGGTAAGTATGTGTGCGTGCGCTGTCGGTACACGCGTCAATTGTTTGCGCGAGTGCGTAGCGCGTGGTGTGGGCGAATCGCGAGGCGACGGTAACCCGATCGTAGTCCGGCCTGTCATCCTGGGCCTGTCAGGGACGAGATAACTGACCTCGGTGCGGGAGGTTCAAGATAAGATAAGATAAGATTATTTATTGGCAAAAATGTAGTGATGAGTACAGTTGGTTCGTATCCGTTCTGTATGTAATACTATTATACTATTCTGTGCCTTTGTACGACATATAGTACCTACTTGCCTATCACATACCACGTCTCAATCATCAACCACAGTTACAAACACATGCATTCAAGTATGGTGCACCAAGCATGTAATTGTGTGGTATCAGCCACTAACCAGGCATATTGGCAGCTTCCCCAGATAAGCTATAATTATGAGCATTGCTTGGCCAATATACCGCAGACATAAATCTAAATAGATCACCCAAGCGCATTGATTGCGTGCACTCTGTGTGCAAAGCATGAACTCTACAAAACATAATAAACTCACAAGCGATATTGAACCGTTAAGTTTAAGGAGAAACTTCGCCTCCTTGTGCGTGTTCTATCGCTTGTATAATGGGTTGTGCTCCGAAGAACTGTTCGACATGATGCCCACGGCCGCTTTCTACCATCGCACCGCTCGCCGTCGGCAGAGCATTCATCCTCACACCTTAGAACCTAAATGATCGCGTACGGTACGGTTTAAGAGGAATTTCCTCCCTCGCACGCTCCGGTTGTGGAATGAGCTCCCTGCCGAGGTTTTCCCTAGGGACTACAATATGGGGGTCTTCAAGAAAGGAGTGTATAAATTTTTAAAAGGGTCGGCAACGCGCGTGTGACTCCCTTGGGGCTTGCAAGCGTCCATAGGCTGCGGTGACCGCTTACCATCAGGCGGGCCGCACGCTTGTTTGCCACCGACGTGGTATAAAAAAAAACACAATAAATACTTAATATTGATCGAGTCCAATTAATTTGAGCGGGTTTTTGTGTGTTTACACTCGAATATTAATATTTCAATTGGTTGAATGACCATCGATTAACTATTCTTACACTTGTGTATTTTATTTTGTTGAAGGCGGTCGAGCTGTACAAATTCCGTGGCTAGTAACTGAATTACATTTTCTTAAGTGGCCAGTTATTGGCGATTTACCCTAATTACAATATTTTTTGCATCCAGATTTTATATGACAAATGTACAAAACTACATATTGATCTAATTATTTAATTTTATTTGGACATTAGACCTCATTATAATTAGCTGATGTCAGACATGACATGAGCTACCTACTTAAAATGTTAATTCATGACAATGAAAACTACACGTTCACCTTCTTTAGGGTTCCGTACCCAAAGGGTAAAAACGGGACCCTATTACTGAGACTCCGCTGTCCGTCTGGCACCAGGCTGTATCTCATGAACCGTGATAGAGATTTGCTAGACAGTTGAAATTTTTACAGATGATTTATTTCTGCTCCCGCTATAACAACAAATACTAAAAAAACAGAATAAAATAAATATTTAAGGGGCCTCCCATACAATAGACATAGAATAGATTTTTTTGCCGTTTTCTATAAATAATGGCACGGAACCCTTCGTGCGCGAGTCCGACTCGCACTTGGCCGGTTTTTAATTATTTTTATTAAAATTAAAAAGTATCTTCCTTTTAGGTTATAAGTATTGTTTAAGGCAGAAGTCAATTTCAGCTCAGGGGTATATCCACGGTCCGGCAACTGTAGTAGTGTTGCGGGCGAGTTATGAAAATGCAACTCGCTGTGCTTAGGACAAAAGTCGATCTCAGCTCGGGGGTATATCCACGGTCCCGCAACTGTAGTAGTGTTGCGGGCGAGTTACGAAAAGCCATTCGCTGTTTAGATAGAAATTAAACTTTCACTAGCCTTTTTACATGTTACCACGCTGAACAGCTGTCTTCCGGCAATAGTTTCATACTTATGTCAAGTAGGTCATCTTACTGAATAACATCTCATATGAGCGAATCGGTTTAAGTCATATACTTGCCATTCAACTACCGGATTTGACAATAATAGAAATGCGAACACAAATAGACTTATCTTAGGATAATTTCTTTATTGGTATAAGTGTATCGCATGGGGTCACACGGGAGTGTAGGAATAGCCCCATTAGTTATTGAAACTGATTTACCCGACTTGACTAAAACGGGTGGCGACCGACCGCTACGTGTCCCCCGTTGTGGCCTACAACGGCGCACTTACCCTAAGTGAAATTAGCAGCTAAGTGTGTCGTTCTTTGCCCCAACGCGGGCTCCGCACAAACCTTTTTAACCGTATTCATTTTTGTTAGTAATTACCAAGGTTGTCCATATTGTTTAAATTCACTTTCTCTCAAATTAGCTTATATTGTTTAGAGTACACAACCTTGCTTTCTTTAGTAATTCTGCGTCGATGGCACTGCGCCAACCTTAGGTTAAGATTTGTTATGTTTTAAACATATTAGCATGTAATTGCAGTAACTTCATACACCAACTTTGTTTGTTTAAAGCTCACTTTCACTATCTAGTTTATATTCATTCAACTGTACTCATTTAACCTTTATTCTAATGTAATAGAAATTATTGTGTCGTAATTCTGCGTAAAGGTTTCTAACCGACAATATAGATAGGATTTATTTTTAAGATACAGTTTTTGTAACAGGCGAAAAATAAAGCCGCTAATTAATAAAAGTCTAATTACATTCAGCAATTACCTAAGAATAATTGCAAAACTGTTTGTTTAACACGCACTTAGTACATGTTTTATTGTTCCATCCATTATTCTGCATAAGTAAATTGTAACATTCTAATTAGAATTAATTAGATCTAATTAGAAAGTAGATAATTAGACTAAATCAATAGTGAAAATAATGTAAACAAACTATTTAAATTGGAATAAAATAAAGTTGCTTTCTTTATGGTAATGTTGGCCGCTTTATAAAAGGTGATGTACTTGCTAAAATGTTCTCATTCCACATACGATAATCAAGCAAGCAACATCTACCTTTCTCGCTCAAACCTGCCAGCATCGCCATCAAGCCTTCTCTTTCATCGTGCGTTTCACTCTTCAACCTGGAATCCACTACCGTGTGAGAGAGACGGAAGAGCTCGCCGTCACTCTCGCACCCCTCTCCACTGCGACGGAGGTGCCCGTACGGCAGGCCGCGCGCTAAGCGGCTGCGCACTTTCGTCGTTCGGCTGTGAGCCTACATTGGTTGCCGGCTCCAAGCCGAAGCTACCCGTACAAGGCATTCAGGGCACCCATATTCTACAGCCAGTCATGAATAATGGTCCATCGATAGCCGGATGAAGAGAAAACTGCAAAGAAGAAAGAATAATCATTAAGAAGAAAGAAAAAGAAGATTTATTAAGAAAATTCAAAAAAGAAGGCTGAAACTCAAGAAAGAAAATACATTATAGAAGAACCTCGATCAAGTCCATTAAGAAGAAAGAAAATTATTATAGAAGATCCTCGATCAAGTCCATTAAGAAGAAAGAAAATTATTATAGAAGATCCTCGATCAAGTCAATTAAGAAGAAAGAAAATTATTATAGAAGATCCTCGATCAAGCCCATTACGAAGAAAGAAAATACTTATAGAAGATCCTCAATCAAGTCCGAAGCCCTCAAAAAGGAAACCTCACGTTGTCGTCCGATTCGTCTGGAAGAAAGAAATCTCAAACCGCAAGAAAGAAAAGCCTTCCAAAGGCTAAAGAAGAAAAGAAACCTCAAAAAAGAAAAGCCTTCCAAAGGCCAAAGAAGAAAAGAAGCCTCAAGAAAGAAAAATCCCGAACGGGACTGTTTGCGGTAACCAGCGAGGAAGACTTCGAAGTACAAGCGTCAAGCCGTCGTGAGCGTCAATCGTAAATCCTGTCAGTGCCGGGTTTCGTCAATCCCCGTTGATTTCTGGCAGGTGGCGTGGTCTGGGCCTAGCGGTGTTAACCTGGACATATACACGCTTTTTTAGTGCGATATATCGAGCGAGTATCGCAGCGCTCTTTTCAGAGCGTCTATATAGCTCGGCCGTGCGCTGGTACGAGGCTTTGCGGTGTTAGGCCACAGGTTGGCAAGCTGAAGGGCGTGTTATTCCTCCACGTCATAGAGCACTAACAACGTACAGTTCTCCACTGCCAGGCGGTACACTACCCATCCATTCCTTCACATTCCTATTCTCAATCGGCATCCCTACGGTAGTACGCCGAGCGAGCAGCTAGGGACGATTAGTGTTAGGTAGGTAGGATGTCAGGGAAGGGGGTAGGCAAGGGCACAGGGCAGGTATTGAGGTCGGGCAGGGTCAGGAGCCAACCAGGAATGGACAAAGAAGAGGAGGAGCGAAGCAGCACTGATGGGTCCAAAGGTGAGAGCGGTACGTCGTGCGAAACCACTTCATCGCAAGAAACCCATACGTGGAGCCACGGGACTGGCACTTCCGAACAGACGACTAGTGCAGCATCGCTCGCAGCTCCCCAGGAGTTGAGTAGTTTAGGCGCGAGTCCGGTTAGGGTAGAAAATGTGGAATCAGTAGATAATGCGAATCCGCGCGAGAACCCCGTCACGCTAGGCGGTAACGACATTTTAGGCGCGAGATTCGACGCGAATTTAGATAACGCGGGCGTTCCGTCGTCAAGCGCGATTTCTGGTCTCGGTACAGGCCCTCTAGGAAATATCGCGGTTTCTGGTCTCGGTATAGACCCTCTAGGAAGCAGTGCGGTTTCTGGTCAAAGTACAGACCCTCTAGGAAATCCGCGTAGTGTAGGTAACACAGGCGACCCCTCTAGGAACGCGAATTTAGGTATTCCGTCGTCAAACGTAATTTCTGGTCTAGGTATGGACCCTCTAGGAAATAACGCGGTTTCTGGTCTCGGTATAGACCCTCTAGGAAGCAGTGCGGTTTCTGGTCCACGTACGGACCCTCTAGGAAATAACGCGGTTTCTGGTCCCGGTACGGACCCTCTAGGAAGCAGTGCGGTTTCTGGTCCACGTATAGACCCTCTAGGAAATTCGTATAGTGTAGGTATCACGGGCGACCCCTACAGGAATACAGTTAGGTTAAATACTCCGTCGTTAAACGCGATTTCTGGTCTAGATAGGAATACGGACCCTCCAGGAAATCCGTACAGTGTAGATATCACGGGCGACCCCTATAGGAGTGCAATTTTAAGAGCGAGCTTAGGCACGCGGTCGTTAAGCGCATACGAGGGCATAGGTAGCAACGTAGGAAACCTAGGTCCAGCGCACAGCGAAAGTATCGCGGGCGACACTAGATTAAGATCGTTAAGCGCGTCTGCAGGCGTAGGCAACACAGTAGGTAGCCTAGGTCACGCGCACAGTGGCTCAAGAGCCAATTTAGATTTAAGAGGGCAAGCACAGCCTCCGAGGAGGCCCAGCGGTATTCCGCTGGATAGGGTTGAACATGATAGATTAGCTAGGTTGCGTGCGGAGTCTGAGCTCCGCGCCTCGCAATTAGAGCAGGCGAGGGCCGCCGCCGCGTACGCCGCCTCTAGGTATGAATTATTGCTAGCGCAAAATTCAACTGTCGGGCGCGAGCCGCCGCCCGCCGCTGATAGTCTGCCAAATGCATCGTCGAACAGGAACGCAACTAGCACAGCGCCCAATAGAAACATAGTGCAGCAGGATAGGCCCCACAATAGTACGGCAGGGGAAATTAGCGCTTTACGCGACGCCATAGTACAGGCGATTAGTATGAATAGGTCTGACAGTCACGTATCCCCACAGCCGCAGCAGATAGTCACTTCGAATAAATACATAGGTGACCTGCCTTTGTTCGATGGTAACCCATCGGATTGGATTTCATTTAAAAAGGTTTACTCAGATACTGAGAGCTCATTCTCAGATATAGCCAATATGGGCCGATTACGTAAGGCAATTAAGGGTCAAGCGCGTGAATCGGTAAGAGCTATATTACACACTTGTAGTAATCCGTATGAAGTGATAGACGCGTTAGACAGGGCTTATGGCAAGCCTGATGTCATAATATTATCGGAAATTCAAAATGTTAAAAAGATGCCGCGTATGAGCGAAGATAGTAGAAATTTATCTGAATTTAGCAATCGCGTGTGTAATATAGTATCTTCGATCACAGCCCTCAATAAGCCGCAGTACCTATACGCTCCAGAGTTAGTAAGTCGTATAGTAGATAAAATGAATAACATAGTTAGATTTGAGTGGTATAGGTACAAGGGCGGTAATCAGAATATACCTGAACTTTTAGCTATGTCTAGGTTCTTAAAGGAGTTAAGTACTAATTTTAATGCTATGTTCGCCTACGAACAAGCTAAGCAGAAGTCCGGCGTGCGCTCACGCCAGGTTAACAATATTAACGTTAGTTCACGCAGCAGACACGAGTGTAGGGAGAGCTCAGTATCGTCGCATAGCGACTATAGCGATTATTACGAAGAGGAATACGTACCACAACACTCCTCACGCTCGTCCATGTCACAGGGTAGGCACGCTAGGACACACCACGACTCTTGTAGTGATAGCGAGGCAGAGCAGCACTTTGTTGCCGCCGCCAATAACAAGCGTAAGACGCAAAGAGTTAGAAATTACAACAATAACAAGTTTAGGAATAACGATAGGAATAGTAAACCGCAGTGGTTTAAGGATAACGCCGCTAACAACCGTAGTAAAGATGTAAGTAAGTGTGTTGTATGTGCAGGTAACCACACAATAGCCAGCTGCGCCGACTTTCTAAAGTTAAGCGTAAACGATCGGTGGGAAAGCCTTAAGAAATATAGATTATGTTTCCGATGTTTGAACGACTCACATAGGTATACATCAAATAGATGCAAATACG
This sequence comes from Cenopis cana, assembly GCA_951800055.1. Taxonomy (NCBI): domain Eukaryota; kingdom Metazoa; phylum Arthropoda; class Insecta; order Lepidoptera; family Tortricidae; genus Cenopis; species Cenopis cana. The sequence goes on from OX637473.1 coordinate 4,584,427, forward strand.
TAGCGTGCGGCAAGGGCGGATGTGAGGCGTCGCATCACGCCTTATTACACGGCAGAACGAGCTATACCGAACGTAGGGATAGGGTAAATGCGCCCGTCAAGGAACGTGTTAGTTCAGTAAACCACACAAACCAGTCTCAAGCATATTTAAAGATTATTCCTGTTGAGATCAAAGGACCTAAGGGTTCTATAACTACACACGCTCTTATGGACGAAGGCGCAACGTTGTCATTGGTAGCTAAGGACATAGCTTACGAAGTTACGCACCCCGGTAAGCGGGAAACCCTCTCCTTCGAAGGAGTAGGAGGTCATGAAGTCATTGATAACGATTCATCTCGCGTAAAGATCGCCATTAGAGGTATAGCCAGCAGAGAGTTCCACGAACTCACCGCACATACGGTAGATAAACTAAATTTAGCATCTCAATCGGTTGATAGGTCGGTGGTTCGTGAATGCGCTCATTTACAACACCTTGAAGACGAGTTGTGTTATGACTCGGCGCAACCTACTATACTCATAGGGCAAGATGCGTGGCATCTGATAGTAAGTAGGCAAGTATGTGAGGGCGGTAAATCATCACCTTGCGCCTCCTTAACACAGCTAGGTTGGGTACTTCACGGAGTTAATGAACGTCCCCGTAAGTTAACAGGGGCGGTAAACCATATTAAGCCTACATTCGACAATCAAGATCCAGCTTTAGCCTTGATACGCGAGCACTTTAGCATAGAATCTTTAGGTATAGAGCCGCGTAAACAGGTCAACGACCCGGAGGATAGAGCGTTGAAAATGTTAGAGTCTACTTGTAAGCGTTTACCTAACGAGGATAGGTTTGAGGCAGGCTTATTATGGAAATCTGATGATGAAACCTTACCTGATAACAAAGCGCACGCCTTAAAGCGCCTATACACATTAGAAAAGAAATTAGATAGCGACCCGAAAGTAAAGGCCGAGTACAATAGGCAAATGAATGACTTATTCGAGCAAGGTTTCGCGGAAAAGGTGGACGCAACCTTTGATACGCCACGCACGTTCTACCTTCCTCATTTCAATGTTATTCATCCAACGAAATTGAAACAAAGGCTCGTTTTTGATGCTGCTTGTCGTACGAGCGGTAAAGCGTTAAACGATGCCATTTTACCCGGCCCGGACTTAATTCAGTCGCTTTTCGGTGTACTTATAAGATTTCGCGAGGGTCGTATAGGAGTAATATCTGATATCAAACAGATGTTTCTTCAGATTAAGGTAAAGGAGTCTGATCGCGATAGTTTACGATTTTTATGGCGCGGGGATAGCAGGGATACGCCGCCACAGACGTATAGAATGACTTCGTTAATATTTGGCAGCGCGTCGAGCCCTGCAACGGCTATTTACGTTAAGAATAAAAACGCAAACGATTATCGCGACACTTACCCCGAGATAGCTAGGCTCACGGAACGAAACTTTTACGTGGACGATTTTTTAGGTGCGTTTGATACGATAGAGCAGGCCCGGAAAACCATTCGTGACATGGACGAGGTGTTCAAGAAAGCCTCGTTTACCCTATGCGGTTGGGCATCTAACGAACCTAAGGTCTTAAGCGACGTTAGCGATGTGTCTAGGGAATCTTCTACAGCGCTAGGTAAATCTGAGCACGAGCGTACCCTAGGACTTCTGTGGAATCACAAAAGTGATAGTTTAGGTTTCAACTTAAATCTACGCAATACACCCACAGACGTAGTTAAGGGACTTAGGATACCTACCAAGCGTCAGGTCACGAGCGCCGTATTTAGTGTTTTCGACCCAACTGGGTTGGCTACGCCCGTAACGATTTTAGGTAAAATGTTAATACAGGACTTATGGCGAACGGCCTGCCAGTGGGACGAAACTATACCCGATAACTTGAATAAGGCATGGCGCGAGTGGATAGATAGTCTAGATTTGCTGCAAAGCTTAGCTATACCTAGGCATATACCTAGGTCGAAGGGGCAGGCAATTATTCATGCCTTTTCAGATTCAAGCGAGAAAGCGTACGCGGCAGTTATATACCTCGTAGTTTCGGACTCCGCAGGCAATAAAACTTCACATTTAGTTAGTAGCAAAGCTAGGGTGACGCCCCTTAAGTGTATTTCGATACCTAGATTAGAGCTACAAGCTACCGTGTTAGCCTGCAGGCTGGCGGACGCAGTCCGGCGCGAAACGGATTACGAAATCTGCCAGTCATTTTACTGGACCGACTCTAGGACTGTACTCGCGTGGATACATTCAGACCCTAGAACATTCAAACCGTTCGTCGCTCATAGATTAGCCGAATTAGAAACGTTTACCAGGCCTTCCGATTGGCACTGGGTACCTACGAACGAAAACGTCGCGGATTTCGCTACTCGCGGTGTTAAGGCGGATTTCGACATAAACCACCGGTGGTTCAGAGGCCCACAGTTTATACTAGATTCACCCGATAAGTGGCCTAAATTAAAGAAGGATAGTCACGTTATCCCTCCCACCGGGGAGGAGCGCAAACAAGTTAACACCGTCGCCGCTGTCGATGTCACACAGGGGAGGTTCGATCACTTACCCGATCCGCAGCGTTTCTCGCGTTATGTTAGGTTGCAACGCGCACTAGGTCGTCTGTTGGTAGCTGTTGAAGTCTTTACCCTAAGGCAAACTAAGACCACGTCGGGTAATGACTTGACGTCACGACACTTGCTGATTGCTGAACATCTGTTGCTGCAGCGATGCCAACAAGAAGATTTCACCGAGGAGCTTGCTCGCTTACGCCGCAACGATAGCATCCAGAAGTCTTCTAAACTGCATCGGCTGGCTGTGAAATTGTCTACGGATGGGCTATTGACACTCGACGGAAGATATAGGATCAACAGCGCTAGTAACCAGAGGCAACCGATAATATTGGACATAAGCAACCATATAACCAAACTGCTCGTTCACCACTATCACGAGCAATTTAATCACGGCAATCACCACATCGTGATCAACGAATTGCAACAGAAATATCATATTATTGGTTTGCGTAACTACTTGAAGAACATACACGCCAGATGTCAATGGTGCAAGTTAAGAAAATCCAAGCCTATTATACAACAACAGGGCGACTTACCTCAAGAGCGTTTCATGCATCATCAACCCGCATTCACGGCTACGGCGACTGATTTTTTTGGACCCCTAAAAGTCACTATAGGAAGACGCGTAGAAAAGCGATGGGGCGCCTTATACACTTGCCTAACTACACGGGCAGTGCACGTAGAGTTAGCCAACTCCCTCTCGGCTAGCTCTATGATTCAAACGCTTAGACGCATGATGGCCAGAAGAGGCACCCCCACCATCATCTACAGTGACAACGGCACCAACTTCATAGGGGCGGAGCGTGAAATAAAAGAAGCAATGGACAGCGCCGAGTTCAACGACTTTCTCGTAAACAAACGCATCGTGTGGAAGAAGATACCGCCAGGAGCGCCATCCATGGGCGGCGCGTGGGAAATCATGGTAAAAAGTATAAAAAACGCCTTATACTCCACTCTGCGAGACAAGATTCCATCTGAAGACACGCTTCACACTCTCCTGCTAGAAGCCGAACACATCGTGAACTCGCGGCCATTGACACCCATTAACGCCAACTTGAATGAAGAACAGCTGACACCTAATCACTTTCTTATTCATCGATCTAACGGTATGACACCTTTCGGCAGCTTCAGCGACAAAAAACCTCTTAAAAACAGCTGGCAAGAAGTACAACAGCTCGCGGACAGATTCTGGAAGAAATGGTTAACAGAATACAAGCCTACTTTACTACCACGTAAGCGAGCATCTGAGCAGCCGAACCTGAAACCCGGCGACGTCGTCCTGATCGCTGACAGTACCATGCCTAGAGGAACATGGCCCCGCGGGCTCATAGAGAAAGTTTATCCTGGACCTGACGGCAGGGTACGTGTCACAGAGGTGAGAACTACCGCTGGACTCATCCGTCGCCCGACCTCACGTCTCATATTAGTAGAATCGACTTGCCTTGGTTAGCATATTTATGTACTTGCGTACGGGGGGGAGACTGTTTAAGGCAGAAGTCAATTTCAGCTCAGGGGTATATCCACGGTCCGGCAACTGTAGTAGTGTTGCGGGCGAGTTATGAAAATGCAACTCGCTGTGCTTAGGACAAAAGTCGATCTCAGCTCGGGGGTATATCCACGGTCCCGCAACTGTAGTAGTGTTGCGGGCGAGTTACGAAAAGCCATTCGCTGTTTAGATAGAAATTAAACTTTCACTAGCCTTTTTACATGTTACCACGCTGAACAGCTGTCTTCCGGCAATAGTTTCATACTTATGTCAAGTAGGTCATCTTACTGAATAACATCTCATATGAGCGAATCGGTTTAAGTCATATACTTGCCATTCAACTACCGGATTTGACAATAATAGAAATGCGAACACAAATAGACTTATCTTAGGATAATTTCTTTATTGGTATAAGTGTATCGCATGGGGTCACACGGGAGTGTAGGAATAGCCCCATTAGTTATTGAAACTGATTTACCCGACTTGACTAAAACGGGTGGCGACCGACCGCTACGTGTCCCCCGTTGTGGCCTACAACGGCGCACTTACCCTAAGTGAAATTAGCAGCTAAGTGTGTCGTTCTTTGCCCCAACGCGGGCTCCGCACAAACCTTTTTAACCGTATTCATTTTTGTTAGTAATTACCAAGGTTGTCCATATTGTTTAAATTCACTTTCTCTCAAATTAGCTTATATTGTTTAGAGTACACAACCTTGCTTTCTTTAGTAATTCTGCGTCGATGGCACTGCGCCAACCTTAGGTTAAGATTTGTTATGTTTTAAACATATTAGCATGTAATTGCAGTAACTTCATACACCAACTTTGTTTGTTTAAAGCTCACTTTCACTATCTAGTTTATATTCATTCAACTGTACTCATTTAACCTTTATTCTAATGTAATAGAAATTATTGTGTCGTAATTCTGCGTAAAGGTTTCTAACCGACAATATAGATAGGATTTATTTTTAAGATACAGTTTTTGTAACAGGCGAAAAATAAAGCCGCTAATTAATAAAAGTCTAATTACATTCAGCAATTACCTAAGAATAATTGCAAAACTGTTTGTTTAACACGCACTTAGTACATGTTTTATTGTTCCATCCATTATTCTGCATAAGTAAATTGTAACATTCTAATTAGAATTAATTAGATCTAATTAGAAAGTAGATAATTAGACTAAATCAATAGTGAAAATAATGTAAACAAACTATTTAAATTGGAATAAAATAAAGTTGCTTTCTTTATGGTAATGTTGGCCGCTTTATAAAAGGTGATGTACTTGCTAAAATGTTCTCATTCCACATACGATAATCAAGCAAGCAACATCTACCTTTCTCGCTCAAACCTGCCAGCATCGCCATCAAGCCTTCTCTTTCATCGTGCGTTTCACTCTTCAACCTGGAATCCACTACCGTGTGAGAGAGACGGAAGAGCTCGCCGTCACTCTCGCACCCCTCTCCACTGCGACGGAGGTGCCCGTACGGCAGGCCGCGCGCTAAGCGGCTGCGCACTTTCGTCGTTCGGCTGTGAGCCTACATTGGTTGCCGGCTCCAAGCCGAAGCTACCCGTACAAGGCATTCAGGGCACCCATATTCTACAGCCAGTCCTGAATAAGTATTATTTATTTAATCGTATCGTATGGCAATACAAAATTATAGAGGGCATCAGAATACAGCTTTGATGTTGTTAAGCCGGGCAGTTATGACAGGTGTCAAGACGTCCAAGTCCTCACCAGGTCCAGGGTCCTACCAGTGAAGGGGACAGCGCTGGAAAATATGCTCGGTAGTTTGATCTAACTATTATTATAGGTTATTTCATTATCAATCTTCGTAAAATTGACCACTGATTTATTTGCAGTCCAACATATATCAGACACGCCTTTGTGTCAGATATTTTGGATCACATTATCCCATCAGAAATTCATGCCTCTGCCTTTCAGTTGCAGATGTCGAGGGATGTCCCCTCTGTCCATTATCACAAATGGAATCGTGACCCTGATGAACCACAGGCCCCTATTTCACCATCTTGACAATTGTTGCCTTACAATGACAATTCGGTTTACATTGCCGGGCCGGTAAGTACTATCGATGCTACCAACGACTATCATTACGTGACGACTCAGAAGTTTACTTGGAATTGTCATTGTCAGATGATAATTGTCGAGTTGGTGAAATAGGGTCCAGGTCGTTCAGTTACAGCTGTCGAGGGATGTCCCCTCTGTCCATTATCACAAATGGAATCGTGACCCTGATAAACCACAGGTCGTTCCATGGTTCAAAAACATATCAAATCCTCTTAATCCTATAAAAGGGACCTGGCGCCCGCTCAAAGCATATGTTCTTTGAAGTTTTTCTTATTTAAAATGATATAAGCACGGACTCCTTTCGACCTCTGCTCAAAAGCGATTTCTGCTCAAAGCTGTTTATTCATTCGTTTCACATAACTACTGGGCAGGATAGGGTCTGCCCAGTCTTGCATGAAACTACGTTACTATGGTATGTATAACTTGTTCTTGGACGATCTGTGCTCATGATTGTACGCAAAGTGTGGGCCTAATTATTGTACAATATTTGTTGAAAAAGATACTCGTATTTCACCGAATTAAGAACCTCCATCGTTCTCTGATGTCGGTTAAAAACCGATTTCACTTAATTGCGGTAATGTTTTGTCTTTTCATTTTTTTTCATTATATAATCATTATAAAATTAAACTGCTTTTATAGGTATACAACTTTTTTTTGCTATCCAATACATGTTATCCAGGAATTTATGCTATCCAAATACATTTAAATTGCAAGTTGGAATATGGCTATTATTAAACCAGTAAGATACATTCTTGCCGTTGAAGTTACTTTCCATGCTTTACTAGGGCCAACTGTGCAGATCCACTTGCTCCAACCAAAGACAAAAGAGTGTCGTCGTGTTTAGCTTACATTTGTAGGGACACAAGTTGCTTACTAGGCATTCTCGGCCGGGATACTAGTAAGCAACGCGAGCGCCGCCGCAGCCAGTCCTTCGCCCGCCACTGCACCGAGCACTCGCTTTGAATAAAGTATTTACATTACGCGCTAACTTTTACTCCACGGTCACCACCACCCCGCCCTTGGGAAGTTATGGTCATAAGCCGTACATTGGTGACCCCGACTAGAAATGAACACGCAACCATAGAAATGAGTGCGGTGTAGGGCTCATCGCGCGGAGGGCTCGGCGGCCCCGAGGGCTCGCCCCACGCCACGGCACCATCGAGCCAGCGTCGAGGCAAGCGCGCGACCAGGTATGGACACGGCGCGCCGCGAGCGTGCCGCGAAGTCGCCCGGGCGGGGCTGAGCATGGGGTATGCTGGGTCGAGCCGGAGGGCACCCAGCCTACGACAGCGCCGCCGCACGCGATCCTCAGGGGGCGCAGCCTAACGCGCCCGCAGCAGCGCGTCATGACGGGCCAACAACGGTGCCCGAGCGTCGCAGGGGCATCAGCGGGCCGGCAGCAGCGCGATCACAGCGCGCCACGCCCGCCGATCAAAGACTTACTTCCACCAGGTGCACGGGGCCCGTGCTCGGAAGTGCAGGGCTCCCTGCCGCTGGCAAACGCTGGTAGCGTCAAACTCGGCGGAGTAGCAGCGGCGTCAGCGAGCAGCGGCGAATGCAGTATTATAGGGTAGTGCTCAGGTGAATTATCGTTTTTTTTTTGTGCAGTGCAGTGTTAGATTATTTTTGTTTTGAGTAAAATATAGTAATTAGGTTACACGCGGCACGATGGTACAGGATGCAAGGCAATTAGGTAAGTTAGCCGTAATGGTAGTCGCAACGCGGCACCCTACGGCTAACCGTAAACGTAAATAGGTACATTGAGGCATCACCGTCGTGCCACGGACATTTAGTTTTTACATTGTGTAGTTAGTTATCTTTTGTGTCATAGCGCATAGTAGTAAGTAGAGTGCGATAATGACCCGCATCTATCTACGTCTTAAGGACGAAAATAGATCGTGGTCAAAGCAGTTGCATTATGCGTCAGGTTCGTTTGGTAAGCGTCGGGGTCGGACAAGACGTTTCGGAGTAGTGCAGGTTTGGCTGGTTTCCCTCGTGCTCGCGAACATATTTGTCGAACCGACCGCCTGTACGTTGCATTATTGGCACGTTGGATATCATCTGCTGATGGATTTGCCAGCAATGGTATGTTAACGATTGGAATGCGTGCAACTGCTATAAGTACTTTTAGACTTAGGTAGTTTGTTTCTTTGTTTAAATGGTCCCATAAGAGAGACCCATGTTTTGTCTAAGTTCTCACGATAAGGCTTGTATTGTATTAGGTATCGCTTACGGACATTGGATACCGCACAGCTTCGGAGAAGTGAACTACTCGAAGAGTTGCCGAGTCTGCATAAGTGCCCGAGCTGTGTGGAAATAGTCGAGAATGTTATCCGATCCGCGCAGTTGCTGACTCCAATAATAACAATGTCGTAGCGATAACTAATGTTTATGTTGCATTGTAGTTAAGTTTCATGCATTGCTTAGTCTTAGTTTTCACTGCTTAGTTTTAGTTTTTTTTATGTTAAAAAAAATAAAAAAAGGGGAGGACTACTGTAGGGACACAAGTTGCTTACTAGGCATTCTCGGCCGGGATACTAGTAAGCAACGCGAGCGCCGCCGCAGCCAGTCCTTCGCCCGCCACTGCACCGAGCACTCGCTTTGAATAAAGTATTTACATTACGCGCTAACTTTTACTCCACGGTCACCACCACCCCGCCCTTGGGAAGTTATGGTCATAAGCCGTACACATTGATTTTGTGTATGAAAGTATCGAGATTTGGCTTAGGTTGATTTAATTTACCATTAAAATTTAACCAGAAATATAATTATGAGCATTGTCAAGAGACTAGCTTGACTAAGGAGAAGACTAGCAAGTCGTACTGCCCAAAAAGACAGTGACCATTGATCTTTAGTCATGATTTGTGTAAAAACGACTACAGAGAGAGACTGATGAACTCAGTCAGTGCCTACGTGGCGCGCGACGCAAAGTGGGGAGACAAAAATATCGACAGAGACCTGCACCGGTCTCCCGTCCGCTACTGCGAGTTGCGAGCGAATTTTGAACGAAAGCGATCACGCAGCGAGTTCGCCGCGACTGATATTTGGATAGAAAACACGCTCGCAACTCGTAAGTGTGATAAGGACCTAAGACGTCTCTCTTTTTCTTACACCACGCGTAGTCCTATATTTTATACAACCGTTTTCGTCATACGAGTATCTAGATTTTCACGCCCTTTGTTATTATCGAAAATCCGTCATTTCCTTCAAGGTCAAAGTCGCAATTAATGTGCTGTGCCCGTTCACGGGTGGTACCTGGCTCGTCTACCTTTATGTAGGTATCCACTGGGTCGTTGAGTAACTTTCACTGGATGTGGTAGCCCTGCAAATCAGCATCTTTTTATAAACTTCTATATAAAGGAAAAATGAAAAAATTTGGCTCCAAGCAGGATTCGAACCTGCGACCTTCTGGCATTCGCGGCTAGTCGCTATGGCCACTGAGGTCCGGGAACAATCGAACTCTGCCCCCAAATTCCTCTACCGTTCGCTTATACTAACGCCTTAGGGAGGCGTACAGTCACTAGCATTAATATCTGTCAAAACAAAGGCGGCATAAATATCTGACACGACTCTATTTGTAGGGCCGTAAGGACGTGTCAGATATTTATGCCGCCTTTGTTATGACAGATATTGGTGCTGGTAACTGACTCAGGCTTCTTTTACGGCACTAACGTCTTAAATTATGTTGAAAAATCGTCAGTACCCATACCCATACTAAAGCAGTAAAGCTGCTAACGCAAAATACAAATTTATAAATACTTACGGTAAAATTAAATTATTATTTTTTATTAAAAATGTTTTTATTAAATATCAGTGGCGGATTTTTATCTAAATCCATGATTGAGTGATGTCTGCACCTTCGTGTCGAGAATTAGTTCAAAAGAATCCGATCGGATACATCGGCAGGTGAACGGAGCCGTACGGATGCGTCGGCATGCGTACGGAGCTGATCGGATACCTACGTCGACAGGCAAACGGAGCCGATCGCGGCTTCGTAATATAGACTTTAAATACAATGTACTATGATTGAATATCGTTTAAAATTGTAAAATCCGTTCCGATCCGATCCGATGCGATCCGTTTGGTGGAAACTGACCCTAATACAAAGGTACTCTACCAGGAATGTTTTACTAAAAAACTCTTCCAGGCTTTCTAAATCCGTGCTCGACCTCCGCAACCCTAGGTGTTTTACTATGAAAAATATATTAACAATAGCCGGCGTGCTACATGATTTATGCTCCCCCTTTTATCAGTGTTGGCATTATTCGAGCACATTAATGAAAATTCTGAAGAGATAAATCGTCAGAAATATGAAATTAAATTTCAGTACGAACACACCTTTTTGTTGATGAAATAATACAATACTTATCGATGAAAATGTTGGTACTTTTATGGGGTTACGTCCTAAACAATCTAAGGTTAAAGGAATAATTCACGTGCAAAGGTCGGTCCTTTATGTAATTGGGTGATTAATAACAAGGCTCGGAGAGTTAGTTAAAATGGGATCAATCTGAAACATGTGAATTTTCCTACCTAACCTATCACTAAAACGGTCAAAACTCACGTATATACGAGTAGTTGTCACTGCCGGCGACATGTTTCTAAATCTTTGGGAGTTCATCCTGAAAAATGCTGTCATGATGATTGAGTAATACATACTATAATTTATTCCCTTCAAGTTTCTTCAATTATGGAGCTATACAAAAATAGCTATATATATAAACAATACAGTAGACCTACTTGTTTAATAGTAGATTGTACAACAAGAACATAAAAAGTATATTTATTAAATGAATGAATTTATTAATTATAGACCCACAACCACATACAATATAGACTCTATAGTATACGTGGCTGTAAGACATAGCTGCCTTAGTCTTAAAAGAAGAAATTGCTTTATGCACAAGAGCAATAAAAAGACATAAAGAACAACTTTACGAGCATGAGAAGTGAAAATTAACTTGAATGCTCGCAGATTGACTACAATGTTACGTACACCGTCCGTCAATTATTTTTTTATTAAAATAAGTCTGTTATGAGAACTTATTGTGTCTGTCTTTCATGGTTAACACTATTTCTCTGTGCATGATAGTTATAAATATGTGCATATGGATACCGAATAAACTGCATTAAATAGTTCGTAAATAAATACGCCACAGTTCAGCTGCTTCTCGTTTTCATTGGTTAGTCTAGTTATTAGGATTAGGAGTAAACCTTTATGATTGAGTGAGGATAGACCAACAATATTATAGCGAGATACAACGCTCATGCGATTCTGCAATCTATCACAATGAAATACGGTGGTAAAATAAGTACACGCTTATGATCGTGGACTCTACACTTCGTTTTGCGGGCCACAATTGGGTCGATGTAATCTATTTGTGGGTCCATCGGTCGATACTCAATCGAATGTGTTTTAGTTAAGCTTTCTATTATTAACTTGACGTTGGTAGGGTAAGGGTCTGTTTCAGGTGAAGTATTTGATTGAAATAAGTTTTGTAAATTTAATTATCCCAAATACTCCTACCAGGTGTTATAACACCGCTTAAAAGTATTTTCGAATACCCCCAAATAAGTTAGGAAATAAGTGAATAGTTGAATGTTGTTCTGTATTTTTTCTGTTCATTACGTATCAAGCTGTGGTTGAGTATGCTAAATATTGGAAATTTACTGCATTCTATTATTTTTTTGTTAGTTTGAACCTAGTTGTTGATTTTTTGTGCAAACATGTCGACTAAAAGGTAAGATATTTCCTAAATATGTTAGCAACGTATTATATTTTCCTTGTTATTCTTTTATGTACATCTATGAGCTACAAAATTATTTACAAATCTGCTTCTAAAACTACATTTTTTGTGGACTTTTTTATGATAAATTATGGTCGGTGTTATAACACCTGGTCGCATAATCGACGACTTGCTAGTATTGTTTATAAAAATTTCAGGTCACGATACAAGAGACCTTTGAAACTGCACGAAATCGTAGACGAATTAGAAAATATTGACGATGATGCACCGATACCGAGTAGCATAGCAATTTTATCACCAGAAAATGCTAATTCAGAAATTACCAATGAAGATTCTGGTGAAGAAGACAATGTCACCATACAAAACCTGCCAGGTCAGTCTTGGAATTAATAATGTTTGTTTATTTGTAATCAACCACATCACGTGAAAATTTTGATATTCATTATGAATTGTGAAATTTCAGGTTCTCAACTCAGAGCTGAAGCGGAAATACCGGACGATGAGTCATCATTAGATGAAGAGGATGACATACCTGTCTCTGAACTTTCTAAAAGAAGAAGAACTGTATCAGATGTGACCTCCAACTCAAGTAGTCCGTCACCTATAAACGTTCCGCCGCAACTACCGCAAATACCACCACAACTACCGCAAATACCACCACAATTACAGCAACCACGGTGCAATATAGTACAACCTTCCGTGCCAAAGACTCAAAAGTATACTTGGCAAAGTCGTCATATTCCGAAACAATATGAAGAATGGCGCAACGAACAAGGTCCGCGAATCTTACACCCCCCAATGTATTACTTTGACGCTATGATTAGATTATTTGATGATAAGTTTATTGATCTAATACAAACAAACACACACATACACAAACTTATACGCTTGTCAAAAAAATAAGGCAGGCAATATTACTGCCAGTGAAATGAAATGCTTTTTAGGCATACTTTTGTTCAGCGGTTATGTGGTGTTACCTCTGTATTATTATTGTAATTTTTCACCGTGTGTATTATTATTGTATTTTTTGCATAAATTATTACAACTGGCAATTTTGCAACATTAAAATGTCTCAAAACAATTATGTAGTTTTTATCAGAGTTAGCAGTCCATTCTCCTACCAGGTGTTATAACACCACCCATTTTCCAGCTTTTCCACGTGACATAGAATTTTTCTAACATTTTTCCCTGAAAACTTGCCCTCAAATTATAAACATACTAAAATATTTTTAAAATTGAAGAGTATAAAAAGTTTCAGGAGTATCTGGGTTATACACAGAGTTATATCTACTCATCTTGGCGACCTGCTGTATGTGTACGTGCCCTAATACAGTCGGTTTCAGTAGTAGTCGGTTGGTTTCGCTGGCTTCTACCTCAAAAACGGTTGAGCGTACGAAAACATAACATGTATGTTTGCAAATCAGTCGTAAATTTAATGCTCTACAATTTTTTATAGATGTTACCTTCATTGGAGTAATAGAAACCGAGATAATCGAGAAAAAACAAACTTTGTGACCTTTGACCTTGAATAACGTGCGAAGCATCCATGAGATTTATTGTGATTTATGAGGCAGCTTGTAGAATGACCCCCCCGCATTGCCCCGAACGGCAACCGTATTGTCTTCTCGATGATCTCACGGTTCGAAATATTTGCCATACCTACGATAAATAAATAATTGCAGGGTTTGACCGAATACGTCGTAACTCGGTAGCCCGCGGCCCGCAATATAATGAAAATTGCACGCAAGTTCTTGCATCATTTTAATGGGTCTTATACCGTAAAACAGTTGGTAGGAGACAGTTTGAGACCATAGGAAGGATATATGTAATGACTAGGTATCGCATTATTATTATGATAATTTTATCCTGGAAATCATCCCTTTAGGGGGTGAACACAGGGTGAATAGTTAAGTGGAATATGAGAGACATAATAAGTAATTTACCCTACATAGTGATGCCTGGAATAATTGAATAGCAATTCGCTATTTGTACATTTTTTGATTGTGCCATTCGAACCAGTTTTTAGAGACGATCAAATGTTTGTATGGGTCCAACTGGCAATTAGGGAAACACAAAAGGCAAAAATGATAGGCAAAGTACAGGATAGGTGCAGAGCACTCCATACTGATTGACAGGTAAAGTGAAGTCACAGTTTTATAGCCTCGTACTACGAGTACCATTGTATGAAAAAAACGAGTAATTTTCCGGCTTGGTCGTGAAATATTGCGTTTGTGGACATTGTTACTATACAATTTATTTTAGATTGAAACAGAATTTTATTGATAACTTTCAATTTTCATATTTCGACTGATAAAAAAACCGCTGAAGTGCGAGTCGGACTCGCACACGAAGGGTTCCGTACCATTATCTATAAAAACGGTAAAAAATCATGTCTGTTGAAAAATCATGGAGCTCCCTTAAATATTTAGCTCTGTTTTTTTTTTGCTTTTTTTATAGCGGCAACAGAAATACATCATCTGTGAAAATTTCAACTGTCTAATCTACCACGGTTCATGAGATACAGCCTGACGACAGACGAACAGACGGACGGACAGGGGCGTCTTAGTAATAGGATCCCGTTTTATTCTTTGTGTACGGAACCCTAAAAACATTTCTTTTTGCCAATATTTATAATCCTATATATATCTTGTTTATAGTGTTGATTAATTTGTGTAATTTTACTATTTATTCTGATAATTTGATGGTTTTGTATCCATATAGCCACACTAAGTATGTTATTTAACATGTGTCAAATACCGAATTATCCTCCAAGGCGATTTACGACAGATTAACGGCGGGAATAAATAAACAAACATCTTATTTGTCATTATCCTCCTAGCGTTATCCCAGTACAGTTGCGTCCTGAAGGATGCCTGGGGTCCGCTACCTAATCCCAAGATTTGGCGTAGGCACTAGTTTTTACGGAAGCGACTGCCATCTGACCTTCCAACCCCGAGGGGAAACTAGACCTTATTGGGATTAGGCTTTGTCAAGTGAGTGGGCAACTTGACTGTTAGAAGGTCTCAAACCGCCCGAAGGCCTCCAACTTGGCTTAACGACTGCTGCCATAGACAGCAACCGGGATCAACGGCTTAGCGTGCCTTCCAAAGCACGGGAGCGCTCAATTAGTAACCACTCAAAGCGGTCACCCATCCAAGTCCTGACCGCTGCCCACGTTGCTTAACCTTAGATACCGCAAGCGGTACCCGGCGCCGCTGGGCCACGAGCGCTCCAAACATCTTATTTGTAAGTAAACAAAATACAAATTCGACATATATATGTGTTCTTCGCCGACGAGACGCATAATTTGGGATCAAAAGGACACTATGATTGATATTAGGTTAACGGTTGGGTGGCAATTTACTTCAATGGGACTCATTTCTCTGAATAGGATTCCGTTTCGTTAGTGATTGTAAATAGAGACGTTTTGGCTTACTGTTGGGTTGATAATTGAAGGAAGGAAGTAATCAGGCCAAAAAAAATAGGTATTGCAAAATAATGTGCCTATTTTGGCAAACGAGCTTATTTATGGCTTTTTTTTTCGGTGATTAGGATGATGATGATGATTGGGTCATAAACACGTGAAAAAACAAAAGTCGTCCCTTCTGTGGTCAATAGTTAGGTAACGGCTAATGTGCATGTTAGTTATGCTTTTATAACGTGGATTATTCGAAGCTGAGACGTTGTTTATATGCGGGTTATTAGTCCAATCCAAAATTAAGCTTTGTAGCCCTTAACTTTTGATATGTCCACAGGAAAGACGCGGACCTAAATCTGTTTATGAACCGATCAAACTCATGTTTTTTTGATAAAAAGGTACAATAATAAAGCAGCTACGAAACGGTCCATTTAACGTTGTTTTCGACTATGATAACCGAAATAAGACACCAACATAGATACAACATTTTAGTTTATTATACAAATATAAATTTATTGTTATTTTAATTTTGTATTCTGTATAGTGTTCATGATACTAATGTACATACTAAGGTTTTTTAATTTGTACATAATTCGATGCTCGTTTCGTCCAAACCTCATACATGAAATGTAACAACATAACATCCACAGAAAAAAGACAGAAAATCTCCAGTAGGTAGGTACATTGGATAACGTTTTGTACGTTAATTAAGTAGATCAAAATGTTTTTTTTGTAAGGTTACAGGTACATTTAGGTAATTTGTCCTAATGCTAGTTTGAAAAGCTAAGCACTATCACAGATTAAATACCTACATAGGTGTTTATTGTTTAGTAACTGCTGAATAAAGTCCCATATGGAATGGGGAACTAGCATTAAAGTTACATCTATAAATTATATTAATACTTAATCGAATACGGACAGCCGTTACATGTAAGTGTTATTATTGAAAGATTTGTTTCGAGATTTCGGTTGATTTGTGTAAGATTGTCCACAAATATGTATTTACTTATTTATTGTTTTGCAAAATATTTTAATTAAAGTTACGTAAAATTGAAACTTAAAGTAAAACGCGCAATGATGTCACTTTCAGTGACTTCACTTAAAACCATTGAAAAATACAATATAAAAAGGAAAATTATTTATTATGAATGATTTATTTTATTTAATGAAACTGAAAAGAATATATTATTTCTGTGATTCAAATAATATTCATGGGCCATGGAACGTTTAGCGTCTTATGCAGTGATGTCAGGTCAAGCCGTTGACGCGTGAAATTTAAAACGTTGGTTTTTGATTTGAAATTTTATTTTTTCGTATTTGGTATTCTTAAGTTATTCTTAAATGTTTAAGATATACTAGATCCATGAAATAATGTAAGTTCCCTATTATTGATTAGCTTGAATACTACCTAGTTGACTCATATTTTATTATTTAGGTACACTAAACTACACCAAACTATGCTTACTGATGAAAATCCTTTTAAAATATCAATCTCCAAGGGACGAAGTTACAACCGTTTTTAATGATGACAGAGTGAGTTTGCGCTACAGGTGCGTGTCGTTATGAAACTCTAGTAGTATGTAGAAGAATAATATAGTAATTTAAGTATGTACAAGATACGTTTTGCGGAAAA
Source organism: Cenopis cana (assembly GCA_951800055.1). Classification (NCBI taxonomy): domain Eukaryota; kingdom Metazoa; phylum Arthropoda; class Insecta; order Lepidoptera; family Tortricidae; genus Cenopis; species Cenopis cana. Next base: position 4,601,347 of record OX637473.1, read on the forward strand.
AATATTGAATATACAATCAAGAGCAAAAATAACGGCTACACTTTCTATAGAAGTTCAATACAAAGTAGGTATATGCATTATTTTTGCTCGTGAGTGTAACTAGTTATTAAATGAATTTTTTGCAAGGGTAACTGCCAAAATACAAATTCTAATAGGTACTGACATTCGATATAAATATCTTATTGTATACTGTTTTTTTTCTATAGAGGTCTTTAAGACATCATTATCACTCCGGTACGTGGTCGCCACTCATAAACGTTTCCGCCCCAAATCAACGACCATCGCTTCTACTTTAAATCTGCCCTGAAGATTCATCTATATGATTCAATGTAATCTCTAGCCTAAGGAAGCAATAATAGAAAATAATTGAAATCAACCACAGCTACGACCCCCGTCAGTTTCCCAGTAAGCAAATGCAATCCTATCCCCCAGTTGTTCATGTCATGACATATCTTTTCCAGTAATACATATATAAAACCGAGTAATAACATCGACTGAGTTCGATGTAGTTCAAACGATCCCTAGGGAAATCTAACGCCGAATCGAAGTTGCGTTATAAAGAAAAATAACACGGTACAGAGAATATTTAGTAACAGATAAAGAAAATCTGGAATGTAATTCTTGCTGTATCGACCAAGCTAAATATTTATATTCCGACTTCCTGACTCAGTACGGAGCTGGGATGCCGCACGATATCAGAAAGCCTTCAGCTGTCAGTATCAACTGTCGGTCGAGTCAGTATTTTTTCTGTACTAAGCACCTATCTTCCCTCAGGACTTCCTAATTTTTCGGATGGTATTAGTGAACTGTCAGACCACTCAATACCACTTTTTACTGCGCCCCTACATTTAAATAAGTATAATGAGTGCTTCCTGACTGACGCGGGAAATGCAGAACGGAGGGCCATACGCATGATATTACTATTTCGAAAATATAATATAATACTGACAGTTTTACGTCAAGCGAGGATCTCACTTCACTTCACTCTTTAAAAAAGGCTTTCCATCAAATTTATGATGATTTCGCCAATCAATACTTGTTTAAAGACGTTGTTCAGTAACGACGCCATGGACAGTAGGCAACTGGTTTTGTTCGGTAGTGGATTCAGCCCGTCGCGTTGTCGCGAAGAGCACGTGTGTTCACCAACGCGGCGACGGGCAAAATCCAAGTGAGGATCTCGCCTCGCCAAGTCATAAAATCGTCTTAACATAGTCTTAACGTAGCGTAATTTTAGCTCGTTTAGACTGTGAATGACTATTATATTTATGTGTATATTAGTGCGAGAAACCCATTGCCAATTAAAAGATAAAATCGCTCTCTTGTTAGCTTTCTTTCACTGTCAAAGAACTAGCAAGTAAATTAAGGGTCAGGAACGCGCTTAGCAACGCGTTCGAGATTCTTTTAGAGTCACAAGCATTCATAGACTTTAGCTACAGAGTCTGCTTACCACCAGGCAGGCCGTAACATATCCCATTATAAAATTGACTACCCGATATAAACAGCATTGTCACTCCACTCCATGACAAAGTAGGTCAGATTCACGCGACGAGCCTTAAGGAAACAAGCCAAACAAATTGTTTTAGCCGTGCTGATCGTTTGATGTGTAATGAGGCACGGCGGAGTCGCTGTGACGTACTGTAGCACTTATGCTGGAGTAACAAGCCATTTACACGCTGCTATTTTCAATTAACTAGAACAATACTTACTTTATTGGCGCAGTGACCCAAATAGCATCTTGGCCTCCGAAAGGAGAGCACGCCACCTTTCACGATCCTGCGCCGCTACCTGTCAGTTTTCAAATTGGAGCTACCGCAGATCCGGCTCCACAGCTGTCTTCCCACCTTCCCAGCGATACCGGTCGACTCAAGTGATATTCTCTCTTGATGGCTTGATCCTCTCCTCTCTCATCTCAGTAGATGACCGAACCAGGCGAAGCCTGTGTGTTCAAATAAAAACTAAGTCAAGGAAATTAAAATAAACTAGCCGGTACATAAACATACAAAATAAGTTTTTAAAATAGTCTTGACAATAAATCGATTTAATTATCGAAACCGATCACAAAATTTGCGATACCTATTTGAACATTTGAGAAATGCGACCTGTAGAGGAGAGCAACCGGAATTCTGCAGGACATATCACTCACTTCACTTTTTTTTTTAATCTTTCCATCAAATTTATGATGATTTCGCCAACCACGTGTACATTAGACGTTGTTCGGTAACGACGCCATGACAGTAGGCAATTGGTTTTGTACGGTAGTGGATTCAGCCCGTCGTCGTGAAGAGCACGTGTGTTCACCAACACCGGCGACGGGCGAAATCCCTGCAGGACATATCTCCAAATCGGAAGCGGAGACCTTCGTTTCACTCGGTCAATAATATTAATGAAATTTAAGGCCCTACAACGAGAAATATCGCGTTCTTCGAAATGCTGTTCTGCCCAAACGAGGAAACAGTAGGGATTGATTTTCAGATATATGATTTTTGACTATATAATTGTGTTTCTGGCAATAGCCGAAACATGATTGCTTAAAATTTTCTCGATAGAAAAAAAAAACAAAGTTGAGTCTTTATTTTCCTTTTTTTACTCAGCCTACTAAAATAACGCATTAAAAGACACGATTAAGTTAATATGATCACAAAGTAAATAGCGGCGGCGCGCGCCGGAGCAGAGAGTCCGCTCAGTACAAAGTGCCATTTTCGCCGCACGCACACAGACGTAACATTTACAGGCATTCTCGTTTGATCTCGAACAAGCTTAGTTGCGACTGTCGCGAGTGCTAGTTGTGCGCGCGTTGATCACTTGACGTCGCCGCCGCTACGTAGGTACTTTGTGTCACGTACGTCAAAATGTATAACCGATATTATTACAGTTGGAATGTATTTTATTGTTTAACTACGACAAAAAACTGTGCCTACACTTTCTTCAAATTTTCAAACGATATTGAAAGGTAAATAAAACGGTTTTCTCATTTTGGTAGTTACAATACCTAGGTAGGTAGGTAATTTTTTGAAACTAGCCGCTTTGATAACGACGATCAACCATTACACATTCATCTTATCGTTCGCTGGTAAAACGCCAGTATTTAAGTACTATGGTTTAGTTAAGTAGGTACCTAATTAATTAGGTATATTCTTTGTTGGCGCTCTCGACCGCCGCCGGTCACAAGTCACAACTCGCAGCGGGTCACGCATCAATTTATTAGGGTTCCGTACCCGAAGGGTCAAAACGGAACCCTATTGGTGTCGCTTAGACGTCCGTCCGTCCGTCCGTCGTCTGTCACAAAATTTGTTCCGAAGAATTTTTAGACTTCTCATTGACCTATGAACTTGAAATTTGGTGACAATTATATTTTAACAACAAATACTAATATATTGATAAATCATATTTTTGAGGTTGATTCGGAACCCTAAATGTGCGAAGTCTGACTCGCACTCGGCCGGTTTTTTATCAAGATACGCTGGTTCATATTTAAATGTCATGTTTAAGAATTTTTAATATACCTACTCCTTTTTAAAATTCAGAATCAATACAGAAGCAACCCTGTGAGTGGGGCAAGTTTAGGTATGTATTTTCAAGAACAGCGGGAACGGACCTTCTGTATATTTTTTATTTTGTGATATGATGGTATATTAATAAAACTGCACACAGTCAGATACTTATTATGGTCTAAAAAGCAATTCCCGAAAAGTGTTGCATCCCGTTTTGTCGTGAGGCGTGGTCGAGGCAATCCTTAAGATACCAGGCTGCACTAAGGCGTTCCTCTACAACTTGACCTTTTACCCGAAGCTTATATTATTTTTAAAAAGGTCAAAATCAACGTATAGTCTAAAGTACCTCACGACAATTATGTGTACATGAATCTTGGCTTCTCTCCGGGAGCGAATGTGTCGGTAAAGTGCTTTAACGAACGGGCCGTCAATAATTTGTGAATATCTTCGAGAAGCATTCATTCAAGCGTACACTTTATATGAGTGGTTCCATTAGCAAAATAACACTTTCCATTGTTTTGAGTTAATTTTAATATAAGAACGGTATGTATACTAAAGGGGATATGATTTTACATTCACCTGCTTCAATATCTGTCAGAACAAATCTGACCAGTTAGTTATTTACGGGGTTTTTGTCACATTGCAGCAGAGAAATTACTGGTATAACTTTCGAACGAGAGTTGGGACATAAATGACATAATACGCTCGCCATGTGTTTTTCTGCACGCTTTTTCCTTACAGATATTTAAGCAGCTGAATATGTACTGTCATTTTCACTATCAACAAATGATAATTGATAAGTTCTAATAAACGATACGCGATACTACTTATTAATCTAAAAATCTAATATTGTAATAAAATCAGTGGCCGAATTAAAAACAAGCTTTTCTGTTTGATTAGGTTTATTTCTGTCGTGCCATTTCTGTGAAGGATTTCGTGTGGGAAAATATAAATGATTGCTTAAAAGGTTACAATTACACACCAAATTATGATTAGTAAAAAAACTTGTTTGGGCTCAGTTTGTCCCTTGCTCCAATTTTACCTACGATTAATAATGAAGATCTGCCGGAGTTCTCGAGAATGAGCTGTGTCAAATGGGAAGTAGGAAGTGTGCGCTCCTCTGAGTTACAGTTAAATTGTGAGAACAAAACTATATCCGCTTAAGGAAGTAATTATACATGGGCGCTATTCTCAATTAGACTAAATAGTCTTGTTTTTGTACAAATGCGGAGGACAATTACCAAACTTAATTGCTATCCCACCTTTTAGTATCCTAGGACAAGTCCCAAACTATCCCATTAACTTAATAAGATGAAGTTAAACGTTTAGATACGTAAACGAAAATCATTGTTTTGAAGTCCAAACTTTAACTAAACCAAAATAATACAATATAATTTCAGAACTGTTATCGCCTTAGAAACATATTGTAGTTGAAATAAAATTATTCCAGGCGATGGTTTAAATATCGTTCTCCCATATATAAACTTCAAATATCCGCTTTTCACTGTCTAAAAAATGATTAACAGGATAAATAAAAAACTATCCTTTATTTTCCATGTGGTCTCAAACTATTTCAACGGTTTAAACGTGAAAAGGTGACAGAATGACACGACACATTCATACTATAGAAAACCTAACTTTTTCGAGTGTGCGTAAAGTAGGTTCATCTAAATGTAATTTCGTTACTAAAAATGACAGATCTACCTACTTAGCATAAGTTTGGCATGTTATATAAATTATAATCAACTAGCTGGTTCACGTGTGCTCGCCGGCACTGTGAGTACCTACGGCCTTAGATTTCGCTACAAAGCAAAAAAATCCACTGCAAGCTACGGCTATCGCACGACGCAAACTAATCTACGTAAGAATAAACAAAACGTTGACACAAAACGTGGACAATACGACTCAATTATTGCTTAGTCGGGTGTCCTAGCTTCGATTTGAATTCCTATTTGATAAATTTCATTGCGATTTTTGGCAATTGAGTCGGTTTCAATTGCTGGAAATCCAACCAACAAGTGTGTCAATTTTCAAATCGGGTATTTCTGATTTTGGTACTGATTACATTAGGTAGGTACTCAATGCTTATAAGCGTATTACCGATTGTCACTGTACAATTTATTCATTGCACGATTCTATTTCCCACACACCTCATCATCACCTGTTCATCTATAAAAAGATGATTTAAGCACCGTCCATATTAGCGACACTTACGTAAGTGGCTTGTAATACCGATACGGGAGTGACAGCTACGACCGTATAAGTGACAAGTAAATATCCCGCGCGAAAATGTAGGAGGAAGGAATAATAGTATCGGCAATATTACTGAAAATATTGCTTACACTGTACAATTAAGAATTATTACGAATTTTATATTATTCTAATTCCAAAAAGCTAAAGGGTTATTCGCTAAAATATTTATAGCAATTTGTTTCTCAAGTTAGGTGCTTATTTGTATTCCCAAAAGGTGTAGTCAGTCGAAGAGCACGTGAAATTTAATTTCAGTGTCACTTTTAGCAATTTAGTGAGCGTGCTTAGAAAGCGTTCGTGGCTCAGCGGCGCCCCACGTACTGCGTGCGGTATGCGAGGTTCAGCAACGTGGACCGAGGTCAACACTTGGATAGGCGACCTCTTTGAGTAGTTATTAACTGAGCGCTCCCTTGCTTTGGAAGGCACGTTAAGCTGTTGATACTCGAATAACCGACTGTCTACGATAGCAGCCGTTAAACCAAGTTATTTAGAGGCCTTCGGGCGGCTTGAGAAATTCTAACAGTCAATTTGCCCACTCGCTTGATAAAGTTAATCCCAAAGTTAGTCGGATAGATGGGTTGGATGGTCAGATGGCTGAGGCTTTCGTTAAAACTAGTGCCACACCAAATCTTGGGATTACGTAGCGGATCCCTGGCACCCTTGAGGATGCAATTGTACTGGGATAACGCTCGGAGAATTATCACTATTAGCAATTTAGGAAGGTGGAGCATGTAATATTGCAGTGATATTTTTCTATTCCATTGCCAACAAGACTAGCTCGGTCCAATACGCCATAATATACTCGTATCAGTTAATACACTACGCACAGCGTGGAGTAAAGCGTATTGGTTATGCTTTCTGTGGAACGTAAAGTAATAGGTACTTGTAAAAGTGACATTGCGGTCTACTTACAGAATAAAGTTCATTTTATTAATTGTGGTAAATGTAAAAATAGTACTCTGATGAAACTGAAAAAATAAATCTAATACCTATTCCAGCGATCCGTGGAGCGCAGCATATTAGGTGTACAATTAGTGGATCGTATCCGGAACACCACGCTGCGCTCCAAGACTCAAATAGTCGACATAGCTCGGAAGGCGGCTAAGTTGAAATGGGACTGGGCTGGTCACATCTGCCGCATGCCCAGTGAGCTGTGGGCCAAGACCGCAACAGAGTGGCAGCCCGACAGCTCGAACAGGAGACGCGGCAGACCTCGTCGGCGATGGCGCGACGAACTAGACTCCTTTTTAAAAGACTGGCAGACTGCTCAGAATAGGAACGATTGGAAAAAGTGGGGGGAAGCCTTTGCCCAGCAGTGGGAGACTACAGGCTCATGATAATAATAAGCTTGTGGCGAGCTGTTGGGGAGTAACGACCCCACGGACCCGAGTGCTCCCGAGAGTGCCCGTAGGGCAGCTTGTGGCGAGCTGTTGGGGAAAACGACCCCACAGACCCGAGTGCTCCCGTGAGTGCCCGTAGGGCAGCTTGTGGCGAGCTGTTGGGGAGAACGACCCCACGGACCCGAGTGCTCCCGAGAGTCGATCAGGGCCTCCGTCTCCGGCGTGTCTTCTTCAGTCGAACCCCATGACTCTGCAGAGTTACTAAAAAGTTACGTAACCACCGGTTGATTTTGTAACGCTATGTAACTTCGGTAAATAGTAAAAATGATTTTTTTTTAATACCACGTCCGTGGCAAACAAGTGTAGCGGCCCGCTTGATTGTAAGTGGTCATCGCAACCTATGGGCACCTGCAACTCCGGGAGAGTTACATGCGCATTGCATTGCAGACCCTTCAGAAATGTATAAGTAGGTACACTCCTTTCAGAACCCCATATGTAAGAGAAAATTAAAGTTGATTAGTCCTAAAGCTTGTATAAAAAAGTTAGACGTTTATGGGTCATTTTCTAAACTCGATTTTTTTTGTGTCCGAGCTGAAAATCGTAGTGTAGCATGAGATAATACGTACCATTTATTTTTTTTCATAAAGAATACATGTTTCCACGTTGAGGTCCACTCAAATTCACTGACTTATTTGTTTTTAAAATACATTAAAAAATACCTAAACGCTCAAATTAAGACTCCGTGCCCTGTCCGGCACCTAGTTTTGAATCAATCAAAAATTCCTATCAAAAACTGTACATTAGAATCACTGATTTCGTGTCAAAAACTTTAACTCGATTATATTTACTATCACTGAGCACAGACACTATTCACTTCACTGTGGTGAATAACTTGTAATTGATGTTTAAAAATCGTCCGAGCGCGAGAGTTAAATTTTGTCGGCAAAATTCAAAGGTCCCTGGCAGCCATCGTTTACATTTGATCAGCTTCGCGTCCTGCTTCACATGTGCTCTCAAATGTCAGCTATTATATATAAAAAAATTATATATAGCAAACCGCATTAAGTTCGAGTAAACCACCTAAGTACTTCGGTTTCTGGGTGGGCGACAATTTTTTTGCTTTTGCTTGCAATTTCGGTGGCCCTTAGAAATTCAAATTCTTACATAAGTAATCATTAACATATGTATGCATTATAAAGCACTTTGGTGTCTCTATATAAACGATAACTTAAAATATTATTAACATGTGATTTGATTTTTTTATGATTTTTTTATATCGATTTCCAATTCCCGTGTCCTAATTCCCATAGCTTGTTTACCCAAAACAGCTGATTTTGGGGCACGGGAATTGGGAAGGGTCACTTATTTTGTTAATAAACCGCATTTAATAACAATAATTATGGATGAAATGCATAAATAAATATAATTTGTACTAAGTATATCGATTAGAGTTGTAACTTATGCGTTTATTTAAAAAAAACAGGCCATCTTCTACAATTACACTTAGCTTCTTAAATATTTGAAAAGAATCAATAAACAAAGTCAATGAACATTATTGCACATAGAATCATGTAGGTATATATCGATACATACGCATTTTATATACAACGACGGTGGCAAACAAGTAAGCGCACATCTCAAATTTTATAAAAGGTCAGCAACGTACCCGTGACGCTTTTGGAGTTGCGAGCGTCTATATGTACATCTGCATTTAGTGATAGTTTTAAATATTAATAATTGTATGATTTTCTGCAAACGAGTTGCTATGTGATTGTATAAAGAGAAACTTAACTTAAAATATAAATTTTTGGTTAATATAAATTTCCTCGGTTGAAACTTGAACCCATGATTGGTAAAATTAGGCTAAATAACTTCGATACAATTAAACTTTATAATTCTTGATAAATTAGATGGTAAATAACCATTTTAATACAATTTTTTCTAAGAAAAGGAAATTCCCATGGACAGATAAATTCCCGTGCCCTGGTCAAATTTTCAAATTGCAATAACTTCCGTAATTTTATATGTATAAGTACCCCGTAAGAAAATTTGTGTTTATTAATTTTTTTATCAAATTATCAGCATAAAATTTTCTATATATTATTGGTATTTCAAAATTCCATGGGAATTTGACAAAAATGCCCGTTTGGTGAAATTGACTCTTATCTCTGAGACATCGATTTTTCGATTAGTAAATAGGTAACCAAGCTTACCGCTGCGTAATGCTTAAAGAGCGCATCTGAATATGTACATATTCGCCGACAAAACCATGGAGCAGTAACACCGCGCATTTCCAGAAGCCCTGATGCTCCGAATGTAAAATTTTCCGCTTAATTTGGCTGACGTAAGAACACTCCTCCCATTAAGACGTTCTGGAAACAATTTGGCAGAGTCGAGGCTTGGTTCTTACCGATTTACCAAACATTTTATGCTGTTCGAAAACCTTAAGCTTAAGGGGATAAAGTCTTATTTACTTATATGTGAGCGAATATGGATTCTGGTTAGTTTTAAATGCAAAACGAGGGCAATGAGTTCAGCATTCACCGGGTATTTAACTGCTCTGTGTTAGTCTATGTGGGAAATCTTTTAGGACTTGTAATTTTAGTTGCAAGCAAATGCAACGTATTGTGAGGATTTATAAGTGCTGGCAAAGTGTTGTTCAGGGCAATTTTGGCAAGACGCCTTCAAATAATGTTTGTTTGCTAGAAACACCCTGCAATTTGCGAGGCTCGCTGAGGTTGTTTTTTTTTAGGGTGCGTACCCGAACGGTGCCTACGGGATCCCATTACTAAGTCTCCGAGGTCCGTCCGTCATGCATTCGTTTAGCGGGCTGTATCTAATGAACCGCAAAATATAGTGTTATAGATAGTTTTTCTATAACAAGGAGTAATAGAAAGAGAATAATGTTTAATTGTTTATTTCCAATATACATATTGCATTAAACACAGAGAGTGTTCAATATTGGAAATAAACATTATTATCTTTACTGGATTAACGTCAAAAATGACATAGTTAATTATCTATTTTTTATTACATATAATTTTTATGTTTATAGGTACCTACTTTGGTTAGGGCTTTTACATTAGATCGTTCTTTATTCATCGTCTAATAAGCCTTATACTCCTAATTTGCTTTGAAGTTTCTCAAAACATTAAGGCGACTTCCTGATTTGTCGGTGCGGAGGCAGTACGATATGAGAAAAGAGTCAAATGTCAGTGTCAGCTGTCAGTCGAATCGATACCATTTATTACTGCGCCCCTATATTTAAGGCGCTACACTGAGAAATTTGGAGACTTTGAAACGCTGTCCTGCCCAGACTAGCAAACAGTAGGGGCTGATTTTCAGATATATGATTCTTGACTATATGATTGTAGTACAGACAATAGCGAAACATGATTGCTTACAATTTTCTCGATAGAAAATAAATTCAAAGTAGAATCTATATTTTCCTTTTTTTCCTCAGCCTACTAAAACAACGCATTATTAAAAGACACGATTAAGTTAATATGATGGTATTTTACCTCATCTAAGTACTAACAAGAGGAAATTTAATAAACCTGCACACAGTCAGATATTTAACGAGATTTGTCTAAAAAGCCATTCTCGGAGAGGTTTGCATCCCGTTTTGTCGTGAGCGAAAAACAAAGGGTGTCTCTTTCAATCGATATATCGCCTTAAATGAGTGCTTCCTGAATGGCGCGGGATGCGCGGTACCGGGACGACGCGAAGGCGGTACACTGGTCCACTTCTGCGCATGATATTAATACAGAAAATTATAGCGTATTATACACCTAAAATTTTACCGCTAAATGAATTTCAAATACGTTTACTAATTGATCTGTTATTATATAACACAAAACTAGTGTGTAATATAAATTCATTAATACAGAATATTATAGCGGCGTTTATATGTATGTATGTATGGCAGCACTTTATTGTACACAAAATAGGTTAAAACAACAACAACAACAAGGTATATAGGTACGAGTAGGTAATACCTATAATTTTAACGATAAATAAATTTCAAGTACTCTTACTAATTATTGGACGTATATGCAAACAGGACCAACCCACACATCGACAGTTTCGAGAAAGACGCATATTTGTTAAAAAGGTGTATACAAAAAATAACTAAGACTTTAAAAAAAGTTTGTTTGTAATATTATACAAATTCGTAAATTTTTATTCACTAGACACTTTGTCGAAAAACATATCGTTTACGGGTTTTATTCCTTAAAATGTGAGTGGTTCCTTTTAACAAAAAAGTCGAGTCAGGGTTTGTACTGTGTTGGATTAGGAACCATGCGGGTTGGTTCCATAAATTAATTAATAAAAATTAAAAACACGACTGCATTGAAAAGATAAAAACAAGTTTCCTAATAAAGAACTCAAGGAAATATATTTTGTTTGCAGTTGGGGGACCTACTACATACAAGTAAAACCAAAATAGTAGATCCCACGACTGCAAACAAAATATATTTCCTTGAGTTCTTTATTAGGAAACTTGTTTTTATCTTTTTAATGCAGTCGTTTTTTTTATAATTATTATTTTATTTCGAACTTTGTTTGCTTGAAACACATACATTATATATATTTTTGGAATCGTCTCTTCAAATGCTTTATTTTGAAACCCCACTTACCAGGATAGAAAAAAAAATACTACGGAACACTCAAAATGGAGTCTTCAGTCCGCCATAATGTTTTTATTGCAAAGCCACATATCTTATGTTACCCGGAATGACGTAAGGATTCCAACGATACCTAACACTTCTAAATCGGTTAAGGCGTTGAGAAGTTCTGGGGGAACAAAAAAAAATCACATACATACATACATGAAACCTGAAAACATTACACTCCTTTTTTTGGGTAGTCGTGTAAAAAAGATAGGTTAACAAGGTACCATGTGACCTGGCTCTAAATAATATAGAATAATCGAATTTTCCAAATTCTCCGGTTACCATGTGACTTGGATCTTTTTGATTTAATATGAAACTACTGTTATGTGTGTTGGTAACTTTGTCAACATAATGTTTTTTATAATATCAACAGAAGGTGCGTTTTTAGTATATTACTTAACAAGGGCGTTAAAACAAAGAATGTCTCAGATCGCAGGTATTTGACGCCCGAGCCGAAGGCAAGGGCGATAAATATGCTAACTGAGGCTTTCTTTATTACCGCCCGTGTTAAGTACAAAATTTTACGTCACCCCCTGGCCAGGAAGTGGGATTTCCCGCGCGCGGAGCGTGCGGTAATTGCCACTTTATGGCCAGGTGTGTCATAAAATAACTTTTTGCATAGTTATCTTAATTTTGGGGGAAGTGTGGGTTGGTTCCTGTTTGCATAAATACGTCCAATTGGTCTGTTATTGAGTCAAAATAACGCAGACACTATTTGGGTTAATAAGCAATTCATATTTTTTGTGTATCATTAAAATGACTTTAGTTACATAAGTCAAACATCAGATAAACAATATTCAATCGCAAGTTTTGCTCGAGAATAGAAATGACGAATAGAACTTTAAACAACCATCAAACTTCCGAACCAATCCTTCCCTAATCTTTTCAACAACTTGCTTAGCACTAGCTGTAATCGCGTGTTTTCCATATCTAGAACCTTAATATAACTTTTGCGATGGTTTAGTCTTTGTAGAGATTGCCTTTCAGAATTTGAAATGGGACGCTATCTCGGTCTAGCGTTCATTTGTTCGGTTGAATTATTTCGATGCGATTGTTGACGGTGAAATATTAAAGTTGGCGACATACCGGAATTGCGTTCTGTAAGTCTTGTATAAGTTTTTTCGAAACATTAACTAATTCGAACGCGTTTGCGTTTTGTCTCAAAATGTACGAAAGTGGTATGAAAACGTGAACAGCGCCTCTGGTGGTCACTAGTGCAAACTAAAACAGCGAGTATAACATTTGTTGCTAACCGATGAACGCGCGTATTTCAAACTCAGTGAGAGCGTTTTCATACATTTTGAGACAAAACGCAAACGCGTTCGAATTAGTTAATGTTTCGAAAAAACTTATACTAGAGCTACTGGCTACGTTGTTTCAACAGTTGGAAATTTTAATTTAATGGCGTTACGTTAAACCTGCAAGTCGATTATAAAATGTTTCAAATTTACGATAGGTAGGTAATTTTCCTATACAAAAATTCTGTTGAAACCGATTCTTTGGAATTATTGTGATCGTTCGATTATATTACATCTTTTTGTCAATTTAGTTTTTTGATTTTTTTTTTGAAATCGCTGTGAGATATTGGGAATGAAAACTAGAAAACAGGCAGTGAGAGTCGGGGAATACTTTACTTTTTTTGTACTGTTGAAAATGTCATTTACGGGGTCCCGCAGGGAAGTTTCCTTGGACCGACTCTTTTCCTGAATTACCCAAAAAAATATCACTGTCAAAGTGTACAGCTCCCAGAGCCATAGCAAAATAAAAAGGCTCAATTTATAACTATTATTATGAAGTTAATAATTATTATAGACATAATTCGTGGTGAGGGTGCCAACCGATAAGCTGTCGACCTTCATGAAGGAGGAGTTCTTGCCGAAAGGAGTCGTAACATTCCGGCGGTTTATTCGACACTCAGAGTAAGCGCCTCGCGTCGTCGTCCCAACGTGACATAATTTAATTTTAGGAAATATAATGATATTTAGGTATGTTAGTCTTAAGGTGTGGTGTGGGTAAGGTGTTGTTAAGTTATGAGTTATGAGTCACAGATGCCTGAAATAAATGATAAATTAAAAATTAATTAATAAATAACATGAGATAATGAAAAAATAAAATTTGACATTTATATTTGTGAGATAGGGACAAAACATTTTAATTAGAGCTTTGTTTAGCTTTATGAAGAAGGGGTTGTGGCCGTGTCGGAGGTTTCCCCTCGATTTTCCCCAGGCCAATCTCCAACCGCGCACTCCTATCGCTTTATTAAGCCCAGCCTATAAAGCCATTACAGTCATAGTCAAGTTCAAAAAAAAAAGATAAAATGAATAAGGGGGTAACACTGTAATGCGACAAGCCGTGTGTATCGCAGAGAATATGCGGTAACAGTTGTTAGTGTTTAGCTGCCGTGACCGTGCGCCATTATAACTTGATTCCATGTACCGCCGCTATTCGGATCGAACGTGGAATATGATGACAGGACGTAATAGTAGACATTATGATTGCGTAATAGTATACATTTGTTATTACGTTTGTAATAGCGCTTGTTTACGAAATTTATCGTATTATTTTCGTATGTAAATAGCAAAAGTCGCCATATCGGGAAGTCAAAGGGCTGGCGGTACAAGAGAGACAAATAAAACATACTTAACCGACAAGGGAATAATTAATGATAAAACGAACTTACCTGTACGTGAAGTTCTATCATAATTATGCGAGCTGCTCAATTCGAAGCGATTAATGTTTACATGTAGTACTGCTTCCAATTCACGCGGCCATCATCATGAATTATTTAAAGAATATAAGCTAAACTCTGCAAAAAATAAGATTAGTAGAACCTACTTTGACTACCAAACTCTTCGGCCAACAATTGGCACTGTCACCCGTCCGTCATAAATACCTCCTTAGCTGTTTCGTGATTTACGGCTGTCACGCGTAAAATAATTTTAAATATTAAAATTTTGGTTTGGACAAGGGGATAACTCTTGAATTTAATGACAATGATGCTATTTCATCATCAATAAGCAATAAGGAATACCTATGGTAAGTAGTTTAAGCCTATGACTGTCAATTGGTAGGCGAAAATACCGCATACATATTTGACGCAATTGACACAATTTGACGACCGCTTTAGCTTAGTTGGTAGTGAACCTGCCTACGAAGCTGGAGGTCCCGGGTTCGAATCCCGGCCGGGGCATTTATCTGTGTGATGAGCACGAATATTTGTTCTTGGGTCTTGGATGTTTTCTATGTATTTAAGTATTTATTTATCTGTATAAGTATGTATATCGTCGCTTAGTACCCATAGTACAAAAGCTTTGCTTAGTTTGGGACTAGGTTGATTTGTGTAAGATTGTCCACAAATATTTATTTATTTGTTTATTTATATACCTCCCCGCCAAATCAGGAAGTAGTCTTAATAGATTTAGTTAAAAAAAATATATTTAAAAAAGCGTAACTTGAGTAAATATTATTATTATTATTTTCACAAAGAATGAAGTCTAAACAAATGTCTACCAAAGCGATACCGACAGAAAAACTTGAAAACTAAGAAATAAATCTCGGAAAATTTTAAAGCATTGCAAATGTTTCATGAATATTTCAATAGCATTCCCGCTTTCCAGAATAGTAATCCGTGTCGAGAGGAATTTAGTTTTAATAAAACAAATTAAATACGTACAATGAGCATTCCTCAAAACCGTACTGAAGGGAGAAGCGCTAACTTGGTATGTAATTATATATTCTAATTACATTTCTAGAGTCAGGGCGTCCATTTTTCGCCGTAAATTTAATTTAAACACAAATTTTATTTCAGTGTGTACTGTGTAGGAGGTTAGGTGTCATGGCGAGGCAAGCATAAGTCCGCAAAAATGTATTCAATCACGATTCCACGCTTGACATGCATGAGTTTGGAAAAACTATGGATATATGTCTAAACAACTAAATCAATTTTTCATCTCTCCTGTTCGGAAAGTTCGATTTTTATGAGTAGATAGCCGGGTTGAAAATCGCTTTTCCAACCCTAGGGTGGAAAGTATTATTTTTTTTCCATAGGCCTGGGCTGCGCGCCTGCCGCGCTTGGGCGCTGCGTGGGCAGCCAGCCGCGTAGTGGTAGCCGTACGATTAAAAAAACCGCAAATCGATGTACAGTTTAGCCATTTGGCACACGCATACTAGAGGTCAAAACAAAATTTTTGACCCGCAGTTCTTAAAAAAATTTCCCTTAGGGGGGGAGAGCCGAGACATTCTTTTTTTTGTATGAAAAAAACAAAATTTTTTTTCAGAAACCTATCGTGTGTAGTATCATATGAAAGAGCTTTTTGAGGCGATTCTGAAAATATACCACATCATTACATTTCAGCTATTTTTTTTAAATTAAATCAAAAATAATTTTCGAAACATACCAAGTTTGAGGTCCTCCAGACACGATACGGCTGATTTTTATTTTGTACAATATACCACAAATGATACTTAATATCCTCATATCGTTGCTTTTCTAAAACAACGCAGTATCTCGAAATACTACGTTTTGCAACTAAGTAAAGGACTGGACGCGGAACACACAAAAGTTTATCGTGAATAAAACACCCATCGTTTTACGTTAAAAAATGGCCAGATGGCAGCATTGTGCCGTTATGCCATTGGTCGAATTGCGATGCCACTTTTGTGCAAGACCGTCCGCAGGCCAGATGAGACGTAGCTTTTCACGTTGACACCAAGATATTTTGCTGACTACTGGCACATCGAGAAATAATACGCACACATCCATATACTTTTTTCTGCTATAGTGTCGTATTGTGAAATAGTTCATCAATGCACCATGAAATATTTGTGTAACAATGTAATATTTATAGAAGGGCCATTATTCAAGAGAAAGTAAGTACAAATATTTGGACTTATCAGCAAATGCACTTGTGTTTACGAAAAGCGTAGATGTGAGCAAGGTCTTGTTAGCGAAATAGGCCTGTATACTTGATAACACTGGATTAAGTATTCATGTAGTAAACTGAATTAGTTCGGATTGTTATTAAATTTGTTTGTTGTAAAATAGGTGAACTTAATGATTTAGTTGAAAAAAATATTATATTCAGCAGTTTTAACAAGCTTCCTGTAACACTAAACTACACTTACAACAAGTAAGACTCTCAACCCCTTTTTACTCTTCTGGATACTCTTGCAGGGTAGGGTTGAGGGCACAAGAGCACGCGGCAGATCACCTATGAGATGGACTGACCAAATCAAGGCCGCGGTAGACGCACCCTTGCATTTGTGCACTAGGAAAGCGGCCTTGAGAGACGAGTGGCGACGGATTGTCAAGCTTGCCACTAAACCGATATGACGACCACGACCACTCTGCCAAGAGTGAACCGACTAAGAAGAAGGGTACTCTTGCAAACACTATCTATATACAGGCGCAATTTCATTGGTTGATATAACCCGCATACGGGGTGAAGGAAAGATCCTTTTTATCGGTTTTTGAATTGATCGATATACATCATGATGCATTTTCAGACATTTTTATTGATCAAGAGGGCCTGGCTCCCCGCATTGGGGAGCTATGGCACGTATTTCGAAAATCTCTCTCGTATCCCTGATGCGGGCACTAAAGACCAGCCTTATTTCACTGGTCGTTATACCGCATTCAGTTAAACGACTGTGCTATCGACTTATGCCTTCATTAGTCGTTGTACCGCATGTGGGGGGCACCTACATTATGCATTGGACGACCACTATTAATAGCCTAGTATGTAGTGACCCTGCCTAAAAGCTGGTCCCTGTTTCGAGTCCCGGTCAGGACATTTAATTGTATCATGAACCCGAAAAATTGCTTTGTATGTTTTTATTTTATTTATATGAGTATTATTGAGTATGTATATCGTCACCCGTGGTATAAGCTTTGCTTGGTTTGGGACTAGGTCGATTTGTGTAAGATAGTCCACAAAAAAATATTTATTCCTTTTATTCATTGCTCTGTCTGTTATTACTTTATTAACATATACATCTAATAATCCTAATCTCTTGTATGCCTTCGAAACCTGGACTTGGTGTCTCTACCGCAAGCACATCCGCGAATTGGATAGATTTTATATCAAATGCCTGCGTGACATTATGAACATTTCCTGGTCAGATCGTGTCAGGAATTCGGAAGTTCTACGCCGTGCTAATGTCGACGGTATTGAAGCCTATCTAATGCGTAGGCAGCTACGATGGTGTGGTCACATCTACCAAATATCTGAAGACAGAATAGCTGATCACATCTTTTATTCTGAACTGCAAGATGGCAAGATGAAAACAGGGCGGCCAACTCCGGCATTATAACGATGTGCTGAAGCGCCACACGCGGAGACGTGATGTTGAACCATCGTGCTGGGAGTTTTTGGCTCAAGATCGGTTAAAATGGAGGCATATATAAAGACGAAGTGAACTTGACGCTAAGCGTGAGGATTTGAAGGCCCGACCACCTGCGGCCATTCACTATAATTATGTCGAAGGGGTGTCGATTTCTGGGGAGAGTGCTCGCACATTAACTGCGAAGATAGGATATCACAGTCACCTGAAAGCTCGTGACCGACGCTCTCACTAGCCAGGCTCTTCTTTCTAGTCACCGAGGTCGAAATTGGCCAGGAGGATTATGATGATGATACTGATGAACCTTTACAGTGATTTTTAGTTACAGACATGGACACGGTTCCAAAGTCTACAGATAAATCGAAATCTTGGTAAAAGACAGAGTCCAGAAACATATAGGTACCTATACTACCAACGCCCTAGATCCCAATAACGAAACTGACCACAACAAAAAAGTTGTCGTCCAAAACCTTGACAGAGATGCAATAAACATGACTGTTTTTTAGCAAATTACAGTCATTGCTATAAAACGGATTCGCCAACAAGGGGTCCCTGTAGCAGAGTAAAGAAAGAAAGGTACCTAGATTTTTAGGGTGGAATCACTTTCGTCACCATCAAATCACGTTTTGCTGTAAGATTATATTATGCACATTTTATACATTGAGAGCCAGATAAGACAATGCAAAAAGATGTCATTAGATAATTTCAGATGCTATAAGTGCTAGGTATAACATGTTAATGCTGCTAAAGTATGCCATCGCATGTTTTTATTCAGCTGATAAACTATGTTATCACATAATTTCAGCTGCTATAAGATGCAATCGCATATAAATTTGACGTAAATTGACTAATTGTGCTACTGTATCACTATATTAATGTTCCGTTAAGAAAATAATTTGGTAAGAATACCAAGTAGTGGAGGTAATCAAAAATATCCCATTGTTAGCGATATAATAGTTAGGTATATTTTTTGACACAAGTCCTAATAAGCCGCTCTTATGCCAAGTTAAAAAATGTTTATGGTATATAACACGTAATACTCCTGTATTGCTAATACATATTATATAAAAATATGTCTTAAAGACGAATGAGCCGTTATTCATCAAAACAATTAACCACCCTGTTTCATTATTTTGTCTTGTGACGTTATTGCTTATAAAAACGTTTCAACAACCCATAATTATTAAGTCACAACTCTGAATATGTTTCTTATTTTGGATTTTTAACTCTATTTTTGTTTTGTTTTGTAGGTTTTCTTTGGTTTGTCGTATACTCCAATAAACAATGAAGGTATTACAAAAAGAGGATTTGTTTTTTGTTAGTTTAAATAAAAGTTATTACAAAGTAACTTCTGTAAACTTTCTTTCTTTTATTATAAATAAAATAATAATAATAATAATAAACCTCTCTCCTGAAAAAACACGTTTTTTGAGATACAGTGTTGTTTCAGAAAAGCAACGATATCTAACCTCAAAAAAGCAATTTCGAAATGATTTTCGGTAAGTATTTTTTTTTAATTTTTGAATATTACTAAGTGACACGGTTCTACTTTAATACCAATTTTACGTGATTTATGGAACTTTAGTGCAGATACGTTACATATTAATCATAAAATGATACGTAGTATCCATATATCCAACGGAAAATACCTCTTTAACCCTTTAACTGCACCTTGTCATCAGTTGGTATAGTGGGTAGGTGGTGGGTGGGTGGTTTGGGGTAAAGGGTTAAAGAGGTATTTCCCATTGGATATATGGATACTACGTATCATTTTATGATTAATATGTAACGTATCTGCACTAAAGTTCCATAATTCACGTAAAATTGGTATTAAAGTAGAACCGTGTCACTTAGTAATATTCAAAAATTAAAAAAAAAATACTTACCGAAAATCATTTCGAAATTGCTTTTTTGAGGTTAGATATG
This sequence comes from Cenopis cana, assembly GCA_951800055.1. Lineage (NCBI taxonomy): Eukaryota > Metazoa > Arthropoda > Insecta > Lepidoptera > Tortricidae > Cenopis > Cenopis cana. Next base: position 4,621,372 of record OX637473.1, read on the forward strand.
AGGATATTAAGTATCATTTGTGGTATATTGTACAAAATAAAAATCAGCCGTATCGTGTCTGGAGGACCTCAAACTTGGTATGTTTCGAAAATTATTTTTGATTTAATTTAAAAAAAATAGCTGAAATGTAATGATGTGGTATATTTTCAGAATCGCCTCAAAAAGCTCTTTCATATGATACTACACACGATAGGTTTCTGAAAAAAAAATTTGTTTTTTTCATACAAAAAAAAGAATGTCTCGGCTCTCCCCCCCTAAGGGAAATTTTTTTAAGAACTGCGGGTCAAAAATTTTGTTTTGACCTCTAGTATGCGTGTGCCAAATGGCTAAACTGTACATCGATTTGCGGTTTTTCTTTGAAATTGGGCCTGTACGGCTACCACTAGCGGGCGCGCGGCCCGGGCTGGCCGCGGGGCGCGGCGGCACCAGCTGCTGGTAGCTGCAGCGCGTGTTTTTATTACTGAATCCTTAGAATATCATTTACTATTAATTTTATTTCTCAATTATTTTCCTCATAGTCGGAATGAAAAGTAGAGTGTTTAACTCGGGTGAGAGTACCCGTTTCACCCTTGAACTATTGGCGCTCTCACTTCGTTCGAGCGCCAAAATATCTCGGGTGAAATGGGTCGCTTTCAACCCTTGGTTAACAATCTACTATTGCATGTAGACCGTTTAGTTAAACGGGTTCTATGTAAGGAGATAGTTTCGTAAGGCAGATATGACCGGCACAGTCCCAATTCCGCTTCGCGGCCTTGAGATCCACGATTCCATTTTTCATTCGGCCTATAATCGTGAAGCATCTTAGAACCTAAATAATACAGTATGGGGCTCTTCAAGAAAGGAATGTGTAAAAATTTTTAAAGGGTCGGCAACGCGCATGTGACGCCCCATGGAGTTGCGAGCGTCCACAGGCTGCGTGACCGTTTACCATCACGCGGGCCGTATCGCAGCCGTACGCTTGTATGCCACCGACGTGGTATTAAAAAAAATCCACCAAAACAAAAAGGTCTGTCGATCGACCATAAATTACGCCGGCCGTCAAACAGCCAAAGCTTCTCAAACTTGGCCTCCATTAGTAGTAATTGGGCCAACCCTTTGTCCTGATTTAAAAATAAGCCGACGACAAAGCTCTAACTTCGTTTTTTGCAGAGCGTTCTATAAACCTTCATTCAGCGTTTCTACTTTTTTCTTATAAATAGGCTTAGCCCTTTTTAGTTCCGTTTGCCATTTCCTACTTTTGCTTTCGGAATTTCACCTTATTAGTGTTTAAAGTACAGTCAGTCTCGTTTCAAATACGGGAAATGTGTGTGGGTTCGCCTGTTTCTATAATGAGGGGACAAAAGCGCACTTACGGGTGTAGTTTTCCACCAAGTTAAGCCTGTTTTCTAAAAAAGACACAATTTTATAACATTTATTAAGCTATATATAATGCAAACAAAAGTTTAACTGTGGAATAGCAGAAGTGTTACTGGGCCATTTTACGGAAAGTTGTACACTCGACTTTTTTTTTAATTTGGATAAAATCGGGTTTTTTCTACTCAGAATTTAATAAATGCAAAACTGCCTTTAAATCGCCGGTTCTATTTAAAAACCAAGCTGAAAATTGAGCGTACTAACTTTTAACAATAAAACCTTACTCGACAGCTGATACCCTGATAAATGTTGTTCGGATTCAATTCAATGATAGAAAATCCCACCAATTTCACCCAAAAGCTATAGAGGAATAAATCAGAAATACCACTCACTCAAATAAATCATTGTCCGCATGCCTCATAAATTCGGACGATATCAACAAGTGGATCACAACAAACGATTGGACAAACTGTTGGCAGAATTGCTCTCGTAGCGGGCAAAGTTTGGACAAGATAGGCAAAGTTGTCAAATTGGGTTCGTCCTTAGCGAGGATTAGATAAAAACAGATAATCCACTTGTATAGCTCAGACCAAACTGAGTTAGCGAGTTGGTAAACAAGAAACACTGAGAGAGAATGCTGTTACATGATTTGATATTGAAGAAGTAGTTTCCTGAAAAGCTGAGATATATTTACAGTACCCGGCGATAGGTAAGTATTGCACATATCGGCCTTTGTGGAAATAAAATCGGGTTTCGGTTTCATAGAACGTTATCTGCCATTGTAATTTAAAGAGAAAAATAAACGCACTAGTATTTGTATTTATTATCTCACACTACTTATGTGACATTTGCCAGAAGTTCCAAATTTTACATGACATCGACTCGGCGTGAAAAAGTCCATATAAAGTGCAGTGTTTAATGTTTATTTGATAGGTTAATTAATAAATATTTTTGATGGACGTTCACCAGTGTTCGGAAATCGTCGTAAATACTCATACTCATACTCATTTATTTGCAATGGATCATATACATTACACGTCAGAAACAATGATAATAGTTAACTGTCTCTTTCCAAAGACCGACGTGCAATATTTATTGCTGAGTACTGTACTTCTAATTTAAAATCTCTGTACCTATGTCATAGATAGGCACTTAAGACTACACAAATACCTACATACAAGTTTGCGCAGTACTTAGTGTTCCATCGAGCTTAAATTTTGTAGGTGAACTAGTTTTAAGTACTTAGACGACAATCCATTATTCGTACCTATACATAATTATAAATTAGCATGTTACTCTCTCTGTATATCCGTTAGATTGTCAATAAAATAATACCGTAAATCTGAGATCTGAAAATGAACCTAAGATCCCAAAAGAGAATAAAAAGCGGGTCTTATTTTGCAAGTGCATAATAAAGAACTCACTAGATCCTTTCTAAGATTACTTAAATTGAATTCTTATGAGGTCTTTTATTATTAGAGGATGTAATCTAGCGAAGTAAATAAGTAGGTAGATTTCCTACCAAAGTTACTTCTTAGTACACGAATCAATAAACAATTTCCTGTGCTGTTTAGCTATAATGGCCTTCTCTGAATCTCTCAGTGTATCAAATTCAAAATGTTATTAGGGACATTCCGGTTAGGGTGGTCCAAATATTCCGTTTTAGATTTTCAGTTTTAACACTCATTCAATCTATTGCTGCCTACTGATTTAACATCCTAAATATTGGCTCACTAATTGCAGTAGAAGTTGGTGATAATAGGTTGTTCAATACAAGAACTGTATGATTTAGTGTCTGTGTTACTCACAAACAACTAGTTATTTAGTAATATTAATTTTTGTGAAACGTAATATATCTAAGGAACTATTATTGGGAGGAGAAACGTTACATAAAAAAAGTCAATTCTAAAGCCTCGAAGAATGGAGTACGTGCACAATTTAAAACTTATTCCCATTTAAATATTATCTAGAGGTGGTACTTAAACTATTTGACATAGTCCATATACCTCTATACTGTCTTATTCGACAGTTTTCAAGAAATAATGAGGCTGCATTCCCGTGTTTTCCAACTGTTTCCATGACACATTCTGTCACGGCTTACAACGCGTCGCAAATTGTTTGCAAGCACTGTTGCTCGCATTATCTGTCAGTGTCAGACACAATGCGTAGGCCGAGAGACCAACGAGAATATCTATTGCATATGAGTTCTCATTTCGTTTTTGTACATATATATATTTTTGTATGAGAACATCATGAAACTTGTGCTTATTACCTGTATTTCTGCAAAGGAATTCAAGGGTGTATGTGAATTATCCATCCGTATTGAAACTACTACTCGAAATGAGAAACGAGACTACTGCTTGTTTCCTTTCATGAGTGGAGGCCTGTGCCCAACAGTGGCACGTATATGGACTGTTAATATATATTTTTCGTGTTTTCAATTGTCTTTTACTGGACTAAGCGTATCAGTAGGCTTTTCAATGCATTACTCATCAGAAGCAAAGGCTGTCTGGGGTAAGCTGAAGCGCATTTCCTCAAAACCGGTCACGATGACAGAACACTGTGGACTTGTTCTACACTCCCTATACACTATAAATTAAATCAAGTAACTGAAGGCCTTTAACTGGTCATGTACCTATATGTACTTGTATGTTGTTAAATGGTTGTTATTAAAATAAAACATCCTCGTTTGCTGTAATCCTATTTCAGTGACTTAAAGACTTATCTTAAGAAATTTAGAAATCCGATATCTTCGTATAATGATTTTTTAAAGATCTGAATCAGATACTGGCTGGCTGAAATTTGCCCAATGTATAATATCTAAAATCAAACTAAACAATCGTAATGAACAGGTTCGCAAATTACTCCCCAATTCTAGTCAATGTGTCATTTTCAAGCTAATGGTAATCTTTTGACATAATGATATAGGTATTTCCGTAATACAGGCTTCGCCTATTAAAAAAATATTACTACGCAAAAAAACGTTTCTTTTTTAGTTATTTGACTAAAATAAATGGAAAACACTTCTTTTTCTTGTACACTTTGGTCAATAAGGCGCCGTTTCCTTCTTTTGTTTGTGAATGAAACAAATAATTATTGTAACCCTAATCGACGATGTGAGACGGATTCCAGCCAGCACTCGGTCTACGCCTTTCTATAGCTGTAAACTCGCTCTTGTGACACTGTGTCTGTAAAGTCAGCTGTAATTAATAGCATACCATCAAATACTTGCGTAAATCCATGTTGCCAGGAAGCTAACCAATGATTTTAGGGTAGTCGCACACCGTATTATTAAATGCTGCATGTTACAGTAATTAATCGTTTTAGGGCTGATTTTGCATTTTAATCGACACATAAAAGTATCAGTCACTTAGACAAATACTTTTATCTGGGAATTGAAAAATCGTATTACACGCATAATGACATATATTCGCGAAACGCTACATACGCGAAACGCCACATACGTGAAACGCCACATACGCGAAACACCATATACGCGAAAGGTCACATACGCGACAAGACATATACGCTGCGAGCGAAACCTTCCGCTGCAAAACCGACACTGTTAGGTTAGGTTCAGAAGGCCAAGGCGGGAGCGAAAAGAAGCGTCTTCTGGTGTTAGGTTTTTTTTTTATGCGCCTTAAAAAGATACGCACTGCAAGAAAAACTTAACATATGTCATTTTGCGTTTCTGTCATTTTGCGTATGTGTCTTTTCGTGCATGTGTTATTTTGCGTTTCTGTCGTTTTGCGTATGTGTCGTTTCGCATATGTGTCATTTTGCGAAGACGGGATGTGTCATTATGCGTGTAATCCCCTATTATTCTTACTTCAGCAATAAACAAAACTTACGAAAATTCTTGCGAAACATTATAATTTAACCTATCCATCCATACAAATTTTATAAATGCAAAAGTGTTTTTGTCTGTCTGCCTTACTGAATATGACTCAATGCTGAGCGGCACCCATTTTGGTATAAGTAATAAATAAATTATTTTATTCTATACCTGTATGTATGTTGTTACCAATTTATACCAAATAATTTTTTCATTCATTCATTCATTCACATTATCTCTTCACGCTTAAGCCGGTAATCTGATTTAGATAAAATTTGGCATGGAGATAGGTAGTTTGAGTTTCGGCGAAGGACATAGGATACGTTTTATCACGAAAATCACCCCTTAAGGGGGTGGAAGTTTGTGCGGAAGAGCGATAACTATTTAGGTACCTAAGCGCCTGAAATAAAAAAATTGAAATTAAATTCGGAAAAAGTCACGAGCAAAAACTACTTTTATATATTTCAAAGATTTATAAATACCGACATAAATATTGATAAGGATGCAGCTCCTCCATATAAATTTGTGAGGTCATTAACTAAAGACTTATAAATAAATATAGGTACTTTCCCTACAATCTTCGACCCAACCGAGTGTTTTTGACGTTTCATAAGTAAAATTCCGTATTGTATCTGACATATAAGGATAAAAATACAAACGTGACCTAGACCAAAAGCAATTGACGTCCCATAAATCATAATATATATAACCTGTACGAGTATATAAATTATTAATAGAAAAAGTCAAGCATATAAACCAATTTCCGTAGAGCCCTGTACGTGGGCATCATCGTACGTGACTAGATGCAATAAAAATCAACCTACTGACAACAAACACGTTTAAAAATACAGCCAAAACAAACCAAAAACGACTTACACTGTTCGTAATAAGACTTTAGTGAATTACCGATGATGACGCTGCAAAAGGTTTTGAGTCCTGTAATGATGTATTAAGGTCGATTTTCGCTTAGCAAGAAACGAAAATCATGATATATAAATGTAAGCGAAGAAATAATTGGAGCACCAAACGCTTTGAATTAAATGGAAATGGGTTATTATTGGAAAAAATGTGCCATTTCGTTTTTGCAATGAATATTAGTCTACAATCACTGCAACCTTGAAAACATAAACCGATTTACACAAGCATCCCAGCTGCAGGATGCATCCTATAACCCAGGGGTCGGTAATTAGTTTTAAGTAGGGTCCGGACATGTTAGAAAAAATTTTTCGAGGTCCAGAAAAAAAACCTTTAACGAAATCAGTATGCATGCAGCATATTTAAAATTATTTGGGGGTCCGCGGATCGACCTTCCGCCTATTGCTGACCCCTGCTATAACCTGTGGGACCGATGCTGTGAAGGTAATCTGCAAAGGAAACTTGCAGACGTGTATCCGGATGGCCGAAAACCGAGCGGCCTGGAGAGCAAGTGCGCAAAGTGTGACGGTCTCGTGTAGTCACGACCCTCAGTCATGAGGATGCAACCAAGAAGAGAGTAGCTGCATATAATTAAGTAACAGTCAAGGTAACCAAATATACTGTAACACCGTAAGGCGACTTCCTGACTTGGCGGGGCGGGATCGATATGTGACATTTTCTTATTTGACGTAAACTCACTGACGTCGCAAAGATTCCCACTTGACAGAATACTGTCAGTGTTATATTTGCGCAATAGTGATATCATGCGCAGAAGCGGAGCAGTACTGCCTTCGTATCGTCCCGCTTCCGCGCATCCCGCGCCAGAAAGGAAGCACTCATTTAAATTTAGGGGCGCAGTAAAAAGTAGTACAGAGTTGACTGACAGTTGGCACTGACATTTGACAGTTTTCTCATATCGTACCGCCTCCGCACCGACAAATCAGGAAGTCGCCTAACTATTCCGTCTTTATTACCGAATGAGTAGTAAAGTGATTAGAAAAAGTAAGGACTTGATGAGGACGTATTGTATACTAGCGACCGATTCCGGCTTCGCACGGGTAGTTCAGTTTTTTAAATGTTTGATCTACTTACCTATCATACTATTATAGTACTACAAACGAAATTTCTAGTCCTTCCCTTTGAGTATTACACGTTATCGGCCAAGTACAAAGTCACTTCACATGAAAAAGTCAGGTTGCCTATACAATGTTTCAACCCCCTTTTCACCCCTTCAGAGGTTGAATTTCCAAAAGCGCTGAAATCACTTTTATAGGTAAACGAAGTCAGAAAAGCCATATCGGCTACGCATGTTATGGCAAAACACTCGTCGGCAATGAACGTGTTGAGTATTTCTTTTTTTTCTCGAAAGCGATAACATGTTTTAGGAAGACGAAGTCACGGGAAAAAGCTAGTAATATATAAGTATAAGTTATCGTGTTACTAAAAAGTTCCAAAGAATGCACCTAAGCAAGGCTTGTCCGCTAAATTGACTAATTAACTAAAGGTAATTTGACTATAATTAAACGCAGGCCAAGCTAGGAGATTATCCGTAGATTGATAGGCTGTTGGGCTAAAATAAATAGATTAACAATCCATCGGAGTTTAATCGCGCGGAACGAACGGGTTGGGTCGGGTGCTCTGGGAGAATGAATTGTAGCCCTTTTTTGTATTTCAACATGATTGTACAATTTTACACGGGTCATACTTACATACAAACTAAAAACAAAAATCGCATACTCATAAAAGTCGTAATATTCAACCAAAAAGTAGGCTTTATATGCCTTAACTTTGACATTGTCCCAGTACTTCAGTATAAATCTATGTGACTTCTGACCACACGATTTTTGATAAGTAAAAAAATCAACCGTCTAACCTCCTCTTGTTTATTCCTCCTTATCTCGCTATGATACGCTATGAACTATTATGAAGGTAATCTATATTTATTGAGTATTAATTTATTGTATACTGTTGTTTCATCCCGAAAGTTAAAACACCTACTTATCTATCCATTCAACCCGTATCTACAGTACGATACTATCTACCCAATGTTCACAGGCCTCTCCTTTATCACGCCACTGTCCGCGATCCTGTGCCATTCTTATCTACCGCTTACTCGCTATCTGTCAGATATCGTCTGACAATCGAGCTGGTACCCTTTGACGATCAAAGGCCTTGGCCACCTTTCAATAACCAGTGGGATAAAACTTATTTGAACAATATTTCGGGATAGTAGACGTACAATGATCGTTTCAGCTTCATTTTTACGATATTGATCATCATCGAGTCATTGTAAAACGGCAGAAAGGCGACTTCCTGACTTGATGGGGCGGGATCGATATGTGACATTTTCTTCTTTGACATAAACATCTGACGTCGCAAAGATTTTCAATTGACGGAATACTGTCAGTATTAGTCATTTGCGCAGTATTAATATCATGCGCAGAAGCGAAGCAGTGCTGCCTTCGCATGGCCACGCTACCGCGCATCCCGCGCCAGTCAGGAAGCACTCATTTAATAAATGTATAAGGGCACAGTAAAAAGCGGTACTGCCTAGACTGACAGTTGAGACTGACATTGACAGCTAGCTCATGTCGTACCGCCTCCGCACCGGCAAATCAGGAAGTCGCCACACAAGACTAACTTTTGCCCTGCGTGCAGTAAACATAGGTGCTCAGTAAATACGGATGCAATTATGTTAAAAAACAGTTTATTAATAGTACATTACTTACCAAGGGCGATAAAACAAAGAATGTCTCAGATCGCAGGTATTTTACGCCCGAGCCGAAGGCAAGGGCGATAAATATGCGATCTGAGGCTTTTTTTATTATCGCCCGTGGTAAGTACAAAATTTTATGTCACCCCCTGGCCAGGAAGTGGATTTTTTCGTGCGCGGAGCGTGCGATAATGGCCACTTTATGGCCAGGTGTGACATAAAATAAATTACTTACCGAATCGAATCGAATAATTCTAACAGAAAATCTTCGATATCTCGGAAACTATTTTCAATAATAAATTAGACCTCACCCTAGAAGTTTAAAACTTGTTTGTTACAAAATAGAATACCTATAGTTCAACCCTTCGTAAACTCCATTTACAGCAAAGACATTCTTCAAAAGGATACCTACTCTTGTAAAGAAATAAGAGTATCTCGATTTATTATTTACGTTTGATAAATTTATACTCACCGAAAACTGACAACCATTTGAAAATCAGAGCATGAAAATAGATCAACTAATTGAAAATAAACTCCGTCGTCTGACCATTTTTTTTACGAGCCACTAATTTAATATTCGCGGCCGTTAACTCTTATCATAAATACATATCTCCAGTCTGATTCAAAGGGACTAGAATAAAACCCTCCTTCAATAAAATAGCTATAAATGGCATTTTTAATCGATTGAACCGTAAAGTTTTATAAGCCTCGGTTTCGGTACTCTAAATAACCTTAGATTTATTACAGAAAAACCATAAAGATTATACTTAAATGTTTGTTTGTGACCTATATCCCATAATAATGGCGATAAAATTAATGTTATTTTGACGTTTTATTGAAGACGTTAAGATTCGTTCTTGATGAAGTACCTACTTTAATTAGGTACCTACTGTGTTTTCATTGCATTTATTGTTTTCCTTGGTTTCATAAAAAGATGTCACATACGCAGACATTTTTTCTTTAAAAAGGGCGAATATTAACTTGAAATGTAATATGATTCATTATTTTATGTCACATATTGTTTTCTTTGAAAAGAACTAATATTAACAAGACATGAAATTTGATTCATTATTTTATCTACAAGAGAACTGAAGCATAATTTTATTTCACCTACTAAATTTCTTGACGCTACAAAGTACGATACCTACTCGATTTATCGTCGAAGTAACATTTGTAACATACAAACAAACGGTGGATTGTTGTTCGAGTAGCTACTCGAACAACAATCCACCGTTATAAGTAGTATAAGTTTTTTCGAAACATTAACTAATTCGAACGCGTTTGCGTTTTGTCTTAAAATGTATGAAAACGCTCTCACCGAGTTTGAAATACGCGCGTTCATAGGTTAGCAACAAATGTTATACTCGCTGTTTTAGTTTCCACTAGTGACCACCAGAGGCGCTGTTCACGTTTTCATACCACTTTCATACATTTTGAGACAGTTTCTTTACACAATTTTGTACTGGATAATTTTTTAACTTTCCATTGACCTTGAAACTTGAATTTTGATGATAAAATTTATCATTACCGTATATGGGCCAATTTTTTTGGCGTTGTGGTTTTTTTTTATTTCTTAGAATTGCATGAAAATTGGTACGTTGGAAGAGCTCCTGATTCTGTACAAGTAAAAAAAAATATGACAACTAGCCTCGAAAAAAAAAATCCCATATTTTTTTTTTCCACTGAGTTACGAAAATCCCATACGTTTTGTCACTCAATGGAAAAAAATTGTGGGACAGTGTAGGAAATCGTGCACATATTGTTCAGAATCAGGAGCTCTTCCAACCTACCAATTTTCATGCAATTCTAAGAAATAAAAAAAACTACAACGCCAAAAAAATTGGCCCATATTTTACCAACAGATACTACCTAATATATTGATAAATCAGACCTTTTCCACAGATTATATAATACCTAGTTCTTCGAACAGATACGTATGTTCTTATAAAAAGCTCATACCTACCGTTTTAAGTATATAATTTACTTGTTCACAAAATGTGGATTCACAAAAACTTAGTATTTTTTTTCGCTCAGTGTATCAGGCGGTTCACATGTTGGTACCTGTATGCTTAAGGTACGTAAAAAAAAGTTGACATTTTCCATCATAAGGCTAGATTGTATGTTTGTGATTCCCAGGTTTTTGTTTTAAATCTCGCATGTCATCATAACTCTTGCGACTACAACAGAACAAATACACCCGACAAAATGTCAATAAGTGGTTGAAGTATTGCCGTGTCCTATTTAGAGTTCCTGTCATTTTTCATCCAGTTTTTATTCGAGGTTATGAAGTAGTACAAGTCAGAGGCGGTGGGAGGTGTTGATTGTGGATTTAAAAAACTCGCAAATTCAATACAAAAAAAGCTGCCAAGTGCGAGTCGGACTCGTCCACGAAGGTCTCCGTACCATGATCTATAAAAACAAAAAATCATGTCTGATGTATGGGAGCCCCCTTAAATATTTATTTTATTCTGTTATTTAGTATTTGTTGTTATGTTATAGCGGCTTATGAGATACAGCCTGGTGACAGACGGACAGACAGACAGATAGACAGACAGACAGACAGACAGCGGATTCATAGTAATAGGATCCCGTTTTATCCTTTGGGTACGGAACCCTAAAAACTATTTTTAAACGAAACTTAATGGTGAGTACCTAATGCAACGTCCAAAAATATTGAGTACCTATTGAAGGAATTTATTTATAGCATTGATAAGGTTACAAGCTCATTGCTATAACTTCAACCCGGTTCCCACGATCGTCCCTTACGACACTCATGGGAAGACAGGGGAAGGAACTATTCGAACCCGGCCCATACGAAAACCTTCGTATTACCACTACCTTCTAGCATCAGATAAATTTTCCACGGTACATAATTCCATTTCACCACACGTTTCATTCGTCACTCTATCATGCAAAGATCGTTGTATAAGAGTAGTATAATGGGTTCGAGAATTTATAGGTACTCCAGTACTCTACGCGAGGACTGGATTCGGACATATATATAGGTAAATGTATCAGAATCAGAATCATTTAAAAATAAAGTCCGAAAAAAGTTCTGAATGAAAGTCTTAAATAAACAAGCAAGGTAAAATAAAGTCGCTAATCGCTTTTCGATTGCACCAAATCTTATCCAAGCTAAAAACTCCCCAAGCGAAGGTTCACAGCGTTTTCACGTAATGTTTTCTTTCAGCGAAAGGCGTTTGATTAATGTTTCTTCGGAATGTTCCGCTGTAATAATATTGAAGGTAAGTAAGTACGTTTAATTATGAACGGGATAGAAACGTAACTCAGGGAATAGGTAATAGGTAAGGTTGCCTATTACTAACTTATTGTTACAATATTCTCATCAAGAACGGGTGAGCGCTAATTGTAAGAATTTCCTTAGGTTAATTTATTTCGAGATTTTAATAATGACGATGCATAGTGGTAAGTTATTTTTATTTCTTAAAAAATATGGGTTCCGCTTTCATAGAGGTAGGATTTATCACTTTTTGCGGTTTATAATAGCGTTTAACATTTTAAGGTGGGCTGCCGTAGCGGTTAACAGGTCGGCCACACAATCATGGGGTTTAACACCTTTGTACCCCGTAGTTTTTAATGTCCTGTTTTAACTGTCATACTCAATTTCCAACGGGTCAAAACGACAAAGTCCCTAAGTGTTCAGCTACTTATGATGCTGAATGTACCAGGACGATAACGCGAATATAAAAAAGAGGACACTTGCTAGAAAAAAGAGGACGTCTATGCGAGAACCAGACAACACGATTTGAGTTTTCTAGGTGTAAACCTAGGATTTGTTACAGTGTACCTCAATCATAAATTTAGGAGTAAGACTTTTGTCGATGTAGCTCAAGATTCTGACTCTATCTAGAGCCGCCTCCGAGATTTTCTCAATGTACGACATGCCTAATATTTTTTTACTTTTACCTTCTGTTCCTAAGAAATTATCTCTATATAATTATCGTACCTGCCCACACAATTTCATAAGAATCGTTTGGAAAATGTGACCTGTACAATTAAACAAACCGAAATCCACCCGCAGAAATATACGAAAACATTAAAAAAAAAGGTTTTTGATCATGCTTCATGCCCAAAATCTGACTCGAGAGAAAATTCGATACAATTATTGGACCTGGTCATAAAATTTCACGAGAATCTTTTGAGAAATGCGACCTGTAGTGAAGAACGACCGGAAATCCACCTGACATACGAAAGCATTTCTGTCGAAGCTGAAGCGGAAACCTTCATTTCACTCGGTCAAATAATTAGAATTCGTTCGAACGCGTTCAGGTGGCGAGTGCTTCCGATGCATGAGCAGAGCAGGTAAACCGATAGTCCCTTTCATTTTGGCGGTAGCTTAGATGAGCCGCTGTTTCCGGCGAGCCACTACTGTTCCCGCCTTGACCCTACTCTACTAATTCTATGGAAATATGTCGAGTCTAATTTACCTCCAAAACCACGCTTCTCTCAGAACAGTTCTTTAGTCAAATCAATATGCCTTAGTGGAGAATACCGCAACCACTTTGCTGTTAAATCGAATGTACGTCAAGTCAATTTAGTGGTGAATTAGAAGATTTCTAGTTTTAAGGCCGACAGTCACGCGAGGTTCGTTCCGTCGATCTAGGAAGTCCGTTTTCCAAAGTTTTTCTTTACTAGTCTCCATAATCGACAATGTTCAAAACTTTTGTGAAAATGTACCAGAGTATTAGTATGAGAATTTACTAATGTCAAGAGCGATCCTTCGGCGTCCGTATACAAAGCAAAGCCGTATTTTATTTGGATTTTAGACCGTAGGCATACCGTTGTCCAAAGATAAATTGACGTCTTTGTGTCGTTCGACATACATGGGAGAACCCAGAGAGGCAAGAGAGGTATGACGAATGAACCAAAGACGTTTACACATCGTACTACCACTGACCACCATACTCTTTCCGTTATAAGGCCCCTCCGCAGAGAATAAACTTGCTGCCACAGTGCAATGCGACTATGCGGATCAAACATCTTCGACCTTCTGTGTAGACCTACAGAGCAGAGTAAGAAGTAGATTTGCGTTTCTAGTGGCAAGTATAGCCAAGGCTCCCGAGAACTATGTTGAAAGGGAGGGCCTGTATTTTTCTATAGCTGTCAAAGACTAGTGTTCAGGAAAAAAGTAGTATGAAAAAAAGTTTTGCACGAAAATAAGGCCGGTCGCATACACATTGGACACGTTTTCTTACGTCCAATGTGCGACCGGCCTAATTATTGAACTGTTTTACACAGAATCGATCGGATTTTGTTAACCTTAGAGTCGGTAACAGGAAATTTTCCATAACGAACCCAATTACCGGCTTTAACAAATTGTTACACTATAAAGCAACAAATTGCTTCCCGTAATTTTATAATTTCTTCGAAACATGAAATTGGATTCTAGGAAGCTTTTGGCCTTTCAGTTTCAAACCTGATTCCAGAAATCGAACCATCCAATTAGTTTGTAAATAAGTGCAGTCTTTACAAAAGGTAGGTATTTGATTATAATGTATTACCAACGCCCAAGGGGCTGACACGCTTTGATAGATAAAGATAGTGTTATATTCATATAAGAGGAAATAGAAAAGAATGGCATGTTTTGTCCCTATCACCGACTGAACATGTGTGTGGGGACAGCATCAGAGCGACGACTACGAGATACTTCACTTCTTACCAGCCCTTTGCCCCATGGTTGTTCATCTTAGAAGAAAGCTGACGGAATTAATAATAGCGCCACCTATTTTCATGGTTATTAAACTTGCTCGAATAGTCAGCTAAAAAGTAAAAGTAGGTAGGCTGTTAAAAAGGTATTCAAAAATTCGATGCGTACCAGTATCACACACGTGGCCCTGTGGTAAAGTATATTGTCTTTAGAGACAATGTACCCGGGTTCGATCCCCAGCGGCGGATGCACTTTTTGTATGTTTTTTCACATGTATCCAAGATAATGCTTACTAACTTTAGCACTTAGTTTTACACAGAATCGATCGGATTTTGTTAACCTTAGAGTCGGTAACAGGAAATTTTCCATAACGAACCCAATTACCGGCTTTAACAAATTGTTACACTATAAAGCAACAAATTGCTTCCCGTAATTTTATAATTTCTTCGAAACATGAAATTGGATTCTAGGAAGCTTTTGGCCTTTCAGTTTCAAACCTGATTCCAGAAATCGAACCATCCAATTAGTTTGTAAATAAGTGCAGTCTTTACAAAAGGTAGGTATTTGATTATAATGTATTACCAACGCCCAAGGGGCTGACACGCTTTGATAGATAAAGATAGTCTTATATTCATATAAGAGGAAATAGAAAAGAATGGCATGTTTTGTCCCTATCACCGACTGAACATGTGTGTGGGGACAGCATCAGAGCGACGACTACGAGATACTTCACTTCTTACCAGCCCTTTGCCCCATGGTTGTTCATCTTAGAAGAAAGCTGACGGAATTAATAATAGCGCCACCTATTTTCATGGTTATTAAACTTGCTCGAATAGTCAGCTAAAAAGTAAAAGTAGGTAGGCTGTTAAAAAGGTATTCAAAAATTCGATGCGTACCAGTATCACACACGTGGCCCTGTGGTAAAGTATATTGTCTTTAGAGACAATGTACCCGGGTTCGATCCCCAGCGGCGGATGCACTTTTTGTATGTTTTTTCACATGTATCCAAGATAATGCTTACTAACTTTAGCACTTAGTTTTACACAGAATCGATCGGATTTTGTTAACCTTAGAGTCGGTAACAGGAAATTTTCCATAACGAACCCAATTACCGGCTTTAACAAATTGTTACACTATAAAGCAACAAATTGCTTCCCGTAATTTTATAATTTCTTCGAAACATGAAATTGGATTCTAGGAAGCTTTTGGCCTTTCAGTTTCAAACCTGATTCCAGAAATCGAACCATCCAATTAGTTTGTAAATAAGTGCAGTCTTTACAAAAGGTAGGTATTTGATTATAATGTATTACCAACGCCCAAGGGGCTGACACGCTTTGATAGATAAAGATAGTCTTATATTCATATAAGAGGAAATAGAAAAGAATGGCATGTTTTGTCCCTATCACCGACTGAACATGTGTGTGGGGACAGCATCAGAGCGACGACTACGAGATACTTCACTTCTTACCAGCCCTTTGCCCCATGGTTGTTCATCTTAGAAGAAAGCTGACGGAATTAATAATAGCGCCACCTATTTTCATGGTTATTAAACTTGCTCGAATAGTCAGCTAAAAAGTAAAAGTAGGTAGGCTGTTAAAAAGGTATTCAAAAATTCGATGCGTACCAGTATCACACACGTGGCCCTGTGGTAAAGTATATTGTCTTTAGAGACAATGTACCCGGGTTCGATCCCCAGCGGCGGATGCACTTTTTGTATGTTTTTTCACATGTATCCAAGATAATGCTTACTAACTTTAGCACTTAGTGGCGCTTTAGTCGGGATCACAATATGCGTGAAGTTGGCTATCTATTTCCAGACATTACACGCTTATTTATGCTTTGCCCCTAGATAAGAGTGTAATGACTGAAAATAGATAGCCAACTTTACGCATATTGTGATCCCGACTAAAGCGCCACCAAGTGCCTAAGTTAGTAACTATGCCGCTTGAGATGGAACCCGGGTACCTTGACTCTAAAGGCAGTATACTTTAGCATAGGGCCACGTGTGTGATGCTGGTGTGCATCGAATTTTCGAATACCTTTTTAACAGGCCACATTTAGAAGACAATTCGTGCAAGTTTAATAACCTTAAGACTAGGTGGCGCTATTATTAATTCCGTCAGATTTCTTCAGATGAACATGAACAACCATGGTGCCAGCGCTCGTTGGGAATGTTGGGATCGGACGATTAGGTAGGACGCGTAAATCATCAATTTCGTAGCTTACTGACATGATTAGCGTAACTCGTGTCAGTTGTAATTTCTTATTTAATTTGTAATAAATTCGTTGATTTAGTCGATTGTTTAATTCATTATACACCCTGATCCATAGGAAATGATAAATTGGAGTAAGGTAAACGCCCCTGTGCTCGACACTGACCCAATACATGGCAATGTCAATCTTATGTCATGATGACACAGGACCAAAGCAACCGATATAGCCTTTCGAATCGCTAAACTTAAGTGGCAGTGGGCGGGGCACATTGCACGTAGAACCGATGGCCGTTGGGGCCGAAAGGTTCTCGAGTGGCGACCACGGACCGGAAGGCGCAGCGTGGGTAGACCCCCCACAAGGTGGACTGATGACCTGGTAAAGGTCGCGGGAGTCCGCTGGATGCGGGTGGCGCAAGACCGGCCATTGTGGCACTCTTTGGGGGAGGCCTATGTCCAGCAGTGGACGTCTTTCGGCTGATATGATGATGATGATGATGATGATGACACAGGAGATTTAATATAGGTGTGTATCTATTGGGCACTAATGTGTCGAGGGATTTTGATCGTCGCCGCGTTGGTGAGCACACGTGCCCGGGGCGACGACGAGCAGAATTCATTTACCGTACAAAACCTTATCTTACTGTCATGGCGTCGTAACCGTTTAAGAATGGTATGTAATGTGTCGAGCACTGGGTCATTTACCTTGTCATTTTATCGTGTTTTCTGTTCAGAAGTTCTCACACTAATTATTATGATCTACTTGCTTCTGCCCGCGACATTGTCCGCGTAAAGCTCGTAATCGCCTTACATTTATAATTGCAAGGTGAGCATTGATCAACAATGAGTATGATATATAGTATTGTTGGAGTCTATTTACTACGCTATACTGACCGCAAACATGGGAGCAAATCGTATTGTTTCTGCTCGTATTAGCGCATACCGCGAACGAGCGTTTGGTTTGTAATGAAATGATATTACGCTATGCACGCTTTTGGGACAAATGTGTCACGTACTTAGTTAATGGGATGCGCTGGAAAATATGAAAATTTCCATAGGCAATGCTGACTCAATTATGGTTAATTCCAGATAACATTAGGCTTTAGAATATGAAAGTTTTTTTAACCTGACTGTGGCTTTATAGGCCGGGCTTAATCAATCTATAGGAGTGCGCGGTTGGAGAGCGGCCTGGGGAGAGTCCAGGGGAAACCTCCGACACGACCACGCGGGCGGTTTAAACACTGGAATACTAAGGCGATTTCCTGATTTGTCGGTACGGAGGCGGTACGATATGAGAAAACTATCAAATGTCAGTGTCAACTGTCAGGCAACTCAGTACCGCTTTTTACTACGCCCCTGTGCGTCATCTGTGCGCCATTTAAAATTAGAAGAGAACATTTTCTTCCACTGTTCACGCAAACGGCACGGACTTTGTTCTAGAATAGTTTCAATATTACGGGTCTTTCTCAGATAAAAAGCAGCTCTTAGTCAATGTCCAAGGGACCATTTTTTATTTCATGCTTACTAAAATGACGTCTTATTCACAAATCCCAAGTGGGAACTTTGTGACACATTATACTCGTACCAATTTTCAGGTTGTGCCCTAGGCTTCGTATTGACATCTTTAATGAATGAATGAATGAATCGTTTATTTGTGTAAAAAAGGGTAAAAATTGGTGTTACATATTGTTGTCCATCCCAAGATTTGGCGTAAAAACTAGTTTTACGAGAGCGACTGACTTTCCAACACACAGGGAAAACTGGAGCTTGTTGGTATTAAACCGGTTTCTTCGCGATGTTTTCCAGGCCACTGTTAAATCACCATCATCATCATTATATCAGCCGAAAGACCACTGCTGGACATAGGCCTCCCCCAAAGAGTGCCACAATGACCGGTCCAGAGCGCCACCCGCATACAGCGCGAGCCTGCTGTAGATATTTATCCAAAGGTACACTTGTCATCTTTTTGAAGTAAACAAATAAAGTCCATAAAGTACAATATTTATTTGATATTAAACGTCAATTGATAAAAATGCCAGCTAGCCAGTGTTCGAAAGTCGTCGTAAACAGTCACTTGTCTTTTCCCGGAAGGCCGACGTGCAATATTTATTGCCGGGTACTATAGTCGTTCACGTTACTTTATTATTGAAAAATTCTGCGGGGGTTTCTGTTATAAAAGTTGTGGCAGACAGACAGCCGAAGTCACACAATAAGGGTTCTTTGTTACCTTTTTGATACGGAACCCTAACAAGAACAATTATTTATTTCTTGTCTTGCGGCGCATTTGTCAGTTGTGCCAGCATAGAGCGGTTTACAAAATACCAAAAACTTTCCTATTTATTTCCTTTAATCAAATAAACCTCACTGCAGTCACGCGTTGGCCGAGTTTGGCATAATGTTGTACATTACTTGATACTGTACTCTGCTCGCAATAATCAGGAGTTTGAATTGAATATGAACAGTGAGTTCGTGCGTTACAAACGCGAAGCCAATAAGTACGTGCCGAAATATTATCATACGAAAGGAATATGTTCAACTTAATATTGTTTGAACAGACAAATCGAATTCGATATCATCCTACTAATATTACAAATTTCAAAGTTTAGGTGTTTGTTACTCAATCACGCAAAAACAGCTGAACGGATTTTGATGAAACTTGGTTTACAACGAGTTTATAATTTATAACAAAGTAGGATGTACTTTTGACCCTGAAAGTCATTCCTCGAAGTGATAAAACAGGGAGTGGAAGTTTACGCAGACGAAGAATTTGATATACAGGGTTTAAAATGTTTGGTAAAATAATTTTAAGGCCGTACATGCACCCAGATGAAATCTAAATTCGAGCGTTCTGCCGTCACTGTCACATTTCGAAAGGGTAACGGAGATAGAGCTTGCCGGCCGTAGGTATGTCGATATCTTGTTACGGTAGAATTTGTCGATTTTTATTTATTTTAAAAATATTGCCTGAAATTATCGAAATTCGGAAGCTGTCAAATTACTATTTTAGTTATGACTGATTTTTCTCCTTTTTATGTTTCATAGTGTCACATACCTAGTAAATCGAATTGGAGGTTACTTTGGGAATTAATTGTATCGAGCAAAGTTTTATGAATCGTGTATCGAAAGCTGTGTTATTAATGATAATATTATAATCAAGAATTATATCCTCCCACGTCTACAACGATTCTGAGAAAAATGGGTTAATTCTTGGGGTTTATTCGCATAACTGGCTCATGGAACCGCCTTAATTCCTATGTTATTTTTTTGGAGAAACTGCAAAACTTTCACGATTGTTATGAAACAAACCTAACCTCAAATGGCACTATGTGATGATTATTTAAGTCCTGAAAAGGTAGCGGCTTAACCGTTAGAATCTATAAACATGGGAAAAATATTTCACCCATATTAAGTTAGTGATTTTCATCAATATCTGTACTTAAGTACAGTCGACTGCAATGAGGTGTATCCGCTTTTTGGGCCTTATTTAGAATGGCATAAGGTATTATACAGTGGAGTGGTCCCTATTCGTCCCGGCACCGCCGCATAATGGGTAGAGTCAATCCGACCCAGGCCAGGTCTAGCTGAGTTTCTTGCTGGACACTTCTAAGCTAAGGCTAGGTTTAGTGAACCAGCGACAAAACTCCAAGTGGCTCGTTTCCACTCACACCTCAGATTCGGTTGAAGCCGCTCAACTAAACTCACTGAAGCGCAAACTCTTACAGTATTCTAGTGTTTAAGCCGCCCGCGTGGTCGCGTCGGATTTTTCCCCTGGATTCGCCCCAGGCCGCTCTCCAACCAAGCACTCATATCGCTTTATGGGGCCCGGTCTATAAAGCCACAGTCAGGTTGAAAAGAAATGTCTTTGTAGTTGACTACACATAACGCAAATGACAAAACTAGAGCGCCAAAAGTCGCCATACCATTTGTAACGCCACATGAAGTTATGTCGACGTAAAAATGGTGCATTGTAAATAAATAAGAAAGACCGCATACGAGTACGTGCAGTTTACCCGACACGGGCTCTTTAATAATTCAGCAGAGGTCCTGCGCAGATATTTGGAGTTGTAAAAGTAAAAAGGTACGTCTAACGTCAGCGTGCCGTATGCCTTACAAATTTTATATTATCATTTTTGAGATATAATTTTCTGATGAAATTCAAACTCCCGCATTTGCCGGTGCGGTATAGCCCAGTGGATATAAATAAATAAATAAATAAATATTTGTGGACATCTTACACAAATCAACCTAGTCCCAAACTAAGCAAAGCTTGTACTATGGGTACAAAGCGACGATATACATAATTATATAGATAAATAGATACTTAAATACATAGAAAACATCCAAGACCCGAGAACAAATATTCATGCTCATCACACAAATAAATGCCCCGGCCGGGATTCGAACCCGGGACCTCCAGCTTCGTAGGCAGGGTCACTACCAACTAAGTTATAGCAAAATCGCAAAGCATGATGTAGTTCTGGTTTTTAGAATGTTGTATGGATCATCTGAGCTAGTACTACCTAATCCAAATTTGCAACATCAAAAAACGAGCTCGCTGGGCACCACGCGAAATTGCAAAATTTTGAGACTTCCAGTTAATGTTCTAAAAGTCATTAACTACTTTTGCGTTTTTACTGCCAAATGTACTACGCTTGTAAATTAAATTTGCAACAATTTATAACAGTTTTGCCGAAAAATTGCACACGTCGCGAAGTTTATTATGTCATTGCACGCATTACAAAATTACAGTTTAATTTTAACAGAACTGAAATCTTTAAACTAATTAAAGCCACTAAAATATTTCATTATTTAAATAATGCTTAGTTAAATTATATCACGGAGGACCAACGTGAGCTAGCCTCACCGACTAGACTGGTGAATCACTCGTAGCGACTACTACGACACTAGTAGCGATGCCCGTCATGCATTAACGGTTAACTTTCGCCGTCGTTTACTGGTGCACATACACAGTGTTCCCACTTTAAATGAAGCCGGTGGCACAAGACCTATGAGTAGTTAGTTAACTGTGATGTTGATAGTACGAATAAATGCGTGCACAATCAGACAATAGGATCTTAAGATTATTATATGAAGGACAGGACGTTGCATTGCACCAACTTAACCCATTCGCGGCCAACGATCGCTACGTGTGCTACGCCGTAGCGTGTAGCAGCGTTTTCCCGCCTTGTAGCGGAAATCGCACGTAGAGGCATGACGCGTATTATCTGTTGTGATTGGCAGTGAATGGGTTAATATGATTCAGACCAATCAACCTTTGATATGGCTCCGGCAGCTATCACCCCATAGAAATTTGTGGCACTTGTCATGCAATCAGATCTTAACGCACACGGCTCACGGTTACAGACAGTTTGGTGCAACCCACCATAAGATAAATGCGGCTTCCTCGCCTTCAACAAAGTGCATACTTAGGCGATCTTACTACTTGAAACTATACACTACAGATCATACAGATACAGATTATTGCCCGCAGACGTCAGGCACCGAGCAGGATTCGAAACTGCCGACCTCCCGGCACTCGCGGCCAGTCACACAACACACACACCTAACACACACATCTAACACATCTTGTTCAAATGGCAAAGACTAGCACTCGTCACTTAACATCATTATTAATGGCTCCATTCATTTCGCGTTCATAAAAGGCCTCAGAAAAAATCGTCGATTAAACTTCCCTGAGCTTAATGGCCTTAAATGATTGATGATTTGTTTCTCTAGGAAACTGAATGATAAGATCGCCCAAAGCCCTGCATTGATTGCAACAAATTTAAATAGGCCGCGATCAATCTTCTGTATCGAACTTGTCATTTTTCTGCCACGCCTAAAAAGGATTACTGATTTTGTTCAACGAAAAATAATTTGCTGTTGTTTTCCAGACAAAATAAGTAGGAATCTTGAAATTCTAAGATTAAAATCCAAGTTTTTGAATTTGAATATGCTTGTTTTAACAGACTAAGTCTTTATAAAATATATATATGGTTCCAGTGCCATAATTAGATTTATTCTCTGATTTCATACTCAACTTTATTTGATTTAATTAAAATAGCACGAGCATTGCTTAAGGGTTTGCTCTTTGGCAGCATTCTAGCTAGCCCAAGGGTAAAGACTGTGTGCTGCATTAATACATTTGCCACAAATGAACACTGTCATAACTCCTACTCAACAAGCAACTTCAACAATGCTCAAAGCGCCTTTAAACCTAGTTTAAACTATAACCGTCCAAGTTAACCGTTAGTTAACTATAGTTTAGCAAGTTCACGCCGGCCGCAACGCCCGCTCTTGAGATGCTCCCCGTTTGGCCACTGAATTATTCAAAGGTGGACACGATCGACTGAATCCTAGATTCACATCTAAAAGCTGAGTATAGATTGAACTTAGCATTGAAGGTATTATTTATTTATTTATCGTATGACTATAACAAAACACTGTATATTGTATTAAAGGTATAAAATTTGGAGTTATCTTCAAGCAGGAATGATTATATTTTTAAAGCGTTAAGAGAGTGTAAAACGGTTTCAAATTTAAAGTTACCAGGATGTAGATGAATTCTGTTTCATTGTTTTGCCAAATCTTGGGATTAGATGCCTAAAGCAGACCCCGGGATACTTTAGAACACATACCGATAGAAGAATGATGTTGATGCACTACACTGCGCTGCCCTTGTGAACTGGAAATTTTGGCTTGATTTATACTCTGCAGTTAGAACGGCGAGTAGAACTTTAGCCAAACTTTAGATTAACTGAAACCACAGTGTAGTAATTTTCTCACCAGTGGATGTTCAGCATGCCTTTGTAGCTAAAAGATTAATTTAAAACTTAAATGTATGAAAAAAGCAAGTTTTACTTAAAAACAATGAGTGTACACTCTCTAAAACAATATTCGTAAGACATAAAAATTCAACGTATTTATGCTATTTTGAAAATTTATAAATAAATACTTAACGATGAGAAAAAAGGACGCCGTTTGAACATAAAAATTGTGTTATATTTCCATGCAAACTTCTTACTAACCGAGCGTATTTGACGTTACATAAAAGCTATATACATTACATAAAAGTTACATAATAGCTGATTTCACTATCATTAAAATAGCGTCCATACTATTCTATTCACGTCACCTACTTTATGTACCAGGGTAAACGTCCCAGTCCTCGAACCCATAGCAACAAAGGTGAGCAACATGGTGTCAATTGTGTTGATAACTATGTATCAATCATTGGGACTTTTACCATACGCATGTGATCGTTGCTGCAAAAATCTTATTAGATAATGTCGGTTATTGCTAGGGAATGAGTCAGTGGAATGATTAATTTCGACTCAAATCTCATTGTTATTCGTACCAGGGCGGCTGTCAATATTTTCCCATATAAATTCATGTATTCACGCCACCAGCGGGCAATTTTCAGACGATGTTACCATATAAATCAGTGCCAGGGCTCCTGGACTGACTGGATTGCTAATAGATGTGTGTAGAATGTCAAATCAGCAAATCACGTAATGATTGACGTGCATTTGACGTTTCTTTTTTTGTTGCCATTTTCTGCCACTGGCGCTAGTGTTAGGCTGCGTTCATGTTCAGCGCAAACTTAAGGCCTACACAGACGAGACCTACAGCTACTAGTCGGTGCGTCTGTGCAAATTATTGTTTTAATTATTGTTTACTATACTGACCGGGTTTTCAATTAAAAGTGAAGAACTCTAACAACTTACAGACGCACTAGCTACACGATGGAAAGAGACAGTGATCATTACATTAATTCACTACAAGGCAAGGCGGTCAATTGTGTTGCGTAGAACGCTTGACAGCAATTTTAGCCAAAAATAGCTGAAAGGGACGGACCCGGTCGTAGATCCCGTGTTTTTCAATCTTGGTACCAAAAGCATCAAATTTCATAAACATCGGCAGTCCTTCCACGAACTTCTACGTTACACGTGTTCCTTAAAAAGTCAAATTAATGTTTATGTGTGTGTTTTTAAATTGGAACCGTCTGATTGATATCTCAGAGGCAATAAATAAAAAATATATTGTTGACGACTTTTGTTGATAAGCCGAAAAAAAAGGTTTTTAGTAAAACACTGTAGGCATTCGAATACCTATAAAATGACCTGTAAAATGCTTACTTTTACCAATAAATTCAGTATTGTGCAGGTACCTATTCTATGTACTTACCGTTTTTGATATTATATTATAGTACTTTTATCTCACGAGCGCGGGTTAGCCGTTATTATAGTTGCGACTGCGACACATACGAACACATAGACAACGTGAACCTATGAGTTCAACTCCTACGTTGACGCACACATAGACAATGTGCATGTATAGCTCAACCACACAACCATGGCTCACCCGCCGCGCTCGTTAGATGAAAGTTTTTTTTTATGTATGACTGAACAGCGATAGACCTTAGTCTCACCTGATGGAAAGCGACGACAAGGCCTAATTTGTAGTTCATTGGTTCAGTAATAGCCTATTCACTCTTGTCTTGAAGAGGCCCAGATTATAATTGTCCGGAAATACAGAAGACGGGAGTAAGTTCCACTCCTTTGCTGTTCGCATTAGAAAAGAGGAAGCAAATCGCTTCGTGCGAATAAACGGAATATTAACAACATAAGGATGACACCCCTCC
The DNA here is from genome assembly GCA_951800055.1 of Cenopis cana. NCBI lineage: Eukaryota > Metazoa > Arthropoda > Insecta > Lepidoptera > Tortricidae > Cenopis > Cenopis cana. Next base: position 4,646,710 of record OX637473.1, read on the forward strand.
CCTCGTCTAGTTGTCCGCTGATGGAACGGAGAAGGCGGAATTAAATCGTGTAATTCCTGTGCACACTCCCCAAAATGTATCCGATAAAATACTGATAGGCAAGCGACTCGACGGCGGTGTTTCAGGCTTTGCAATTTAGACTCAACTGACGGATCGTCCTCAAAAAGTTTGCGAGCTCGGCGCTCGATTGAATCCAATGCCGCTAACCGATACTTGGCAGAACCGTCCCACAGGTGGCAGCAGTACTCCATACACGACCGAATTTGAGCTTTGTATAGGGACCATACGAGTACTCGTACAATACCCTAACTACCCTAACGTTGCCGATAAATATAGTATTTCTACTTACACGAGTAAAATTTAATAACAGAGCGATTCAAGTTATAATTAAGTATAGTATTACGGTACCGGCTACTGTTATCCTTTAGAAAATATTCAAACATTATTCTATGAATAATCAGATACGTAGGTATTTCCAAAACAATGACAACAATGAGAGTCGACGACCGCGGCTTGCGAAACTTGACACGACGACGACACGGCACGAAGGTTTGGTGAAACATACTCAAACCGCATTGTCGAAAACCCCGTACAACACAGACTGATACGATCGTGTGTTCGACTTTGAAAAAATCTAGTCTGAACAATATTCAAGTTTGCCGCGTCAACACGGCATCGATCGATCGTAGGTATACTTAAAATTATTTAAACTGTCCGAGTTTCATCAAACTAGTCCATTCAAAAAGCGACTTTACTGTAAAAGCAAGAAGGTTTACAATCTAATGGTCACCGGCGAGGTGAGCGTCAAACATGGACGTGTACTTGATGGACGACCGGGCCAAAAGTAGGTACCTCTCTAGCTACTAAATTCGATTATTTGCGGTTTTTAAAATGTGTAACATATTTTTGTATTAAAGTAAAGGTTCTAGTATCATATATAATGTAAGTAATTTTGTGTTTATACATAAGTTTTTACTTTTTTCTCGGGAATAAAGTTATAAAGCACAGTCGTGCGGGTCAGGACGTTGTATTACTGTTCTGTTTTTGTTTTGTTTAGGGCTTTTAACATCTGATTTGGTGCTGAAATCATCGGCGTAGAAATAAATTTGACTTTGTTGATCATGAAGAACATGTGCACTGCAACACAGAAAATGGTAATTACGACACTAGCTCAGAAGAAAGTGATGATGAAAGGGAGTCTGAACCCGAGGTTACAGCTCCTCTCTCATCTCATTAAGGTCGATCACCTACTCACACTCCGGTAAATTGTATTGAAGCACCTAGGAAAGGCCGTTCAGCTGAAACTGGCATAGTTAATAAGGACCAGCCCCTATTATCGGGAGCAAGTTCCAGATACTCAGCGATAGATTTCGCCATCCAATTATCATATTTTGACTTATTTCATGTAAAACATGTAAAAAGTCAAAAATTTTGTTCTCAAATGTTTATTGCCTATTTTAAACGCTGTCTTTATTTAAAAACTGTCACTACGGCAAAAAAAAATTACAATATATTTAGTAGGACGAAATGTTCCGAACGTGCGCGGGGGCTCAAAACATGAATTAAACCAAAATGTTATAATTAATGGACTGTAGATGAATGCGAGAAAGAGACTAGATATATTTTAGTTCAGTGCTTCGATGGAAGAAGTTAGACACTCACCTTAGGTTTGGAGGGTGTGATGCTCCGATGAACAGACGTTACTCAGATAAAAATTAAAATCGACCAAAAACAAATTGTGCTAGGTGTATTTATAGATCTCAGGAAAGCTTTTGACACAGTAAGCCACAATATTTTGTTAGAAAAGCTACGCAATATAGGAATAATTGACAGGGCACATGATATTTTCAGAAGCTATCTTGAGAACCGTCAACAAGTTGTCAAAATTGACCACCATCAGAGCAGTCCTAAACCCGTAACATGTGGCGTTCCTCAAGGATCGATCTTGGGCCCACTTTTGTTTCTTGTGTATATCAATAGCATACAAGATATAGGTCTAAAAGGGGATTTAACCTTGTATGCTGATGATACCAGCCTTTTTTATCATGCTAAATCGATCCAAGAAATAATTACCAATGTCCAAACTGATTTGGAGCTCCTTAATAAGTGGTTCCATGCTAATCTCTTGACTATAAATATATCTAAAACAAATTATGTCATTTTCTCCGCCAAAAACAAAAAAATACCCGATTTTACTCCACCAGCCATAAACGGACAAGTCATCAATAGAAAAATACACGAAAAGTATCTCGGCTTAATCCTCGATGAGCAACTAACGTGGAAGCCGCATATAGAAAAGGCCAAATCAAAATTAACGTCCCTCACCGGAGCGTTAAGAAACATCTCACGTTGCTTTCCGCGTAATGTAAAAATGTTAATTTATAATTCGCTAGTTAAACCTCACATCGATTACTTAATCGAGGTTTGGGGGACGGCCGCCAAAACAAATCTAAACAAACTCCAAATAGCACAAAATAAAGTAATTAAAGTTTTATTCAACTATAGTTTTTTAACATCCACAGATAAAATTTACAATGAGACTAAAATAATGACCGTCACCCAAACATACATTTACTACACATGCTTACTTATCCGCAAAATTCTTAATAAAGGCATACAGACGCAAATTAGCTTTTCTAAAAAATATAATTTCCAAAAAATGAAACTTAGAAACGCAGACCACCTAGTATTACGTACCCCAAGAACTAATTATGGAAACAAGAGTTTAGTATTTGAGGGTGCCAAACTGTACAACAAACTTCCAAGAGATATTAAAGAATGTAAGTCAATGTTTAGCTTCAAAAAATACTTGAAATTCCACATAAAAAACAATTTGAAAACGAACTATAACCAATAATAACATGTAAATTTAAACAAATATTAAATAAACATACATACATACACACACTCACACAGTTAACTCCTATAAACTACTTAGATATTTAATACGTACTAACTAAGCTATAAGTAACTGCTAGGTTCTTACCTTTGAGTTACACTGTAATTTCTAAAAACTACATATTCAAGTTTATGTATACACTTACAATTGAATACTAAATATTAATAATTAATACCATTCATACTTAGGATATAATAATAAAATAAAATAAATAACTTAATATGTAACTTACTTACTGCCGCATCCATAATTGTGCGTACATCACTGTCACAGTAACTTCTTATCTCTAAGCAGTGCCTGCGCGCACGACAGTAAACTAGTTTGCGTAAAATTGCGTACCGAATGTTTATCTACCTGCATCCATTTTATTGTTTACATTTATTTTAAAAACGCTGCGCGTTTAAACTTAGATAATAAACTTAGGTAATATATTTAATGTTCTCATGTAAGTGAATCCTGTATTCTTATGAGAATAAAGTTCTTTAAACATAACAGACTGCAGGGCCACTGGACCTCAGAGAGCGTGCGCCTACTTACCTCACGAGATCCTGGGTTACCTTACAGTCTATGAAATGCACCACTCAGAGAATCTTTCTTCTTTATTTCAAACCACCTTGTAGACCGATATGGGTATTAATAGGCTGCGCTCCGGGCGCACCATCCAATATCGAGAAATATTGCGAGCTCAAGTCGCTCAAGCGAAACCGCATCGACGAGACGATAGAATGAATAGGTGTTTTGGGGGGAAGACAAGATTTTTGTATTTGCTTGTCTTTCTGTGTGGCTTAAATGCAGCTAAAATACAACTATAAATAAAAACACCAAAAAAAACACTGTGTGTAGGTAAGGGATACAATAATTATTCAAATTCCAACCAACGTACCTGCGTTGTATCAAATTCTTTGAAACAAAAACAGAAAGTCAGAATTTGAAGTTAGTAACTACAAAGAGAGTTTTATGAACTTGCTTAACTTATTTCACACCTTTCGTCTCAAATTGTAAAGTAATTATTGTTGAACTACTACCTGAATTGTTATAGAAAGTTTCAATAATTCTTAAAAGGTTAAAAGTTTGATTTATAAATAAAATATTATCTTAAGAAAAATAATAAAGATGTGATGAGATTGTTGAAATTGTATTTAATACTGTAACCCGTGTGTGTACCTAACACCGTAAGTCGTAATAAATGAATGTAACTTCATCATATCATTTTGTTACAAGGAAGTTAAAGGATTGATCTTTATGGCTACACAATGGCATAAAAAGTAATGCGGTATTTTATATTCTTATTTACATGTCAAGTTACTTAATACGAGCCACATGGAGGGGAAGTACTTTAAGGCGATATATCGATTGAAAGAGACACCCTTTGTTTTTCGCTCACGACAAAACGGGATGCAACCCTCTCCGAGAATGGCTTTTTAGACAAATCTCGTTAAATATCTGACTGTGTGCAGGTTTATTAAATTTCCTCTTGTCAGTACCTATATGAGGTAAAATACCATCATATTAACTTAATCGTGTCTTTTAATAATGCGTTGTTCTAGTAGACTGAGGAAATAAAGGAAAATATAGACTCGAATTTGGATTTATTTTCTATCGAGAAAATTTTAAGCAATCATGTTTCGCTATTGTCAGTACCACAATCATATAGTCAAGAATCATATATCTGAAAATCAGCCCCTACTGTTTGCTAGTCTGGGCAGGACAGCGTTTCAAAGTCTCCAAATTTCTCAGTGTAGCGCCTTAAATATTGAAGAGAAGAACTGTATTCACAAGTTTTTAGAAAAGCAGGAAACTTTTCTTAAAACTTGGGAATGCAGTTTTAATTATTTATAAAAATGAAATGAAGTCTTCTTTCAGTAAAATCTTCAATATTCAAGGTACTTCCCCTCTATTTGGTCATAGACTAATCATCCTCTGTGATGTGGCATAGCCGTGGGACACCGGTATAAGACTAAAAAAACCACGCAGAACGATGCTTGAGCAACAACCTCTATGCACTGAGCGAAAAAAATACTAATTATTAGTAAGTTTTAGTGAATCCCAAGACAAGGAGATTATATACTAACGGTTACAAAACAGTTTAGTAATTACAAGGACAAATTTTTTGCTATTAGTAAATAACTACCTGCTATTATCAAAAACTGGTTTGTAACCGTCAGTATAATCTCCTTGTCCTGGAATTCACTAAAACTTACTAATTAGTTTTTTTTTTCGCTCAGTGTGGAGAAAATGGTATGATGCCCATTAAAATAAATTATTTTATCAAAAAAGTATCCTAAACCTGGCAAAGGGTATCCTATAGACACTGCGACACTCACATTGGTAAAGTTAGCCAAGAAAGCGTTTTATGACTTTTTATGCTTAACACTTATTATAACGTGGTCCATGAAATTTAAAACTTACACAATCAAAAAGAAAGCAATTTTTATTTTTATAACAACGAACCATTCGGCATTCTTCTCAAAAGTTATTCACAATTCAACGTCGTATTACTTTTCAATATTTCCCTGTTAACTTAAGTTTTCAAACAGCTGAGATTTCCCAGGGGCGTACGCCCAGCGTAGGCTCCAGTTATTTACATCCATTTCCGCCTTGTTTAATGAAATTACATGTTCAAAAGAAAATAAAATGATAATTATACCTACTTTCTATCTTTTGTCCAAACTGGCCAGTTTTAATTGCTGTTAAGTGGATTAAGGTAATTGTTAGGTAATGTCACAGAATAAGTAATAGTACAAGTACAGAAGTTTCTCTGCTAACAAATTCCCCGTTTAGGTATGCCAAACGTGCCTAAACGTGGCCATCTCTTTCAATCGCACGCAACGCGCTCTTTCGAGGCCCCGCCCTCAGCGCTAGGGTTACCACCAGCGAGAACCTATTTTAATATATGTACTTTATTATTAGTAGTGTTGTTTACAATACAATTACGAATAGTACTTTTAAGGTTCCGTAGCCAAAATGGTGAAAACGGAACCCGTCCGTCCGTCTTTTCGTCTGTATGTGACAGCCGATGTACTCGGAGACTATAAGCACTACAAATACAATTAAAACATTTAGCAGGAAGGTGTGTTCTACTCGTATGAACCGCTACGTAAAAGTGATGTGAAATGACGAAAAAATATTAAAGTAGGGGGAGGGGGCACTCCATACATGTAACCAGGGGATACAAAGTTTTATATAATTTTTAAAGGCATCACTTTAAAAAATAAAAGAGGTTTCTTAGAACCAACGTTTTCATTTTCGTTTTCTTTTATGTCAACCGTTGGTGAATACCAAACTCAATGACCGTTCTTACGTCTACGTTCTTATTATTATTGGTGCAACCTGCTGCAATACAATAATGCTGTGGTTTTGACATTATTATTTAACACGAAACTACACGAAAAGAATTATTTTTTATGATCATACAAGCGCGTGCGCGTGCGATCCGTAACGCTGCTCCGCAGCCATTGAATAGTCACACAATGTGTGAGCCGGCGGCCGCATGTACTTTGCGCGGCGCGATGACGTCACGGTAGTAAGCCCCTCCTGGTAATGTATTGAATTATTGACAAATAATACGCAGAGGATGTCTATAAAAATCGATCTTTGACAGAGATAGAAAATTCAAGTAATGGCATCCCGCCCGTACGCTTGCGTTCGTAAGACTGGAAACAGTGCTCGACCGCCGGTCAGCGCGTACCGGTCGGTGGGGCGTCTTTTACATGACTGTATACGTACTGAAGGTTAGTATCTGTCTGAACGCACGTATTCTTTCTACAGCGATAGCTATGTCCGACCGGCCATACCGCTGACCGTCAGTCACCGAACATGACTTTAATGAGAAGGGCGTAAGAGTTTACCTACAGATATTTTTGTTGCTTTGGAAACGTACATAACTACATATATTTATGCCCTTGGCTGTACAATTGGGTAGGCTTGCTATTAATAGGCACTTATAATTTTTGAGAAGAAACAAAGCGACGAGACTTGCCTCTATAATGTAGTTTAAGATAAGTTTGGCTAAAGCTCTACCAAGCTGCATAGTATAAATCAAACCAAAATTTTAAGTTCATACTCATACTCATACTCATTTATTCATAATCCCGGGATCTGCTTTGACATCTAATCCACAGATATGGCGTAGGCACTAGTTTTACGGAAGCGACTGCTGTCTGACCTTCAAACCCAGAGGGGTAACTAGACCTAAAAACCGTGGAAACCTTTTATTCATGGGCTGAAATTGTGTAACGATGAACGTGTGGACGTAGTTCGGCGTGCCTAATACCGTCGGTCGACTTGGACAATTTGTTAGAGCAGTCAGTGTCAACTATAGCAGAGGACTGCGCCGCGCCGCCCCCGCCCCCGCCCGCCTCCGCCCGCGAGCTACGCGCGCGGCGGCGGGCAGTGATGCGCGGTCGGTTATCGTAACATCACTCAACCTGATGAAGGACTCCAATTGCAGTCCGAAACATGTCGCAAATAGTGAATTTTTCAAGTGAGTGTCTGAACTTATTAAGTTTAACTAGACCTTGTTGGGATTATACCAGTTTTCCAACGATATTTTCCATGACCGGAAAGCCACTGTTAAATATCAAATGATCTTTCGAAATCTACACATTCCAGCTTCTCATCTTACTAATTTTCTTTCTCCACAATCAACCGCAACTCCAAAACTAATTCAAGTAACCAATATAATTAGTAGCATGAGTTCGGTATCTACATAGAATCAGACATTGAGACAATCAAGACACATCCATGAAGTCATCCATCTTAAGGGACGCAGACACATGTCATTAGTAGATTAACAGCTAGTGACGTCATGGTCCCTTGTCCAGTCCATACGATATTACTACACAGGTCATAATGTCTATGCAATTTTTGACGACCTCAAAAAAAAGCAAAAAAAGCGTAAAAGTAATTACGTCAGATATAACGTTAATTTCCTATAGTTAAATTACAATCTATAAAAAGTTTTTTTTTTTTAATTTTGGCTTTGATCGGGTTGTTAATTTTTATTTACCTAACCTACTTAGGTAGGTACTTCCCCGGAATAAATAGAATAGAATAGAAACGTTTATTTATAAAAGTACATAAAAATAGACACAGTATTCAGCCGAAACAGCATGGACATTATCTTCAAAATATAAAAAATCAATATAAGTATTGTAGACTTTAAAATATATAGAGGCTACGGATAGATAAGGATCCTATACGGATAGATAAGGATCCTATACGAATAGATAAGGATCCTATAATTGTAATGTGCGTTCCGCACCGAGGTACACAGATATTGTATTAATGTGTCAAACTTCGGCCATTTATCGGTACAGTTGTATTCCAATGACGTCTCATAACTCATAACCCAAGCATTAAAACATAACAAACCTTTACCTCAAGGCATTATACTTAACAATAACTCGTAAAGACCTTGTGTCTTCAGACATTAACCCGTCATAACAATGAAACGCGTAATAAACCCCAACAATATACATTTGAAGTATACCACCCAATTTCTTTTCAACGAAAATGTGAGTCGTAAATTTTTTGCTGGAACCAAATAAGTGATATATAGTAGCAAAAAAATATATGCATTATTTGTTCGTTAATAAAAATTTCATGACGCATTTTTATGTTAACATACGGTTTACGAGTATTGATAAGATGGCATGGAGCTCGTAAAAAAGTACCTACTTTATTTTGGGATGTACCTCTAAGATCGTCGCGCATTCAAATCATATGCCAGACATGGACAATCATAGTTTCACGATTTTGTAAACCCTTCTAAGGTGAAAGGGGACCTTAACCCGGCGGGAGTGTGGCAGGGTGTGACATACCCTGTCTGTTACTTTAATGCGTCTATATTTTAGTTATGACTGCCAAACCAGTTGTTGTTTCGAGTAGCTGAAGGAGGCTAGTCGCGTAATTTCAGTCTCGCTGCAACCTGTGATCGAGATACGTGACTGAAAACAGCGCTCGGGTACGTAAAACCCTGCCACACATCTGGTGTATATATTTTATGACCTATACAATATTACAGGTAAGAGGTTCCTAAAAAAATAAGTTTTTTTCAATGTTTACATCATTGTTGATGATATAATATGATGATATATACGTTTTATGTATTTATTTCTTGTTAAAATTGATATTTTTTTACCTTTTTATGGGTTTTAATCTCAAGCGTTTCTTTATATTGCGAAAAAGTAGTCATTTTGTTTTTCCCAATATATAAAGTATTATAATATATGATAAAGTATTAATGACATGTAATATTTATAATATTATTAATAAATGACTATGACCATGACTATGACTATAAAATATAGAATGGCACTGGTGTTTCATTTAACCTTGATTGTTATATATCAAAGTACAAGATAATTTACAAATTAAAGTGTTATGAATTATACATGTATAAATAAAGTTACTTTGTAGTTGCGTGGTTTACCGAATCGATATATCCCCTTAACCAACTCTATCATTATGACCTAAAATTTAAAGTGCCCTGTATAGGATCAGTGTCGAGCACAAAAATGTTTACCCTACTTTGTAACTAGTCGAGTGGTAGGATAAAACAACTTCATTTTCATATTTAAAAAATACTGGTGGTGTTGGGCAGGGTTTTTGCTGTCCGTTCCCATTTTCAACCATTTGACTAACCATTCTTACTCCGGGCAATGCCCAGGAACCTTCTGAGCTAAACTATTAATAGATAGCCCTATACCTAATGTATGTATGTATGTAATAACTTTATTGTACACAAAAAACACAAAAAATACAAACAAATAAGGACATTTAAATTAATTAAATTTTGAAGAAACGCGAAATTCTTCGCTTCTGAAATTCAACACTGTCCGATGTACAAGAGTTTCCCCCAATTTACTCTACTCTTCGAATAACGTATTTAATTAAAAGATATTTTCACAGAACCCTAAAGAAATAATAGTATTTGAAGCAGTTGTTATCTCATCGTTAAATTTCTGCTTAGTAACTTCCAATTTCCCGTGACATTTTTACAGATATTCCCAGCGAAATGATAAAATGCGAAACAAAACGGGACAGCTAACTTTTGCGGCGTCCTAGAAATGTATGTATGTTTATTCATAGTTTACTCCAACGTTATCTTAGAGTTTTGTTAAGAATATTTTTTTCATGTATTGAGTACTAATTTGAAGGAAAGCAAAAGGACGAATGATAATTTTATTTTAGCTTTATATATACATTTAATACATTTGGCTAATATTGAAATTGAGTTTTTGTATATAGGTAAGGTTTTGTGAGGTTAAGTATTATGTAAAAGATGTGACATCCTTCCCAATATTATAAAATGGAAAGTAAGCAAGTGTGTCTGTCTGTTACCGTTTTACACTTTTAAATCAGTGAACTAGGCGATAGTTTGAAATCCTGAGAAGGGCAAATCTGCCGTGTCAGACGGATGTCTGCTATCTCAAAAAACACCATTTTGAGTAAATCGACTTTAAAGTTTTTGGTAAACGTGAAAACAAGAAATCGCGTTTCTCGAGTGAGTTTAGTGTATTAAGTAATATTTAAAAGCTATTTTGTATTTTAATAGACGTGAAGAATAATATCTCTTTAATTTTTTCTTGTAAACATACATAGTTTTAAAAATAAATGCATAAAAATAGTTTGGCGTGACCACTGTTTCATACATTTGGTGGTAGCGCGCAACTATGTTATTTTCAAGTTGGCAGGATTCGTTGTATGGGCGCTCATAGTAAACCGTGTTACCAAGACCAGCGGGCTTGAGGGTCATTTGCGGAGTCTCGCGTTTATCTCAAGTTAGAAGAATATTGTATGAGTGTGTCTGTAACCAGAGCTGGGGCTTATTGAAGGAGTCATGCGTAACACGTACATATTAAGTTGGAATATTTTGTTGTATGAGTGTTCCTAATAAAACGCATTACCAGACCAACGCAGGTTGTTCAAGTGTTCCAATGTATTAACTTTATCAATATGCTCAACCGACTGCCGAAAGTGTGCTTGTGTTTTACGAGCGTGTGTTTGCATTATATATGTTTGTACAGTAGATTTCATAAATATATGAACATTTCCAAGGCTTCAAAAAGAAATGTACATCCTAAGGTACAAATACATCTGAGCAAATTAATCATTCAAAAATATATACACATATTACTCGTCATCATATTTATCTGAGCAAGCCAAATATTTTTTAAGCAACTTGGAAAGCCTTGGAAATGTTCATTTATTTATGAACTCGACTGTATAGCCAAAAGCCAGGCTTGACATTTTCGAAAACAGTGTGAATCCTTTTTCTACCGTAGCGCAGTATAGGTTTTTTTTAAGCATTGAATAAAAAAATAACAAATTATAAGTACTTAACTGTATTTTTTTTATTAGCACTTGTTTTTTATTACACATTTGTATGTATCGTAATTATAAAGCAATACTACAAATGTACCGGCTAAATTTAATGGGTGTCCTAAGTTATGACATTAATCTATATTGTTAAATTAAATATCTTTAAAAAAATTAATAAAAACGTAATTTTGTGATTGAATATTGATAACAGCAAAAATTGGTTCCACCAACTTTGTAAAAATAAAATCAATAATAAGAAATAAAGAAAAATGGTAGTCTCCTTACTTATATGTAAAAGAAAACTAAAAACATAATAATCTTTTTTTTCATATGATTAGGCTTATAGATATTAGACCAATATTTTAAACGGTTATTGCGTTATTAGCTGCGTATGGTCACGCGGAACTATGACAAGTTGAGACAGTAGCTATTCGGTCGCTGTACAAAAATTGCGGACAGTCACGCGAAATAATTTTAACTCGAAAGAAAAGAGGTGCGCGTAAATCAAACACAAAAAAATCAAAAACGTTTATCTTGAAAAATGGAATATCTCGGTAACTAAAGACATTTTTTGAAATTTTGTTTGAGTATTATTTTAAGCATAGTGTGTAGATTATATTTGCACTGGTTAAGCGTAACTTTATTATTTCAAGCTAACATACATCCGTCTGACACGGCAGAAATGTACTTATGCCAGTTTTTGTCCCGGATATCATTCCTTAAAAAAATGGGAAAATAAGAGGTGAAGTTTATATGGCAGAGTGACAATTGGCTGCGCCTAAATTAATTTCGTGCGATTAGGTACCTATTTCTCCAAAACATTAACGAAATATACCTACTCGGACGAAGTATCGGTTATACTAATTACGAGTACTTAACTAGTTTCATTTTTACCGACGAAGTTGAGAAAATATTCTGTCTTCTCATTCATATTTAAAGTAAACTTCTAAATTTTTGGGGTTTTTATCAAACTTTATATTACGTGTACGTTACATTAGACATTACATCTAAACACATTTTGTAAGGTCACAGAATAGGTAAAAATAATTGATTTATAATATTATACTAACGATGTTTTAAAATTGAACAAAGTACAAATTGCTCTTTTAATATTACAGTAATAAGATTGAAAGTGTAAAGTATTTGGTTAATGTGGAGTAATTTTCGGTCTGTCTAACGAAACAAATTTTAACCTACAAAATTGTATACGATAATACATCGGAACGTCATCACGTTCGTATTTGGAGATAAGTACCTTGCCATACAGAAGACCACAGCCATAATAACACTGCTGTGTAAACGTGTAGTGTTGTATTCCAGGTTGTGAATAGGGTCACCAGCACCCGAGGATGCGTTGTGCAGCCACTGATGGCCCTGCCTGACAATTTTTTCTCGCTGTCGATACGATGGAACCTAAAACTGTTAAGGGGTGGGTACGCTTGTGACTCGTATGTCTGTGTACCATCAGGGGCATCAGCTCCGTTCGCTCTTCTGGCACCGTCGTCATGGTAATGAGAAAAATAATGTTTTATTGGGATGCAGACTGCCGATTTTGGCAGCAACAATGATAATTTAAGCTGTATAATAATAAATAGTCTGTTCAAAGTAATCTGACAGAGTTGGACTCACCGTACCGTGAACGCACACTGACTCCGAACTCCACTCAGACCCGAATTGAAACTTTGCCCTAATTTATTCCGAACGATCGAAATTCTACACCTTATCTCACGTAAGGCTTCTCCGCTTTCAATTACTTATTTTTCGAGAAAATAAATCAGAAAGACTGGACTTCGACTTGGAAAATTACAGCAAACAGCGAGGTGAAGAAAGCCCACGCTAAAAAGACGAAGTGAAAGACATATACGCAATACAATAAATAATTACACGTACATTCAGATCTACTAGAAACCGCATATGCGATCGTACAGAATATGAGATGTTGACGCCAATTCGATTCGGAAACTAAAATTCACTTTAAATCATTAATTTGATTGATCATTTCTGCACTTCTCCTCACCGTTCCTCCACAGTTAAAACGCAAGTTCGATTTGAGATTCAAAATCTAGCATCTCCGACATGTGGCAGATATATCGTGACACATGTCTCTGTCTTTAAAACTGGTTAATACATGTAATAATATCTAAGTACATCATAAGGAGGTCTCTTTTAGTAAATAAGACAACTGTAATCGACGGGGCAGAGAATACAGTAAACACGTTCTGACAACAGTGTAACGAAGAACAATTAAGTTAAACTACAGTTAAGATATGTTTGAAAAGAAATAGAACCCCGTTGAATTGGTAGAAATAAGACCGACCCGCGAGGGCAAATTTAGAAAGTTGCTAAAACAAAGATAAATCTGAATTGACTGCGGAGATTAATGTCGAAACTTTATGATGGACTCGGCATTGCCGCTTCGTGTCAATTTTCACCAATACTTGGGACGATTTTTAAGGGAACTTGAGAACGCTCATTCATTTGGACGATGACGAAAGGTTTCCATTATACAAGCATCAGGTTCTCATTTGTTTTCTGCTACCAAGGGGAAGAAAGTTTGGTTTTGTGTTGTGGGGATAATGGATTCAAATGTTGAGGAACGAAAATTGAGAGCCTATGCTGCGAACAAATATTAGGTATACGCGTACCGTGCAGATAAAGCATATTCTTTTATATAAAAAATTTAGATACATTATTAGTCTGTTGCAACCTCTTTTTGAACCCATCTTGGTTTTGGCACTAAAGGAACCCTCCTTCAGGCAGCCGTCCATGCCTTACGTACTTACCTCTCCAACGCACCCTGCGATGTGTTGGTTAAAATTAACGTTAAAAATGCATTCAACTCGGCAAACAGAGACACCTTGCTGACAGAAATAAAAAATAACGTCCCCGAAATTTACTATTACTTACCTCCTTCTTTGTTACGCTGACCTTACCAAATTAATTTACCGCGAAACTGTAATATCTTCTGAAGTTGGCTGTCAACACGGTGATCCTCTCGGGCCGGCAATTTTCAGTTAGGTAACCCTATAATTCAAAATTTAAAATCCAAATTCAATGTCTGGTACTTAGACGATGGAACCCTAGAAGGCGATTTAGAAACTGTTATTTCAGATCTTTCGACCATAAAATCAAAATTTCAAGATATTGGCTTAATAAATAAATAAAAATCATTTATTCAGTATCTTATACTATTTAATAAAATAAAGGCTGGTGCCTCTTTTTAAGTATTTTATAATACTTGTATTAAGAGTCACCGCTCTTCCACATGTGGTAACTTAACAAAGTATAATAAGGTAGGTATATTAAGCTTTACAAACATAATTAAAAAAAACAGAAATAGAAAATAAACAATATTAGAGTAAATTAAAAATTAAGCGTGTGTTTAATGGCTTAGAATTAAATTTTAGTAAATGCGAACTTTTTATAAAAAACTCTACTTTAAATTTTGATGATGTTCAACCTAAAATTGAAATACTGACGCCTAATATAAAATTTATAGACAGAATCCTATCTTCGAAGAATCCTTTTCTGGCTTTATTTCTGCCACTACAACCAAATTTAAAAATTATGAGAGGCCCCTGCTTGAAATTAGTCCGCATTACGCAATTACGATAATTCGATTTTGTCTCTTTATTCCAAAATTGACTTATGTTCTTCACAAAATTTCAAAATTTATTATCCCCCCTGGACGACTTGATCAAATCCAATTTGGAATCAATTTTGAACTTGCAGCTCAGCGAAGATTCCTGGACTCAAGCATCCCCATTCGTTATGGTGGGATAGGGATACGCAAAATTACAAGTGTTTCGGCACCAGCGTTTTTGTCTTCCGTTCATAGCTCAGCTAATCTCATAGGTAAAATCCTATGGGACTTCCCTTCAAACTATGAGCCTGCTGGCTTGACGGAGGCCAAAAACGCTTGGTCCATTGCCTGCCCGAGTATGCCTCAAAATTTGAAATCCCAAAGGACCTGGGATGACATCCAATGTAAAATAAATTACGATTCGCTCTTAAGTCGCAGCGCAGGTTCGGATCGAGCCAGAATTTTAGCAGTGGGCACCAAAGAGGCAAGTACCTGGTTGCATGCTTATCCATCGGTGCATACCGGCACCTTCCTCGAAGGTAACACTCTGCGCGTGGCAACGTGCCTGCGACTTGGAGTCCGGGTCTGTGCTCCACACAGGTGCCCCTGCGGCAGCGAGGTTCCCAACGCCCTGGGACATCACGGACTTTCCTGCACAAAGAGTGCAGGCCGCTTCTCCAGGCACGCCGCACTCAACGACATTCTCCGCCGTTCTCTTGCCACCGTCAACGTGCCGGCGCTACTAGAGCCGCCCAGCGTTCTAAGAGACGAAGGCAAGAGACCGGATGGAATGTCTTTAATTCCGTGGAAGATGGGACGGGTACTAGTGTGGGATGCCACGTGTGTAGACACTTTGGCCCCTTCCCATCTCCACGGAACTTCTGACAGAGCGGGTGCGGCTGCAGAGGCGGCCAAAAAGGCAAAGTTGAACAAATATAGGGGTCTCGGCACCGAATACAACTTTCTTCCGTTCGGTGTAGAGACCCTCGGTCCGTGGGGTCCCAGGGCCCAAGCCCTCTTCAGGGAAATAACGAAGAGACTAGTAGACTCCACTGGTGACCAAAGAGCTGGCAGCTTCCTCGCACAGCGCATCAGCATTGCTATACAGCGGGAAAATTCTTCCAGCATCTTTGGCAATATGCCGCGGGGGGACCCCTTATTTTATTATTTATTTTTAAGTTATTTAGGAATACTTTTAGTTATATTTAGTTTTAATTATGTTTATGTCACACCTGGCTATAAAGTGGCCATTATCGCACGCTCCGCGCGCGAAAAAACCCACTTCCTGGCCAGGGGGTGACATAAAATTTTGTACTTACCACGGGCGATAATAAAGAAAGCCTCAGATCGCATATTTATCGCCCTTGCCTTCGGCTCGGGCGTAAAATACCTGCGATCTGAGACATTCTTTGTTTTATCGCCCTTGGTAAGTAATGTACTATTAATTTCTATTCGTTTCTGTATTTGTATTGTATTGTAATAATTATTAAAGGTGTGTATATTAAAAAATTATAAAACGATACAGTATTCCAAAGTAATGAATTGGGATAGATTGGTATGGTATTGTATAATACACAGTATTTTTATTAGTCATTGAGTGTATTTGAAACTTGTTATGGAGTGTTAGCAGTTTGAAGGGCTGTAAACAAAAATATGGATAGCAATGGTGAGGGCTATGCTGAGAATTTCTCTCCATGATCAATTTATGCATCAGAAACCCTGGCCAGATGCTGGCCAAGAGCAATCCCATTTTTAAATTAAAAAAAGCCAGGCTGCCCGTAGTAGAACCAAACTAACGGATTCTTGAAAATAATTCAGTTTTATTATTGCAATGGCAATGAATTACATACTTTCATTTTTCCTGTAATTGAATGGATAAGAATTTTCCAAGATTTCGATAGATCAAATCAAATTAAAAGATTGTAAGCTTGTTTGTTAGTTAGTACATAGGTACGTATTTGATTTACTTCGAGAGAATATAACTTTTATTTTACATTCTGTGGACAACTAGACAGTAAATAATGATTTTTTAAAACGAAGAGAAATATTATGAGTAATATTATGACAAGGTGATGCAGATTTCAATGTAATACTTTGTTATATATTATATTACGAAGTATACCTACTAGTATTTATCGACTAAATTAATCTTTTTTTATACTATTAAATTAATCGTTATTATTTATTATTATTTATATATAAATCTATAAAAGTGACACTGAAAATCAAGACCTAGTAAACTAATAAAAGAATACGATGAGAATAATGTTATAACTTTATTTTACTCAACGGTTAAAACTCACGTATTAATTGTCACTTCGGGCGACATGTTTCGAACTCTAACCCACCACACCACACCGTGTAGTAAAATAAAGTTATAACATGTCTCACGAAAGTTTAAATTCGAGAATAATGTTATTTTATATTATATTTAAATACAGTTTGTAGCTTGAAATTTGTGGATTTAGAGTGATGATTGAAACGATTTTTGTGGAAAGTCTAAAAAATACATAGTCTATAAAATCTGGCCTATATCTTTATTCTAAACATAAAAACAAACGAACGCGTAGTCTCAATTTGTATGGCAACGCAAACAGCGCATTTTTGGCAATACGAGGATAAAATTTACAATGCTTTCACCATATTTTTAGTGTATCACAATTCAGTTTCATGCACCATTTTACAGTGAGCAGCGAAGCTTGAAGCTAGCTCTTCATAATTCAGTGTTCGACGTTCGCTCAAGCACTCTTGAGAGCGAGCGAAGACTTCCATAGGATACGGTCATATATTTATACTAGCTTTTGCCCGCGACTTCTTCTGCGTAGAACTCGGTCCATATCAACTTCTATACCGTATTTCGCCTACGCCGGGTACTGCGGGCCGGGCAATCTCACTAAACATTGCGCACGCCGACACATGACAGAGAATTTAATATATGGATGTAGATCAAGTAACGTAGATGAAAATTAATATGATGCAGGTGCGGAAAAAACTTTATACGCATCAAGTATGGATAAGGAAACGCGAGTGTAGCGAGCGCGAAATGTTTCGAAAATTATGATTCAGATGCGGAAGAGACTTCATACGCCTCAAGTAATGTAGGTAGATGAAAACGCGAGCGTAGCGAGCACGAAATATTTGGAACATTACGATGAAGGTGTGGAAAATACTTCATATACGTATCAAGTAGTGTAGACGAAATAATTTCGAACGTTATGACGCAAGTGCGGAAAAGACTTCATACGCATTGAGTAAAAGGTGAAAAAAAGACGAAAACGCGAGCATAGCGAGCGCAAAATGTTTCGAACATCATGATGCAGGTGCGGAAAATTCCATCAATTAATGTAGCACGAATGTAAATCATTTTTAATCATTTGCAAGCCTGCTTACAGGTTCGATAGACTGTAGTACCATATCTAGGTATTTTTAAGTAACAACTTTGAAAACTATCTTAGAAAATGAATATTTCTAAGTGCCAAAGTATTTCAATTTTATTTTATTTTATACGCAATTTATAGTACCTACTAATTGCTCTAAGAGTAACAGACATCCGAATTCCTCGCGGTCTTGTGCAATATCTGGCCAGTCTTTTGAAAAGGAGTCCAAATTATCACGCCACCGCCGGCGTGGTTTACCGCGTCTCCGTTTTGAATCATGGGGCATCCACTCTGTGGTCTTTTAGGCCCACAGCTCATTCGGCATCCGGTAGACGTGATCCAGCCCAGTCCCACTTTAATTGAGTTGTTTTCCTAGCTACGTCAACTATTTGAGTTTTGGAGAGTAGTGTGGTGTTCCGGATTCGATCCACCAATTTACACCTAATATGTTGTGCTCCATGGCTCGCTGGCAAACCCTGAGTATGGACTTCTGGGCTTCTGTCAAAGGCCAAGTTTGTGCACCGTAGGTTAGAACTGGAAGTATGCACATGTCCATGAGCCAACGTTTAACTGACAGAAGTAGGTCGCCTTTCATTGGGTGTTTCATGGACCAATAGCTCTTCCAGGCGTTTTCGGTCCTCTTATTGACCTCTTTTTCTTGTCTTTGTCGACAATCTTAATAGCTCATCATAATCAAGTGGTGGCGAAATTACTCAGTTTATAACTACGGTGGAAATAATAAATAAATCATATCTAAATCATGCAAATACCTACTTTATCTTGCCACTTTAAGACTCAAATTAGTAAATTGCGCAAGTGTAGTTCTTCATTAGCTTCCTTCAACTATAACGAATGGCATCATCTACTGACCAAGGGGCTGACACGCTTTGCTAGAGAAAGATAGTCTTATTGCAATTCCTATAAGAGGAAATAGAAAAGAGTGGCATGTTTTGTCCCTATCACCAACCAAACATTTTTTCATGGTCGGGTTATGTAAGTTAACAGGGTAATTAATTAACATTAATATTAATTAATTAACATTAATATTAATTAATTAATATTAATTAACATTAATATTAATTAATTTATATATTAATATTAATTAATTATTAATAAATTAATTGATAATTATATATAGTATAGTATAGTATTAGTATGGATGGATACTATAGACATTAGAAAATAATATTATTCCTTTTTTCACTAATTTTGGAGGTATTTATCTGTGTTCTTGTGGGTTTCCATCGAACTAGTCGCCCCTACCAACGAGACTTAAGAAGGAAATATTGAACTATAAGTGAATCTTGATGTTACTACATAGTTTGGACGTACCTTTCTACAAGCATTAGTGAATAACAGATGCTCTATATCAGACGTAAAGACGTAAACGCAATAATTCTAACATAGTCTTAATTAATATTAACAAATAATTAACAAATGGAATATAAAACTAAAACTAACTGCAATAACTAAAGCTAAAAATTTAATTTTAGTTATTCGCATAGTCTTTGATTATATCAACGCAATTATTTTCAGGTTTGACTGAGATGTATATACAACACTAAACTTCCTTCTACTAAACGAACTATCACAATACTTATTCTGGGATTGTATTGGACCGTAACAGTCGACAATGTGGATAAAGCTTGGTATAATTTCCTTATTTGAAACTAATGATAATTATATTATTAATAAATTAGAATAATAGTCATCTTAAAATGAACGCCCCCATCCTAATAGACTAAGACGTTGTGTGTGTGTGTGAGTTTAAGTCAGATGTGAATAGAAACAGCAGTGAGTGGTATTCAAATAGAGGCAGTAGCTCTAGTATAAGTTTTTTCGAAACATTAACTAATTCGAACGCGTTTGCGTTTTGTCTCAAAATGTATGAAAACGCTCTCACCGAGTTTGAAATACGCGTGTTCATCTGTTAGCAACAACTGTTATACTCGCTGTTTTAGTTTCCACTAGTGACGACCAGAGGCGCTGTTAACGTTTTCATACATTTTGAGACAAAACGCAAACGCGTTCGAATTAGTTAATGTTTCGAAAAAACTTATACTAGAACTACTCAGTTGTATGCGATGTTTAGATTCGTCGTTCTGAAAATAACATAAACTAAATGTTGTTAACCTACTCGTATACAGTAAGTTGTCTGCAGTACAGTACAGAATTCAACATACGTAAACAAGGTGGACATAGTATTCATACGTAGTATTGCCACCTGTGCTCTCCCTGATTCTAAAGGTACTCGTACCATTCATGAAACTTGAGCCACGTCTACCTGTATCAACTTTTAGCCAAGCTAAATTATTATTTTCAGTAGCCACTGACAGATTTTACTTCATTAAACAATGATGTTATGAAGTCTTTTCAAATAAACCCCTACGAAAACACCTAAAGTAATTAATTCGTTTCAGCACTCATCGCATCCCTCATTTATTCGAGCATGGCCGCGGTAGATCATGCTATAATGAAAAAATACCATATTCTTTACCCCTATGAATGGGAAACGGGGGATTTTATGGACTTGGAAAACATGAAGGACTGTTATTGCCCTAGAGTATACTGGCCGGTTTGCAGCCTCCTCCTCGTAACGTATCCGAACTCATGCGTACTACTTTGTGATAAGCAGAAAATGAAACGACTTGGTCCTTGTTTAAGATATAGACGTGACATGGGAACGAACTTGAGCATTTCTATTCCCGAATCATGGCGGGAACCGCCGCAAGGTTTAGCCAAAATTACGCCTGGAAAGTTCGTTACGGAAAATGTAACGAGTTGGTAGCGTCATTGTCATTTGAAATTATTTTTCTGATATATCATTATTGTCGATTATATTAAACGGGAATATTGTCTAATCCGAGATTAGTTCATACAATTCCACAATCATAATTCATAGGTAGGTTCACAGAGTTTAATCTCATATTTATAGTTGAGATTTCTTTAAGCAGGCTGAATTTTAACAAACTGGATTTTAAGTCTTCTAGCATACGAGTACTCAATTACGTCGCTTTTTACACGTTTTAATTTGACACAGCTACGCACAAATAAATAATCTCATACATCAAGTTAAATATTATTTCTGGTTGGCTAGGACGAGTCTGACATAGGTCCATGATACACGAATAAATAAAAAAGTATAATAAAGAACTTCCTTTGATTTATCCTATCCCTTGCCTAAGATTAAAAATAAAAACCGGCCAAGTGCCTGTCGGATCACGCATAACGAAGGGTTCCGTACTGACACCTAGCAGCCCCCTTTTAAAAACACTATTTTATACCTCACGGCACTTACGTCCTTTTGTTTGGGCAAAACAGTTTTTCAGTGATAACTCAAAAACCCTTAATCCCATCTTGTACAAACTAAAAATCGTTGAAATTACTTATTAAAATGTACACAACCTCAATTTTTTTCAGAATTTTAATCTTCCCCACCCTTTTATTTTGCCGTGTTATTTTATATGAGGTTGTGCAATAAAGAGTATTTGTATTGTTCGGGTTCGAATCCCGGCCAGGGCATTCTATTTATCTATATAAGTATGTATATCGTCGCTTAGTACCCATAGTACAAGCTTTGCTTAGTTTGGGACCAGGTTGATTTGTGTAAGATTGTTCACAAATATTTATTTATTGTATTGTATTGTTGATGGATCTCTAAAGCCGCATGTGTCTCTAAAGCCGCGTTTACGCACTGGATACAATCGTGCCTGCACGGCATCCCGCGCACCTTGTCAAACGTATTAAATTTACATTCGGACAGGCACCAACAGTCATAGGTGTCGGGGGTCAGAATGGAATTAGAAAGTAACGTTTACGCCTTTCTGTGAAAACGGCCTAAGATCTTTAAGCGTATTTTATAGTATACAGATTTGTCACGGTTGCATCTATTCGCGAGGGTTGATGCGATTTAAGGATGATTCACGCTAGACCGTTCCATGTCCTGGCCGGCCCGTTTTGTAGTACAAGAAATCGACGGACGCGCGACGGCCGTCGAATTCTTGTACTATAAAACGGGCCGGACACGGAACGGTGTAGCGTGAATCATCCTTTAGGCGTCTTCCTGACTTGGCGGGGCGGGATCGATATGTGACATTTTCTTCTTTGACGTAAACATACTGACGTCGCAAAGATTCCCGCTTGACGGAATAAATGAAATAAAATGAAATAAAATGAACTTTATTCTGCAAGTAGGCCGCAATGGCACTTTTACAAGTCAAACCCTACTAGCGTTTCACAGAGGCCACTGCCGAGAAGAAACGCCGAAAGAAACTCGACAGTCAGCCATTTGTTCACAAAATATGCTTATTACAATGATAAATGATAATACTTAACCTACTTAAGATCAAGAAATCGAAGTAACTATATAAAGCAACACAAAAACAAAGAACAAAATGAGGAAAAAAACCAGTTATGTACAGTGTGTAATTCTGCAGGAAAACATTTCGAAACTGTATACCTTAGCATTATCAAATTCTATTTAGGAAAAAAAAAATTGAATCCTTTAGACTATAAATTTAGTTATAAATCTTTTGATATGTTTTCTTGCAAGAACTGCGTCAACTAGATAAAATTAAAAAATACACAATATATGAATCTTTACTCTATTTAAGTATCTGGTTTGGGCCATGCTTTTCTGTCTGTTAGATAGTCCTCAACCTTGTAATAAGCCTTCGACATCAATGATTTTTTCAAGTACTTTTTAAGAGCTGGAAAAGGTAAATTCAAAACTTCATCAGGTAACTTATTATAAAAACGGACACATTGACCTACAAAAGATTTGTATACTTTACGAACACGAAATTTTTTAGTGGCAATTTTATTTTTATTTCTAGTATTAAAATTATGTATATCAGAATTTTTACAGAAGGAGTCTATGTTCTTAAGGACATAAACAATATTCTCATAGATGTACTGGGACGCTACAGTTAAAATGTTGATTTCTTTAAAGAGTTCTCTTAAAGATTCACGGGAGCCTAGGTTATATATGGAGCGAATGGCTCTTTTTTGTAACACAAAAATTGTCTGTATGTCAGCTGCTTTACCCCAAACCAGGATACCATACGACATAACACTATGAAAATAGCTATGATAAACTAGGCGAGCTGTTTCTACATTGGTAAGTTGCCTGATTTTTCTGATAGCATATGCGGCTGAACTTAATTTACGCGCCATAACGGCTATGTGGGGACTCCATTGTAGATTTTTGTCTAATGTTATACCTAAGAATATTGCTTTATCTACTATTTCTAAGCACTCGTTATTTAAGAGTATACTAGTTTCCACCGGTCTAACATTAGGCAAAGAAAATCTGACACATTTAGTTTTCTTAGCATTAAGTAACAGATTGTTAACGGTAAACCAGTCAAGTACTTTGTCCAGTGTGCCATTAACTCTACTATAGTCAACTGATTTTCGGTCAACCTTAAAGATTAAAGATGTATCATCCGCGAATAAAACTATATCACAAAGATTACTTACTATAGACGGCAAGTCATTTATATAAACCAAAAATAAAAATGGACCTAAGATAGAGCCCTGAGGCACTCCTAACGTTACTATTGCCCCACTAGACTGGGTTCCATTTACAACAACTGCTTGAGTTCTATTGCTGAGATATGAAGACATAAGACTTAACGCATTAGCAGACAAACCATAATGTTTAAGTTTCAAAACGAGCGTCCCATGATCCACGCAATCGAAAGCTTTAGAAAGGTCACAAAAAATACCTATCGCATCACAGGAATTCTCCCAAATATCGTAAATATGTTTAATAAGCACAGATGCAGCGTCAGTCGTGGAGCGCCCTCTTGTGAAACCGAACTGTTTACTTGTAAGCAGTTTATTTCTATTAAAGTGCATTAGCATATCGTTTAACATTAATTTTTCAAAAACCTTACTTAATACAGGTAGTATCGATATGGGACGGAAGTTGGTTAGGTCGTTTAAATCACCCGATTTAAATAGAGGTATGACTTTACTAAACTTCATAAGATCAGGAAAAATACCCTCTGATATGCAGTTATTGTAAATCAAAGCTAATTGGGGCGCAATGACATCTATGATATGATTAATAACTTTTACTGATGTTCCCCATAAATCCTCGGTTTTCTTTAAATTGAGCGATTTAAATGTTTTAACAACCTTGATTGAATCTACTTGACTAAAATTAAACGTTACATCACATTTACTAATGTTAGCACAAAGCAAAGCTTTAGCTTGGGTTTTAGATGACTGCAGACATTTTGTAGTACTACTTGCTATATTTGAAAAATAGTTCTCGAATGCTGTCAGTATTACATTTGCGCAGTAGTAATATCATGCGCAGAAGCGAAGCAGTACCGCCTTCGCATCGTCCCGCTAACGCGCATCCCGCGCCAGTCAGGAAGCACTCATTTAAATGTAAGGGCGTAGTAAAAAATGGTATCGCGTCGACTGACAGCTGACACTGACATTTGACACTTTTCTCATATCGTACTGCCTCCGCACCGACAAATCAGGAAGTCGCCTTAGGCGCGCGACTGTCACTTCGGCCACGATCCACAAACCTAACACCTTTAGGTAAGTAGGTACTCATACTGTAACATTATGAGGAGTTGTATTAAACAATAATGTCTTGACGCTGCATCTATCCCAAGTAATGTTGATGCCATTTATTTAAAACTTCAACTATTTTACTATAGTTACAAACGTTATTAGCAAGTACAAACTATTAAACTAACTCATTACAACTTGGTGGGTTACGATTCAAGCAAATATCGCCTTTCTTTCATAACGTCTAGAGTGTACGTTGGCCTGAAAATTCCTGATTCGGTTATACAAGATTAATTAGGCACTCAACACACAAGTTCCTCAAACACTGACTGGAAGTTTTGAGTAGAAGTTCTGACACTATGAGACGTACGAAACTTATCGCCGAGATAGTAAAGATGCCTTATTAACTAGGATATACCTAGGTAAATTACGTTACCGAAAACTAGTTATCAGTATATTCGTTGGTTTCTGTCTGTGTCCAATTCATTGTCCTATTGTGAGGATTTGCTACCTCATTATGACCCGTCATAAAAGACAAGCATACTACGTAGATAAATAAATTCATCTTAATAAAAATTACCCGATTACAAAAGTTTATTTTTTCAGTCTAATTTAGCATAATAATTACTTGAGATAATAAGGGAGGCATTGTGTAAGTATCTATTGATACTATAGAGTATAATATGACAATTATACCTATTAGCCATTAAAAGTAGACATAACTATAGGAATCATTCCTTAAATGCGATGTGATGTAAAAATGTACTATTACGAGTATAGATACATATTTTATACTGAACCTTCAAGATAAAACGTATATGCTATTTTTCCATTTCAGAAGCAAACTAATGAGGAAAGTTAATTAGAAGTCATAAAGAAAGCCAAATCATGTTAATAACCCTTTATTATTGCCTTCTTCATCATTTAACCATTTAGAACTATTTATAGCAACTGTTTCCGAATTTGCTTCAGAGAATTTGAATAAGACTTTTATTTAAGCCAACTTCGAGGCTCTTTTTACCATGGGAATTTGTGTATTAATAATTTTCTTAGTACCGCGTAAGTTTCTATTTATTTTTCATATTTATACTTGCCATAATTACCAAAGCAAGAAACCAGCTAAACATATCTGTTACCCGTTGTTGTTACCTACTATCTTACCCCAAACACTTAACCCAAACGCCGGAAATAAAAGCGAACAAGCGTAGTTAGGACATATTCTCACTATTATCTTTTCCAACGCAAGATGTCCCATGTCCCGTGGCAGTCATAATTCCAACCCACATACGAAATTCCATAATGAAAATTGTGCCTCTGTAACACCTTTTGGAAATAAATGCGTTTTATTATACTTCTTACCACAATACGTACAAGGTCCAAATTAGAATGTGGATGTTCCCATTGTACTTTGTCTTTACACCTGCATAAATGATACCCAATTTTTAACAACGGCCAGTATGGTAAAAGTCGTAAAACGCGACGTAACGGTCATTATGTTTGGAGTTTCAACCTGGCAAAGGTCAGGAAAGGGTCAAAAGGCAAAAAGGTTAGAATTCTTGGTATAAGGGGCAGTTACACGGGAAACTTCGACTAGTGAAATAAAAAAGAGAATTTTTATTTTTAGAGTTTTTAAGTTGGTCCGATTCCCGAGTGAGACAGACGAATTTTAGAAAATCCTTGAATGCAGTTTTGTTTCTTTTTAAAAATAAAATAATGTTTCCTTTCCTGCAAGTAAAACGAGCTAAGTTAATGATTTAAGGTAGTTTCCCTCCAGAGCCCATACATTTTTTCCAGCCTGTATTATCTTTTATAAAATCGTTGACATACGCGTTAATCAATTCCAAGAGCTGACACAGAAGCTTATATACCTACATTATAATACTTACCACGTATAATCAGAATCAGAATCAGAATCTTTATTGATAAAATGTCATTTTACATGTCAATGAATTAAAATTGTCATATATTAAAGTTAATCATTAAGTTAAGTTCTAAAATATTATTATCTTATTTTATAAATTTGAACCGAAAACATAACAGAAATCCAGAAATGGATTAAAGTAATAATATTTTAACGGATGTTAAAACCGGTAACGTATGCTTTCTGTAGGCTTTCTGTCTTGGTCAAGCCGCCTCGTGGGAAGCCAGTCCTGTCAAGCTGGTCTAATTTGACAGACATTCAGATGTACTCTTTGAGTAATGATAATACATAATAATATCAAGTCTTGTCAACTAGGTAGTGCCTGAAAACACAATACGAGTAGATTGATCTAATCTTAACATGATTGACGAATTATAATAAAACACCAGAAATTTAACTGTAAAATAGTCAGTATAACCCGTCGGTGGCAAACAAGCGTATGGCCTTTGGCCGCACCTGTGGCCACTTACTCTACAATCGGAGCATTTGAGGGTAATTTCTCTGAAAATCTACCATCTGCGAACATTGAGATTCTATGACAGTATGCAGTACCTATGTTGCATAAACTTCTTACGACCAATCTCAGTTGAGACGAAACGTAAGGCCCACCACGAGAACCTAAAGTATTCCGATTTATAGTGACAGTGGGTCGGTTAGTAAAACATATAGATATTGTATCTTGACCCATTTTCCGCCGACCGACTTTTGCTGGTTAACACATTGGCTTTCTTAAAGGGTTAAGTGCGCTTTTCCGTCATTTCCGCGACTGCTGTATTTGATTGACAACTAGCCGACTATTAATGGGCGAACCCTCGAAATGGTTCCGGGTTCGATTTCCGAGTGAAAGCTATTTTTTCTAGTAATAGGGGTTATGTCCTAATGGGGTCACGTATGTGATTGAATTAAATTGTTATTCACGTTTTCAATGGAAAAAGTCATTCCTTTAAAACGTAAATAATTGGAAGTTGATAATAGAAATTTCCATTCTATAAAAATTGTGTAGCATCTTGCGCAAAATTCTAAATTTACTGAAGTGAACAATATACCTACTAGTAATTTTGTTTGCAGACATTATGCGATAACCATTTGTTATGCTGTAACATATATGTGTATTTATTTATTTCAATTACATTTGCAACTTACAGTAAAGTACCATGGCGTCACACACTTAATACCATATCATTTCCTTCTCTATTATTCTCTTACATTCGTCGCTCAATTTTACCACCCCGGAAGTGAATAGAACGCACTGCTATCGCTCGCTGAGCATGGAGTTTAGTTCGACTCACACCGATGGATTCAGTTGAAGCCACTCAATGGAGTGCAAACTCTTAGGCGACTTCCTGACTTGGCGGGGCGGGATCGATATGTGACATTTTCTTCTTTGACGTAAACTTACTGACGTCGCAAAGATTCCCACTTGATATAATACTGTCAGTATTACGTTTGCGCAGTAGTAATATCATGCGCAGAAGCGAAGCAGTACCGCCTTCGCATCGTCCCGCTACCGCGCATCCCGCGCCAGTCAGGAAGCACTCATTTAAATGTAGGGGCGTAGTAAAAAATGGTATCGCGTCAACTGACAGCTGACACTGAAATTTGACACTTTTCTCATATCGTACTGCCTCCGCACCGACAAATCAGGAAGTCTTAGAGCCCGGCCCGCAGTACCCGGCGACGGCGAAATACGGTATAGAAGTTGATATGGTCCGAGTTCTACGCAGACGAAGTCGCGGGCAAAAGCTAGTAATATTATAAATGCGAAAGTGTGTCTGTCTGTCTGTCTGTTACATCTGTCCACTGGTTGAAGGCTTTTAACGTTTGAAGTAGGCCGTTTTGCCTGCGCCTGTTCACCATGGCTGGTGGTCCTGTCCCGAGCTGGGGCGATGCCGTTACGTAGTGGATAATGGCCGGAGCACACCGCTGCATCCGCACTTATCTGGTTTGCCGAAACCTTAACTGTGCGTTGCAGTATGAAGTTTCTAACAAAGAATAGGGGCGCCGCCGCGCCGGTCTGGTGCCGAGCCTTTATGTGTGTGACAACCTTAATAGCTCATCATAATCTAGTGTTGGCGAAATTACTCAGTTTATAAATACGGTGGAAAGAATAAATAAATCATATCTAAATCATGCAAATACCTACTTAATATTGCCACTTTAAGGCTCAGATTAGTAAGTGATCTAAATTAGCTTCCTTCAACTTTATCGAATGGCATTTGTATACTTACTGACACAGACACACGTCTCTGATAATTATGTCAAACGTCAAATAATATCGTAACATTTACAACTGTCTAGACTCACCTCACCATAAGTCCCAATTGTATCTTGAACCTGAGATTCGTGAAAACTATGTGCATGTTCGGAGGTCAGGCTTAGACTGGTTCTGCCTAGACGCATTTTCGTACGTTATTCAGTGGGCTATAAATACCTTAAATAGATCCGATTCATAGATTCAACTTCCACCCCCGAATTTATCAGTTTGAGGGACCATTTCCAGGATAAAAAGTATCTTATGTCCTTCCCCGGGTCTCAAACTATCTCCATACCAAATTTCATCTAAATCGATTCAGCGGTTTAAGCATGAAGGAAGAGGTAACCGACAGACAGACATACTTTAGAATTTTTTATATTAGTAGGATTAAAAATAAACATACTAATGGACAACAGACGGTAAAAAATTATATTAAATATTCCTTTTCTAGCGATTATCTTTACCTACGGCCAGGATTTCGCAGCATTTAATAGTTTCTTCAACCCGTGGACAACTGACGTCGCTTCACTGGTTGATATAACTATTAAACACAGAGACTGCAGAGAATGCCCGCAAGTATATTTGCCTGCGTGCGGAAGCAACAATAAAACATTTACCAATGAATGTTTCATTACGTGCCTTAATTGGATAAATGAAAACGATACAACGTATACTAAGGTTACCAAGTATCGAATGGGACCTTGCGATGTGTTTGGAGGTTTCATTGCTGCATTCTAATGTAACTTACAATACAAAGAAAAATTAATGTTTAATTTAGTTTTATTTTAACCTATCCCATATCGAATATCCAAAATACATTACCTAAAGAGGATCTAACGCTCCCGTACATATACCTCTAGTTCAGTAGGACTTAAGCATACGTACGTAGACGAAAGACATTGAAATAACGTATTTAAAAGCATACACAAAAACAGTAATGGGTCTTCGAATATCAGATTTTGGGTAATTTGGAAAAAAACTTGTAAAAAATCTTACCTCCGTGATCGTCAATCTTAGGACCCAGGGTCCAAGGATGGAAAAGTAACAAATGACCCAACCAGCACCCCAAAAAAATTTGACGGTCCATGTGCCGAACACCCTGTAGATATCCAAGTTGGTCCCGTTTTTGTCAAAACGCAGTTCTGATGATGGGATCCATGAGGAATCGAGGGAACTGTTTTTTTCAACCAATCAAGCATTTTCATACAAAAGTGACATTTGATGAAGTGGAACTGCCGATGATGATCAGAACAGAACTCTTCAACGACGAATAGTTCACGTTTGGCGGTTTTTCCTCCTAGCTGTGTTTGTTAAGTAAGTTCTATTTTCACGACTAATTTTTGTCATGCTCGAGTTCTGATGATGGGATCCATGAGGAATCGAGGGAACTCTTCAAATGTGAAAAGCAAACATATAGTGATTTTAGTATTTTCATAAACAAATCAAGCATTTACATTTAAATAAGTGACATTTGATGAAGTGGAAACTGCTGATGATGATCAGAATGGAACTTTTCAACGACGCATAGTTCACGTTTGGCGATTTGTTCTCTTCGTTAAGTTTGTCAAGCAAGCTAGGTTTTCAAGACACATTTTTGTCAAGCTTGAGTTCTGATGGTGGATTCCTTGAAGAATTGAAGGTAATTTTCTACCATTATAAACATACTTATAGCCATTTTATTTCATTGTATGGAATCTAAGAGTGCACCATCTAATTAGGATCTAATTATAATAATCTTTCACCGTCCACCACCCCATTGAAGTCGGTTTCTTTTCTTAAAAATTGTTAACTATTGATACGAACTAAGAAGGTCAGAATCCAGAAGTACAAACGATATAGGTAGTAAATAAAACTAGTGGCTCTGTGAGTTGTAGACCTCGTGTTTTTTTTTTTAATTTCCTAAACGGAGATCGGTATCTAAATTCTAAAACTAGCTAGCGCTAGCGACTACGTAAACGATTTAGTATGTCGATTCTTAGTTCTATTGAGTAACCGCCAGAGGCGCTGTACGTTTTTCCATACTCAATCGTTTACGCACTCGCTAGCGAGTACCTACGGTAATGCAAACATTGCAAACTCATGGTAAGGGCACAGCTCACAAAATTACACGAGAATCGGTTGAGAAACGCTGTCGAGGAGGACAAACTATTGTTTTTTTTAATTACTCGACAAAAATATTCTGTGTAATCAAAGTACCTGCTCACAATACTTCACGAGAATCGGTTGTGAAATGCAACCCTTAGAGGTGAACAAATCGAAATTCGGCAGCAAAAACACAAAATCAGTGATAAAAAAAACGTTTTTTTTAAATTTCTTAAAAGTGACTCGACAAAAAAAACTATTTAGTTACCGCACCTGCTCACAAAATTTCACGAGAATCGGTTTAGAAATGCGACCTGAAGAGGAGAACTAACCATTGACAAAAAAAACTAATTTGAAAATTTGCTAAAATTTACTCCTGTAGAGGAAAAAACGGCCGCAGAAAAATAAGAAATCATTGATACAATGTTTGTTTTTTGAATTTCCAAAAAGAGACTACAAAAAAATCTATATAGTTACCGAACCTGCTCACAAAATTTCACGAGAATCGGGTGAGAAATGCGACCTGTAGAGCAAAAACGGCCGCAGAAAAATAAGAAATCATTGATAAAAATTTCGTCTTTTAAAATTTCCAAAAACTGACTCGACAAAAAAGTTTCTTTTCATTTCCGAACCTGCCCACAAAATTTCATGAGAATCGGTTGAGAAATGCGACCTGTAGAGGAGGACAAACAAAAATCCGGCCGGACGTCGGACATACGAAAGCATTTTGTCGAAGCTAAAACAGAGACCTTCGTTTCACTCGGTCAATAAATTTAGAAACATGACCCATTTTCAATTAGGTCATAAATTATATCTGCCATATGGTTTCGTATGAAGTGATGTTTTTTCGTCAACGACGGTAATTGAATTTAACCCTTTACACCCAAGAAATCGCAACTATTGTCCCCCGCGGATACGAAGTAAATCCTGACACATTGCGCAACTATGAAGTTTCTGAATAATGACAATGTCAACCATAGGAAAAAAATACATATTTACTTATTGCGTGTGACAGAATAGTGAGTGGCAATAATATCGATACACGTTAAGAAGTTCGTATAGCCAAAAATATTGTTTATGATTTATGATGATGTCCATTAATGTAAATAAAACGTAATACTTAATTGTAATATTAGTAATATTCTCCTTCAGTTAATTATAACTATTAATAAATAAATGCGTTTGATCTTTATTACTAACCTCTAGGAATGGAACTCTTTTTACCTAGAGAATACTTTCTGAATTTGAATGCAAAGTTATTTATTATTTACCATATTTCCTGTCAATAAATTCAATGAAACGTCAATATAGGTATGATAAAACTATTTTAAGTAGGTATTGCCTTGTACGCTTCCAAAGGTTGATAATTTTGATTGTGCTAAACTTGTACATGTTTTTGGCTATTAATACCTAGTGCCATCGCATCCCCATCTCACCCATTGACCAAGGAGCAGATTGAAGCAAGGGCTTGTTAACTTGGAATTTGAAATGCTTACTATTTGGACTTGTTAAAATGCCGAAACGATCAAAGAAATTCGTTCTTAATAGTCAGTCTCGTGAGCTTATCATACGTGTTCGTGACTATTTTGAACGAGAAGCTCAAAACGGCGGACCGATATTACCCGTGACATCGGTGTTGGATCGAGTTGCAGATGCTCTCGATATGAGCAAAAAAACTATTATAAAAATCACGAAAGAAAAATTGGGTGAGACTGGCATGGAAGATAATGTTCTACATTCTCCCAACAAGAGAAAAAGAGCGAAGCTTAAAGATGTAGATAATTTTGACGTTGACGCCATCCGTGCTTGGGAAAGTGATACATAATAAAGTAAAGAATATAAATATTATCTCTACCTAGATGGTTTTTTTTTCACTTTCCTTCATATACATCAGATAAATATTTTTTTATTACAGTTAGTAGAGAACTGCATTCGACTTAACTCACAATTTATCGATACAATGATCGAACGTGTAACAACCCTAGAAGCATGTCTCAGGATTGACTTCATAGCCGCCGGGGACTGTAAACAAAGTCAAAATGGACCTTAATGACACTTGTTAGGCATTCTGGCGCTATAGGGGCAGATTTTAGATTTATCATAAAAAGGCAGGACGTTTTCAATAAACTTTAGTAAAATTAAATCAATTGTAGCGACCGAGCATCCTTTCCCGTTGCTGTCGCAATGCTGTAATTTATTTTATGTCACACCTGGCTATAAAGCGGCAATACCGCACGATCCGCGCGGAAAATCCCACTTCCTGGCCAGGGGGTGACATACAATTTTGTACTTAACACGGGCGGTAATAAAGAAAGCCTCAGATCTTGCCTTCGGCTCGGGCGTCAAATACCTGCGATCTGAGACATTCTTTGTTTTACCACCCTTGTTAAGTAATGTACTATTACAATGCATGTGCTTGAAAAGTTCACTTTCTAAGCAGTCAAACTGTGCGGAAAGTACCACTTTTCCGCACTAGTGCTTTTTACTTTTCATTTTTTTTTTAATTTTTTATTCTGTCGTCAGCCCGAACTAAAGAGTTTTCATATTTGAGAATAGTTTTACAAGTTAGTAAATTATAGATTTACATCCTTATAAAAGGGTACATAAGTATTTAAGGGTACATAAACTTCATTAAACGTAACATTGATCGTTATAAATTTGATTTTTTACCTATAAATAAATTGTAAATTTTCACTTTAGGTAAATGCTTGGCTGAATGCCCATTTAGCCTGGGCCGCTTCAGCATTTACTCGAAGAAATGTGCACATGCGCAGTAGTGGAGATGTTGAGCGCGCAAGTATTTAGAAAAAAGCACGCCATTTGTCATTTTAAATACTAATTTCTTGTTTGATAAAAAATATCGAATGAAAGTGACGAATAAGATCAAACGCAACCCCAGAAAATCGTATTCAAGAAGTACAAAATTCCAACAAAGGTTCCTTGGCGGCTAAATCAAAATTAATAACATAGGGTAGGACTTATGATGAATTTTGCAGTGAACTCCTAAAAGTATTTAATGAAACGATAAAACGATGGTTTAAAGTCGAAATTAATAGCATTCTATGTTAAGAAGTTGTAACATGAAGCTCCAGATAAAAAGTAACGTACCTATCGAGCATGGTAAATTATAACCTATACATATATTCTAAATTAAAGTTTCTATTTTCTCGCACAATGCATAGTAAAACTTTGTATGATACGCGCGCGTAAAGATCACTAAGAGAAGTAAGAAATCACTCACTTTCCGCACTTGTATCATAAATAGCTATTATTTTCCAACTAGCGGACCCAGCAGACGTCGTCCTGCCCGGAAAAGCAGCGCAAACTAAACCACCTAATGAGATATATCGTAAAATATACACAGAACATTACATCCCAATCCAGCGATTAGGAGGAGTTAAGAGACAAACACACAGTTCTGTTGGTACAGAAGAATTATATGCAGCCTTGGCCAAAAGTGTTGAGCACCCCTTATTTTCCTTTGTAACTTATAAAAAAACTATTATTTTTTAATTACAATAATGCACATTGACGTAAAATATGAAAAGGTACTTTATACTAAAGAACATCTAGAGAACTTTAGATAATATCATTTCGAAGTAGCTATTGTTAACTGAAGACTAAAAAAAAATAGACGGGTTTGCAATAAAATGACAAATTGCATTTTTATCCGTGCTATTATCTTTAACGTCAACGAAAGTAGTTTTTGAAAGATATTTAATTTTCTTTAATAAAAGGATATCAAATGCTTGATTGAAAGTTTAACTTTTATATGTGTGTGCTTGTGTGTGTCTATTATACAGTTTCTGAGTATCATTACATAGTATTTAGATGGTTTTCTCGTATTTAAGAGCGCTTTAACGTGTACACTAGCGCCACTCGTGATTATTTAAAAACGATAGATATTTAAAAAAAGGGAATGCTATGTACTGTTTAATTTTTATTTATTTAAGTACATTTTGAATACATTTAACTAGTTTTTATGTTACTAGATTCGTCTATCTATTAGCTCAAAAATAAAACAGGCATTTTATTTTTGAGCTAAGTACACACGTTAAAGCGCTCTTAAAAGCATTTACATCTGACGCGGACAATGTTGGCCCACAGTATACTCGTAATTCACACACAGACATTGCTTTAAGTTTATAAAGACTTATGTAACTCACCTATTTATTTAAAACACGAACGACTATGAATCGTTCGTTGTTTTAAACCTTTAAGCTTTGCATTTATGCATTTCAATCCTCTTTCAAAGTTGCCTCGTTGCACGTAGCTACTTTTATCTATTACCATTGCAGAAATCAATAAGACCAATACGTTCACAGCGCTGCAAGAACGTTAAATCTGCTCTCGAATATTTAAATATTCCGACATTTCAATTCCTCGAGCGGAAACCATGTGGTCGCTTGAAGAAAAATTCTCACTCAAAACGAGAAAATCCAATTTCGTCGCAACATCTCTGACATCATGGCTGGTGCTTTGCAAGCTTGAGACTAAGGCGACTTCCTGATTTGTCGGTGCGGAGGCGGTACGATATGAGAAAACTGTCAAATGTCAGTGTCAACTATCAGTCAACTCAGTATCGCTTTTTACTACGCCCCTACATTTAAATGTGTGCTTCCTGACTGGCGCGGGATACGCGGTAGCGGGACGATACGAAGGCAGTACTGGTTCGCTTCTGAGCATGATATTACTACTGCGCCAAAATAATACTGACAGTATTCCGTCAAGTGGGAATCTTTGCGACGTCAGTAAATTTATGACAAAGAAAAAAATGTCACATATCGATCCCGCCCCGCCTAGTCAGGAAGTCGCCTTAGGCGACTTCGTGATTTGTCGGTGCGGAGGCGGTACGACATGAGAAAACTGTCAAATGTCAGTGTCAACTGTCAGTCAACTTAGTACTACTTTTTACTGCGCCCCTAGGATTTGATCGTCGCCGCGTTGGTGAGCACACGTGCCCGGGGCGACGACGAGCAGAATTCATTTACCGTACAAAACCTTATCTACTGTCATGGCGTCGTTACCGAACAACGTCATTGAACACGTGACATTGGCGAAATCATCATTAATTTGATGGAAGTCATTTTTTAAAGAATTGAATTACTGCGCCCCTACATTTAAATGAGTGCTTCTGACTGGCGCGGGATGCGCGGAAGCAGAATGATACGAAGGCAGTACTGGTCTGCTTCTGCACATAAAATTACTACTGCGCAAATGTAATACTGACAGTATTCTATCAAGTGGGAATCTTTGCGACGTCAGTAAGTTTACGTCAAAGAAGAAAATGTCACATATCGATCCCGCCCCGCCAAGTCAGGAAGTCGCCTTAGGTAAAACATTGTTATTTTATAGTTTGCATGTATGTAAGCGAATGTCACTTGAGCATATTTGACCACTAGCGTTATTCTAGTACAGTCGAGTGCAAAAATATGTTTCGAATGAATCCTCTCATAAATATGTACCAAAACCTTAATTCACCGACATAAGAGCTATGGAACATCTTTTTGAGCAAGTTGTATGCACCCATATTTTTGCACTTGACTGCACCAGATACCTATGTAGATGTACAGGTAAATTACTTTTTATCAGAATAAAGTAATACACAATCGTTACAATACAATACAAATATTCTTTATTGTTCACCAAATAATGTACATTACAAAACAAATAACAGAAACAAATTGCACAACGGTAGACAACAGCCGGTCTTATCGCTAACAAGCGATCTCTTCCAGACAACCTTTGGGTAGTGGAAACGACGCAAGAAAAGTTAAAACATACATACATAAGTAAACGCTTTCCATCTCAGGTCACAATATCGTTTATTATTTATACTTTATTATATATTAAATAGGTTTGCGCTTGACCACAAATCACATAATGACGTCAGTTACACGGTCAATATTATCACGCGATACAGTATTGGCCTCTCTCTCACTTTCATGTAAGTGAGAGAGAGGCCAATACTGTATCGCGTGATAATATTGACCGTGTAACTGACGCCATCGGTATATCGGTAAGCGATATTGTGATCTGGGATGGAACGCGTTTACTTACATGTGTGTCTACATGAAACATACAACAAGGGAAAAGTACAAAAAAATTATGAAGTACAAAGGCGAGCTTATCCTTTTGTCTATGGTCTGGGACTTGGGTTACAGAATCGTGTAATCCCCTAAGGATATAGATATCCTTAGGGGATTACACGATTCTGTAACCCAAGTCCCAGTATAAGATCATGATGTATTTGGGCCATTTTACGGAGTTGTACACTCGACTTTTTTTTAATTTGCATAAAATTGGTTTTTTTCTACTCAGAATCGAAAGCACTCTCGAATGATATAGGGGAAAAAAAGTGTCCCAAATTTTTTTTATTCCATTCCGTTACCGTTTTCATACTAAGTTAATAATGCTTGTATGGTGGTAACGGAATGGAAAAACTGAAAATTGTATGAAAAATTTGGGACACTTTTTTTCTCCTATCAGGTTCGAAAGTGCTTTCGATTCTGAGAAGAAAAAACTCGATTTTATCCAAATTTTAAAAAAGTCGAGTGTACAACTTTCCGTAAAATGGCCCATGTGACTTTATTTAACGAAGTGACTTTAAGACATCATTGAGAATACAATAAAGTAAGTATAAGAGAGATACAAAATGTTCATTATCCAGTATTACAACAAGATACACGCTTAATGTCTTAAAAACCCAACAAGAATTTGTAATTTGTAATATAAATTTGATCTCTAAAATGTACGTGAGTACATACTATCTCAAGAAATCTTCAGAATGCAATACCGGAAAATCATAAAACGTATACTTAATTAAACGTACAATATTGTGTTACTTCTATTTTATAATTAAAATAGCTATGAACTGACAACAGAAAAACGTATTTCAAAGGGACACAATGTCTTTTGATCTCTTCTGAAAGATGGTTCCATACACAAGTAAGTTAACATTTACAGTTGAAATTATTTAAAATGTCCGATATTTTGTACCTAATACTACTTGAACTTTATTGCACAAACAATATAAGTACAAAGGGTGGACGTAATGCCATGAGGCATTAAATTCTCAACCAGTCAAATGTAGGGCCAAACAGAAAACTTTTAAATGTGGGTGCAGCGAAAAAATAGTTCTTGAAAAATTAAATAATTTACAAAAAAAAAGTACTGTAGTAGTTAAAAGTACTTTATATAAGTGTAATATTTTGTAAGAAAGAAAAAAAAATTGAATAGGCTTTTCGTAGCGCTACGAAATTGCCTCTACACACAGGGAAACGCATGATATCGGCTACGCGTCTACGAGCAGAGAGCCCGGTACCCTAAGCAGCCGGTACCCTTTCCATGAGTTTGCAATGTTTGCATGACCGTACTCGCTAGCGACTGCGTAAACGATTTAGTATGGCGATTCTTAGTTCTATATACGCCAGAGGCGCTGTACTCTTCGTTTACGCAGTCGCTAGTGAGTACGGTAATGCAAGCATTGCAAACTCATGGTAAGGGTACAGGTAGGCGGGTCCACATAGTACCACCGGTATAGTACCGTCGGTACTCGTTAAGTTAAGGCGCGTGTTGCTCCCAAATTTTTGCTGTGCTTTCCGCTTGCGCACATATGGTTGAAATTCTTTTTGTTGAACGTATATGTATTAAAACGTTATTGGATGTTGAACCTTATTGTCTGAACAGTAAAGTAGCTTTTTGAAGGAATTGCTTTGGAGCAATTCGTTCAACTGTAACGATTTTATATATGTCGCAGCTGGATTGTATAAACCGCCGTTTTACATTACGGCTAGCCGTTTTACAAAACAGAGCCGTTTTGTAATATGGCGGGTTAACAATTAGCCGGATCGTCATTACAATACATTCTACAATATGGCGGCTCACGTTTAGCCGGATTGTACCTGCCGGATTGCATAGTCCGCCGGTTTACATTACGGCTAGCCGTTTTACAAAATGGCTGGATTGTCATAGCTAAACAGCGCTGCGAGTGTTAAAAATGGGAACTAAAAGCTGTCAAACAGGTGAGAGCTAAAACGACGCTATTTTGTGAAATTATACAATCTGACTGAACCGCTTTTTTACATTATGACTAGGCAAATTGAAGAATGCAAAGCGCCGAACACATTTTGGCGGATTTTCAATCAGCCATATTCAATCCGCCTAGTCGTTGACCAGCCGTAATACAAAACAGCTCTGTTTTGTAAAACGCCTAGCCATTATGTAATACGGCGGATTATACGATTTGCCTGCGACATGTATACCAACTTGCGATATTTAAAAAGAAATTAAAACTCCATCTACTTAAGGAACAAATGTCGACCTAGCTAACCTAGTGACTGCGTCCCAAATGTTTACTTAAAATGTATTTTGAGCTGGTGTTCAGAATTGCTTGTCATCTCAGGTTTTGTTTAAAATGTAGGCTGTCACTGTACATACACTGCAATTGTCTCGAACGTTAGAACTGCATAATGCTACAAATGATCTCTTTAAATTGATATATGTATAGTACCATAGTTTTAAGTTTAGAAGTAATTGGATCCACTGAAAATCAGCGTCGTTGCACAACCCCGTGCATCGGCATATGCTGAGTGGATTCCATTTTTGTAACAACACTAGATCCCTACTTAAGTGTACCTAACAATTATTAATGTTGTGTATTGTCGTTGCAAAATAAAAAAAATCTATTTCCTATTTCTATTTCTATAACTTGGAATAAAGGTCCATATTGTCAAAAGTGTCAAAACTAATAATAATGACGAATCGTCAAATGAGAATGTTGGCATTTCGTCATTATTATTTGTATGAACTTATTTTAGATATGTAAATAAAATACCAATCATATGTATTTGTAAAACCGTCAACATATCACGTTTATGGTTAAGGAGTAGTAGTGAATTTTTAGTTGAAAACAAAAAAAAAACAATAATATTGTATCCCTACCCCCTATTGTATATCCCTTGCATTACATTGAAGTTTCAAAAGGGCCTCTACGTGTTGGCCATATGGCACTCGTTGGTACTTCGGTGCCTCGATACTTTAGCTCCACGCACGCCTCCCAAATGTACGGGATACTATTATAATTATCCCGTAACGGGAAACACAAATGCAAAATTGCAATGCTTTTTATAAAATTTTCACATGCAGTTTTCAAGTTGTTTTAAGTTTGACATATCATTATATTTCCAGTTATATTAATGTTTCTGCTAACGATCCCATGTTTCGAAACACAAAGACGAACTACAAGGTTTAGGACTACGAAGCTACTTGGATTACTATATTACAATAAAGCTGAAATTGACGAATGGATGAAGGCTTACTTTCAGCAACCAATAGACGAGGCTTCTCTTCTGCCACCGATAGAACTAATACGCAATTGTAATGATTGCCCTCGAATTCACATGCCTGTGTGCGCCACAAATAAGAGAACGTACGAAAATTTGTGCTGGATGAACTGCCAAAATAATCTTACAGGTGAGTTTTTTATCATAGAATGGTGTCTTTGAATGATTCAGGAAAGGTAGCGTCATTAACGGTTTGTTGAACTGTTTTCCGGATTAATAAAATATTGGATTTAGAGAATAATGTCAAATTGTAAAATATATTGAACTAATTATTTTGATGCAACTCTGTCAGCTGAGCAAAGTATACTTTGGTCAATTTATTTCTTAAGATAAGATTAGATAAGAAAGAATTTATTGCCAAACAAAGACGAACGAGTCAGCGAAGGTCTTCAAGTCTATGCTCGAGTATCACTATACTTCCTTCGCTCACTACTTGCCGCGACAAATAGTTATTTGTGCAACAAGAGAGCAAAGTTTTTTTGCTGCGAGTGCAGGTTTTGAGTCCCGAGCAAGCGAAAGATTCTAAAATTGAGTCACGAGCGTAGCGAGTCAAACACTGATGCGGTTTCCGCACGACGGTACGGTGTGCGAGCAAGACAGTGCTATGCATGTCTATAGCGGTGTCCGGCTCGCTCGACGCTTAGTTAGGGTGTTACGTATAGCTAATATTAAACTGTATTCTTGAATATCTCATGGTCCTAAAAAATGCCATACGATAAATAAATAAATAGTTAGGATTAGTTTCATCGCAACACTGCTACGGATCTTCTTTCCCGCAATAAGAATCTAGGGCAATTAGCAGAGTTCCCCTTCCCCTTCTTACAAAGCTAGGTAGGAAAAAAAAAACACCGCACTGCCGCCCAAAAACCGCAACAGTGTGATAACCGCCTTAACCACTTTGACTCGCTGCTCACGAAACCATAGTTATATACTTGAAACGTTTATAAAAATCTTCTTCTTTATCCCATTATTATGCATTTATATTCAATTCAATTCAATTCAAATTTATTTCAAAACCATGATTTCATATAATGACATTACAATATGTATATAATGACATTCTTAAGAAA
Source organism: Cenopis cana (assembly GCA_951800055.1). NCBI lineage: Eukaryota > Metazoa > Arthropoda > Insecta > Lepidoptera > Tortricidae > Cenopis > Cenopis cana. The sequence goes on from OX637473.1 coordinate 4,688,099, forward strand.
CTATGTTAGTAAATATTATGCTGTAGAATAGGGCTCATATCAACTCTCGCCATTTGCTTTGGGCAATTTGGATTATGTCTTCCCATTTCATCCCCATCGATACGTTTATTTGATCTTTCTTTTGTTTAAGTAATAAGATATCTATAAACCTGCCTAAGATGAGATGTTAATAATATTATTGTTTGGTTTGTAATAATAATAGTAATTGTTTTAGGTAATGACGTCAAATTACTCTACGTGGGAACCTGTGTCGAGGAAAATGATAATTACGCTGATAATGTATAGGTACTGAGATGGAGTGTTGAAGTAAATTGACAATACTGTCTGTGTTGTTTTTTAAATTGACAATTATTTTTATTATTTAGTAGAGGCTCAACTTATTATTTTCATTTATATATTACATTTGTATCTTTGTTATACTTAATTAAGCCTGTGTTTAAAATTTATAATTTTATATTCTGATTCAAAATCTTCTAACATTAGGTTACGCCCAAAAATCGATTTCTGCGAAGGTTCAAAAGGTCGCCGGTCTCATGCTGAAAGTTTTAGCTTGTTAGCTGCCATCTCGCAATCCCGGATATCTCCGGGACGGACGTAAGCGCAGCTTTCCATATTTTGGTGGACGCTGTGGTTCCGTCGTCGGGGTCCATGAGTGTGTGTGTGCCTTAGGCGACTTCCTGATTTGTCGGTGCGGAGGCGGTACCATATGAGAAAACTGTCAAATGTCAGTGTCAAGTGTCAGTCAACTCGGTACTACTTTTTACTGGGCCCCTAAATTTAAATGAGTGCTTCCTGACTGGCGCGGGATGCGCGGAAGCGGGGACGATGCGAAGGCAGTACTGGTTCGCTTCTGCGCATAATATTACTACTGCGCAAATGTAATACTGACAGTATTCGGTCGAGTGGGAATCTTTGCGACGTCAGTAAGTTTACGTCAAAGAAGAAAATGTCACATATCGATCCCGCCCCGCCAAGTCAGGAAGTCGCCTAAGACGCCGACCGTGCGAGATCGCATATTTATCGCCCTTGCCTTCGGCTCGGGCGTCAAATACCTGCGATCTGATACAATCTTTGTCTTACTGCCCTTGGTAAGTACTGTACTATTATTGCACTCACACATATGAATCAGTTACTTAGTTAAGTGATTTTCTGACTTCATGTTTTCATAAATTAGTTAATTGGCTATTAGCGCTTAATTACTTCAATAAAAAATATGACTTCTATTTGAAATCATGAAGCCTTCATTACTTGGGTATTTGTAAGTTTAAAACTACATATTTATATAGGACATTGAAAATGTTTCTATTTACGGGTGAGAATTTGGGACGTAGTATTTTTGCTTGCGTTAGATGGAAAAAAACGAGATACAGAACATAGATAATAATCACTTTCGCCCCAAGGCTTTCGAAAATAACTCAAATCGATTCATCCTTAAGGGAGCTATGGTGACACAGGGATCTCATATGTTACACAGATACACAATGCTACATAAGTTAAAAATAACGCAAATCATCCTAAACATAACTATGACAATTTTGTTATACCTAAAAGGGCTTCAACGGGTCCTACTGGCGCCGCTCGTGAATAATTGTGAATATATAGATATTTAAAAAAAATCCGTGTACTGTAATTTGTATCCCATCAAAAACATTACATGTAAAAAGATGCAAGTGTCGCAACACAGTTCTTCTACAACAAAAAAGTAATGATATGTAATGTTAAACCAAGTCGGTTATATTTTAGTCAATAGCACCGGAGGGGTGTCCACAGAACAGATTTCCACCGACTTGTATCGGCATTACTTTATTTTTTTAAATATATAGAATGACTTGGCCATCACACACAACGCTTTACTTATACATGTGTATTGCTCAAACTCGCTCAAGCTGCATGTCATTAGGGCTAGCGCTATGTTTAATTAGGAATATTTTAATCAGCTGACGATTGTTCTTTTGCCATTATGTAGCCGTGCGATGGCCAAGCCATTTTATATATTTAAAAAAATAAAGTAATGCCGATGCAAGTCGGTGGAAATCTTGTTCTGTGGACACCCCTCCGGTGCTATTGACTAAAATATAACCGACTTGGTTTAACATTACATATCATTACTTTTTTGTTGTAGAAGAACTGTGTTGCGAGACTTGCATCTTTTTACATCGTGTTTTTGATGGGATCTCATCTCTTTTTGTAGGCAGTCCTTCTTTTTTCTTTTCAGGTACGACTTCTTGTAACGAACATTTAAACTGCAAAAGTAACTTTGTAATCGCATGTATTTTGTGTAGAATTACAAACTTACTTATGCAGTTTGTGTTTCTAATCAGGGTCACCAGGTACTCCAGATTTTATAGTTTTCCCTTTATGTGGCCATTAAACCCTAACTCTGTACCAAATTTCAGCTCTCTTAGTTTATGGGAAGTACTAGTTCTATTTTTATGATTATGAGTGAGTGAGTGAGTGAGTGTCATAAATGCGAAACTTTGTTTTCGCTTAACTTCGGAACTAAATGACCTACAGACTTGAAATTTTGGATTTTAAGTATGTGATTATAGCTTACTGGATGACGAAAATTTTTGCGTTCTGGTCTTATCCAGAGGTTCTTAAATAGGGGCCTGAAAATGCGGCGAAATGGTTCCAGTAAAGGATGGTACGGCAGTGTTTGCTTCGCGCTCGACTTGGCGGGGGCACTGCCGTGCCCCCAGATTTTAGTACCTTTTGAATACATCGAACTAGTTTTTACGTCACTAGATTCGTCGACTGTGGCTTTATATCGGCCGTTTGATTTTTTGGCTAATAATTTGGGCTAGTTTGATGTAGGTATTCAAAAGGTATATAAAATACAGCACATCTAGTATTCCCCTTTTTTAAGGTTGCGTACCCGAAGGGTCCAAACGGAACCCCTATTGTTGCCACTCATGCGTCCGTCCGTCCATTCGTCGCCACACAGGTTTTATAGCCAAACGTTTGGAGCTAGTCTTCAAATTTTCACAGTATAAGCATCTTCTTGACCCAAAGCCATATAAATATCAAAATTTATTTTTATTTATTTTTAAGGGGGCTCTCAAACAGCTAAAGGGGGGCGCGAAAAAAATTGTTTGACCTACCTCATCGAGTGGGGTATCGTTGTTTAGAGCTTATTGAATAGATACAGTATTTTAGTATTTTTTCTTTTCAAAAATATTGTAAAACAAAGGAATGAAAAACCACCTTTTTTTAACAGTTTTGTTCCGAAGAATTATTTTACTTTTCATTAACCCATAAACTTGAAATTTGGTGGTAATGTTTATTATTACGTATATTTTACCAACAAATACTAATATATTGATAAACCAGATTTTTTTATTGAAATTTCCTTATTTTTCGTATTAAAACCAACTTAATTTTGTGGTTGTTTCGGAAGGCTACATGTGCAGAGTCCGACTCGCACTTAGCCGGTTTTTTAAATAATATGTCGTTAAATTTATATAATCACAATTATTCACCAGTGCTAGTAGATCCGTTGAAGCGCTCTGAACACAATTTGAGTTGAACTCGTTCTGTCAAAATAAATCTATTTAAGGTAAAAGCGCTAGTGCTCGACGCTGCACTAGTATTCGACATGGTACCTTAAGTCAAAGTGACAAGGCTTATATTCGATCATAAAGATAAATCTTCTTTGTTGAATTGCCATGTCGAATACTAGTGCAGTGTCGAGCACTAGTACTTTTCTCTTATACAGTTTATTATGATTTTTACAGCCATTTTGCTTCTAGCTGCGTTAGTGCATGAAGACGAAGCACAGGCACCGGTAGTAACTGAAAAACTAGGCACGGATGGGGTGAAGTATTACCAAAAAGTTTCCGTTGCGATATGGCAATCATCTTTCTTCGATCGTCTTAAAGACACCAACCTTCCTATTCTGGGTTTAGACGTGGCTGACTGCAAACATTGTCCGAACGTGTACATTCCAGTGTGTACCACAACACATAATAGCTACATGAATAAATGTTATATGATATGCTTGAACGGTGGAAAAGCCAACGATGTAACAGTGGCTTATTGGGGTGTATGCCACGAGTATGGGCTGACATGGGAATTTGATTAATGGATTTCCAGATTTTAGGGCGTTCGAGGTGGTCAATCTGATGCTTAAATTTCGCATTTTAATATGTTGCGCATGCTTATTTTAATTAAATAATAGTATCTCTGTCAAGGGTCTCCAAACGTTTTAGTCCGAGGGCCATAATTGCACCTGAGGTAATTTCGTACGGGACAAGACTTGACTTTCATGGACGCACATGGACAAGTGTCAAGAAATACTTGAATGGAACGGCCAACGGGCCATAGTCTGAATTCCCTTGTTTATGCCTGCTAATAATACTTGCAGCTGGGTAAAATACCCACTTAAGTCGGTTGCCATCCTCTTTTAGGATATATCTGGATGAAAGTTTTAACAAGGCATGTGTTTACAAAATGGTGAAAATAATAAATATAACATCAGTTTAGAATACGAAATGATAATCAGAGTGGCCTACAGGTCAATCTCCCAATTTAAAATAATAAATTTAACCAAATTATACCTACATTTTGCCCTTTTTATTTCAACCCTCTCCTTGCTCCATGCTTTGATACTTATTCACACAGGAATAAATATATTCTCAAACCTGTCAAGCGCGAGACTGACTCGCGCCAGGGGTTCCGTACAAAAGATAAAAGTAAAAGTTTTTTATGGTTCCGTACCCAAAGGGTAAAACGGGACCCTATTACTAAAACTCTGCTGTCCGTCTGTCCGTCTGTCACCAAGCTGTATCTCATGAACCGTGATAGCTAGACAGTTGTAACAGATCAGATGATGTATTTCTGTTGCCGCTATAACAACAAATACTGATAACCGGTCAAGTGCGAGTCGGACTTCGCACATTTAGGGTTCCGAACCGACCGCAAAGTTAAGTTGGTTTTTATAGGAAAAATAAGGAAATTTCAAAGAAAAAATCGAATTTATCAATATATTAATATTAGTTGGTACGTAATAACAAACATTATTACCAAATTTCAAGTTTATAAGTATTTGGGAAGTTAAAAAAATCTTTGGAACAAAATTTCGTAAAAAAAGCTGACTTTGGTGGCTTCTCATTCCTTTGTTTTCAAATATTTTTTTAATTAAAAATATGGTAAGTATCTACTTAATGACTTCAAAACAATGAGACCCCACTCGATAGGGTAGGATAAAAAAATTTTTTCGCGCCCCCCTTTAGCTGTACGGGAGCCCCCCTTAAAAATATTTAAAAATAAGTTTTGACTATTTGTATATCTTCGGGCCAACAAGATGCTTATACTGTGTAAATTTGAAGCCTGTAGCTCCAACCGTTTGGCTGTATAACCTATGTGACAGACGACGGACGGACGGACGGACGGACGTCTGGGCGTCACCAATAGGGTTCTGTTTTGTCTCTTCGGGTTCGGAACCCTAAAAACAAAATAAAATAAATATTTAAGGGGGACTCCTGTACAAAAAGACTTTAAAAAACTTTGCTCATTGCCTTCATCAGGCGCTGGGTCTCAAAATGTATGGGAAAACTATAATCCGACTCACACTTTACCAAAATTCTATATTATTTAACGTTATTATTTATAAATATAATGGTACGGAACCCTTTGTGCGCGAACCGGCTCGCACTTGGCCGTTTTTTTGAATGATCATTGTCTACCGATCTCTTGGATCCCTGTCCACATAACAAAACATTATTATTATTTGTTTTATTGCCGGTAGGCAACAGGAAAAACCTGGATGGTTATTTAGTTATAGGTAATTGTCCTATAATAATCATACTGTAATAATTTCAACTTTCTCGGTTGGTAAACTTCGGAGAAGTTCATCATTTACTTATGTCACAGAATAGTATAATAGTATTACATACAGAACGGACACGAACCCCCCCGCACCGAGGTCAGTTACCTCGTCCCTGACAGGCCAGAATGACAAGCCGGGTTACGATCGGGTTACCGTCGCGGCTCGCGATTTGCCCATGCCACGCGCTACCACTCGCGCAAACAATTGACGCGTGTACCGACAGCCCACGCACACATCCTTACCCACAGCGCTTGCTTTCCTTCGCGTGTCACCCCCGTGCTTATGTATGAAATGTCCACATGCATGATGTTAAAATTGTCAGTCCTTATTTTATAATTTCCGTAAGAAAGTACGGCTCGATATACGTTGATCTGGTGTACTTTTCTGTGACAGAGCGCATCAGAGTGCGTCACGTAAGAAACTAGGGTGACCCGACCTTTTTGACCGCCAGTGTATTTTTTATTAATAAAAATGGGATTGCTTTTGGCCAGCATCTAGCCCCCTTGGCTGGCAAAGGTGAGGCTGACAGCTTAGCCAGCTCCCCAAGAAGATGCCTATTCACTCGTGCCTTAAAAAGGTATATAAACTCTGAAATAAAGACGCCGGCAGGAAATTGTAAACCTTAGCAGTAGACATTATAAATAATGATGAAAAGAGCTTGGTTCTTAAAAGATAAATTTCGACCAGGTAAGGATGTAGCCAGCCGTGCGTCGGGATGTCCGATGGAAGAAGGGCGAAGGTTGTATGAACTCATGGAGCTCCTGAGCAGTCACTGAAGTACATTCATAGTTGTCGATCATTTATACAATAGTTGTTTATCATATTCAATACGGAACCAGTTGCAAACTTTTTCATACCCAACGCAGTCTAATCAGCAACATAATGTTTCCTAATTAGCTATGGACGAAGTCACATGTCATGTTATGGTTATTAGGGGAATAAATAATAATAATATTACGTTCCTCTTAATTAAGAATATAAAACACTACTTAGTTAATTATTCCTTCGGTAGAGTTTATACCTATTAATCGTTTGGAAACTTTTTGGCACAAAAAAACTGGGAATCAAATAGTTATTTTAATTATTTGTGACACTAAGCATCATCATGGAAAAACAATGTATGTAAGATTACCATTACATTTTCATTCTATGTAGTGTACATAAACCTTTAATCGCTTATCTTTACATACGAAGTTTAAAACATTCTAGGCCGAAGCGTAGCGATTCAGTGAAAGAGTGTCTTGATCGGCATCTAATTAACAATAGATTGTATCTCAAGGGAGAAAAATGATATATTTACGGCGAGGGCGGTATATAATGAATCCTAAGTGAAATTAAGGATTCTACAATAGAAACCTGAGCGTAGCGAGGGGTTCTAAAGTTAGAATCTTGAGCGTAGCAAGGCATTCAAGTGTTTTCACCTAAGACGGAAGTAATTTTGCTACTGTGATAAGAGTCATTTGCCCTTAAATGAGGGAAGAAAAGTACTACATTGGTCCCTCAATTCGAGGGCAATCAATTGCTCTTTTCTGAACAGCAGCGGGATAATCACGTAACGATATGTACTACCGTTGGTACGTATTTAATGTCAGTTTTAGTATGGGATTTGACATTTAAATCTATCGTACTAACGGTCGAAAACGTTACGTGATTACCGCGCTGGTGTGACAAATCTTTTAATCGCTTATTCGCTACATAATATGAAGTTTAACATTCTAGGCCTAATAGCCTTATCACACTTGCGAGTTGTGAGCGTGTTTTCTATACAAATATCAGTCGCGGCAAACTCGCTGCGTGATCGCCTTCATACAAAATTCGCTCGCAACTCGTAAGTGTGATAAGGCCCTAAGCGGAGCTGTTCAGTGACAAAGTTTCTTGATCGGCATGTAGAGGTACGAGTAACAAAGATTGTACCTAACTAAACTGAATGCTTGTTACATGAACTCTATTCACCAGAATTGCCAAAATTAAGCGAGCGGCTATAAAACTGTTAAAATATATATCAAAGTACCTACTCAACTTTTGGTACTACTAGCTCCATCTAGTGTGCTACTATCTTAATTTGATTTATCACCTTTAAGAGGAGGGGTAGGGCAAGCTCTCTCCATACAAACTTTGTGCAGGATTTACTTCGTTTGTGTTTGCATTAAAGTTATGATTTTTGGTCAGTATGCTTATTTTTCTGATAGCTATTTCGTGATGTATTTTTTTTTAATTTTTTTTAAATTTTGAATATTTTTGAAATATTTGAAAATTTTCACATCACGATCTTCGCATATCTAATATTTACAACCAAAAAAATATTATATTTGTTAGTGCCAAAACCGACGAATAAAACGTGCACAAAGTTTGTATGGGGAAGGCCTTGCCCTACCCTTCGCCTTATAAATGAGTCATTGCAACGGCTATTGTGTTTGTATTAAAAACCACCATACTTAGGGGCACTAATCTAATCACTAACAACGGTGGCTGCGTAGAAGAGATTACACAACGAATGGCGGTTACTTACTAGGTCTGCTATGGGGAAAATTATTTGGAAGAACCGTAACATAACGAATGGCATTAAAACTCGGCTTGTAAGAACGCTAATTTTCCCTATTTTTCTTGACGCTGCTGAGACCTGGACACTGAGAGAAACCGAAGTTCAGTGAGTGAATGCACTGGAGATGTGGTGCTGGAGACGAATGCTCGGCATATCATGGACCGAGTAAACGAAAGCTCTCGGAAAGCGGCTTTACGGGAGGAGTGGCGGCGTGACGTGAAACGGGTCACTCAAAAAGTTACATAATGGCCACGGCCACTCTGTAAAGAGTGTACCGACGAAAATGATAAAACCACCAGTAAATCAACGTTTTGATGTTACAACTAAAAATAGGTAGCGTTCAGCTATTAACCAAGTAACGCAGTTCACAGTCAGATATTTATCGAAATTTGTCCAAAACGGCCATTCCCGAGTTTATTTTATTTTATTTTTATTTTATTTTATTTATTTTAGGGATAACAAACAACTATATAATATAAGTTTTACAATGTCTTAATGCTACTACATTTACTTTATATATAGCCAACGACATTATCCACAGATTACTGTGATAATATGTTATGGTTGGCACAAATAGGACAGTATTACATATTTTAATAAACTATAATGTTAATTAGGTTGAGTACCTTAAAATAACCAATATAAGTATATAAGTAGGTATAGAAATGATGTGCATTTAAGTAGTCATACATTACATTGGTTATTAGGTGCAGTTAATGTATATTTGTTTTAAACTTATAAATTTAAAAGTAAATATATTTTTTTTTAAAGCATTGGTACAAACTACTGAATCCAACAATTATTATGTGTTAGATTACTGTGCTAAATGAAGGTGCTGTATACAATCTAAAATGGCTTTTCTATACTTAGCTTCGGGTAAATGACATATATCAATTTGGGTAAAGTGTTGGTTGTAAGTAGTAAGTAGCCTACGAAGAGGCGCGCGCGCGCCGGCGTTGGTGCGGCACGGAGCCACTGCAAACAGCCTATAAGCGCGCGTGTCTCGCCGGTTTACAGTTCTAGGGATAACATAACATATTTTGTTGACAAGCTGGGCACAGTCAAATTTGTTATGACAAAGCCCATGAAGGAACATTGCCTGTAAGAAAATGCGTCTGTTTTTTAGTGACATCAGTCTGTATTGGGATATTAAGTTGTTATAGGATAGTTTGCCTTTTCGGAATGTAATATAACTTACTTTTTTCAAAAACTTGTATTGAACTTTTTCGAGAGCGTCAGTATATTTATTATAAAAAGGATCCCAAATTATACTCGCATATTCGAGTTGAGGGCGGACTAAGCTGTTAAATAGGTAAGTATAAGTATCGGCTTTATTGAAGTCTGCGGCAGCCCGTGTGACAAAGTGGTACATTTTGTATGCTTTAGAGACAATCATATCAACGTGTTGATCTAAGTGTAGCTTGGAGTCAAGAAGTATTCCGAGGTCCCGCACAGTATTCACTTGTTGTAATGGTTCGCTACACAGCATGTAGTTGTAATTAAATATATTTTTGTTTTTTGTAAATCTAATCACATTGCATTTAGGGATACTTAATTCTAATTTATTCCTATTACAGTATTCAGTCAAGCGGTCAAGGTCCTCTTGTAACAGTTTGCAGTCTGTGATCTTAGTAATTTTATTAAATATTTTTAAGTCGTCTGCATATAACAGGATTTTGGTATTGTGAAAACATAATTTTATATCATTGATGAAAATATTGAATAACAGGGGACCTAGAACAGAGCCCTGCGGAACTCCGGATGTTACCCTAACCACATCTGACTGAAATCCATTTATGACAACTCTTTGAGTTCTATTCGAAACGTAAGATGAGAACCAACGGAGCAAGTTTCCGCGAATGCCATTATAGGCTATTTTATCCAGAAGGAGCTTGTGGTCTACTCTATCAAACGCCTTGCGAAAATCGGTGTACACCGTGTCCACCTGAGCAGCACGATTCATATTCTCAAAAAGGTATTCACAAAATATCATTAAGTTAGTGTTGGTAGATCTCTGCCTAGTGAAACCGTGTTGCTCAGGTATGATACAGTTATTTATAAATACGCTAAGTGCATTATGGACGAGTTTCTCACATACCTTCGCCAGTGAGCATAATATGGAAATAGGCCTGTAGTTCTCTACATCCTGTTTTGATCCCTTTTTAAAGATGGGGATTATGTTTGCCGATTTCCATATAGACGGAAAACTGCCTTCTTGCATACTTTTCATAAATATGGCGTGTACAGGTTTTGCTATAGAATGGGCTGTATTTTTTAGGAAAATAGAAGGCAAACCATCCGGACCTGGCCCTTTGGTGGGATCAAGAGTCTTGAGTAAACGCTCGACTTGTTCTATAGTAAAGTGTACGTTCGAGATTACATTACAAGTATCAGAATAAGAGTCAGGCAGAGACCATGTGTTACTATCGAGTGTGGAAGGTTCGTAAACAGAGTTGAAAAAGTTTGAGAATAGGTTGCAAATTCTATCAGGATTACTAGAACGACAGTCCCTATAACACATTTCCGATGGCATGCCTATTTTATCTTTCCTATTGTTTATATATGTCCAAAAAGATTTTATATTTTTTCGTATGTTGTCTTCAACACTTCTTTTATATCTTATAAAACAACCATGACACACATTTTTAAAACTATCTCTGTACAGAGAAAACGTTTGATAGTCTGAGCGATTACCATAAGTCTTCCATTTTACCCAAGCTTTATTTTTATTTTTATAGATGTGTATTAGAGATTTAGAGAACCAGACTGGAAAGTGAGCACTTTTGGATTTTGATTGTGGTACACGTTTTTTTATGACATGATAAATATTTTCATAGAAAATATCCAGCGCATTTTCGGCTGGTTTATCATTAAGTAGGGTATCCCAGTTAATATTGTCAATTTCGTTATTAATTAATTCAAAGTCTGCCTTGTAAAAGTTATATTTAGTTCTAGGATTACACCTCATAGGGGATTTTTTTATGTCTATTGGGATGACTGCACAGAAAGGTGGGTGATGTGGGTCCAGAGGTAACAGTGGAGCACCTACAGCACTTACGGTACATTTGTTGTCAGATAGGAGAAGGTCTAATATTCTGTCATTATGGTTTTTAATAAAATTAAATTGGGAGGCGTCGTACACAGCCATGAAATTACTGAGAGTTAAACACACAGGGGAAGATCCTGTGAGCTGTAAGTTGGCTTGATTAGTGGAACACCAGTTGGCAGTAGGAATGTTATAATCACCCAGCAAGATATAGCTCTCTCTATTGGGGTCATTCAAGAGGTAGGATAGTTCGTGAAAGTGTTCCTCATAAATATTTTTAGATGAAGAATTAACTACATAAGTTACGCTGATAAGATGGTGTTTATTTGTACCATTATTAGGAATAATTACTACAACATTTTCAATACTGTGAGAGAGATGATTACTGAACAAATTCTGTGTGATGTTAGAAGGTTTTAGGTTACGCATTACAGCTAACAGTACTCCACCTCCATCCCCTTTTTGTGATATTGTTCTATTTCTATCGCATCTAAATACTAAATATCTTTGATCGATAAATTCATTATCATATATTTCTGGTACCAGCCAGGTCTCTGTAAGAGCTATTATGTCATAATTATTAGACAGAATATTCATATATAGCGTATGAAGTTTTGTGCGGATCCCTCGACAATTCTGATAATATACACTCAAGTTGTATATCACTGTGCAAGAAATTTATCTACGAATATGTTTAAACAATTGTCTGCAAAGTTTAAGTTTTTCAAAACGGTATAGGCCACAGACTTGCAATAGTAGTAATAATCCGAAAAAGGCATTTCAAATGCCCAGTTGTCAACAATAATGCTTTCACAACCAATTAGAAACCCGGAAGCTAAGTTAAGTATTGGACATTCATTACCCAAGACGTAACATACACAATTGAACTCGTACAAGTCAGCCAAGACAAGTAAAAACAATATTACTTTTACACGGTACGCGGTAATAGGTTTATTAGCTAGTGCTCGTGGTGGGTGCAACGCGACTTTTGATTTTCGCGATGTCATTCTCTGTATGAATCGCAATTGTAGGTGACGAATCTGTTTCGCGTACAAGAATCGTGGCATTAGAAATCCATTTGTACTTGTACTTGGCTTGTTTAGCGGCTTCCCGCACAGCACGAAAAAGTTTCTTCCTGCGTAGTGTTAAGTGTTCATTGATATACAGGGTATGTTGAGGACCGGACACGCCGAGCTCTGTAGAGGTCAGGCCTCTCCTAGTGCGGTAAGCGGCGAGAACGTTATCTCGTTAGTGTTGCATCTCGATTCGGAGGTTATGTCGGACTTGCACCGACTAAAAACCGTCCTATAGTCCTCGTCAAGCCACGTAGGACGGCATGCCATAAGAGATCCCAAATATTTATCCAGTCCACCTACCTACCATGTTTCTACGGACTATCGCAACTGCGACCGTCTGCGACCCCGAGAACCCCCTTTTAGTGACCTTCTAATATGACAGGCAGAGGATACCGTAGCCGTATCTATGCTTGGGCAATAAAGCAACATGTTATTTCACATTAACTTTTTTGACTGAGGCTTTTTTAGCTTAAGTATTATCATTGTAATAAGCCAATTCTTTAAAACACAAAATTACCAACTGTCGAGTTTCTTTTGGCGGTTCTCCTCGGCAGTACTGTAGTCCTATTTTGAGAAACGTTAGTAGATTTTTACTTGTAAAAGTGCCACTGCGGCCTACATAGAATAAATATCATTTTACTTAATTTTACTTTCTTTTCGGTTTCAGATTTGGTCTTATTATTGATCGCCATGTTTTGTAAGCAGACATTATTTCAAAAAGACAGGGATTTCACAAAATTCCAAATAAGCGTACAAGAATTGCGTAATATAGAAGATCGTTATATTAACAATACTGTTAGACCTTACCCGAAAAATCTGAGACAACAACAAGGGACAACTATGAAATATTTACAAGCAACGCTGCGTAGTATGAACTTAACGGTACGTTGATTACAGTACTTTTATATCACGAGCGCGGGTGAGCCATGGTTGCTGTTGAGCTATAGATGCACATTGTCTATGTGTGCGTCAGCTATGAGTTCACGTGTCTATGTTTGCGTGTATGTGTCACATCACATCTAAGGCGACTTCCTGATTTGTCGGTGCGGAGGCGGTACGATATGAGAAAACTGTCAAATGTCAGTGTCAACTGTCAGTCAACGCAGTACTACTTTTTACTGCGCCCCTACATTTAAATGAGTGCTTCCTGACTGGCGCGGGATGCGCGGAAGCGGGACGATGCGAAGGGAGTACTGGTCCGCTTCTGCGCATAATATTACTACTGCGCAAATGTAATATTGACAGTATTCTGTCAAGTGGGAATCTTTGCGACCAGCGCCAGTCAGGAAGCACTCATTTAAATGTAGGAGCGCAGTAAAAAATGGTACAGAGTCGACTGACAGCTGACACTGAAATTTGACAATTTTCTCATATCGTACTGCCTCCGCACCGACAAATCAGGAAGTCGCCTTAACCTAAATATGGCTTACCCGCGCTCGTACAAATACAAATAAGATAAGAGTTCTGTACAGTATGCTGCATTTTCCTACAACAGTGATCGGCAACAGGCGGCCCGCGAAAACTTTACTCGCAGCTCCTTATTGACAACTGACAATGTGGTACATTTGATCTGATAAAGCCACAAAATATGGACATGTGCGGACCACAATACAATACAATACAAATACTCTTTATTGCACACCTCAATACGACTCTATTTCGTGGCCCTTGTCTGCTAAAATGATCCAGTTAATGAAGGATAAATTGGCGGAAATAATTCGTGTATAAGCAAATTTTGGCATACTTGTAGATAAATTTGTCCAATTTCAATTTCAATTTCAATTTAATTTTCAAGTAGGCCATTACACAGCACTTTTGAAAAGTCATACAATAACAAAATATATCAATAATTGTACAAACGAACAATGTCAAAATTAATATGAATTAAAATAAAACTGTAAATTATAATAAAATCATGTCAAAAGGCTTAAAATTAACAACAACATACATTAAACAGAAAAGTCACAGAATAAAAAAATAAAAATTAACAACAACAAAGATATCAAAAATTGTACAAAACAATGTCAATTTTATATATAATAGAAAAAAAACAGTATTGTTATACAATCATGTCATTAAAACTTAATAAAAAAAACATAAATGCTATTGGCAATATAACAATAGGTATAATAGGTATGTCAAATTGTTTTTTTTTTTAAAGAATTTGAGCAATTCAATCCCATGCATTTTTATCAGTAAGATAATCCTTAGCGCTGTAGTAAGCTTTACAAATTAGTTTATTTTTGACGTATTTTTTAAATTTGTTAACTGGAAGTTCCGTCACACTACTTGGGAGTTTATTATAGAACCGAATAAAGTTTCCATTGAAAGAGTTTCGGATTTTTTGTAATCGCGTATTTGGCATTGCAAGTTTATATTTATTTCTTGTATTAATATTATGTTTGTCACAATTTCTCTTGAAGTTATTGATATTTTTATGAACATACAGTATATTTTCATAAATGTATTGACAATGCACTGTCAACACATTGATTTCTTTAAACTTATTTCTTAACGATTCCCTAGGACTCATCTTATAAATCGAACGTATGGCACGCTTTTGCAGTACAAAAACGGTATTTATGTCAGCTGCACTACCCCATAGTAAAATGCCGTATGCCATTACGTTATGAAAATAGCTAAAGTATACCAATCTAGCGGTTTTCTCGTCTGTTAGCTGACGGATTTTCCACACTGCAAAAGCTGCAGAACTGAGCTTATTCGCGAGGTTATTTATGTGAGGACCCCATTGCAACTTTGAATCTAATATTAGACCTAAGAATACTACACTACTATCCAGCTCCAGTTCCTCATCTTTAATACAAACAGTTGTTTGTGTAGTTTTGACATTAGTAGTGACAAACTTAATAATTTTAGTTTTTTTTTCATTTAGCAATAGGTTATTGGTGTTGAACCAGTGTACCACATTTGACATAGCATTGTTTATATGATTGTTGGCGTCTAAGTGTCGTTTAACTTTGAAAATCAAAGAGGTATCATCGGCAAATAATACTATATCATGGCGGTCGTGCACTAAATGAGGTAAATCATTTATATAAATGAGAAACAGGAATGGTCCCAAAATTGAACCCTGTGGGACGCCCATTGAGACTAATGATCCAGAGGATGTCTTCCCATTCACATCCACTCTTTGAATTCTCTGGTTCAAATAAGACTTGAGCAAGTTCAGAGCTATTCCTTTAACCCCATAATGGTGAAGTTTCCTGAGTAAGGTTTCGTGGCAAACGCAGTCGAACGCCTTGGATAAGTCACAGAAAATACCTAGGGCATCGTGTGACTCCTCCCAAGCATCAAAGATGTTTTTAATCAACGCGACCCCGGCGTCAATTGTCGAACGTCCGCGCGTAAATCCAAATTGCTTATTGTGCATCAAATTATTTTTGTTAAAATGTTGCTGTAATTGTAATAGAATTAATTTTTCAAAAATTTTACTAAAGGTGGGCAATACTGAAATGGGTCTAAAGTTAGAGGGATCAGAAGCACTGCCCGACTTGAAAAGAGGAGTAATTTTGCTATGTTTTAATAAATCAGGAAACTCTCCACAGTCGACGCAATGGTTGAATATGACCACCAAATCTGGCACCACCAATTCAATTAGGGACTTAATGACATAAACAGAAACCCCCCAAAGGTCATTTGTTTTTTTTACATTAATGGATCTAAATGCTTTTAATACATCTGAGTTAGTAACGTGCTCAAACCTAAACTCTACCAAACATCTTGACATATTCTTCTCCAACAATTCAACAGCAGATGCCGTTGAAGAATTAAGATTCTTAGTTATAGACATTGGCGCATTGGTAAAAAAAGTTTCAAATTCACTGGCAATATCGATATTGTTATCAACTATTTTTCCATTTACATTTAACTGATATGTATTTTTTGTCCCTTTTTTACGACCTGTTTCATCGTTTATTATTTTCCATGTCGTTTTAATCACGTCAGTACTATTTTTAATTTTACTGCTCAAATAATTACGCTTAGCTATGCAACAATTCATTTTGAATTTTTTTGAGAAATGCTTAACATACTCTTTAAATTCGTCACTTGTATTAATACGCCGTTCTTCGTAAAGCTCATACAATGTTTTCCTTTGATTATACAAGTCTGCAGTAGCCCACTCGCTAAAAACCTTTGCACCTCCAACCACAACCGTTCTAGGAGTAAATATTGCGTTGAACTATTTTATAAAGATTTCGAAGAATTTATTGTACATAGCATTGGGATCCAAATCCACAGATAAAAATGGCAACTCATGAGCAACACTATTCCGGATTCTTTCCAAACGGCCTGCAGTTATTGGCACAAAGGTAACTCTCTTCTTCAAAGTCCGCAATTCCTTCATTACCTCGAATGAGATTAGTTGGCCTAAATGATCGGATTCCAGTGCACTGATAACATTCTGACTTATAGGAACAATATTAGTAAAAATATTATCAATGCAAGTGGCGCTAGTAGCAGTAATTCTTGTGGGTTCCTTAAAAATGGGGTTTAGTCCAAGGGATTTAAAAAGATTAATCAGGCTAACACTTACGGCAGAGGTTTCCAAAACATTGATGTTGAAGTCACCACACACAATTAACTGCTTATTTACTTGTGATAATTTTAATAAAACTGTTTCCATTTTGTTTTGAAAAGCTTCAAAATTGCTCAAGGGTGGTCTGTAAACGCATACAACTATGAATTGCTCCAATTCTACGGCGGCCATTTCAATCATTCGTTCAACAGACATGGATACAATGTCTTTACGTTCTTTGTACTTTAGCTGGTTATTTATAATTACCAAAGATCCGCCGTGTATGGACTTAACTCTATTAAAAGTACTACCAACCTCGTGATTGTTAAAATTGAACATTAATTCAGTATCAGTTAGCCAGTGTTCAGTGACACATAATATATCTACATTATTACATTTTAAGAATAATTCGACTTGTAATTCTTTACCTCTTATGCATTGAATATTTTGATGGACCAGGTTGATGTGACTAACCTGATTTGAGCATTTTCCTTTGTTGTCAAACCTTATGTTATTCCCAACACCCTGTACATTTTGGTAACCTATAGAATGGGTATTTATTAGTTTTAAATCAGTGGTTTTTCTAAAAAAATACACGGTGAGCCAAGTTGTCCTGTATTCTTAGTAAGCCGCTCACTAGAAGTACTGGGTATTTCAGTCCCAGTCATTAATAATTGGTCTTGAGAGTGTACATGTTGATGACCTAGGCTAGTTACATCGTGATCGTAGTTTGTCAAGACTATTATGTTGTTGTATCGGTATGTGAATTCATACAAAGAGTTACAGGTTATCTGGTTACAGAGATATGATAAAAATCGTCTACTTAATACATTTTTAGCTGAGAAGAATTTGTTGTTGAACTTGTTTATATCTATTACAGTTATTCCATTTGACCTTTCAATTAACTTGCATAATTCGTCATTAATTTTCCATTTTTTTTGGTTTTTGTCCCAGTTGCCCTCGTACGGTAATGTAGTAACATGTAGCTTAAGTTTTCTTGATTGACACCACCTAATTGCAGATCTGATATATTCTAGGTAGTAGTTGTGTAGGTTTGTGGCAATTAAAACGACGTCGTCCCCTTCTTGCATTTCTTTTGTCATATCCGGAATGTTGCGTACTAGTTCTTGAAGTTCGGCGTTTGGCTTGCAAATTGAAAATACAGAGTTATAGCATGTCGAATTATTCCTCACGTAAGGGGCAAGAGATTTCCCGAACTTGTCACATAATATTAACATCCCAGATTTCTTTGCAGAGTCTGTTTTGCTTTGATGTAGGTTATACTCGTGGGTTATCTCTGGTATTTGGCATACATTTTCAGGTGGTATTTCCGTGTCCTGTATTTGATCTTTGGGACGCTGGTGCCCTTTGTCTATATTCGGCGTTTGAATGCAATTTGCTCGTTCTTGGGCGCGTATAGTTGCTTTAAAAGACTTTTTGTTTATCTGTTGTGGTATCATTTGAGTCGCAATCTTCTGGTTAGATGTGGATGCCTTCGCCTTAGATTTTTTGGTCGGCGTGTTTTTGGAAGCACCTTTCTTTGTGGAAATGACAGGCCCTTTTGTCTGTTTTCGGCTACTTTGTACATTTTTACATGTGGTGTCAATTTTCTTTTGGATTTTAGCACACTTATTATTTTCTTTTAAACTCATTTTTAATTTTATATTCTCTTCCTGAAGTTGAACTACATTATTTTTTAGGAAGTCGATCTCGTGTTGAAGTTTTTCTAATTTGACCTCATTTTCTGACTGAAAAGAGCTTTGGAGCTCTTGGAATAATATTGAGTTTTTTTCGTGCATCTGTATAAGTGTTAATGCATGCCTGTACTCTTGTATATCAGGTAATCGTTCATCTAAGATTTTTTGCAATTCGTCACGTTCTTCGCATACTGTATGGAGTTTTGCGTCTAATAGCGCCAATTGCGACTTGAGAGTAACAGCTTGTGTAGTCAATTTGGCGTAATCTTCAGCGCACTCATCCTGCTCTTTTAATAATTTTATATTTAATTCCTGTGCCTTATGCAACTGGTTTGTCAATATCTTAATTTGTTCTTCAGTTTTCGCCAACGCCGCCTTATTACGTGTTAAAGCCATAGTCAATGGTACCTGTGCTGCCCTCTATCGATACTTATGATATTTTAATATTCCCTTTTTTTTCTTGTTACTGTCACATACACAGTGGCTCGTCATATAATAACTTAGTTGTTCACACGTTCTAATAAATACAAAAATACATCAGCCGACGGGGATCGAACGCAGGACATCAGTGCATATCAGAGTCAAAACTGTAAGTTGATCCCCGAGACCAATGTGACTTGTACAAGCGTGGTCGAATTTAGTGTTCTTACTGATGCAGTATTGTTTCTGATTGTCAGTTAGATGATTCAAATTGATGAGTTTGAGTTCACCCTCACGTTTAAACAAAATCACGCACTAACAACACAAACTGATTTTAATGTATTTATCTTCATTGCTGGTTATGATAGTCTACTTATTTTAGTCTCTCGTTAACGTTGTTTTATTAACTGTCGTTGAAATTTACACTGTTTACACATTTAAACACTTATTTTGTCACTTTGTTACTTTGAGTTATTTTTAAGATTTTGTCCAATTATCTGCGATTATGGTCCGAGATAACACTAACACTTGTGAGTTAATAGTGTCTTAATAGATTTAACTACTTTTCACTCCAAAATTAATAGATTTACATTTTAAATAACATTAGTTTACGGAGCCGATGTGTATGTGTAGACGGCAGCGCCATCTCCCTCTCTCCTTAATAGCATACTTAAATTCCTGGGAGAGGGGGTGGAGATAAAGGGTAGAGGGGGGTGTAAAGGTCATTTTAAGGTCATTTTTTTAGTTTTTCGTATAAAACTCTTAAACGGTGGTTCATAGCTAAAAATGTTCTTAGAAATGAGTAATCTACATACAATTCTCTACAAGAAAGGTTTTTCGCACTTTTTCGCTAGGATGAATATTTGATGAGATTTTAAAGGGGTGAATGTTACCTATAATTCGCCTCATGGCTGGGTCTCTTTCCTTTGTTTCTCAATATTTTTAAAAACAAAAAATACAGTATTTATGTACTCAATGAGTTATAAATAACGATACCCCACTCGATGGGATAGGTCGAATTTTTTTTTTCGCGCCCCCCTTTGGCTGTATGGGAGCCCCCCCTTATAAGTCCCCCCCCCCCCCCATTTAAGTATATTTTCTAACAATGTGTGTAGATGTGGGTCAACACGATGCTTAAACTGTGAAAATTTGAAGCCATCCGTTTAGTTTTTAAAGGGTATATAGCTAAAGGGGGGTGCGAAAAAAAATTGAGCTACCCTATCGACTGGGGTATCGTTGTTTAGAGCTCGTTAAGTGCATAAATTCTGTAGTTTTTAAAAATATTGAAGAATAAAGGAACTAGGAGCCATTGTATAAATTTACCTTGCCCCCTATATGGGAGCCCCCTTCAAAAAAACAAAATTTTCCCCCTTCAAAATAACATTCACCTCTTTAAAATCTCATCAAATATTTATCCTAGCGAAACAGTGCGCAAAACCTTTCTTGTAGAGAATTGTATGTAAATTACCCATGTCTAAGAAAAGTTTTAGCTATCGGCCACCGTTTAAGAGTTTTATACGAAAAACTAAAAAAATTACCTCTAAATGACCTTTACATCCCCCTCTACCCGTTATCTCCACCCCTATCCCCCAGGAATTTTAGTATATTGTTAAGGACATATTTATCTACAAATATGCCAAAATTTGCTTATACACGAATTATTTCCGCCAATTGGCAGTTAATTGTCTTCTTTGCTTGAATCAAAAAGTTGCCGACCGCTGTACTACAATAAAAACGGTATCGGTTTTGTGGCACAATAGTAGTAGTCATACACAAAATGTGTCTCTAAAAATAACAGATTGATATATTTCATTCCATCACTGTGAAGTATATCAACTCAATTGACAATTATGCATAATTTTTGAAGTGAAAACTTCTTTATCTACACACATATCATAAATCCTCTAATATGCGTTCGGAAACCGTAGAAAATGACTCTCATTTCAACATTCAATGAATTTATGGCAATTTTCTTATCTGTGGCTAAGGCTACAGCAGTAATATAATTTTTAATTTTAATCTCATATATGATGTTAAAATATAAAAACGTCAAACAAAACTGTCAAAATTTAAATGTCAAAGTTGACATGTCCCTATTCTAGTATCACTGAAAATTCAAATTCAGTCGATGCGAAATGTCAGCTCGATGTTTTTTTAGTATATATCGCACGAAATTTGAGCTTGAACGACATGATCACATCAGAATAGGGACTCTTTACTTTTTAAAATAACATTCAGGTATCGGTTGCCAGTTCTGAATTCGATATTTCCGCAACCGGGCAAAAAAGGTTGTATTAACACAATAGGGATGTTGACACCAAATAAGAAAATCAATGAATCCGAATTTTCTCGAAAAAGGATCAAATTCTCAATCAAATAGCGAAAAAAGTAATTCAAAAGAATAAATAATTATATAATTATAAGTCTTCAAAGTTTTAGGAGGGGGCATTTTCTGTCCCTGTTCCGCAAAACGCACCTCTGTATTGAACGATCGTCATTTACTATGGCGCTCGAGGTCAGTGACGTCACTGATCTGTAGCGCTTTCTCTCTCGAACTAAAGACATTCTAACGGTTGTAGTTTCGTTATTTTTTGACATATTTGAATAGGATTTTCACTATTTGACATAGTTTTATGTATTCTTTCGTATGGAGTAATAATAAATTTTGAGTCAACATCCCTATTATTGTATTTATTTACAACGGTTTCTGAACCCATCTTAGAGTAGTTATAATATGTGTGTAGATAAAGTAATGTATGCAACTGTACATAATTAGGCATTAAAACACTCGTGTGACCTTATTATGAAACTCGCCTTCGGCTCGTTTCATAAAACACACTCGTGTTTTAATGCCCCTCATTACGTACCAGTTGCATAAACTACTATTAGCGGGGCTGAGCACTTTTTGTGATGGGGAAAAATGTTGAAACTCGCGACAGATTCGTAAGGAGGTCTCAATATAGAGGACGGAAGTACGCCTAGGACGCTTTACGACCAGCAAGTTGACCCGTGTCCGTCTTTAGACGTATATTTTTACTATTTTTGGTTTTATGCCTTTTCTTGTATTATTTAGCGGGAAACAATTTCAATAAAATAACATTTTTAAGAGTTTTTTTTATAATTAAAACTACAGTTTCTTTACTTGTCGAGTCTGTTGGTTTTTTTTTGTTTATTTGATCTTGTTCATCAAATTATCGATAAAGATAAGACGGACACGTGACCTGATCGAAAAACTGTTACAATGTCATTTTTTGGTTATGCCGGCACTCCCGGAGTGCAACCAGTTGTTTTTTTTTTCAAGATTCTATTCGAACCAGTTTTTGGAGAGGAACAAATATTTCTAATGAATAACTACAATTACAACAATACAAAAGACAAAAGCGACCAAGTGCGTGTCGGACCACGCACAATGAAGGTTTCCGTGCCGACTAGTCGACATTTAAAAGCACTATCCAATACATTGAATCAAAAAAGGTCGTATCTTCGTAGGGAACTCGCGGCACTTACGTCCTTTTGTTTGGGCAAGTCAGTTTTTCAGCAATAACTCAAAAACCATTAGATCTGTCTAGTACAAACTAAAAATCGTTGAAAGTATTGTTAATATACGAATAAACCACCTCAATTTTTCAGAATATTTGAAATATTTTTTGAAATTTCACATTACCGTTAAGTAGCGGTTCATAGAATACGTACACTTGCCTACCAAATTTCATAACTGTAGTGCGTATCACTGCGTATTTAATTGTCTCCGAGTAAATCTACTGTGACGTACGGACGGACGGACGGACGAACGAACGGGCGGACAAACATGACGGAACTATAAATGGAACGGAACCCTTAAAATTGGTTTTCAACTGTTTTAAGTAGGTACAATATAACGGCCAAGTCTTATACTAATTGAGCCTGTTATGTGACGTTACATACGACGTGCCCAGCGGGGTAATCACGTAACGATATGTACTACCGTTGGTACGTATTTAATGTCAGTTTTAGTATGGGATTTGACATTTAAATCTATCGTACTAACGGTCGAAAACGTTACGTGATTACCGCGCCGTACTATCATTGTACGTTCTTTGTTTTACCGCCCTATTTAAGTAATGTACTATTATTATTATTTAAATTATTTTTACTTTACAGATCCCATGTAAAGAATGCCCGAATGTATACCTCCCTATCTGTACCAGAGATGGGGACAAATATACTACTTTCAAAAATAGATGTATGTTTTTGTGCCAAAAAACGGAGGGCAGCACGGCATTGGAACTTAGAAGGGGAATCTGTATTTACTGGTAGAAAGATGAATGAGATTTAAGAACACGTTTAATACATTTCCTTTAAAAATACTTTTAGTTGTTGTTAAAGTGAATAAACATTTTATCATAGCGCTTTTTACTTTTTTATGCTAATACGAGTATAACGGTCGCCATCTCTGATATCCCAACGCTGGGCTCAATGCCCGCTATTGCCTCGCATACGTAGGATGACGTTTAAAAAAAGTGTACATTTCACGCCTAATTAATTACAAGAGAATAAGACCTAATTCCTAATTTGTCTGTAATTTTACATGACTGCCCAAAAAAAAAAAAGGAAATCGCGGAGCAAGGTGACATGCGCGAGTGCGAGTGTCTGGGGCGGTCTGCCGGAGTGCAGGCGTCGAAGCTCCTCCCGGAGGGCGCGCTAACGAGCCCGTGACTTCATCCATTGTCCTCAGGATTGCGCGCCAGGGGTGCGTACACGCGGGCCCGCTTCAGGCAGTGGTGCTCACATGGGGTCGGTGCGATGGTCACCGCAAGTGTAATGTTTTCAGGTTTGATGTATGTATGTATGTATGTGATGTTTTTTTATTCCCCCAGAACTCAACGCCTTAACCGATTTAGATGTGTGAGGTATCATTGGAATCCTTACGTCATCCCGGGTGACATAGGATATGTGACGTTGCAATAAAAACAATATGGCGGACTGTAGACTCCATTTTGAGTGTTCGGTAAAAATAGTAGATTGTTTGACAAGGGTCTAAAGTAGGTAAGCTATATTACCACGAGATGTTTATTTTCCCGAACGTAGAGAGGGAAAATTGTTCGATTGGTAATATGGCTTTTAGGCCCGAGTTATACACTCTACTTTTCACTTCGGTTGCGAGAAAACACTAACGAGAATAATTTAACTCTTGGCGGGTGCATGTCTAATTTGACAGCATGTTTTTTTTTCTAAGGCCAGCACCATATGCCTCGCTATGCGTGTTTGCTTTGCGTATTCGCCTCCCTTTCTTTTGGTATGCATCATGCGTTTTTTTTCTTTTAAGAGGAGTAATTGCTTTGACCATAGACACCGCTTAATTTTTAGAGAACTGAAAAACGTCTTTCCTGATTGGTCGATTTTAGTACAGCTGTGTTCTGGTTGGTTGATATTTTTACCAAATATGTTTTAATCTGTCAAATTACTTTTCTGTGATTGGTGGATTTAATCGGTGAAGTATTTTGATTGGTCAAATTAAAATATTTTGTAAATCATAAATATGTATACATATTTTCCCTAGGGCTTAAATGTACTACTTTAGCCCCGCTTCACAAGTCTAATATGACACACTTTTCGAGCATGAGAAGTGAAAAATATATTTTTCTATCCCAGCAAGTGAGGTATCAAATGAAGCATTTGAAGAGACGATTCCAAAAATATAAATAATGTATAATATGTTTCTAGCAAAAAAGTTCGAAATAAAATAATAATTATAAAAATTTTACTACTACCCAACTAATACCCAAGGACTACTGCCCAATCCCTATCATCTATGAGAGGAGGCCTGTGCCCAGCAGTGGGACGTATATACGTATATAGGCTGATGATGATGATGAAAAATTAAAAACACTACTGCATTAAAAAGATAAAAACAAGTTTCCTAATAAAGAACTCAAGGAATAGTACATTACTGCAGAGACCAGTAAGTAAGCCATCCCGGACGAGTATGAGTTAGTACGGCTATAATACGAGGCCAGGATGGCACTTACGGTCGAAGCTTGTATAGTGCTTTTCTCAAAAATGAAACAAATTGTATGAATAACGGTTAAGGGGAGGTATCCCCAGCGCAACTGTCCCGCTCTAACATGCGTGAGTTTACAATTAACCATCCCGCTCTCTACGCAAGCTCTGCGCGCAGTTTTGTAAATATTTAGCTATAGTCATCAAGCCAGTCATTTTATCAAAGCAAACCCTGCGAAAATGTCTATAACTATTTACGATCTTTAATTGAGTATAAAAATTAAATGTTAAATATCAGTAATATAGCCGTAGTATTGAAAAAACATTCCAAAAAGGGGGTAACTTCGCGATTTTTTTCTATCGAGTCAAATTCATCAGGTCATGTAACTGACTGCGATTTTGGCTAGACAATATCCTTATGTAACACATATATATTTTTTAGATTTTAAGACACTATATTCTATGTCTCAGATGGTTTTTAAAAACTCAAAAGTGGTAATACACGGCCTTAATAGTACCTGCATTCTGACCAACTTGTACTTTCATGTTCCGCTTTGCACTTGATGAACTTTTTATAAATGGTCAAATACCACCTTAGACTTGGGTGGAAGTAATTTTTTCAGTACCTATATAGTGATATCTGTGTATGTATTGCAATCTGATTCATCTACATAAACACATAAACTCATTTTTATCAATTATACTTCTTACTTTATACAAATCAATGAAGTCAATCCCGTCAAAATACAAGTGAACTTTTTTTAGCTAGATGTTGTGTTAAGACACTGATATTATGCCACAACCCCAATAGAATAGATTTATAAAATCGTATTTAATTAATCGTAATAGAATCGTATTTATTTTATGTTTACTGTTAGTATTTAATTTCATTTAATCTATTCATGTTAATTTCTAAATTAGTCTCGAAATAGTTAAAAACATGATTGAACTTTATTTCCCGCCAATTCACATCGTGCAATACGGACACGTCAACCTCCATGGTACCTACATTTTTTTAAATGTCAAAAACTGCCAACTTTATTTTCTAGTTCTAAATTCAAATATTATGATATGTAATGGGATTTACATACTTACTTCCTGGACAGTAGGTGTTACTTCCTGGACACTTCTGGCAACTGTCCAGGATGAGCCATTTTCGGATACTATCTTCACAGATGTTATGAGAACATTACATATTATTTTTGAGAAAATACATTTTGTTTGCAGTCGGAGGACCTACTAAATACAAGTAGACCTCATTCCCCAGAGGGCCATAATAATGTACTCACCATTGTACCTGACAACGAAAAATGCTTTTTTTCTACGTTATAGAAGTTAAAAGGAGCGTGATTGCATAATAGTATTAACATTAAGTTTATATGTAAACGCTGCGCATAATCCTGGTTGTTTTAGTGCACATACATTTATTTTGATTCGCGATTGTGATTTTGATTAAAATAAACACTCAGTTTCGTCTAAATACATTTTTAACAAAAAGAAACTACAAAAATGAAACTTGCTACATGCTTGACAATGTCCAAAATACTGTACGCATAAAGTATGAAAAGAATTTGGTAAAATTATCTGCTAAGTTGGCAATGTCCAACATACTTGACATACGTTTTTTCTGAAACTATCATCAACCGATTTTTTTACTTATTTTTCCAGTGTTTAGAAGCACCTAAATATCCATAAAAACCATCATTTCAACTAAATTTCGATTTTTTTTGTCCTTGTCGAAGGGCTAACGTTAAAAAAAACGAAAAATTGTCATTATACTCTATTTCGACTAATTCGGGGATGAGGATTTCAAATTTTATATTAATTTTGAGTTTTAAATAAAAAAAGTTTTTTTCTAAAAATCATCGTTACCTATACCTGATTTTGACTAATTCAGGGATAACGATTTCAAATTTTATATAATACCGGTTACTATAAATATGTAACCGGTAGCACTGGTAGCAATGCAGGTCATTTGTCTTCGGCTTCTGAACCCATCTTAGAGTACTTATAATAATATGTGCGTAGATAAGGTAATGTATGCAACTGTACATAATTAGGCATTATAACACTCGTGTGACCTTATTATGAAACGAGCCGCAGGCACTCGTGTTTTAATGAGGGGCATGTATTTATGATTTATATATTTAATTCTAATTATAACTACTTGTATATACTATATCTATGTTTAATGTTTTTTTTTTTTTAATTTGTTGTGTTACCTACTAAGCTCAATACCATTTCGTGCAATACCTACCATGTTTTACTGTTTTTATTTGTTTTTCTTGTTGTTTGCTGTGTGTGTTGTGTATTGTCACGAATAAATAATTGATTCTTGATTCTTCTTGATTCTTGATTATGTACCAGTTGCATAAACTACTATTATTCAAAGGTACAGACACTTGGCATCACTCTAGGCACAACACAATGTGATTCCTTTAACGTGTTTTTATTACGTACCTACTCCGGCGTCGTATCATATAGGGTTTGAGCGGAGAGGTGAGTAGTGAGATTGTCATTGTATATACCTAGTAGCGTAATCGAATTAGTATATCTTACTTCTTGCCATATTTATTTCTTGCAATGATGCTGTGTTGAAATACTGAAATAAAGAAACTAATCAAAAAATGGTTTCATCAATGCGTCATGCGTCGAATAAGCGTGAAATTAGAATCTTTAATAAAAATACTTTTACAAGGACATATTGTTACCGCTGAATTTCATAGAGTAAATTGATACCTAAGTAAATTATAAGTAAAACAATTAAACTGACGACAAATTTTCACATATATTTTTTATCATGAATATCTTATCAGGTACAGTAAGTAAGTACAACGGATAAGACTTATTTAATTACAAACGCCAACTCGGTTCGCGTTGCTCGCTAAATTCACTAAATACTGCTTAACTGCTGCTAGTTTCTAACATTTTGTAACTCTTAACGTTGTTTTATTTAGGTTAACTGTGAAAGGGTGAAGGTGAATTGTATAAAAAAATATCTAGGTAGTTTGTTAATAATAAATGTACATAATACAACATAATAATATACGTAATTAGTAATTACACCAGAAACCTCCCTTGAGTCTCAGGCATATTGAAATTTAATAAATAGGTCGCACTCACTCACTCATCCGAAACATGTTAAACGATACTCAACAATAAAGGCTTGTGTAACCTGTTTATTTTATTCCAATATACATAAATTACATAATTATTCTCTTTTGTCTTTGAACTTTACTAAGTTTTTAAATACAAAACACGCTTTAAAAAATAGAGGAGGTTCTCAATTTGACATAATTTTTACGTTTTTGGTCATTATTATTCATCAAAAAACACATTTCTGCTAGCAAAAAACCTTAGACTTAGAAAAATTATATTTTCTTGATTATGAAATCAACACTCTTCTTCTCTTCTTCTTGGTCGTAACCTCATGTCTGAGGGACGTGACGACTATGGGCGACTCTCTCGACTACTGCTCTCCAGGCTGTTGGGTCTTGTGCCTTTTGTACAGTTGCCTGTAAGGTGGCCCGGTGACTTCTTGGATCACATCTGTCCATCTCCTGGGTGCTCGTCCTCTGCACCTCCTACCATCGACCATCGGCAATCAACACTCAGAAATATTGATTATCCGTAGCAAGCAATTTTATTCTAAAATTGAATTGAATTGAATATAATAGGTACACTTCGACGTTTAAAGCCCTTTGCCAGCGCTCATATCAAGCGTCAACTCATGAGTATAGACCACACACCCGTTTGAAACATGACAAGCGATATTTGACCTCAGAAATCAGAAATTATTTATTTGCATAAGATACAGTACAGAGATGTGAATAATGTATATGCATGCAAGCGTGCAAATACATTAGTCAATTAAAATTTAAAAAAGAATTAAAAATTAAATTATCAAAAATAATATAAAATGTCAAATTGAAATAATAGTAAAGTTAACAGAATAGGCATATCACAGTCAAAGAGGCACTATATTACTAAATAAACAATTATTAAAATAAAATTATGTCTAATGCTGGTGTTCGAGATACGCCTTTACGCTGTAAAAACAAACAGTCTAACAAACTGGCTTTTAAGTTTGTCAGACTGCGTTTAAAGGCCTTTCCCTCCAGCAGCTTCAGTTTTTCTAGGAGATGATTATAAATTATAATACACATGTTAAATACATTCCTCTTGTATATCATCTTGTAACTTCGAGGGTGATATAAAAGGTTCATTATTTTTACCCTGGTTTGCCTTTCAAGAATTACGCCACGTGTTTTAAAGTACGAGTGATGTGATCTGACAAAGTTACATATGTCTCTTAGGTATAGGCACGGTAATGGAAGAATTTTCAGTTTTTTGAAAAGAGTTACGCAACTATCGTCCGACCACGAACTACTAATGACCCTGACACACTTTTTTTGTAGTTTAAAAACTCTGTCCACTTCCACTGCGTTTCCCCATAATATCAGCCCATAACCAAGGACAGATGAAACGTATCCATGATACGCGGTTAATGCTACTTCAACTGACATGTGACCCGTTTTTAAATTTTAAAACAAGAGAAAATCACGGGAGGATTCTATATTAAAAAAAAAAATTCAAAATATATTTCGCAAAGTACTTATCCATAGTAATAATTTCTAAATTCATCGTAAATTTTTCTCTATGGAACATGGGCTCTGATACGAATAGAATGAGAAATTTTAACACATAATGAAGGTTTTCGAAAAACTTGGAAAACTACATCTTTAGAATTTTATTTATTTCAGCTCTATTTATAACTTTGGTGGGTTTAATTAAAGAAAGTGATTCGCAAATTACTCCAAAATTAAATCCAGTTACTCCAAGTAAGTCTATTTTTTTAAAACCTAATATATATACGTTAATTTGATGCACAGTTAAATGAAACGAGCAGGTTTATCATTCCTCCTCCTCGCTTTTTCCGGTGTTCTAAAGAGTTTGACACCTAATCTCTGACTAGACCGTACTTAAGAGGCTGACAAGACCTAATTTTGTAGAAATTGATGTTTTTTAAGCAGTTTTTTAAGAAAAACTATTTATTCTGGCACATCAAAAAAAATATGTTAATATTCATCATATTTCAAAGACCATGAACGGACTCGATACATAATTGGACGAAATCGGCTCGATAGAAAATAATTGCAAAGATTGGTCTTAAAATCATCATTAAACGGTTCTATGTCTTTATTTTTGTTACGTATGGGTCTGAAATTAAAAACATGAAGTCAACATATTCATACCTAAACCGCTAATGAGTCATATTTGACAAATAACCCACACTTTTTTTTCATTATTATTATAGTATTTATTTATTATTCTACGCGCAGAGCTTCCGTAAAGAGCGGGATGGTTAATTGGAAACTCGCGCGTGTCAGAGCGGGGCTTTTTTTAGGTCTTGTCAGCCTCTTAAGTACCTACTTATAGTGCATTTCATCTACGACGACGCGCCCCTCGACAGCGAATCGCATACTAATCTATGCGCAATTGTACGGACTGGACAGTGGAGGGGCGCGCCTTAGTGGATGACACGCACTATAATGCTGTGCCGCAACGTACTGAAATGGATCTTGGCTTCTGATATTAAAGACCATCAGGATTCCCTGTTCATAGCTAATTGCGCCCCATATCGCTACCTAGGAAGCCATACAGGACCCTGTTTGACTTTGGCGTCTTCCTTACTTGTCGGTGTGGAGGCGGTACGATATGAGAAAACTGTCAAATGTCAGTGTCGACTGTCAGTCAACTCAGTACTACTTTTTACTGCGCCCCTACATTTAAATGAGTGCTTCCTGACTGGCGCGGGATGCGCGGAAGCGGGACGATATGCGAAGGCAGTACTGGTCCGCTTCTGCGCATAATATTAGTACTGCGCCCCAATGTAATACTGACAGTACTCTGTCAAGTGGAAAACTTTGCGACATCAGTAAGTTTACATCAAAGAAGAAAATTATACATATTATCGATCCCGCCCCGCCAAGACAGTAAGTCGCCTGAGTCCTAAATTAATACAATTTATTTCAGTACCAGCATACTTTCAGTGGTGTAATAAAAGCGAGTGCATAAGCGCACACTCAATTTACAAATTCTACAAAGTGGAAGACCTAATAGCTGTACGGTCTAATACATCGTACGAATTGCACATGGGCCTCTGGAGTACTTATATGATAAAAATCTGGCTATTGCCTAATGCCCGAGTTCCTCAAAGTGAGGAATCCTATTATCGAGTTGGTAGGTTGCCCTATTTACCGACTCAGTTACAGTAAGTCCGAAACTGTAAGGCCAAAATCTGTCAAATGAACGCAAGAAACAATCTACCTTACAGGTAGTAGTCAGTCGTTTTTCCGCTGACAATACTTTTGTCAACATTTGAAATCAAAACATTTTAAAGCTTGCAGGTAAAACCGAGTTAAAAGCAATTATAGTAAAATAATGATTAAATGCTACAAGGGTGTAAACAGTGCGCGCTGTTTTTTTTATTTACATACCTATATAATCATCATCCTCCTAGCGTTTTCCCAGTACAGTTGCATCCTGAAGGATGCCTGGGGTCCGCTACCTAATCCCAAGATTTGGCGTAGGCACTAGTTTTTACGAAAGCGACTGCCATCTGACCTTCCAACCTCAAGGGGAAACTAGACCTTATTGGGATTAGGTTTTGTCAAGTGAGTGGGCAACTTGACTGTTAGAAGTTCTCCAACCGCCCGAAGGCCTCCAACTCGGCTTAACGACTGCTGCCATAGACAGCAACCGGGATCAACGGCTTAACGTGCATTCCAAAGCACGGGAGCGCTCAGTTAGTAACCACTCAAAGCGGTCACCCATCCAAGTCCTGACCGCTGCCCACGTTGCTTAACCTTAGCAAGCGCAAGCGGTTCGCAAGCGCCGCTGGGCCACGAGCGCTCCTTATATACCTATACATACCTATATAATAATTATTTCAATTAATTTATTGGAATTCTCAATCATTTTGTCACAATTTGATTTTTGTAACGCCTCTAAAATTCTTTTTTCAGAATTAATGAAGTACAACCATTTGATTCCGAAAGAAAATAATTGTAAAATAATTTCAAGTGGAAAATCCCCCCACGAGAGAGTGTTTCCTGTTCGCTGGAGCTTTTCTTGGGGTCTCACCGACACTGAATATAGACCATTCTTCATCAGGGTTACAAGAGACAGTAAGGCTTGATATCCTGCCACGCTGACGTTACGATAAATCTGCCACTGACGTCAGCATGGCTGTGCGGTGTCCCATATAGAACATAGTATATTCAGCGTCATGTTATACGATAGTATGTAGCAGCCAAAATGGTCGAATAATTCGGTACACCATATATTTTGTATGGTGTACCGCACTATTTGGCCACTTTAGTTAGGTACTACATACTTTATGACTCTGACTGTACAACCGTACCCTTACCATGAGTTTGCAATGTTTGCATTGCCGTACTCGCTAGCGACTGCGTAAACGATTTAGTATTGCGATTCTTAGTTATATTGCGTAACCGCCAGAGGCGCTGTATTTTAGTCCATACTAAATAGTTTACGCAGTCGCTAGCGAGTACGGTAATGCAAACATTGCAAACTCATGGTAACGGTACAGTTACCTCATTTGGTGCATCTGTATGTAGAAAAACATATATTCAGGTAACTTATTAAAATTAATAACATATTTAAGAGAAAAATGTTTTAAAATAGAAAATACAAACTACCTATATCTATATATAAAAAACCCCACCCAGTTCACCTGCTTGAGGCATGGTCCCGAGCACGCTGGCGGCATTGCCTCTTTGCACCGCCAGACTTAGCCGCTGGGCAAAGAATGAGCCAGCCCTATGGTCGCCTGAGACGCCTATTAATCGTGTCGACACCTCTTTTACAAACTTTTTGGTGTCGGACGACCAAGGACCCAAAGTCTCTACCGCAAGTGCGACGAATTCATAATCATTCGTGAGGAATGCGTACTTGCGGCGTTTGGACATTTGGGCTTGGTCAGCGGCTGTCCCAGGCTTCCGAGCCGACCCTTCAACGTGGGATGGGGCTAGCGTGTCGACGCAGGTTGCGTCCCACGCTAAGGGGCGACCTAGGCACCAGGGTACGAGAGTGCAGCCGTCGGGTCTCTTCCCGTCAGCTGCGGACAGCCCAGAAGGTTCTAATGTGGCAGGGAGTGCTGCAGTGCTCAGTGAACCTGTATGTTACCTACCTCGCCCACTAGATATAATTTTCTACCTCGTTGTCGCCATCTACGAGTACTAACGGCGCTGGCTGTGAGGTCGTTGTCTCGCAGAAAATTCCCGCTTGTACATGCTTTGCACCTCATAAAATCGTTGCTTGAATCAGCGCCAAACTGAAGCTATATGCTAGTAGATGGATATATGTGTGTGATAAATGCCTGAAATTCTGTGAGAAGATGGATGCACGACCTTCTTCTTTGTACTTAATTTGTTAGTTGCTATTTCTGGATTTATTTCACAATGCTGGTAATAGGGTCCCGTTTTACCCTTGGCGTATGGAATCCTAAATAGGTCAAACCAAACTTAAACGGAACGCACTTTCAAAACGTTTACGTTAAGTTAAACAAAATTTGACGTTACCATTAATATTCTGTCAAACGTAATTAATTTTAGAAAAATCATATCTTGTCCAACCCTCTCTTACTTTTACTTTTCTCTGGTTATACTGATTAATGAGTATACATTTTAATTATTTAGAAGAATCGGTATACATTATCGTTGGAGCTGACGACAAAATCATAATGGAAATGAAAGATGGCCAAAATAAACCTGCTATCGATTACATCGCCTTTGAAAGTCCAAAAAAATCCCAAGGCAAAGTAATATTCGGCTGTCCACCTTATAGTGAAACGAAATTCCGTAAGTGCAAGATGTTCTTTATTCTATATTTGGGTCATAAGCACATTTAAGTTCGCGTCTTTCCTGTGGGCATATCAAAAGTTAAGGGCTACAAAGCTTAATTTTGGATTGGACTGGCAACTAGCATGTGTCTCCTTTTCTATAAATCCATGTGTTAAATGTACATGCACATAAGCCGTTAACTTTTTTTTTGTTTTTTCAAGTGTTTATGACCCATTGACTTCTCTAACACTACAATCATAAGGCACCCATTTTAATGTTGGAGTACCTAGGTAAAAAAACTAAAAAATCTGTATGATGAATGATGACATTTAAACGAAGGTGATCGACATATCAAAATTATCAAATCAACATTCAATAAGGTTATTTTCGTTTTTACGTTGTGTTAAAAATACTAAGATTCCATTTAAATGTCGAAAAGTAGTAACTAAAGTAAAATAAATTTTATACAATGATGGTGGCAAACAAGCGTACGGTTCACCTGATGGATATTCATACAAAAATATTTTTTTTTCACCATTTAAAAAAAAACTGTACAAGTACAATGTGCGATATCCGGTGTCGACCTGACAACTTAAGCAGGTATTACACTGTCCTGAATTCAGGACACTTAGAAGGGTTCCGACCTATACGTTAGAGCGAGATGCTTCAACTCCCCTCCACTAGTTAGGACGCCTGATTCAGGACAGTGTAATACCCGCTTTAGACCTACACAGATTGTTCAATGGAACGCCTTAGCGCCTTAGCGGCCTATCCTTCTGTCATTGATTCAAAATAACGTTTATTACTGAATAAACGTTATTTTGAATCAATAGCAGAGGGAGATGCCCGCTAATGGCTAGTTTGGTTTGTGTAAGATCGCCTACTTGTTAGGAAAATCCCAGTTCGTGGACAGGAGACATAAACATTTGAACTTACCACGATCGATACTAACGAAAGCCTCAGATCGCAATAAACATACATATAGATTTAGGTATAAATGTGGTGTTAAATAAAGTGTTTCTATATCTATGTCATATTTATCGCCCTCGCTTTCGGCTCGAGCGTCGAATACCTGCAATCTGAGACATTCTTTGTTCAACCGCCTTTGTTCAACCGTTGTGTAAGCTAATTAATGTACTATCATTAAATGCTTTCATTGCAGTACCATCAAAGCACGTCGCGCCGGTGCTACGTCAATTAGACATGCCAATGTGTCCTATATGCGACCAGTGTCCCATCATCTACCTCCCAGTATGCGCCTCAAATATGAAGACGTACCGCAACGCATGCTTGTTCCAGTGTCAAGTAAATGATACAAATATCAAAATATTAAATAAGGGGATATGCATGCATTGGTTATGGCAGGTGCAATAAAATCGTATTTAATTTGAATTGGCTCTCTATTCCTATTAACATATTTACGACTTGTAAGTATGTTTTATCATCATCATCATCATATCAGCCGAAAGACGTCCACTGCTCATATCCCCGACCACTCGCATCCAGCGAACTCCCGCGACGAATAAGCGTTAGAATGTTGATAAATGAATGTTTATGTTGGCGTAAGAATGTTTATGAAGTTTTAATTTCACTGTGACATTTATATGCCGGCACATTAATATTCGTGTTTCGAAGCTACTATAGCCGAAATAGCAGGTAAGGTATACGATTTTCAGTTTCAAACAATAGGATACTTTTCTTCGAATGCTAGCTTCTGCCCGCGACTTCGTCCGCGAAGTCCGCGTATACTTTAGCTCCCTATTTTTGGGACAAAAAGCACTCTACACTCACGAGCAAAAATTACTTTGTATTGAACTTCCATAGAAAGTGTACCCGTTATTTGTGTATACTAAGTGTACTCATTGTATTCTAAGTTTCGTCATAATCCATTCAGCCGTTTTTACGTGATAAAGTAACGGATATCCAAACATCTATACATACTGTACTGGAACAAGGCACCTGCCTTGTCCATTTCATTGCCTACCTAAAAGAAAGCTTACTCGATTTAAGCTAACGTTGCTAATTAAAATTAGAAGGCGTCAATATTTGGGGCTTTGAAATAAATTATTTATGTTTTTAAGCTTTTCCGACTATCGCTACGTTATGGGGAAAATTAATGCAACAAACAAATAATATTTAAACTAATATATTACAGGTTTAGTTAGTGAGTAACTCATGATTTTCTTGATTTTATTGTTCTGAATATGGGTTAGCCTTCTATCAAATAACTGGTGAATATTAGTATAATATGAGCACATATTAAGTCTCAATCGTTATTTGTAACACAAGGTTTAAAGTTTTAGCTATATAGTTGAAATTATCTTACAAAGAACAAACCTGAAGAGCATAACCTATAAATCAATAAATGTTACTTAAATGTGATTTATCTTAGAGTTATGATATTTCTTTCTAATTGACATGAATAATGGAGTAATGTAGTATACTATAATATATTAGTTATCATTGAAACATCCGTTAAGTAGCGAAATATATACATTGTTGTAAGACTGGATTCAAGGGGAGATATATTGTATTTTTATCAATCAATTTAGGTTGTGGGCCAATTCAGCTACTTTGTTTAGATAAGGGGATGAGGGATGTATTCTAATTCAACTGCAGATTGATTAATTGGTCATTAATTAACCATGTTTCAGTATAATACCATATGGTTAATATTACATATATTAGGCTTGCAATGCTAGGTCAGGTCATTCGTTTAGGGATCAAAGATGCATTTGCTACGTGTCGGACATGGTCATTGCATTCAATTTGGGAATTTGTACTTTAATTATGATAATAATTTTAGGTTAATTTTCTATAATAGTGCATAGTTCGTCATAAATTCGTGATTTTGGAGGTAGTTACATCTACTGAGCCGAGCAGAGCTGACCATTTTACCCGCTAATTTCTTAGCATTTTGTAGGATCTAGACAAAGGATTGTAACAGGTTAGAGTTGGGGGTAATTAGGCTACAAGCAAAATTAAATCTTATTGCAACTGTCATCGTATTTAAAGTCGAATGAAATAAGAAATCGTATGATACTGGGCGATTTGAGCCTATATAAGGCAATGTTCACCCCAGTTCGGCCTCTTTCATCGTACGACAGTCACCGAGGAAACACTAACAACCACCTACATGCAGCACCGTCCAGTATATACCACGTGGTAGCAGCGCTCTTTCATTGTACGACAGCCGCCGAGGAAACACTAAGAAGACTTTCTACGAGCAACGATGTCCAGCACGTGGTAGCAGCGCTTTTTCATCGTACAACAGCCGGTGAGGAAACACCAAGAAGACATTCTACGATCAACGGTGTCCAGTACATACCAGCACGTGGTAACAGGGCTCTTTGGGCATACGACAGTCGGCGAGGAAACACCAAGAAGACATTCTACGGGTAACGTTGTCCATTACCAGCACGTGGCAGCTCAACTAGGCAAGATATACCTAGGGGGGTTTGGTAAGATAGCAAATCATTTAGTCTAAATATGTGATAGACCTTTATATATTTTAGATTAGGGTGTCTAATCATATTTTGTCCCACAGGTTAATATTTTATGGGTGAGTTGTTACTCCTTACTTCTAGTGCTATTTTATTCATGAAATGTTCGGGTATTGATAGCGAGTGTTTAGAGTATTTATGCATACAGTATTTAAAGATTTCTAAACGCTTGTTAACCAATTAAAAGTTAATAATTATCTTCAGTAATTATTCATCGGAAGTATAGATTTCGTCTTATATAATGAATGGGAGATTCTCCTTGGAAATTTAGTGTTAATTACCACTGGTGATCTTGGGCTGGTGAGACTTGGTTTCTTCAATGTACTCTGCGGTTGACGCCAGCAAATAGGGTTTCGCTCGCTAAGAGGTACCCTGCTGGAATAGTGGAGGACACATCAGTGCCAATTTCATGTTACGTGTTAACCAGAGTGTTGCTATTGAGAGCAGGCAATGGTAGACTCGCTCTTGTGGCTTGCCGAAGTTCAACAGCGGTCAATAGTCGTATTGAAGACAGGCAATGACTTTAACAAGCCAGCGGCTTGGTTGTTCAACAGTCTTCAATATATGAGCTCTTGGTTAAGTATTAGGGACAGGCAATGACTAAGCTCTTGTGGCCTGGTTGTTCAACAGTCTCTAATACATAAGCTTATGTTTAATATAAAGATATATCATTTCATTATCCAATAGAGAACTGTTTCATTCATTATTGATTATAATATAGATTTGTTTCTATGTACGCCCATACTGGATATACTATTAGATCACATCAATGACAATTTCATGTTCGAGTTAACCAGAGTGTTGCTATTGAGAGCAGGCAATGGTAGGCTCGCTCTTGTGGCTTGCCGAAGTTCAACAGCGGTCAATAGTCGTATTGAATACAGGCAATGGCGTTAACAAGCCATGCGGTTTGGTTGTTCAACAGTCTTCAATATATGAGCTCTTGGTTAAGTATTGGGGACAGGCAATGACTTTAACAAGCCCAGCAGCTTGGTTGTTCAACAGTCTCCAATACATAAGCTTGTTTAATGTAAAGATATATCAATGAGGAATTCCAGTAAATGTGAAGCAGATGCGTGGTGTATGATTTCCGGTGGTCAGACTTCGGATGCATTGTCGAATATTATAAATGTGTAACCGACTAATAGATGCAAGGAGTTCTGTCGGAAGGGATTATCCACTAAACTTACTGCATTGCGACTCTGGTAATTCTAAATTGAAGATTATTTATTCTAAATTGATGACGATGGGTCGTATTTATTTGTAAATAATACTTCTTTAAAGTTTTAGTAATTAATAAATAATAATAATAAACAACTCTCACACAAATAACTCACTCACTAATAACTGTTTGTAATTGTTTGTTTTTAGCAGATATCCGGATACTTATGTAGGCAACCTAATTTGATATATAAAATATCCTATTATTGAATTATATAATTATTTATATCATCTCTGGGCGGAGTAGTAAGGTTACTATTGGGACTGCAAAAACGTTCAATTTAATTTAATTCCAATTACTCTTATGTGTACTTTTCTGTTCTAGTTCGTCAAACGCTCACCTTTTGAAAGGATTTCTGGGACTACATTTCACAACGCGGGGTCACCACTAGACGTTTACGATCAATTTTGGCCATATCTTACAACGGAGCAAGCTACGTTTCATTTGTATTTTTATACGGCATTTTTAAGTATTATTTTGTAACAAGTAGGTTCAGAGCTAACCTTTTTCGTTCCATTCGCCTTGCTTTTGGGTTAGCAGTCTTAGGAGACAAGGCGGATACCTAATGAATTCTAGTCTTGAATTCATTGGGGTAAATAATCAAAGTTTCTCTAGCTTTCAAATAAAAACAAAACCAAACAATAAATAATATTTTCCTTTTAAACTCTCACTGCTTGTTTAATTTCCTTTTTCCTTTAGCTTTCACCCTTCAGGTAGGGAAAATTTAAGCTTAAGGCTAGGCTTTAGTAGTCGTTTAGGTTTAAATTGCCTTTAGGTAGGGGGTTTTAGTACAATACAAATATCTAAACTTTGTCATTTATAATAATTATAATATTAGTAAGATTAAATGTTGTTTATGAAACCAGCATGTATGTTTGCTATTAATATTATTCACACTCTGTAGACAACAAATTCCTTTTTTAAAGTATAAACACCCGTTGGCGCCATAACTCGCGAAGTTCGCAAACAATTTCCAAGTTCTGGGAAGGGACGGTCACAAATCAAGGTGCGCTGTACAAGGTTGCCGTAAATCGTTTAGCAAACCGCCAACAATTTGCCGAGATAGTTTCGGAGATGACTGGCGCAAGAGGTTAATAGATGAACTCGGGAACTTCAGAGGAGTAGTAACACCAAATGGTATTTTTAAAACACTTCTTAGGCTCTTTAATCTTATTATTTAATATGTCATAAGATAAAAGTTTCAAGTATTAAGAGAAGTAG
Source organism: Cenopis cana (assembly GCA_951800055.1). Classification (NCBI taxonomy): domain Eukaryota; kingdom Metazoa; phylum Arthropoda; class Insecta; order Lepidoptera; family Tortricidae; genus Cenopis; species Cenopis cana. Next base: position 4,728,036 of record OX637473.1, read on the forward strand.
AGCACAGCAAAATGTCATCTTGCTCGAATTTGGAGCAGTCTAACTTAGTGTACCTCCGCCTTGCAGAAGACAACTTACTAATACAGGAATGTAGTGTTGTGTTCCTGGAGGTGAGCAAGGTTGCCAGTAGCTCTAGTATAAGTTTTTTCGAAACATTAACTAATTCGAACGCGTTTGCGTTTTGTCTCAAAATGTATGAAAACGCTCTCACCGAGTTTGAAATACGCGCGTTCATCGGTTAGCAACAAATGTTATACACGCTGTTTTAGTTTCCACTAGTGACTACCAGAGGCGCTGTTCACGTTTTCATACCACTTTCATACATTTTGAGACCAAACGCAAACGAGTTCGAATTAGTTAATGTTTCGAAAAAACTTATACTAGAGCTACAGAGCTCCCGAGGATGCACTGTGTTAAGAGTGAGGGACCTAAATTTGTCCCTTCTGCTGTCAACACAGTGAATTCTCAAATTTTATAATGGGTCGGCAACGCGCAGGTGGCTCCTTTGGAATTGCGAGTATCTATAGACTGCGGTGTCCGCTCACCATCAGGTGGACCGTAAGAGTGTTTGCCACCGTTGTTATAAAAAAAAATGTTCATTAACTTCACCTGTATAAAATCTTGAATTACAGGCGCTATTCCTACTCCAATACTAAGTGAATTAAGACAGTTGACAGCGACCAATACAATAAACAGTGAGCGCTAACCTCGAAGCAATATCCTCGTGAACTGAATCCGACCACATTTAATTACGGCCAACACGGACACAACTGGAAATAATAACGCAAATCCATGGGTTGACTCGTTGCTAGGGGCTCGTGGGGCAAACCACGGGCGTTTTAACTTTGCACTACGAAAGGGTTTAAGTTAAAATAAAAAAATCTTTTGTGTAGTTTTAATTTTTCTTTTCCGGTTTTTTATCGGTATGCTATCAGTAGAATTACGATTAATAACGGGAAATACATGGTTTGTTACATATACAAATATACATGGTAAATATCCCGTTATTAATCGTAATTCTAATGCATGTAAATGACGACGAGCTTAAAATCTTATATTATGCTATCAGTAATCTATCATGCTTCAGAGTCAAGCCACCTTTTTTACACGACTGCCCAAAAAAAATGTTTTCAGGTTTCATGTATGCATGTATTTATGTATGTGAACTTTTTTTGTTCCTTCAGAACTTCAGAACTTCTCAACCCCTTAACCGATTTAGATGTGTGAGGTATCGTTGGAATCCATACGTCATCCCGGGTGACATAGGATATGTGACGTTGCAATAAAAACAATAAGGAGGACTGTTCACTCCATTTTGTGTTCCAAAAAAATTTTTTTTTATCTTAGCAAGTGAGGTATCAAAATGAAGCATTTGAAGAGATGATTCCAAAAATATATATAATGTATGTGTTTTAAGCAAAAAAAGTTCGAAATAAAATAATAATTATAAAAATTAAAAACACGACTGCATTAAAAAAATAAAAACAAGTTTCATAATAAAGAACTCAAGGAAATATATTATGTTTGCAGTCGGGGGACCTGCTACATACAAATAAAACCAAAATATTAGGTCCCCCTACTGCAAACGAAATACGTATATTTCCTTGAGTTCTTTATTATGAAACTTGTTTTTATTTTTTTAATGCAGTCGTGTTTTTAATTTTTATAATTATTATTACACTGGGGGATGCTTTGACGCCAGTCCACCCGGTCGAACATGACCGGCGAGTGTGTGGGACTGCCGGACAGAGAAGCGACACTAACAAACTTAACTACAATGGCTCACCAACCCAAAGTGAGTCTTGGCCGCCCACACGTTTTTTCGCCACTTTCCATTCCATTCGCTATTTGCAGATCGCGCAGGTCTGATTCGACGGCGTCACTCCATCGAAGGGACACTGAAATCAGCTAAAACAAACTCTTAAGAGGATTGTGTAGCAAATTTTTTCCTTATAAATTTGCTTCGGGCGCCAACGTTTTCCACCCCCTAAACCTGAACCGATTTGCATGATTTTTGGAAATGATGTAAGTATTATTAAATACTAGGTTTATACGTTTCGATTTTTTGGAAATATTGCATATAATTGAAAACATGAAGCCTTAAAGTTTCGATTTTTTGATACGAAAACTTTGTCCTAGGTTTTTGTTATTGTTTCATAAACTAGATAGAATTGCGGAAAAAGCAAAACGTATAAACCTAGCTAAGGATGTGAGGAATCTATCAAGGTCAAAATTGTCTCATTTGATGAAGGTTTAAGGGGTGGAAAGCGTTGGCGCCCGAAGCACTAATTCTGCTTGAAATTACTACTGTATCTATCGCACGCAAGAATATTCCGGAATGCCTGTTCTCGCTCGCACGATAGGTTCACAATAGTTCTCTTCAGAAAATCGTGGCGACGCGACGTCAGTATGCTCTCAGGGAAGCCGTAAATACCGCAAATCAGATGCGCTCCACCCAGTCAGAAAGCAACCTGACTGCGCGCGGGTTATCAATTGCATTGATCTTGTTAGACAAAGAATCTTCTATTTTATACGTAAGCGATATTAATTATTCTGTGTTAATAGTCGCCCTATAAATTATTCGCATCCAACCATTTATTACTTGCACCACATCCATAAGCCTTAGAGGGTTGCATCGCAGAGATCAGTCGAGTAACCTCATTTGGTTTGTTACGTAATAACTCCATGTTACACAACAGTCCTAAAGTCCTTTATGACGACTGACTTCATCTTTATCGCACCAATTAGGATTGTTATTTTTTTTTAAAGGTGCTAATTCGAAATCCATTGCGAGATATGAGATTTTCAACTAATTTCAGGCAATTACTTCGACAAAATAATCAATGATTGGAGATATTTCAATACATATACGTTTGACCTTTGTTTGACTTTTCTCGAATCGTCTTTGGCTGAATATGGACAATCTACGCGGTCATTAAAATTGTTTGGATCTGTGGTGGTGTTTAACCGTCACTGTTACTTCCTTCACTTATAAATTAATGTTAGTAGAGGAGGAACAGAATTGGAAAAGGCGTCTCTAAACAATGCAAGCGGCAAATCATGTAACAGTTGAGGTGACAACGTTATCAGAGGGGTTGGACCCTGCAGAATACGAATCTGCCTGTCGCCATCTCGAAATTTGAGCCGGAAGTACGGTATTCCGGAAAAGGTGCAGCCCATACAAAAAAATTCGTAGTACATTTAGTAAATTGTTGCTCTGGTACTCTAAAAGAGGTCCGATTGATATGGTTTTTTAGTATGTTGTGAAGGACAATATTAGCCATGGTAACCTAAAAATTTCGGCCCTCCAGCTCCATAACTTTGGCCGCCATCTTGGAAATAGTGTCACTTTTTTCAGTTCTTTGCTTTTACTGTCGTCAAAGTTCATTCCAGTGCTAAACATAGTTCTGCAATATTGTAGAATACAAAATTTGCTAAAACTTTTGGGTACAAAGATTTTTTCCATGACCCCTAGAGACGAAGATATGATAAGATATATCATTAAAAATTGGCACTTTTTTCTAGTTTTCCACTCATGTTTACATTTTAAGTGCATTTTAGCGCTAACTATAGTTCGGCAATATTGTAGATCACGAAATTTGCTACAACTTTTGTATTGATATATGTTTTCCACGACCATTAGGAAAAAAGATATGAAGTCATCTATGGAGTACCACCGTCGAAATATGCTACTTTTGCAGTTTTCTTCTCATATTTAGGTTTGAGTGCAATTAATCGCAATCTGTAGGGGATCTATGATGGTCGAGTGATAGCGGGATAGACGACAAGATAAAGCATCAGTCACTTTCCGATCTATACCACTTCAATCCCTCAAAAGACAAAATCGTCTGTTTCCACGATACCTAGTAAGATCGTAGGTACTTTGAATTTGCATATAATTTTGTCTTCTGTAATATTACAGACCTATAACTTGAGCTAAAATACACTAAAACGCAAATGTGGGAAGAAAACTGGAAAAAGAAGCAAATATCGACGGTAGTACTCCATAGATGACTTCGTATCTTCTTTCCTGATGATCGTGGAAAAAATATTTCAATAAAAGAGTTGTAGCACATTTTGTGATCTACAATGTTGCAGAACTATATTTAGCGCTAAAATGCACTTAAAACGCAAATATGGGAGGAATACTAAAAAAAATTGCAGTTTTAAAAATATCTCCTGTCATACCTTCGTCCTTAGGGGTAATACAAAAAAACTTTGTAGCCAAAAGTTTTAGAAAATTTTGTCTTCTACAATATTGCCAAACCATGTTTAGCACTAAAATGAACTTTAGCGACAGGACAAGGAAAAGACTGAAAAAGTGACAGATTTTCCAAGATGGCGGAGAAAGATATGGAGCTGGAGGGTCGAAAATTTCGGGATACAATGACAAATATTGTCTTTTACGGCATATCAAAAACCTATAACAATCGGACCATATTTAGGGTACCGGAACCATGATTTACCAAATGTACAACGAAAAAATTTGTATGGGCTGCACATTACCCGGTATAACATACTTCCGGCTCAAATTTGGGGATGGAGACAGGCAGAACCGTATTCTGCAGGGTCTAAGCCCTCTTATAACGTTGTCACCCCAACTGTTACACGACTTGCTTCTTGCATGCTACTTCTTCAAAAATGGGCCTACTCTATAGGTTACGTCCGTTGTTTTCGATTTGTTTAAGTCGTCTAATCACTTAAAATATGGAAAAATATATGAAATGTTTTGTTCCTCCGTGTGAAAATGATTAAAAAATTGCTCTTAATTTATCTAACTGACATTGACAACTATTTTTGTGTCTTTATTGTGCTTGGCTTGTGCTTTTTATCGATTCAGCTACTGAGATCTAACTTACGAGGAGTCGTATCTTATATTTTTAATAATTTAAAAAAATAAACAGATCCATGAATTGCTAAGCCTGGCCGCACACGCACGGTTTTCCGATACGGTTTCAGAGAGAGGGGAGTTGAAGCATCTCGCTCTAAGAGCGAGAGGCTTCAACTCCCCTCCCCTCCGTTTCCGTTCGGAATTCCGTGCGTCTACGGCCAGGGGGCCAGGCTTAAATATTCAAATTGGTTTCTTAAAATACTCTATATTTTCGAAAAAAAAATTAAAAATGGGGGGTTAAAAATAATGAACAATCCTAATTCTAAGTTCGTGTCTCGTGTATTTTTAACTTCTACGTTCATGCAGGCGGAACGGCAGTTTTATTTATTAAAGCCGTGTCAGGCGGCATGGTGCGTAACGTGGCCCACAAAATAAATAGTCTTGCCGGAAGACCTGCTGACTCTTAAGGCGATATATCAATTGAAAGAGACACCCTTATGTTTTTCGCTCACGACAAAAGGGGATGCAATACTCTTCGAGAATGGCTTTTTTAGACTAATCTCGATAAATATCTAACTGTGTGCAGGTTCATTAAATTTCCTCTTAACAGAGTTTAGATGAGGTAAAATACCATCATATTAACTTTATCGTGTAAAAAAAGGAAAATGTAGACGCTACTTTGGTTTTCTTTTTTATCGAGAAAATTTTAAGCAATCATGTTTCGGCTATGTCAGAAAGACAATCATATAGTCAAGAATCATATATCTGAAAATCAGTCCTTATATTTAAATCATTTATTTCAAGTATCATAGACCTTTTAAAAAACATGTGTACAGTAATTGAACTTACGTAGATCAAAATAAATTTATACAATGTTTCTCGTTTTTCGTTTTTCATTTCAGCAGCGACCATTTTAGTTGCTCCTTAGCTGATTGTAAAACTTTTGCTGCTCTGGCGTTGGCGTTTAGAGGATCCGGTCTTCATAGGATTCCTGCTCCATCTTCACATCCAAATGGTCTTATATGTCTTCTCGAGCCTCTCACCCTTATTGAGACCGCTCTTATAATTGAAATCTGTACTTTTACTTTCAACCAATACATTACTTGTGAATATGCATTTCCCCATTTCGTATTTAATTTTGATGCGGTTTTTTTTATAAAGTTGTTATATTCTGTCCCTAATGCTCCATCGCATGAGATGACAAGTGGAGTAAAGGAGGCTCTTAAATCTTCTGCTGCTCGGTCATATTTGGTGTGTTTCTCTCGGCTATGTCTCTGTGCTGTTTGTTGCCATGTGAGGTTGCTGTAAGAAGAAGCGTCGGCATTTATTATGCGAACATCGAAGAACGCTTTCCTTGCAGGTTCCCAAACACTGTTTAGTAACAGGTCTCCTATGAGGGCCGGTTGAGTATTACTTGCGTCACGCATTATGGGTTCTGTTGTACCTGTTCCCCAGGCTAGTTCAGCCCATTGTTTACAGTCATCTCTATGTTGATCATGACCTTGTTTTATTAGACCACCTTTTTTGCAATTTAGTGCGTGGTTTAGATCGAAGTTATTCTCTCCGCAACCATCGCAGGCTTGAGGGAGGCTGGTAGGTTCATGAGCATATCGAATGGCTAGGGCATCCTTAAACTGAGTGGCTGTGAGATCGGTATTATTGGCGGTAGTAGGGATAATTGTCAGCCATTGTGACGAATTCGTCTCAATGACTCTTTGAACACATCTTTTCATTTTATCTGGTAGTTTAGATATTATGTCTTTGCTGGTTTCGATGTTGTCTCGCCAATTTTTCTTTTTTTATAGTTTCTGTAGCATGAATTTGGTGTGCCAGTAGGTCTAGGTTTTCAGCATTTTTGATAGCGTTAATTAGTAACCTGTTTGATTCTAATGATGCTTTGTAGCATTCTTTATTTTTATCTGGATCATTAATGCCGAGGCCGCCGAGTTTCACTGGTAGAAAGAACAGTTCATGCTCAAGTGAGGTTATTTCTCTGTCTAAAATATATGGTGTTAGTGATGTTATGATTGTTTGTTTTAAGGAATAGAATTCTTCATGAGCTTTATCCATTACTGTTTGTAAGTATCTCCACTCACATTGTAGTGACTTTGTAAAGGCTGTATGTACAAGTTGTGGATGCTTTTTGCTGGCTTTTGATAAATGTGTAATACAATTTGTCCATTCATTAACTTTTCCTTTGATGTATTCCATTTTCCCATCCTCATCGCCTATGACACCACCCAGAAATCGGTGAGAGAGTACAGTCTTCACGCCTAGATCCCCAAAGAGTCTCTTAGCCTCTTCACTCGAATTATTTTTAACTATAATATAGCTTTTTGAAGGTTCCGGGAAGTAGCCATATTTTGGCCCTTGTTCTATCAGTTTCTTTAACCAGCCCTTTATATTAGTTAGTTTACCAAAACAAGCTGAGTCATCGGCGTACCAATTTTGTATGTATTTTCCAGGGTCTTTGCAACTTTGTATTAGTGGTAAAATCCCAACTGCATACATTAACATTGCCAATGGGTCACCTTGTGTGGTTCCTTCCTTGCTTAAAATGAAATCATTGGAGCCCGATAAACAAATGACTGCATATCCTCTGTAAGTGTTGAAAAGAAATATTGCACAACGTGGCCAGTATATTCTAGCATTCCAAAGAGCGATAGGACGGCTCAGTGCATTGAAGGCGTTTGCTGCATCTATTAAAAGGAGGCCTTCATCATCTTCACCTTCGTTAAAACATTTGGTCATAGCATGGATTCCTCCCTCAATGCCTGATTTTATACCCGCACAGAGCTGATCGGATCCGCACGCTTGTTGAACGTCTAGCCCTGTTGCGGTGGCCATGGCTTTAGCAATGATGCGTTGTAATATTTCGCCGATGCCGATTGGGCGAACACCTGGGCATTTATTCAGTGCTATCCCTCTTCTTGCTAGTAAAGTTCTACCAGTCCTTATTGTTTCCTCGTCTGGGCAGAACAGCGTTTCAAAGTTTCTAAATTTCTCGTTGTAGCGCCTGAAGTCAGCATTATGCTGGGAACTGCCTACTGATATAGTTTTAAGTCTTGCATAATTTTATTTTATAAGTTTTTGTTTCAACAGTGTTTTGTCACGAATCAATTATAAATTATTTTCATAGCGTTGTCGGTACCGTTAATAAGCGTCTCAGGTGACCACAGCGCTGACTCCTCCTTTATAGAGCTGCTATGTTTGGCGGTGCAGAGAGGAAATGCCGCCAGCGTCCTAGGGAACATGCCTAAAGCGGGTGAACTAGGATACATTTTATTTATTTATGAGAGTGTATAATTCTAGTTTGTAATATCTAATTTATTTTATTATTGTGATAATTATATTCTTTCCAAAACTGGTATAGTAGCTGTGGGTTTAAAGGCAGCAAGGCTGCAGTGAGATTGGGCTGAGAATGGCTGCCGAATGCATATGTGCCAAAGTAGCCAGCGATTTGATCCCACAGGATGGCTACCGAGACCGAGGCAGAGGTAGACGTAGTGGCGGGACGACCTTGATACATTTTATACGGACTGGCCGGAGCTGGCACACGACCGAGACAAGTGGCGACAAAGAGGGGAGGCCATTGCAGTGGGATCTATAAAAAAATTGTCAACGTTAAAATTTTTGGGTGGTGCTAAAAGTGCAACAAAAAAAACTGGCAACCGTGTCTTCTCGAAGATCTCACGGTTCAAAATAATGGCCGTACGATAAAAAAAAACGAATATCCATTGTTAAATATCGGATATTTCGTACTGTTAGAACTGAAACCACTTAAATACACACTTAATTTTAATTAACCTAAGGACACGACCTTCGCAATACAATTGGAGGATTAACGCGGATTGGCTTGTCACGCGATCGCGGTACGGGAGCAACTGAGGAATCGTCTGGCCTTGATTACGGAGCTAGGGTCGGTTGGAAGGTATTAATTGCCTGATGGGGTTGTTTAGTCAGCCAAAAGGCATACAAGGTGGAGGTTATAACAGTACGTAAATTTTATGGAGGGTTTCGACTCCGCGACCTCCAGCCAGAAGGAAAGTCGCGTACCTATCTTACCACTCGGCTACATTGACAGTAATGACATATTATAAAGCTCTTCATGTACTGTCATTACTCTCGTCGTTGTCGACGTTGGTCTTAAACTAAGTAACAATTTAAAAGAAGATATTGCACTGGTAACGAAAATTTATTGGAGATATTTTAGGGTTCAATACTTTTCGGTTCCACATGCAATTTCGGCTCAGCAGAGCGTGTCGTCCCATATATTTATTAGTTTTAAAAGTTCAGCTGCACGTAATAATATGTACATGATAAGGTATGTTGTGACATGACTTTGATATTACCTTTACAAGCTGTCGAGGCAAGGGGGAGGGGGTGGATAGAATTGAAATTGTATTCAATGTGCAATTTAAAGCAATTGAAATGTTTTGTCAAATCTGCTATAGGTATATGTAATTTCTCGGCTAGGTCCTAACGTAATTACGCCTATGTGACACAATGTTTGTGTACCTATCGTGCGCCGCGGGATTGGGATTTTCGGAATATTCTGTCTGTTTCGCGCATCGTACAGCTCCGCCGCGCGCTTATGTCACGGATACTACACACGCGCAGCGCTCATCACGCACACACACATGGGCGATTTTCTTTTTACCGCGTAGTTGGTGTACGAGTATATGGCATGTAGTACACGTGAAGAAAAAATACTTGTAGTAGTATTTTACTGATCAAGTTGAAGTAGGTAGCAACCCTGTGTTGATCCCCATCTCATACACGGCACACAGCGCGCACCACGCGACGCGTGTTTGTGGCGTGCGCCAGCAGTGGCGCAGGATGGCGCGCGAAAGGCGAGAATCGCTGGCCACACACCGACACACCGGGCCGGCCGCCTACATAAGGAAGCGCGCGGTCGCGGAGCTTCAGTTCTTGTTCCGACCCTAGATAAGCGTGTAATGACTGGAAATAGATAGCTAACTTCACGCATATTGTGATCCCGACTGAAGCGCCACCAAGTGCCAAAGTTAGTAACTATTATCTTGGATACACGTGAAAAAACATACAAAAAGTTCATCCGCCGCTGGCGATGGAACCCGGGTACATTGACTCTAAAGGCAGTACCACAGGGCCACGTGTGTGATGCTAGAAGGCATCGAATTTTTGAATACCTTTTTAACAGGCCACATTTAGAGGACAATTCGTGCAAGTTTCATAACTTGAGGAATAGGTGGCACTATTATTAATTCCATCAGCTTTCTTCTAAGATAGACAACCATGGTTCCGACTCCGTGGGAGGAACAAGGGCTGACCAAGCATAGCGCGCGGCGTGTCTTCTCTCGCGTACGTGCCTAGGTACCCTAGGGGAACTTCAGGGCCGCGTGTCGGTCTGCCTACTACGGGCGGATATCGCGTATTTGGACCATTTTACGACTTTTTTTTTTTTTGATAAAATCGGGTTTTTTTCTACTCAGAATCGAAACCACTTTCGAATGATAAAGGGGGAAAAAAGTGTCCCAAGATTTTTTTATTCCATTCCGTTACCGTTTTCATACTAATCTTGTAATGCTAGTATGGTGGTAACGGAATGGAAAAACTGGAAATTGTATGAAAATTTTGGGACACTTTTTTTCTCCTATTATATTCGAAAGTGCTTTCGATTCTGAATGGAAAATTACAAATTAAAAAAAAGTCGAGTGTACAACTTTCCGTAAAATGGCCCAGTTAGTCCTGAGGTTCAATCCTTCCTACCCTTTCCCGATCACCCCGGCCTGTTCAGCGCGCGCACTGCAGGGTTCCCCCTGTTCTCCGGAGGACAATCCACTACCCCTTCCACTTAGCGTTACCTCGTCAGCGCAACGTCCCACGGGACCCGGACTCCGGGTGGCTATCCGTAGTGCCCATAGTAATATTTAGATAAGGTTTGTTTTATTATCAATAAAAGGGTCGTAAGAACCCATTTCGTCAGAACGTCAATCTGTGTTTGGTATCTAAACCCTGTGTCCAACCCTACTAACCCTAAGCTAGCTAGGAAACCTTCTCGACGCCCTTAAGGCAGAAGTATTATGTGTGGCCCGCCCTCAGCGACGGACATTACAACCCTCATGAAGCCTAAGTATCAATTAACCTTATAATGCATGACTTTTTTATTTGCGATTAAAAATTATATTAGGTAATTACCATTAATTTTACATGTTCAACAAAAAACTTACTAGCCGTCGATTTATTTACAACAACGATTCCTTAATCATCACTTCTTTTAAAATAAATGGCTTTCCATCAAATTTATGATGATTTAGCCAACCACGTGTTCAAAGACGTTGTTCGGTAACGACGCCATGACAGGCAACAAAGAAAGTGTACGGTAGTGGATTCCGCTTGTCGTCACTCCGGGCGCGTGCGCTCATCAACGCGGCGACGAGCCAAATCCCGATTCCTTAATCAAATAAATTATTTTATTTCGAAAAAATCAGATACTTAGATTTTTTTCTTACAAATAATAATCTTAAAATATACATCAATACTATATTTTAAGATGTAAATTGTAAACGTCCCAGTGCTCGAAACTAAAAATTAATTATGTAACAAGCATATATAAATAAATATATAACCAGCATTTGAACAATACCTGCTTGTTTTTTAATACCACAATGATTGGAAACAAACATACGAGCAACGACTTGCCTGAAGGTAAGCAAACACTGCAGGCTATGGACGCCTGCGACTCCAAACGAACTAGAAGCAAGTTGCCGAGTTATGCTGATGAATTTGTTCTGTTGACAGTTAGAGACATGTGAGATCTTATACTCCTAGTACAGCGCATCCTTTGGACTCTCGGGAGCTTTGGAATTTTCTCGCGATTAGAAATACAACACCACATAGTACGTGCAGAATGGATATGGAAAAAATTTGCTACACAATCCTCTTAAATCAATAGCGTAACTACGTAGTTCTTCGGATAAAAGAAGAAGAAACATTTAATCACAAGCCACAGGAGACACACATCTATAACAAAAATGGTAACAGGAAAAAAACGGGTTGCACTCCGGGAGTGCCGGCAGAAGTGAAAACACAATGACATGATAAAGAAGTTTTCACTTAACACATTTTTGATAACAACGCCACCTACGAGCAATACAAGGCACTAAGTATACAGAACGCTGCTCCACAGCTATCGGTTGTAACATAAGATAACCTGCACTGTGAGAAACACTGGCAGTGATCTTCTTTACAAAAAAACGCTAGCAGATTTTGGGTTGTAGAAGTGCAATAACTCCTTGCAAAATTAAGTTCATTTAGCTGTTAAATACCTACGGTTACGGACCATATTTGCTTATGACGGTTGTCCTGTATAACATGGGAAAAGTTTTCCTTGATTTGTGGGTTTTCTAGTCGGAAATTTTTTTTTGGTCCCATACAAGCTTTTGATCCTGAATAGGAATGGGATCGATAGGCATCAAAAAAAAGTTTGTCAAAAATGACCTTTTTCTCGCACCCTGTATGTTTTTCCAAAATCTGAAAACGCCATTTTTCATTAATTCAAAATCAAAGGAAGGTCTTATAAAACCATTATCACGTAGCAGCACGGGATCTGGTAGCTGCCCTCACTGACCCAAAAAGAAAATCCATCCTGTATATTAAATATGTTGTACTTTAACGGGTTTAAAGATGTTTGTTCATATATCCATTGTTGTATAAATAAATTTAAGTAAGTTAGAATGTATATTTCATTCGTGAAAATAAATATGCGTACAGTAGAAGCAAACTACGATCACGAAAGTTTAGAAGTATCTGACTTCCGCGAAAATTGGACACATATCCCTGGGTGTTCTATTTCAACATCGGTGTCATTTGTAAGGGCACAATACATCACACAAGAGTTATAATACCACTCTCCATTCGTCGCACACACCGGCTCATACACCTTCTTGCACATCGTACAGTTCTCCACAAAGTGGTCAATAGTGCTGAATGGAGGAGTAGGATGCACGCATTTTCCTTCGTGCACGGCCTTAACAAGGCTCCCATTGCATATCATTGCGCACCGATTGTGATACGTTTTGCCATCTGTACCGCATACTAGATCGAGTCCGGCATACGACATATCGCATCTGTTACAATCAATAAAATTTTCTTGTGTTCCGTTAGTAGTAGCGTCCGGGAAGAAGTCTAATGGTCTGCATACACCGTTGTAAAGGATGTTAATGCGACTATCGCCAACCTCGCAAGCCATGAAACAGCGGTTATGGTACCATTTCCCGTTGGAGGCACAGACTGGTTCGTATATTCGGAGACACATTGTGCAGTTTTCTAATAGGTTCGTACCAGCCGCATCCTCTTTCGAACCAGCCGCCGTAATTTCTTCAGCTCTGAAAAATATTGTTTCGGTGGATTCTATAATATTTTTATATTTGCATATACTACAAGACCAAATTTGGTTCACCAATTTTGCAATAACTTACACAGTGTTTTGTAATTGTAATGAGGACGGCGATGATGATGACGAGGTGGGCTAATGACCTGGTTATAGTCGCGGGGTCCGCTGAATGCGGGCAGCCCATGGCCGATCGTTGTGGTATGCTCTGGGGGAGATGTCCGGCATTGGACGTGTTTCAGCTGATGATATTACTTTAGTTTATCTTTGTATTTTTGAGGCTTGAAATATTTTGTAGAAGGCATTAACGCTGCCAACGCAAACTACAAATTTCTAAATAAAGGAAAAATTAATAAGGCAGGAATCCTGCTCGGAGCCTTTTTTAAATTAATTTGATTTATTTATTTAGGAAAACTGTCATCCTGGTGATAAAATTGGTCGCCAATCGCCAGAGCTCCCTGCAATACATTTTATAGATGGAGAAGTACGTTCCTAACCAGACCTAACAATGGCATGTTATCAATTAAAAATGATTGATGCAAATAAATAAATAAATATAAAATAAAATAATTCTTTATTCAGGTAATAATCCCATCAACTTTACAAACATGTTCAAAATTTTGAAATGAAAATTAAAATGGTAATTAATTAAATGAATAGTAGAAATTCAAATTGCTTAAATCTAACAAGTACCTACAAAGCAGGTAAGTCAGTATCTATTTAATTACTACGTCGTCCGGACAAAAATGCGAATTCTCGAGAGCAGCTACACATCTATCACAACCCTGAAATATAGTTGCATCTGTATTGATTCTGTATCACTTGTATTATAAAAGTAAGCATAGAAGATCACATGCTGTAAAACGTAAATCGTTATAATTATGAGACTGAAAGCGTGAGTTTCTCGTCAACGTACTTCCTGGCTTACCACAATAATATGTTTTGGTTATCTCTATACAGAGTATAAATCAACGAAAGGTTACTTGTTGACTTCATCTAGATCATCAAAGTATAGGAAGCGTCGTGGCAAATACCTAAGTGCTTGATGATGACTTCATTTAATAAATACTTCCGGTTACGGACCATATTTGCTTATGTCGGTTGTTATAATATCATATCATATTTATTGGTCATATAAAAAATTACATGTCAATTTATACATTACATAGGAAAAACACACAGCATTTGTCTTATCCACGCGTACTATAAATTACTACAAAATAATTCTTTATTATCATAAAACGCCTGCTCGATTTAAGCCATTTTTTCAGTTTCGTCTTAAATAACGACGCGGTTTGAGCAGCAAAACTATTTGGCCTGGGAGATGATTATAGATTTTGCGACCCATGATGTGTGCAAGTTTTTTGATTTGGCGAGTCTGTGCGGTATGAGGTATGAGTGGTTGTTTTCCGGCGTGAGTGCTGCGGGTTATATACCTACGTGGAGCTTCTTTCACACTAGGAGCTGATTCTATTTCATCTCGTGTTGTCACAGCCAGTTGCAATATCAGAAGTGAAGGCGGCGTTAGAATTCCTAAGGCCTTAAATAGCGGTTTCGCGGAGACTGTTTGCGAGACGTGCGCTATAGCACGTACTGCACGCTTCTGGAGACGAAATACTCTCTCCCACTCCGCAGCACCCGCCCATAGTTCTACTCCGTACTGCAGGTTCGCATGTACTGATGCGAAATAACAGGCGCGTGCCGTTTCCGTCAGAAGTATGCGTGCCAATCGTTTTATGGCGAAACATGCCGTAGCGAGTTTACTGCACACCTTGTCAATATGAGAACTGCAGGTCAGTCTACTGTGTAGCTCAAACACAAAAAATGTTGCGTTGGTGATTTGTTGGATGATGTCGCCCTTGGCTTACACTGTCAGCGATCTCATTTGGCGACCAAAGAGGTCAAAATTAATGAGGTGAGTTTTTTGGGTGTTTAAAATAAGACCGTTGTTACCAAACCAGTCTGATATATTGTTCTAGCAGCGACATTTAACCTGTTCTCAAGCTCTTCGTATGTCAAGGCGCGCACAACAACCGCAACATCGTCAGCGTAGATGAACGTTTCTCCACTGCTGATGGCATTTGGCAGGTCGTTCAATAACAGAGAGAACAGGATATTCGACACTGACGAGCCCTGTGCGACGCCCATACTTGTGATCGCTGCTTCAGATCGTACGCGACCACTGTCAGCAACAACAACCTGTTTCCTGTTCCGCAGCAGGTCCGTCATCAGCGCCAACGCGGGACCCTCTAAGCCATAGTGCCGTAGTTTGTTGGTCAGGAGGTTATGATCCGCAACGTCGAATGCTTTAGACAAGCCACAGCAGAGTACTGCGACTTGGTTCTTAAGCTCGCGGGCCTCCAGTATCTGACGAACGACAGCTCGAGTTAGTGTCGTCGTTGACCGCCCTTTCCGATACGCGTATTGTCTATTTGACAGTGCGTTGGTCGTGGTAAAAAAGTCGGTTAACCTAGAACTTATGCCGTACTCAAATATTTTGGCGATCACTGGGATAATCGCTACGGGTCTATATGCGTCAATATCAATCCTCTTTCCCTTCCCTTTGTATAGTAGAGGATACGGCTCTCCTTAAGTGGATCAGGAAAAACGCCCTCGCGCAGGCATTCGTTGTAGGCGATAGCGAGTATTGGAGCTATTTCAGCTGCGACCGCGTGGATGAGCGTTACTGAGATGTCGAAAATGTCCCGAGTTGGTTTCTTAGCTAACCGTGAATTGATTATGCGGAACACCTCGTCCGGAGTGAACGGTGTTGGACTGACGCAGCGGTCGGCGAGCGGGCAAGCGGGGCGCAACGCGTCGAGCGCGCGCGGCACATCAGCGGGCGCCGCACCGCACGCCGCAGCCGCTCCGGCAAACCTATCATTCATCGCATCATCGGCTGCAGCTTTCTTCGTTTTGAAAGTGTTTCCGTCCGAGTCTAAGACCAGGTCCGTATAATCCACGTGGTCACAATGGTCTTTCCCTCTTTCTCGGTTTATTACCGACCACATCGTCCTAACTGTGTTAGCGCTATTGGTAATACAGTTGGAGTAAACGCGGGATTTTTTTGAATTTAGCAGACAATTATACTTTAGGTTCATAATATTGTATATTAGACTTGAAAGATGTGCGTTATCCAGTAATCGTTTTCCTAGATCTTTAAGGTCAAACAGTAACGTTTTGAGGTTCTTAATATCGCTAGTTACCCACGATTCCCTTTTTTGTTATTTATTTTTCTAATCGGAAAGCAATAATATTAAATATGTTGTAATTTAACGGGTTTAAAGATGTTTGTTCATATATCCATAGCATAGGGGAAGGTTGCTATCATTGGACCGGCGCTTTGATTGGACCACCTAAATATTTTAAAATCTGCGCATACTAAGAGACAACCAAGGTACAAAGTGTCCTTGGGATACCCGGCCGGCCCCACGGAAACATCAGTCGCGCCGCACTTCTCCGCGACGAGTGACGTGAGCAAGTGTGTTTCGAGCGCAGGCGATCTAAAAATTACGCGAAGGAAAACTCGTATAAGTATGATTTTATTTGCATTTGTTTAAGTGTACTGCCGTGTAATGGTTAGAAATGTATTAATGATCATATTTATAACAAGAGTTTCTGGCCACTAATATTCATTATTTTTTAATTATTTTTTTGTGACTTGATACCTAGTTGCTATCAATGGACCACATGTAGGTGCAATCATTGGACCGGTCCAATCATGGCAACTATTTTTTCGATTTTAAATACTTTACCCATACGCAAATACAGATATTAAATATACAGTAAACGCATATTAAAATGTTGATTACTGTTATTATTTTTATAAAAAAACACAAATCATTAAAATAATAAAAAAAATATTAAAATTTCGATTTCCATTATTTGTCTCCTTGATTGGTATAAAATTCCTAAGTCCATTGATGGCGACTCAGTGGTTCAATCAAGGTGACCATGGTCCAAAGAAGGCAACAGCCTGAGAAACCCTTTTCACGTTTTTTCTCCAAGATTATTATACCTTATTGTGTTGTGATTAAGGTAATGAATAAATATGTTTCAAAAGTTAAAAATTTTCAAACTTGTTTTAGTTTCTTACATAAATTTTGTACATTATAAGGCAGCCTTCCTCTAAATTACAGGTACCTATTTATTGTTGTATAAATAAATATAAGTAAGTTAAAATATATATTTCATTCCTGAAAATAAATATGCGTACAGTAGAAGCAAACCCCGATCACGAAAGTTTAGAGTTATCTGACTTCCGCGAAAATTGGACACATATCCCTGGGTGTTCTATTTCAACATCGGTGTCATTTGTAAGGGCACAATACATCACACAAGAGTTATAATACCACTCTCCATTCGTCGCACACACCGGCTCGTACACATTCTTGCACATCGTACAGTTCTCCATAAAGTGGTCAACAGTGCTGAATGGAGGAGTAGGATACACGCATTTTCCTTCGTGTACGGCCATAACACGGCTCCCATTGCATATCAATGCGCACCGATTGTGATACGTTTTGCCATCTGTACCGCATACTAGATCGAGTCCGGCGTACGACATATCGCATCTGTTACAATCAATAAAATCTTCTTGTGCTCCGATAGTAGTAGCGTCCTGGGAGAAGTCTGATGGTTTGCATACGTCGTGGTAAAGGATGTCAATGCGACTATCGCCAACCTCGCAAGCCATGAAACAGCGGTTATGGTACCATTTCCCGTTGGAGGCACAGACTGGCTCGTATATGCGGAGACACATTGTGCAGTTTTCTAATTGGTTCGTACCAGCCGCATCCTCTTCCGTACCAGCCGCCGTAATTTCTTCAGCTCTGAAAATTATTGTTTCGGTGGATTCTATAATATTTTCATATTTGCATATAGTTCAAAACCAAATTTAGTTCACCAATTTTGCATCGTTGTGTAAGACCTGTCACTTCTAGCTGTTAAATAAGGTGACTTCCTGACTTGGCGGGGCGGGATCGATATGTGACATTTTTTTCTTTGACGTAAACTTACTGACGTCGCAAAGATTCCCACTTGACGGAATACTGTCAGTATTACATTTGCGCACTAGTAATATTATGCGCAGAAGCGGACCAGTACTGCCTTCGCATCGTTCCGCTTCCGCGCATCCTGCGCCAGTCAGGAAGCACTCATTTAAATGTAGCGGCGCAGTAAAGCATAGGACTGACTTGACTGACAGTTGACACTGACATTTGACAGTTTTCTCATATCGCACCGACAAATCAGGAAGTCGCCTGAGAAGAAAATGTAACATAACATACACACTGTTTTGTAATTGTAAAGAGGACGACGATGGTGATGACGAGGTGGGCTAATGACATGGTTATAGTCGCGAGGTCCGCTGGATGCGGGCAGCCCATGGCCGATCGTTTTGGTATTCTCTGGGGGAGATGTCCGGCATCGGACGTCTTTCAGCTGATGATATTACTTTAGTTTATCTTTGTATTTTTGAGGCTCGAAATAAATGTATTTTATATTAATTGTGTAGAGGGCAGTAACGCTGCCAACGCAAACTACAAATTTCTAAATAAAGAAAAAAATAATAAGGCAGGAATCCTGCTCGGAGCCTTTTTTAAAATTAATTTTATTTATTTATTTAGGAAAACTGTGATCCGGGTGATAAGATTGGTCGCCACTCGCCAGAGCTCCCCACAATACATTTTATACATGGAGAAGAACGTTCCTAACCTGATCCAACAATGGCATGTTATCAATTAAAAATGATCGATGCAAAGATGCAAATTCTCGAGAGCAGCTACATTCACTATCACAACCCTGAAATATAGTTGCATCTGTATAGTTGCATCTGTACCTACCTAATACAAGGGTTGTACGTCGTTTTATTGACAAAAATTTTAAAGAATTTCGATTAAAAAAAAATGTTTGTTATATTATCATTTCACATAATAATTACAACGTAGAATAGTCACTTTGTATAAATTCAAGTCAAAGAATTTTGATACCAATATTTGTTAATATTCCGACATTGCACGTAGAACCGATGGCCGTTGGGGCCGAAAGGTTCTCGAGTGGCGACCACGGACCGGAAGGCGCAGCGTGGGTAGACCCCCCCCCCCCCACAAGGTGGACTGATGACCTGGTAAAGGTCGCGGGGGTCCGCTGGATGCGGGTGGCGCAAGACCGGTCATTGTGGCACTCTTTGGGGGAGGCCTATGTCCAGCAGTGGACGTCTTTCGGCTGATATGATGATGATGATGATGATGATGATTCCGATATTCATGTTCGTAGAATTACAAGTCAAATAATAATTATTCTTATATTATTTAGTTTAGTTAAACTTATTACGAAGGTTAGAGGTTTATAGAATATTGTTTCTCATAAAAATAAATCTCTTATTATTATTTCATTGAATAATAAATTCGTAAAGTACTTACTTTAGAAATTTTCATCATAGTTCTTTGTTACAAAGATATATAAAAATAACTATATATAATTTAAGTTATAGAAAATATTTCTATATTTTCTATAACTTAAATTATATAGTTAATATATTAAATTAGTTAACTACCAAGAAAAACGTTTTATCGAGTTAAGATTTTTAAAGGCACATAAAAAAAAACTAACACCAGAAGACTTCGCTTCGCTCCCGCCTTAGTCTTCTGAACCTAACCTAACAGAGTCGGTTTTGCTCCGGAAGGTTTTGCTCGCTCGCTAAGCTCGCTCGGCGCTCGCTTGATAGCCAAGTTTAAATGTAGATACAAGTCGGACTTTCTGGCAGGAATTGTGCTTTGATTGTAACACGTTTTTAACAATTTCGTTTAAATGAAAACACCGAAGTAACAATGTTAGTGAAACACATAATTCTAATGATAAAAAAAAAGATTTTTTAAAATTCACTGTATTGCGTTTCAATGAAATATGTTTCATTGACGTAAATAGATGATATGATGATGATGATGATGAAGTAAATAGGCGTTGATACAAAAATATTCGAAATAAAAATATGAGGACCAAATACTACTTTTTATATAAGTTTCTGATAAACGAAATTCTTTAAAGTTTATGTCCGCGAAACTAGGAAACAACAAACATAATTCTGCTATTTGATATGTGTATTAAATAAAATAAAAATATTATAACATTATTTGAATCGTGTTTCTGTGAAATATTTTTCATTCAAGTAAATAGTCATGGTAACAATAATATTCGAAGTCAAAATACAAGGACCAAATACCAACAACCAATAATACCAATAATATACCAATAATACCAATAATATATATGAAACATTTTCTGCAAAACAAAATTTTATGAAATATTTGTCTCCGAAACAAGGGACCACCCATGTATTTTAAAAGTAAGCATAGAAGATCACTTGCTGTAAAACGTCAGTCGTTATAATTATAAGATTTAAAGCGTGAGATTCTCGTCAACGTCCTGCCTGCCTTACCACAATATGTTTTGGAAATCAACGAAAGGTTACTTGTTGACTTAATCAAGATCATCAATGTATAGGAAGCGTCGTGGCAAATGCCTAAGTGATTGATGATGACTTCATTTAATAAATACCTACGGTTACGGACCATAATTTAATTTCGGTTGTTATAATATATTAAATATGCTGTACTGTGTTTTTCAAAGTGTGGGTCCCAACCCCCAAGGGGGTCGCGAGATGCAGCTTAGAGTTCCGTGACTTCATAGAATGGATAACTTTCTCGTACAAAATAATACTCTAAAGTTAAAAATTGTTGCCATACTAGTGGTAATTCAATATATTATGAGACTACGGTTCTTAATGAACAATGTAGGTAGGTACTTACCTACCTACATTCAACTTACTTAAGTTTCGGAAACTTTGACAATTTCTTTGGACTTCAAAAATTATAAACCTACATTGTTCAATGTAGTAGAAGCGAAAGTCTCATATTGGGCTACTTACTAGAAGTTACGCAATTATATTTAACTTTTTTTGTGTTTTTTTTTCGATTTGGTTTCTATAATTTTTAATTTTATTTGTATCATGCTTTTTAATGAATCAATGCGAATAAGTTCAAACCCGGCTATGGTACACTATTTTATTACGGAGTTCCGTTGCCTAACCTTCCAGCTTCAAGAACCAGACTATCAGATTGGTAACATTAAGGGAAAACCTTACTTGCCAGAATTTCATTTGCCCAAATTTTAACTGCCATACTGTTCAACTGCCATAATGTCGTTTGTCGTAATTTCAAGCACATGCAAGAACATGTTAAAAAAATAACTCTCAACAAAATATTTTATTCTGTTTTTTAGTATTTGTTGTTATAGCAGGGGACCGATTTTTGAGTTTCGAACGGTCGACTTTTCACTCGAGATCTGTCAAAAAACGATGACATGCTATTTTTGACATTCGAGCGATAGAAAATTCGAAGTCGAGTGGTACTGACCACTTGTATTCAATTCTATCAGTAGAATTTAGTACCCACTGAGTAATTCATCCCGAATATATTTACTTTCTACTTAAATTTAATATTACGCTAATAATATAAATTTTCTCAAACATGCTCGGACATGTATGTGTGTGTTAATGGCACGAAATGAAGAAATGAAGTTTCTTGCTAATGGCGCCCTACCTACACTACCTATGAAAAACCTAAGAAAAAAGATTATTGGCCGCTACTCTAACTTTTTAAATTCGCTAACATTATTAAACTGACAAAGGAAAAATTACATACTGCCAATGCCAACAACCACTAGACTCTTTAACCGTACTTGCACATTTAAAAAAAAATCTACCATGTCTGTCTTTGTTTTTTTGCGAAATATCGTCATTATACTCGATTTCGACTAATTCAGGGATAAGGATTTCAAATTTTATATTTATTTTGAATTATAAGTAAAAAAAAGTTTTTTGCGAAAAATCGTCATTGTAATTCAAAATAAATATAAAATTTGAAATCCTTATCCCTCAATTATATTTAAAAAAAAAAACCGGCCGTCTCTCGTCCAGCAGTCCCTTACTTCCCTTACTTCACGGCCTCTGCAGTAATCTACTGATTGTTTAGTTCGGCCACCAACCGTGTCAGTTGTAAAGAAGCGGAATGAAGAGACTACTCATTTCGTCACGTATTTACGTTTACATATTTAATGACCGGTATCAATATGCAAAATATCGATAGTCAAGCTTTCGAGTGGTGACTCTCAAAAATAGCTCTTATTAGGTTCATGCGACAATAATCGTGACAATTTGCCGCGTGCGACTATTTTCTACCACTCGCTTTTGAATTCGAGCGTTCGAAACTCAAAAATCGGCCCCCAGCTACAGAAATACATCATCTGTCAAAATTTCAACTGTCTAACTATCACGGCTAGGGAATTTTAGAATAAAATATAAAATAGTGAAAAACTGGCAATGTAATTTTTGCTTTGGGATCCAATAACTTTTGTATAAAGGAAAACTTCATGCAACAAAAAAAAATAGTTATAGCGCATTTAATGCAGATTCAAACAGCGTAAATAATAAGAACCTGCTTTTGCAAAAACATGTTGAAAAAAATCTAACCTCTCAGTGGTGGCGACTTACGGATATAGCGGTTAACAAAATCGTCCGCATCAAAAACGAGAACCTGCTTGTTATTTACACGGTTAGAATCTGCATAAAATGCGCTATAACTGAGTATTTTTTGTTGCTTGAAGTTTTGCTTTGTACAAAAGTAATTGGCTTCCAAAGCAAAAAACCAGGTGCGTGTTTTTCACTTTTTATCGAGTTATTCAAAAGTTTACTATGAAAATAATTAAAATAAATACCGGAAATGAATTTTACATGTTCAATTTATACGAAAATGATCCCAAACTTGCTACAGTAGTCAGCTGGCACTGTGTAGATTTTTTTTAAAGTAGGTGGTCGGCTGGTACCTTTGCACCCCCCTCACCCCGCGCAGCGGCATAATTATTTTTGTGCCTTGGACTAGAAATGCTTAGAATTACTCGGAGAATAGATTTAGTGAAGCTCATAGCTTGATACCATTTTTAAAGGTCCAACGTAGTAGATCTCCCACTACTATGGCAAACTAAGGATATAATTATACTTTAGACAAGTTTTCAGCGTAATTAATAAACGTTTTTTATGTCAAAACTGCAACTGAACCTGACATATACCACTCATCACCCACACACCGGCAAAACCACGCTTCGAGTGACAAATTTGCGAAATGTTACTTTCTCGCTTGCCCGAATCCTGTAAGA
The DNA here is from genome assembly GCA_951800055.1 of Cenopis cana. Lineage (NCBI taxonomy): Eukaryota > Metazoa > Arthropoda > Insecta > Lepidoptera > Tortricidae > Cenopis > Cenopis cana. The sequence goes on from OX637473.1 coordinate 4,751,453, forward strand.
CTTTTTTAACGGAAATAGTATTTGTTTCCTCGCCAGATGGTATAATAAAATTTAAATGAATGAAACTTTGTCGAGTGACTCCAAAAAAAGCATTAAAGTGAGTATCACGGAATTGTCCATATCGCGGACTTGACACGAGTTTACCCTATGTTCTTTTTTTGTCTCTTACCTCAGAACCAGAGCTCTGAGGTAACGGACAAAAGAAGAACATACAACTGAATCCCCGTTTTTTGAAGTCGGTCAAAAACACAAATCATTCTTACAAATGTATAATTTCTATGTAAGTAGTTAGATTGAATAACGAAATATGGTCGTGAAGATTAATCGTAGACATCTTTCTGTTCGGGGGATCGCGAAGAAATTCTGGTATCATTAAGGGCCGCGACACCAAAAAGTTTGAAAAACACTTCACAGGTTTAAATTTAAGATGTTTGTTCTTATATCCATAGCACAAATTATACCTCTAGGTATTCATTGTAGTATAAATAAATTTAAGTAAGTTAGAATGTGTATTTTATTCGTGAAAGTAAATATGCGTACAGTAGAAGCAAACCACGATCACGAAAGTTTAGACGTATCTGACTTCCGCGAAAATTGGACACATTTCCCTAGGCGTTCTATTTTAACATCCGTGTCATTTGAAAGGGCGCAATACATCACACAAGAGTTATAATACCACTCTCCATTCGTCGCACACACCGGCTCGTACACCTTCTTGCACATCGTACAGTTCTCCACAAAGTGGTCAACATTGCTGAATGGAAGAGTAGGATGCACGCATCTTCCTTTGTGCACGACCTTAACAAGGCTCCCATTGCAGGTCATTGCGCACTGATTGTGATACGTTTTGCCATCTGTACCGCATACTAGATCCAGCCCGTCATCCGTCATGTCACATTTATTACAATCATTAAAATCTTCTGATGTGCCATTATTAGAAGCGTCCTGGGAGTCGTCTGGTTTGCATACGCCGTTGTGAAGGATGCCAATGATGCGATTATCGCCAACCTCGCAAGCCATGAAACAGCGGTTGTGGTACCATTTCCCGTTGGAGGCACAGACTGGCTGGTATATACGGAGACACATCGTGCAGTTTGTTAACTCTTTCGTACCAGCCGCATCCTTTTTCGTACCAGCCGCATCCTTTTTCGTACCAGCCGCATCCCCAGTAGCTTCTTCAGCTCTGAAAATTATTGTTTCGATGGATTCTATAATATATTTGCATATAGGACAAGTGGAAAGGTTCATAATTTTTGCGATGAGTTATAAACTGCCGCTTCTATCTATTAAAGATGGAGCAAATGTTATATAACCTATACAGTGATTTGTAATTGCCATACGATAAACAAATAACCTAATTAGGACTATACGAGACAATACCAAAAAAGTTTGGAGGACTTAATACGCCAGTTCATTTGAAATTATATTTTCCAGAAGGTGGTAGAGAGATTTTTTGTTAGTTAATTGTGTATAAAAATGGATATATCTGAGTAAATATCAAAAATTGTAGTATCGAACCAACTGAATCGTGACCCACCGTGGAACCTTTTCACAGACAATGTCATATTGACATCGTACTGCCTGACAAGAAAAATCGTTATGACACTTTCTGTGACAAGGTTCCACGGTGGGTCACGATACTCACGATTCAGTTGGTTCGATAGTACATACATACTTTAATTTCTAGGTTGGATATCTTCCATAGTACTTATCCAAAAGTGCCAAAAACCGTTTACATTTCAAAAACTAAAAGTTTGGGGACTCTATTGAAAAAACTGGCCAAGTATGTGTCGGGCCAAGCGCACTGTAGGGTTCCGTAGTCGTCCCGTCATATTGTGTGGACTAAAAAGTTCGCAAACTTAAAAACATAGTAAATATAATAAGTATACCTATTTAATATGTTTTTGACAGAATTAACAATTTATAGTACATTACTGCAGAGGCCGTGAAATAAGGGATTGTTGGACGAGTGTGGTGTAGAGTCGTAGACGAGGCCAGATAAAACGAGTCCTGCAATCCCTGTTCCGGCCGAGGCTTGTATAGTGCTTTTCTCAAACAATGTGAGGAAATATTAAAATTAATAATATCTACCAGGTAATCAAGTAAATTATTATGAGCCGGTAGTGTCCCACTGCTGGGCAAAGGCCTCCCCTTACTTTTTCCAATCGTCCCGATTCTGAGCAGACCCTGGCCATTCTTTTAAAAAGGAGTAAATAATAGTTTAAATTCCTTCCAATTTTTTTTGCGCAAACCGTTTTTATACTCTGTTGACTAATTCAAGGATAAGAATTTCAAATTTTATATTTATTTTGAATTTTAAGTAAATAAAAAAACAATTTTTGCGAAAAGTCGTCACTATACTCAATTTCGACTAATTCAGGGATAAGGATTTCAAATTTTATATTTATTTTTAATTTAAAGTAATTTTTTTTTTAAACCTTCATTATACTCGATTTCGACTAATTCAGGGATAAAGATTTCAAATTTTATACCTATTTATTTTGAATTTTAATGTCGTTTAAAAAAATATATTTTTTTACTTAAAATTCAAAATAAACATAAAATTTGTAATCCTTATCCCTGAATTAGTCGAAATGGAGTATAATGACGTTTTTCCGCAAAAAAAGATTTTAATTTGCCGCTTTTTTTTAAACATGCCATTGGAACAAGCAATGTGTAGCCGCACATGAATATACTATATTTTGTTTTTTTTTTAATGTGCAAGTATGGTTAAAGAGTCTAGTGGTGGTTGGCAGTATGTAATTTTTCCTTTGTCAGTTTAATAATGTAAGCAAATTTAAAAAGTTAGAGCAGCGGCCCTAAATGTTTTTTCTTAGGGTTTTCATACATTACTTCTTGGCCGGGCGCCATAAACAAGAAACTTCATGTTTTCCTTTCGTGCCATTAACACATACATTTCCGAGCATGTTTGAGAAAATAGTACATTACTTAACAAGGGCGGTAAAACAAAGAATGTCTGAGATCGCAGGTATTTGAGCCGAAGGCAAGGGCGATAAATATGCGATCTGAGGCTTTTTTATTACCGCCCGTGTTAAGTACAAAATTTTATGTCACCCCCTGGCCAGGAAGTGCGATTTCCCGCGCGCGGAGCGTGCGGTTATTGCCGCTTTATGGCCAGGTCTGACATAAATATATTTTTTTAAATTGTATTCTACCGTTTTGTCGGCAGCATTGATACCTACGTATACTTATGCCAAATTACAGCTTTCTATTACTAATGGTTACTGAGCTAAGCCGGGGACAGACGGACGGACGGACGGACGAACGGACATGGCGAAACTGTAAGGGTTCCTTGCTTACTACGGAACCCTAAATAGAACCCTCATTAAGAAACTGACTCGCACTACACTAATATTTTAAAAGAGTTGTAATACTTCGTCGGCTGCTCATTTCCTTCGAAGCAAACTTCGTGCGGCCCGCTAACTCAGGCAGGGAATGTTAGGAACAGCTCCAATTCTTAATGCCTTAAGCGGGTCACACTGTCCTGAATCAGGCGTCCTAACTAGTGGAGGGGAGTTGAAGCATCTCGCTCTAACGTATAGGTCGGAACGCTTCTAGTGTCCTGAATTCAGGACAGTGTAATACCCGCTTTAGTACTTAAATATATAAAGGGTATAAGTGTGGATAAGAGTACTAGTCTTCTGCGATAATTTTATATTGTCTCGAGCAAAATATAATCTCGATAATTTTGTGGAATAGTAATTGGGAAACCGCGCTCCAGAAAACCGCAGGCATTGTAACACTACGAGTACTACTTACTCCACTCTCTACTGTACATACTTATGAAGACCGTGTTCTCTGGTATTGAGATTGGTGGCACTTTGTAGATTGAGTCTTTCGTTTTTAGGCTGAAGGAATTGTTTAATGCAGATTGTGCAAGTCCCTTCACTTAAGTTGCCAGCACCCATGAGCTACGATGTCTGGTTACCGTTAAAATCGTTACAACCATAATGATGCACGACTCAGTAGTGATTCAATATCTAACAGTGGCATGGTGTCGATAAAGAATTATCGGTGCAAAGAAGCGAACTATCGAAAGCAGCTTGGTACATATTTATCAAAAGCCTTAAATATTGTTGCATCACAACTGTATTAATGCTGCGACTTGTGTACTTTAAGTCATCAAAGTAAAGAAGCGTCGTGGCACATAATATCTTGGTATTTTTTTACCACTTCATGAAATTAATACGGTTCGGGGGACCATATGTCGGTACATTAATTGTTATTTAGTGTCTGGCACAATACTAAAAAATTAACTACCATGACACTTTTGTACTTTAACGGGGTGCAATGTAAGGTTATTTTTGATTTATCCATTTAATTGTAATATAGTTACCTACATTTAAGTAACATAAAATGTATATTTAATTTGTGACAGCAAATAAAGTGCAGTAGAATCAAACCACGATCACGAATATTTAAAAGAATTATCCGACTTCCTCGAAAAGTGGACACATCTCCCTGTGTAGCGTATTTTGATATCTGTGCCAGCCCCAAGGGTACAATTCATCACACAAGGGTTATAATACCACTCTCCATTCGTCGCACACACCGGATCGTATACCTTCGGGCACTGCGTACACTTCTGTAGTACGTCGTCAGTACGTAATTCGACACTGCTTCTGAAAGCAGGAATATGATTCTGGCATCTTCCTACGTGCAGTGTCTGAACACCGCTCGCTCTGCATTTCATTACGCACGCATTGCGGTACGTTTTGCCATCTGTGCCGCACACTGGATTGAGCCCAATAACCGACATATCACATTTATGGCAATCATAATCGTCTGTGGTGACGTTAGCAGAAATTTCTGAGGAGTCGTTTGATCTGCATACGCCTTCGTAAATGATGTTGACGGAACTGTCATGGCCTACGTCACAAGCCATGAAACAGCGGTTGTGGTACCATCTTCCGTTGGAGGCACATATCGGCCTGTATGATCTGGGACACATCGTGCAATCTGTTAAATTTTCCATATCAGCCACACCCTTGGTCGTTGTTTCTACTTCTTCTGGTCTGAAAAATATTTTTCCGCTGGATTCATTGAATACCTACACATTGTACAACGGCAAGATCAAGATATCAATTTGGTTCGCCACTATACATGGTATTCATTTTGCATTGCATTTAAATGCGGATACTATGGGAATTAGTGAACCAAACTGACAAGTACGTAGATGCCAATATTTTCAGTAACATTTCTAGATTGATAACAAAATAGCACAAGAATATTGTTCTAGAATCTTATCATGGAATTCCGCACCAATTATTGTTCAGCTAACGTTGAAACGTATGGTATGTTGGAATCGCTTTTCAAGCGATAAAAATAGATTTATATAACTTGGTATCGACTTTAAGTCTATGATTTGATAAATTCCTTCATACGAAATGAAAAAGCAACAGTTCGTACTTGCACTATTTCTTAAATAATAATTATGTTATTGTCCAGTAGGTACCTGGCCAATACCAAAAATAATAAGTAAGCACGGGATGCAGAACAAGAATGAGACATCCAATCGAATCAAACAGAAAATAAGCTGAAAAAAGAAATGAAATGAATGAAAAATGAAAAGGAAATAATTTATTCTTGACATAATAATATATACAATAGACAAACAGATAAAACTAACTAATAAAATTGTCACGAAACGGGCCCGCCTCAGCATAATGCTGACTCGACTCGCAAGTCAGCGCTGGTCTTCCGGCGGGACCATTTTTGTGGATCACGTTGCCCGATGCTCTGCTTTACAGAATATCGTTTACTTAATATTGGTCGATGTTAAAATAGCCAATAACCCCCTGTAAATTACTCTCTAAAGTAAAAACATCAAATTTAGCCGTAATAGGCGAAAAACCACCTATTATTTATTAAGTTGCATTGCTAGAACTTGAGCCATTATTCATTGAATTAGCAATTCATAATTAAAAAATGTGTTTCTGGTGATGATGAAGGTCATCAAAACTAACGAGGGAGCACATTGCGTAAATGGGTTATCATAAAAAGTTGAAATAAATTCGAATCAATGTATCGCTATATCAACCGTATGGTATCATTTTCAGCACTATCGACAAAGGCCGATCGTCTTGACTGCGTAAACGATTTAGTATGGAGAAAAGTACAGCGCCTCTGGCGGTTACGCAATAGAATTAAGAATCGGCATACTAAATCGATTACGCAGTCGCTGGCGAGTAAGGTTAGAGTTTTCGATACAAAATCATGGTAGGGTACAGGTTCGATATCGAACATAGTTTTGGAAATTAAAAAAACCATAGATTATAGACTTCAGACTAATTTATGAATGAGCATAGAGTTTATACCGTGGAAGTCGACGTCCACGATAAAGTATAAAAGCGACCATTGTTTTGAGCTACATAAGTAATGTGGCAGCAGAAACGCGTAAAGTTGTTGCATCACAAGGCTCGATAATTATATTATTAATATTTTATTTTATTTAAAAATCAGAGTATAAAAACATAAAATTAACAGGGTCTCACAAAACTTAGAGAGATTAGATTAAGTATATGGATTTTATTTGTCGACTTGGTTTATGGAAATTCCGAAAACTTAAAAAAAACCGGCCAAGTGCGAGTCGGACTCGCGCAAGAGGGTTCCGTCCCATTATCTTTAAAAACAGCAAAAAAAACACGTTTGTTGTATGGGAGCCTCCTTAATATTTATTTTATTCTGTTTTTTAGTATTTGTTGTTATAAAGGCAACAGGGTTACATCATCTGTGGAACTTTCAACTTTAAAACTAACACGATTTTTGAGATACTGCCTGGTGACAGACGGACAGACGGATGGACGGACGGACAGACGGATAGCAGAGCCTTAAAAAAAAAAAATCATTTATTTCAGACTCATAGAATCCATATTTGTTAGTATTTACATCTCAAAAATAAATAGGTGTTAGTAGGCAAATATTAAATCTTATCATTAAATTAATTAATTATTATTAGTATTTGTAGCGTGTGACAGTGACAACCGTATTTCTCGCACGTTGCCTCCTAGGACCACTAGAGGTAGACCCCCGGCTCGCTACCAAAAGGACTGAGCCGCGGATCTATCGTTGGTTGGTGCGCGCGCGCCATGTTACCGGCCCGCGCGATATTGTTATTAGAGCGACACGCCGCCAGTCGGCTTCGGTACGCCTTATCAAACGGACACGCTCTACCCTCACGCTCTGTGATTTTGTTTATATGTTGTGTGAGACTTGTATGGTTTGTGTTCAACTCTTGACAATATATTTGTGTAACGTCAGTGTTGTGTTTTCTTCATAAACTATACGTCCCCGCTACATATTTGGCTGCCCAACGTTTGTGGGTCTGAGTCGTATTATTATTTCGCCGTTACGGAAATGGTAAGGACGCGAAGTGGCTCGTTGGGGTCTACCGCAGCTTCCGATGGGAACATCACAATGAACAGCGAAGCCCTAACAGCGATGATAACCACGCTCCAGCAAACGCAGCAAGAGTTCTGCCAACAGTTGCTGCGCGAGGTGAGGTCATCGACGCCATCGCAAGCCGAAGCGACCGCTGCCGCCGTCGCCGCTGCCGCCACGTTCGCCTCAGCAAATGGGAACTTCGCGCAGTCTACGGCTCGTTACAGTGGTAGCAAGGACGAAAACCTGGAAACATTTGTAGATAGCATCGAGAGTTACAAATCTTGTGTGCACATCAGTGACGAGAACGCCATTCGCGGCTTAGCGCTGCTGCTCACGCGCGACGCCGGAATCTGGTGGCAAGGTGTGAAGGCTCAGGTTAAAACTTGGGAAGAGGCGCTCGATAGGCTGCGAAGTGCCTTCGGCGAGCGTCGTCCGCCTTTCGTCATTTATACGGAAATGTTTTCCATGGTGCAAGGAGAAGAAGAGTCTACGGAATTATTCGTATCAAAAGCAAGAGCTTTGTTAGCTAAATTGCCCTCGGGTGACCTTTGCGAACGAGTTCAACTGGACATGGTATTCGGTCTCTTAAATCGTCGAATCAGGAAAAGGCTAAAGAGAGAAGCCGTAGATACTTTTGAAAGCCTGTTACGACAGTGTCAAAGCATAGAAGACTCTAGAAGAGAGAATCATGTTCCCGTAGCAACAGCGCGCGAACGCGCGCGCCCGTCCGCCGTTTCCCCGAATTGCCCGAGCGCGGCCGATTCCACGAAATCGCCCGCCGTTTCCCCGAGTATTCCGAGTGCGGTTGATTCCACGAAACGTCGTAAATTCTGTGTGTATTGCAAACGGAACGGCCACTATAAAGACTCTTGTGAGAAGTTAAAAGAAAACAACGCGAAAGTTAGTACAGACTCTAATGATAAATGCAGTGATAATAGTGCGAAAGTAAAGTGTTACGGTTGCGGTGCGCCTAATGTAATTCGTTCGAAGTGTACGAACTGTAACCCGGGTCAGTCGTTTTATTCCGTCGACGTAAATTCGTGTCACGCCGACGACGCCGACGACGCCGCCGGCTCGCGCGATCGCGGGGCGGCCGCCTTCGACCCATCGTTACCTACATCGCAGTGCGCGTCCCCGGCGCGCGCCGCCAGCGCACGCGCGCGCTTCGGCGGGAGCCCCGCGCGCCATCGCGCGTGCTCACGGGCGCGAGTTGCGCCCCCTCACGCCGCCGAGGCGGCGCCTTTGTCGGCGCCTTTGTGTTGCGACATGCCGCCGCCGAACGTCGCATGGCGAGTTAACCCGTCGCCTGCGCTTGGTACTAAAGGTAACCCTACGCGTGCCGTGGGGGATCTTTTTGAACTTTCGCCGAGTGATGTATGCAATGTTTCGAACTACATTTGTGAAGACATTATGAGCATTGGTTGTGATAATATTGATAACGTTAACAATGTATGTAGTGATAACGTTTCTATGGTCAATGATTGTCAAACTTTTTTCGATAAGACCAACGATGGTCAAAATGTTTCTCGTAATGTTAATGATGTTCAAAGTTTTTTTGAGAGGGTTAAAGATGTTCAAACTTTAAGTGATAAAGTCAATGATTGTCAAACTTTTTTCGATAAGACCAACGATGGTCAAAATGTTTCTCGTAATGTTAACGATGTTCAAAGTTTTTTTGAGAGGTTCAAAGATATTCAAACTTTAACTGATAAAATCAGTGTTTGTCAAACTTTCTGTGGAAATGAAAATGGTAGTCAAAATGTTTGTGATAATGCGAAGGCTGTCACTTCTCGCCGCCCTATTTTGTCTATCAGTATTTTCGGCGCAAGTGGTACAGCGCTCGTTGACTCGGCGGCAAAAAGGTGTATTGCTGGTCACACGTTGTACGCTCTCCTTGAACAAAAGGGATGTCCCTTAACATCGTCAACACAGTTTGTTAGGCTGGCTGACGGGGTTAGTAGGGAAATGACGGTGCTTACCACTGAAGTAGATGTGACACTTAGGCACAAAACAAAGAAAGTCAGTTTTGTGATTTTTCCTGACTCGAATAATAACGAGTCTCTTTTAGGAATTGATTTTTTGAAGGAATTTAACCTTAACATTGATTTTGGCAAAAACAGCTGGCACTTCGGTGAAAATGATAACCAGAAGTATGAGTTACACCTTGAGAATGTGTCACCTCTCACTTCACGTGTAGCAGCTGTAGAGGCACTTAGGGAGGACGAAGCTACGTTGCTTACCGCACAGCGGCGCGGGTTGCTTGCGCAGCTCCTCACTGAGAACCAGGACTTGTTTGAGCCAGGGGGAGGACCAACTCCTTTTGCCGAGCATAGGATCGACACAGGCGATCATCCGCCTATTGCCGTGCCGCCTTATCGCGTCACTCCCGCCAAGAGGGAGGTCATGCGGACGGAGATCGAGAAGATGCTGGCAGACGATATTATAGAGGAGTGCGAGTCACCTTGGACCTCTCCTGCTCTCTTGGTGCCTAAGGCCAATGGTAAGGTACGCTTCTGTGTAGATTATAGGAAGCTCAATTCCGTCACGAAGACCGATGTTTACCCGATGCCCCTGATCGACGAGCTCGTCCAGTCAACGAAACGGAACTGCTTCATGAGCACGCTCGATATGCGAAGTGGATATTGGCAAGTGCCTATTAGACCGGAGGATCGAGACAAGTCTGCGTTCATTTGTCCATTAGGTACGTATCGCTTTAAACGCATGGCTTTTGGCCTCAAGAACGCTCCGTCTACATTCCAGCGGCTCATCGACAGGCTCCGCTCTGGTTCCACTCTCCAGAACGTGACTTTACTCGCTTATCAGGACGACTTGTTAGTAATATCGGAAGGATTCGAACAGCATATGGCAGATCTCCGCGCAGTCTTTGAAAGGCTGAGAATGTTTGGTTTGCGCGCTAATCGCGAGAAGTGTGTCTTTGCACGTGATAAGGTAAAGTATTTAGGTCATGTGATCACACAAGATGGCATCTCTCCGGACGAGGACAAAGTTAGTGCTGTCCTCGATATGAAGCCTCCATCCTCGCTGCGCCATTTGCGAACCTTTTTACAAACTTGCTCGTGGTTCCGCAAGTTTGTGCCGCGCTTCTCTGCTATTGCTGAGCCTTTGACACGCCTGCTGAAAAAGAATCAGGTATGGAAATGGGGACCTGAGCAGAAGGAAGCTTTTGAAAAGCTCAAGAAGTGTTTAGTTTCTGCTCCAATCCTCATACAAGCAGATTATCGAAGGCCGTTTGTAATAAGGACTGACGCCAGCAATTATGCGCTTGGCGCCATCTTGCTTCAAGGTGATGGTAAAGATGAACGCCCGATAGAGTATGCCAGCCGTTTGCTATCTCCAGCCGAAAGGAATTACAGCACAGTTGAGCGTGAAGCTCTGGCTGTTGTGTGGGCCGTGGAGCGATTTAGAGGTTACATCGAAGGGCAAACAGTTGTCATAGGGAGCGATCATCAGCCGTTGAAGTGGCTTCTTACCTTAAAGTCACCGTCAGGAAGGTTAGTTCGTTGGGCTTTAAAATTGCAAGCCTTCAACATAGAATTCCAGTACACTCCAGGTAAAGCGAATGTAGTCGCTGACACGTTGAGTCGTCCTACCTGTGAAGAGGTCAACAAGGATCAGTGTGGTGTATGTTCAGTCATAGTGGACTTACCTGCTCGCAGCCCCGCTGATCTTCGTCGTGCTCAGCTCGATGACCCGGAACTGGAAAAGATAATGAGTGAGTTAGAAAGTATGTCAGATGCTGCAGCCGTTGGAGCGAAGCGTTGGTCAGAGCGAGGATACTTCATGCAGCAAGGTGTCTTGTACAGGTACAATCCCGATGTCGACAGCGAGGAACCGCAGCTGGTAGTTCCCGTTTCGCTTCGTCTCGACATCTTGAAGGAGTGTCACGATTCTCCATTATCGGGGCACCAGGGGATTGAGAGGACCTTTTACAAGATCTCGCAACGCTTCTTCTTCCCAGGTATGCGTCGTATCATTAGTGAGTACATCAAGACATGTGTGCCTTGTCAGAGATACAAAGCATCTAATGAGAAACCGTCCGGTCTTCTCCAGACTCCCGTTTTAAGTCAGCGCAACGAGGTAGTCGCGGTCGACTTATTTGGTCCCTTGACAGAAGGTGAGAACGGTGAGCGCTGGATCCTGTTAGTAGAAGACACGGCTACACGGTGGGTTGAGCTTTTTGCTCTAAAGGAAGCAACTTCTGAAGCATGTGCTCGTACGCTCGTAGAAGAATACTTCCTCAGGTATGGTTTCCCACGCAGGGTCGTCTCGGACAACGGCGTACAGTTCGTTGGAGCTGTCATGCAACAGTGTCTCTTCGTTCTTGGAGTCAAGCAGAGCCTGGTGCCGTTGTACCACCCTGAAGCCAACCCGGCAGAACGTAAAAATCGGGATTTGAAAGCTCAGCTGGCCCAGTTAGTTGAGAACGAACACTCGTCGTGGCCAACTAAGCTTGCTGTCATCCGGTTCGCCATGAACAGTGCCTTATGTCGCACTACCGGAGCTACTCCCGCATATCTCATGTTTGCGCGTGAGATGAGATCTCCTACAGAGGTTAGTTATGACTTAAGAGCTATACTTGATAAAGAAAACTTTGTCCCTCAGATCACGCCATATCTGCGTTCGTTTATTAGCTCTCTGTCAGCAGTTCGAGATCGCGTGGAGTCACAGCAGGACAAACGTAAAGAATATGCTGATAAGTCTCGTCAGCCAGGTGATATATTCGACGTCGGGGATAAGGTCCTCATTACGTCTCACGTTCTTAGCAATGCAGCTAAGGGTGTCTCGGCCAAGTTTATACCAAAAAGGGATGGTCCTTACCTGGTCGTTAAGAAAGTTAGTCCTACAACTTACCTGATCTCTGGTATTGATACACCCGAGGAGGTGCTGGGCAAATATCACGCCTCGCAGCTCGTTCGTTTTAATGGAAGGGATGACGTGGTTCCTTCTCCTGTAGTGCCTAAAAGGAAAAGAGGTCGTCCACGTTGTGTTAATCAGGATGTTGTGCGAGTCCATGGACGAGGGCGTCCTCATGAACTCGAGGGGGAGTATGTAGCGTGTGACAGTGACAACCGTATTTCTCGCACGTTGCCTCCTAGGACCACTAGAGGTAGACCCCCGGCTCGCTACCAAAAGGACTGAGCCGCGGATCTATCGTTGGTTGGTGCGCGCGCGCCATGTTACCGGCCCGCGCGATATTGTTATTAGAGCGACACGCCGCCAGTCGGCTTCGGTACGCCTTATCAAACGGACACGCTCTACCCTCACGCTCTGTGATTTTGTTTATATGTTGTGTGAGACTTGTATGGTTTGTGTTCAACTCTTGACAATATATTTGTGTAACGTCAGTGTTGTGTTTTCTTCATAAACTATACGTCCCCGCTACATATTATTATTTAAACATTAATTATTATTATTGTTTATTTAATTCTCCCTGTCACAATACCTACCCAGTGCCTTAACATAGGGCTGTCTAACCGCCCTTCCAACATCTTCAGGATACCATTCTCACTTCCTCTCACTCGCCTCGCCTCGCCTTAGCAATAGGGTCCCGTTTTACCCTTTGGGTACGGAAACCTAAAAAACACTCACGAGGTCTAAAGCTCACAGAACTACTAGTTAATACAGTATTACCAGCATATGTAATAAAGGTAAGCATAGACGTGACGTGAGGAGGAATGGCGCCGGGTGGTAAAAGTCGCCACCCACAGCATGACGGCCACGACTACTCTGGCAAGAGTTTAACGACGAAGAAGAAGAGACGTTATTAGCAGATATGGGTGTGAAGACGGAAGATTCTGGATTTATAATCACAGTGCTATATGTATACTTCATATTTGTTTTGTATCTATATTTGTATTATTTAGGGTATAAATGATTTTATATAAAAAGCATAGACGTTTCACTATCAAACTCCTTAAGACCTGTTTGTGGTAATACATTAGTTAAGGGGAGGTATCCCGAACGCAAATGTCCCGCTCTAACACGCGTGAGTTTACAATTAACCATCCCGCTCTCTACGCAAGCTCTGCGCGCAGTTTTGTAAATATTTAGCTATAGTCATTAAGCCAATCATTCTATCAAAGCAAACCCTGCGAATTTGTCTATCACTATTTACGATCTTTAATTGAGTACAAAAATAAAACGTTAAATATCAATAATATAGCCGTAGTATAGAAAATACTTTCCAAAAAGAGGTAACTTCGCGATTTTTTTCTATCGAGTGAAATTCATCAGGTCATGTAACTGACTGCGATTTTGACTAGACAAGATCCTTATGTAACACATATATTTTTTTTAGATTTGTAGACACTATATTCTATGTCTCAGATGGTTTTTAAAAACTCAAAAGTGGTAATACACGGCCTTAATGTTAAATGACGAGTATTGACAAAAAATGTTGTACCACGGCACGACGTTGTTTCCCATTTGTACGTCAACGAGTTGCAAAGGTTTATTAGCATGTTTAAGGTTTTTATGTCACACCTGGCCATAAAGCGGCAATTACCGCACGCTCCGCGCACGGGAAATCCCACTTCCCGGCCAGGGCGTGACATAAAATTTTGTACTTAACACGGACGGTAATAAAGAAAGCCTCAGATCGCATATTTATCGCCCTTGCCTTCGGCTCGGGCGTCAAATACCTGCGATCTGAGACATTCTTTGTTTTACCGCCCTTGTTAAGTAATGTACTATTATTGGATTAATAGGTATTGGCATAAATTATAATATAAATAGATTATAATAACATAAAATATATGTTTAATTCATGAAAACAAATATTCTTCAGTAGAAGCCGACTACGGTCACGAATCAGACTTGCGCCAAAAGTCAACACATCTCCCTTGATACAGTATTTTAACATCCGTTTTTATCCCAAGGGTACAATACATTATACAGCGGTTATAATACCACTCTCCGTTCGTCGCACACACCGGATCGTATACCTTCGGGCACAGGGTACTACAGTTGTTCGCCGCAAAGTGCTGGTCACTGGTGATACCAGGAGTAGGACCTACGCATTTTCCTATGTACGCCAATTTAATATTGCTGCATTGCATTATGCAATCATTGTGGTAGGTCTTGCCATCTGCACCGCATACTGGTTGGAATCCGAACTGCGTCGCATCGCATTTATCGCAGTCAAAAAGCGTTTCTGTTGTGACGGTAGGGGGATTATCTGAGCTGGAGTGTTCGGGTCTGCATACGCCTTCGTAAATGATGTTGATGGAACTGTCATTGCCAACCTTACACGCCATGATGCAGGGGTTCTGGTACCATTCTCCGTTGGAGGCACATATCGGGTTGTATGATTTGGGACACCTGCAGTCTTCAGCATTATCGGCGGGCGTTGTTTCCGGTTCTTCTGGTCTGAAAAGAATTTTTAGCTGGATTCTACAAATAATTTACATATCTCAAGATCGATTTGGTTCATCACTTCACACCCTTTATCAACATTTACAACAAAAACATGCTGTGCTGACCAGGAAAAGGGCTAGTGAAAACTGTAGTGAGACGTTCTCTTTATATTTATAATTATTTATTCAAAATAGGTTTGCGCTTGACCACAAATCACCTGAAAAAAGTGGTTTTTAAAAGTAGTTTTAGTCTTTTCGTTTTGCATTGCATTCAAATGCAGATGCGATTAGAGGTGACGAAACAAATTGATACATCATAATGTATTCCCACAAAGGGTAGGTGGGATTAAATTCATTTATCTAAATACACCCATATCATAAATCCTCTAAAATGCGTTCACAATCCATAGGCAATGACCAGCATTACAACAATCAATGTATTTATGAAAAAAATCTTATCTGTGGTAGAAGGTTACAGCAGTTACATAATGTTATTATTAAGATTTCCTATTTGATAACATAAAAAAAATCAAATTTGGGATTTCATAGACCCCTATTCATCACTGAAAATTCAAATTCAGTCGATTTGAAACGTCAGCTCGGTATGGTTTTTAGTATAATATATATATCGCACGACATTTGAGCTCAAACGACACGAGAATAGGGACTAATAATAATTTGGTCTCTGATTAAAAAAAAAACATTAATTCATGATCATGACAAACATGCTACTGACTTCGACAAATCCGCTATTTTGGTCATTGTGCAAACATTGTTGTAATTATTTAATTTATTTACCTACCTACAATTATAATAATAATTAATAAAGTATGTTATAAATAAATATGTTCTAATCTATCTTTGTTTTATTTGTATACCTGTTAGATTTAGCACCTATAAATATGTTACCGGTAGCACTGGTATCAATGCAGGTAGGTCATTTGTTTTCTGAACTCATCTTAGAGTATTTATAATATGTGTGTAGATAAAACTACTATATCAGTGCCATTTCTAGCTAATAAAAAAGAAGTAGAAAATGCGACATAGCAGTTGACAGATTACTAGGTCATCTCTTGCAACACATTGACCTCCTGTTTAAATAATTTGCCTACCGCTACCGCTTATCTTAGACATCACCTGCCCGTTGCGCAAGTGCGTGGCAGGACCATGCAACCTGTAGCTCTAGTATATTAGCTTTTTCGAAACATTTAACTAATTCGAACGCGTTTGCGTTTCGTCTCAAAATTTATGAATACGCTCTCACCGAGTTTGAAATACGCGCGTTCATCGGTTAGCAACAAATGTTATACTCGCTGTTTTAGTTTCCATTAGTGACCACCAGAGGCGCTGTTCACGTTTTCATACCACTTTCATACATTTTGAACCAAAACGCAAACGCGTTCGAATTAGTTAATGTTTCGAAAAAACTTATACTAGAGCTACAGTAGCTCTAGTATAAGTTTATCCTTTGTTGTCTCCTCACTTACGCTGCGGGCCGATCGGGCGACGTCTGAGGTAAATGGTAGACCTTGGTAATAATTACGTAAATTTTTCGAGGTTTCGAGTTTGATAGAAGATATATATCGAAGGTTAGTTGGAAAAAATCCCTTAAAGGGATAAGCTCGCCTTTGTACATTCATATATTGTGTACAATAAAGTGCTTACATACATACATATATGTAATACTTCGGTGACACTATATTTATATTAGGTACATACGTATCTGTTGTGACATTCAGAGGATTTCCCGAGGAGTCTAGTCTGCATATGCCTTCGTAAAGGATGTTGATGGAACTATCGTCTCCAACCTCACAAGCCATGAAGCATGCGCTTCTGTACCATTTTCCATTAGAGGCACATATCGGCATGTATATTCTGGGACACATCGTGCAGTTCTTTGTTTTTTTCGTACCATCCGCATCCCCGGTCATTGTTCTTGATTCTTCGGGTCTGAAAATTATTTTTCGCTGGATTCTATAATATGCATTTTGATGCAGTGAAACAACTTTAAATGCCACCTCACATTGTAAATCTAAAGTGGCCCCTCCACTTCAGTATGTTTCCGCTTACATCTGAAGTAAGCAATGCACAGATACATATATGGAAACCAATTTTGATTTTGATAAAATAACAATATTATGGATTTGAATATTTGATTTTATAGAGAGGGCCCTTCTTGCTGTGTATTTAACAGGTATTTAAGATTGCCGCTTATCTCAGACATTACCCGCACAGCGCGTCGTAAGACGTCTTGACTTTACCCTTTGACGTCACCCCTCTTAAGTCGCGAGCCGCTCAGGCGCCGTCTGAGTTAAATGGTAGATTTTGTGGGTGATTAATGGTTATTAGCGTTTTTGAGGGTAGTTTGGTACACAAATTACACTTTTCGTGAAATTTTAAAATACTTGGGTGATACAAGATATTACATACATTTTAATTGTGATATTCAGAGGATGCTGGTGTTCTGGCCTGCATACGCCTTGGTAAAGGATGTTGACGGAACTATCATCTCCGACCTCACAAGCCATGAAGCATGGGTTTCGGTACCATTTTCCGTTAGAGGCACATACCGGCTTGTACATTCTGGGACACATCTTGCACTTTTTTAGTTCTTTCTTACCAGCCACATCCTCGGCCGTTGTTTCTGGTTCTTCTGGTCTGAAAATTATTTTTTCGCTGGATTCTATAAATAAACATTTGCATATAGGGCAAGATCACGAGCTCGATTTATTTATCACTTCACATCGTAGAGTATAACCAAACTAAAGTTTTAACACCCCTCCTGCGTGCTTGCGTTGAAATTCGACGTAAACATACAGGGGCAATATACAATAAATGTCACATAAAAATAATGTCTAATTAGAGACGGACGGATACTTTGACGTATCCGCTTTTACGTCGCGCACCGCACAGGCGACGTCACCGAGAGTAGAAAGAATGTTATATATTGGGTGTGACGGCACAAGTAGTCAACAATATTATTGTTCAGCTAATATTGAAATAGTTCAATGACACTACATAATTACATACGTCAAGTTTATCTTCTGGGGCTTCATTACAAACTTACATATTCTCTCATTTTAATTTGTCATGATTGCATTTGTTCTAGTTCTGACACGTTAAATCAACGCATTAAAGCGAGAACATTGTTGAATTTGGAACAAGTAACTTCTCTGATCGACTACTTGTGCCGTCACACCCAATTTCCTGTTTAAAGACCATGCAATAATCGGCCTTAATTTACGATAATAAGCTTCAACGCTTAATGTAATTACATATATTAAATGCTTTTAATCCAATATGTGCTCCGAAACCCATTTAATGAGGTTTTGCGACCGGCTTTTACACCTACATAATCTCAGTGCTGCCTTTTAACTGGGTTATTAGTAATTGTCTTTATGTCGCTTGACTGCCAATGAGCGCTACCGCGTATGAATTCGCCACTAGAGATGATGCGTGGTTTATGTCTAATTAGAATATGGTGACTATTTTGCAATAGCTGAGATCGATCATGGCAAATATGGGATACGGGTCAACGAATTTCAGTGTTTTTAGATAATTTTATCGTTTGTAAACTTGTCCTACTTTTTTCTGAACAAAACTGGAGAGTTGAACTTCGAAACAAAATGTTCGATATTTTTACGGTACGATTTTAATGTGTTAGGGCCCGGACACATGACACCGGACGCCTGCGGTGCCGTGTACGGTGCGACGACACGGCGCCGTGTACGGTGCCGTATACGGTGCTACGGCACGGCGTCGTGTATGGTGCCGTATACGGTGCGACGGCACGGCGTCGTGCCGTGGCACGGTGCCGCGTAAGCCGCCGTGTACGGTGCCGTGTACAGTGCACGGTGCCGTGTACGGTGCACCAGCGGACGGCTTGCTACGACGGATTGCTAGAACAGATGGTCGTAAATGTGGACACGCAGGACAAAAGCATCAAATTTTTTCCGGGGTCTAGTTAGGTCCATAGCTTTATGTTTTTGATAGGAACCAGCTCCTCCGTCGGCCATCTTTAATTTTATAGGAGTGGAAAGTATGTATATTCTAGCAATCCGTCGTATGTTACAGTATTTCAACGTAAGCTAGGCCCGAAAACAAGGGCCCGAAATAATCAATAACAAACTTTAACAGCGGGGCCAAAAGCGCAGTGGCGCCAACTTGACGAGTACAAAAATAATAGCCCTCATTGAATTAATACTCGCTTATGCTTCTCCCTGCCACTTTATTGATCAATGAGAAATATTTCAAGTAAAGTTAAAATAATGATGAATTACTTGTCAAACTAGATCTTTGCGTCATCTTAGCTGCTTTTAAAGATACCCGGTGTCCGTGTACTAACTAATCCCAAAAACCAATTTCCGCGCTAATAACTGTCATACGAGTATATCCTCCAAAAGTCCAAATCCATAGCCGTATAGCGACTTAGCATTGAGTTGTCGTCAAGTAAATAGGCAACTTGAATGCACGAAGTCCTCAAACAGCCCCAAGATCCCAAACATGGCTTAACGACAGCTGTCATTAATTACAACCGAGATCATCAACATAACGTCTCACCCAACCCAAAGCAAGAAAGCACTTTCAGCACAGTTAACAGTCCGGGCAATTGTTGGTCTAGGAACCGGAATCAGCAATTGTTGCTTTCCCGTTGTTATTGTTATATTGTCGTCAGCTCACTAAAAGAACTGGACTGGCCGAAAATAAGGCAAGCCGATGGGAATCGAGTTGTATGGACGCACCGCTACTGGTAGCTGTAGTAGGTACTAATCCCTAATTAACATAATTATTATTGCATTGAACTGTACTTGTACTACATCTAACCTACCTACTCACTGTAGCGTCTAACCTTAGGTACTGTTCCTTGAATCGGTTTGTTAGAATATTCTATTAGAACACGGTACCGCATAGACCTAATGGAAAAAGGAGTGGAGCAGCAATTATAATATTGTCACGTTACTTCTTCCGTATACTTAGTTTTAAGGTACCCTATTAAATATACACGAACTTTCCTGGCCATACCAGAAAAGGTAAAAGGAAAGATTTTTGTGTCGGCTGAAAGAAAACCTTTCAAGTGTCAGCCGATTCCGTGCTGATTTTCTGCGCTTTAAATGAGTGCTTCCTGATGGGCGCGGGATGCGGTATGCAGTACTGCATCGGCACCATTCCGGTCACACTACTTTTCATACATTAGCAATTTAATATTTATAACATGTTTAGTGATAAATAATAAAATTAACCACGTAGAACTGAGGGTTGATTTCGTAAAGTTTTCGAGCGAACAGTGACATAATATATCAATTTCCATACTAAAAATGACAATTTGATCTATACTACTAATTAAAGTAAGTTTAACACCTTATCCGACCAACCAAAAATATTCTCTACCACACGACACTCAAGGTACATACTTATTGATATGGACCGATGAAATATATATGGAAGCCAAAACATAGTTTTAGGCATATAAGGATTAATGCTATATCTATTCTATGCGCAAAGAACTCTACGTTCTGATTTGCCAAGCAAATCAGATCCCATAAGATATGCAGCGACACGGTACCACGAACATAATAATATCCTCGTCACCACTCTGTTAAACAAATGATGCATTTCTCGTTAAACCAATCAGGTGAACCTAATTAATGCCAAGAATTTAACTGTATTTTTGTATGAGTAACTAGCTTACGGATTGAACCCTTGTGACTCCAGAATATTCGAGTTTTATTTCTTTATTCATTACAGAGACATACGCACACCTACTCACCACCAGTAACACAACTCCACATACCTAAAGAACAAGTAGTGGTGTTATAATATAATGGCTCCAATAAGTATAACCAATTTTTCCAATCAATAGTCCTCTTTGCAGTGTCCGTGACAGAGGCTCCGTGAGTTATTTTAGTAGGATTATGAAACGGTATAATGTGGCTATCAAAACCAATTTTTTTTAAACATGCGGTTCCACGGTACTCAATGGAGCTGTCCAGCTAAGATGTAGGTATACGTGTAAGGTGATAGGCTAAAAGCCTAACGTCAACACCCGATCCATGGGAAAAAAGGTGGTGCTCTTCTAATCGGAGACCGCCCGATTATTATCACCCAAGCAAATACAGCCCTTGCTTGGCGTAGAGGTAAAATTGGCCTCTACATTACGTACATATATGATATGAATGTATTGCTTATATGTGCCTACTTCCTATCAGAGATTACGCGCATTACATTGATATCATATTATATGCACCATGTGGAGCCAAATAAACTTTACTGACAAGACGTCTATGTCTTTCCGAGTCTTAGGTGACAAAAATGTGTAGCGGACTTTGTTAAGTTTTAAATGCTAATACAAAACGTATTTCTTACCCTTGCCGCAAACTAGGTTTGTCGCCTGTTGTTATCTGGACCGTAATAACTAGAGCAGAAATCGTACCTGAGAATAAAATGAAATATTTCCATAAGACTTACGTAATGTGACGCGCAAAAACCATTTCCCGAGGGAGAAAAAGACTTTCTACTAGAAGCAGCAGCCTAATTTTGAAATTGAAATATTTATTTCGAGTAACATGCGACTCATACATAAATTCTTGTTAGTAAAATTAATTATTATAATTATTATTGTTAGTACGGTATCTAATTCTAATGACATTATGTAACATACTCTGTGTAACAATTAAAATAACAGTATATTTAGTAACTTTAACTGTTACACAGTCTCGGGGTAGCCTCATTCCCTAGAGACCGCGTCCACAGGTGGCGGATGGTGGAATGCTCACTGGGTGTAAAATCCCAGCGGGTAGGAGGGAAATAAAATACCTCCCGCGGACCACAAGGCCGGAGATGGAAACTCCGTTATCAAACCCCGCCTATGGGCTTCTCCGACGTATTCGGAGTAGAGGCTATGGGTGTGATGCTGGTTTGGACTGGAACTAGCATGGGGACAGGCGGCGGATGAATCTCACGAGATCAACGGCGGCGTCCAAGCCTTGATATAAGGTTACAGTCGGTGTAGAAGGATCTGGGGCCCCACTACACGCTATTTTGCTCCAAGAAAGTCACCATGCAAAGTCAACCAATTGAGCCAGTTCGATGCAATCCGGGCCCGACCCGGCGTCACAGGATTTCCGGGTCTTGTGATGGGAAATATACTACCGTGAGAGAAGAAACAAAGGATGCCAGGACAGGAAAATTCAACGGGGGATTAAAACTAATAAGGAAGAAGCAGCAATACTTAAAATTTGCGACGTGGAATGTAAGAAGCCTAATTAAACCAGGTAAAATTGAAAACACTATGCAAGAAATGAAAAGATTAGATATTGACATAATGGGCCTCAGCGAAGTAAGATGGAAAGACAATGGAAAGTACACTACTGATGACACCGTATTTTATTACTCAGGGAAACCCTCGACGGAAGAACATCATTATCATGGAGTAGGAATAATGATCAAAAAGGAACTGAGCAGATTTGTCACCAACTTTCTACCCGTGTCAGAACGGTGTATATTATTACAGTTAAGTGGTCATCCATTTGACATAAACGTCCTTCAAATCTATGCTCCAACAGCAGAAAAAGTAGCAAAAGATCCATCCATCTTAGAAAACTTTTATAAGGAGATTGATATGGTGATGAAATCATTAAAATCCCAGCAAGTAACACTAATTCTAGGTGACCTAAATGCAAAAATTGGCAAGGGTGCGGTGGGTAAATATGTAGGACATCATGGCTTAGGTGAAAGAAACGAGAGTGGAGACCGCCTACTACAGTTTTGCATGGAAAATGATTTTATCATAACAAACACTTGGTTTGAACACCCGCCTAGGCGATTGTATACGTGGACCTCACCTAAGCATACACCAGATAATATAGTACGTAACCAGATAGACTACATATTGGTTCCTGCCAGATTTAGAAACTCAATAGCTAACGTAAAAACATACCCCGGAGCCGATATTGGGTCTGACCATAACCCGGTTGTGGCTAAATTTAACATTAAACTGAAAACGGCGAAAAACAATAATACAAAATATGGTAACATCGCAATAGACAAGTTAAAAGACAGCGATATAAAATTAAAAACTTCAGCAAGTATCAACAATGAACTGAGAAAACATTTTGAAGACACAGATTTAGACAATAATAACATCATTAACAACGAAGAGATCTGGGATAAAATAAAAGTCACTATACTCGATACTTGTAAAGAAGAGTTAGGTTATTAAAAAAAAGAAACTAAAAAGCCCTGGATTACCAAAGACATACTTATAAAAATGGAAGAAAGAAGACAATATAAAGAGGTAGACAACTTAAAATATAATGCGATAGATAATGAAATCAGAACTAATATCCGCACTGAAAGAGACAAGTGGTTGGAATCTAAATGCTCGGAAATAGAAGAATTAGACCTTAAGCATGATAGCTTCAATTTACATAAAAAGGTTAAAGAGTTTACAAACACAGGAAAAACCAAGACCACAGAAAAGCTGTTTAACAATAAAAATGAGCTCTTGATTGAAATAGACGAACAAAAAGAGGAGTGGGAAGTCTATATATCAACACTTTTTTATGATAACAGAACTGATACCCCCCCTAGCATAAATAATAACTACTTAGAAGGACCACCTATCATTTATAACGAGGTAGAAAGAGCAATTAGTAGCATGAAATCCGGAAAAGCTGTAGGCCCAGATGGTGTACATGTAGAATTAGTCAAATTATTCGACGATTTTGGAATAAACGTGCTGGTAAAATTATTTAATAACATTTATAATACTGGCAAAATACCTAACGACTGGCTAAAATCGTCTTTCTTACCAATCCCCAAAAAACCCAATGCTAAAACCTGCAACGATTACCGACTCATAAGTCTTATGAGCCAGGTCCTAAAAATTTTCCTGAAAATATTACACAGCAGAATGTACAACAAAATTGGTTTTAACATTAGTGAAACCCAATTTGGGTTTCGAAATGGACTTGGAACCAGAGAAGCTCTGACGGCAGTCCAGGTACTAGTGCAAAACTGCTTAGAACATCAAAAAGACGTATACGCGTGCTTTATAGACTTCGAGAAAGCTTTCGATACTGTTAACCATGAACAACTGGTCGAAGTTATAAATCGTACAGATGTCGACAGCAAAGACCTAAGAATGATCATGAATCTATACTGGGACCAAACGGCACATATCAAGTTCGGACAATCTGCGACAAAAGACCTGAAAATACTGAAAGGGGTACGTCAAGGCTGCATATTATCTCCAAATCTATTTAATCTGTACTCAGAAGGCATATTTGTAGAAGCATTGGACGGTGTTGAGTTGGGCATAAAGTGTAACGGCAGATACATCAACAACATAAGGTATGCAGACGACACTGTAATTCTAGCTAACAGTATAGAAGAACTACAACAGCTAATGGATCGCTTAAACACCAAGGTAAAACAATACAACCTTAAAATGAACGTCAATAAAACGAAGGTGATGGTAATAAGTAAATCAAATCCACCAACAAGCAATCTACTTATCGATGGCAAACAAATAGAAAGAGTTTCAAAATACAGGTACCTGGGCTGCTGGCTGAATGAAAACTGGGATCCAGAACAGGAAATTAGAGTTAGAATAGAAATAGCCCGTAGTGTTTTCGTAAAAATGCAAAAATTATACACCAATAAAGACATTAACTTAAAACTAAGATGGAGATTAGTAAAATGCTATGTACTATCGATACTTTACTATGGTGTTGAAACATGGACGCTGAATAAATCAATGGAAGACAAAATTGAGGCGTTCGAAATGTGGCTGTACAGACGTATGCTGAAAGTTTCTTGGACGGCAAAAGTAACAAACTTAGAGATCCTCAAAAGAATGAAGAAGAAAAAGGAGATACTAGCCACAGTCAAACGGAGAAAGATAGCTTATTTTGGACATCTACACAGAAATGAAAAGTACAATCTTCTGAGAATCATATTAGAAGGAAAAATAGAGGGTAAACGGGGAAGGGGAAGGAGGAGGATGAACTGGCTCGACAACATCAAAAAATGGACAGGCATTAAGGACGCGGCCACGCTCGCTAGACTGGCCAAGAACAGGAAGGACTTTGCAAGGCTGGCCACCGACGCCCGCTAGGGCATGGCAGAATAAGAAGAAGAACTGTTACACAAAGTATGTACTCTTGGACACATGCATTTCACAGCAAGTGCTCGTCCACTCGGTTACCTCCGGGTTCGAACACCATGAACTGGCTTTTGGCTACATTATATCTAATGTCCCATGTGTACAAAGATGTACATTAATTTCTGCAATGATGCACGTGTACTTTGCACTAGCCCCAAATAAGGTTATTAACCCCGCCCGAGTATCGATGCAACTAATCTGTAACGTTAAGTATAAGCTGCACAAACCATTCAGTGTACGATTAGCCAACGATAATAAAACATCTCTCGTATATCGCGGTATTTTTACTCCGCGGCAATCGTCCTCCATTGACATAGTGCATCCTTACACACCATGTTCAATGGCATACTTTTCACAAACATGAAGCAACTTTCGTAGACCACAGGTGGACGCACTGAGTAAAGCCAGGTCGTCCGCATAGCTAATGTTGTTTACACATACTTAGTCAATATGACAGCTAACATGCATTTTACCCAGCGCGTCCAGAAGTCCATCCACATACAGATTAAAGAGCGTGGGCGAGGTCAACCCTCCCTGCCTCACTCCACATTCCAATCTGTAGGGAAATCTAATCACGTAACTTCATTAATAACTAACTGTAGGTATATTTTAATGTCATTTTTGAATTTGTATGAGCTTGGGTCGATAAATGACATTAAATAAAATATGCCTAACGTTAGTGCACAAAGTGACATGATTACCCAGCAGGAGACTAAATTATTGCCAAAAATGTTGTCTTTCTTTAACTTTCAAATAATTACTACGAAGAGCAAGAGTATGTTTTATCTTCAGCGATAAAGATACAGATACATATATTTGGTACATTGTGCTAACTATGCAGTTTGACGTTTACAGCCAGGGCATCGGGAATGGGCATTAATAATCTTTGACTTTCTTTGAGCTAGATATAGTAGATATAGCTTCTGTAGTTCCTTCATACGAACTGAAGATTGTTTTTAAAATTATTTTTGTATTTGATTGTTTCGGTTTTATATAATGATTAGTTTTTTGGATATTTTAATTAAAACTTTCTAGAGTTGCTTGCTATATTTTACGATCAAACAAAAAAGAAGTACTTCACTCTTGAATACAATAGCAATGAAACTGAAACCAGCAGACATATTTCATATCGCTAAGCCCTACCTCGAATCGTATTGGGAATTCGCAATTTCGAATACCTAGAAACATACCATCGCAGCACGATAGTAGTTTTCATATTTGCATTAAACATGGAAATGGCATCCGGAGCCAATACAAGTACAAAGTGCACCGGCACCATTTTAAATTTTCTGTGGAATGGCATTCAATTTCAATTTCCTAAACTAAAGCCAGCACACTCAATATCATAAGATATCATATTTCTTATCGCTAGAAACATACCCACCATACATAGTTGCTCGAATGGCATCCACGGGTTCAATTTCAAATTCCTTTTATTCATTTAACTTACAAGATGACACTAATTACGTTGTTGGTAATTACGAATTGAGGCAGTTCAGATGCAACTAACTATTGCGAGTGAACCAAAAAATAATGATGACCTAAATCTCTCATTTAGTTTTAATTGTTCAGGGCACTTTTTAGGGTTACGTACCCAAAGGGTAAAACGGGACCCTATTACTAAGGCTCCGGTGTCCGTCTGTCTGTCTGTCTGTCCGTCTGTCACCAGGTTATATCTCGAGAACCGTGATAGTTAGACAGTTGAAAGTTACACAGATGATGTATTTTTGTTGCCGCTATAACAACAAATACTAAAAAAACAGAATAGAATAAATATTTAAGGGCGCTCCCATACAACAAACATGATTTTTTTTGCCGTTTTTATAGATAATGGTACGGAACCCTTCGTGCGCGAGTCCGACTCGCACTTGCCCGGTTTTTTAGTTTTCGTTGCGTAAGCGTCTGTGGCATTCTTACATGATCATAACATATATTTCGCTGCAGATACTTTCGTTGAAACTATTTATTTGTATGTTATGACATGTTTATACTACCTAAAGCCGTCCTCTCCCGGCGAAAAAAATATACAATGCCATTATTTTGTTATCTGCCCTGGGATCCCAGGGACTGGTAGACGACGGACATGCATTGTGACATATATTATCAACGGAAACCTACATACCCATCAACCCATCATCCTATATACTATAGTGATCGCTTATTTCTGAAATGAAAATTGTTTTCCAAAACTGTGAAATATATCAGTTGTAGAAACATTTAAAATGTTACCTACTGAACGAAACGTCACATGCTAAGTTTCTCATAAGTTTCTGAAATACTTTCGTCATTATTACTTTTAATAGCCAAACCACGAGTAATGAGCTGTCTATATTCAGAAGAATTAACAAAAATTAACTGAAGGTTTAAAATTTTAAAGGGAATTTCTGTAACATATGTGAAATTAAAGGATGTTTTACGTCCCACAGCTGGGCACAGGCCTCCTTTTTTAGATGAGAGGACACGAGCAGTAGTCCCCACGCTCTGGTCTAGTGTGGTTCGGGACTTCAACTTAACTTAGCAAGATAAATAAACCTAACCTTAACAATGCACGTAATGTTTAAATCTAAGCCCACTACAAGAATGGTTCCGAATTAAAGTGCGTGTCAGTAAGTCTTATAGAACACGTTACATTCGTAAATCATCATGGTGAACAAGAAAATGTTTGTAATAAAAACATAGTTATAATAACAAACAACTGACTCACAAATAAAGAACAGCAGTCGCTCCATGACAGCTCTTCCAGCCTTTGAAGTGGACGAAACGGAATCAGAATATAATATAATTGATTCCAATAATCAATACCGAGCGGCAAAACGGATTTTGTTCACGCTCATAATTGGTACTACTTGTTTTTGTATGCAGTAAATATATTTTCAAGTGAATAATATCCGAAAAATAACCCAACATCAAAACAGAATGCTTAAAGAATATATATGTTTTATTGCATTTTTATGTCCTAACTTTTGAGCGATTGCTATAATATTGTAACAAAATCTTGATTACATAATCTCTGAGGTTATCGGTGGATATTTTACTGCCATAACTTTATACATTTACATATACTCGTGTGATTTATACAAAAAAAAGTACTAAATCGAACTTCAGTGCCGGTTTGTGATTCTGGAATTTTATGCTAAGAAACTGGGAATACCACATAACCCAGTTGTCACCAATTGGCTGGCTACCTAGCTTGCAGGTTATCTCCACAAAAAAAAAAACAAGTGTTAATAGTACCAAGCCGATTCCTTACCGGGTGTTTTTGCCACCATTATAAAAGTAGATGATTCCTTACGTAGGACAGTTCACATGGCCATTTCTCACTACTCACGGTTCACGATTCTCGTCAAGAAAGAAGGAAAAAAGATAGAAAACATATATGAGAAAATTACAACAGAAGTAAAAACGTACGGATAAAATATGTAACATGTGTGTCCCCGGGCCAGTGAAATGTACGCTGGATAACGGTTAAGAGGAAACAAAGAATTAAGAAGGGCTACAAATTGTACAAAGCCCAAACTGGTTAATACTATGGGATTCGCTTTGTTTAGATATGTAAACGATTACATAAACATAGGTGGGCGTTAACTCGTTAATCCGTTAATCGTTAAATTAATGATGTTAACAAAATGCTAACGGAAGTGGGAATATATTTATTTCTGCAAACTATCTAACTTTTATTGTAGACCTTAAAAATAACGAAAGTTAACTCTAAAACATGTTAAAGCAGTTAACGGACTCACAAAACCATCAAGAATGCCTTTATCGATAAATTAATATCGTCGAGAAATCCCTAAGAAAAGTTTATAATAAAATTTTATTTGTGTCACTTCTTAAAGTTCTATGTCTGCAGTTATAACGATAGAAATTTAAATATATTATTTTTATAATTCATCAATCTTCAATTTATCTCATGCTCATTATGCGTCGATGACATCAATTCATCTTAAGGACCTAAACTCATCATTCAATCGCTGATCTGATTATTCATTCATTCTCATCATTTACTCGCTTTATTACGCGTGCATTAATCATCGTGGCATCTCAATTACCGAAACAGTCATCAATCAGATTTTCGGTTAAGGTGACAATCAGTACCTATTAATAATGTACTCTTTCGGTTACAATGCTTGCTATATGTAGAGGATTAAAGGAAGTTAGAAATCTCTAAGCTATATAGCCCCTGCCCGTGACTCTGTCCGCATAAACTTTCACTGCTTATTCCATCTCTTCGATAGATGATTTTCGGGATGAAAGGTATTATATAACTAGTTATTACCCGCGACTTCGCGTGGAACTCGTTCATCGTGATAGAATGAATTGCTATTATTTTTATATCAGGCGCTTACCTAGTTATCACTCTTCCATACAAACTTCCACTCCCTTAAGAATTTTTCGGAATGAAAAGTATTATATAACTAGTTTTTACCCGCGACTTCGTCCGCGTGGAACTCGTTCATCGCGATAGCATGTAATTGCTATTATTTTTATATCAGGCACCTAGTTATCACTCTTACATAGAAACTTCCACTCCCTTAAGGGATGATTTCCGGAATTCCGGGAACAAGTATCATGTGATCTTCCCCCGGACTGAAACTCTGCATGCTAAATTTCATCTAAATCGATCAAGCGGTTTAAGCGTGAAGAGGTAACAGACAGACAGACACACTTTCGCATTTATAATATTAGTATGGATGTTAATCCAGGCTAAAAACTTGTTGTATATCAAGTTTTATCGTAATTCGTTCAACAGTTTTTGCGTATTTGAGCAACAACGACAACATCGAAACATCCAAACATACTAGATACCCCTGCGCCTCGATAACCGCAGAACAGAGTTTTTGAAGCCTTTTAACGCGTTTGTAGATGAAGATATGGTTTTCAAAAAATATGCACAACAATTTTGAGACCTTTCTGTAGTACAAACATCGATTCAAAACATGATTACGCAACTTTCGCTGAATAAAAAAAAATCGCGAACTTGCGTCTAAACCACACCTTTAAATAGTTATAACTATTTTTGCACATTAGCTATCAACATGAAAATTATATCAATAAATGCGTAATGTTCTACTTCATGGAACTCATTGATTACTTTTTCTTAACTAAAATAAATAAAAAAAATTGTAGTAAGATAATACTCATTTCTGCAAACTCGTTCGTACGCGACCGGCGCGGCCGCCCGTCCAGTGCTCAGCGAGCTGCGTTCGAGGTAGGATCTGTGCGGCGCGTCAATTCAACGTCACTTGACATTTCAATATTAGAAATGGGTAATTAATAAAAGGAAACCTGCTAGACTTCGTCATCTCGAGATTGTGGGTGCCAATAGAAGGAAAACTGCACAAACTATGGTAAGTGTAATGCAATATCGTATTATAGTGGGTAAAGGTATATCAAACCTTCTTATTGGAACGCTTTGACGCTGCCAAACTAACACAGTCTATGAATAACAGTAGGACAATACTCGTGACACAACGTACAACGTAATACATTTTTTTTACTAACGGTGGTATTTATTTTGGCGTGTACGGACAGACAAATAGACACAGTGGACTTTCTTTATATAATACTAGCTTTAGCCCCGCGGCTTCGCTCGCGTATTAAGTGTAAGTTTCGCAATAATTGTTGAATTGTTACACCGGTTTACTACTACTTATATTGATCATCTGATATGTGATAGAGCTACTCCTGAAAAGACTGAAAACATATTTCAGGCTCCTGAAAACGACGGCATCTTGGGTGAAATTTTGATAATCTGATATGTGATAGAGCTACTCCTGAAACGGACTGAAAATACTCGTATGTCCCAGGTGCCTGAAAACGGCGGCGTCTTGGGTGAAATTTCGATCATATGATATGTGATAGAGCTACTCCTGAAATGGCCTGAAATAACATTTCAGCCTGCTAAAACGCTTCTAAGGCACTGAAATTTACGTCTGAAATTTTTGTTTCTTTCCAATGGTGCTTATCTCTGTCACTCTCTTATTTCTCGAATGTTCCGAGTATAGCTACCTCTTTTTACTACTGCTATGTCTGTCACTCTCATTTCGAATGTTCCGAGTATAGATATCTCTTTCTACTACTGCTATCTCTCTCACTCTCTTCTCGAATGTTTCGAGTATAGCTATCTCTCTCTACTACTACTATCTCTATCACTCTCTTCTCGAATGTTTCGAGTATAGCTATCTCTCTCTACTACTGCTATCTCTCTCACTCTCTTCTCGAATGTTTCGTATGTTTTGTATAGCTATATCGTTCTACTACTGCTATCTCTGTCCTGCTGTATCCTGATGGAAATTTCGCCATATACTGATATCAGATATAAGGGATCCTGAAACCGCCTGAAAACGGGTTTTCAAGCTATAGGCATAGGTACCGAAGGTTCTAGAATGTTCGCGATCGAAGTTTCTAGAAAAAAGAAGAAGAAGTCTAGAAAGTCTGTATGGAGTCTTCATCTTCACCCTTCGAGCATGTTCTAGAAGGATTTCGAACGCCCCGGAAAGTTCTGTAAAATATGACGGTCTCGCTCTAACAATGCTGTCCTTGTCGCACTGTTCGAGGGCATTAGCATTATTGGAATGTACTACACATACAGTCTATCCCTTTCACACTTATCGTCTGTCTCTTTTACTCCTATTGAAAATTTAAAATTTACCCCATTTTTACCACCCACTTCCACCCACCGCCACCAAACTCCCTTACTTGCAAGTGCACACCAAGGGCCTTCTACCACTGCAATGCAACCATGAGAAGGTGGCAGTTGGTGATCATGGAGAAAAGGCCGGACTTACCCACTAACACTCTCCTTTTATATATATTGATTTAAATTTTCACGTTTTATATTGTAGAAATTATTAATGTTTTCAATTTCAATTTTATTAGTGGACTGCTAGGTGTCGGTACGGAACCCTTCGCTGTGCGTGATCCGACACGCACTTGGCCGGTTTTAAAACTGCGTACCAGGCCTCTTTCAAGCGTGTGCGCACAATAATTCAGTGTTTTGTAAATGTTATTGGTATTTATACAGGTTGGATTTTCTTTTTGGGTCAGTGAGGGCAGCTAGTAGCTACCAGATCCCGTGCTGCTACGCGAAAATGGTCTTAGAAGACCTTCCCTCGAATTAAAATTAATGAAAATTGGCGTTTACAGATTTTGGACAAACATACAGGGTACGAGAAAAAGATCATTTTTGATAAACTTTTTTTTGGATGCCAATCGATCCAATTCCTATCCAGGACCCAAAGTTTGTATGGGACCAAAAAAAATCCGACAAGAAAAGCGGCAAATCGAGGAAAACGCCTATTTCAAAATCAAAATCGAAGGAAGTTCTTTTAAGACCATTTTCACGTAGCCGGACGGGATCTAGTAGCTGCCCTCACTGACCCAAAAAATATCCACCCTGTATATCTAGGGTGACCCGCCTCGTGGCTCATATTGAATTATGACAAGTACAATACTTATTAATAAATAGATTATATTTTTCTATGTGTGGATATTTTAATTTCACAAGACTTTTATTAATTTACTAATATTGAGACAGACTTCGCAAGGAACAATAACTTCGTTTTGTTTTTCAAGTAGATGATCAAACACACATGTAAATCAACTCAATTTGACAATTATATCATAACATAAGGGTGAATAAAATAAAAAAGTCTATTTTATTACAATCCACGATGTGTTGTCATTGTGTCAAAATATTTAATTACGGTGTATGAAAGTAGGTATGTAAAAATGACGAGTTGCCATTCGCATTGTTTCGATTATACTGAACTATTGACATATACATCAGAATAATGGCGCCGTCTTGACAATGGTCATTATATTTATGGTTTACCCGTTCAGTTGTAGTGACTAAGAGTTGTACTACTGGCTATACACTATACTGTGACATGTCGGTATCGGCAGCGAGCCCGGTGGCAAGCGGCTAACCCCGCGCCTGCTCCCCTCAAGCCACGCACCTCACCCCCTCGAAAGCAGCTAAGCGCTGAGCTCACGTCGCCTTAACTCCATCATGAAGACTTGTGAATAAAATTGATACAAACTCGGCTCGTTTTGCTCTTTTTGTAATGAAATTGATTAAGGTTGACTGGTAGAGAATGCCATACGGCATTAAGTCCGCCTTTTGTACGATAAGGTTTTCTTTTGTGCAATAAAGATTAAATAAATAAATAGAGGTATAGTTGCGAGTATTATAATACAAACTTATCAACTCAGAATCTTTAAGTACCTCGACATTAATGCACATTAATTTTAATAAATCATTTTAGGAGAGGTACGAGTAGGACCTAATTAGACATCTCTGTCATATTTGGAGCAACACAACGAGGTAAATGTTATAATGAGCTTCAGATAAGTCCCCTCTGTAGGTACCTATATAATGTAGTATTGCCGGTGGACTTACATTTGTCACTTGTATTCGACACAGGAAATAAATAAATCAATAAAAGGTCAGATCAAACCTGAGGAGCGATTGATAACCATTTTGACATGTAGATCTACTTAATGTAAGTTTGTCACGTTACATAATCAAATATTTGATAATGATGATCAATTGTGTACATACTAATCTAAATAAAAATAGTTACTATTTTATTTA
Source organism: Cenopis cana (assembly GCA_951800055.1). Classification (NCBI taxonomy): domain Eukaryota; kingdom Metazoa; phylum Arthropoda; class Insecta; order Lepidoptera; family Tortricidae; genus Cenopis; species Cenopis cana. The sequence continues at coordinate 4,784,994 of OX637473.1, forward strand.
AAGAAGGACACACAAGCTAAGCTGTGGAACTCCTTGCCGGATTCCTTGTTCACTGTAAACTACAACCTTTCGGTCTTCAAGGCGAGAGTGAATCGGTATTTACTAGGTAAGTGCGTTCCATCCTAGACCGCAATATCGCTTACCATCAGGTGATTTGTGGTCAAGCGCAAACCTATTTTGTATAACAAAACACACACACACACAAAAACACGCACAGACACACACGCAGATATCTCAATAATGTTTGAACTTATATATCTACATGATGTTTGGTTTACTCTAATAGGGCACTATCATATCCCATGAACCAATTTTAAACTGAATTTATCGCAACATTTTAACTTGCTAAAATATCTTCTCAACTCTTAACAACTTCCATAGATTATATCTCCATGCAGCTATGAATAAAGCGCCCGCCATTTATCTCAATCCATTGAGTTGGAGTCTACTGAAGCTTGATCGATCGAGACAGAGAGGGGGCGATTTATAATAAAAACGGAACAGGATTTTGGTAACAACGGTGACATTTTGTCGAGTACACTAGCAAACACCCCAGCTGGTGTTTTAAAACACTTACATACGATATATGTGATACTTAACAAAAAAAGATTAAGAAAAGATAATGCTTACTTACTTACTCCGCTGGCTCAGCGACCCAAAGTGTGTTTTGGCCTCCAATACGAGTGCACGCCATTGATCCCGGTCTTGTACCAGATCTTTCCACGACTCAGCTTGAAGCTCACGTAGGTCAGCCATCACAACGTCAGCCCAGCGGTATCTGGGGCGACCGACCGGCCGTCTCCCTGTCGGTTTACCCTGGTAGGTTCTTTTGACAGCACGGTCATCACCCATTCGTTCCAGATGACCAAGCCAGCGAAGTCGGTGCGCTTTCGTTACTCCGATGATATTCGGTTCCGCGACAAGATCTTCAATTTCGGCATTCCTCCATATTCTCCAACTGACATCTGGTCTCTGAATTGGGCCGAAGATTTTACGGAGGATTTTCCTTTCAGCCACCAACAGCTTATACTCCTCTTTAAGTGTTAGTGAACAAAAGATAATAAAGATTTTTTAAATTTTCGGTGCAGGAAAACATCGTGAGGAATCCGGCCTAATCCCAACAGGATTAATTTTTCCTCCAGGTTTGAAGGTCAGATGGCAGTCGCATTTGTAAAATTAGTTCCTCCTACGCCTAATCCTAGGATTAGGAGTCAAAGCAAAACCCGGGCTTCTCAGGGCATAACCATTTTAGTAATATATATATATATATATATATATATATATTGTTTACTAGCTTTTGCCCGCGACTTCGTCTGCGTAGAACTCGGTCATCACGTTAGAATGTTATTTCATTCTTCTATTTCTTGCGCTTACCTAGTTATCTCTCTTCCATTCTAACTTAAACCCCGTTAAGGGACGATTTCCGGGATAAAAGTATCCTATGTCCTTCCCTAGGACTCAAACTATATCCATACCAAATATCATCTAAATCGGTTGAGCATGTTTGAGGCATGTTGAGGCATGTTTGAGGGGAAATAGGCAGACAGAGTTACTTTCGCATTTATAACCCGCCCCGGTTTCGCACGGGTAGTCCAGTTTTAAATTTATTTATCTAAGCTTTTGCCCGCGACTTCATGCGTGTGAATATCCATATCAACTTCTATAACGTATTTCGCCGGGCTGTCTCGCCAAACATTGCGCACGCCGGCTCAATGTGCCCACATGAAACACATGACAGAGGACTTTATATATATTATTAAGGAAGCAGATGAAAACGCGCGCGAGCGAAGCGAGCGCGAAATTTTTCGGATATTCTGATACGGGTGTGGAAAATACTTCATACGCATCAAGTAATGAAGATGAAAACGCGAGCGAAGCGAACGCAAAATGAAAAAAAGAACATTGTGATGCAGGTGCGGAAAATACTTCATACGCATCAACTATAATGTAAAAGAAAACGCGAGCGTACGGCGCGCGAAAATTTTCGAACATTATGATGTAGGTGCGGAAAATACTTCATACTCATCGAGTAATGTGTATGAAAACGCGAGCATAGTGAGCGCGAAATGCTTCGAACATTATGATGCAGGTGCGGAAAATACTTCATACGCATCAACTATAATGTAGATGAAAACGCGAGTGTAGGGCGCGCAAAAATTATCGAACATTATGATGTAGATGCGGAAAATACTCATCAAGTAATGTAGATGAAAACGCGAGCGCAGTGAGCGCGAAATTTTTCGAACATTATTATGCAGGTGCGGTAAATACTTCACACTCATTAAGTAATGTATATGAAAACGCGAGCGCAGCGAGCGCGATATGATTCGAACATTCTGGTGCAGGTGCGGAAAAGAATTCATACGCATCAACTATAATGTAGATGGAACGCGAGCGTACGGCGCGCGAAAATTTTCGAACATTATGATGTAGGTGCGGAAAATGCTTATCAAGTAATGTAGAAGAAAACGCGAAAGTTTCAAAGTTCAAAGTGCTTTATTGTAAAACATAGGTATAACTGCCGCTATCCTAAGGTTGTCTGGAAGAAATCGCTCTTTAGCGATAAGACCGCCTGTTGTTTGCCTCTGCTTACTGTGATTTTGTATTGTACTGTATCCTTTAATTGAGGTGTGCAATAAAGAGTATTTGTTTTGTATTGTATTGTATAACTGAATACCTACTTTGGTCTGTTCTTTCACTTTCGAAGATGGAGTAGAGGCCTAGGTTGATAGCGCACCCACCCTGGTTGCTTCTAAGAGGTATGTGATTTTCTGAGAATTGTTTTTTTTGCTTCCTATCCGCCTATAACTTTCGAATTTGGTCATACTTGATGTTTATTGTTACGTAGGTATATTTTACTAACGAATACCAATATACCCTAATTTTATGTCTGTTATACGTGTTGAACGTATTTTATACATTTTGCTGACGGAAAACGCAACTAATCGGCACCTCGAAGAACCTCAATGACACCCATATCGATTATTAGTAAATGTCCGCCATCTTCGATTTGAAAATGGATATCATTCTTGTATTGTAATGAGCACCTCAAAAAACCATATTTTATACAAAAATGCGCATGCCTAATATATAGGTACATGTCGCAAGTGCTACCATGCAACCGAGAGCCCGCCGCTCTGCGTAGGTACCCTCCATCGAAAACAAAAAAAACCGAGGTTTCGTAGTAAGGTTTGTGAATATTGATAGCGACTGACTGACCAACATAATTAGATCTCTCATTTCAAACAGTTAATATGGTTTCAGGGACTTTTGTATTTTTGTCTTTAGCCTTGAGAGGCAGAGGTATTGTTATTTCACCCCCCATTTTTTCGAATACTATCTGTTTATTATACAATGTTTGAATGGGGTTCTATTTACTTTGCGTCCATGTATATACTTACCAATTTTCAAGCCTGTAAATCATGAACTAAAAGACTTCTCATACAAAGTTTAACCCCTCTTTTCACCCCCTTTCATCCCTAACCTATATGATTTTTATAGCCTATAACCTGGCCGAAGATCCAATAAACATATTAGTGAAGGCTGTATTAAAATCCATTCGCTAGTTTTCGCGTGATAGTTAGACAAATAAACAGACAGACAAACAGACAAACAGACACGAATTCTAAAAACAGTTGAAACGTGTTCTGTTATCGATTCTTAGACCCCTCCATCGATTTTTTTACTAATATCTTCAATGTACAGATTTTCGACCCTCTTCTGCTTTATTATATGTATAGATGATTCGTTACTTACTATCTAGCTAAACCCCTTTAGAGATAGTAAGTAACATGTTACAATTTTGGTACAAAATAACAATTATTGAGTGACCTCTCCTGCCATTCCTGCGCCACTCCCGCCACCTCAAAGAGATCAACAATCCACCTTGTGGAGGTCTACCGACGCTGCGCCTTCCGGTATGTGGCCGCCATTTGAGAACCTTTCGGCCCCAACGGCCATTGGTTCTACGAGCAATGTGGCCCGCCAACTGGCATGAGGTCTACTCTGAAAAAAAGCGCGGGTAATGTCATGAGGATGAATTTGATATGAGAAATAAGGTCAATTATTCGTGATTTCAAATTTTTTTTGGTGTGATAGTACTCATAACAGTGATTCTTCTGAATTTAACACGTATTTAAATTCATAGAACGATCCCCCCTAAACCATTCAATGTTGTGTGGACTAAGAACTGCTAGGTTGGGTGGACTCCCATATTTTAGATATCTTATCTTATATATTTAAACGACCAATTCTTGTATATATTTATTTATTTTGGGGATCTCGGAAACGGCTCTAACGATTTTGATGAAATTTGGTATGTGGGGGTTTTCGGGGACGAGCAATCGATCCAGCTAGGTCTCATGCAGGGGAAAACGCCGAGCAAAGCTCGGTCACCCAGATATTTAATAGTATGAAAGTCATAATCAAATTATCCTTATAAGATTTCTGTTCAACAAATTATTCCACTAAATATAGTCGATTAGAATTTGTGGACTGTTTATGCTTAGTTTGTTTTATTTAGTTAAGTATTAAGTAGGTTAAGTATTATCATTGTAATAAGCATATTTTTGTGAGAAAATGGCTGACTGTCGAGTTTCTTTCGGCGTTTCTTCTCGGCAGTGGCCTCTGTGAAACGCTAGTAGGGTTTGACTTGTAAAAGTGCCATTGCGGCCTACTTACAGAATAAAGTTCATTTTATTCATTTTTTTATTCATTTTATGAATAAATGATTATACGTATTAATATATAGTCGTTTCTAAACGTTTACCCAAATCTTATGAAAGTTGACAACCTACGTATTATATTTTTGACGTATACATACGAGTATATGCCCGAGCCTTCTATGCCGGACGCGTAGAAAACCACCTGGCCCAGACACCGAACGGTACTGTGAATCATCCTAAAAGGATACCTATGCAATCTAATGCCTCTGTATGCAAAATATTGTGAATTTTAAACAGGTATACGTACGGTGGTTCAAGCCTTTTGCATTCCATAATCTAATCACTTTACAATACTTTTCCCGCACTCATTGGTCGCTTTTATACGTGGACGTGCACTTCCGCGATATTGTCTATGGTTCCATTCATAATTAGTCTAAAGTCTATAGTCCATACTTGAATTTAAACTTTCGTGAGACATGTTATAACTTTATTTTACTCACGTATTAATCGGGGGGGACGATCCCTCACCACGACCTCATACAACACCTTCAGCGCCGAGCTGCCCCCCCGCCCCCGCCCCCGCGCTGTCTGCGCGTGCGTCACGTGCCTTGCGGCGGGCGGCGGGTAGTTCGACAGTGTGCAATCGGCGCGGGTCGCAGACGCACTCATCCTGATGAAGAACTCCCGAAGAGTTCGAAACATGTCGCCCGAAGTCTATAGTCTAGTCCATGGTCTAATTATGAATTAATCCATAGAGAAAATATAGAAGAAAAGTATAGAAGCGTCCATTCTGATTTTGATGTGAAGAAATACAACTCCAGCTTGGCAAACAACTTGCCCGTATGTCGATACTTGAAGAAATATGGAGGAAAAGTGAACGGCGCGTTGATACTGACGATATTTCCTCGCAATTTCATACTAAAGATTGATTACCTTAGGAATACTTATTTAATTATATTAACTTCGCGTCTCGTTTACCTTTTACCTTTCGTCATTTTCTTTTCAATTCTTTAAACGTTAAGGTTTGAGTCTCGCCGCATATTTTTTTTTAGGTTTCGGCATTTTTCCATTACCTAATGTTTCATCGGTCTGAAATATATACTTAATGCTTTTCCGCGTGGAACATGTTGTATTGTTCGGTAAATCTATGAATCTTTATCACAAATTCGGTAGTATTCAATCAGTCTTAATAAAACATACGCCCCTCCACTGACATCTCCACTGATATTAAATTAATTTTAAACTGTAAAAACATGGATGGAAAAATATAGGTATCTATATCGGTAATAATAATATTAGAAAGTAATAAAAATAAAAATGAATTAAGTTCACGTAATGAAGTGACACTACTGACGACATTCATCCAACTTTTAGGGAACTCGCTTCTTCATTATAATATTATGTGACGTGACGGTATATTTTCAGGCAGTGACTGTAAATCGGATAATACTTGAGTTATTAAACATGTCTCAAGAAAGTTTAAATTCAGTTAAAACAAAAGTATTTTTTCTAAAACTGCGCTATTAAAATCAACTTCGCTCTTATGTAGGACAGACCACCCACATGACATGCTCAATCGCTCACCCACAAACTACTATTATAATATATAAATATTTAGTCCTAGTCCCAAACTAAGCAAAGCTTGTACTATGGGTACTAAGCGACGATATACATACTTATATAGATAAATAGATACTTAAATACATAGAAGACATCCAAGACCCAAGAACAAATATTCGTGCTCATCACACAAATAAATGCCCCGGCCGGGAATCGAACCCGGGACCTCCAGCTTCGTAGACAGGGTCACTACCAACTAAGCTAAAGCGGTCGTCAATTATTACTTATTCCTTAGCGCCTAGTCTGAGGTAGTATATAAATGTCTTATTTCTAATGGATACTATATTAAAATAAAACAAAAAAATAGATACTTTATTAATGTAACATAACGAAAACGAATTTTAGCGTTTTGATTTGTTACATTGTTATAGTATTTTTTTATCATGAACTAAACTGCCATGTTTCCGGGATACGCGGTAACGGGCTTTTTTTTTCGTGTAGGATACTTCGTTTATCATAATGAAAGAGACCGAAACGACGGATACAAAAAAGGACATACGCCCCTCTTCAACAGTCATGTTTCATGCTGAGAATCCCAACTATTCTGACCCAAATTTATTAAAACAAATACCTAGCGCTCACAAAGACCCTTTAGATAAATTGAACAATGCCAGTGAAATTTTACTGTGTTCATAAATTAGATGTTTGGTTTAATATGTGTACGAAGTTGTAAACAGAAATCTGAACTAGAGTAGACACTTCAGATTGTACTTTAAAAAGTATGTCGCAACATTGAGGGCTACCGTTTTTGTGCTTATGATAGGATTAGTAGGACAATGCAGTTAATTGTAATTGTAATATTTGTATATATATTATTATTTGTATCTATATTTACTAACTTATTTGATACAGACAACAAATTCAAAGAAAAATTAACCGTGATCCAACCAGACGGGAATCGAACCCGCGTCTCTGGTTTGCCGGACCAGCGTCCTTACCATTGAAGAACAACCAGAACACTAAGCCATAACAGCAAATCTTTGCCTTGCATTCTAAAGCCACAACTACTAGCGACCCCTCTGTATTTTCTTCAAAGGTTTTTTAAATAAATTCTTACATACACTTTATTCCGCTCTTATCATTTTAACAATAAGCGATAACTTCCGTGTTTGAATTTTCTTCACCGTAGATACAAACGTTTCTGTAAGCCATCCGAGTAAATCTCCTTTTGCAAAAATTCAGGCAAGTTGTTTTGTTTATTGCAGACAGAATCGCAGGTGCGAAATGTGGCAAGGATTTGTTCCGTAACTAAACCGGATCCCTTTGTCTCTTTATTTGACACTTAGACAATTGGGCCTCCATTTAGGGACTAAAAATTCAGTTTTAATTTATTCAAATGTTATTTTACGATTGCGCGTTTAGTTTATACTCTTAATAACTAACGTCAGGGAAAACACATAAACCAAAACTTTTCAGACAAATATGATTCTAAGGCGTTATTTTTAGTTTTTCCTATAAAAGGTCGGTGCGGCGAGTCACCAGTGTATATATTGGGCGGACCAAGTTAAATTGCACTGTCTGCACATAAAGTAATGTGTGATTGAGGCTACTCTCGTCTGTCTGCAAAACACTGGTAAACCGATTATGCACGTGTGTAAATGATGCTTTCTTCCAAACAACAACGAAGCTTGCTTAACTTAGTACCTACGTGACTGTCATATACTCTCTCAGCCATACTTTCCGCAAAGTTGCGAGATGTCTATCAATTTTCAAGTATCCTCAAGTTATCTCCCTATACGGTTATCTATATTCAGTTAGCGAGAATTCGCTTTAAACTACGTCCGAGGCAAACTGGGTCTGAGCTACTTCAAAATTTACCAATAAGTACTAAGTAATATTTTCAGAACACTGTCCCTATTCTGTATGTAACTAGAAGAAACTTCATCTGACTTCGAAACTGTTTTCAAATTGGAAATCGTTTGGAAACTAAATTATTTGTCCGTTATCGACAGTTTGCAGAATTGATAAACAAAACTTTTTTATGCAATTATTGTGTTTCATGCCGCTCACCAAAACGTTTTTCGTTAGACTAATTAAATTCCTTCACTGTACATTGATTTGGTTCTCTGGCTGTGTTATATCAGACGACAAATTTAGCCTATTTAGAATGCTGTTTCTACTACCGCGTACCCTGGCTAACAGCGAGGCAGTCTCCTTGCAATAAATTACATCAATTCCGTCTGTGCGCCTACGTGAAAAATGGTTGACGCGGTGTAGCGGTGCGTGTAGCAGTCACAATAACACCCTAACTGCATTAATGCATTAAGGGTGCTATTGAGAAAGCCGATGTCTTAGTATCGGATGCGAAGCTCACAAGTTATTTAGAAGAAACGGTCAGAATAAGGCCACCAGACGAGCCATCGCAGCGGTTGCAAAGTTGCCGAAACTGTGCCGCTGTTTTCATACTTTTTTTATGAGTTAAGTCGACGCTGGAACTTGGCCAGACCCCCAGCTTTCGGTATGGAAGATGACAACATGGAGTCCCCGTTATTGTTGATATAGAGATGTTAAAAAGAGCCCAATTTTTTACATATTTAAATTCAATGTATTCTTTCAGTTATCGGTTCAATCTCAACAAGATCTAGATTTCAGATGGCAGTAGCTTTCGTAAAAGTAATGCCGAACCCAGGCGCCGTATTATAGTCACGTTTATCGACGACAAACGACCATGAAGCATCTGCTACTCAATTCAATTAAATTCAATTCTTAAAAAAATGCCTTCCATCAAATTTATGATGATTTCGCCAATGTCACGACGTTGTTCGGTAACGACGCCATGACAGTAGATAAGGTTTTGTACGGTAAATGGATTCTGCCCGTCGTCGCCCCGGGCACGTGTGCTCACCAACGCGGCGACGATCAAAATCCCATCTGCAACTCTCTATCTAGTGGTATCAGAAAGTGACAGATGCTAATCATGTCGTTTGTCGTCGATAACGTTACCATCATAGACCCACTGGTGCATGGCCTGCATTTGTTTTTTCTCTTGTGTTGCCAGCGGCACTAGGCTAGGTTCGCTTACCGACCGAATCGTTCGCGTGACCAAATTTTTACCTACTAAATAAGAATACAAATGTATGCTATTGCGGTATAAATAAATTGCATCAAATAAAAAAAATATTGGGTAAACTATTTGGGCAGAGAATTAGCGCAGATAAACCAGGATAACGTATAAGGAATTTATTAAGTGTTGTATACAGTACTACTATTGATCGACAAACAAACCGTGGAACGGTTACTATAGAACTTTAAATGTGACATAGCTTGTATGGTAGCCAGTACTAACATGCTACTATCGTATGTAGGTCGTACACATACCTATCACATTAATATATTCAATACGCCCCCTTAATGTGCATATTCGAAACAATATAAAAGACGACATAATAAAACACATATAAAACAAAGTAATATCAAAGAACAACTGTAGCAAAATAAACGAACGATCAACAAGCAATGCCTAAACCACACATGCACGTATAGTGCTTCACTCTGGGCAAAGCTTTCGTTAATATGTCTGCAAGCATTGAATCAGTTGACAGATATTTCAACTCAATGCTCTTATTGCTCTTTAATACACTTCTTATAAAGTGATACCTTATGTCGATGTGCTTACTCCGAGAATGGAACATTGGATCACCGGCAAGGCAAATCGCTCCCTGATTATCTACATGTAAAGATAATGGTGCAAACTTACGTAATCCAATTTCAGTAAGCAAACTGTTCAAGTAGATTCCCTCTTTCATTGATGATGACAAGCTTACATATTCTGCTTGACAACTTGAAGTAGAAACGCACTTTTGCTTTTCCGATTTCCAGGACACGCATCCACCTCCTAACATAAACACATAACCTGAATAAGATCGTCTATCAATCAAACATCCACCCCAATCAGCATCTGAGTAACCCTGCAATGACTTACCCGTTTTCTTATATATAAGTCCATACTTTTTCGTATGTTTTAAGTACCGTAGTACGCGTTTCGCTGCATCCCAACATTGTTTATTAGGACAATCCAAAAACTGACTTAAAATAGATACGGTATTCGTGATGTCAGGTCTTGTTCCCGTAGATAAATACATTAAAGATCCGATTATTTCGCGATACGGGTACTGCTCCTCACTATTGCTGCATTTTTCGGTAGATTTCACAATCTTACTCTTCACATCCATCGGCGTAGATATAGGTTTGCAATTTTCCATGTTGAATTTTATCAATAAATCGTCAATATACTTTTGTTGTGACAATTTAATGCCAATGTCATATTTTTCAAACTCTATGCCTAGCATATATTTTGCAACGCCATAATCTTTTAATTCAAACTTAGTAGCCAGTTCCTTTTTGAAATTTTCGATACATTCACCTCTTTGCGATGCGACTAATATGTCATCAACATAAACCAATACAAAGAGTTTCGTTTCCGAATCTATATCCTTAAAATAAAGGCACGGCTCGTTTAAAGAGGTTTGCAACCCCATGCACTTTAGCTCCTCATCCAGTCTGATGTTCCACTGGCGACCAGCCTGTTTGAGCCCGTATAGCGACCTTTTCAGTCGACACACATCTCCCCCAGTCTTCAGATCAGATAACATCTTGCTGGCTCTTTCATATGTGGCTGAACCTGGCTGTTCCAAACATATGAGGTCTTGCAAACATTCTTCTAGAAGATCTGGCACTTTCATGTATATCTCCTCCTCTAATACGCCATTCAAGTATGCCGTATTAATGTCAAGCTGATGTATTTCAAGATCAAGTTCCACTGCGAGTGCAACTAGCAATCTTACAGTGTCAAGTCTGGCAACAGGCGCAAAGGTGTTCTGGTAGTCAATGCCATGACGTTGACTGAAGCCTTTTGCCACCAGCCTGGCTTTCTTCTTCTCAATCTTGTCAACATTAAGCTTCGTTGTCAATATATAACGACAACCTACGACATTTCGGCCTTTAGGTTTATTTACAATATCAAATGTGTCGTTCTTGATTAAACTTTTTACTTCTGAAAGTATTGCATCTTTCCATCCTTTTTTCTCATTGCCTGTCAAAGCCTGTTTAAGGCCAATCAATACTTGTTAAGAGACGTTGTTCGGTAGTGGATTCTGCTTGTCGCCGCGCCGAGCGCGTGTGTTCACCAACGCAGTGACGAGCGAAATCCCCGGTCTGCATCATAACGAGCCCATCGGACCTAATACAGCAGTCACTGCGACGGGATGCAAGTAGGGAAAAATCTACCCTCTCCTTTCTAATTCACACACTTCGAGTGGGACAGAAATAACAGAGTCGCGCGAGATACGACTTGGGAGCAACTTGTGCTAGCTTAATTGTCAAAATAGTATATTCTCGGGAAATCCGCAACTTTTCTCACCTGTCGCAATTTACGAACAGTAGTATTTTTATGAGTCTTCAGTACCCTTACGATGAGTTTGCTATGTTTGCATTACCGTACTCGCTAGCGCCTGCGTAAACGATTTAGTATGGACAAAAGTACAGCGCCTCTGGCGGTTACGCAATAGAACTAAGAATCGCCATACTATAGGTACCTAAATCGTTTACGCAGTCGCTAGCGAGTACGGTAACGCAAACATTGCAAACTCATGGTAAGGGTACTGTTGCATGTAGATACTTTTCTAGTTGGTTTGTAAGTATAGTGCATTAATATTTAATGAGAAACGTCCCTTCCAACAAAATACGAAACTTACAATTCCATTAATTGGATTTCTCTCAATTAGTGCTTTTAGAATGTCCACTGGACGTTGCTGGAAGGTAGATACATTAAAAGTGGAAGATGCGATTTTATGCCATTCCTCACATTAAGTATGTATTAATAGTAAGTATACCATATTGACCACTGCCGTTGACAATTACGAAATAATCAGCATGAAAGTTTATTTTTTCGATGATATTAGGATTCTTTCACAGATTTTTCAATATTTAAGGCATTTTTCAATATTTATTTCTCTTCGGTTATTTTGTTACTTTCTTTCTTTTTCAGTCTACAGTAATTTTTGTGTAGTGTAATTCTACATTATTTCTTCACACTGGAACCTCAAACTTCAATATTTTCGTCGATACATGAACTGGCCTGGCCTTAATTAAAAATTCATCATCATCATCAGCCTATATACGTCCCACTGCTGGGCACAGGCCTCCTCTCATAGATGAGAGGGATTGGGCAGTAGTCCCCACGCTGGCCCAGAGCGGGTTGGGGACTTCACTTCTTCAATTAAAAATTACGTTTCGGTTATTCATCTTAAAGATCACAAAAAATTGACAAGATATCGGTTCGATTTTTAAAAAGAAATTTTTCATAGTGAATAACTACCACTTACTATGCGAATTTTTCGTGGCAGTTCAATGTGTGTGCTTACGACCACTGATTCTTTGTTTACTTACCTAATTTCTAGTAACTAAAAAATAAGGTACATAAATAATTCATCACTAAGGGCCGATTTTTCAATACCCATAGAAAAGTATATGTTAGATAAATGTTACCTCTGTCTTTTTCTTTCATGTGACTTCAGAAAAAGACAGTCATAATAATAATATAACATACATACAGTTAGACAGTTTCATCAGTCAGTTTTAATTTCTGTCATGCAGTTGGAAGATAAGTAAAAATATATTTTCACTTCTCATGCTCGAAGAGTGTGTCATATTAGACTTGTGAAGCGGGGCTCAAGTAGTACATTGAAGCCCTAGGGAAAATATGCATACATATTTATGATTTACAAAACATTTTAATTTGACCAATCAAAATACTTCAGCTATTAAATCCACCAATCACAGGACAGTAATTTGACAGATTTAAAAATGTTTGGTAAAAATTTCAACCAACCAGAACACAGCTGTACTAGAATCGACCAATCAGGAAAGATGTTTTTCTTTTCTCTAAAGAATAAGCGGTGTATATGGTCAAAGCAATTACTCCTCTTAAAAGAAAAAAAGCGCATGTTGCATCTTTTTCTTTAATATAGCAAAAGAAAGGGAGGCGAATACGCAAACCGAACACGCATAGCGAGGCATGGTGCTGGCCTTAGAAAAAAAACATGCTGTCAAATTAGACATACGCCAAGAGTTAAATTATTCATTTAAGGTGGATAATTTGTGTTTATGTGTTTTCTCGCAATCGAAGTGAAATTTAGAGTGTATAACTCGGGCCTAAAGTCATATTACCACTCGAACAATTTTCCCTCACTACGTTCGGGAAAATAACCATCTCAAGGTAATATGGCTTAGGTACTTTAGACCCTTGTCAAACAATCTACTATTAAAGGAATCCGATGGTTAATTTTAACTGGGGATTGAAAAATCGGACCAAATTTCTTATTGACCTCTTTTCAAGCATTAGCCCTGCTAGTTCATCATCACGTCTTCCAAATTCATAATAACGGGCTCAAAGTGAGGGTCACCCTCCATTCACCGTCCGGTTTAAGGCGCTACAACGAGAAATATTGCGTTCTTTGAAACGCTGTTCTGCCCAGACGAGGCAACGATAGGGATTGATTTTCAGATATAATTATGATTTTTGACTGTATGATTGTGTTTTTGATAATAGCCCAAACATGATTGCTTAAAATTTTCTCGATAGAAAAAGAATCCAAAGTTGAGCTTTTATTTTCCTTTTTTTACTCAGCCTATTAAAACAACAAATTATTAAACGATATAAATAAGTTAATATGATGGCATTTTACAACATCTAAACTTTGTCAAGAGGAAATTTCATAAAACTGCACACAGTCATATATTTATCGAGATTTTGTGTTGTATCCCATTTGGCCGTGAGCAAAAGACATAGGTAAGCGTGTCTCTTTCACGGAGGGGGTGGCCTACCCAATCGATATATCCCCATAATCCTAATGGTCTGTGACCCTGTTAGTAGGTATGAATCCTTAAGTGGGAGCTACAAGTCATGATAAATTTTGGCCTCCTGATGGAATCTATTCCTTAGGCTATTTGTAAGTAATACTGAGCGAGGCCAAACTATTCATGCGAAAATTTCAAAATGGTGGCTTTTTTAGTTTTCAAAAATTCTTTTTTTTAGAACTTAAAAATGCTTAGTGCCACACAAAAACTTTGTATTGGAAATATGTTCAGCATAGATTTATCTACAACTTTGTTTCGTACCACTTTATTGATAAATCTAATAGTTCATGAGAAAAATGCTTTTCAATATTAAGTTTCTTGTGAAAAGCCTGTTAGTCAAAAGACTTAACAAAATTTACTACATCATATGCAGAAGGCAAGACACTTTACCAAGTGATACTAGGGACCAATATAAACGACTTCATCCGAGGAAATGAAAATTTCATCCCCTGGAATTCAAGATAGCGGTCCTTTTCCAAGAATTTTTTAAACACGCATAGTTACAAAACGGCAACTGCCATTTTAGTAATATGGGTATCGATCGATTAGTACTGATACCACTAATCAAAATAAGAAAAATACAATTAAAAAATTAAAGATGGCGGCCGATTATTAACAAAATTGAAATGGCCGCCATGTTGAATTCCAGTCGATGAAATTTTCATTTCCTCGGATGAAATCGTTTATATTGGTCCCTAGTATCACTTGGTAAAAGGGTCTTGCCTTCTGCATAAGATGCAGTTTAATTTTGCTAAGCCTTTGATGAACAGGCTTTTACAAGAAACGCAATATTGAAGAGCATTTTTCTCATGAACTATTAGATTTATCAATAAAGTGATAAGAAACAAAGTTGTAGATAAATTTATACTGAGCATATTTCCTGTACAAAGTTTTTGTGTAGCACTAAGCATTTTTGAGTTCTAAAAAAATACGAATTTTTGAAAACTAAAATAGCCGCCAATAGCCCATAAGGAATAGATTCCATCATGAGGCCAAACTTTATCATGGCATGTAACTCCCGTGATCTATTTACATGGGGAGTCCCACCTACTATGCTTGCTAAACTGACGGTCGTGTGTTAGATGGTTAGAAATCCGGAGGGCTATTATATACTGTCGCTTAACTCCGCATCTATTACTATTCACAATCAAAGGCCTCAGAGAGCTAAATTGAACTAAATAAACTTGTTGCTCGTTTTGTCCCAATCCACTTTAGATTTAGGCTAAGCGTGCCTGACGAAACGTGATTATTCAGAGTGAACATTCCAAATGGGTCAGTAGGAATAATCATAAATGTTTAGGAAACTAGCAGGGCCCGGGGCTAAGATGATCGCTTAGTCGGACATATAGCTTTTGTCTCTTACTTTTGCTACGGAACCCTAAAAAGACTATATCATGAATATACACCTTGATAATTATAATGACTATTAGAAATGTAAAAATTTGCACACCTGTGTTCAGGTTAAATAGATCAAATAAATTATTTCATTTCATTTCTGGAAAAAAAATAGAAAATATAATATATATACCTACTCGTATATATTCATGTCTGTTTCTAAAACTAGTATGTAGAGCAGATGAAATTTTAGTTCAGTGCCACTGCTAGCAATTGTAGATTTAACCAAAGGTGGAGGTAGTGTAATATTACTATTGTAGGTTGGTAATAAATAATATCGCTCACAGCACTCTCAACCCTTATTATGATATTTTTTTATTTATACAACGACGGTGGCAAACAAGCGTAAGGTCCACCTGATGGTAAGCGGACACCGCAGCCTATAGACGCGAATCGACTCTTACGACACGGAGAAAAGGGGGTGGTGCTAGTATGACATAGCTTTCAGTGTGCATCTTTATAAGAGCGTCTTCTGTCCCCATTCTAACTTAAGCGACTTTCTAACTTGGCGTACGGGATGGCCAGACGACGTGGTATTTTTTTTATGTAAGCTTTCTGATGTCTCCGAGATTTCCTCGCTTAACTGATACTGTCAGTGTTACGTTTGCGCAGCAATACTGTAATCGTAATGCCCCGCTCCCTTACCGCGCTATTCAGAAAACACTCATTTAAATGTAGGGGCGCTGTAAAAAGCGGTACCTCCTCAACTGACAGTTGACACTGACAGCTGAAATCTTCCTCATATCATACTGTCTCCGCACCGACAAATCAGGATCTCTGGGAACACTTCATCGAGACTCCGATCTGTAGACAGATCAAACAAAGCTAGTAGAGCTGGATTGGACACTCACTACAAAGGAATCTAACCACATACCGAGGCAAGCTGGAGATTGGAATCTCCTAATAAAGTGCAAGCGTGGCTGTCCAAGAAAGACCGCATAAGGAAGATGATTCGTTGCATGCCACCCGCACTTGTCAAACGCAATTGATTTTCTTTCATTTTCTACTACATCGCTGAATTTTTCCTTTATTTGCATTTTTTACTTTGATTACCGCATGGACTAAGTTAAAGATAGCTATTTATATGTTGTCAAGCGGATGCGTCCGCTAACAAAATCCTAATTTTAAATCAAAGGGAAAATAGAAAAATTAATTAATAAGGCTTAATTAATGTAATTAGTTTAATGATTGAAAAAATCACCTCCACAAGGGATAACCAGGGTAGCTCAGTGGGAGCAATGGACGGCTTCCAGAGGTAGTAGGGTCAAATCCCAACTGTGGCATTTAATTTTTCAATTTTCCCTTTAATTTAAAATTATACCTAAATTGCTAAATATTATAAATAATGTTTTATCCCATGTAGATCCAGATAGATCAGTAAAGTTGCCATCTTTTATTACTTACCTGTCTTCTCAAAACAACTTCTAACTTTAATGAAGTGGTTAATCAAATAGTTCCTTTGGAACTAAATCTTTAGGTCTATTGGACTCGACCTGTTGCCTAATATTGATATCATATTGTTATGACGTTTGTCGCCCGTGCTCTTCCATGACGCGATATTTTCCACCTCCCTGTCAACTTCACACGATATTTCGGATAAATGAAAGATGTAACATTTAAATTACCGTAAAACTCATTTTAATTATCCCGTAGAGACTTCTCAGCTGTCATTTTTTGACTGTTAAATGACAGTTAACATTCCCTAACGCTCGTTCCCGGGAAAAAATCTGAGGTCAGCTTTGGCAACTAATCCAACACAAGGCGTAGGCATTAGTTTTAAGAGAGCCATTCCCATCTGACCCACAAACCCATATGGATAACTAGACCGAACTGACAATGTTTTCCCACCTTATTTTAAATAGCTCAAAATCTCAAATAAAATAATGTCACACAGAACGATTTCTTAGAGTTTATATGCACTTATTTCATTGAATATATCCCTACTATATCGCTGATGTAGTAGGGATTATATTACAAACATACTATTTTTTAGACAGCGTTTTAAGTAGCGCTGGAGGGATGTGGTAGATGCGTGAGCTCGGAGCTGGTGCAAGCTGGCGAAAAATTGCGCTGGAACGAGCAAAGTGGCGTGCTCTTGTGTCGGAGGCCAAGACTCATTTTGGGTTGGGGTGCATAAAATATAAACTCAAAGAAATCGTAATAATTACTGTACCATTATGAGTATTCATACGTTGATCTCAATAGACCTTGAGGAGACTATTACCGGTCGGAGAGCAAAGTTGGCAGCGGTGCTGTTGCCGCGCTCCACAGGTCTTACGTTTGTCAGTAAGTAAGTTGCGAGTCTATTTGAGTTCTTTGCACCAGGGAGTTGTCTCTAACGTATGATAGTGTTTGAGGGTTTATAGATATTTGTGGAAAGGGGTGATTACGTAACGTTTTCAAGCGTACGTAAAGTTAGTAGTTAGGTAGTAATTGTGAGATACCGTTCTCAAATTTAGAATCGTTTTTTTTTGTGCCACATCGTTGAGACAACTGGTCAAAATATATCAATGACGTCGTACCTACAGAAGATGAAAAATACATACACAAAGCTTGAAAATTAGTTTCTTTTTAAAATATGTAACATCCACTTCACAACGCACACGCTTCCCTCTTTTTACCTTTTATTTAACTTGCACTCTGTTTGTATGTAAGGATGTAAATAAGTAAGTTGTTCTCAAAATTTGCAATCCTTTTTTTTTGTTATTCTAGTGCTGAAACGCTCCTCCATTAACTAGCAAATTACGCTTCCTTTCGGGATTCTTTTTTTCAGCCTATCGCCTGTGTTCGATTGAGCTGAAATTTGGCATACCTAATATACCTATGTTAGTTCGATGACAATGCAAGAAATTTGTACCACCGAGCTGATCAGATTATTGAGACAGAAAGTAATAGCAACTTATAAACTACATAAGATAAATGCGCCTTTTTTTCTGCTCATTGAAAACATCTCAACAAGAAGTTCATTGCTATGAAAAAAAGTACAGTCGGCAATAAAAGCTTAGGATCAGGTATGAAATTTCTGACAGTTAGAAAATTATTTCGATTAATTTACGAAATTCAAAAATTCAAAATTCAAAACATTTATTCTGCAAATAGGCCTCAAGGGCACTTTTACAAGTCAAAATCTATCTGTATCGAAATAAATCCGGTAACGAAAATAGGTCATCTCGGTTGCTAAATCTAAAAGTTTTTTAGAGTATATTTAGTGGAGCTCAATCATTAAGAGGAGGGGTAGGGCAAGCTCTCTCCATACAAACTTTGTGCAGGATTTACTTCGTTTGTGTTTACATTAAAGTTATGATTTTTGGTCAGTATGCTTATTTTTCTGATAGCTATTTCGTGATGTAATTTTTTTCTATTTTTTTTTATATTTTGATTTTTTTTGAAATATTTGAAAATTTTCACATCACGATCTTCGCATATCTAATATTTACAATCAAAAATATATATATATTTGTTAGTGCCAAAACCGACGAATAAAACGTGCACAAAGTTTGTATGGGGAAGGCCTTGCCCAACCCTGCGCCTTAAATGAGTATTTCGTTCCATATGGTCGCTAGTATACGTTCAGTTAGTAACATTTTATAATTATCTGATGCATTACTCCAAAGGCCATGCCCTAGTCTAAGCGCGGAAGAGAGACGTCACGAACATATTAAGACAACTGAAGAAGGAGAAGAAATTACATATTACGATAGATTATAGGTAGTAAATAGGGTGGGGGTAGGGTTTGTAGGATTAAAGATAGACGTCGTGTCGTATAGAGAAGTCAAAGAACTGGCTTTAAGTAGAACGGACTGGAGAGAACTGCACCGACAAGAGTGAAACTCTTAAATAATGATGATGATAGGTAGTATGTACACGTTGATGTTGTAAATGCGCCACCGAGCAACCGGGGGTAAGAGAAAGAATATTCATATAAAATGTAAACTACGCAATTTGACCGGTTTGCATGTCCAATGTCAATACATTATGAAAGTGTGCCTGTGCCTATACCAGACCATGAAAAAATGCTCCGTCAGTGATAAAGACAAAACATGGCACTCTTTTCTGTTTTCTCTTATAGGAAGGAACAATAAGGCAATCTTTAATTTTGTATTAAGAGGCCTTACAAGTTTTAAAATATTCTGATTTAGAATTTTGACAAAAGTATTGATAATACCATTAAAGTGATTAAAGGATACGATGATCGTTTGAAAGCTTTAGATAGTAACATTGTCGTTTGTAGATTTTATTGTATGTAGTAGAATCTAAGCGGAAAAAAGAAGTTTTTAGCTTGAAAATGGTCGATTTGGAGTGATGTTTGAAACAATATTTCTTAATGAAAAACCATGAAAATACATTTAAAATCTATGTCATTAGGTCACAATAGTCCTGTTATAGATAGTAACATTGAGAAAATATCAAGATACGTGTCAATTAAACAGAAATTCGCCTAAATAGATGAGCCTTTTTTAACTTATAAGGACCCTTAAGCAGTAACGTTGCTAACGCAAACTACCACTAATAAGGCTATCTGTCTCTATCAAAGCGTGTCAAGCCCTTGCAAAATACAAAGTTTTATGTGCGCATTCTGTTACGGCATCCCTTGTGTTACTGAAAACAGCCTGCAGAGCTACCTAAACATACTCTTTTGTTACGACCAATGTGCTTAATTGTGATCGAATTCGGTTTATTCAGAAAACCCACACTTAAGAAACTCTTAAGAAATTTAACGAACCCGTCATTATTATCACGGTCTTTGCTTACAAATTTCAAAAAATCTCTCGCCATCTTTACTTATATAAATGGCTGCATCGCCTGTGAAGAGCGAAGGCAAGGACAATTTATCACGAACATAACTTAGGGGATTTTACCCAGGGGCGGTTTTTTACAAAGGAATCTGCCGCCCCTGAAATCTTGTAAGGGCCGATTGTTGTCGTATATAAGACGAATGGAGCCTTATTCTTTCACTTACTGTTAAGTGAAGATACTAGTCTGAGTATACTTATGGTTAAAATCCGTAGGTGAATTAGTGAGAAATACAACAACAGTATGCTGTAAATAACAGGCATTGTTGCTGTATTTAGGCAACGGGAGAAGAATGGAGTCGGGATTTACAAACGATTATCAGATTGTATCTACGGAATTCTGTGATAAAATCATTTCTTCTAATTTAATAAAATTCAATAAAAGAAAGGAAGCAACCACATATACAATACATTGGTAAATAACGATTATTAATCATAATAATAATAATAGCGTAGGGATGTGACGACCCCATCGCCCACTGGTTCTCCAGTGTAATCAGTCAACGTAATGCAGCTTGTGGCTGGCTGTTAGGGAGTATAGCGACCCTACGTACCTGAGTGCTCCTGGGGGTGAGCCTGGGGTCAGGATGTACTGATCGGTTGGTTGGTTGGACGGGCCTCCCCACCTCTGGCTTGCCTTAACCGGCCGTCCAGAGTGGAGTCGCAAGAGCTGTTGCTCGAGGGTAGATGTGGTTACATAAGATTGGCGAGTTGGCTATATGTTGAAAGTCCAGTGCCACCTCTCTACCCCCCAGCTCTCTGACAGGTGTTGCCCCTAGGCCATTTTTTAATGTCGCTGTTTAATAGGGGCCCATCGAGCAGGGAGCAAGTCACCGTCTGCCGGAATTAAAATGCGAGACTGTTTTATTAGGCAGGCGTCCGATGTCTCACCCAATAGCCCGGCCATTAGTCCATCATCTTCACCTAATAACACGGTTCATTTAGATTCCATCCACCAACAATAGTCCCTATACACCCTGGCGGGTGCTGTTTCTGTGTGCGTCCCATGACACGGGCAGGGACAGCATCCGCTCGGTGTATCCCTTGCATTTCATTAAATTGTCAAAAGGGCCTCTACGTGTTGGCTATGTGGTACTCGTTGGTACTTCGGCTCCGCGCACGCCTCCCAAAGGTCCGGGACACCATTGTCCCGTGAACGGGAAAGACATACAAATAATAATAATAATGCAAACGATTTTCAAAATGCTTCCTGGAATTGCCTGTTCATAAAGGAATGTTTTAACTCTGCTGATTTTCTCGAATGAGGATCGAACATCTAGCCGAGCAATCCCAATCAATTTCTCGTACATTCATTCGTACCGTTGTCGGAAATGGTGATGCCATATTGCTCAAAATTGCGTATTAAATTGAATGTTAATAAATGTGCGTCAAAAGTGCGGGCTCGGAGCGGTATAATGTGAGTCATCATTTTAGCAGCATCTAGGAGAAAATTAAAAAAAATACCTAATAATGTCCGTCTTTTGCACGGACTCATAATTGTCACACAAACTTCCTCAATGCTTAACCACAGATTTATTTCTTCATCTTTTATCATTTACGTCCTTTATTTGCTGCTGCATATTTATAATTTATGTCCCTTTCACTCTCCAGCGCGGTAATCTCGTAATTCTTCTTTAAAAAAGGCTTTCCATCAAATTTATGATGATTTCGCCAATTAATACTTGTTCAAAGACGTTGTTCGGTAACGACGCCATGACAGTAGGTAACTGGTTTTGTTCGGTAGTGGATTCTGCTCGTCGTCTCGCCAAGCACGTGTGTTCACCAACGCGGCGACGAGGATAATCCGGTAATCACGTAACTTTTCAAACGTACGGTAGGCATATTTTAATGTAATTTTTAGTAGGTATGGGATTTGACATTTAGATCGTACGTACTACGGTTCGAAACAGTTACGCGATTATCCCGCTGAGCTAGTGAGCTCCACATAAAAGACTTCATCGGTATCGGCAGAATTAATGAAGGTTAGATAACCGTTTAAACAACCTAAAATAGTATTTAATTACCAGTTAAAAAGACAGGCTGAATGCGGATAATTATCGCGATAATGGATGAATATTTAAAGTGGACGAACTGCGGATTAACTGGTGCTTTGAAAACTTGGGCCCTTTGGGTATAATCGCGACGATTTGTCACAGGATTCTGAAGGTAATCTGTAACAAGATCGTCGATGGTCGGAGTTACCTTTCAAGTTTATAAATTAGGTTATCCTACGAAATGGCACGCGAAACGTTGATATTTAGAGTGATATGATAATTTATAATTATTTATAAAATTTATTTGTAGCTGGCAATTTTTGTTGAAATCTTTTACTACTAGTCACTATAAAAATAAAGGATTAACACGATCTGGGGAAGGATTAATTTCTGCCTTTTATTCCTTTGGCGTGAAATTTGTCGAAGTCGCTATACATTTAGATGAAATACATACTCAGTCGTATGAAAAATGTTCCTGGTATTTACTAAATACAGATAAAATGTTGTGTTAATTAGAAAAATCTTAAGTATTTTTTATAACTGCTACTTATTGACTTCACTCAAGTCTGGCATCATATAAAGTAATTATATTTTTATAATTTAATTATATTTGTTTCCTTAGTTGTTTATTCTGAGGATTACGGAAACGACTCTAACGAACTTGAGGGAGTATTCGGGACGAATAATCGATTTTAGCTAGATCTCATTCCTAGGAAACGTCGAGCAAAGCTCGGTCGACCAGATACTTTTATTGTTACTCCTTTAAAGCAGTAGCTCTAGTATAAGTTTTTTCGAAACATTAACTAATTCGAACGCGTTTGCGTCTTGTCTCAAAATGTATGAAAACGCTCTCACCGAGTTTGAAATACGCGCGTTCATCGGTTAGCAACAAATGTTATACTCGCTGTTTTAGTTTCCACTAGTGACCACCAGAGGCGCTGTTCACGTTTTCATACCACTTTCATACATTTTGAGACAAAACGCAAACGCGTTCGAATTAGTTAATGTTTCGAATAAACTTATACTAGAGCTACAGTAGTCTTTTTGGCCTACTGCTTTAAAATCTCAAAGATCGTGGGTCAAGGTGTGTTGCGGATGCATATTCTGTATTTTGGACGAAACCTGCGTTGTTGTGGATTTAACTATGTAAGTAGGTATTTATTCTTTTATTTTGTTTTGTTGGATGTCAATAACTGCTTAATCGTCTTTTATTGCTATGTTTAGTGGTACAGCGCGGTAATCACGTAACGCTTTCGGCCGTTAGTACGATAGATTTAAATGTCAAATCCCATACTAAAACTGACATTAAATACGTACCAACGGTAGTACATATCGTTACGTGATTACCCCGCAGGTTAACAGCTTTGAGTTTTTACGCTGACATAATATTATCTTATTCCATGGAATATTCTACTTTAACACTAATGTAATAGAGTTTCTATTACATAAACAGAATTTATGTTTAACTGAATTACATTTCGCCAATTTCATTTCATTTCATGTAGTTTTAATAGTGACGACCACTTTAGCTAAGTTGGTAGTGTAGGTTGGTAGACAGGGGCCTACGAAGCTGGAGGTCTCGGGTTCGAATCCCGGACAGGGCATTTATTTGTGTGATGAGCACGAATATTTGTTCCTGGGTCTTGGATGTTTTCTATGGGTTTGGGTTTGATATAAGGATGTATATCGTTACTTAGCACCCATACAAGCTTTGCTTAGTTGACTTGGCCGATTTGTGAAAGATTGTCCACAAATATGTATTTATTTATTGTATATAATTTATTGTGTAATACACCATTTTTTTCTTTCTTTCTTTATATAATTATATGTTTTTTTATAGAAAGAAAGGTAGCAAACTAGCATATCTGAGCATATGGTCAACCTGATGGTAAGCGGACGCGGCTAAGGAGTCCATTTTTTTTTTACGTTGGGAAAATACATTTACGTATCCCACCCAGTGAAAGACCTGGGTGGGTATGACGGACTATCCGGATGGATCGTACTACCGTCTAAAAACCCAACGAGTACCGGCTACGCCTTCAAGGGGGCGTCGCAGGGTCACAGTGGCATTCTACTGCGACGCACCGGCGGGTGGCCCGCAAATTTTAATTTGCAGGCCGCAATTCATGCGGGGCACTCACCTGGGTGCCCGTAGCTCCTCTTTTTTTATCCCCTGTAAGGCGAGGTAGATGCCCTATGTTGGCGGCAGCAGGTGCGCATACCGCCGGCGCCTGCCTCCTCCTCTGCGCCTACGGAGCGGGTGTGCGGCAGGATCGTTTTCCCGGCAGCTAAGGAGTCCAAAGAAGTCACTTGCGCGTTGCCGTCCCTATATCAAATTTGAGGATTGACTGTGTTGACAGCAGAAGGGAATTTAGGTCCCTCCTCAAATTTATATACACGGGTTCAATCCTTTCTTCTTTCAGTTTACTTTACTTTTGTTTTCGTGACGTTTGCGTTTTAGTTGACATATTTTAATAGTTTTAATGTTACACAAATATGTTTATACTTTTCTGCATTATATTAATGTCTCAAAACAAATTAAATGAAACATTTTCCCTGTTTAAAATGTAAAATATGAGTACATTAGCAGAATAACTTGTTAAACTGACAAAACAGTTTGCTAGCGAGTTTCGAATTGCACCAGCAGTTACATTGTATTTTGCTTCATCCATGTTTTTACAGACCTTGTTTTTAAGGCTTTACAAATGTTTAACACGAATAATGACAAAAGTGTTGATAATTCCAACAACAAGTAGGTAGTAACGCAGCCATTTTTGCCTTAATTGTGCATTAATGGAACTCAATTGAAAAAAAAAACGGTTTTGCTTCAAAATTCGGAGTGATGTTTTAATGAAAATCTGATAAGTACTATTGGGCCACAATAGCCCCTTCACTTAATAGTAGTAACGAAGGGAATATGTCAAAATACGTGTCAAATCACACACAAAAAACAGCCTGAATTTTTAACTAATACAGGCTTTTAAATTAACCGTATTGCCAGGTTAAGGAAACAGGTTGAGAAAACACGGCGATACATGTACAAAAAATAAAACACAGTTTGTTATAAAATGTGAAGTCAACGGCAAAAATATATTTACGTTAGCGAAAAAATATCTATACGCTCATCTTACGCCCTTGTCATTAAAGTCATGCTCGCACATATGCAATGTACTAAGTAATGATTTGTGATGTGGACTGTACCATGTTTGTGCCATGTTTGCGTTTGTGATAGTGCTGCCAAGGAAGCAAACAGTTGCCTGTGTTGGGAGTCAAAACGAGATACTCACATTATATTTATTTTCGTTAAGTATAAAATGAAGAAATTTAATCGTTAGTAGGTAGGTATATATTTTGTAAGACGATGTCAATTAACGACTTCCTCCAGTTAAAAATGCCGACACGGCATTCTGCCAGGCACGTCTTTGAAAGTATCTAACAAAGTAAAACCTTAATACCAGGGTAATGATCAAAGGAAACTTTATGAAAATATCAATTAAAAAGTTCGTTTCTGGGTGGACTCTTGATGATCATAATGCGCCTTTACTTATTCCGTCGATTTAATTCTAACAAGACCTTTTTGGGGTGGCGAATTTTAGTTACTTGTTGAAACTTAGATATTTTTTTTGTAGATCGTTTTATTCTTCTTCTTCTCGTTTCTCTTCGTTATTTCGACGGTATCACTCTGCGCACTGGCTGCGCCGCACGCTTCGCCTGACTCACGTTAAACAAGGTTCCATTTAGACTTCTAAACATTGCGCCGCGATATAATGAAATAATTTATTCCGACAAAAGACTTAAAATTTTTAAAAACAAATAGAATTGCATCAAAATAAGGGGTCCCCCGAGGCAAGACCTCGAAGACGCTGGCAGCATGTCCTCGCTGAAAGCAATCCGTATTTATGCGTTGAGTGAACAAGCTGCCAACTGTCCGCTGTGTGTGGGTGTCGGCCAGCCTTTTAAATAGATAGTCCTTTGTATTACATTAGGAAGTACGATATTAGTATTATTATTTAAAAAAAACAAATTCTAAAACTTTAAGAGATGCGCATGTTGACAGTGGGCCACCTGCATTTGGCTGTAGCTGGCAAATTTTCAATGGAACGAATTACAATTTAATTGTACTCTATTCGCTAGCGCCCATAGGACAAGGAGTCTTATCAGGTAGGCAGAATGCTTGTTGGTCACCGTTGTAATATAATAAAAGTTCATCATCACCATATCAGCCGAAAGACGTCCACTGCTGGACATAGGCCTCCCCCAAAGAGTGCCATAATGACCGGTCCTACACCACCCGCATCCAGCGGACTTCTGCGACCATTAGGTCATGTCCACCACGGTCTCTACCCACGCTGCGCTTCCCGGTACCTACGTGGTCACCAGTCGAGATCCTTTCGGCCCCAATGTCCATCGGCGACTTGATGCTATGGACCCGTGCTGAATAATTCACGACCAAGCTGAGTATACCCTGGATTTGAACATTTATAAACTTAAGTGGCAAGTGGGCGCGTCACATTACAAGTCTCTCATTGCACTCAGCTTGGTGTGTCCGTAACAACAAATATCAACTCATAAAATACTCAACAATCAATTTTATACTTAACTCACTACCTACCTTTAAAAAAATCCTATTTTCGTGTTATTTTGGTACTTGCAACAATCTACCACCCTGTATCTATACAGGCTTTAATCAAAATGTCGATCCCCGAATTCATAAATTGCGTGCTAGTTTATGGAATTAATTCATGCATTGTAATTTTAGCTGGTAACATTCTTACAATATATCACCACAGACAACTAAATAGGTAGATTTCAAAATGTGGTGATGTATTTATAAGCAACTCCTTTTCGTCCCTCCTAGAGTTTTTACGGCTGCGCTGCGCCCTAAACGACGTGATTAAATCCGTTTAAATTGTTTCACATCATCGCCAATTTTGACAAAAATCCTCATACTTGTCATATCACAATTCACTTTTAAAGTGTGGAATAACGCCCACGGATCTGATTTCAGGATGTCAGTCTCCTGTTGACACAAATCTGAAGCGACGTGGCTTTGGTTTAGGAGCGGAAATTGATTTAGCAATGACAGGTGGCCGTGATCCTAAAAGGTTTGCTTTAGTATGGGACAAGGATATGGCAGGTGGTATTCTGCAACAAATAAGCCTCTGAACATGAAACTTATTGAATAAATTTGGTTCTTCTGCAAAGCCATATAAGATCGTAATTGGTGTTTCTTTGTTTGTGCGACCCGACCTTTTGGATGAACAACGTTTGCTAAATTGTAATTAATATCGAATTCATGACAGGTGTCACAAATAGGGCGTCCAATAATGTTCAAATGTGGATTAAAGGTTATACCTACCTACAGGGCTGATATATTGCGGAATTTCATTAGAACTAAGTTAAATACACTGGCAATAATTGTAATGATAGGTTGTCAGTGCCAGAACTGACAGTTAAACATTGTAAACAAGTCAACATGTCACTTAAGTCTGGTTATTATTATTACGGATCGGTTTATTTTAGTGTTATATTATACTAGCGAAGAAACACCTGCGGAAAAAATAATGTTCCACTTTGAAAGATATTTGTTCTGGGAAATTAGATCATATAGGCAATTGATATCCACGTGGAGAAGTTCTTCATTGAAGTTAGCTCTGATACCAGTGATTCCTCTGAATCTAAAAGCGATTCTAATAAGTCACTTTCTGGATCTGGCTTTGAAGCCACATGCCCTACGGACACCGAATATTTGGATTCTGATTTTGATTACGGTGAATGAATGTAATTCAAAATGATAAGTTGCCAATTCGCATTGTCCCGATTATACCGAACTGCAGCCATATAAATCAGGATAATACCTCCCTCTTACCAATGGTCGTATATTTCTGGTTTACCTTTACACAGTAACTCTATATTATGGCATCTCCATTGCTGTCAACCTTGTTGTAGTGGAATTCCAATTTTACAAAATACTAGCTTCTGCCCACTTAGAACTTGTGATCCCCTTATCTTTTTACGCTGAAATCGCAAAACCCATTTAGAAGAAAACTTCGCACAGAGTTAGTTTGATAGCTACTCTTGAAATCATTTCTAATGGGAATGAAAAAGGGGTTAGAAATTTAGAAGTTTGTGTGGGAGAGCAATAATAAAGCCTGGATCAAATAATTTAACATTAATTATTTCTAATGCGATAACGAGTTAACGAGGTTGAAATCGCAAAGCTAGTTAAATACAAGTCTTAAAACTTAATTACAACTTTAAGAGGGTGCTTTAAGGTAAATTGATTGATTACCAATTAAGCATTTACGGGTTTATATGTATCAAATTGGTTGACCTTGTATCAACTTAAGTGCAGTGGTACTTTGGCAGGTATTTATTACATTAGTAAGGAAAGAATAAAAGCGGGTTAATCAGTTTAATCACGTAACTTTTCGAACGTACGGTAAACATGTTTTAATGTCATTTTCAGGGTTCCGTACCCGAAGGGTCAAAACGGAACCCTATTGGTGACGCCCAGATGTCCGTCCGTCCGTCCTTCCATCCGTCCGTCGTCTGTCACACAGGTTTTACAGCCAAACGGTTGGAGCTACAGGCTTCAAATTGACACAGTATAAGCATCTTGTTGGCCCGAAGCCATACAAATAGTCAAAACTTATTTTTAAATGTTTTTATGTCACACCTGGCCATAAAGTGGCCATTATCGCACGCTCCGCGCGCGAAAAAACCCACTTCCTGGCCAGTGGGCGACATAAAATTTTGTACTTACCACGGGCGATAATAAAGAAAGCCTCAGATCGCATATTTATCGCCCTTGCCTTCGGCTCGGGCGTAAAATACCTGCGATCTGAGACATTCTTTGTTTTATCGCCCTTGGTAAGTAATGTACTATTAAGCATCCCATACGGCTAAACGGGGCGCAAAAATTTTTTTAGGGTATAGGGATAGGGTAGGCCTATCGAGTGGGGTATCGTTGTTTAGAGCTCATTAAATAGATACTTACTAAATCTTTAATTAAAAAAAATATTGGAAAACAAAGGAATGAGAAGCCACCAACGAAATTTTGTTTCGAAGAATTTTTTGACTTCCCAAATGCCTTTTAACTTAAAATTTGGTAATAATATTTGTTATTACGTATATTTTACCAACAAATACTAATATATTGATAAATTAGATTTTTTCTTTGAAATTTCCTTATTTTTCCTATAAAAACCAACTTAACTTTGCGGTCAGTTCGGAACCCTAAATGTGCGAAGTCCGACTCGCACTTGGCCGGTTTTAGTATGGGATGTGACATTTACATCTACCTGACGAACAGTCGAAAACGTTCCGTAATCGCACCGCTGGGCACGTTAACCTATAGTCCCCGCAAGATACGAACTCAATCCTGACACCTGTCATTTCCATACATTATACTACTAGGTTATAAAATGTACCTATGAAAATGACAGGTGTCAGAGGGGTAATGGCGTAACTTTTCGAACGTACGTTAGGCATATTTTAATGTCATTTTTAGTATGGGATTTGACATTTAGATCGATCAGTACCGTAAGTTCGAAAAGTTATGTGATTACCCCGCCGGATTCAATTCTTATTTTGCGGGGACTAAGATTGGGCCTCATTGACGCCACTATTATCGTTTTATTCCTTACCCTTACCCTCCAGCAAGCATCCGTAATATGAAATCTCTGACGTCATAAAACGCTCAACAATTTTATATTTAATTCCCAAGTTAATTAATCAAGGTATTGCGAGAGAAAGTGGCGGGTGCCGCGTCGAAAGTGCCAGTATTAGCTTCCCAGCCATAGTGCAGGGGCCAGATTCCAGTTTAATTCTTACAAATTGTGGAGAAGACAAGCCGTTTCGGCTTCCGCATTGCGGCAGTGTGCGTTAACCCGGCGGAGCTTCATTATTTCACGTTTCATAGCTTTACTGATTTTGTGAAAAAATACCTAATATGTTAGAATATATAAGGGTATTACAAAGTTTATAAATCTATTATAAGAACTAAGTGATACTAATCAAACATAAATACCTATAGGCGACACATGCACACAGGTAGTTACGAATCGTATGCCTCTTACCTCTTGAATCATTTTTAAGTATAAATAAATTCAAAATCTATTTAACCCTATCTGTTATCTGTTGTTGTGTGTCTATGTGTGTGTTGTGTGTGTGTTATCTGTCTGTGTGTGTGCGTATGTTCTGTGTGCGTGTGTGTGTGTGTGTGTGTGTGTGTGTGTGTGTGTGTGTGTGTGTGTGTGTGCGTGTGTGTGTATTGTTATTTATTGTGTTGACGCCCATAAAGTTAGGTATCTTGCGATTACACTTACAAAACAAAATAAAGTAGGTAGATTAGTTTTTTTTAATCTTAACACCCTACGAGGAGTACAGGTGAACTTTTTCTGGTTATGATAGAAACTTAAGTGTTCCTAGATTTGCTACACAATTCCAACGTTTTTAGCCCTGCTAGAGAAACGCACACGACCGACAGTGCGACTGAAGAAGGATTTATTGTTCCACTCGAATTGTTCCAGTTAAGAATTGTTCGACACTAATATTGATATAAGACTAGCTCTCAATAAACACAAGATTGAAAACGGTTTCTGTTTACAACTAAAACGGAAAACGTAACTGTATTTTTTAAACCCCGACTTGACTGAACAAAGGTGCATTAGATTCGATTATAAAGAAAATATTTCTTGGTAGGTATCAGAGTTAAGATACTTGTTCTGTACTAATGTACTTATAGTTTTTGATTTGAGTATGGGTAGCATTTAACGAACCACCAAATTAGTTGCCGAATGATGCTCTAAAAAATTACATTGATTACCAAAAATACTAGATTCGCACCAAATTTTCAACTCCTTTTAAATATAAAGTGCAACTCAAAGAAGTAACATGTCGATAACCTATTAAATTAAATTGTTACCAAATAAATTAGTCACTACCCAAAAATACTTAATGATCACCTAATTTCAAACACCAAATTTCATATAATTTACATCCAAATATTACAGGGCTCGTAATCCTATTAAAATTATTTACACCCAAATAATTCATTCGATACCCAGAAATACTACATGATCACCAAATTTCACGCGGCAATTGTTTTTTAATGTCCGACGCGCAAAGCAGTTCCAATCTAGTCTAACCTCATTGCTAGCACACTGATGCGGTTTTCCATACGGTCCGTCTCGCTCGCACCTCGCACCGCGTGCGAGCAAGACAGCGCTAAATGATTTTAAGAAGTTGAAGTTTGAAATAAAAATAGCTATTTTAATTTCAAACTAGTGGAGATTGGAACAGTATTGACGGATCTCCGCTGGCGCGGAGCTCCTATTTTGAGTTGTTTTGGCCCTTCGGGCCGATGCAAAACTAACATAACCTAAACCTACCTATACCTATTTCTACCTATTAACTTCCTTTAATTTTTCCATGAAAGTCTATCTATATTAATAAAGTAAACTCATTTGAGGACCTTCATCCATTTTCATAACAAACTAACAATTTAATAAATCAACAAACTCATTTTCAAATAAAAGGTTTCAATCAAACGCGCTCACGTCAACGCATAAAAAAATAAAAAATAAAACTTCTTGCAGTTTGTAAACCATCAGCAATAGGTAGTTAGAATGAAACAGCAATAGGTACCTTTCACTCTAACGACATATCAATAGGTTTTATGCTTCAGACAATTCTTTGTATTTGATTGAGTGAGATAGCAGTATACGTGTTATTATTTCACACAGCCACATTGCGCGTTGCTTTTTAAATTAATTTTAAATTTTACTTTCTAATTTATAACATTTTGGAAATAACTGAAATATTTATAGTGCTAAAAACAATTAATTTGTAACTGTTTACTAAAATGTAGCATGCGATGTATATAATATTTGGATGTAATTCTAATGAAAAAAGGTGCATGAGATTAGGTGGTAGTTTAGTGTTTTTGGTGGTACTTGACAATTTTTTTGATGCGATTATAAATTTATAGGAACGCAATAAGTAAAATAGGTGCAAGTGCTGCAAAAATAGGTAGAATTTTTTTGGTGACTCGGAATTGCTGATCGATAAATTTTTTTGAGTGTTCAACCTTATTTTAGGGTTCGAAAATTTGATGATATCAAAAGTTATTTAGGTGATCATTTTATTTGTTCCCTTTGAGTATGACCTTGATTCGGTCCTTTAATTTATACTAAGACTATTCTCTTTTTGACCTCGTGGCAAAATCTAATTACTTCATTAACTTTAAATTTATTTATGTATAAAAACATATATACAAGAGTACAATCAATGCATCCTAACTTGTTACTTTTTCCTTCGCATAAAATCAACCGTGAAAATATAAGAATTATGTTGCTTAGGTTTTTAAATCAAATAAGAAATTCACTTCAATGGAATTTTCTTGTGAATCACCCGAGCAGCGAAATAAACGTCTTACTCGGTGATAAAATTGCGTCAATTTTATCGTCGATTGAATGCAATTTCAATTCGATCCTCGCTTCGCTAGGCACGGCTCTCGCACATAACACCTCCGAGGTGCAATGTACCCGAAGCGGTTGTGTGCCAGTGACGTGACAGTGACAGTCACCGTATAGGCGTTGTAAGCCTCATAGAGTCTGGCTACGTTAACTCTACCTACCAAATGAACTGTCAAACAAATATAATTTGGCAACACTGTGCATTATACGTCATATTTCTATGGAAATGTCACGGAAATGTGACGTGTGAGGTAGTGTTGCCAAACCAAATATTTGTTTGACAGTTAAAGTAGCCAAACTCTAGTTAGCTTGTGGGCTAGCACAACTTGCTGCCAATCCGTATCTCGCGAGAGCGAGACACAGCGACTCCTCTCTCGCTCGAATTGTGCGAATTACAAAAAGGAGGGTAGATATTTGTCTACTCGCGTCGTATCGCAGCGGCAGTTTTGCTAGCCCCGCTGGACATTTTGGGATTTTGTCACTTTCACCCGTTGGAAATTTAGTATGCCAGTTTGAAAATGGCATTAAAGCAACCCGGTACAATGGCGTTAAGACCCTTCTGAGGCCGACTGTACGAAGACTCGATGACTCGCAAAATGACACCTCTACTTTAAGTAGACGAAAAAAAAGTAAGACGACATAACGGGATGCTTAAATATTCAGTTCATAATAGCTGTTTAAAATCGGTTTTGTAAAAAGGGGAGCATTCAGCACGGCTAGCATAAGACGGCGCGCGAGTTTTCTCGCCGCGAGATAAAACTATCCTTTTTTTAATTAGTACACGCAGAAATATACTGGTACCTAGTTTATCTGACGGCGAGATATCTCGCGCGCCGTCTTGTGTTAGCCATGCTGTACGTAAATTATCATCATCATCATAATTTCAGTCCGTATCCACCTACCGTTGAGTAAAGACCTGTTTTGAACTTGCCTCATCCATGATTTCCCCGCCGAGTGCCACATATCACCAACGCGCTGGTGATTTTCCCACTGATCTGTGTCCTATTTTGGGCTTGGTTAGCTGTACGTAAGTACTGTTATTTATTCCTTGTCAATGAACAAGAGTGCTTAGTTTAATTATTTAGCTTCGTAATTATCGTCGTCAAAATGATTTTAACTATCCAATCATAACGAATTAATTACTAGGTTAGTTACATCAGTCTTGTGCCACCACCGCCATCCTTTTTAATGAAAACAAAAAAACAACGCTTATTGTTCACTTTAATTAAAGTAACAGTGAACAAAATATGGAAACGAGACAGCCTAACACCTCGCACTAAGTTTTATTCGCTCGCAAGGCACGTAAAAAATATGTATACGTGTTTAGGCTTATTACGGCGGTACAAGGTGCAGTTAACATATTTTTGAAGTGGAGCGTACCCTTTTGTCGGCCCCTTCGGACCTGCCATACCGCTATTTTATATTAACACACGCCTTCATACAAATATTTGCTTAGGAATGACCTCGCCATTGAACTAGGAAAGGCTAGAGAACCTTTATTATAAAACTGTACTACTTACATTCAAAAAAAGCGTGCTAATAGTATTGTAACCAAAATACCACCAACAATCTATTTTTTTCATTTGCGTGATCGTTGATCATAGAAGTTGTAAAAAAACTTCAGCGATTTGATGCCATGAGAACTGTAGAAGTTTACCCTCCTCATAGGTACCTATTGCCTGTATATTTGTATAAGGATGTCAAAATTTAGTGTTATTGTAATCACAATATTTTTAAGCAAGATACCTCCACAGCATGAACAATAGACAATGGAACTTGACAAAACTGAAAAGCAGTTTTATTAAGCGAAATTGACAAACCGCCGGAGACTTCACGTTTCATTGCTGGCATTAAATAAATATTTAAACAAATTGAACTAGCCTCAGAATAACTTCAATAAAACCATTGTGTCATGGGTACTTGGCGGCTATATCACAGAATAAGTACAAGTACAGAAGATTCTCTGTTAACAAATTCTCCGTTTAGGTATGCCAAATGTGCCTAAACGTGGCCATATCTTTCTATCGCACGCAACGCGCTCTTTCGAGGCCCCGCCCTCAGCGCTAGGGTTACCACCAGCGTGAACCTATTTTAATATATGTACTTTATTATTAGTAGTGTTGTTTACAATACAATTACGAATAGTACTTTTAAGGTTCCGTAGCCAAAATGGTGAAAACGGAACCCGTCCGTCCGTCTTTACGTCTATATGTGACAGCCGATGTACTCGGAGACTATAAGCACTACAAATACAATTAAAACATTTAGCAGGAAGGTGTGTTCTACTCGTATGAACTGCTACGTAAAAGTGATGTGAAATGACGAACAAATATTAAAGTAGGCAGGCACTCCATACAATCATGTAACCAGGGGATACAAAGTTTTATATAATATTTAAAGGTCCGAGTTTTTATTATTACACAACCTGCTGCAATGCAATAATGTTTTGGTTTTTGCATTATTATGTATACACGTCAGTTCACGACACGAATTATGATTGTACAGCGGTACAGCAGCGCACACAAATATTTCATACCAAGGGTTGAACTCAGAACCGTCAGTTTCACAAGGCTGACTAGTTCACATTCACAATGACTATAATAGTGCGTGCATGTCATCCACGATAAGGCGCCCCTCCGCATTGAATCTCATACTAATCTATGCGCTGTGGAGAGGCGCGTCGTCGTTGACGTGAATGATACGCACTGAACGGGTCGTCCATTTTTCCAATACCTAAGTAGCTCTATCAACGATACATCACGATCGCGATTACGTGTGTCGTTTCAGTGCCTACGAGTATCGAGTATGCGAAAAAATTGGGCTAAAACAGTCATAAAATGACTCGTCTGAATCTAGCCTTCAATGTCCATTAATCTTTCGGCATGCGTAATGTTTTTACGTGCCTAGACGCCTAATCAAATTGTCATTACGTCAGTCTACCCGGGCGGGTGACTGATGTTTGTTTCTTTTTAAAATTGTGGTTGGCTTTGCATATTTCTGTTACGGTGAGCTAAAGCCGTCCGCTCCCGGTGAAAAAAATATATAATGCCATTCTTTTGTTATCTGCCCTGGGATCCCAGGTGCACTACCAGTCGGTAGACGACGGGTTAAGGAGTTGACGGCCAGTTAGTTGTAGTTCCCCTGCATGCAAAGCGAGATTTTGGAGACTGGTGACGGCAAATCAAGTATCTAATCATCGTTCAAAATAGGTGAATCCAAAATGGGAAAATAGTTGCTCGGAGCTCCAACCTATACGTATTTAAATCATAATAACTAAAAGTTATGCTTGCTCTGTTAGGCTTGATTTTCTGTTAGCTTACTGCGTTGGTTGCCGATGTTGATAGCGCGCACGAATACTTAGTTATACGAGTATAGTTACCAGAAATCTGACGCGGACGTCTACGTCGCTGTGCGGTGTCCCATAGAACTATGTATTTAAATTGCGTTCGCGCGACCGACGTCAGCGTAGCAGGAAAACAAGCCTTATGCATGTAATGTGAAGTGTTCCTAGTGGTAATTGGGATGTTGACTCAACAGAAAGAAGACATAAAACTATGCAAAATTGTAAAAATCCTATTCAATTATCTCAAAAATAACGAAGAAAAATAAAACGCTACAGACCTGTGTAGATCTGTGTAGATTATGATCAGTGAAGTCAGTGACCTAAAACGCCTTAGTAAATGACGATCGTTCAATACAAAGGTACGTTTTGTTTTTCTTAAAACTTGGAAGACTTATAAAATTTATGTGATGATTCAATCAATCAATCAAACAAATACTCTTTATTGCACACCTCAAGAAGATCATAGTACAGAAACATTAGGCTTAAAGTAGAGGTAAACAACAAGAGGTAAACAACAGGCGGTCTTATCGCTAAAGAGCGATCTCTTCCAGACAACCTTTGGGTAGCGGAAATAATGCAACACGTTAAATTGTAACTGATGATTTTTATTCTTTTGAGTTACTTTTTTCGCCATTTGATTTATAATTTGATCCTTTTTTTGAGAAAACTTAGGTTTATTGATTTTATTGTTTAGTGTCAACCTCCCTATTAAGACCGACAGAGCTTACGAAAATGTGCTGTGTTGGTAATGAGTGAACTGCTTATCTCACACAACTAACACAACACAGAAAATCCTCCAAAACAAATAACAAAGTCATCACGTTTCCCGCCCATTGTTTTCGTCACCTACTATATATTCTATAATAACCTTTTGAGTCCTCATAAGTAAGTGTTAAAACGGAATTTCGGCGAATGTATTTAATGAATATTCTATTACGATAAGGTAGGGATGACCTGCAAGAAAAGTGACAGTCATCTTTCCTCACTTTCGTGCTCATGTCACCGGTACGTGGTCCGATGAATAATTCTTTTTTCCGAGACAAATTGTGGTTCACGTGTGGGCCGTGGGGCTGCTATCACGATTAAAAAGGGTCTTCGACAGATGAAAAGATGTAGGTGTATGTAAAACCCATATTTCGGTATGTCTTATGTTGCATTTTCTGCGCTACCCAATTGTCTGGAAAAGATCGCTTTAGCGATAAGATCGTCTGTTTTTTTTAAAATAAATAATGGGATTGCTCTTGGCCACCTAGTTTAAGCCTAATGCTCTGTACTGTGTTCTTTTTGAGGTGTGCAATAAAGAGTATTTGTATTGTATTATATAATGATGCTAGAATTAATTATCAGTAAGTAAGTTAAACTGGAGTACAGTTGGCCTGAATATAAACGGAAAACGAATCAATAATTTAAGGTTCGCTGACGACCTTGTTTTGCTATCTGAAAACAGCGAAGAGCTTGAATACATGATTAATACACTCCAAAAAGCAAGCAAACGCACGGGTCTAGAAATAATATTTCAGCAAGACAAAAGTAATGACGAACTCGGCCAAAAAACCAATTAACATCGAAAATGAACCACTAGAATATGTCGACGCTTACGTATATTTAGACAAACAACTCTCATTCCAAAAACGATCAAATGAACAGGAAATTGAAAGAAGGATAAAAGGTACTTGGAAAATATATTGGAGCCTAAAACAAATCTTCAAAGGCCAGATGATAAGAAAAAGGTCTTGGACAGCTGTCTACTACCATCACTGACTTACGCCTGCCAGACATGGAAATTCACGCACAGAGCAAAAAGCAAAATAACTTCCTGTCAACGAGACATGGAAAGAAGCATCACAAAAATTAGAAAAATAAAAAAATACGACACTCAATCATTAGGAAAAAAAACAGTAGTAATAGACGCGCTGAGCTATGCGCAAAAATTGAAATGGAGATGGGCTGGCCATGTTGCTAGGATGCAGGATGACCGCTGGACAACTCGGCTGACAGGAAGAGAGGAAGACCGACAACCAGATGGGCAGATGATATTATAGGAATTGCTGGTAAACATTGGATGCAAAAAGCTCAAAATAAAGACGAATGGGCATCTCTGGAGGAGGCCTTTATCCTTTCTTGAAAGGGGTTCTCGCATCACATACCTACTACCTAATAAAATTAATATGAAAGTTTTTATTAACTATGTAAAAAAAAATCCACTGTAGCTCTTATTTAAAACTGAATTTAATTTGTAAAATTGTGGGAAATGAAAGCCTTTTTTATTTTTGTTTGTTATATTTTTTTATTTATATAATGATGTGGGGTATGTCACTTTATTGATCAATAACTAAATACTACAAGCTTACAAAATAAATCAAATAACGCACTTAGAAAATAAAATTACGAATAAAAAATTTGGCCCAAATCGCTGTCATTGGGGAGGGTGCCCAGAAGGCTGGCTGCATTGCCTCGCTGCACGGAAATACTTATTCGCTGAGCGAAATAGAAGCCAGCCCTCTGGTCACCACAAGTCTCTATTAGGCGCTTGGCCAAATCTTTATATGGAAGACGCGCGGCAGGCCCCCACGGCCCCAAAGTTTCCACACCGAATGCCACGAACATGTAACCACTGTGGGGTATTATCATTATTCATACGAATAAGCGTCTATAGTGATGCATATATGTCGGAATTGTGACACGTACAACCGCGACACCAAGTCACAACAAAGATAATACAAAAATTAAACTTAAACTAAAGCCTAAGCCTAGTCAAGCAAACCTCCGCGAGTTGTATCGGAAGCAAAGGTGCCCATCACACTTGCCGCATTACGAGTACCAGGTTGGATGGCGATTAATAACCTTTGCACCAGGTAAGAACCCGCGCAAGCATCGAAACCTCTCTCCTGGATTCGTCGTCCCACTTCCTTCACGAAGGATAACGCCTCAGACCCCCAGCACCCTGTCGTCTCAAACGCGAGGGGTACAAAATAATATATATCCAGATGGGCTGAATATTTGTCTCGCTTTCTGACTGCAGCTAATTCTGCTGAAGTACTCTCTGTCTGCACCGTCCGGCTGAGTTGCGAGGCGGCGAAAGTGCTAAGGCACGTGGCGTCCCAACGGAGGCACTTCCCTTTCTGCACAGGCACTAAAGTCAACCCATCTGGCCTTTTGCCATCGGTGCGACAAAGGCTCGGTAGCTCCAGGACACATGGGATAATCATAATCAAAATCAATCTTTTATTTGCGTTAAGTCACAAGGAATGCATGCAAATACAGTATAACACAAAAAAAAAAACTATAGGCACCTACAAAATGTCAAATGTGCAGTTAACAAGTCCCAATAAAATCAATAATTATTACAATATGGATGTTGGCGGACACTAAACGCTCTCCTAACGATGTTATTGAGGAGTGGTGTCGCGGGAATCTTCCGGTACAACGACAGCAACTCAACGCGTGATGACCATTCGCTTGCACCATGGAACCGCAGATGCATTTATGAGGTATACAAACATCGCAGCCCAGGCAGAGAGCTACGGCTACACGCATCGAGTCACTGTCGAGGAACGTTCCTAAATGTGGAGCCGCCAAAGCCTGCAACCACGCCCCTGCTTCCGTCCTTGACACCGCTTTGAGTCTGACCAAATCCGCACCCATAGCAACATCCATGAGACGTGCAAGTGCGTCCCTTGCCCCTACATCATCCCACGCTCTCTGCACATGAGGGACCTTGGTAATTAGTAAAATGATACTCCATCCGCCTTCATGTAATTAGTAAAATTATACGCCAACAGAAGCTTTGGTGAACATATTTCGCGTCTTTGATGCCTATTTTTGAAGATGTAGCACTAAACTTATCTTAGATTCATTTCATTTATGGAAACAAGATCTCGCTGAGAAATAAAGTAAAATAATAACCAGCCCAAAATTTGATGTATTAAAATGTGTCAATTTGTAGCTCATCATTCCATTCCAAAGTGTTAAATTTATTATGATTCATATTATGTCAATAACTGTCGTATTAAAGATTGACAATAGGCTACTTATGAATAGACGTTAAAAGTGAAAATTGTACTCAATTTGCCAAGTGTCACGCCGAAGATGAGATGAGATAATTTAGATACCCGTATTATCGGGTCCCATCTCACCTGCCACGTACCTAATATATCAAAAAGACTTTCAAATAAAAGCAAAATGTATTTCGTTACATATTGTTTTGTATCTGGCGAATTGCAATCAATCTGGAATACATTTCAAA
Organism: Cenopis cana; assembly: GCA_951800055.1. Taxonomy (NCBI): domain Eukaryota; kingdom Metazoa; phylum Arthropoda; class Insecta; order Lepidoptera; family Tortricidae; genus Cenopis; species Cenopis cana. The sequence goes on from OX637473.1 coordinate 4,825,387, forward strand.
TAAGTATTACGAGTATCCATCACTGTAAATATACTATGTTAAAATATTTTTTTTGTAATTATGAATAAATGATATTATCTTAAACAGTTTCATCACAAACCATTTATTTCGTGAAAACAACTTAACAATAGTTACAAGTTTTTGAACCCTCCTAGTAGGTATGAAGACACCTGTGTCAGGAGGAGTCGCTCTTCCTGTGGTGGTTATTACAATTTGCTTTATTTATCCACCAGTTATCACAATACGTACAAAATAGTAGTTTATGCAACTGGTACATAATGAGGGGCATTAAAACACGAGTGTGTTTTATGAAACGAGCCGAAGGCGAGTTTCATAATAAGGTCACACGAGTGTTTTAATGCCTAATTATGTACAGTTGCATACATTACTTTATCTACACACATATTATAATTACTCTAAGATGGGTTCAGAAACCGTAGTAAATAAATACAATAATTGTGTTAATACAACCTTTTTTGCACGGTTGCGGAAATATCGAAATCAGAACTTGCAACCGATACCTGAATGTTATTTTAAAAAGTAAAGAGTCCTTATTCTGATGTGATCATGTCGTTCTAGCTCAAATTTCGTGCGATATATACTAAAAAAACATCGAGCTGACATTTCGCATCGACTGAATTTGAATTTTCAGTGATACTAGAATAGGGACATGTCAACTTTGACATTTAAATTTTGACAGTTTTGTTTGACGTAATATTTTAACATCATATATGAGATTAAAATGAAATATTTTATTACTGCTGCCTAGCCACTGCTAGCTAGCCTTAGCCACAGATAAGAAAATTGCCATAAATTCATTGAATGTTGAAATGAGAGTCATTTTCTACGGTTTCCGAACGCATATTAGAGGATTTATGATATGTGTGATGGAAGCATAACTGTCGCTCAAAACTGGTGCCACTAAATCTAGTGCCGAAGGCGGGGCTTATACTGTTAGTGACGTTTCAGTGCCGGATCGCTTCTCAGTCGGCTATCAGACATTGATTCGATCGGTTGATAAGCTGTCAATAGAAAATAATTCAAATTAAATGGTTAGTGGATACAAATATTCTGGTAATAATGCCGGCCTGCTCCGTAAATTGGTGTAGAAGCCACGCAGATGGAAAAAGGGATGATATTTCTTTTCAATACTAAGTAAAATTAATTAATTTATTCCCATACTTTACAGCCGTGGTTGATGTTATGCAATATAAGTTTTGTGAAAATTGAGCATATCCACTTACGAACTATGAGAAGGTCCTTTAGGAGTTATTTTGTTAGTTAGGTAGTAACTAAATTTTGAAGTTTTGCTGCAAATAAAGACAGACGTCGCGCATGGATAAACGCGGTTCGTTTTGAAAGACGGGATGATACATGGCTGCCCAGCAAGCATTGTAGGATATTCAGCATTCATTTTAAAAAGTCTGACTATGTGGCGACCAGAACAGAAAAAAACTTTTTTAAATTTGTTGTTTTGTAAATTCTTATTGAATTCGTGTTAGGTACGAAAAAATTATTCTATAATGTAGGTACATATTTTTATTGTGATTTCTTATACCACCTAGAATGCGAAATGTATCCACAGCGGAGTAAATGAAGATATAGGTACAACGTAGGTATTATTAGAAAAGTCAGTTGGAGGTAGATAGTAAACTGGTAAATCAATTGTATATAGTACACAGTAGTAGTACCTACCACAAAATCTTGATATTTTTCGTTATTTTCGAAAAAGTGAGGCGATTGTGTACCTATATATATTATTATCTGTAAAAGGCGCATTTAATAAACATTTAATAACTCTACGTATCTTTCATTTTATAAAATTTTCATGAATTAATTGTTGGTTACGAAATTGCATTATTCTTGAATAAAACCATCCACGTTGAAAAAGGGACGTACTCAAGTCAAGTTCAAATTGAGTGAATATGTGAAACCATTGACAAATCTGAAACTCGTGTCAAATAGATTTTAACCAGTCACAAAACAATACATAAAACTTTTCTTATTGGTCAAATTAGGAAAAATGGTATAAAACCTTTGCGAAAATTAGGTCTACTCAAACTTCAAGTGAATGTTGATTGGATAACGAATCATAAGACATGTTGGTTTCATAGACGTCGTAAATAGGTCAAAATTTAACGTCAAGTTTGTTAGACGTTATGCTTCTATACTTATTATATTTCGATTTATGTGTGTAGATAAATATATTTAAATGAACTACTTAACTATTTGTGTGTATGTGTGTATGGTGTGTGTGTGTGTGTGTGTGTGTGTGTGTGTGTGTGTGTGTGTGTGTGTGTGTGTGTGTGTGTGTGTGTGTGTGTGTGTGTGTGTGTGTGTGTGCGTGCGTGCGTGCGTGCGTGCGTGCGTGCGTGCGTGCGTGCGTGCGTGCGTGCGTGCGTGCGTGCGTGCGTGCGTGCGTGCGTGCGTGCGTGCGTGCGTGCGTGCGTGCGTGCGTGCGTGCGTGCGTGCGTGCGTGCGTGCGTGCGTGCGTGCGTGCGTGCGTGCGTGCGTGCGTGCGTGCGTGCGTGCGTGCGTGCGTGCGTGCGTGCGTGCGTGCGTGCGTGCGTGCGTGCGTGCGTGCGTGCGTGCGTGCGTGCGTGCGTGCGTGCGTGCGTGCGTGCGTGCGTGCGTGCGTGCGTGCGTGCGTGCGTGCGTGCGTGCGTGCGTGCGTGCGTGCGTGCGTGCGTGCGTGCGTGCGTGTGTGTGTGTGTGTGTGTGTGTGTGTGTGTGTGTGTGCAGCAATGTGGGTCAACATGCTTATTAATTTTATTATACGCACTTTTAGCAATGCTTTGTTTTTTGCGCATCCAAGTATAATGCAACTTTGTTTTAATTTAACACTGTTCCGTTACGATAACATTGAAATGTAAGACACGTTTTATTACTTTCACTTCAATTATCGACATCTGTTTATCGACAACACCGCTTCCTTAGTCGATACAGACCAACGATATAACTTTTGCAGTACGTCACCGTGTATATTCCGTTAAGCATATTTCTGGAAATAAGGGGCGATCCATGTTTCCGTCATATTGTTATAATGTAAATGTAACAATTCTACATAAATTAATTAGCTACATTCCCAAAAGATGCTTATTAACATTTCGATGTGACAGCGACGCTGTTCCAAGGTTATATAAATGAACTGTCACTGCCAGTGTCATAGGGGACCATCTATCAGCGCGGGCACAATAGTTTCAGCAACCCTGCTGTCATGTTACTTTTTATACTTTTATACCAACGTTAGGCATATTTTAAATAAATGTCATTTTTAGTATGGGAGATGACATTTAGACGTGATTAGGCTACGCGTTGACGTAACAAACGAAAATTACATGATGTTGAAGCAGTACTTAAATTGATTACTTACTTGAAAGTAATTCATTGCGAAAGTTCTCAATAGATTTTTACAAAAAAAAATTAGCCATTAGTTAGGTAACATGTATTTTTTTTAACCTTACCTTTCAACCTAATCGTCATTGAAATATGCGCCCGTATCAAATTTTCACGCCGTATATGTTAAATCTGTATTCCAACTTACAGATTACATTTCTGAATTATGATCTGCCTTTGCACCGCAGTAAAACTCTTTTCAGAAAAGTTCCCTAGTCCTTTTGCAAATCGAGCAAATATCTTGTACCAAAACCAAACGTTGTAAATATCTTGAGGGCACTGCATTAACTATTTAGCTCCGTACATGTTTAGGGTAACCGTACTCTATTCTCCCAGAATAACTTTTTCCAGCGATCTTGCTGATTTCTCGAAATATACGCTGGGTATTTGTTCAAAATAAGACTCTCATACTTCGTAACAAGAGCGTAGTCAGGTGTTTTTTTGTGTAGGGTAGTCTGTAAAGCGGACAATGAGATATCCAGTTCTTTTGTTGTATTGTGAACCCGCAAAGTTGTCCTTTGAACTGGAGTAAAATATGGAAATATCATTCATAATCGTGCTTGCTTTATCTCGACTCATTTCAAAGTAGCATTTGCGTTCTATTAAAAGTTTGTTATAAGTCAAGGCCACACCGAAATTGCCTTTAAAGATAGTGAAAGCAAATTTAACATTAAATAGAAGTTTCTTGCTTTTCAAATACTCTCAATATTCGGAATTAACGTTTAATATTAAGTTTAATATTTAAGTTGTAGACTATAAGAACATAAATGTAAAATGAATATTTAATAAATTATTCTTATTCTTAATTTCGAGATGTGTTATCTCTCATACCTATTTTGAGCAGCTTAACTTAGGTAAAATCCATCCAACTCAAGATTATACACAATATTTGGAAGTTAACTCTGTCTGACACAAGACACACAATAAAACCACTATTTTTGAAATGTAACTGTATCTTACAAAAGACACAACATGTCACGAAACACGGTACCAATATTTTCTCCTTTAGGCTGCCTTTCCACGAGAGCTATGCTATGCAGCTATTTCCGTTTCAACCAATGCAGTGCTATCCTATGTGAACCAAATAGCCAGAGTTCCCGAGGTTGCGCTGTTTTGAGAAGAACCGGCATTCGACTTTAGCTCTCAACGAAAAGGTTTCCAAGTGCCTATAGACTTCGGTGCCTGCTTAATGATCCGGCAGCCCGTATGCTTAATTACCAACGTCGGGGTAGAAAAAATATTTAAGGATTATATTAAATTATAATAAATGTGAACCATTGTTCAGGTATTTTATACCAACTCTGGGATAGAGATATACACATAATTTCCATATAAATAAAAGAAAACATTGGCGAATAACACGGCGGAGAAAATTTAATGAAAATATTTCCTTTCAAACGTATTTTACTTGGTAGTAACGACGCGCATAAAAATCTCGTAAAGAAAGATAAGAAGACGATTCTAAAACAAGTGCAATATCGTGGAGTTAAACATAACTGAATCATATTTCAAATAATAGACAACTCTTTAATTAGCAAAATATTAAACCTGTGTGTGGCGTCACTCCTGGCAACTGTCAAATTTTAACCTGACATATTCTGCAACGCGCTATCAAAGTTTCTTAAGTCAGTTACATAGAATATAAGTCACAACTAACTTCCATTGGATTTCGGTCCCTGAGAGATCTCTCTATGTAATAGTCGTTTCTTCCTGTCCTATCTATTGTTACAGTCACGAGTTTTAATTTCGGACCCACTTAAGGTTGACAGTCCTGTCAAACTGTATAGAAAGTCAAAGAAGAAGTTTGCGAAATGGGTCATAAATTAATGCGCGTGACCGTACATATATTCAACCCTGTATATTACACTACATTAGGAACACAGCACCCTACTACAAACACACATACATACACATACATATACTCACCCCCGTATCCCATTGGGGTAGGCAGAGACCAAAGAACGTGAAATACTAAGGTAAGTGTACGGAATTACGGAGTGTTAAGGCATTTTTGACTTTGTCAGCTATTTGCAGCAAAACCTGACATCTTAGCTAATTGAAATTGGTTCACTAGTAAAGACTGGCTTTAAGAGTATAGAATGTTATATAACAACTTTAAATTAAACTGTATTTTGAAAAGTAGTAGTAATTTTTATGAACCTCTTAAATGTCCGTTATTACGGATTAAAAATAGTCTCAGTCGGTTATTCCGTTAATGCGTGCACGTAAATCCGGTAAATACTATAAATGCCCGTTTTCTCCAGAATTAATGAAATAGGATATAAAAATAGAATATGATTTGATCAAAAATAAAATAACATTAAATATTTGACAAAAAAGGTTTAAATATATTTATTATTAAAGTAGACGAGGGAAAGTGGATCCGGTCATAATTTTCAGTTAATCTCTACTTTTGTGGGGGCAAATGAAAATGACATCTTCCCAGTCGTTGCCAGTGGAGACAAATGGGAAAAATCTGATTCTGAATCTGTCCCACACACACAGGGGACTGCTGGTTAGGGACAAATGGGTCTTAAAATCAGTGTCCCCAATTTTCCCTAAGTGTCTATCTAGTTCGATCTAAAAACTCGATGTGCGTTATAGTTTACATAAATATAGCTAAAAAATACTGAGTAATCATTTAAAAACATAAGCATAACTACAGAAATATTTTAACGTAATCAGAAGCACAGCCAAAGAAACATTGTAGGGAATTGCGGACGACAGAAATTTGATAACTTTAGACAGTTTTTTTATAACAATGGTCCACAAAATCATAATACGTAATTTGATCATATAGAACTATGGCAAAGATCATGCTCGTAACGGCGCTGTTTGTTTGATTATCTTATCTGAATTCCTAGCAAAACCCAAAAACAAAATCCCTTTATTTTCTTCAATTGCGTAAGTTTGCCGCTTTTCGGGACAAGGCTGGTTTTTGATGTATGTAATTGCGGCAATCAGTAAATCGGCCATAATTAACTAAATTCTAACTGAATTTGCATGTGAATTTATTTAGTCAGCTTGTTATCAAATCCTACACCATTATTGAAACAATTTATAATGAAAATTCTTGCCTATTACTTGTGAAATCCTTAAGAAAATCCGTTTAGTCACTTAAGCACACGCGAAGCACTTCCTACCATTTCGGCGATTTGACACGGACTGACCAAAACATATTACGTAACAACATACCATATGTTCACAGTCCCAACAACTCTTGTTCATTTGACGCAATATAGTCCACACTTTACATGTATATATATATTTTTTGAAAATAGTTTATAGTTTTCTTATTTTTGGACCTAAACCGATTAGTTCCGGAATTCCGTACGTTTACGGAATTCCGTACATTTACCTTACGGTCCTTACAAGCTCGTCGGTTGCGGGAACTTCTGACCTGTCCTTTTTTCAGTATCGCAGAAATTTGATGAAGATAATAGCCTCGGTCGCCCCCTTCCAACCCTTCCTACAAACCTATGATTTAATGGTAAGTACAATCACTAAGTATGGAATTTTGGGTAGAAGTGTAAAAAAGTGAGTGAGATATTATTAAAATAACAGTAAGTATAAGTAGTACCTACCTATTAATTAAATATTTCCCCAATGCCACGAAATCATATTCTAAACTGTCATAAATTAAAAATCATTATAAAATATAGATTTTAATTAAAAAAGGAGACCGTCGGAATTTTTAATATTGGAAGTGATTGATGTGCTAATGGACGGGAAGTGGCTCGAATTTAATAAGAATTTTTAAAACTCCGCTTTGGAATGATATTATTATACTGCTGACATGGAGGGATGAATGGCGAGATACCTAATGTAATATACAATTCAAACTAACAACTTCATTGCATAACATTATTAAACGAGTAGCCCCCGGTGGTAGGTACCATTTATTCGAGTGTTCATTGCTATAAATATCTAATAAAGGTTTTAGTGTGTACCTTTTTATTACACGACTGCCATAAAAAGTAGTGTAGAAGCAGAACTTAACTGATTTAGATGTGTGAGGTATCGCTGGAATCCTGACGTCATCGCAAGTAACACAGGATACGTCCGTATCAATCCGTTGCAATAAAAACAATATGGCGGACTGTAGACTCCATTTGGTGTGTTCCGAAGAAAAAACATTTTTTCGATCTTATCAAGTGGGGTATGAAAATAAATAATTTGAAGAGACGATTTCAAAGATATATATATATATATGTGTATATAATGTATGTATTTAAAACATGATTTTATTGTAAACATGTATGTATTGAAACATTTACCTACGTTGGTCCGGCAAACGGCACGGGTTCGATTCCCGTCTGAGGCTGCGTGTGCGTGCGTGATCACGGTTAATTTTTCCTTTGTATTTGTTCTCTGTATTTCTATTTTTCTATTTTGTTGTACGTCATTAATATTTCCATTCACAATTGCTAAATTATTTCGTACTTCCATGTTTTGCAACGTCACCATTACGTTAAGAAGTTTTCAAAGAAAATAAAATTAGATTACTCAAATTGCTCTTTGGCGTACGGTTAGGATCAAAAACGTGTACTTATACTTTCTAGGGCTTTATTGCTCGGAGTTAAGGTCGAAAATTTTATACATATTTGTGATGCTGACTGTACTTAACAACTCTGATTTCTTGAATTCGCGAAGTCCCCGAACTGTTGGAATTTTATTTGTTGCTAATTTATTTCTTTACGTTTTGCTTTATATCAGCGTAAGTAAATTATTAATTAACGTAGCTTTAATGTTTTCAAGAGAAATTCTGATCAACGTTCGTTCAACGTTTTCGCATTTTGAGTGCGTCCTTGACATAATAAATGTGAGAGTGATTCTGACTGGCTAACATTACTTTACTTTTTCACACTTAAAAATCGTTAATTCAATGTGATATAGAGTTTACGATTCCGGGAGTTAATGCCTTAAAGGGGAGTAAAAATTTCGATGGAGTGCGATAATTGATGCCAAGTCCTTAAAATAGGTAACTATTTAATTTATGAGATTATGCGAAGGCGTTTTCAATCTCTCAATGAAAGCGATTAACGACTATAATACGAGTACGAAGTCGCGGGTAAAACCCAGTGTAAAATATGTTTAACTTTATTTCGGTGCAGTTTAAAAGGTACGACATAATATTTTATGTTCAAGGCACCCTGTAGAGGCCTTCTCCATACAAACTCTGTGCAAGTTTTATATCGGTTTTGGCATTCCCGCATATATTTTTTTTGCTTGTTAATATTAGATAATTATATGAAGAATATCAAGACAAAAAATTCAAAAAAAATTAAATTTAAAAAACACAAAAATTAAAAAAAAAATAAAAAAATCTTGAGGTTCAGGGCACAGAATAGTATAATAGTAGCAGAAAAATAAGCATACTGACCAAAAATCATAAGTGCAAACGCAAGCGAAGAAAAACTTGCACAAAGTTTGTATGGAGAGAGCTTGCCCACCCCGCGGCTTAATTAGTTAATAGCTAATCTTGGAATAATTATTCAAACAAACGTGTAAGGTGCAAATGAAATCATGTAACTAAATTATACCGACGATACTCTGGGTATCTCTTTGATATTTACAATATTCTGCGTGCACAAATATCTTCAGTCCAAGCATCCGAAGATCCATCCATCCATATAGTAATATTATAGATGCGAAAGTTTGTCTGTCTGTCTGTTACCCGTTCACGCTTAAACCGCTGAACCGATTTAGATGAAATTTGGTATGAAGATAGTTTGAATACTGCGGAAGACCAAAGAATACTTTCTATTTATTACCTAAACCATCCCTTAACCCATTCGCGGCCCACTAAAACATACGTGTGCTACGCCGTAGCGCATAGTTGCGTTTTTTCCGGTCTGTAGCGGAAATCTTACGTAGAGGCAGGAGTGGCACGCTACCGTGACGTCATCGCGCCGCTCAAAGTACATGCGGCGGGACGGGACCCCAGTCTTAGGACTATTGAATGGTTGCGGCGCAACGATACGGATCCGCTGCGGTACCGCTGTACAAACATAATTCGTGTCGTGAACTGTCGTGTATAATAATGCAAAAACCAAAACATTATTGCATTGCAGCAGGTTGCAAAAATAATAATAAAAACTCGGACCTTTAAATATTATATGAAACTTTGAATTGGTTACGTGTTTCACAACAATTTTACGTAGCGGTTCATACGAGTAGAACACACACACACCTTCCTTTATAATGTAAGAAAACAACGAACACAACGAATCGGGAAAAACGGACATAAGGTAAATATAGGCGGCAGACAATCGAACCACACACCTACCCATACGTTCGTTTGGCCTCGAATGGAAAACGGACGGACAAAATATAGCCGCCATCCCAAAGTTGCAGACTGACACCGGAAGGCACACCCCGGGTTCACAACACAGCCACTCTTCAGTAAGGACTGCACGATTGATGCTTCAAAAAACTTACTGAAGCTTATAAAGTCCACTTTGAATACATTTTCACCAGAATTATTTTCAAAACAATACTTCGACGGATCTTGCGCTCAGAAAGACGAATGAATCACATTTTGTTTTTCCACCGTGACAAGGAAACGTTTTTTTTCTCAAATATCGAAGCCTCGACTCTATTTTCAAACTTAATTAGACACCCATAGAGCCCAGTATCCCAAAAAAAAGGTTCAAATGCTCGCTAGAAGACTCGAAGAGGCTAACCGGTAGAGGCACTCAAAATGCGTAACTGGGACTAGAAATCATGAAATACGCATCTCCAATCGTACCATATACAAAAACGAAAAATTAGCCTGAAACCGACTACGGACGAACGCCTCCTTAGACGCCGGACAAATACCTAACAAATTGCATTGGGAAGCAATTCTCGCCTGAAAACATTAGGCGCTAAACTTCAACCTTCGCAGGTTAACGCTGCACTAGGTAAGAGCCTGAAATAAAATAATAAGAATCAAATTATAACGCGATAAACGATTTCTACGCGGACAAAGTCACGGGCAATAGCTAGTTTGAACATAAATATTCCATCAAACGGAACGCACCCAGACGGCGTAAGGCTATTAAGGACCCTCGCAAACGCAATCATGTGTAATTCACTTAAGTAAGGACCCTTTTCTTCATTCGAGAAGATACGAAGATATTTGAATCAGTTTTTAAAGACCGTATTTAGGACAGTTTCCTTAAAAGGCTTTGTACGGTTATGTAAAGTGGGGACTATCGGGACATGGTTATTCAATTTAGAGTGTAACTATGTACGGAGGTTGATTATTTCCATTTAGTTCATGAGTGACCTGTATTATTTTACCGTTTAAAGTACATTTGTGAAGAAAAAATATGTCTTTTATGTATTGCTGACTTCTTATCGTCGAACTCGCCTGGACCAGAATATGTCTGATATTTTTATTTTCTTACTATTGGTATTCTACTGAGTGTCGAACGCTCGATTTTTCACTCGAGATCTGTAAAAACTATGATGATTTGACAGATGTCAAGTGAAAAGTCGAGCGTTCGACTCGCAAAAATCGGCCCCCTGCTCACAAAATATCACGAGAATCACTTTAGTCAGATACGACCTGTAGAGGAGAACAGCTGGATGGACATCATGGTAAAATAAGATATGATAAGAATTCATTTATTCAAGTAGAATTCATTGAACCGCTTTTGCATCTGGTAATATACGACGGGTTTTATAAACACTAGATACTGAACCAATTAACTTTAAATTATGATGCCAGCAGCTGTCATTCAATAGAAAACCGTCAAACTATACAATGTTTTTCTAACAAAAGTAATTTTAACGGACGTCGAAATAACGGGTCGAATAATAACTAGGTAAATGGGTCATTGCCAGATTTAGGTGCGCGTTTTTTCGGTGGACATGTCAAAAGTTAAGGGCTACAAAGCTTAATTTTCGATTGATCTGATAACCCGCATAATCTGTAATTCACACAAGCCGTTAACTATTGACCACCGAATGGACAACTTTTGTTTTTCCGACTGACAATGACCCAAATAGGTTTTAAATAAACCAGCAGATATTTTGTAGAATGCCAATTTGTAGTAGTTAACGATAGTTAGAGGGTAGTTTAAGGCAGTTTCACGGCCCTCGATTCTGTTCATGCCTTTTACGTCCTAATTTCATTTAAAACTTCGCCTTTTAAGTCATGCGCGTATTTAAGGCTCAAATGTTTATCTTGCTCGTTAGCTAGTAGTAGCTTTATATGCAATTTGATCAAAATTTACATTGTCAAAACTAATATTTATTATTCGTTAGCTCGTTTCAACGTTAGTTCTAGCTTTTCAAACCCCCATTTTTCGTTAGGTTAGGTTAAGAATAAAATAAGAATTCATTCTCCTTAACTTGACACGCAAACCACATTGAAATGCAACGAAAATTGGAAGCGATGAACAACAATAGACCTCCTGGCTGTACCCGCTAGCAAAAGGACGCAGCAGGCATTATAATGGGGCGTGCATTTCCGTCGAATATTTTGCTCAAAGTTACAAAACTTCAGTAATAAACCGCGCATAATGGGGGCTAGTTGCGACGAAATGGTGTACCTAGTTACACATAAATTAAAACTTGGTGTGGATTACATAGTTAGTTAACGCTAAAATTTTACAATGAAAAAGAATAAAATGTTTTCGATAAAAGAGGAATAACATTTTTAACCAAGGGACACGATTAAAGTTCCAAAGTTGAGATATATCCACTGCATATCATAGATTACGAGGCAATATGGAACAGTATGAATGTCAGAATGAAGTAATCTGAAATATAATACATAAAAAAATCTTGTTCTTAGAAACCATGACATCGATTATAGTGTCACGAAAAACTGCATTCATAGATTTCATAAAAATCGTACTGAAACAAACGTATCACTTCACATTCAAACTTCAAACATTTATTCGTGACATACAATAAGTTATTTATTACAAAATAAACAACGAAATAATCTAAGGGCGATGTCACGATGGACAATAAGTTAGCTTGCAGTATTTTAGTAAATATGTCGGTATTTTACCGACCCGTATTCTTTGCCCGCGAGTCTACTTTGACTTTCATAAAACCTACTATCAATAGGTAAGTACTATACTATACTCAAGAGAATAAATACGAACAAAAACAACAAAGAAATTCCCTTGTCTTTTCAAGGGCCAGGTTTATTTCACATAAATTTGAAAGGAGTTTTCAAAATTAAGGGGCGATATAGTCTTAAATTTAATGTTACGGGATTACAGAGCTTAACTGATCTTAGGCCCTTAATGGCTAAGTTGAAAGGTCCCATGAAGATGGGGCTGGGGCAACTTTCTCGGGGTTCTCCGAATCTGTTCTTATGTTTGAGATTTTCTAGTGACATTTAAAAGTTTGAGTAAATGGAAAATGATAAATTTTACTATGCTTGAAGGATTCTGGTAAAGCCTCTTTATATTTTAGAGCAATCGAAGTTTTTGAGCGTCTTTATTACGATTGCTACTACTACATACAATTACTAGGCACTTATTGATGAAACTTTCCAATGTTAGACACCTTTCAGTAATTGACACGTACACTAGTACATTACTCACCTAGAGCGGCAAAACAAATTCTCAAATCGCAGTTCAGCTCAGGCGATAAATATATGATATTATGGTAACTGATTATCTACCTTTATTACCTACCGCCCGTGGTTACTACAAAAATTTACATCTGCCTCTAGTCAGCAACTGGGATTTTCTGTACGCGTAGCGTGCGGTAATTGCCACTTTTATCCCTACAATGCATACAGTTCCCGTTTAAGCACAACCAACATATTTGCAAATTACGCTAGGAATGAGGTAGATAGCGACATCTGTTATACGTGAAAAGATACAAACCACACTAGGCTACTACGTCGTTCGGTGCATTGCCGCTAGGCGGCGGTACAATGCCGCGGATCGAGTGATCAAGTCAAATTTCGGGAGTCGATGCAAAGTTTTGTTATCGTCAACTTACAGATTGTGGTAAAAAAATAATTAATCATTGAAGAAGTTTGAAAAAATTTGTACAGTGTCTGAAAAGGTGTGTATTACTAATAGGTAAGTGTCATTTTATAATAGTACGATATTTCCATAACGTTGAGCACGATTTTTCAAACGTTCCCGATTCGGTACTCCATGCATTCACGTTCATATTGCGAATACAAACAAAGTGAAGAACGTTTGCACTTATTAGAGTCTTTATGACATTGGCATAAGTTTTAATTTTGTTTAACATGTAAGAACGGTTTATTATTGTTTTGCTCGTAGTTTTTTACATTAATTTAATTACTTTTTTAGACGATGTGGAAGAAACTTCTACGGGATGCGGAAGTGAAGACGATCTGGATTCTTCCGGGGCCGACAGTGATGCAGACATTGAAATATCGCGGGCAACGATTAATCCAGTTTGCGAAGAATCCAGCGATTCAGAAATAAGTCGCTCATCTAGCCCTGAATTGATCGAGTTGACTCCAGTTAGGTGTGACTTTTTTTCCAATAATGAACCAATCCGCATGCCAAAAACGCCGGTTGGAATTTCAGGAATGGCATCAACTTTGCCCTCAGGTAACTTGTGTACAACCCTAGTCGATGAGAAGACAGAGAAACATCGTCGAAACGTCACAAACTTGAATGCCACCGTCTCTTTCAATACCAGAAGCTGGGCATCGTCTTTGATAGTTCCCAATGATTCTCCTGCCGATATAATGTCTCGCCACAAGAACCTCAAGCGAGCACATCAGGTCTAAGTAAAACTAAAAACATGTCCACAACAACATTAACCAAGGTTTCATCCACAAAAAAGGCTGCTCCTGCCACAAGTCGAGCTGCTACGGTGAAAAAATCTACAACTATCAAAACTGCTGGTAGTATTACAAAAAAAAAAACATTATTTATGGCGAAAGAAGGCTCTTCAATTTATTAAATGCTTATTGATATATTTCTTAAATTGTAAATTAATATTTTCTCATGAAAAATCTATCATATGCTTATATTGTAAGACTTTTTTTAAATTGTACATTAACATTATGACATGTGAAAGTGCCCTTGTGGCCTATTTGCAGAATAAATGCTTGAATTTTTTGAATTTTTGAATTGCCTGCAGTCCAATTCACTGGAGATACTATTAGATCCAACTTTCTTGGAGTTTGAAACGCCATTGCAATATTTTTTGTATTTTTTTGACGATGATTTAATCAACCACATTGTCGAGGAAACTCACAAATTTAGCATCCAAAAAAATCCATCAAAACCTTTCAATGTGACAAAGCATGAAATAAAAAAATACCTGGGAATATGTATGTTGATGGGTCTTGCGCCATTGTCCAACGCTCGAATGTATTGGGAATCTGAACTAGGATTGCCTTTAGTTTCGGAAACTATGACGGCGAATCAGTTCAAGAAAATTCGCCAGTTTCTGCATTTTAACGACAATGCTGCTCCACAGCCAACAGGATCACCCTACATAAAGGCAATAATTGTTTCCGTAAATTTCATGTGTAACGTAGAATACTGTCGTTAAAAACCAAAGTTGTACCAACATTATTGATTTAGTATACAAAGCTGTAAATTTTAGTTTAATGCATGGAGTTCCCCATCGGGAACAGAAAAAAAAAACTGAAATTCTAATAAAGTATTGTTTGTATATTTTTTTTATTATTTTTTCCTGGAAGCAAACCTTAAATATAACTACATATAATTTTTTTTCGCCAAAAAAAAAAGTCATGGCCAGGTCTACTAAGAATACCGAATAGTCGAATTTTAGGCAAAAAGTTGACGATAAAAACATCTAAAATAATAAATCAGAATGGCAACTTAACTTCATTTCGCAAAGAATTCGTCGCATATTTCGCCGCCTCATTAGTGTTGACAATTAATTAGTGTAGTTTATAGCCCCTACTAGGAGTTGGGGCTTCGCGGGAAACATTTTTTAAAGTATTAAAGTTACCGCCGAGCCCCTGCTTTTGAATTGTATGTTCATTTTTAGAAGCGACTGTGATAACCTCATCATTTTAATGTCGCAAGTTTTATAACGACCACTTTAGCTTAGTACCCACCCTGCCTACGAAGCTAGAGGTCCCGGGTTCGAATCCCGGCCGGGGCATTTATTTGTGTTATGAGCACGAATATTAATTTGTTCTTGGGTCTTGGATGTTTTCTATGTATTTACCTCTAAGTATTTATTTTATTTTAGTATTTATTTTGGTTTTTTTTGTAGTATTTATTTATCTATATAAGTATGTTTATCGTCGCTTAGTACCCATAGTTTGCTTAGTTTGGGACTAGGTTGATTTTTGTAAGATTGTCCACAAATATTTATTATTATTTATTTAAGTTCGAACGCTGACTCGTAATACTATATTTATAAAACCGGCTAAGTGCGGATTGGACTTCGCACATTTAGGGTTCCGAACCAACCGCATAACTAAGTTGGTTTTAAAATGGAAAATAAAGAAATTCCACAGAAAAAAAAACTTAGTTTTCATGGCTGTGTCAAGCCAATGCGATAGCGGCATCCACCCGTACTTACACTACTTACAGTCTATTCATCCCTTCGTGTCGTACCATATTAACAAACTAATTTTAAAGACGTTAATCATTATCAGACTTTTCTCTAGGATTACAATACTTTACGAGCGTCTTTTAGTATACAGCAACATTTTAAGTGATGATTATAGTGAAATCCTTTTATGCAGACCTTGTTTAATGAATGAATCGTCGTCTAGTACCTATAATACAAGTCCTATTGAGCTTAGTTTTAATTGTTGTTCTAAGATTGTCGCCCTTTATGTTTATTTATAGATAGATGTTCATTGTCAATATCCATATGCGCAAAAGCATTTTTAATTCCCCGTAATGCAATTTTTTTCCCGATAAATCATGGAGCTACAAAAGTACTTCATTACACCGTAGGCACAAATCCCGGGTAAATCAATGGGAACCAATTCCATCAATGCTAATGCTTGTAGGTAAAATCCTACATTCACACCGATTTTATTAGGAAGAGTACGTAAAAAACGTGTGATTTTTTTATTTGGTAGAATAAAATCTTGATTTGTTTTTTATTTAAGGTACCTCCCCTACACGTATTTTTTTTTCCTGGCAAATCCCATCATGTGGTCTGTCATTGGATAGCTCTTTCAAAGATATTGTAAGGTTTATTTTTGTTTTTGTTTGAAAAATCTGTTGGCGTCATAATAAGTGTGGTGGTGTTAGTGGTTTTTAGTGTTGTGATACTAGTGATACATTCGAAACGTCGGGCAAAACCTTAAAAAAGGTAAATTAGTTATAATTGTACGCCATTAAGTCCCGTTCCCCAATAATAATGTGTGAAAATCGTGTAAGTTTAAATCAATATAACATGATAGTGGTATATATAATGAATTTAAAAGGAAAACTATCACAACTAAGTAGACTTTAAGGAATTATATACTTTACAAAAGCAAGCGCTCATACAATTTCCATTGATACCTTAGATAATGGTGTTAATTCTGTCAAAAACATAGTAAATTTAAGTTTGCAAACTTTTTTGTGCACATAATGTAACGGGTGGACAACTACGGAACCCTACATTGCGCGTGGCCCGACACGCACTTGGCCGGTTTTATATTTCTAAATATTAACTGCTGTCAAAATATCATCAAAATGAATACTGCGTATTTTCATCGATAAATTGGAAAGATTTTCTTTCCTTTCTGATCTTGTTAGGGAATAAAAGAATAAAAATGTGTTCCGGAAAAAAATAAGTCACTGCTGTCACTTTTTCGGGGGAAATGGAATCCAATTATATTATTATCTACTTTGTCATAATAAATATAAACATACATAATATACAATGTTTATACCTATATTCATATAAGTACCACAAGTAGTACCTAATTTTAATTGCAAACTTAGGTACTGAATTTGATAAGTACCTAAACTCATTATTTTAAATCATATCAGGGTAAGCCCGTAGGTGCCCGTAGTAACTTATTACTACTACTGCGCTGGCTAGACGACCCAAAGAGGATCTTGGCCTCTGACGCAAGAGAACGCCACTTCCCTGTTGTGCGCCACCTCACGCCAGTTGGGTATACCGAGGTAACTTATTAGGTATTTATTTTTCCTAAAGTAATTCTGAGTTTTTGCTCCCCACTACGTTTCTTTTACCCCACCCTCACTTATTTATTTTTCACGCATACTCACAAGAGTGACGAAAGTGATGAGTAAGTCCATAATACCGATTGCTTTTTTCTATCACAATTTTCCGAAGCAATAACAGTGTAATACCCACCCGTCTCCATACAGTGCGGGAGCACCCAGATCGGAGATAGCTGGCAACAGTGCCTATTTTTCTCCCATTTACCCCTAAGAAGCATCTGTTTCCCTCTCGCGATATTTATTACTTCAACCTTTCTTTCTGCCCCTTGATTTAGGGCCATCCCTTAGCGCTATCTTAATTGGTAAAATTCTCGCTCCTTTATAGAGATCTGTATAATAAGGGATCGTTTGATTTTTGGAGATGCGTTTGTGGAGAACCTTTTTAGATTTAAATTTGGACGTTATCCTGATAATAGGTTTTAAAGTCTTCTTCGTTATATTATACTTTAAGGCGAGGTTCTTCCATTGCAAATGTCCCGCTCTAACACGCGTGAGTTTGCAATTGACCATCCCACTCTCTACGGAACTGTGCGCGTAATTTTCGTAAATTTTTAGTACATTTTTGGGTGAGAAAAATACATGGCTTACTATATTAACAATATTAATCCCGACATCCCTCATACCATCAAATACGTTTATTTTAGTATTATTTTCTACTCATCATGTTACCTAAGATTGAAATAAAATGAGTTTTAAGATATAAAATAGAGGTATGTTTGGAATTTTTTTCTATCGAACAAAGTTTTGCAAATTGTGTAACGGACATCCGACGGCACTAGATAAAGGCACAAAGTAAATAGCGGCGGCGCGCGCCGGAGCAGAGAGTCCGCTCAGTACAAAGTGCCATTTTCGCCGCACGCACACAGACGTAACATTTACAGGCATTCTCGGTTGATTTCGGACGAGCTTAGTCGCGACTGTCACTGTCGCGTCGCGAGTGCTAGTTGTGCGCGCGTTGATCACTTGACGTCCCCGCCGCTACGTAGGTACTTTGTGTCACGTACGTCAAAATGAATAACCGATATTATTACAGTTGGAATATATTTTTCATCTCACCCGCTCGGAAAGGCTTTCTTTATCCTTTCAAATCTGCGTGCAAAAGTCCACTTTCCACGCTAGCGTGGAAAGTGATTTTGAAATTCGAACGTTACGCAGTTCCATGAGTTCCAACTTTTTTCTATAAAGTGAAACGACAGGTCATTCCTAAGCGTTTAGAAGTATACATATCATGTACCTAATGGTGCAGTTTATTATTGTTTTGTTTTTATAATGATATTAATAATACTTTTTCCAGCTTAATTTGATGATATTCAATAATAATTTAGTTTTATTTATAAAGAAATAACACGAAGAAACATATTTGAAATGTTTATATGTTTCAACATTTTACGCTCAGTGCAATTTCGGAACGCACCGTTTAAAAAGTTAGTTTTTAAGAAAAAACTCGATGCGAGAGATTAAGATATTTGAATATTGGTTTGTTTTGTTGTTCAATATCAAAATAATGAATTTAATTAATTGATTTCAGTGCAGAAGATACTTATATTACAATTTTAAGGCCGGGTTATAGTAAAAATCTGATTTGGTAAACGGTTTTATTTCGAAATACTACATATTATAAATGTAAAAAAAATACGATGTTATATTTGAGACCTTTATCTAGTGCCGTCGGATGTCCGTTACACAATTTGCAAAACTTTGTTCGATAGAAAAAAATTCCAAACATACCTCTATTTTCTATCTTAAAACTCATTTTATTTCAATCTTAGGTAACATGATGAGTAGAAAATAATACTAAAATAAACGTATTTGATAGTATGAGGGATGTCGGGATTAATATTGTTAATATAGTAAGCCATGTATTTTTCTCACCCAAAAATGTACTAAAAATTTACGAAAATTACGCGCACAGTTCCGTAGAGAGTGGGATGGTCAATTGCAAACTCACGCGTGTTAGAGCGGGACATTTGCAATGGAAGAACCTCGCCTTAACTCCTGATAAGTTTAGAAATGAGTGAAATATATTTGTTTTAGCCGTTAGCCGTGAGTATTTCGTACCACAGTACTCAACAATAATAATTAGGCTCTTTGATGCATTTAAATGTTAATAATCCACGAAATGCTTTGTAACGGGTGAAATTTAAACAACCCTTTATAGAACTAGAACATGAGTACATCTTGAATTATACATGAAAGTATTTCCTCGCTATGGTGAGATGAAAAGTTGTGTGTTGCGCTCGGCAGCAAAGTTGTTCGGCGTCTCGTGCCTTGAGAGCCTCGCTACGCTCAGGATTGTATTTTTGAACCACTCGCTTCGCTCGTGGTTCAATCTTACAATCCTTCGCTAGCTCGGCTCTCAATACAAACACTCGCGCCAAAAATCAACTTTGCAGCCTTGCATAACAAATAACTATTATTGTTTAAGTACAGCAAAAAACTGTGCCTACACTTTCTTCAAATTTTCAAACGATATTGAAAGGTAAATAAAACAGTTTTCTCATTTTGGTAGTTACAATACCTAGGTAGGTAGGTAAGTTTTTGAAACTAGCATCTTTGATAACGACGATCAACCATTACACATTCATCTTATCGTTCGCTGGTAAAACGCCAGTATTTAACTACTATGGTTTAGTTAAGTAGGTACCTAATTAATAAGGTATTTATATTCTTTGTTGGCGCTCTCAACCGCCGCCGGTCACAAGTCACAACTCGCAGCGAGTCACGTATCAATTTATTAGGGTTCCGTACCCGAAGGGTCAAAACGGAACCCTATTGGTCTCACCCAGACGTCCGTCCGTCCGTCCGTCGTCTGTCACAAATTTGTTCCGAAGAATTTTTAGACTTCTCATTGACCTATGAACTTGAAATTTGGTGACAATGTTCAATATTACGTATATTTTAACAACAAATACTATTATATTGATAAATCATATTTTTGAGGTTGATTCGGAACCCTAAATGTGCGAAGTCCGACTCGCACTTGACGGGTTTTTTACCAAGATACGCTGGTTCATATTTAAATGTCATGTTGAAGAATTTTTATTATACCTACTCCTTTTTAAAATTCAGAATCAATACAGAAGCAACCCTGTAGTTTAGGTATGTATTTTCAAGAACGGCGAGAACGGACCTTCTGTATATTTTTTATTTTGTGATAAAGGTCTCAAATATAACATCGTATTTTTTTTACATTTTTAATATGTAGTATTTCGAAATAAAACCGTTTAGCAAATCAGATTTTTACTATAACCCGGCCTTAAATAAGGTACCTATTCACTGTTGGTTGCATTGACATCACTCCTTACTCTATAGGGTGTCGTGTTGTGTTCCTGGTTCTGGTAATGAGTCAGGGCCAGAGCTCCCGAGGATGCATTGTTTTTAAAGTACTTTTGTCTCCATCTGTCAATACAATGAATTTAAAAAGGTCCGACAGCGCGCTTTACCGTATCCTTATTTGCCACCATTGGAGTACAAAAGAATTCATGTAACTACACCACATTATAACTGAATTATAATTCCCTCACTTAATCTCGCGTCGTCAGTGAAAAAGTACCTGCATTCATCAATCAGCTGCCTTTTATACATTCATCACAAATCACAATTTTCGACCTTACCTCAAAAGAATAAATCGGTAAAACGTTACGTACACATGTTTGTGAATTCTCACTGCATTCTGTATTATTGAGAGTTAGCCACGGTTTAGCATTTATGGAACCCATACTTATATTTATGTAAACTCCCTTGCCGTTTTAGTAGAATGATTGATATAGCCATTTTACGAGGCGCGCTTAAGTTACGGTCTCAATAGGAAAGTCCATTCAGAGATAATAAATAGCACATTAGAAAATATCGGAGGGGAATCTGTTTGCTACCTCTTATCAGGCTATTTCGGTAAGTGAAAACAATTGAATGCTATTGAATCTCTTTTCACGTCAATTTCATTCATATCGGGGAAATGCGAACATTTTCTTGAGAATAGACAGGTTTTTGTTCTCGCCGTTGATTATTTAATATCGGTCTGGAAATTGGGTAGATGACCATGTTACAATTATAATAATAACATAGTGTGGTTATGTGGATAGAAAACCGTCATATTATTAAAATAAAAAGTAAATTAGACAAATTAATCAAAAACGTTAAAAGATATGGGACTATAAAACTTCGCAGAAATGTTGTTTTTAGGTTTCCGTACCCAAAGGGTAGGGACCCTATGATTCCTAAGACTCCGCTGTCCGTCCGTCCAAAAAATAGTCATCATATAAACTTGATCTAAGGGTGTCTTCCTAACTTGGCGGGGCGGGATCCTTATCTGGTATTTTATTATTTAACTTGAGCTTAGCACAAATACTACATTACAAATACACTTTATACGAATACACCTCAAGAGGAAATCCGATGGAATGTGTATCCAATTTGTTTGCTCATGAATGTATTTGCGTAGCTCCCAAAGGCAAAATAAAATAAATATTAATGTTTAAACAGTTTTAATCTTTCGTTTTCAATCGAAGTTAAAACATAATTATAATACTTACATTTAACTATTTACTTAATAATATCACATATCCACCAGCGGAAACCTCGTGTAGAGCACAGTTGATACATTAGACAGTGTCCTCGTTTTGTAGAAAATTGTTTCATAAAATGTATTGTTTTGCAGAATTTTCATTTCATAGAAACATTTTTTATATCTACTTTTTACGTACAGCAAACATGCTATTGTGTAGAACCCAATTAGATCTACCAGAAAAGTAGGCTAGGGTAGATGTGCAACGCTTTTGAAAATTGTTTTTTTTTTATGAAATGAAAACTGCGAAACAATACATTCTATGACAAACACACAAAGAAGACAACCTTAGACAGTATACAATAATAGGCGTTCACCGTTTTTGGCAAGCTAACATAATCTAATCACAGTTTTACATTTACAATTTACGTCTCTGAAGGCATAATGATCAATGGTCGCACTTACAACGTGACAATCGTATCAGTGGGGCTAGCACAACTGCTGCTGCGACATGTCGCGTGTCGCGAGTAGAGAAAACTATATCCACCTCTTTCTAATTCACACAGTTCGAGTGATACAGGAATCGCTAAGTCGCGCGAGATACTAAACTACAGAAAGGTCGGTGCTGAGGCTATTCTTGTTTGTTACAGTATTCACTTTGAGTCTGACTGACTGTACTGCTAATATAAGACAACCATTTTTAGACAGAATTTTTGTAATAGAAACTCTATTACATTAGTGTTTAAGCTGAATACTCCATGGAATAAGACCATATGTCAGGGTCATCATCATCATCATCATCAGCCTATATACGTCCCACTGCTGGGCACAGGCCTCCTCACATAGATGAGAGGGATTGGGCAGTAGTCCCCACGCTGGCCCAGGGTCAGGGTCATACTTAAATCAATTTACCTGTACCAAACAGTTTAAAAAAAAGTGTCGATTGCTTAATTATTTTTGTTGTTATGCCCGCAAAATCCGACAATTTTCTTACAATGTACTTTATAATAAATATTTTGTAAGTACTGTCCAGACGTAACACAAGCGCCATGTTATCACTTCGATAACTCCATAGGACTTGTATATAATATAAATTCAGTAAGTACAAATTCGGTTTTAAAAGTCGTTGATATAAGCTATATAATATACATTGCACAGTTGCCTCGTAATGTTATTTATAATACTGATAATAACCTACGTTATATTAAACCTAAAGAATAATAATCCTGTACTGACTAAAGTCAGTGTTAAACTGCTCAGTATACTGACTCCAGATGACGTTGTGCCGTTCATGTATATGACAGGCCACCATTGAGTTATAGAAATGTGGTTATTTTCACTGGGTTTAGGCGTTGTGTCATGTTCAACCATATTATCTGGCAAGTAGTTACCACACGTAGGGAAGTACCGAGGTACTGGAGGCATATCTTTGTGTTCTCCCACCTTGAAAACCAATGCCATGCCTATTTCAACATGGAACTCTATATGACAATGGAAGAGCCAGTACCCAGGATTGTCTGCCTTGAATCTTATAACGGTGTACCCTCCATCAGGTACAGTGACCGTGTCTTTGATAGGTGCGTTCTTAAGATTGCGCTTCAAAAGGCCTGCTTCGTCCCAAGCTTTGACTTCTTCTATAGTCGTGTCTTTGCCTAGTCTTCTCAGTCCTACTACTCTGAAGCTGTGTCCGTGTAGGTGGAAAGGATGGTTGGCGTCGAAGGTAATCCCTTCATCCAGGATAATAATTTCTACGACAGAGTTGAGTTTGACGGAGAGAACGTGGGGGCACTCGCAGTAGCCCTCTTTGCAAGCGTCGTCGACGCTGGACATGTTGCAGAAGTTATCTGGGGAAGGCCTGGCGATGAGGAGGGGGCTGGAGGGCATCTTCATGCTGATGTGGTTCAGTTGTGGTGTGTAGAGACGGTTCTTCTTATTCGGAACTGGACAGAAAAAATAAAATCGTAAAGTATAATGATTTTTAAGCAATATTTAAGTCAGTAGTAAGTAAACCTACGGTGACAAAATCTAGACAACCTCGGCAAACAAGTTCTTAGTAAAGTAGAAGTCAGGAAAATAGTCTAAGGCCTGCTTTTATAAAGATCCGTTACACCTTATGTCGGTATGTTATGTCAAAAAATGTACTGAGTTACTGAAATTTGATCTGACATTTGGTCTAACGGATCTTTATAAAACCCGGCCTAAGCTTATCAAAGTTAGGTCAAGTTGTCCATTCCTTGTCTCACCTTGGTAATATCCGTAGTAAGGCGACTTGTGGAAATGCGAGTTGTTTTTCGCGTAGAAGTCATAAGCCACGTAAAATTGGTAGTCTGGCACCTCCTTCAGGCTGTCGTCATAACCCGAGAGGCTCCTCATCTCTGCTACGCTGATCGTTTCATTCTCTTCTTCCCCCTTGTTTAGGGCGTTCAGTTGCTGGAGAAGAAATAAGAATGTCTTAAATACACCTTAGCAGCAGTGACTAGAAAATTGGGTTAAGTAGACGTCATCGTACTTTTCCTCCTGTTTCATAAATTGCCGTTGGATATCTACTTGATTTATAGGTAGATACTCTTTTTTTGGAACTGACTATGTACGAACTGCTCCCATCCAGGCAATGCCTTCCTTTATTTAAAACGCTATTGTCATTCTATTATACATCAAATCAAAGAGATGATAATGCGCACTTTGCAGCGCAAAGCGCAACCCCATTTAAACATTAGTTAGTTCCTAAGCGAAACAAATCCCGTAAAGCAGTTGTAGCAAGACAATTAAAATTAACGATTGACTCAGCGAGCGGAGAGAATATGGCGTAATTTCCAAATATTACAGAGCGGAAAGGTGAGCGGTTTACCACGGCGATTAGCACCCACCAGTTCCGCGGTTTAAATATTTTCACTAGTATATCACGTGGGTTTAAGTAAATATAAAACAGCATTATGTGCGAAGGATGGATTAATAAAGCCATTGGTAGGTACACCCTTTTGCCAAATTTAAAATCTACTTTTATGATTGCGAAATTAATTAATAAAAATAATTCACGGGATTCGATTACCTACCTACACTATAATAGGAACTAGAATAAGGACTTTTAGATTAATTTCTATTGTTTTATCAAACAAATAAGAACCCCTAAGTGGAAATGGGCTGAGCATATCTGTCGCATAAGAGATGGCAGGTGGACTAAAACAGTGACGGACTGGACACCTCGCAACCGCCATAGGAAAAGAGGTAGACCCAGAAAGCGATGGGAAGACGTATTCCGCGAAATATGTGGGCCTATGTGGAAAAGACGGTTCTGGACAGAGAAGATTGGAGAAAAACGGGGGAGGCCTACGCCGCTCAGGCGACTTTCATAAATAAAGTAGTATAAAACTCTAAATAGTGTGGTATAAATTTTAAATGTGAAGTATTTTAAGTTTAAGTTTAGTGTAATAGCTACTGTAATTTTATGATAGAATAAAGGCTTTTTTTATTTTATTTTTTTATCGAATTTAAACTGTGGTAAGTTAAGGTTCCCTTAAATCTAGCTTATTATTTTCCTTACTGACAACAAAAATCCTTATTCTCTGTGATTTTGACATCGCAATAAATGACGTCACAAACAGTAGATAGATGAGCTAATTATCTAGGGCTGACCTAAGGTTATGAGTAATAACTCATAACCTTAGGTTTAATATACGGAACATTCTGTGAAAATATAAATAATTTGCCCAAGAATTTTATTCCCGAAACATTGTTTCAGCTATAAACTCAAGATACTAATTATAATATTTACACTGTGGCATATTACTCTCTCGAGCTTTCGCTCTAGACTGTTTGCTTAACTCCGCTACACTGAAAAACGGTTGTGAGCTTAACTGCTTTAAACACACAAACTACCTATTATATAAAACGAGACAATAGCTGGGATCTGCTATTTCTGGAACTCGAAATTATTCAGTTTCGCAATCTTCGATAACTTAAGGGGAGATATCCCCAATGCAAATGTCCCGCTAATACGCGTGAGTTTGCAATTAACCATCCCGCTCTCTACGTAAGCTCTGCGCGTAGTTTTCGTAAATATTTGGCCATAGTCATTAAGCCAATCATTTCATCAAAGCAAACCCTGCGTATTTGTCTGTAACTATTTAGGATCTTTAATTGAGTACAAAAATTAACAGAGGCAAATTATTACCCGATGTTTGAGGGGACATCATTATTTTATAACTTAGGTAACCGTTTCAAATGAAACCTTATGTGTCTGATACTAATAATATAATATACCTTGAGACGAACGCTTGTTATTTGATATTAATTTTACAGTTTAGAAGCTACTATATAATTTTGTTTATATTATAACATAAGCCCGGGATCAAATATGTGCATAACGTATACGTATTTCTATGACTTATTGGTCTCTTGATATTATATATAGGTACTTAGGAAGAATACATATTATATTTAAGATGAATAACAACTACTTCGACTTCCAAAATGATCCACTTTCGAAATACCATATGATAGCGAATTTTACAGCTCACAGAACCACTAGTTAATAACAACAGCTTTACAAGTACTTTAGTTCTATGTATAATTTTATTGTCTTACTGTGAACCTCTACTACACGGTGTAATTACTGTGGAGGTATACCCAACTCGACGTTCTGGTATTTTTTTAACAACAACAACAATTTTTTTATCTGTTTAAATTTTTTCTTCGCTGCCCCATTTGGTAATCCAAACAACCTGTATAGTCCGCTTGATATCATAAAAATAGAACTTCAGATCGGTAATATATTTAATAAAAGTATTTACCGATAGGTATGAAGTTTTATTTATGTACCTATCTAGCGAATAAGAACCTAAGGATACCTCATCTAACCTTGTTAGTACAACGCGGTTAGCACATGAGTACCAGACAAATACAAAACGACTCCAATTGAATACGTCTCAGAAAAATACCCCATAGTGATTGTGCTGATTAAGTTTAGTACTCCGCTAAGCCTAGCTTGGGATTATTGGCTGGTGTTAAGTTAACACTAACTCCTGCGGTGTTAGTTTTTAATGCACACTCGCTAACTGATCTATTTTGAATAATAGGGATCCGCTACCTTATCCCAAGATTTGGCGTACGCACTAGTTTTTACGGAAGCGCCTACCATCTGACCTTCCAACCCAAGGAGGAAACCCTTATTGGGATTAAGCTTGTCAATTGAAGAAGGTGGGGTAGAAGAGTGTTTGTCGGCTATTATGGGCTAGCAACCTATCACTGCAATATCACATTTCGTCAATCTTTAAACCTACAATTGCTAAAAATGGCACTGGAATTAAATTTCATGTTCTCTGCCTACCCCTTTTGGGAATACAGCCGGTGTGGCCCGGGAATTAAGGCGTTTGTATAAATGAAGGGACGGTTGAAAGTATTTAGGGGCCGAGTGTGGGTTGCACCTATAGCTCACTTGGTAAGAGCGACTGGCCGCGAATGCCAGGTCGCAGGTTCGAATCCTGCTCGGTGCCCAAATTTTTAATTTTTCCTTTATTTTCTAAATTTGTAGTTTGCGTTAGCAGCGTTAATGCTTTATACAAAATTAATTTACTCTGAATCCGTTCAGCTGTTTTATTTATTTATTATTTATTAATTTAAACTTTATTGCACAAAACACAGAATGGCGAGTTTAAAGCCAAATGGCATTCGCTACCATTCGCGATTCGTTTTCGTAGCTTAAGGCGCAGGGTAGGGCAAGGCCTTCCCCATACAAACTTTGTGCACGTTTTATTCGTCGGTTTTGGCACTAACAAATATAATTTTTTTTTTGGTTGTAAATATTAGATATGCGAAGATCGTGATGTGAAAATTTTCCAATATTTCAAAAATATTTAAAATTAAAAAATTCAAAATAAAATTTAAAAAAAAAATTACATCACGAAATAGCTATCAGAAAAATAAGCATACTGACCAAAAATCATATCTTTAATGCAAACACAAACGAAGTAAATCCTGCACAAAGTTTGTATGGAGAGAACTTGCCCTACCCCTCCTCTTAATTAAAAAACGTGAAAAGGTTTACATTTATTAGTAGTGGGATTTTTTTGTACAACGTTTAAATATGATTAGTTTATTTTATTTCTAGTTTTGGGGCACTCACTGAAAATCAGCGTCACAGCTTCCGTGACAACATGCTGAGTGGGTGTCCTATTTAGCACATAATCTTTTGGATTATTATTGGAAAACGGGACTTAATTGCGTACACTTATGATTTATTAAGTCCCGTTTTCCAATAATAATGTGTGAAAATCGTGTAAGCTTAAATCGATATAATCTTTTGGATGTTTCTCTATTTGGATGTTTCTCTATTTGTATGTGTGTATTAATGCGTACTAACTAAATACTAGTCTATTCTATACTATTCTATTCTATTACTTTATGACAAGATTGCCCAGCTGCGCAACAGCAAAGATCGGTTTAGATATTTAGCAAAAACTTATCCTCAACATCCAAACTAAATCTTTTTTCCCCATAACATTGATAAGCTAAGATCGTAACTCACTACATCAGCACAAAGTTATCTCAGAAAGAGCTATGTCTAACTAAATTGAACATTCTTTCGTCGTGTCCTTTTTCCCTTTATCTGAATCACAAAGGAGTGACAAAGATCAATACATGTGAATTTCATTTTATAGTGGATTGTGAATTTACGAGCGAGCGATGGAAAGATACGACTTATCGGTCAGTTTTCCGCCGTAAATTTCAGATAAAGATTTTTATTATTTCAGATTAGCTGACTTCTAAAGACAGATGTCGAATACCACTAATTTAGTCTCTTGTCTAAATTAAGATTGTGGCCATTTTATTTTTCTTTGGGAAAAATACATAGTATGTAGGTACAGGTAGAGAATAAACCGTCCCTGGGTCAGTAATATTTCTGGGAACGGCACATTTCTTCATACTTGCACTACGATCTATGTTAACTTATTGCCTAAAGCTAAGGTAACTTTAGGTAGGTACGCACTAAATTCTTAACTATGTAATGTAGGTATGTACTATGGAACCAACTGAATCGTGACCGACCGTCGAACCTTGTCATAGAAAATGTCATTACTGCCTGACAAGGAAAATCATTATGACACTTTCTGTGACAAGGTTCCACGGTGGGTCACAATTCAGTTGGTTCGATAGTACATAATTTACAAATTCTCCCTTATATCTTTATACAATGCCTCGCATGGTGATATAAAAAATGCATGATATAAAAAGTTCTGATTTATGGGAACACAAATGATTTTTCGTTCGTTCTAACTAATGACTTTTATGTGTAGTATATAGACCTTTATTTAATAAACACGAAACGTCGAGTAATAATTACTCAAACTAAGAGTTTATTTATGAACTACACATAAAGATTCTTATGAATAAGTTAATAGATATTCATGTTGCCTTCTTAGAAATTCGTAACTTACCTAGTTTTTATGAATTTGACATGAACAGTAAATCACTTTCTTCGTCCAAGAAATATTATTTTAGTATAGGTTTATTAGTAACTTTCAAAAACGCTGTTCTTTCAATCACCCTTAATTTAATTCTGAACCCTCAACTAAAGTAATACCGTTGTTTTTCTAAACGCAGTACAGATTTCGGTGCGAGCGTGTAATTTTTATCTTACTTTATGTTTCGCTTGGAAGCCTTTATTAAAACGGATGTTAGTCCCTACTATGTACTAGTTCTTAACTTTTAGATAATATCACAAAGTAAGAAATTGGATGGCCTCTCGTGGATAGAAAAAAACATACAATATATTAATATTTCAATTAACTTTTCAAGCGGTTAAGTAGTGCTTTCCAGTTTTCTCAGGCGTTTCTGGGCGTGTTTAGAATTTATAGAATACAATACGTGTATTTATTTATAGTTTGACAATTATTTCGATCCGTGAGACTTTCGGAAGACAGTACGGTTGCCAGTTTCTTGCACTTTAATAGCTCTAAAGGGTTGTTGGAAACTAGGAGAAAATGTATTTATTACAAGATAGCCTAGGCTACGTATCTATACTGTATGCTCGTTTGCCTCCGTCATATTATGAAAAAACGTTGTGTTAACAAATGCCTCGGCCACTTACTCGTGCTTTGTGCCTCATCAATCAACAATGTTCATTGTTTTACATGTGCGCTTGTGCAGTGTACATTGTTGTGGCTACAGCTAAACTTAACTTAACCATGTTCATAAAATGTCTGTTTAATACCTCCTCTGTAACATCTCCTTCTAGCTTTCATCATAAATTAGAGCTGGCGTGTAAGTAACGCGTAGTACTGTCCTTCCGAATACCTACCTACTTACGTACATATACTTTTATCATTAATACTTTCACCGGTAAAATTGCTGGCAAGTAGCTTATGTCGCACATTCGATAAGCTGACTTCCCAGGAGGGTCTCTTCAAGAGTCTCCAGCAACCGTACTAGAGGCTCGTTTCACGAACTTACAAGTTAAAATTAAACAAGCAAAACTGGCAACACTGACGCGGTTGACCAATGAGAGGCCTATTTTGGAGTTGTAGATTACGACTCGTAAAATTATGTATAACTTATTGAAAAATGATAAACGGGTCACTCAAGTCCTCCTTAAGGTCGAATACGAGTATCTCTCGACATGTTTTTGACCAGTACGTGGTCCTTAGTCATCAGAATCAGAATCAGAATTATTTATTCGTGACAATACACAACAAAAGGGAAAAAAACCAACAAAACAGTAAAACAAGGTATTGCACGAAATGGTCATGAGAACAAGTCGCGATGGAGGCACGTGTAGGACTGCGTGCCCGCGCTCTGCCCGCTTGGCTGATGCTGCTAGATGCTGGCCGAGGTGGCAGCATTATAATACTACCTACTATAACAATAGTGACGAAAATGAGGGTACATACTCGTCACCCTCGCCTGAGAGAGGTTTCCATTTAGAAATGTAAATTCATAAAATGAGCCCCTGATATTATGTGAAAAAATCTGCAAAAATAATACCGACTTCCACAAGTATTCTCTGCAATGTTCTGTTCCTGGCACATCACTACCAAAGCCTAGTTCATTGCAGCGGTGCAGCTGTGTCCTAGGTACTAGGTAGACATAACATCGCAGAATCAAACGGGGGCGGAATTATCGCTCGTAACATCGGCTGGCGGCTCGCCAGACTGATAATCCGTGTAGAGATTAAATAATATCCCGTTATGTCTTCCACGTGGATGCTGATAGGGAATGGGATTAGGAGAGATGTTACCTAATGAGATGAGAAACTATTTCTGAGGTATGTGTGTTATATAGGTTATCAATATCATATTATGCGCTTATTTCGTATGTGTGTTAGACAAGCTGTGAAAAAATTCTGTTCAATGTTTTTGAACCGCATCGGATTGAAAGATGTAGGGCTAATTTAGAAACCGTGTGAGCTCGGAGAAAATATGTCTAAGGTCATCACCGGTCGTCAAAGGTGACTAAAGATAATATTCTGTTCTTCTTGCCGCTTCGGCTAAACTCAACTCTCACAGGTGTGAATGCACCCTTAACGCGGCTGACGCTGCCAGACAGCAAAAGCATCGTTCAATTTGGTTGTGTAAACACGTTACTAGGGTTACCTTGTTACCGTTAGACGGTCACGCGCAAAAGATAACCTAACCTCTTTTTTCGCAGAGGAGAGAAGTACATTTACGTATCCCCCGGACCCAGGGAGACCCATAGTGGGGGATATGTAGGACTCGCTCTTCCATAGGGGCAGGGAATACCCACTAAAACCTCTTAATCCTCTCTGCCGTGTGCCCTTCCATAGGGGTAGGGAATACCCACTAAGACCTCTTAATCCTCTCTGCCGTATATGGGGGCACCATGAGATCGCAAGCATTCTATCACGATGCCCCCCGACTGCCCCGAAGCCAGACCTAACCTAACCCTAACTAGTCATCAGAGCACGTGTTATGCGGTAGAGCGGGATAGCATGTTTTCCAGCAGTCAAACATCGGTTTGGTCCAATAGAAAACCTTCTATATAACTTGATTCACTAGGAGCATCCCACCTTTGACAATACAGAACTGATCCTTAAACAATAATGATAAACCTTACACCGTGGTCTAAGAAAACAAGGTCAGCCAATCCGGACAGTGACACAAGTTTAGTATCGGCACTGTCGACGCCACAATCACATTTACGACCGCATATCATCGATTGGCTCGATAGCAGCTTGTGTCACCCAAACTACTCCTAACCGATGTACCGGATTGCCATCTGGCGCAGTAAATAATTGTATCATGTCTCTAACAATTCCGAGTTCTATTAAGGGTAAGGCCGTAAAATTGGGCTGATTTTGAATATATATATACATATGTCGCAGCCGGATTGTATAAACCGCCGTTTCATATTACGGCTAGCCGTTTTACAAAACAGAGCCGTTTTGTAAGGGTAGCATTTAACGAACCACCAAATTAGTTGCCGAATGATGATCTAAAAAATTACATTGATTACCAAAAATACTAGATTCGCACCAAATTTTCAACTCCCTTTAAATATAAAGTGCAACTCAAAGAAGTAACATGTCGATAACCTATTAAATTAAATTGTTACCAAATAAATTAGTCACTACCCAAAAATACTTAATGATCACCTAATTTCAAACACCAAATTTCATATAATTTACATCCAAATATTACAGGGCTCGTAATCCTATTAAAATTATTTACACCCAAATAATTCTTTCGATACCCAGAAATACTACATGATCACCAAATTTCACGCGGCAATTGTTTTTTAATGTCCGACGCGCAAAGCAGTTCCAATCTAGTCTAA
This sequence comes from Cenopis cana, assembly GCA_951800055.1. Taxonomy (NCBI): domain Eukaryota; kingdom Metazoa; phylum Arthropoda; class Insecta; order Lepidoptera; family Tortricidae; genus Cenopis; species Cenopis cana. Next base: position 4,858,201 of record OX637473.1, read on the forward strand.
CCTCATTGCTAGCACACTGATGCGGTTTTCCATACGGTCCGTCTCGCTCGCACGTCGCACCGCGTGCGAGCAAGACAGCGCTAAATGATTTTAAGAAGTTGAAGTTTGAAATAAAAATAGCTATTTTTATTTCAAACTAGTGGACATTGGAACAGTATTGACGGATCTCCGCTGGCGCGGAGCTCCTATTTTGAGTTGTTTTGGCCCTTCGGGCCGATGCAAAACTAACATAACCTAAACCTACCTATACCTATTTCTACCTATTAATTTCCTTTAATTTTTCCATGAAAGTCTATCTATATTAATAAAGTAAACTCATTTGAGGACCTTTATCCATTTTCATAACAAACTAACAATTTAATAAATCAATAAAACTCATTTTCAAATAAAAGGTTTCAATCAAACGCGCTCACGTCAACGCATTTAAAAAAAAAAAAAAAACTTGTAGTTTGTAAACCATCAGCAATAGGTAGTTGGAATGAAACAGCAATAGGTACCTTTCACTCTAACGACATATCAATAGGTGTTATGCTTCAGACAATTCTTTGTATTTGATTGAGTGAGATAGCAGTATACGTGTTATTATTTCACACAGCCACATTGCGCGTTGCTTTTTAAATTAATTTAGAATTTTACTTTCTAATTTATAACATTTTGGAAATGACTGAAATATTTATAGTGCTAAAAACAATTAATTTGTAACTGTTTACTAAAATGTAGCATGCGATGTGTATAATATTTGGATGTAATTCTAATGAAAAAAGGTGCATGAGATTAGGTGGTAGTTTAGTGTTTTTGGTGGTACTTGACAATTTTTTTGATGCGATTATAAATTTATAGGAACGCAATAAGTAAAATAGGTGCAAGTGCTGCAAAAATAGGTAGAAGTTTTTTGGTGACTCGGAATTGCTGATCGATAATTTTTTTTGAGTGTTCAACCTTATTTTAGGGTTCGAAAATTTGATGATATCAAAAGTTATTTAGGTGATCATTTTATTTGTTCCCGTTTTGTAATACGGCGGCGATATTTTGACGTAAAATTTTATATTTTATTCATAAAATGAGTACGAGTATGAGTATATTTTGCTTAAAATTGACCTCTGTTACAGAGAACGATGTCATAATCCGCTTGGTTAAATGAGAATAGATTTTATATATTTTGTATTGATTCCTCAAGATACTAGAGGTAAAGAATGTTTTCATACAACATATTATATTTATGTTGGTCAAGGATAGGAAATCCTATTTAGGTTGAGGGTGGCGTGACAAAAATACATTATATGCCACAGCTGCGGCTCTATTGAAGACTATTTCCTGGAAACTCGTTGCTCCAATACTTATTGGTTTTATGTTTCTAAGGTTTGTCCTATTGAACTTTGGTAACACACGATAAGTGGATAAGTTTACTCTATCGAGGTTTCTACTGTTACATATAACTGTAATTAACTTTAAGAACTTGGCGATTATCTTTGAAATAGCTTATATTATTTTTTGGGTTTAAACATGTAGAGAAAATTGCCTACAAGGATTTACTTTATATCAAACGAAATTTTGTTTTTCTTCATTGTAGAGCACCTTGTGAGTGAGTGTTGAATATTAAGATGTTTAATGTTTGTATTGTTGGTATTGTATACTATGAGGAAGCGGAATAGTATTTATAGTAGGTACTTTCATCTCACGAGCGCGGGTTGGCCATTGTTGTAGTTGTGACACATACGAACACATAGACAACGTGAACCTCACTACGCTGACGCACACATAGACAATGTGCATATGTGTAACTCAACACACAACCATGGCTCACCCGCGCTCGTGAGATAATATTATAACTAATTAGGTACCTACCGATGCAATGCAGTACTACTGAATTTTGTAAACGCCAACTGCGGAAGTGTAAATTTAAGGAACTCACAGATAGAAACAGAATTTAGTAATATTCTTACCAATCCTTCGTTATGCAGCTCCTCCCACGTGGGATCGCCAGCCGGCTCCGACTCCATGGCTCCTTCGTAGTGCAGGACTGCCACTTGTTTAGCCTTCGTGAATCTGTGGGCAAGTTTCAATAACTATAGGTCTACCGGTCAAAGGAGATGGTGCCAGCGACGGGTCAGGAGGTGTGTCTGTTCAAGTTCGTGTTGTGGAGGTCAATCTGATTTTAAAAACCTTTCTCATTCTCCAACATGCACAAAGAGAATCAGCACTAGTGCTTTAGTTTTAATTGTATAAATTGTTATAAAACGACAACAGCACGGCACTAGCCAATTACAACTAGGTACCCGCAGTTAGTTCATTCCCAGACCAGAAGCGTGGAAGAACTATTAATTATACCGTCTTACAGTCTTTTGTTCGACGGCGCCATTTCGCGAGCGAGTGAAGACTTTGAATGGCGAACTAATGATGGGTAAGACATGATTTACTACTGAGTTTGTAGTGCCTCATTTTATAGATGAGGAAACCACACCGAAACGTACAATGGTTTTATTGAACTAGAATTAATAACCAATAAAGCATGGGAATTTTCCTACACTACAGATTAAAATCTTTAAATAAACTTTAATTTGAAACTGGAATGTTCCAATTATTACCCAACCGACCCTATTGTAACGTCATTGTGCCATGATTGTACCTATACATTGATTGTACCTATATAATAATACAGTTTTGCACAAAATATAATTCTCAGAAACATTTCATTTGATATTGGTTCGAAAGTTATTCGACACATTATTCTAGAAATTGTAATATTGCTTACTACGATTGCCGTTTGACCTTTTTACTTTTAGAAGTCGTAATTACTATTGCACCACCAGAATATAGTGAAGGTACGTTTAGTGATAAATTTTAAATCAGAGCCTGCCCCCTACGCACTTATAAACATACAAACTATACAATATTTTTAAACGTACTATTATCTTTCATGACACCGATAATAATCGACTAAAACTCTATGCCTTATGTACGTTATATAATCACCCTTGAAGTGTATAATACCTGATTCTTATGTACCATTCGTCTAATGGGGTAAAGCCAATGTCAATTACGTTGCATTCTACTGCGCTGCGGTGTGGCAGAACTTTAAGTCGGTAAAAAGAGAATAAAACTCCCCGATTAATGTAGCATTAACGCTATATACAACAGTGGCGAATCCAATCAGTCCGTTCCAGTAATTACACCGATAGCGGCAGTTACGGCTAATGTTCGGAAAACTGGTGTTAAAACACGATTATACGCGTTGCTAAAAGCATTCAATACTACGATCGGCGAAAATGATTATTGTGGGTGAGTTCCGTGGAAATGTACAACTATTTTATATCTTTATTTCGTCATCATCATCGTCATTATATCAGGCGAAAGACGTCCACTGCTGGGCTACCCAAAGTGTGCCACAATTACCAATAATTTCGATTATAAAGTGAGGTTATTATCAAAACGTAATACAGTGATTTTAGTTAATTATTACATGTAATATTTATGAACGTATATATTTGCATCACTGGCCGTCTCGCCGTTTTTAGGGTTCGGTATCCAAAATAGCAGAAACGGGACCCTTATGTAGTTTTGTCATGTTCATCTGGCCACTGTTTGTCAATATGCCATAAGCATCTTATCTAAAAACGGTAGCATATTAGAATGCAGTTTAAAATATATCTTATCTTATATCTTTAAACGAGCAATTCTTGTATATTTATTTATTTATATATATGTATATTTATTTCGGGGATCTCGGAAACGGCTCTAACGATTTCTATGAAATTTGATATGTGGGAGTTTTCGGGGACGAGAAATCGATCTAGCTAGGTCTCATGCCCGGGAAAAAGCCGAGCAAATCTCGGTCGGCCAGATATTATGTATTATGTGGGCTGCTACATAGTTACATAGGTAGTCAAATTCATTTAACTCAAATTTAAAACTACATATTCTTACATACGAACAGTTGTACCCTTACCATGAGTTTGGAATGTTTGCATTACCGTACTCGCTAGCAACTGCGTAAACGATTTAGTATGGCGATTCTTAGTTCTATTAAGTAACCGCCAGAGGCGCTGTGTACTTTTGTCCATACTAAATCGTTTACGCAGTCGCTAGCGAGTACGGTAATGCAAACATTGCAAACTCATGGTAAGGGTACTGTGCAAGTTAAATAAAAACTTGCAAAAAAGTTACGTAAGGCAACGTTTATAATTAAAAACATTTCTTTTCCAGCCGGTTGTGTACTTTATTTAATATCCTTGGCGTCTTCACAATTTCTCCAAGAAGACGATTTTCCAGTACTAAGTCAGCAAACCTGTCATTCCTGCCCTAGTGTCTACGTCCCAGTCTGTACCGACAACGAACTGACCTTCACTAATGAGTGCCGAGTTAAATGCTACAACGACGTACTAAGAAAACTGAATAGATCGGCAGTGAATATAGCATAGTAAGTAAAATAAAGACTGAGCAGCACTACTATAACTTGTTTTTTTAAAGATTTTATTAACGGTTATTTTTGCATATACATATCATGCCAATTTCTTGGGATTATTTATGAGAAGAGATTTTTCTAATCTTAAAAAAACGGAGTATAGTTTCTTCCGTGTGTGGTGTTTGCGTGTGTAGCATGCGATGCAAGTAGAGAAAATCTCTTTCTAGTATTCATACAGTTCGAATTAAACAGGAATTGTCGAGTCGCGCGTGATATGACTTCGAAATTCTTGTCTCTCTCGAACTGCAAATTAGAAACTCTTTTTAGGGTTCTGTACCCGGAGGGTCCTTACGGAACCCTATTGCTATCACTCTCGCGACCGTCCGTGCATCCGTCGTCTGTCACACATTTTACATCCAAAGCTACACAAATTGTCAAAACTTATTTTTTAATGTTTTTAAAGTGGGCAAACACTGGGAGGAGATCATCACTTTTCTACCGTTTCCCCGGTTTATTTTTAATGGACGTTTATAACTTTTATGACGACAAAATCTTTTGCATTAATAGTTATTAAATTCTATTTAAATTACTCAATTATTTATATTCAATTATGTCAACAAGATTAATTCTAAGTGTCTAAATATTTATACTCATTATTTATTTCCAGTTACGGAACTTGTGTGTCCGCTTTTGTTCAAGTCGGTGTGCAAGTACCTCCAGATATGGCATATAATGATTGATAACTAAAAAGAACAGAAGAATTTTCCACCGGAAATGTAGTAATTTCTTCTATCATTTATTTTATTTTATTTTATTTTACTTAGGCAAGGTAACAAAATGTAAATTATTTTTAACCTATTTAAAAATAGCTTAATGAAAACAGAATTAAATTTACATTTCAATGACAACCAAGCACAACATGTTAAATAATAAATTACAAAACTAAACATAAATGTGAGACTAACTTTCTTAATTACATAAATTAAAATTAATGAGATCGTATGAGATCATGGTTATTATAAACTTAACTATAAGACTACAGGTACTAGAAACTGATCAGGACTGCGACTTGGTTTAGGATACACCCGGAACTGTATGTTACTGACGAGATCGGAGTCTATCATATTGTTAATAATTTTATATAGTGTAATTAATTCGTTTATATATTTGCCTTTCATTAAAATACCACAAAAGTAAGCCCAAAACATTACAATTACAAAAAAAAGCGGTTAAGTGCGTGTCGGATCACGCACAACGAGGGTTCCGTACCGACACCTACTAGTCCACATTTCAAAACACTATTTAATACCTTGAATCAAAAAAGGTCGTATCTTCATAGAGAAGTCACGGCACTTACGTCCTTTTGTTTGGGCAAGGCAGTTGTTCAGTGATAACTCAAAAACCCTTAATCCCATCTTATTCAGCCCAATTTTCGTTGAAAGTATTTCTTATTATACACAACCTCAATTTTTTCAGAATTTTAATCTTCATAGTTTGGAAATTAGAGGGGGGGACACATTTTGTACGACTTTGGGAGCTAATATCTCACCAACGATTGACTTAAGGGTCCTTATAAGGTAAAAAATGCTCATCTATTAAGGCCATTTTCTATTTATTTGACAAGTTTCATGAAATTTTATCAATGTTACTATCTAGAACAGGACTATTGCGACCTAATGACATACATTGTAAATATATTTCTTGCATTTTTCATTAAGATATTTCGTTTCAAACTTCACTCCAAATCGACTGTTTTCGAGCTGAAAACTGCTTTTTTCCGCTTAAATTCTACTACAAACAATAAAATCAAAAAAGGGCAATGTTACTATCTAAAACTTTACTAATATCGTCGTATCCTATAATATCTTTATTGGTATTATCAATACTTTTGTAACAGTTTGAAATCAAAAAAATTTAAAACTTGTAAGGCCTCTTAAATGGAAAACTTTCTTGGTAGGTAACCTCTATATCATTTTTAAAGGCCTATCCAAAAATACCCCACACAACTACTTGCATTGAAAAAAAAATTTCGTCCCCCGGTTACATGTAGGTAATATTTTTTTTCTTATTTCACATCACATTTATATAACGGTTCATAGAATACATCTTCCTAGCAAATTTCATAATTGTAGTAGGTACTTATAGTCTCCGAGTAAACCGGCTGTCACATACGGACGGACAGACAGACAGGCAGACAGACAGACATGACGAATCTATAAGGGTTCCGTTTTTGCCATTCTGGCTACGGAACCCTAAAAATTTAGTTTAGGTAAAAAACGTTCATTGAAAACCTTTCCAAAATATTCAGTAAACGGTCTGTGATATATTTCATATATATAAGAAATTTTCAAGTTACCACAGTCTTTATTGTCATGGTTTATGTAAAAATAGGTATAGAAATGTTTATCAATCTTAATGCGTAATGATTGATTATGACACAGGACCCGTAAGTACGACGACGGCCGGTATTGCCGCACCGAACAGAACCAAATGATATATTGCCGGCCTAGGCCTCTAAACTTCTTTTGAAATCCATCACCAGCTTTTGCTTTTGAATTTAGAATTTAACTCAATAAGCTATAATGCCTACGTTAAACGTTTAAACCTATTAAGTTTCTCAGTAATGTAGCGCCTCCCTTATTTTTTCCGTGGTGGATGTAGCAAGACTAGGAAGAGTCGATGTTCAAAGTATATTAAGGGCAATTGGGCTAACCTATCACTACTACATATATATTACATATATACTAAAATTGAATGATTGATAATAAACAGTTACACATATTATACTTACACTTCGTCACAATCCATGAGGCCTCGGAACCGTATCCAGTAATTGTCTATCTCGTTATTGGCTTCCAGGACAAAGTCATAACGCTCTCCAGCGTAGGTCACCAGCGATGTTGCTGTAACAACGAATTGTAATATAATATAACTAGCGTCCCGCCCCGGCTTCGCACAGGACCCTCTAAAATTATCAGTGTTTCTCTTCTATTAGATATTCAAAAACTGCATCAAAATCCGTTGCGTAGTTTTAAAGATCTAAGCATACAACGGGACAGACAGGCAGCAGGACGACTTTATTTTATACTATGCAGTGATGAAACTCGGATATGGATATTAATGATAGCTTGGATATCATCACCAAATATTGAATAGCTGCATTTGTTTACATTAAAAAAGATAAGCTAATGCAATATATCTAATATAGTTTTATGTTTTTTACTAATAATATCTCAAAGGTTTACATTATTCTTCAATTCTTGGTAAAACTGCAACTCTTAAAATATTTGCCGAGTACAGGCGTAGATTGTGGTTTAAATAAATTATTACTATATCATTAATAATAAAACCACTTAATTATAACTCCTGACCAAATAATCCAACCAGTTACTTCTAAATTCAATAGGTACCTGATTGAATTTAAATTACCGTAAACAAATTTCTGCTTCTGTACCAAACAATAAAAGAGAAGCCAACTCAAAGTTAAAATGTTAATAGCTTCAGTTAAGTTTTTTTTATTCCATCCTTATTTTTATCTAGCTCTTTAGTATTTAAAGTTTCCTGGCTAATTAAGTAAGGGAGTTCTTCAGGGAAACTAAACAGCTAGTCAAGTGCCCGGTCAAGTAAGCTTGTTCCAGTGACTTGAGCGACACCCCGTAGGGGTGTTCTAAAGACAAGGAAGACGGCAAGAAATAATTAGAAAGGTGGCCCTTGATTGGCTTTGCAACTTTTAAATACCTTAAAAATGCAGTTTAAATAAACGTTAAATTGCTTAGATCTTGTGCCTTTGACTAAACTTTTAATGTTTTCCTTGATTTGTAGAAGACTAGATCATATTTTATCTTAATCTATTTAGTTAAACTATGTAGGTATTTGAACAGTTAGGCGACTTCCTGATTTGTCGGTGCGGAGGCGGTACGATATGAGAAAACTGTCAAATGTCAGTGTCAACTGTCAGTCGACTCAGTACCGCTTTTTACTGCGCCCCTACATTTAAATGAGTGCTTCCTGACTGGCGCGGGATTTTGTAACTGTATGAAATTCATTTTATATAATACATTATACCTAGTATCTATCTACTTACTCTATGACTTATACTGTTGCTATTTTTATGTTATAGCAACATCAATAATTGTCTACGGTTTAAATGACAATAATTTGTTTCCTATTGCTTTTCATGAATTAAAAAATAGATTGATAAAATAATCAAGAATCTTCCAAATGGTATAAAGAAGTAATTGGTCGACTAGCTCGCTTCATGCTCTTCATAATGTAAATAAGTAAATATAAATCACCTTCCAATGAGTTAAATAATAAGCAAATTAAAGGGTAAAGGGGCATTTTGTTTGCGAAATAACTATACAACACGAGCAAGTGCCTCACTAAACATAATTAAATTCAGTTAAATAATGAAAACATTATCAATTTTCATAACGGAATGAAATATTATCAAGAGCCGATCTTAACAAATTTAAATTAATTCCGAGATACAACAAACTTGAGAATCTTAAACGTAAATCAGGTCAGTTTATTAATGAATAGAGCTACATTGTAAATGTTTTATATACTTATTATTATGGCAGGCGATTTAAGGGAGCAATGGAGCAGTGGAGCAAATAATTTTATTTATATCTCACCTGGCCGTAAAGTGACAATTACCGCTCGCTCCGTGCGCGGAAAATACCACTGCCTGGCCAGGTTGTGACATAAAAAAAATGTTGTAATTTCTACGGGCGGTAATAAAAAAGCCTCAGATCGGTCGTTTATCGCCCTTGCCTTCGGCTCAGGCGTCAAACACATGCGATCTGATACATTACTTGATTTACCGGCCTTGGTATGTAATGTACTATTTTTAATAGTTTAGGTTATCTATAGAAGGTAAAGGTCCTACCTTACCCAATAGTTAACCTCTATTGCTATGACATAAGATTGAAGGTGTCAAGATTTGGGTCAGTGTCAGTCATTGGAACGTTTACCCTACCCTATGTATTACAATCTGTGCTCACATAAAAATTTAAAGGGGGGCAAAGTTTACCACGTACAGCCAGCAGCAATGGTTGCTACGCGGGCGAGGTGCTCAAAATGATCTTCACACATGATTATTATAAGGGAATAAGAACGTGTGTAGATCATTTTGAACACCTCGCCCGCGTAGCAACCATTGCTGCTGACTGTACCAAATGGATATAAACGTATTAAGAAAGAAGATCAGAAAAGTAAGGCGACTTCCTGATTTGTCGGTGTGGAGGCGGTACGATATGAGAAAACTGTCAACTGTCAGTCAACTCAGTACTACTTTTTACTGCGTCCCTACATTAAAATGAGTGCTTCCTGACTGACGCATTTGTGCAGTAGTAATATTATGCGCAGAAGCGGGCCAGTACTGCTTTCGCAACGTCCCGCTACCTCGCATCCCGCGCCAGTCAGGAAGCGCTCATTTAAATGTAGGGACGCAGTAAAAAGTAGTACTGAGTTGACTGACATTTGACACTGACATTGGACAGTTTTCTCATATCGTACCGCCACCGCACCGACAAATCAGGAAGTCGCCTTAGATATACTATGCATAATGATTTAGTACCGTGTGTGTTTGTTGTGAATGGGAGGAGTATCCTGTGAAGCTATTTGCGACCTTTAAAATGGATGCTGCAAACGTAAGTACGGTAAGGTAGATTTGTCAGATTTGTATAGGAAAATGGCAGTTAACCCTTTGAACGCCAAGGATACCTGAATTCGTCGCGCGTTGTCATACCCACGGCGCCTATAGCCACTGTATGTGTGTGACGTACTTTTTAAAAGTCACCTTCGTGCTTTACGGTAAAGTTCATATTCAATTTCTTCGTATGCGTTTCGTTCATATGCAAAATGAATAGGCGTGTAGGTGTCACTGTCGTACATGAAGAATGGCGTTCAAAGGGTCAAATGTACATTTAACTCCCGTTTGAAATACCTCATCGACTAGGAGAATGTTCCGGCATTTTATACACATTACAATACATTTTTTTTTTATATCTATAATCGAGTTATTATACTAAACGCAAACAGTTGTATAAAATAAAGCTCTCAACGATTTCTACTTAGAATAAAAAAGTACTCAAATCAGTCAAAACCAGTCAGTACAAATATCTCAGCTATAAAATTAAGATCAGCCTCTTCCATTCAACAGTTACCAGTATTCAAACTAAGCAACCAAACCGTTCAAACATTGCTACCAGCGAAATGCCTTATAAAATATCTAAGTAAAATGTGGGCGAATTAAGTCCTTAGATATGTTTATTTTAAACTACTTTTGAATAACGCGACTCTACTTGACGACATGGTATAGCAACATCGCGTGACGAGAAACATGGTTCCACGTGGGACGCCACATATCCAGCGTCAACATGGCTTCAGTTCACCCGAATTGTCTCCTAGTTAATTAACTGTGGTCACGATTGCTTTCTATCGTTCACCGATGTCTTAGCCAAACTTCCGTTAACCTATTCAGCCTACAACAACAGCGAAGCATGTCTTAATTATAGCAATTAAAAGTTGCCGGCATTGTTCCGAAGATCAAGGCCCCACTAACTAAGCGAGTTCTGGCATTCACAAGTTTCGGCTAAAGATTCAAGTTGAAGACGCGACGACGGGAACTTGTTATCGTTTGACTACTCGAATAATTTGTATGAAACGAAAAGCTGTGTGAATTATTGAAGCTAATTATTTATTTCATTTCTCTCCAGTATTTTTTAATCTGTGATTAATTATTTGGATGGTTTGTGGAGTGTAGGCGCGGCGTCACTAGGACAAATAATATAAGAGTTGCTTTACATGAGAAATATTACCGGTGTGAAGTTAGCAGCCAAAGTTAGCGGCCACCTATAACCCGACCAGATTAAGAAGTCTTTTTTTTTTATGATGGTCTATGCTTTTGAAAAAAGTATCTAAGGACACAACAAAGCACCCAGGATATTAAAAACTTTGAATTAAAATAAATAAACATCATATAAACAAATATGTACACAAAATTAATTTTGGCTGCTAACTTTTCAATGTAGCAGCCACTACCTTAGACGGCAAGCTAGTAATTTTTGATATGTAATTCGTATAGAAAATCATTATACATACAAAAAGAACCTACTTTTAGAGTGGCACTCGATCGTTAAGTAGGGTAAATGAGCACGGATGTAGTCAATACAAAAAAAATCAAAATGTTTCAGGAATTACTGGCTGCTAGCACCTTAGACGGCAGGCCAGTAATATTTAATAGGTTTTTATTATAGAAAAATACCAAGGCTATAAAACAAATCCAGTTACAGAGTGGCACACGATCGATTAGTAGGGTAAATGAGCCTGGAACTAGTCAATACAAATATTTTCGTAGAATTTCAGAAATAAGTTGCTGTTAGCTCCTTAGACGGCAGACCAGTATTTTTTAATAGGTTTTTGTTACAGAAAAATACCAAAGATATAAAACAAATCCATTTACAGAGTGGCACACGATCGATTAGTAGGGTAAATGAGCCAAGAACTAGTCAATATAAATATTTTCATAGTGTTTCAGAAATTACTGGCTGCCAGCACCTTAGACGGCAACCTTGTAATTTTTAACATGTATTTGATAGAGAAAAAAAAACAGCTATAAAACTAGCTATCAAATAAGACTATTTCTAGGGTGAAACAAGACTGCGTAGTTTAGAAAATGAAGCGATGAAAAATACATTATTCAATTTTAGCAATACATGCAGTGCTGCTTGATTTCATCAGCTTTGACGGCAAGCGAGTAGATACCAGTTATACAGTTGTGTAGGACAATAAACTAGCTATCAAATAAGACTATTTCTAGGGTGATACAAGACTGCGTTGGTTAGTAAGTGAAGCAATGAAAAATATGTTATTCGGTTTAAGGAATTGTTGTAGTCCTACTTGATTTTCATCAAGTTGGACGGCAAGCGAGTAGATACCAGTTATGCTGTCGTGTAAAACAATAAACTAGCTATTAAACAAGACTATTTCTAGGGTGATACAAGACTGCGGAGGTTAGTAAGTGAAGCAATGAAAAATATATTATTCGGTTTAAGGAATTCTTGTAGTCATACTTGATTTTAATCAGGTTTGACGGCAAGCGAGTAGATACCAGTTATGCTGTCGTGTAGAACAATAAACTAGCTTTCAAACGAGACTATTCCTAGGGTGATACAAGACTGCGGAGGTTAGTAAGTGAAGCAATGAAAAATATATTATTCGGTTTAAGGAATTCTTGTAGTCATACTTGATTTTCATCAAGTTATAATAGAATAGAATAGAATAGAAAGTTCTTTATTGTTTTTCTTTTCTGTGTTACAGTCATGTCCGCTAGGGTGTGTACTTAATGTAATATGTCTTAAAGATCTATACATTTACTTTATGTCGTGTAGCTAATTTACAGCTCACAATTATAAGTGTTACACAGTTACGTTTTCACTTCACTTTTTACTTTAAAATATGTTCCCTTGAGGGTACACGCCGCTTACTTACACATTTATGCCGGTCCTTTTTAACAACATAATTAATATCTCCAATCCTGTTGCTATAGAGCATTGGGTTGTATTGGCCGTATTTAACATATGTTGGTCCAGAATTTTCCAAACCCGGTATGCACATCTCATTCAGCTTATTCAGCATATCACGATGAAGGTCGTGTATTCTGAGATGCCATGGATCTTCATCTAATAAGTCCCACAACATTTCTGTTGGTATGGAACGCGGAAAGCCTCCCGCTGACTTGAGGGCCATGCGGTATTGTCTCTCAAGCGTCAGAAGGTTTGTCTTGCTCACACGAGGAAGTAGTTGTACTATTCCATAATCTAATATAGGGACTAGACAGGCTTGCACAACGATAAGTTTGGTTTCTACATTTACTTTAGAGTAATAGCCGATAATTGGGGCCAGCATTGCTCTCACACACTTGGCTTTTCTAACGATGCTTTTGACATGTTCATTCATACTTAACCTCTTGTCTAATTGAACTCCTAGGTATCTAACACAATTTTTATATTCGAGGTGGGTCCCTTTTAATTTCACAGTCGGTTTGTAACCATTTGGGTATCGTGCACTTCGGGCTCTTTTTTTGGTAAACATTATGCACTCTGTTTTGTCTACATTACATTGCAGTCCCCAACGTTCATAGTAATCAACTATTTGTTCTGCGGCCCATGTAGCCCGCTGCGAAGCTTGATCTGGTCGTATTGCCGAATTCAATATACACAAGTCATCTGCATACTGTGAGAGCATTTGTCCAGCTATGTTTGTTTTCGGAATATCGTGTACATATAGATTAAATATAAGGGGTCCTAGGATGGACCCCTGAGGTACTCCGTGTGGCACATCTATGTGGTCTCCGATTGTTGTTCGAAATTTTCCTCGCACTTTTCGATTTAGCAAGTAGTTCTCAATTACTTTTATGGCATTATTGTCGATGTTCCTTTCAATTAGTTTCGATGTAAGGCCTTTGTGGTTGATTGAATCGAATGCCTTGCTTAAATCTGTCGATATCATGGCAACGCTATGTCCTTCCTCAATAGCGTCAGAAATATATTTCGATGTGCGTAGAATCTGTGTTCCAGTGCCACGGTTTCGCATGAAACCGTGTTGATAGTCAGGTATCAAGTGTTGACAGGCCTTTAAAATGCGGCTGTGTATTATTCTCTCGCAGACTTTACCCATAATATTAAGTAATGTGATGGGCCTGTATGATTTTGCGTCCTTATAGTTTTTCCCAGCTTTGTGTAGAAATATACATTCTCCCAATTTCCACCTACTCGGATAGTATCCGGATCTTAGGACATAGTTAATGGCTTTTGTCAAGGCGCAGTAGAATGCAGGACCCGCTAACTTAAGAGCATCTACCTTAATGCAATCTGGGCCTGGAGCTTTTTTATTTTTAAAACAAAAGATAGCTTTTTTTACCTCTAACACACTAGTTTCTGCAAGTGGTTGATACGGAGTGTATTGTTCGTCGCCTTCGTCTGATTTTTGTATTGGAGATTCTTTCACAATTGCTGAATCGACTAGTTCATCTATTGTTTCTTTTTCGGAGTTACAACCTTCTAGATGAGGGAGTTTTTGAGGTGGCTTCTTCATAGATTTTGTAATTTTCCACATCCTTGATCTGTTGTCTTTTGTATTCTCTATTATTTTTGTCCAAGTAGATTCCCTGTAATCCATTATAGCTCTCTGTAATAAGTTTTTTGCTGTATTGTAGTCCCTTTTAGCTTGTAAATGGCCACCGGTCCTTTTTACATTCAGTTTTGCAGAGTTACGGTCCTTTATCAATTGCTGTATTTCCGGTGGCAATAGTTCTTTTTTGTCCTGAATCTTTTTCGGTGCAACTATGTCCAGAGCTGAGTTGACTGCTGCTTCAAGTTTCTCTATATACAAGTCACATTCTTCGTCCGTCTCAATCTGCAGATTTGGATCAATACTGTTTTCAATAAGCTCAGTGTATAGCTTCGCTAATTCGTGATCTTCGTATAGAGGTCGCATGTTTCTTGTTTCATTTTGTTCTTCGTCCATTGTAATATTCATGCAAAAAAGCCACGGCAGATGATCAGAAGATATTGAATCTAAGTGTCTGCAGTGTATGTTTGAATATCTCGCTTCTCCGGTAATAATAGCTGCATCCAATATACCGTTTCCTGCGTGACATGGTCTGGAAGGTAGACCTGTATGTTCCAACGTGCACAGTCCGTCATCTATACGTTTTTGCACTTCGAGTCCAGCTCCAACAGTTCTGCTATGATTCAACTGTACCATTCTTAAATTTAGGTCTCCTATGTTGATCGAATCACTACTCTCGAGGAGATCTTCAACTTCTGTTCGAATATTACTGTATCGTGTGATAGGTATATATAAGCCCCTTACTATGATGGATTCTCCAGTCTCAAAATTCGTAATCAGTTTAACTGCCACTCCCTCTATTGCTCTATCGCAGTTACTGTGGCCCGGTATAACATCTACTTGACTCCATCTTAGGCCATTTTTAACGTAAAAAACTGTTCCAAGATGGGTTTCTCTCATATCATATAACCTGTCGTAACCGTTTATGTTAAATTTCTGTTTCTCAAAGTCTACTTTGCATTCATTTAGAACAATCAAGTGTGGGTTAGTTTTTGATATTAAGTTTTTTATTTCGGTGAATTTGTTTCGTAGCCCCTGAACGTTACAGTGGAAGATTCGGAGGTTTTTTGTGGTACTTTTTTTGGGTTGTCTATCCATTTCGAATGAGTTGTATAAGTTGCTGCATTTGTTGTTGCATTTGATTCATAAATTGTTGCTGCATTGTTTGGAACATTGCAAACATTTTGTTTATTATGTCTTCTTTCCCTAACATAGGGTCGCTTTGCATTGTTGCTTGAGCGTATGAAGTTTCTGGTTTTATTAAAGACGAAGGATTGTTATTTTTATGCTCTCCAGATGTGGCATTTGATGTTCTTTTTTCTTTAAGAGCCTGTTGAAAACGAAGACGTCTTTCTCGCTGTTTTTTAATTTCCTCTTGAAACAAAGGGCACTTTGCCTGTCTAGCCGTATGTCCAGGTTGACGACATTTTGAACAAATTTCTACGGTTTTACCATCTGCGTCAATTTCAGTATCAGTGTCACTAACTTGTTTACGTCCGCAGTGTGCTTGGACATGCCCAAAATCTAGACAATTCTTGCATTGAGTGACAGCGGTCGGTTTAACTCTGTATTTTTCTATCTTAACCTTTTGATATAAAATGGTTGTTATGTTTTTTATATCTCTCATGTCTGTTTCGCCGCTAAATACGAGTACAAGCGCTGAATTTCGTAGTGGTACTGCGCGTTCCGGGGTCATACCATAACGTTCTTTAATATCTTGTTTTATTTCATCTTCGCTATGTCCACTAGTTATGATTCCTTTGGCTACAACTTTTTTCGACGGTTTTCTTTCCAGTTTCGTCCCATATGTGTGATGTTCAAAGTCAGCTCTGCTCTTTAAATCTTCTTTCAAAGTTTTTCTATTTTCTAGTTGCCTCGGTGTAAAGAATATTTTACCTGAACGTTTGTCGGTTTTCAAATAACAGTTATGTTGACGGGCAATATCTGTTATATTTTTGAATTTGTAAGTTGATTCTACCCAACCTTCATACGTGCACACAAACGGCGGTAACTTTTTAGTTTTCGACTGCTCGGATTTCTTCATCTGTGCACCTTCTACTTGTATAGTAGGTTTATTTGGCTTGGCTTTAACAGAGTCACTAGGCTGTTGCGGTTGTGTAGATACTCCTTGGCCTTGAACATTAGCTTTACCTCTTTTAGATATAGTATCCTGACACGGTGAAATTGTGCGTTTTCGTGAGCTACTTACGCTAGCTACGCTTGCTCGCTCGATCATATCACAATTGATTGACGCACCATCTTCATCATGTCCATCAACCAACATGTCATTTTCTTCTAGGTTTTGTAGTGCGTCAAATCTGTTTTGAGTGGTTACTCGCGAATTATTTGGTTTCGGATTATGCGTTTTGTTGAATTTTTCTATGTTACTTTTTTCTTTTTCACGACGCCTCTGTTCGTGATGGTTCACAGTGATCCATTCTCCGACGCGGCGAATCTTAGGCGTGTCTCTTAATGACGGGCTGGTAGCAGTAATTTCATTTACAGTGCCACAGAACTTGCATGATATAATTTCTTTATTAATAAATCTATCTTGATCTATCACTCTAGTATAGGTAGGTTGCTTGCAGTCCTTACCCGTACATTCCGGGCCACGTCCTTGCCTTGTCTTATTCTCCGCTACGCAGAAAAAATAGTATTTTGTTGCTGCAACCATTTGGTTTGTATTTTTGTTTCGGCAAACTGACGTATGCGCAAATATCTTCACACATGATTTTTTGTCGCATTTTTCGCAGGAAAGAACTTTAATTTTTGTCTGATCGTCCAACCAATCGTAGAAGTTTTTTATTTTATTATCGGTATCACAATGGTAACACTTCACTATGTCGGTATTTGTGTTTGAATCGTACGGATAGTTTGATAACACATCACTTTTATAATTAGACATGTTTAATTGTCTGTGGGGTAAGGAATTCTTGTAGTCATACTTGATTTTCATCAAGTTAGACGGCAAGCCAGTAGATACCAGTTTTGCTGTCGTGTAGAACAATAAACTAGCTTTCAAACGAGACTATTCCTAGGGTGATACAAGACTGCGGAGGTTAGGAAGTGAAGCAATGAAAAAGACAGTATTCAATTTTAGGAATATTTGTAGTTTTACTTGATTTTCATCAGGTTTGACGGCAAGCGAGTAGATACCAGTTATGCTGTCGTGTAGAACAATAAACTAGCTTTCAAACGAGACTATTCCTAGGGTGATACAAGACTGCGGAGGTTAGTAAGTGAAGCAATGAAAAATATATTATTCGGTTTAAGGAATTCTTGTAGTCATACTTGATTTTCATCAAGTTAGACGGCAAGCGAGTAGATACCAGTTATGCTGTCGTGTAGGACAATAAACTAGCTTTCAAACGAGACTATTCCTAGGGTGATACAAGACTGCGGAGGTTTGTAAGTGAAGCAATGAAAAATATATTATTCGGTTTAAGGAATTCTTGTAGTCATACTTGATTTTCATCAAGTTGGACGGCAAGCGAGTAGATACCAGTTATGCAGTCATGTAGAACAACAAACTAGCTATCAATGAAGACTATTTCTAGGGTGATACAAGACTGCGTAGGTTAGTAAGTGAAGCAATGAAAAAGACATTATTCAATTTTAGGAATATTCGTAGTTTTACTTGATTTTCATCAGGTTTGACGGCAAGCGAGTAGATACCAGTTATGCTGTCGTGTAGAACAATAAACTAGCTTTCAAACTAGACTATTTCTAGGGTGATACAAGACTGCGTAGGTTAGTAAGTGAAGCAATGAAAAATATGTTATTCGGTTTAACGAATTATTGTAGTCCTACTTGATTTTCATCAGGTTTGACGGCAAGCGAGTAGCTACCAGTTATGCTGTCGTGTAGAACAATAAACTAGCTTTTAAACGAGACTATTCCTAGGGTGATACAAGACTGCGGAGGTTAGTAAGTGAAGCAATGAAAAATATATTATTCGGTTTAAGGAATTCTTGTAGTCATACTTGATTTTCATCAAGTTAGACGGCAAGCGAGTAGATACCAGTTATGCTGTCGTGTAGAACAATAAACTAGCTTTCAAACGAGACTATTCCTAGGGTGATACAAGACTGCGGAGGTTAGTAAGTGAAGCAAGGAAATTATATTATTCGGTTTAAGGAATTCTTGTAGTCATACTTGATTTTCATCAAGTTGGACGGCAAGCGAGAAGATACCAGTTATGCAGTCATGTAGAACAAAAAACTAGCTATCAAACAAGACTATTTCTAGGGTGATACAAGACTGCGTAGGTTAGTAAGTGAAGCAATGAAAAATATGTTATTCGGTTTAACGAATTCTTGTAGTAATACTTGATTTTCATCAAGTTGGACGGCAAGCGAGTAGATACCAGTTATGCAGTCATGTAGAACAACAAACTAGCTATCAAACAAGACTATTTCTAGGGTGATACAAGACTGCGTAGGTTAGTAAGCGAAGCAATGAAAAATATGTTATTCGGTTTAAGGAATTCTTGTAGTCATACTTGATTTTCATCAAGTTAGACGGCAAGCGAGTAGATACCAGTTACGCTATCGTGTAGAACAATGAACTAGTTATCAAACAAGACTATTTCTAGGCTGATACAAGATTGCGTAGGTTAGTAAGTGAAGCAATGAAACAGACATTATTCAATTTAAGGAATATTTGTAGTTTTACTTGGTTTTCATCAGGTTTGACGGCATGCGAGTAGATACCAGTCATGCTGTCGTGTAGAACAATAAACTAGCTTTCAAACGAGACTATTCCTAGGGTGATACAAGACTGCGGAGGTTAGTAAGTGAAGCAATGAAAAATATATTATTCGGTTTAAGGAATTCTTGTAGTCATACTTGATTTTAATCAGGTTTGACGGCAAGCGAGTAGATACCAGTTATGCTGTCGTGTAGAACAATAAACTAGCTTTCAAACGAGACTATTCCTAGGGTGATACAAGACTGCGGAGGTTAGTAAGTGAAGCAATGAAAAATATATTATTCGGTTTAAGGAATTCTTGTAGTCATACTTGATTTTCATCAAGTTAGACGGCAAGCGAGTAGATACCAGTTATGCTGTCGTGTAGAACAATAAACTAGCTTTCAAACGAGACTATTCCTAGGGTGATACAAGACTGCGGAGGTTAGTAAGTGAAGCAAGGAAATTATATTATTCGGTTTAAGGAATTCTTGTAGTCATACTTGATTTTCATCAAGTTGGACGGCAAGCGAGAAGATACCAGTTATGCAGTCATGTAGAACAAAAAACTAGCTATCAAACAAGACTATTTCTAGGGTGATACAAGACTGCGTAGGTTAGTAAGTGAAGCAATGAAAAATATGTTATTCGGTTTAACGAATTCTTGTAGTAATACTTGATTTTCATCAAGTTGGACGGCAAGCGAGTAGATACCAGTTATGCAGTCATGTAGAACAACAAACTAGCTATCAAACAAGACTATTTCTAGGGTGATACAAGACTGCGTAGGTTAGTAAGTGAAGCAATGAAAAAGACATTATTCAATTTTAGGAATATTTGTAGTTTTACTTGATTTTCATCAGGTTTGACGGCAAGCGAGTAGATACCAGTTATGCTGTCGTGTAGAACAATAAACTAGCTTTCAAACGAGACTATTCCTAGGGTGATACAAGACTGCGGAGGTTAGTAAGTGAAGCAATGAAAAATATATTATTCGGTTTAAGGAATTCTTGTAGTCATACTTGATTTTCATCAAGTTGGACGGCAAGCGAGTAGATACCAGTTATGCTGTCGTGTAGAACAATAAACTAGCTTTCAAACGAGACTATTCCTAGGGTGATACAAGACTGCGGAGGTTAGTAAGTGAAGCAATGAAAAATATATTATTCGGTTTAAGGAATTATTGTAGTCATACTTGATTTTCATCAAGTTGGACGGCAAGCGAGTAGATACCAGTTATGCAGTCATGTAGAACAACAAACTAGCTATCAAACGAGACTATTTCTAGGGTGATACAAGACTGCGTAGGTTAGTAAGTGAAGCAATGAAAAAGACATTATTCAATTTAAGGAATATTTGTAGTTTTACTTGATTTTCATCAGGTTTGACGGCAAGCGAGTAGATACCAGTTATGCTGTCGTGTAGAACAATGAACTAGCTATCAAACTAGACTATTTCTAGGGTGATACAAGACTGCGTGGGTTAGTAAGTGAAGCAATGAAAAATATGTTATTCGGTTTAACGAATTCTTGTAGTCCTACTTGATTTTCATCAAGTTGGACGGCAAGCGAGTAGATACCAGTTATGCAGTCATGTAGAACAATAAACTAGCTATCAATGAAGTTTATTTCTAGGGTGATACAAGACTGCGTAGGTTAGTAAGTGAAGCAATGAAAAAGACATTATTCAATTTAAGGAATATTCGTAGTTTTACTTGATTTTCATCAGGTTTGACGGCAAGCGAGCAGATACCAGTTATGCTGTCGTGTAGAACAATGAACTAGCTTTCAAACGAGACTATTCCTAGGGTGATACAAGACTGCGGAGGTTAGTAAGTGAAGCAATGAAAAATATATTATTCGGTTTAAGGAATTCTTGTAGTCATACTTGATTTTCATAAAGTTGGACGGCAAGCGAGTAGATACCAGTTATACAGTTGTGTAGAACAATAAACTAGCTATCAAACAAGACTATTACTAGGGTGATACAAGACTGCGTAGGTTAGTAAGTGAAGCAATGAAAAATATGTTATTTAGTTTAAGGAATTCTTGTAGTCCTACTTGATTTTCATCAAATTGGACGGCAAGCGAGTAGATACCAGTTATACAGTCGTGTAGAACAATACACTAGCTATCAAACAAGACTATTCCTAGGGTGATACAAGACTGCGTAGGTTAGTAAGTGAAGCAATGAAAAATATATTATTCGGTTTAAGGAATTCTTGTAGTCATACTTGATTTTCATAAAGTTGGACGGCAAGCGAGTAGATACCAGTTATACAGTTGTGTAGAACAATAAACTAGCTATCAAACAAGACTATTACTAGGGTGATACAAGACTGCGTAGGTTAGTAAGTGAAGCAATGAAAAATATGTTATTTAGTTTAAGGAATTCTTGTAGTCATACTTGATTTTCATCAAGTTAGACGGCAAGCGAGTAGATACCAGTTATGCTGTCGTGTAGAACAATAAACTAACTATCAAACTAGACTATTTCTAGGGTGATACAAGACTGCGTAGGTTAGTAAGTGAAGCAATGAAAAAGACAGTATTCAATTTTAGGAATATTTGTAGTTTTACTTGATTTTCATCAGGTTTGACGGCAAGCGAGTAGATACCAGTTATGCTGTCGTGTAGAACAATAAACTAGCTTTCAAACGAGACTATTCCTAGGGTGATACAAGACTGCGGAGGTTAGTAAGTGAAGCAATGAAAAATATATTATTCGGTTTAAGGAATTCTTGTAGTCATACTTGATTTTCATAAAGTTGGACGGCAAGCGAGTAGATACCAGTTATACAGTTGTGTAGAACAATAAACTAGCTATCAAACAAGACTATTACTAGGGTGATACAAGACTGCGTAGGTTAGTAAGTGAAGCAATGAAAAATATGTTATTTAGTTTAAGGAATTCTTGTAGTCCTACTTGATTTTCATCAAATTGGACGGCAAGCGAGTAGATACCAGTTATACAGTCGTGTAGAACAATACACTAGCTATCAAACAAGACTATTCCTAGGGTGATACAAGACTGCGTAGGTTAGTAAGTGAAGCAATGAAAAATATGTTATTCGGTTTAACGAATTCTTGTAGTCCTACTTGATTTTCATCAAGTTGGACGGCAAGCGAGTAGATTCCAGTTATGCAGTCCTGTAGAACAATAAACTAGCTATCAATGAAGACTATTTCTAGGGTGATACAAGACTGCATAGGTTAGTAAGTGAAGCAATGAACAAGACAACAATAAGTTGCAGTTAGCTCCATAGACGGCAGACCAGTATTTTTTAATAGGTTTTTGTTACAGAAAAATACCAAAGATATAAAACAAATCCATTTACAGAGTGGCACACGATCGATTAGTAGGGTAAATGAGCCAAGAACTAGTCAATATAAATATTTTCAAAGTGTTTTAGAAATTACTTTACTACTACAGTATTTTATGGGGGCCCATCTAGCAGGGAGCAAGTCACCGTCTGTCGGAAATAAAAATCTGAGACAGTTTTATTAGGCAGGCGTCCATTGTCTCACCCAATAGCCCAGCCATTAGTCCATCATATTCACTCAATAGCCCAGTTCGTTTAGACTCCATCAATCTGCAATAGTTCCTATACACCCTGGCGGGTGCTGTCTCGGGCAGGGACACCATCCGCTCGGTGTATCCCTTGCATTTCATTAATTTGTCAAAAGGGCCTCTCCTTGTTGGCTATGTGGTACTCGTTGGTACTTCGGTACCTCGGTACTTCGGCTCCGCGCACGCCTCCCAAAGGTCCGGGACACAATTGTCCCGTGAACGGTGTGACGATTAAACTGTCATGGCGACCGGTAGTGGGCCGCCCGGTGCCGAGGGCACTCTGCAGCCGTCACTCGGCCCGGGCGGACGCACTCCCGTTGGCGATGTCCAAATGCTATATTGTGTTTCTATTACTTACCTCCTGCGTCCGTCCGTAAGACTTACCTCAAGTGACCTAGACGTCACAAACGGGAAAGACATACTAATGCTAATACTAATAATAATATTTATTATGTACATCGAAAATATTCCAAGTCCTCGGTTTAGGACTATTTAATGGTTGCGGCGCAACGATACGGATTGCACGCGCACGCGCTGCTGTACCGCTGTACAATCAAAATTCGTGTCGTGAACTGTATAAATAATAATGCAAAAACCAAAACATTATTGCATTGCAGCAGGTTGCAAAAATAATAATAAAAACACGGACCTTTAAATATTATATAAAACTTTGTATCCCCTGGTTACATGTATGGAGTGTCCCCCTGCCCCTAATTTAATATTTTTTCGTCTTTTCACATTACTTTTACGTAGCGGTTCATACGAGTAAGAACACACATTCCTGCTAAATGTTTTAATTGTATTAAATACAAATTTTGTAGTTCTTATAGTCTCTGAGTACATCGGAGCGCTCGTGGCCCAGCGGCGCCTGCGTACCGCTGGCGGTATCTAAGGTTAAGCAACGTGGGCAGCGGTCAGGACTTGGATAGGTGACCGCTTTGAGTGGTTACTAACTGAGCGCTCCCGTGCTTTGGAAGGCACGTTAAGCCGTTGATCCCGGTTGCTGTCTATGACAGCAGTCGTTAAGCCAAGTTGGAGGCCTTCGGGCGGTTTGACAACTTCTAACAGTCAAGTTGCCCACTCACTTGACAAAGCCTAATCCCAATAAGGTCTAGTTTCCCCTCGGGGTTGGAAGGTCAGATGGCAGTCGCTTCCGTAAAAAGTAGTGCCTACGCCAAATCTTAGGATAAGTTAGCGGACCCCAGGCATCCTTCAGGATGCAACTGTACTGGGATAACGCTAGGAGGATGATGATAGTCTCCGGTTCCATTTTCACCATTTTGGCTACGAAACCTTAAAAGTACTATTCGTAATTGTATTGTAAACGACACTACTAATAAAGTACATATATTAAAATAGGTTCTCGCTGGTGGTAACCCTAGCGCTGAGGGCGGGGCCTCGATAGAGCGCGTTGCGTGCGAATTGCGGTAGAAAGAGATGGCCACGTTCAGGCACGTTTGGCAAACCTAAACCACAGAATAAGTAATAGTACAAGTACAGAAGTTTCTCTGTTAACAAATCCCCCATTTAGGTATGCCAAACGTGCCTAAACGTGGCCATCTCTTTCTACCGCACGCAACGCGCTCTTTCGAGGCCCCGCCCTCAGCGCTAGGGTTACCACCAGTATGCCCTTCACTGTTCTTTATTATGTATGTATGTATGTATGTAATAACTTTATTGTACACAAAAAAAAACACAAAAAATACAAACAAATAAGGACATTTTGCGCAAATAAGGGCATTTTTTTTTTTTTTTTTTTTAATTAATAGTAGTGTTGTTTACAATACAATTACGAATAGTACTTTTAAGGTTCCGTAGCCAAAATGCTGAAAACGGAACCCGTCCGTCCGTCTTTTCGTCTGTATGTGACAGCCGACGTACTCGGAGACTATAAGCACTACAAATAAATACAATTAAAACATTTAGCAGGAAGGTGTGTGTTCTACTCGTATGAACCGCTACGTAAAAGTGATGTGAAATGACGAAAAAATATTAAAGTAGGGGGAGGGGGGCACTCCATACATGTAACCAGGGGATACAAAGTGAAACGATTTATTTTATGATCGTACAGCGGTACAGCAGCGCGTGCGCGTGCGATCCGTAACGCTGCGCCGCAACCATTGAATAGTCACACGACGTGTGAGCCGGCGGCCGCATGTACTTTGCGCGGCGCGATGACGTCACGGTAGTAAACCACTCCTGCCTGTAGCTCGAGTATAAGTTTTTTCGAAACATTAACTAATTCGAACGCGTTTGCGTTTTGTCTCAAAATGTATGAAAACGCTCTCACCGAGTTTGAAATACGCGCGTTCATCGATTAGCAACAAATGTTATACCCGCTGTTTTAGTTTCCACTAGTGACCACCAGAGGCGCTGTTCACGTTTTCATACCACTTTCATACATTTTGAGACAAAACGCAAACGCGTTCGAATTAGTTAATGTTTCGAAAAACGTATACTAGAGCTACTGAACGGAGGATTTGTTAACAGAGAAACTTCTGTAGGTACTTGTACTATTACTTATTCTGTGCTACCGTCTAAAAACCCAACGAGTACCGGCTACGCCTTCAGTGGGGCGCCGCAGGGTCACAATGGCATCCTACTGCGACGCACCGCCGGGTGGCCCGCATTTTTTTTTATTTGCAGGCCGCAATTCATGCGGGGCGCTCACCTGGGTGCCCGTAGCTCCTATTTTACCATTGAAAATGGTTATCAGATGCAAATCGCCTGAAACGTATTTTTGGCCATAGCTTCGAGGATTTTGGGAGGATCGAGATGGGAATAGTACCATGAGTTGAGAAATTTATCGAGACACGTCTGAGCGTTTGAATTTTGAAAATCCAAAGTCACTTTTTTTGGAATTTTGAGAAATGTAAAAAAAGTCGGGTTTTTTGAGGGGTGTTTTTTACTAAATTGTAAATAATTCGAAAAAACACCGACACGAAAAAATTAAAAAAGGGTCCTAGGGTAATTAGTTTAGCTATAAAATGGTGGAAATTTATTGAAAATCGGTTTACAATTGTGACCTGTAGGTGGTCCCTTTAGATTTGATATTGTATAGAAAAATGAGTATTACCGTACATAAAAAGTGATGTACCTTATATGATTATTGAACGATTGTCATGGTGATGGTATTAAAAGATGCGGATGCAGGCGTTAAGTGCATTCGAGTTGGAATTTTGAAAATCGGTTATTTGAAGATTACACAGCAAGGGGATAAAGCACTATTTTATGTCACGGGCGCGATATTGAATCCTGAACGGAACGATGGACTCCAGAATTTACCGGTAATGAGAACGGAATTAATACTGAGTCCTGAGTGTAGTGAACATTTTTGAAGAAGAGATTTTTATTTTTTTAAGAATCATCAAAAGCTGGAGTAATTATTGAAAGATCGTCATGGTAATGAATGATGTTAAAAGATTCGGAAGCAGACGATAAGCTAATTCGAGTTGTAAATTTGAAAATCCTACTTATACTACGCGGAAGTTTGTATGGATAGATGTTTAAATGGGTGTTTGTTCATCTTTCACGCCGAAACGGTAAACGGTAAATAACATATTTTTCATTGCTTCACTTACTAACCTACGCAGTCTTGTATCACCATAGGAATAGTCTTGTTTGATAGCTAGTTTATTGTTCTACACAACTGTATAACTGGTATCTACTCGCTTGCCGTCCAACTTGATGAAAATCAAGTAGGACTACAAGAATTTCTTAAACTAAATAACATATTTTTCATTGCTTCACTTACTAACCTACGCAGTCTTGTATCACCCTAGAAATAGTCTTGTTTGATAGCTAGTTTATTGTTCTACACAACTATATAACTGGTATCTACTCGCTTGCCGTCCAAATTTATGAAAATCAAGTAGGACTACAAGAATTCCTTAAACTAAATAACATATTTTTCATTGCTTCACTTACTAACCTACGCAGTCTTGTATCACTCTAGAAATAGTCTCTTTTGAAAGCTAGTTTATTGTTCTACACGACAGCGTAACTGGTATCTACTCGCTTGCCGTCCAACTTGAAGAAAATCAAGTAGGACTACAAGAATTCCTTAAACTGAATAACACATTTTTCATTGCTTCACTTACTAACCTACACAGTCTTGTATCACCCTAGAAATAGTCTTCATTGATAGCTAGTTTATGGTTCTACATGACTGCATAACTGGTATCTAATCGCTTGCCGTCCAACTTGATGAAAATCAAGTATGACTACAAGAATTCCTTAAACCGAATAATATTTTTTTCATTGCTTCACTTACTAACCTACGCAGTCTTGTATCTCCCTAGGAACAGTCTCGTTTGAAAGCTAGTTTATTGTTCTACACGACAGCATAACTGGTATCTACTCGCTTGCCGTCAAACCTGATGAAAATCAAGTAAAACTACAAATATTCCTAAAATTGAATAATGTCTTTTTCATTGCTTCACTTACTAACCTACGCAGTCTTGTATCACCCTAGAAATAGTCTTGTTTGATAGCTAGTTCATTGTTCTACACGACAGCATAACTGGTATCTACTCGCTTGTCGTCAAACCTGATGAAAATCAAGTAAAACTACAAATATTCCTAAAATTGAATACTGTCTTTTTCATTGCTTCACTTACTAACCTACGCAGTCTTGTATCACCCTAGAAATAGTCTAGTTTGATAGCTAGTTCATTGTTCTACACGACAGCATAACTGGTATCTACTCGCTTGCCGTCAAACCTGATGAAAATCAAGTAAAACTACAAATATTCCTAAAATTGAATAATGTCTTGTTCATTGCTTCACTTACTAAACTACGCAGTCTTGTATCACCATAGAAATAGTCTCGTTTGAAAGCTAGTTTATTGTTCTACACGACAGCATAACTGGTATCTACTCGCTTGCCGTCAAACCTGATGAAAATCAAGTAAAACTGCGAATATTCCTAAAGTTGAATAATGTCTTTTTCATTGCTTCACTTACTAACCTACGCAGTCTTGTATCACCCTAGAAATAGTCTTCATTGATAGCTAGTTTGTTGTTCTACATGACTGCATAACTGGTATCTACTCGCTTGCCGTCCAACTTGATGAAAATCAAGTATGACTACAAGAATTCCTTAAACCGAAAAATATATTTTTCATTGCTTCACTTACAAACCTCCGCAGTCTTGTATCACCCTAGGAATAGTCTCGTTTGAAAGCTAGTTTATTGTCCTACACGACAGCATAACTGGTATCTACTCGCTTGCCGTCTAACTTGATGAAAATCAAGTATGACTACAAGAATTCCTTAAACCGAATAATATATTTTTCATTGCTTCACTTACTAACCTCCGCAGTCTTGTATCACCCTAGGAATAGTCTCGTTTGAAAGCTAGTTTATTGTTCTACACGACAGCATAACTGGTATCTACTCGCTTGCCGTCAAACCTGATGAAAATCAAGTAAAACTACAAATATTCCTAAAATTGAATACTGTCTTTTTCATTGCTTCACTTCCTAACCTCCGCAGTCTTGTATCACCCTAGGAATAGTCTCGTTTGAAAGCTAGTTTATTGTTCTACACGACAGCAAAACTGGTATCTACTGGCTTGCCGTCTAACTTGATGAAAATCAAGTATGACTACAAGAATTCCTTAAACCGAATAATATATTTTTCATTGCTTCACTTACTAACCTACGCAGTCTTGTATCACCCTAGGAATAGTCTCGTTTGAAAGCTAGTTTATTGTTCTACACGACAGCATAACTGGTATCTACTCGCTTGCCGTCAAACCTGATGAAAATCAAGTAAAACTACAAATATTCCTTAAATTGAATAATGTCTTTTTCGTTGCTTCACTTACTTACCTACGCAGTCTTGTATCACTCTAGAAATAGTCTCGTTTAAAAGCTAGTTTATTGTTCTACACGACAGCATAACTGGTAGCTACTCGCTTGCCGTCAAACCTGATGAAAATCAAGTAGGACTACAATAATTCGTTAAACCGAATAACATATTTTTCATTGCTTCACTTACTAACCTACGCAGTCTTGTATCACCCTAGAAATAGTCTAGTTTGAAAGCTAGTTTATTGTTCTACACGACAGCATAACTGGTATCTACTCGCTTGCCGTCAAACCTGATGAAAATCAAGTAAAACTACGAATATTCCTAAAATTGAATAATGTCTTTTTCATTGCTTCACTTACTAACCTACGCAGTCTTGTATCACCCTAGAAATAGTCTTCATTGATAGCTAGTTTGTTGTTCTACATGACTGCATAACTGGTATCTACTCGCTTGCCGTCCAACTTGATGAAAATCAAGTATGACTACAAGAATTCCTTAAACCGAATAATATATTTTTCATTGCTTCACTTACAAACCTCCGCAGTCTTGTATCACCCTAGGAATAGTCTCGTTTGAAAGCTAGTTTATTGTCCTACACGACAGCATAACTGGTATCTACTCGCTTGCCGTCTAACTTGATGAAAATCAAGTATGACTACAAGAATTCCTTAAACCGAATAATATATTTTTCATTGCTTCACTTACTAACCTCCGCAGTCTTGTATCACCCTAGGAATAGTCTCGTTTGAAAGCTAGTTTATTGTTCTACACGACAGCATAACTGGTATCTACTCGCTTGCCGTCAAACCTGATGAAAATCAAGTAAAACTACAAATATTCCTAAAATTGAATACTGTCTTTTTCATTGCTTCACTTCCTAACCTCCGCAGTCTTGTATCACCCTAGGAATAGTCTCGTTTGAAAGCTAGTTTATTGTTCTACACGACAGCAAAACTGGTATCTACTGGCTTGCCGTCTAACTTGATGAAAATCAAGTATGACTACAAGAATTCCTTAAACCGAATAATATATTTTTCATTGCTTCACTTACTAACCTACGCAGTCTTGTATCACCCTAGGAATAGTCTCGTTTGAAAGCTAGTTTATTGTTCTACACGACAGCATAACTGGTATCTACTCGCTTGCCGTCAAACCTGATGAAAATCAAGTAAAACTACAAATATTCCTTAAATTGAATAATGTCTTTTTCGTTGCTTCACTTACTTACCTACGCAGTCTTGTATCACTCTAGAAATAGTCTCGTTTAAAAGCTAGTTTATTGTTCTACACGACAACATAACTGGTAGCTACTCGCTTGCCGTCAAACCTGATGAAAATCAAGTAGGACTACAATAATTCGTTAAACCGAATAACATATTTTTCATTGCTTCACTTACTAACCTACGCAGTCTTGTATCACCCTAGAAATAGTCTAGTTTGAAAGCTAGTTTATTGTTCTACACGACAGCATAACTGGTATCTACTCGCTTGCCGTCAAACCTGATGAAAATCAAGTAAAACTACGAATATTCCTAAAATTGAATAATGTCTTTTTCATTGCTTCACTTACTAACCTACGCAGTCTTGTATCACCCTAGAAATAGTCTTCATTGATAGCTAGTTTGTTGTTCTACATGACTGCATAACTGGTATCTACTCGCTTGCCGACCAACTAGATGAAAATCAAGTATGACTACAAGAATTCCTTAAACCGAATAATATATTTTTCATTGCTTCACTTACAAACCTCCGCAGTCTTGTATCACCCTAGGAATAGTCTCGTTTGAAAGCTAGTTTATTGTCCTACACAACAGCAAAACTGGTATCTACTGGCTTGTCGTCTAACTTGATGAAAATCAAGTATGACTACAAGAATTCCTTAAACCGAATAATATATTTTTCATTGCTTCACTTACTAACCTACGCAGTCTTGTATCACCCTAGGAATAGTCTCGTTTGAAAGCTAGTTTATTGTTCTACACGACAGCATAACTGGTATCTACTCGCTTGCCGTCAAACCTGATGAAAATCAAGTAAAACTACAAATATTCCTAAAATTGAATACTGTCTTTTTCATTGCTTCACTTACTAACCTCCGCAGTCTTGTATCACCCTAGGAATAGTCTCGTTTGAAAGCTAGTTTATTGTTCTACACGACAGCATAACTGGTATCTACTCGCTTGCCGTCAAACCTGATGAAAATCAAGTAAAACTACAAATATTCCTAAAATTGAATACTGTCTTTTTCATTGCTTCACTTACTAACCTACGCAGTCTTGTATCACCCTAGAAATAGTCTTGTTTGATAGCTAGTTTGTTGTTCTACATGACTGCATATCTGGTATCTACTCGCTTGCCGTCCAACTTGATGAAAATCAAGTAGGACTACAAGAATTCGTTAAACCGAATAACATATTTTTCATTGCTTCACTTACTAACCTACGCAGTCTTGTATCACCCTAGAAATAGTCTAGTTTGATAGCTAGTTCATTGTTCTACACGACAGCATAACTGGTATCTACTCGCTTGCCGTCAAACCTGATGAAAATCAAGTAAAACTACAAATATTCCTTAAATTGAATAATGTCTTTTTCGTTGCTTCACTTACTTACCTACGCAGTCTTGTATCACTCTAGAAATAGTCTCGTTTAAAAGCTAGTTTATTGTTCTACACGACAGCATAACTGGTAGCTACTCGCTTGCCGTCAAACCTGATGAAAATCAAGTAGGACTACAAGAATTCGTTAAACCGAATAACATATTTTTCATTGCTTCACTTACTAACCTACGCAGTCTTGTATCACCCTAGAAATAGTCTAGTTTGATAGCTAGTTCATTGTTCTACACGACAACATAGCTGGTATCTACTCGCTTGCCGTCAAACCTGATGAAATTCAAGTAAAACTACAAATATTCCTTAAATTGAATAATGTCTTTTTCGTTGCTTCACTTACTAACCTACGCAGTCTTGTATCACTTTAGAAATAGTCTCGTTTGATAGCTAGTTCATTGTTCTACACGACAGCATAACTGGTATCTACTCGCTTGCCGTCAAACCTGATGAAAATCAAGTAAAACTACAAATATTCCTTAAATTGAATAATGTCTTTTTCATTGCTTCACTTACTAACCAACGCCGTCTTGTATCACCCTAGAAATAGTCTTGTTTGATAGCTAGTTTTTTGTTCTACATGACTGCATAACTGGTATCTTCTCGCTTGCCGTCCAACTTGATGAAAATCAAGTATGACTACAAGAATTCCTTAAACCGAATAATATATTTTTCATTGCTTCATTTACTAACCTACGCAGTCTTGTATCACCCTAGGAATAGTCTCGTTTGAAAGCTAGTTTATTGTTCTACACGACAGCATAACTGGTATCTACTCGCTTGCCGTCAAACCTGATGAAAATCAAGTAAAACTACAAATATTCCTAAAATTGAATACTGTCTTTTTCATTGCTTCACTTACTAACCTCCGCAGTCTTGAATCACCCTAGGAATAGTCTCGTTTGAAAGCTAGTTTATTGTTCTACACGACAGCATAACTGGTATCTACTCGCTTGCCGTCAAACCTGATGAAAATCAAGTAAAACTACAAATATTCCTAAAATTGAATAATGTCTTTTTCATTGCTTCACTTACTAACCTACGCAGTCTTGTATCACCCTAGAAGTAGTCTTGTTTGATAGCTAGTTTGTTGTTCTACATGACTGCATAACTGGTATCTACCCGCTTGCCGTCCAACTTGATGAAAATCAAGTAGGACTACAAGAATTCGTTAAACCGAATAACATATTTTTCATTGCTTCACTTACTAACCTACGCAGTCTTGTATCACCCTAGAAATAGTCTAGTTTGATAGCTAGTTCATTGTTCTACACGACAGCATAACTGGTATCTACTCGCTTGCCGTCAAACCTGATGAAAATCAAGTAAAACTACAAATATTCCTAAAATTGAATAATGTCTTGTTCATTGCTTCACTTACTAAACTACGCAGTCTTGTATCACCCTAGAATAAGTCTCGTTTGAAAGCTAGTTTATTGTTCTACACGACAGAATAATTGGTATCTACTCGCTTGCCGTCAAACCTGATGAAAATCAAGTAAAACTACGAATATTCCTAAAATTGAATGATGTCTTTTTCATTGCTTCACTTACTAACCTACGCAGTCTTGTATCACCCTAGAAATAGTCTTGTTTGATAGCTAGTTTATTGTTCTACACGACAGCATAACTGATATCTACTCGCTTGCCGTCAAACCTGATGAAAATCAAGTAAAACTACGAATATTCCTTAAATTGAATAATGTCTTTTTCATTGCTTCACTTACTAACCTACGCAGTCTTGTATCACCCTAGAAATAGTCTTGTTTGATAGCTAGTTTATTGTCCTACACAACTGTATAACTGGTATCTACTCGCTTGCCGTCAAAGCTGATGAAATCAAGCAGCACTGCATGTATTGCTAAAATTGAATAATGTATTTTTCATCGCTTCATTTTCTAAACTACGCAGTCTTGTATCACCCTAGAAATAGTCTTATTTGATAGCTAGTTTTATAGCTGTTTTTTTTTCTGTATCAAATACATGTTAAAAATTACAAGGTTGCCGTCTAAGGTGCTGGCAGCCAGTAATTTCTGAAACACTATGAAAATATTTATATTGACTAGTTCTTGGCTCATTTACCCAACTAATCGATCGTGTGCCACTCTGTAAATGGATTTGTTTTATATCTTTGGTATTTTTCTGTAACAAAAACCTATTAATAAATACTGGTCTGCCGTCTAAGGAGCTAACAGCAACTTATTTCTGAAATACTACGAAAATATTTGTATTGACTAGTTCCAGGCTCATTTACCCTACTAATCGATCGTGTGCCACTCTGTAACTGGATTTGTTTTATAGCCTTGGTATTTTTCTATAATAAAAACCTATTAAATATTACTGGCCTGCCGTCTAAGGCAGCAGCCAGTAATTCCTGAAACATTTTGATTTTTTTTGTATTGACTACATCCGTGCTCATTTACCCTACTTAACGATCGAGTGCCACTCTAAAAGTAGGTTCTTTTTGTATGTATAATGATTTTCTATACGAATTACATATCAAAAATTACTAGCTTGTCGTCTAAGGTAGTGGCTGCTACATTGAAAAGTTAGCAGCCAAAATTAATTTTGTGTACATATTTGTTTATATGATGTTTATTTATTTTAATTCAAAGTTTTAATATCCTGGGTGCTTTGTTGTGTCCTTAGATCCTTTTTTCAAAAGCATAGACCATCATAAAAAAAAGACTTCTTAATCTGGTCGGGTTATAGGTGGCCGCTAACTTTGGCTGCTAACTTCACACCGGTAGAAATATTTGCTTATATCAAATTAGTCAACCTCTTTCAACTCTATTACCTACCTGTTTATTAATTTATTAATTAAGGTATGAACCTTATGAAAAAGGTCGATAATTTTGTTGACTAATATTTATGCAACCGTTTCAAGCTATGAATATTAAAAACAAAAGGTTTGGTATGTTTGTTTACCTATTACCACGATGGTTATAAATTATAGGGTAATGACCAAACATAAACAAATATTGATATACTTAATTAATTTCATACACATAACCTTTTCTGCTTTCTCCTACACGTGGTCAAGGGTGGAGTCGAATAAAACACGAATTAATCTAAAACTGGAACATAAAAAATTTCTGACACTTGAATGTTTTCCATGTATTTATATTTATATATTCAATGTATCGTCGTCTAGTGTCCGTAATACAAGCTTTCTTAAGCTTACTATGGGGCTAGTTTGATAATGTTGTTTTTTTTTATGGCTAATATTTAATCACGCAGTTGGAGAATGCTGCAACGACAGAGGACAAGGCCCTCTTGATATTGAGATTGAATCACGGCATGCCGGTATCATATTGTGTAAATCGTATACCGTTGCAGATTTGCCATTGCCTACGTATTTAAATACATCCGTTAAAAAATCAAGCCAAAACCCGCGCGCAGCATAGGAACGTACTAATTAAATGAAAATCCCACGGCCAAGCCCCCGCATGTTAAAATTTAGATATCAACGTTTTCTTTCAAGCGCACACTGATCCGGCTCATCCCATTTCAGGAATTTACATATTCAAATGTCCAGGAAGGATCAAAGCGGGAGATCCGGTATTCCCTGAAAACGCTAAATTCGGTAAGCATTCGCTAAATTGAAGTAAGTGGGAAGTGAGATGTTCCACTCGTTACAATCGTTGACGTTCCGTATGTGGAGCAAGTACTTAACAAATCTCTCCTTGTGTGTAACTTTGAGACTATATTTTACTAGGCGCGTCTCGATCATGTCATCATGAACTAAGCTCTAATAATAATTAATTTCCTGCGTCGAAAGTTATAACTTTTTCAAAATAAACAGTCTTCGATCCCTTTAGTTCACTAGCATTAGAAGAGAT
This sequence comes from Cenopis cana, assembly GCA_951800055.1. Lineage (NCBI taxonomy): Eukaryota > Metazoa > Arthropoda > Insecta > Lepidoptera > Tortricidae > Cenopis > Cenopis cana. The sequence goes on from OX637473.1 coordinate 4,893,269, forward strand.
AACGAACGATAACATTTTTTTCTGCTTTTTAGCGAGGGCTGTATGCGACACGATATCGTCTACTCGGCCCTGAATGTTTTAAGTACCAGGTGCCTTGTTTTTGTGTACCTACTTTCAATGTTTTGTTTTTAACATTGAAAATGTTTTTTCGATCGCTTTTTTGGTGGCAATACATTTTCTTTATTTTTAAAGCTACTTGCTAAAGTATAAGTGAAACGGAACCAGGGATTGAGAATTTCAAAGCAAAACATGGGACGAACAATACGGAATACGGAGAGCGTTGCGAACAGCGTTGAACTAAACGAACTAGAGTATTCAATCGATCGAACTATTTCCTTTGACTGCTGATTGCTATGGCGTTGCCCTCCTTTAAGAGAACGGGTAGGCAAACTTCGTTATTCACAATAGTTGAACTAAGGTATAATATATATATTTAATTCTCATTTTGCGCGTGCACTATTCTTCATTTAATAAAAGTGGCACTGGAATTAATATTTCATGTGCCTTATGGGCTTAAAGGCGTGAGTTTGTGTATGTATTCTTTATTTTTAGGGTTCCGTAGTAGACAAGGAAACTTTATAGATTCGTTGACCCATGTATGTCCGTCCGCCCGCGGCTTAGCTAAGTAAATTTTTGAGCCAGTTCGTACCTTGTCACAGTGACATTTAATATGAGATCTCTAGCAGCTTTCATATAGATTTTCACTGTGGCAAAGTACAATGCGGCCCAGCCGGGGTAGTCACGTAACTAAGTTTGATAATTATTGACCTGGCCCCTATTTCACCAACTTGACAATTGTCGTCTGACGATGACAATTCCAAGTACACTTCTGAGTCGTCCCGCAAAGATGGTCGTTGGATAGATTCATTACTTACAGGTCCGGCAATGTAAACCGAATTGTCATGGTAAGGTGACAATTGTCAGGTTGGTGAAATAGGGGCCTGGCAATTGGTGACAATTGTCTCATAGGGGCCTGGAAGCATGCTTGTCCCGTCGCTATCAATTTTTCACCTAGATTCTAATACAACACTATTTTTTTTCACGTTGTTTATTAAAAATTCCGAAAAAATACCGTAGATATCCATATTGATATTGTTGCATTGCAAAAACAAACACGACAATATTTGTTTTGTGTATTACTGAATGTTTGCTAGCCGTTTTCACCTTAGCCTGTTGTTTATATACCTACAAGTATACATAGGTACTGCTTTTTTTAGGGTTCCATACCCAAAGGGTAAAACAGGACCCTATTACTAAGACTCCGCTGTCCGACTGTCTGTCTGTCTGTCCGTCTGTCACCAGGCTGTATCTCATGAACCGTGATAGCTAGACAGTTGCCGCTATAACAACAAATACAAAAAAATAGAATAAAATGAATATTTAAGGGGGCTCCCATACAACAGACATGATATTTTTGCCGTTTTTATAGATAATGGTACGTGTCGAGATTAGCTCACATTTCATTAGGTTAAGCTGAATAATGTGTTTAGTATAAGAATCTTTTTCTGTAATAAAGTTGCTGTAAATATCTTAAATGTGTAAATCTAGCTTAATCTAACCTAAGTCAATCGTATTGTAAACTAATAAATCGTAAAATACTTACCTTGTTTACTTACCTCCGCCGTATCATACACAGGTGACGTTCCTCTATGAAGCTGGTGCATTAGTACTCGATAGTCGAATGAATAATTAATAAAGTCAATATAAATACAAGTACCAGTTTTAGACAAACCTTAGGCAGGAAACGGCAATAACCGTCATAAAGGTTGGAATGGCACATCCATACCTCGAAATACTGTTGTAACTCAATAATATTATTTGAATAACTATATCATGTACAAATCTGTCGAATTACTGATTGGTTAAATAAACGGCATAGCCGCCTTGAGTTGCTACACGTTCATTGGCGGATAAGCGCGCCTATAAATAGAGCGCGCACCTTAGAAAGTTACCTCATTATACACTCGTCAGCCAACAGTGCAACAACTCTCTGCGACATGTGAAAGTTATCAAAGTGTTCTTTCTTCACCTCCCGCCTAAAGCTACATTCTACAGTACGGAACGCTTCATGCGCGAGTCCGACTCGCACTTGGCCGATTTTTATTTATTAAAAATGGGATTGCTCTTGGACAGCATCTAGCCAGCTATGGAAAACTCAACTAGCTGGTTTTACCAAAATAATTTTGGGCGTTTTGCAATAGATTATGGTACCGTACCCAAAAGGTGCCAACGGAACCACATTACTAATGACCCGCTCTCCATCGTCCACCTTTTAGCCAGTTGTATCTCGTGAATCGCAATAGATAGTTGATTTTTTTACAGAATATATAACAACAAATAATAAACATACCAAAAACGTAAATTTTTCCCTTTTAAACCCTTCGTGTGCGTGTCCAATTCGTTCCTTACCAATTCCAAAATGTAAGGGCGATTACCGCACGAGTGTTATAGAAAACAAGCAAGGATTCAGAATGAAACAACTACTTAAAAACCAGCTGATAACTGACAACTAAATAAATACTTAAATAAATATTTGTGGACAGTCTTACACTAAATCAACCTCGTCCCAAACTAAGCAAAGCTTGTACTATGGGTACTAAGCGTGTAGCTCCCCCCCTTTCTCTACCCCCTCTCTAAACATTATATTCCCCATAGTTTAAATAAAAGACCCGTGAAAATAACTTGATTTGATTTGGCCATGTGATCGTCTAGTGATAACCTACGTTGTGTACCGAATAACCCCGACTCTTTTATGTGAATCGAATCAGACTTGAACTCTTCACTATTTGACCTAAGACCCTAAAAGGATATTTTAAGGTGGAGGTAAGGAGAAATGTCACACTGGCCACATATATATTTAGGGTATTACGGGGAAAGCTGCATAACCCTAGTGTGCTGGAGTCGCTCGGGCTGGCGGTGCCGCGCGGGCCGCGACGACGCGCGCCGCGCCTACTCGCGCGTCCGACTGCGCGCACCAACTTACTCGCCAATGCACCTCTTGTCAGGGCCATAAATATAATTAACAGAATTTCGAGCGAAATTGATGTATTTAACTGTACTCTGACTGAATTCACAAATGTAGCCTATAGACAAATAAGTTATTTTTGATTAGAAAGTATTTTTTTATGTGTTTGCTTTTTACGTTCTCTGTGTATTTAATTCTTACTCTGTTTCTGTGTGTTGTATATTGTAAATATTTTATATTTGTATGTCACGAATTGGACTCTCTGTAATGTGATATATATATTTTTTGAATAAATAATAATAATAATAATAATAAAATACCTACTAATTTTTCCTACCAAATCTACCACGTATTTTTCTACTAAGTAGAATTATTTCTACCAAATTTCCATACATTTACAATAGGTTTCCTAACATTTTTTTACCTACTCAATATTTAGATTTTTATTACATAATAATAATTTTATTATTGGTAATCTATCTCCAACAAGATCTACGTGTTCAGTTACGTTATTAACAGCTGGAGGTTTCCAATGGGCGGCAAATACCCTTGAAAGCCTTACTTTTTTCCCCTAAGTCAAAATCATCCTGCTACCATAAATATGCAGTAGAAAATAGAATCGTTGATACCCAATTTTAAGCTACAGCTAAAAAGGATAATTTTGACTGTTGTATGGTATGTCTTTCATATCTCATACAATGCTGTTAACACGCCAAGATGGAGATTGAACCTATTCTATACCAGAACTAGACATATTAATGAATATAAATCCATACTAATGAAAATAAATTCATTAATAAATCTTTAGATGAGAAGCATCTTTAACTACCAGTTCCCTCTACCCTAAACACTTCCCAATGTTTCCTAACCATTTACAAAAGTATATCTCTACTCTTTTCCAGCAATGAGTATTCTTTCACTCATGATATTGGAAAATAATACTAGTAGACTGCTCCGCCTGCTACTTTCAGAGTTGGTTCCATCTTTCTGAACCAGCCCTGCTATCCTAATCATGATTGGAAGAATTGGACCTTTACAACACATAATACCGATAAAAATCTATGAAAACCAGTATTTTTAGTACCTATTTAAAGAAATTATTAGATACCTCTTATTTTTTTACACAATACACCAATAATCGCGTGAATACCTAATACCTAAACCTAGATCCCTAAACCCTCTTTCCTAACGTCCTAATCCTACACATGACTTTAATCCTAATCTACTTACGTCCCCATATAGCTCTAATTCCTACTCTAGTGTATGCAAACCTCAACCGTGAGGTATTTACCATAGTGTTATGTAGTGAGGCCCTACTTTTACCTATATACCTAAACAGTTCCCTACTAGAACGTTCAAGTGGCTAGCTTGAGAAAATCAACCTAAAGCCTGTGTATTGTGTCATATCACAACTGACCGAAGTCTAAAGGGATCTGTGATATGAAACGCCCTAGCATATAATGGATTATATAAATATACATAATAAAGACCGGCTCCCAAATACTGGACAATTTCATCAAGCGGAGTATACACTCCTTTGCCAAGGTCTGAATTGAACAGAATAGGCCATGATTACGTCGCCAGCTGGACATTGAGAGACGCTAGGAGTAAGTTCACCGCTTATGTTGATATAAAAGCTGGTGCCAAGTCCTCCATATAACTTGGTAAACTAATAGACACCGAGATAAATTTGCTTACCAACCGCTAGGTTAAATGTATCTCGTCAGGCTAAACTGTATGCCTGGAATGTGATCTGGCTCTCTAAAAATAAATAACAATAAATTTTAACCCCGTAAAATAATAATTAAATTGAAAATAAAGAAGATTCCCTCACTATGCGGAACATTTCCACATAACAACGGAATCTCAAACAAAAATGACGAGAAACCCACCAAAAATAATCTATAGAACCAGAGACACAGACAGTCGAACAATAATAATCCGTCCGCTCCGCGAGCCCGGCTATTTATAACTAAAAATAACATCGCCTGCATCACCTATATCGCAAAAATCCTCCGCATCGCAACCATTGCCTATATCGCATGCATCACTCCAAACGAAACTACTCCGCGCGCGCTTACGTTTACGGTCGCAATTTATTATGGTCTCACGACATAGGCTCTTATTGAAATATCCGCCGCACCGGCGCCGACCATTTTTGTGATTATTAATAGATTTTGCGTCGTAATTTGTAAAGCGTTTATTTAATTGTGTATATAACTTTGATTAGTTTTTAATGAAATACCTACTTAAGATAAAATTACCGATCTTTGTTTAGCATTCGGTAAAGGACAGGCGTTCATTGTAAGCGTCTAGTTACATATTCGCCCCCTCAAGGATGTGCCATGTAATTGCTAATGTAATGAGCGATTCATGACGGATCCTTGAACTACTATAATGTTAAATAACATACCATAGATTTGTTAGTGAACCTATTCTCCCCTCCCCTTCCCCCCACCCCTATATTTTAAGCGTGTATGAGTATTTAAACCAGTACTCATTGATTGTTAGTGACTCGGTATAAAACTTAGTCTTATGAATTTTGATAATGAACCATGACTATCCTTTCCTCGAAATCTTCCCATTTGCCCAAGGTTCTAGTTTGTGAGGCTAGAAGACCCGAATAGTCCGCATTTGCAATATCAAACTGAATTTCAGAGTCTGTCCAGGCACTCATCCATTCAAAATCCACATTGCCCGGATCCGATCTGATATCCCAAAAGCTCCCCACGCAAAAAGAAAGACCCTCTATATAAGTACTAAGAAATTCAATCGCCATTAGACCAAAACTCTAACCAAATCTCAATACTTTGTCACCATTTTCAATCAAGTTTTCTTGGAACATGTCACAAACTTGAATCAGATATTCGATTTCAGACTCATTTTCACACCAATTTATGAAATGTCCATTTATGAACTTAGTTAAACGACATTCGTCACCTCAATGCTCCTGCATTCCCATTCGTCATTTAAATGGCCACAGAACATTAAAACTCAAAATGCGCTTAACTATATGGATATGTCAATATCCATAACACCCTGTTATCAAAATAACCAATTCCCCATTCAAAATTAGCCTTTAAATTAATTTATCATAAATTTATTCATGTAGATACTATTAATATAATAAACATTTCACCTCTAGCGTGATAAATGAGCCTTACTTTAATACCAATAAATAAATTGTCTTTCTATCAGACATGTCAAATATCATCAAATATCAAATAAATAATAATAATAATATCAAATATCATTTTCCAAAAGCAATGAAAAGATAACATATATTTTTTTAAACATTATTCAAAAATGATTGCATCTTGCCATATCATTTTTATATCATATCCTACTAAGCAGTCGGATATTTCTGTTTTCGAATGATCCTTCATCAAATCGTGGTGTGTGTACAAAACCTTGATAAAACCTCAGCTAATAGACTTTTAGTCCTAGCTTCTGTTTAGTACTAGTCAATAAGGATTACCCTTATTAAATGGGTCGAATCGTTATACGATTTTAACCTACTGATAAATCCTTGCTGACTAGTTGTGTGTATAGACCCCTCAAACTACCAACAAATCCAGGTTGATCACAATCTTAACATTTGTCTACCTGCAATAACCCATTTTCACAAAATTTTCCCCCACCCCCCTGTTTCCACACATCACCATCATCCATCAGTTTCATTAAACCACAATTACTCTGTCGCTCAATCTACAAATACACTCATCGTTCATACTTACACACGGTTAAATTTACAGATAGCCAAAGTCTTTGATATGCAATCATTAGAATATTCTTCTAATTGCTGAATTATTAATAAAAATAATAATTATGTATTAATAAATTTTACCTTTTCTGTAAAAATGAATGCCAAACAATGCAACCAAGATTAAAATTTCATAATTATATACACATATTTATACATATTTATTTTAAATATTTCTATTTAGCCCAGTGGTTGACAGATAGAGAATTTTAAAGCTATAGTACACCATTTGTACCCCTTCTCTATTTGCTATAAAGTTTCAGCAAACAAATTTACTATAAGCAATCAGTCCTTATTTATTTGTAATATAAAAATATTTTATTTTTATTCTATGAAATTTATTGAAAATGTTGATAATATTTTTAAAATCATAATTCTGAATCTAACTATCTTTTACAAAATTTCTTTTCTTTTTGAAGAAAAACCATTTAAAGAACCGATACATCGCTTATATTAAAACCCTTCACAATGCATGCACTATAATATAATACCAAAAAGAATATATAAGTTGAAGCCTACTATTGTAATTAAAATATACTATAAATATAAAAATACATGGCCTATTTCAATAAAAGAACCAAATTTTAACTTTTCCATTCCGGGTAGAGTGATGGATTATCATGCATTAATTTTTTTCTATATTGAAAACTGAAAATCATTCTACTATTTTAATTTGATTTGATAGAAGCTTTAGTATAAATTATACTAGCAAAATACATAACCCTTTGAATATATATACTGCCTTAAAAATTTCTTCACCGCTAAATTTTCACCGCTAAACCAAATTCCAAATTTCTAATCGCAACCATTTCTAAATACTTCTACCACTATATTTTATTATACCCAGGCAATTACAAGCCAGATCCACCTCCTGAATGCTCCACACAACTTTACAAACAAATACTACAAATGAGTCCGGAATCCCACCCGACAGACCGAAGACTTGCCCAAAATGCAGTTATTATTGATTGTACCCCAAAATAAATTGTATACTATAAAGCATAAAATCAATTTAAAATCATGTATATCCTGCGCATTTCATGCAATAAAGCTTAAAATAAATAAATAACTAACCTGTGCCAACAAAGACTTGATACACAACTCGGTTAACTAACTTCAAAACATGAATCTAAATAAAAATAACATTCTTTCTACGACTTTATTTCTAATGTAAAGCATCGATAGACCTCTATGTACTTGTAGTATATAACAACTTTACATGTCAGTCTTACAGCCGCCGGTCAGCGGAAAATATTCTACAAATGACAACTCTACAAATAATTCCAACATACAGGCAGACAATTTGACCTTATAAGGGCTCCGTGCTCTTACCCCGAAAATTACCAAAATATCACTTACAAGAGAACTGAGAAAATAAATACTATTTTCTTCCCAAGACATTTACTGTTCAGTATACAATAGTTATGTTCAAAACCACTTACTTGTTTTAATCCTAATCCTAATGTTGACTCCAATATAAAATACCACTCACATTCCATTTACACTGCACTTAATCTCAAATCACTCATTACCTAGACTTCCTGATTAATTATAACAAACAACACTTTAACTTTCAGTTCAAACATGGTATTTATCTAGCTTCAGACTTTTACTAATGAATGCACTATCTTTGGCGTCAACGCACCTTTAACTAAACTATAATGTACGATTCGATTATTAATCCACTCGAAAACTGTATCATATTTAATTATTTTTAACACCATGATACTAAAGAAATTACAATTATTAGCAAAACTACTTTTCTCTCAACTCTCCAAGAACTGTCAAATCTCAACGACATTTATATACTACGTTCAGAAATTGGTATCTATTGTCTACATTATGAATCCATTATGCCTCTTACAAACGTCATCTACTATTTTACTTAAACGTTTCCACACGACGTATTAAATATTTATGACAGCCAGTCATATTTCTAAAGAAATATTTCATAATTATTAACATCATCTACACAAAATAATTTATTTAGAAACGTTAAAGGAAACCAGTATACGTATATTTTGTTATCAACTCAACTATTTCAGGTCGTATCCATACCATCCGATACGATACCCATACGGGAAAACACATCTACTCCGTTTTTTTTTCCGACACGTCACTGTCCGACATTGTGACGTTGCTGCCTTATACATCTATAATTTCAGTCTTAATGCTAACACATAACAGCAATAACTACAACCGAATATAATTATTATATTTAAGATCAAACCTATTCATTCGAGAAAATATTGGATAATCTGTATTATAATAGTTTTCAGCATCCTTGATATTGTGCGATCACATAACATTTTTTTTCTCTTGTGAGGAAAATATTATTCAATATAGCAAAATGAATTGCATTACATCTTAGCAGATGAAAATAAACAAATTGTCAAATATTAAATGACACTGACAAGCATAAGTGGTTTCCGTCTAGCAATTGACTCATAGGAACTTGCTATGATATCCGATAATGTGAACACTGCCTCCTGTCCTTATTTTACTGACAACACTGATCTTAACTTCAAACCTACCACTACAAAGGGAATCTACTAACCGATACTCTATCCTTAAATTGTTAAATCAAAGATGGATGACAATTCTTCATTTGTTGTTGTATACAAATACAATATTTTAATATACCTAGTGACATAACTATTTTCGTAGTATGAACAATAATTTTAAATGCAAAAACTAAGTGAAGTATAAATTACCACCGTGTGAAATTAAAGAAACCTAGTTTGTGACTGACTCGTTTCTTTGTTGCCAAACAAAGAAAGTAAGTGCTTCGTGTTTCTTTGAAGCGAACGATTTTGATAAAACTTGAACCCGATTTTTAACTGGTAAGTTATTTTTATATTTTCTGTCTCTTCTATTGATTAAAACCATCTCACATACATACTTTGATGAACAATTTCTATAGCCTATACGAGCCTACTTGAAAAGTCGAAACTTTTATGTAAAAAGAGTTGATGTACAATGAAAAATACCATTTCATTAGAATAAATCATCGCTACGAAATACAATTCAATGTAAATAATACTACGTAGTTGTACTGACAATGTCATGAAAAGGATTTCTTGTTTGCGGAAAAAGCCAAACTCCTTTTCTTTGTTTCCTTTCGAAAATGTATACATACAAATTACCACATGATGATGAGGCCCTGACCAATTTCAGTCTTAATGACTGTATGCTAAATTCGAGTAAAATCTATAAATGAATATATGCTTTCCCTCATCTGTCAAACTGTATGAAACCACAAGATTATGAAATTTTTCCCTAACCATGTCCTATTTTATTTCTAGATTATGACTAGTTATTGATATCATTGCATAATGTCAGTAGTTCATTACTATAAATTTACTCAATATCTTTATACCTCTATTCTTCAGAATAAATAAATGTACTATTCCACATCATAACATATAATTTCTATTGTTTTTATTTCAGGACCATGGTGATAAAATCTGCATATATTAATGATCTACTCATTAAACCGATTACATGATAATCTGCTAACAGCATGCTGAGAAAAACATGACTTGGTCCGCTGACTCGACTACAAAAATATTAACAGCTGCCTGTTTCATCACAAAATATGAGTGACCCAATATGTAAGTACTTTAACTAATAAATCAGATGTCCTCATAATAAATTTAAGATCAAACAACTATACCCAATTCCGATTTTAGTGAAATTTCAATTTTAGTTTGATCGCTCTCCGTCGGGTTCCTTCGATGAAATTCCGAAATATACCTATTTATGCTATTTTCTTAATTTTTATAGTCTAGAATGTTTCTATATGTTCTAATAAATACAGATAATAATGTTATACTCTTATAATGCTAATATCTTAACTTTTCAATTTCCAGTTGAAAGCGATGAACCACTCGGGTCAGTAACTGCCAGATGATGAGCGGCAATCTACTGCAGTACTTTCTAAGGTAATTATTTCATTTATATCTATACTGTATGTAGTACTCTTTAAAGATGCCCATATTACTTAAAAAACTAGTGCCTACGTCAAACCTCGGAACCAGACAATGGACCCAGGCATCCCAGTACACAAACGCATTAGTACTACGCTATGATTATTATGATGATGATTTCCTTTATACTACGTCGATGGCAAACAAACACACAGCCAGCCTAGCTGATAATGACCATAAATGAATATCTCTTTAATGCTTTCTATAGTGGTCTTTACTTTATGACTGAAGTATGATATGATGTTTATTTATTTATTTACAATGATGACTTGCTATCATTAGTTACTATATGCAAATGACTTGCACCATTTCATAACTCATAAGTCTACAGATCTTCTATTATGATAATGATGATGACGCTGATCATGCTATAACAACTACGTCCCCTGTATCACTAGACTATGTTACAAGCCACAAATGATGATGATGATATTATAACGGAACGCCCCCTGTATCTATAGACTATGATACACAATCGATCGAATGATCGCCCCCTAATGCAGTAAACTGTGATAACTTTAACCAGTCTTTTACCCATGAAAATGTAATCTAGCAGTATGTAAACTTGTCACTAATGTTAACGCATTTACTTTTCTGTTCCAGATGCTGTTCATAACATACAGCAGTCTTCAATCGATCCTACACTGCCTCGCCGACAATCAACCAAGATCCGCCCAACAGCGACCACCGGACGCCCGCTATTACATACTTTACTTACAATACTTGTTATTTTAAAACCCAACCAGTGATTTAATTATTTAGTCGTATGGCATTATTCAATGATAAATGATTACCGCAGCCTACAAACGTCCACTACTACTTACTTTACTTACTTTAACGACATACTTGTTATTTGACTTGATTGTAATAATAAACTATAATATTTTTCGTGTACAATTTTATAAGCGAAGGGTCCAAGTCCGAATTCGATCACACACCGTTTCACGACAACAAAATGTTGCCAAAAGGCAACCATAACCTATTCTAAAACATACAGAGCCCTAGGACTCCCATCCTTGTCACGGCTTGCCAAAATGTAGCTCCCCCCCTCTCTAACCCGTCTAAACATTATATTCCCCATAGTTTAAATAAAAGACCCGTGAAAATAACTTGATTTGATTTGGCCATGTGATCGTCTAGTGATAACCTACGTTGTGTACCGAATAACCCCGACTCTTTTATGTGAATCGAATCAGACTTGAACTCTTCACTATTTGACCTAAGACCCTAAAAGGATATTTTAAGGTGGAGGTAAGGAGAAATGTCACACTGGCCACATATATATTTAGGGTATTACGGGGAAAGCTGCATAACCCTAGTGTGCTGGAGTCGCTCGGGCTGGCGGTGCCGCGCGGGCCGCGACGACGCGCGCCGCGCCTACTCGCGCGTCCGACTGCGCGCACCAACTTACTCGCCAATGCACCTCTTGTCAGGGCCATAAATATAATTAACAGAATTTCGAGCGAAATTGATGTATTTAACTGTACTCTGACTGAATTCACAAATGTAGCCTATAGACAAATAAGTTATTTTTGATTAGAAAGTATTTTTTTATGTGTTTGCTTTTTACGTTCTCTGTGTATTTAATTCTTACTCTGTTTCTGTGTGTTGTATATTGTAAATATTTTATATTTGTATGTCACGAATTGGACTCTCTGTAATGTGATATATATATTTTTTGAATAAATAATAATAATAATAATAATAAAATACCTACTAATTTTTCCTACCAAATCTACCACGTATTTTTCTACTAAGTAGAATTATTTCTACCAAATTTCCATACATTTACAATAGGTTTCCTAACATTTTTTTACCTACTCAATATTTAGATTTTTATTACATAATAATAATTTTATTATTGGTAATCTATCTCCAACAAGATCTACGTGTTCAGTTACGTTATTAACAGCTGGAGGTTTCCAATGGGCGGCAAATACCCTTGAAAGCCTTACTTTTTTCCCCTAAGTCAAAATCATCCTGCTACCATAAATATGCAGTAGAAAATAGAATCGTTGATACCCAATTTTAAGCTACAGCTAAAAAGGATAATTTTGACTGTTGTATGGTATGTCTTTCATATCTCATACAATGCTGTTAACACGCCAAGATGGAGATTGAACCTATTCTATACCAGAACTAGACATATTAATGAATATAAATCCATACTAATGAAAATAAATTCATTAATAAATCTTTAGATGAGAAGCATCTTTAACTACCAGTTCCCTCTACCCTAAACACTTCCCAATGTTTCCTAACCATTTACAAAAGTATATCTCTACTCTTTTCCAGCAATGAGTATTCTTTCACTCATGATATTGGAAAATAATACTAGTAGACTGCTCCGCCTGCTACTTTCAGAGTTGGTTCCATCTTTCTGAACCAGCCCTGCTATCCTAATCATGATTGGAAGAATTGGACCTTTACAACACATAATACCGATAAAAATCTATGAAAACCAGTATTTTTAGTACCTATTTAAAGAAATTATTAGATACCTCTTATTTTTTTACACAATACACCAATAATCGCGTGAATACCTAATACCTAAACCTAGATCCCTAAACCCTCTTTCCTAACGTCCTAATCCTACACATGACTTTAATCCTAATCTACTTACGTCCCCATATAGCTCTAATTCCTACTCTAGTGTATGCAAACCTCAACCGTGAGGTATTTACCATAGTGTTATGTAGTGAGGCCCTACTTTTACCTATATACCTAAACAGTTCCCTACTAGAACGTTCAAGTGGCTAGCTTGAGAAAATCAACCTAAAGCCTGTGTATTGTGTCATATCACAACTGACCGAAGTCTAAAGGGATCTGTGATATGAAACGCCCTAGCATATAATGGATTATATAAATATACATAATAAAGACCGGCTCCCAAATACTGGACAATTTCATCAAGCGGAGTATACACTCCTTTGCCAAGGTCTGAATTGAACAGAATAGGCCATGATTACGTCGCCAGCTGGACATTGAGAGACGCTAGGAGTAAGTTCACCGCTTATGTTGATATAAAAGCTGGTGCCAAGTCCTCCATATAACTTGGTAAACTAATAGACACCGAGATAAATTTGCTTACCAACCGCTAGGTTAAATGTATCTCGTCAGGCTAAACTGTATGCCTGGAATGTGATCTGGCTCTCTAAAAATAAATAACAATAAATTTTAACCCCGTAAAATAATAATTAAATTGAAAATAAAGAAGATTCCCTCACTATGCGGAACATTTCCACATAACAACGGAATCTCAAACAAAAATGACGAGAAACCCACCAAAAATAATCTATAGAACCAGAGACACAGACAGTCGAACAATAATAATCCGTCCGCTCCGCGAGCCCGGCTATTTATAACTAAAAATAACATCGCCTGCATCACCTATATCGCAAAAATCCTCCGCATCGCAACCATTGCCTATATCGCATGCATCACTCCAAACGAAACTACTCCGCGCGCGCTTACGTTTACGGTCGCAATTTATTATGGTCTCACGACATAGGCTCTTATTGAAATATCCGCCGCACCGGCGCCGACCATTTTTGTGATTATTAATAGATTTTGCGTCGTAATTTGTAAAGCGTTTATTTAATTGTGTATATAACTTTGATTAGTTTTTAATGAAATACCTACTTAAGATAAAATTACCGATCTTTGTTTAGCATTCGGTAAAGGACAGGCGTTCATTGTAAGCGTCTAGTTACAAGCGACGACATACATACGTAATGGCGGATATAGATAAATAGATACTTAAATACATAGAAAACATCCAAGATCCAGAAACAAATATACATGCTCACACACATAAATAAAAGCCCTGATCGGGATTCGAACCCATGATAGTGACCCTGCCTACGAAGCAGGAGGCAGGGTCACTACGAACTAAGCTAAAGCGGTCGTCAACTGAAATGTTACTTTACTACCGTGACATTCATTATTATTAACCGAACGCAACCGAGCAAATATATCCGGAATATATTAAACACATTTTTGTCCTACTTTTTAATTGAACACAGTGTCAATTTTATTACATTCTGCACTGCCAAACATTTACCCTGGCGCGCGCGTACATTTAACAATTTAATAATTGAATCCCGTACGTTGGACGGCAGAACAAGGGAATTACCATACATTGAATACTACAAACTAAATTGATATTAGTTACTCGTGCGCGAGGGCGCTTTACACCGTAGGTACGATAAACCAGAACGTACTCGTAAGAAATGATTTAGAAATCTTTGAAATCTCTCACGGGGCTACCTGGAGCTTTCCATTTCTAAATATGAGGCCGACGGTGAAGCGAGCTCGCCTAGAAGATGCCTATTCACTCGTACCTTAACGAGATCCAGGTTATGTTGTGTAGAAATCTTTCCCATTTTTGTTTAGTTATTTTATCGCGGTAGTCCCCAACGTATAGGCCACAAGGAGTAGGTATAGAGCTACGAAAAAGCTGACAGAGAATATATTGATAAAAACCGGACTGGATATTGATCCATGAACCATCATCATCATCCTCCTAGCGTTATCCCAGTACAGTAGCATCCTGAAGGATGCCTGGGGTCCATTACCTAATCCCAAGATTTGGCGTAGGCACTAGTTTTTACCATCCATCCATGAACTATCTTGTGTCTAATTTAATTGTCATTGTTAATTTGATAGCTATAACGAAACATGACTTTGGCAATGGTTACCCGGAACCAAAATAATTCAAAGTACTCGTACTCCCACTGAGTACCATTATTCGGTTTACGGAAATGCTGGAGAGAAGCTTGAAAAAAGATCCCAATTCAGCAATATCACAAAAGATCGCAATTCGGTCGAAGTGCACCCGCGTGAGCTCTCATCTACATGTAGATACGATAAGAAAGTCAGCCGTCTTTATGATTTCTCCACCTCTCCACCTCGCTATACGATTCCCATAGTACACAGGCTGATGGTATTGCGTCGCGCGTGTCGGTCTCGTTCCGTACCTCATCAAGGCTGCCCGGCCCGAACCAGCCAACTTTGGTGCTCAGTTGTATTTGTCTTACGGAAGTTAGTGCCAACTATCAGTTTTAGATATCAGTTACCGTTAGATGATATCTGCTTATAGGCATTTGCGAGCGTAGGATGGTATTAATTATGCGAACTATATTGGATATAATGTCAGACGTTGGAACTTATGAGTGTTTACTTATGGAATTTGCAACAGAAATGGCCTTGAGCTGCTATCAAACTGCTGCTACTAGGTATTGTAACATAATCTGTATGCTTAGCTGGGTATAATGTAATATTCAGTTATTCTATTGCCCCATAGATGTCGCTGTTACGGTGGAGTAGTTGAATTTGAATTACTGTATTTATATTTATCTGACCCTTCGATTTCTTCCTTTATAATTATTCATTAGGCTTTGCCAGTCTTTGGCTACGTGAATAAATCATCAAAAATACCACAAAACAGCCTCATACTTCCGTCATTCAACCTGCTTAATCATAACTCCTTTACATAATCTTTGAGCACACGTAGCTTTGAGTTTTAAAAGTCTAACCGTTGCATAAAGCTCCGAACCACGAGATATTTTTTTACAATTAATATAAGGCTGCCAGTTTTTGGCTCCGTGAATTAATGATCAAAAAACCACAAAACAGCCTCATACCTCCGTCATTCAACCTGCTTATTCATAACTCCTTTACATAATCTTTGAGCACACGTAGCTTTGAGTTTTAAAAGTCTAACCGTTGCATAAAGCCCTGAACAACGAGACATAAAGTCTCATTACGGAAGGAGCTCGTATTTAGTGAAAAGAAACGCGGGAATGGAAACTGATGTTAGTCGGACTTATGTTTATGAAGCTACTTAACAGCACGGATATGTTGTATAAAAATGTAGGGACCTTTTATGTTTATGATACTAAGAAAATATGAACGTTGAAATTTCACCTTAAGCATAATCCATACTAATCCTAATAATCCTAATCGTAATATTTAATATTACAAACGTGAAAGTTTGTGCGGATGGATGGATGTACGTTTCGCTTAATCTCAAAAACACGTGACCCCCTGGGTGGTGCTAAAAGTGCAACAGAGGTGGCAACGATAAATAAATCTCAAAAACTACTGAACTGATTTCAATGAAACTTTCCAGTATTGTAGCTTAGATATCAGAATCAGAATAGGACATAATTTATTTAAAAATTGATCCCTTTAGGGGGTTACAACAGGGGGTGGTCATTCGTATGTAGAGAACAAAATTATCTTTTAGATAGAAACTTCCCTAATATATTAAGCATTAAAATGGATGAAAACAGTTTTGAGCGTGTTTTGAAATTCGTCCTTTGAAGGGGTGTAAAAAGGGTTGAAAGTTTGTATGGGAACATTTTTTTAAACGAGTAACTTGAAACTTCGTTTATAGACCTAACAAATGAGGAATTGAATTACATTGCAAGAAAACTAATTTCAGCGTTTTTGGAAATTCAACCTCTGAATGGTTGAAAATGGGGTTGAATTTTTTTATGGGCAACCTGTTTTTTTAATTAAGTAAGTAACTTCATTCGTGACATGTATAGTATACTCTCAATTAAAACATCAGAAAAGTGATGGCAGCGTTTTTGAAAATTCATCCCTTAAGGGTGTAAAAAGGGGGTTCCGGTCTGGTTTTAGTCATATACTTATAGCAGATAAATAGATTAAAAACTGCCCTGCCCTTGCGAAGTCGTGGCGGGTTACAACTGCGAAAGTATGTATCTGTCTGTGTGTTACCCTTCACGCTTAAACCGCTGAACTGATTTAGATCAAATTTGTTATGGATATAGTTTGAGTCCTAGGGAAGGACATAGGATACTTTTTATCCCGGGAATGATCCCTTAATAATGACTGGAAGTTTGTATGGAAGAGAGATAAGTAGGTAGGTATAGGTAAGCGCCTGAAATAAAAGAATAGCAATAACATTCTACCGCGATGGCCGAGTTCTACACAGACGAAGTCGCGGGCAAAAGCTAGTATTATAAATGTGAAAGTGGATCTGTCTGTTACCTCTTCACGCTTAAACCGCTAAACAGATTGAGATGAAATATATTTGGTATGGAAATAATTTGCGTCCCGGGGAAGAAAAGAAAAGAAAAGAAATAATTTATTGTTTACCATGTACAAATACGGTCTTAAATATAAACAACTGAGTCAGGTACCTAAACACGAAACTATTTGGTAATAATGGCAACCCATTTCGGGCATACAATAATAGTTAAATATAAAAGAACACAGGTTCCATAACTTAAGAACTATTGAACTGGAAGTATTCTTTTAAGTCGTAAAATACATTTTCAGTTAACCATCGCTTTAATTGGCGCTTCAATTGGAAGGACATGGATAATACTTTTTATCCCGGAAATCATCCCTTAAGGGATCGTTAATTTAATAATTAATTTTGATTCCCTTGACAGTGTCGAAATATACGTTTTTTGTGGCATAAACGGCCGTATCTTTTTTTCACGTTAACTGGGTGGTTTTAATTTCAACTCGATATCTCCACGCATCCCTAGAAAAGACTTTTGGCAGAGAGACAAACAGACAGACGGGCAACAATGTTATCATAATATAAGGTTTTCGTTTATTACGTTTGAGGTACGGACGGAACCATGAAAAGTACGCAAAATTGAAAATTCCAAACATCACTACACACAACAGTACCCACCAACAAAATACATTATCTCTACAGCGTACAAGCTTCGTTACTGTGACAAGGTTCTAAAAACTCGATTATCTCGAATCCACATCATTTGTGCTAACAAGAATTTCTATGCAATTTAAATACAAGCGCACACGGGGATATTTCAACGTGAATTTCTAATTTTGAGTTTTCTTTTTCACATTTTAAGGATTTTTATACCTCGGCGCATACGATTTTGTAGGTGTTTGCTAAAGGGAATTTCAAATGAGTTTATTTCTAATTGGCTATTAGATACTTGATTTAAGTGGAAGAACCTAACATTACAATAATGGCTATAAGATACCTACTTGATTTAAGTGAAAGAACCTAACATTACAATAAATATCTATATCTATTGTCTTAACTTTGTTCTTCTTTCTATTATCTTAGTAAATTACTGTAAATGGATTCTAAGGAAAACGATTGTTTAGGCAATGCCTCTTTATACCAGTGAATTTGAAATTTGGACAAAGTATGGCTTCAGCACAAAAAAAAATACCTACTCCATCGAATGGGGTATGGTTTGTTTAGAGCTTGTTAACTTGATAAATACTGTATTTTAGATTTAATAAATATTGGAAATTAATAAAGGAATTCCGCTTTTTATAAAGATTTTATTGTCCTCCGAAGAGTTTTTTCACTTCCCTCACATAACTTGAAAAGTGAGAAATGATAATGTTTATCATTATGTATGTATTTTTTACCAACAAATATATTGATAACTCTGGTTTTTTCTTTGTAATTCCTTAATTTTCCTATTAAAACCAACTTAATTTTGCGGCCGGTGCGGAACCCTAAATGTGCGAACGCCGACACGCACTTGGCCGGTTTTTTCTTCCATTAACAACATAGGTGAGGTGTAGTATAGGTGCACACAACGTGTTACCTATTAAAAACACATGTCATGAATAACAAGAGATAAAAATGATATTCTAAAAAGAAACTAGACTAAATACCAACTAGATTTACTATTATCGAGAGTAGATTAAAACTACGTAATTGTATAATGTGTTAATTTTATTGCGTGTGTGCTTCTCTAGCTATAATGATCCTATAATGATCGTAAGAAGCGGCTCAGAGTACCGGTACTGGCCACTGCGACCTCACGCACAAACCTCTACCGAAACTCACCCATTCCTCGCTCGACTACTCTACTCTACTCAACTCTGTGCTCGCAACGCAATGCATGTGACGTGTTTGTGACAGGGATAGCAAGACTGATGACCGAATGTCAGAGAGTGTTAGAGAGAAGTATGAATGAGAATTAATGAGGACTTAGTATATAATTTAGATATAAAGATATGAATCGCTGTAACGCTATGGTTTTACTGTCATGTTACACAATTTTGATTCAATAAATTATGAATTATCATATCAGCCGAAAGACGTCCTCTGCTGGACATAGGTCACAATAACCCGTCCTGCGCCACCCGTATCCAGCAGGCTAGCTATAATACCAGGCTAGCTATAATATATTGTTCTAAAATTACTCTTTATTTATAGCTAGAAGCTATAAATAAATAGTAATTTTCAAACAACATTTTAATGTTTAATAAGTCTAACTTATCAGTTTCCTTTATAACATTGTGTTCTTGTAATTTCTTTGTAGCTAATAATTCGCCTTTTCATGTTAATAAATAAAACCGAGACTCACTTATCCCATTTATCTTTATTACACAAGAAATTGAATTACGCCCTTAAACAAATAATATGCACTAAAATTAGATGTACTAAGAGAGTACAATGGCGCTCAAATTATAATTATAAAAAACAACCTTGAAAGCTTCGTCATAATAGTACATTACTTACCAAGGGCGATAAAACAAAGAATGTCTCAGATCGCAGGTATTTTACGCCCGAGCCGAAGGCAAGGGCGATAAATATGCGATCTGAGGCTTTTTTTATTATCGCCCGTGGTAAGTACAAAATTTTATGTCACCCCATGGCCAGGAAGTGGGTTTTTTCGCGCGCGGAGCGTGCGATAATGGCCACTTTATGGCCAGGTGTGACATAAAACATTTTCCGTTTAAGTCCAAAGCAATTTTAGCTAACTGGCATAGAATATTCGAATAGAGAGTTCATTTAAAAGTAGAAATGGGTCATAAACACTTGCAAAAACAAAAGTCGTCTCTCCTGTGTGGTCAATACGTTAACGGCTTATGAGCATGTGAGTTATGATTTTATTACATGGATTTATAGAACCGGAGACGCCGTTTATGCGGGTTACTAGACCAATCCAAAATTAAGCTTTGTAGCCCTTAACTTTTGATATGTCCACAGGAAAGACGCGAACCTAAATCTGTTTATGACCCAAATAAGCATGGGGCCTCTTTTAATAAACCTATAGATAGATATTTATAGAAGTACCTGTAATGAAAAGAGACTATCAAAGAACGAAAACTCATGGCTTAAAGTCACGCACGCTTCACTTGATTTGAGAGGCACTTGGTTCAACCTGTTCATACTTTTTTTATTAAGTTTTATACCTCTAATTTATAATCAACCTCAGCTAGTTGATGCCACTTAGAAGGTTTAAAATTTGGTAAAGCCCGACCAGGAATATAATGACCATGGTCCATGCGCCATATTGCGGAATTTCATTGGAACTAATTTCAGTGTCAATGTTGCGGTTTATTTGTATATTAGTAATGTGTTGAATATGTACTTTTTATTTTATTTTATTTTATTTATTTAGTACATCCACATCATATATATTATATTTCACTTAAAGCTAGTATCTTAAGAGGTATTATGTCTGATATATACGACAATTACGGAGGTACATAACATTGACTTCGCATGTTGCAGTGAGAGTGAGATCAATAACAAAAAGATTAAACTAAGCTAATACAATAAATTAAATGAAATTGGATAAAACTAATATTAATTAACAGACTTTATATATAATTATATCTACAGAACTAGTAAACGTAAGATAATTATTTTAGTTTAGGCAATAATAACGATTTAAATTTAGGTAGACGGTCGTGGAAGATGTCGATGGACTTATTTTGGCTAACAAAATCGTTAAAACTCGAGCAAATCCTCACCATTGGAGCCTGCAATCCAAGGTTAGTCCTAGTGACTGGGATAGGGAAAGGTTTTGCTATAGGGCGCCGAGGGTAATTGCGAGGAGCCGTTAACGAGACTCTCTCTAAAAGGTTGCTGCATTTTATTTGCCCGTTAAGTATCTTGTGCAGGAAACAAAAATCTAGCATACGCCGCCGATCGCACAAGCTGTGCATGTTAAACTTGGCAAGCCGACAGTTATAGGTGTTCCTGTGTGAAAAGCCGGGAGTGCCAAATGCAAGGTATCTTGTAAACGCTCTTTGTATACTCTCAACACGTTGCGAGTGAACCTGATAGAAAGGACTCCAAACAATCGAGGCGGTTTCGAGGTGGCTGCGTACTAGAGTGTTATAAAGGATTATTTTAGTTTGCTGTTTGTTGAAGTCGTTGGAGTTTCTTCTCAGGAAACCGAGCATCTGTGCGGCCTTTTTTACTATTGAGTCTATGTGAGCGTGAAATTTAAGTTGGTTATCAATTATTACACCCAGATCTCTAATTTCAGTCACTTCTGATAACTCAACACCGCCTATCTCATATTTTGTTACAAGTGGTTTTTTTTTACGGCAGTATTTTATGAAAAAGCATTTGTTCGGGTTGAGAGTCATATTGTTACTATAACACCAGGACAATATATTGTTTAAATCGCTCTGGATCATTCTTGCATCTGATTCACATGCCACCGGTTTGTATATTTTCAAATCATCGGCATAGAGCGAGTACTTTGAGTGCTTAATATGGTTCGTAATGTCATCGATAAACATTAAGAAGAGCACTGGACCCAGGTGCGATCCTTGTGGAACCCCAGATTCAGCGTAGTATGTTTCCGATTTGTAGCCGTGAACAACAACGTTTTGAGGTCTTTTGGTGAGATACGATGTGAACCAATTCAGCAAATTGCCACCCACGCCAAAATTGCCGAGCTTCTTTAAAAGAATAGAATGATCGACTTTGTCGAAGGCGCTGCTGAAGTCAGTGTAGATAGTATCCACCTGCGACCCTTTATCAACTTGTTCACATATGTCAGATACAAAAGGAACTAAATTCGTCACTACTGAACGACCGGGTCTGAAGCCATGTTGATGGTCTGATATGCAGGTTTCAGCTATTCCTGATAACACAGGTTGTATAAGAGACTCGAATAGTTTTGAGAAGCAAGACAAAATGGAAATGGGACGATAGTTTTGGATGCAAGCTTCGTCACCCTTTTTGTATACTGGCACGATCCGAGTCTCTTTCCACACGTCAGGAAAGCATCCCTCAGTAAGTGAACGATTAAATAGCAGAGACAGAGGTACAGACAATGCCGAACAACACCGCTTTACAAATACAGGAGGTATGCCATCCGGTCCAGCACCCTTCGAGCAGTCAAGTTTTTTAGTAGCTCGTGATATCTCGGTCTCAGTCAGCTGTATATTACTGATGTAATTACTAGTTAAGTTGGCAGGACCATCCATGAAATTGTTGTTGGGAATTTGTGAGCTATATACTGACGAAAAGTTCTTAGCAAACAGATTAGCAATGTCTGTTCCAGTCTCCGCTATATCATTATTTAAGTACATTTTAGCAGGGAGAGTAGAGCGACCACCTCTTTTATTTTTAATATAGTTCCAAAATGCTTTCGGGTTGTTTGCGATATTTGATTCTATGCTTTTTTTGTAGTTTTTGTAACACTCATCATATAATTTACTACAACGACTTCGAAGTAACTTAAACTCAAATTCATCGCGAGGGTTTTGATATTTAAGGTATTTTATGCGAATTTTATTTTTCTCTCCCAGAAGTTTTATTAATGCATGGCTGAACCATGATGGATAACTAGATTTTTTGAATCTTCGTTTTGGTACAAATTTGTCAATCAAGTCATTCAGTATTTTATAAAACTCACTGGTCATTTCATTTACATTTTCCAAGCCCGTCAACCTACCTTGCCCATCTATGTACTAATAAAAGAGAAAAACGATTCATAGTACTTAAAGAGCGAAATATTATCAATAATGTATATAATAAATGAGACAAAAACGCTCGGCAATTGTAACAATTCAGCTGCAAAATATTTCAAAATTTACGTCAGAGCTGACATGTAAACAAGTCAAAATGTCATACTTGAATTTAAACTTTCGTGACGTTTTATACCTTTATTTTACTAAACGGTTAAAACTCACGTATTAATTGTCACTTCGGGCGACATGTTTCGAACTCGTCGGGAGTTCTTCCTCAGGATGAGTGCGTCTGCGACCCGCGCCGATTGCACACAGACAGTGACAATTAATACGTGAGTTTTAACCGTTTAGTAAAATAAAGTCAAAATGTCATAATAGTGTGTTGCCATATAATTCATATAAATCAGAAAAATAGCGCCTGCTTGGCAATGGTCATATCATATATCTCTGGTTTACCTTTAAGTACGAATTGTGTACCGTTTTAGCGCTGAAGGATCTTAATTGTTTTATTTCTTTTTGGTAAACAATAAAGAATATTTGTATTGTATTGTAAGTATGTTTAATTATTATATAACATTCCATTTAGATAAATATAAATGGCCGCATTGTTTTACTCTGTTGCAACACGCCTTCGAGTTTGCGATGCCAGTCCAGCGAAAAAAAACATGTTTCGCTAACAAAGCGAGAAAATACTAAAGAGCTTAATTTTATTGAAACTTTTATTGTGTTGTTATATTTACGGCGGAGTTCAAGAGTGCGAGGAGCTCGCGCCCCCCCCTTCGAGGGGGTTTTATGTAATAGGCTATTTGAGATATGATTAGGAAAAGACAGATAAAGGTATTACCTAAAAAAAGCTAACGTTATATTTTCAAAAATTAAGATAAACTCGTGCATTTAAGCCCCGGTTGCAATATATCATAAAAAAATGCAAAAAGATGATTAAAAATGTGTGCATTAATTTATTAGATACGTTATTAACTCAAAGGTTTGCTATGAAATTATTTAAGGCGCTTAAATTACCACTCTCCCGTACAAACTTCCACCCCCCTTCACCTCTTCAATTTTGAAAAACTATCCTGTGTCCTTCCCGGGATCTCAAAAAATAACTAGATACATTAACGAAGATTCAGAAAATAATAATTTTACTCAGTATACCGGTGTATTATTAAATTCAGCGCGAATCTTTCATTCAGGGCTTAAGTTATTATGTCATTCGGAAAGCGTTAACAATTTCGCCCGTCGTTTTATTTGGGAGCAAAAAGCCATTTTCACGAAATTACCAAAATGCAATGCTGTCACAGGTGCGGGGTGTAACAGATTGGAGAATGCACAGATATTTCACTTGAGCGCATCTCTTGTTTGCATACATTGTATATATGTATATGTTTAGGTAGGCACTAGTGGTTACTTTACTTTTAGCCACCCTTTGGGGGATTTCTAGGAAGAAGTATTTTTTACTTATTGATTATAAGAAAAAAAAGTACGTAATTTACGCGTATTAAAATTATAATTTTATATATTTAAAAAAATAAAGTACATACCTAATGCCGGTGCAAGTCGGTGGAAATCTTGTTCTGTGGACACCCCTCCGGTACTATTGACTAAAATATAACCGACTTGGTTTAAGATTACATATCATTACTTTTTAGGGTTCCGTAGTAAACAAGGAACCCTTATAGTTTCGCAATGTCCGTCCGTCGGTCCGTCTGTCCGTCCGTCCGTCCCCCGTTTTTCTCAGTAACCGTTAGTACTAGAAAGCTGTAATTTGGCATGAGTATACATATCAATGACGCCGACTAAACGGTAGAATAAAATCTTTAAAAAAAATATTTTAGGGTACCTCCCCAGTGGTGGTGCAATTTTTTTTTTCTTCCAAACCCCATCGTGTGGGGTATCGTTAGATAGGTCTTTTAAAAATATTATAAGGTTTCTAAAAGCATTTTTGATTAAAGAATTGATTGGCGTGATATTAAGCTTTGAAGTGATAATTTTTGTTATGGTCAAGTGTCCCCGCCCCTGCCAGCTAAACGGCGGTGGCTATTAGGCATGTGAAAAAAATCATTGTAGTAGTATATACGATGAATTTAAAAGGAAAACTATCACAGCTAAGTAGACATTACTTGTTAATGAGTAATAGTCGAACTTCAGAAATGTACTTTGCAAAAGCAAACTTTCGTACAATTTCTATTGATACCTTAGATAATGTTTGGTAATTCTATAGTATAGTAAATATAAGTTTGCACACTTTTTAGTCCACATATTGTAACGGGTGGACGACTACGGAAGCCTACCTTTGGCATGGCCCGACACGCACTTGGCCGGTTTTTTTTTGTTAAAGAACTGTGTTGCGAGACTTGCGAGACTTGCGTCTTTTTACATGTAATGTTTTTGATGGGATGGAAATTACCGAAATGTCTATCACATTTTGGGGAGTCCCCTGCATTCACTACTCCTTTATCAGACCTTTACCAATTTTTTATGAAACCCCCTAAGGGTATCGATTCTCAAACAAGAAGAATTATTTACAATTGGACTAACTCACTTGTACTTAGTCGGTCGCTCGTCTTCTTTGGGAACATTTTTATATAGGTTAATTATCTATTCAATATGTGTACAAAGCTATTAAGACGTATCATTTTAAAATTTATTAAATAAAACGACATTTTTCAATCACAAGAGTAATTTTAGTTTCCAGTTGAGTTATTTAAACATAAATAAAACTTTTTTTTTACTGAAAAAAGTACAGCCTATCAAATTATTTTATCGTTTAACTTTGCCAAGCTATGTAAATAAACTGCTAGACTTCTTCAAAGCGTTTTACCTCGTAGTCAGCCACGCGTTTTACAGTCTAGTGCACTCGCTGTTTTTTACATAGCCACTATTCATCATAAAACGCAAATTATTTTAAATCTGTACTTTTTATTGTTGATGTTAGATATTATTTTTCGTCTACGAATTAATAAAAATAATAAATGCAATAAACGTGAACTAATATGAACAAGCATTAGACTGCATGAATCTTCTGTGACTATAAAATTCCCGTACGGTCGCGAGCAGCCGCGAGTAGGTAAATATGAAATGTAACCATTTTGTAACCGGGGAAGCGATTGGAATCCTACCTGGACACCCTACAGATGCGGACGGCACCATTAGATGCGTGCTTCTTCGACTGGGGCAACTGGTTACGGTCTCTAAGTGGGTGGCACATCCACATGCACGATCTCCGCCCCGGGTGGCACCCACTGAATACTAGATATAGGCTCTCCTCCTTTTTATTACTTACCAGTAATTGGTTCCAGGTCGTACCCATCTGAAGCGACGACAGTGATGTTGTGCCCGTCCACCGACATCTCGATAGGGCAGTTCAGGAACTCAGCATTAATCACGCGAAAACGGTACTTGTAACCCTGAAAATAACGGATAGTATTGGTCAGTCAGTTTTGATAAACTAATGCTCCTTGGCCAGGTTGAAGGCAAGAGAAGCAGATACAGAATATCCACCCATGGTTTTATGCAAATGAGGAAGTCACGCATTATAAACTCCAGAGATCTTTCAGGAAGGCCGAAAATTTCTATTTTGAGATAACTGCAAACCATTCAGTCATAAGACTCATGAGATTTCGACGAGGAAAATAATAATTAATCAGTCAGCGGAATGGCCGTATGTGGCATGCAAGAAACTGCTGATTGAGATAGTTTCTTACTTGTGCATGAGCTTTGGTAACTTGATTCACTACTTCAAATACAACACTATGTGATTAAACTATACCGATATGTAGGTTTGCGAGCATATCGTTCGCTTCCATATGGTGTAAATGAGAAAGACAAGAAAGAGAGAGTGAATCACAGTAATGTGATATTCTGCGGCGACCTTTTTTTTTATTTGTCGAAAGAGCGAGATGTCATTCCGCTATCGGCCTCCCCGACCCGAATTGACAACATTTCATATTTTTAACTACTTTATTTTATGAACTAGTTAGAAAATAGGTAAAAATTTAAGCCACCCGTATTTTTTCTTTTTCAATTTAACTCAATATTTCATACAAAAAAAAACACGTTGAAAAGTAGGTCATTCCAAAAGGGCGTAAGTAAAATATGACGTCATCTTCCCAACAAGAATCCAGAGCCACTCCAGAGCAGCGATTTAAATTGTGTCTGTACTCTGTACTAAGGTCTCCCTGAATACAGCGAGGAAAATGACGTCAACTTTCGGTTTACAGTAATATGCGATTTTTTCCAAAATTAACGGAGAAAAAAAATCTTAAAAAATGTTTTTTGTGTACTTCACACGTTTTTACCGAAATGGTTTTCGAATTAAGACTTTTGGAAATTATGAAATATTGTCAATTGTTCTCTTGTTGTCCATTCTGCGAAATAAGTACTTAAGGAGACTTACTTGTTCTACATTAAACCTGGCTGTCTTCATGTACATCGGTTTCTGCGTATCGTTGAACACCTTGAAACGGCCCACGCCGTTGATGAGCAGTGTTGGCGGCTTATTGTCGCCTTTCGAGTGGTGGTGGTCCGTAAACATGCCCACTGTCAGCTCGTGGATCCAGTCTGTCACTATCATCACGTGCTCTGATCTGTGACATAAAAATAACCCTACATTGTCAGAATGTCAAATTGTTTAAATTTTTTAGGGTCACAACTTTTCCATACAAACAGAGTCTAATTGAAATCTTGCGTACATTTTGGGACATCCTTTATATTATACCAAAAACCTAAAATTATTCAGTTTACGTCTTCCTTGTAAGTAATATAATTGTTTATTGCCGTGTATATAAATTGATACATGTAAACTGATAGCGTAAAATTCAATCATTATACTTATAAAATAATTTTGACTCAAAACCCAAAATTATAATTTGATTGTCAACTTCGGAACAGTTTTAACTCTGTCAAAAAAATATAGTCTGTTAAAATTTTGTTAAAACAAAATCCTTGAGCCGACAGGGGTACCCTATGAAAAAAGTATGCTAAATAGTGACATAACTAAACTTCGGCTACCATACATTTAAAAAATAAAATTCCTTTGAACCGTTTCGTAAAAGGACTATGTATACAGGTCAAACAAACGATTCAAGTTTATATCTACCAAGTTTCTGATTTTTGAAGTAACTATTTTCAACTCGAATAAATTCGTAGGCACAACTGTGTTCGAACGCTGCCATGTGATGTTAATGTTAGTTGATCTTTTTTAGGGTTCCGTACCAAATTTAATAGGGAAGGTGCCACTCCGTCTCTATGTCTGACACAAATATGTACTCGAAATTTAGAACAGTTGTAAATTTTGTAAAGTCAACCCAATTCTTGCCGACTGGCCAATCAACCTGTTTTTAAATATTTACTTTTTATACATTTTTATATTATTAATTTCCTTTTTATTTTCCAAATTAATTGTCAGTATTCATTGTAAACTTTGCTTGCTCTTGGATAACAGAAAACAGTATTCAATTGTTTTATCAAGTTACATTAATGCGTTTTCCTTTTCTTTCGTCAGTTTCACCACTTTTATCGAAAGTTAAAAACATGTTATTTTATTTTCTATTACATTATATATCGTACGTGGCAATTATTTCAAATCATGAGATCTTCGAAAAGACAGTGCGGTTGCCAGTGTAGTTGCACTTTTAATACCATCCAAGGGTCACGTCGGCGGCGGGTAAACCCTACGGACATGGTGCAACTTCGACCCCTCTTTGTCAAGTGAGTAACTTGACTGTTAGAAGTTCTCAAGCCGCCCTAACGCTTCCAACTTACCTTAGGTACCGACTGCTGCCATAGACAGCAGCCAGGATCAACGGCTTAACGTGCCATCCAAAGCACGGGAGCGCTCAGTTAGTAACAACTTAAAACGGTCACCCATCCTAAAACTGACCGCATACCGAATTTATGCACGCGGGTGACGTTGGGCCACGAAGTCAGAGTCTCACTTGGCCGGTTTTCATTATTAGTCATAATATTTTACCGTCGAACTTTAGAGACATTTTGTATCTAGTTACCATAAGCCAAGTGCGTTCAATCATCATTTAGTATCAAAGATTCCAAGCATAAAATACGTTGCCTTTGACGTTCAAAGCTTACTCTACGGTCACCTTCAAATTGGTGGACGAAGACCTGCCTTTAAACATTAGTTGCCATTAGGTAAGTAATTACTAGATATTGGAAACTCTAACTCTAACACTAGTATAAAAGGCGATTTCAATTGGTAATTTATGAGAGTAGAGTAGACGTGGGTATCTAACTTAACTTCTTAGTTTGGCAATGTTCGTTTTTATTATTATTCTTATTCTTCTTTATTTAGTTATGTTTCTTGCTAGCTTTTGCCCGCGACTCTGTCCGCGTAAAACTCGTTCGCCGCGCTAGAATTGAATTGTTATTCATTTAATTCAGACAATTGACAATATTTCATAATTTCCAAAAGTCTTAATTCGAACACCATTTCGGTAAAAACGTGTGAAGTACACAAAAAACACTTTTTTAGATTTTTTTCTCCGTTAATTTTGGAAAAAATCGCAAATTACTGTAAACCGAAAGTTGACGTCATCGCTGTATTCAGGGAGACCTTAGTACAGAGTACAGACAATCGCTGCTCTGGAGTGGCTCTGGATTCTTGTTGGGAAGATGACGTCATATTTTACTTACGCCCTTTTGGAATGACCTAATTTTCAACGTGTTTTTTTTGTATGAAATAATGAGTTAAATTGAAAAAGAAAAAATACGGGTGGCTTAAATTATTACCTATTTTCTAACTAGTTCATAAAATAAAGTAGTAAAAAATATGAAAGGTTGTCAATTCAGGGCTTGTCTTCCCTTTCATATGACATATGACACTCGATTTGAAATTTTGAACATCCTTTCAGCTACTATTGTTACGAATCAAATTATTTTGTTAAATTGTTTTGATTCGTGTTTGATGCGTTGGTCCGGCAAACCAGAAGCACGGGTTCGATTCCCGTCTGAGGCTGCGTGCGTGATCACGGTTAATTTTCCTTTGTATTTGTTCTCTGTATCATATAATCCTTTCAGCTGTCATTTTTCACAGAAAAAATAGTAGTTTATGCAACTGGTGTTTTAATGCCTAATTATGTACAGTTGCATACATTACTTTATCTACACACATATTATAACTACTCTAAGATGGGTTCAGAAACCGTAGTAAATAAATACAATAATTGTGTTAATACAACCTTTTTTGCATGGTTGCGGAAATATCGAAATCAGAACTGGCAACCGATACCTGAATGTTATTTTAAAAAGTAAAGAGTCCCTATTCTGATGTGATCATGTCGTTCTAGCTCAAATTTCGTGCCATATACGAGTATACTAAAAAAACATCGAGCTGACATTTCGCATCGACTGAATTTGAACTTTCAGTGATACTAGAATAGGGACATGTCAACTTTGACATTTAAATTCTGACAGTTTTGTTTGACGTTTTATATTTTAACATCATATTATATGAGATTAAAATGAAAATTATATTACTGCTGTAGCCTTAGCCACAGATAAGAAAATTGCCATAAATTCATTGAATGTTGAAATGAGAGTCATTTTCTAGGGTTTCCGAACGCATATTAGAGGATTTATGATATGTGTGTAGATAAAAATCTTTTATTTTCTGTGAAAAATGACAGCTGATATAAATCACATTCTATGCATCTGGGTTACACTTACAAGTTTTATAACTATTTCAAATCAATGGTATAGTATTTCTTGAGACATTAAGCAAAGTGACAGACAAAGAGACAGACAAAGTGAAATGATATGAAATGAAATTTTTGGTACGGAACCCTAAAAATATATCTAGGACGTAAGGGGTGATGCGGACAACTGAAGGTGCACTTCATATTGTACAGTCGACATGAAGGATATGTTTACATATTTCGCCTTAAATTACACTGATAAGATGCAAAAGTGCAAACATAATATGTTATCTTCAATAATATGTATCTTTGACGTCGACTGTACCTCCTGTGGGGTATGTACACTTGCCTGAAAAATATTTCCAATAATTTTTCATGAAACCTTTTACGTGTAAAACTCGATTTATTACCCAAAACGTAACTTGTCGATATCGATGACAAACACTCGACGAAAATAGTAAGCACTTTGTCATAGAAAACCACAGCCCACTCAATCTAGATTTAGATGTCTTTGTGAATTCACGTCGAATTTGTTTCAAACCTAATCATTATAATTATGTACTTACGTACAAATATAAAAACTTAATTTAGAGGTTATAGCAGTCAAGTAAACAACATTGTTTGCATTCAAATATTGCTCACAGGGACGCATTAAAGTAATGTGGAATGTCATGACCTTTTTACTCGTATTATATGACATCCATCCTACTCGTACATGCATCCGCATAATAGACTAGCTACCAACATTGTCCTGGGTCATAGTAACAGCATTTTATAAATATGTGCCTAATATACAGAGTTAAACTTGAATCAATATAGAGACTTCGGGAATCCTCCGCGTACTTACTAAAACTATCTGCACTTCTGATGAGCCAAGAATATGTTGTTAATAGTAACATCTCGTTTGTCCCAGCATACACACCCGCTCAAAATCTCTTTAGAGACAATAAAATCCTTACCCTGCCCTCGCAGTATATTTATGATGTCGCTAAATTTGTAATCGAGAACATTGACACCTTCCCTCAGAAGAAAATAACTCGCACACGGAAAGGGTCCACAAACCAGCTCCTCACACACACCTGTCGACTGACCAAGTCAACCAAAACCATGCACCATGTAGGGCCTAAAGTGTTTAACAAACTTCCCGTAGAAGTAAAATATGCGGGTAGTACCTCTTTATGTTTAAAAAAATTAAAATCATGGCTCCTCGCCCACTCTTTTTATGACATTAAGGAATTCTACGATATATCTAATAATAACACATTTATTCATCGAACAAAAACATAAAAAAGGACATTGCAAGAAAAAAAAAAAAACTAAACGCTACTAAAAACGGTCTCTAATAATTAATAATACCTAACTTACATTACTTGAAATGATTATGAATGATTTCTCTAATTTGAATTAATACTGTACAATCTCATTAATAAGTAACAATAATGACATGTAATATTTATAATATTATTAATAAATGACTATGACTATGACTATGACAATTAAATCCTAAATACAGCCGTGTACCTAAAATTATTGATTACTATGCACACAGCTTGTGGCCAGTGCCACCTCTCTAGCCCCCCAGCTCTCTGACCGGTGTTGCGCCTAGGCCATTTTTTAATGTCGCTGTTTAATAGGGGCCCATCTAGCAGGGAGCAAGTCACCGTCTGCCGGAATTAAAATGAGAGACTGTTTTATTAGGCAGGCGTCCGATGTCTCACCCAATAGCCCAGCCATTAGTCCATCATCTTCACCTAATAACCCGGTTCATTTAGATTCCATCAACCAACAATAGTCCCTATACACCCTGGCGGGTGCTGTCTCTGTGTGCGTCCCATGACTAGGGACAGCATCCGCTCGGCGTATCCCTTGCATTTCATTAAATTGTCAAATGTGCCTCTACGTTTTGGCTATGTGGTACTCGATGGCACTTCTGTACCTCGGTACTTCGGCTCCGCGCACGCCTCCCAAAGGTCCGGGACACCATTGTCCCGTGAACGGGAAAGACATACAAAATAATAATAATAAGCCCCCAGGGTAGCTTGTGGCGAGCTGAATGGGAAGTGGCGTCCCTTGGGTCCCTTGCCTCCGAGAGTCGGTCAGGCCCCTCTCTCCGCTTGCCTTTGTTGGCCGGCGGAGTGGACCCCAGCAGGGGCCGCAGGACTCTCACCTCTGGCTTGCCTTAACCGGCTAGTCAGAGTGGGGTGCCAGAGCTATATGCTCGCAGGGTGGAAGTGTATTGCACGTAATGGCGTAATAGCGAGGAAACCCGCTCACGGGGGTAAACCCCGCGATGGTGAAATCGGAGCCGCACCTCTCTACACCGTGAGCTGCTCACACCAGTGTTGCCACCCTCGCTGCCATCCGGTAGCCTTTAATAGTGGGCCCACCTAGTGAGTGGCGAGTCACCGCCTGCCTTCTTACTGAGACTTCTGAGACTGATTGTCACGGCAGGCGTCCGCTAGTCTCCTCCCATAACCCATTATCAAGTCCATCCAACTTTCAATTCAATAGCCCCATGACCTTAGTTTCCATCGCAGCCAAAAGGCTGCACTACAATAGTCTTTGCACTTGGCGGGGACCGTCTCCGGATGTATCATGTTGTGCGTTCGGAGACGGTATCCGCCATGTGTATCCCTTGCCTTTAAATTATTATTGTCTTAAAGGGGCCTCTGTGCTGTTGGCTTCGGCCCCACGCATGCCTTCCAAAGGTCCGGGACCCCATGGTCCCGTGAAATGGAAAAGACATACAATAATAATAATAATATACTTTATTGTGCACCACAAAGTGAAATTATAACAAAATAAACTTAAGACTATAACTAAGGCAACAACAGGCCCCGAACAGGGCCCGAATGAGAGTGCCAGAGCATACCATCGTGTAACGAGTTCAACTGGTACTTATATATCATGTCAGTCTACAGACCTGTCATAGTCATACAGCGCGCCATGAGGGTCCTGTGACTTGGGCCGGCGGATGATGAACGCGCCCGCCGCACCGTCGGCACGCTGCATCCCCGAATGAGAGTGCCAGAAGTGAGTGCCGGCGTGCGACGCGTTGAACTGGTATCTGAAATTGTCACAGTAAATCAGTCAGGTCTCATGGTTCCCTCTATAAGCTCCCACACACACATACACACACACACACTATAATTAATAACTTACTCCACAACTTATTATTTAGGCAGGCAATTAAACCACCCTGATAATGCATGTATCCAGTGAGCTTATGATACGTATCCTTCTTTGTAAAATTTTACTTCTGAATATTTTGTATATAGAAAATTTCGTAACTTTATTTTCGGTTCATTACTAGGGACAAATGTCCCGTCCTGATAGAACGTGCCTTGTTTGATGATGGCTTATAATGTACCATCATACGTCGTACCTGAAAGTGGTATCAGGAGGGATAGGACACTGCGTGACGTACGGCGTTCCATCCATATAGGGAGTACCCCGCTGGTGTTGCCCGTGCCAGTGGACCGTCGTCCCCTCCGTCATCAGGTCATTCTCCACGTCGACTATCACTCTGTCGTGCTGGCAGACCTGAAAGAAGACGATACGATTGTAATTTGTATAGCTGTACGTTCAAAAGTGTAAGGCCTAATACTATCAAATATACGCAAGCAAGACTCTACCTCAAAGTTAGAGCTCTTAAGTAGTTAGTCGTTTTTTGCTTGCGTTCTTTGGGAGTATTTGACCTTAGAGATTCGTATTAACTATACTTTTTTTGCAGGGTTGAAGTGCCTCAGTACTTAAATGTGATAATAACTATGTTTGTTTTTGTTGAATGGGATAGAATCTTCATGGGAGATGTAACATTCTTATTGCTTCAAGTTTAATAACCAAATTAATAAATAAATTCAATAAAACATTTTTTTTACCATACTGTGACTTTGATACGACTATTTAAGGAAACTTCATTACAAATAAACCCTTCCAAATAATTTAGATCGTACATCATTATTTGTAAATCTAATGTTTAAATACATCATGTCGTTTTATGAGTACTGTGTTCCAACAAAACAAAACCTCTCAACTAATAACCGCGGGCAAATTAGAAAAAATAAACGCTATCCCAATGATCCCCATTTAATATGATCTAAAAAGCAATAATGTTTTATTCCATCCATCCGGAAACTGCCTCAATGAAAAATAAAACTCCCATTCAAGTAACTGGACAAAACAAAGTTAACGTAACTTTTCGAGTTTGGAATATCTGCGCTGGGCAAACAATTTTTGAGGGTAGATAAACAACGGCGAAAAATGTTGTAGGACTTTCAAATATTCTGCTAAATTCAAATTAAAACTTGTCAAGTATTTGATGGGAGACGTACTTCAATAGCGGGTCCCGGCATTTTCCTGTTAATAACATTGAGAGGTCTGTTCATTCCGTCTGCTGGTATGCAATCAAGTCTCTGACAATCGGTTTCGTTGTAAGGACAGTTGAAGCAAGCCTTGCTCATAGTCTGATACCATTCTAGGTGGAACATGTAATAACATATCATTGGCTCTTCTCCTTCCTTGCATTCTCTCAGGCATGGGTGAGCGCCATCAACTAATTTACCAGTCACTTCATCATATTTAGCGCGAGCTTTTTGCTCGGACTTCTTTATCACTTTTTTTGCTCTCAATATGTCCTCATCTTTTAGTTCTTTGACCATATGTTTTGCGGGTTGTCTTACAACAGTTTTTGCTATTTTGTTCGCGTTAACTAATGGATTCAGTTCTGGAGATAAAACTAATTTAGAGGCGCTTTCGGGCTTTTTCGCCTCTATGTTGACTGATTTTATATTTTGTGTTTCTGATGATAGACCTTGATCGTGTTGTTCTAACGTAATATTTTCTATTTGTTCACTGCTTTGACTTCTTGACTGTCTGACATTAAATTTACTAAGAGTATTTTCTTTGACGATTGTGGTTTCTTCTACCAATTCTGTAGTAGTTTCTAAATATTCTGAAGTAATTTCTTTAACTAGTTTTGTAGTTTCAGTATCTTCACCAGTTGTCTGACTGTTGTTTGCCGGAATGCCTGAAACAAACAGGATTGTTATTGAAAAATAATTTTCCCATTTTGTTACTTTCCTATTTTATTGTCCATGATGTCATTCGAACCAGTTTTTAGAATTAATGAAATGAACAACTAGAGGAAAGCAAAAGTCAGAATCATAATCAGATATAAGTACTTAGGAAGTGGCCGCAGAAACGGAATGAAATAGAATTATGACGTCACAATAGATAGGTATCCAATCCATACGAACCGGATGGAATAATAAGTTAATTGCGGTTTTGACTATTTTTAAGCACATATTAGGTACATAAATATATTATTGTGTATTAAATAACAAATGAAAATACTTATTGTGTAGTGTAATACTTATTGTGTGTGTGTAGTGTGTATACTTGTTGTGTATGTAGTACAATTACGATTATTTGAGTTCAAAAGGTCAAAATAATCCGTACAATAAGCGACTTTATTTTGCATGCCAGAAGATTCAAAATCTAATAATAACTGCTTAAAACATCGGCCAGCACAAGAGATCTCAACTAAGTACAATTATTCCAAGTTATAGAAATTAATGAAATAAGAGGATTTAAGTTATGAACTTTGCTTATATAAAGCGTAACTTTTCCGTAACTTTATTTAGATTAAAGTTAAAGGCAAGAAACACTTAATTATATTAAGTTGACGTAATTCGCGCCTCCTTAATCTCTTTGAGATCTTTAGTTATATCATCGAGTTAATCTTCAAAACCCATCTATTTGATTAGTCAAATCGGGAAGATTTATTTCACTCGGCCGTTACAATTTGAATTGCAAATTAAAGAGATCACCTGCTTTGTTCCATTGAATTGACTAAAATACTTTGTATTCTTCAAAGCAAGACTACTTAAACGTCTTGCAATGAGTTAATTTAATCCATTCACTTGATGAAAAAGTAGGGCCACTCAAAATTAACATTTTACACTAGTTACTGATCTATTACCAGTTTATCTTTTTCAGGCAATTAGGCAGCTAATACAGCTCTTGGTTGTTTCATAAATTGAAAATCTAACTAATTAATTATCTTAATTCAATATTTGATCAACCAAGGTAATTTCTACGAGTCAACCATATGGCAAAACAGACACTCGCAAAGGTTTCTATTTTGAGGTTTTTTTAATAATTATCTACGAATATATCCATCTATAAAGGTGACCTTTATTGTAAGCGTAGACTAGAAATAATTGAGACGACTTTTCTGTTTTTAAAGCGCATGTAGGTATGTATATTTTTATTTTATCTGACCACGTATTGAAATTTCTGTTCTAAGATTGTCTTTGAGAATGATAATCTGTTTAATTTACATAACTCTGTCAAAGGGGTGACCTTTCATCCCATAGGTACCTACGTATCGTGAGATTCGATTATGGGAACCTGTTTAAAGTGGTAGTTAGGTCAGGCGATGGGTAAGCACCCTATCAATGCCACCTATCTTAAACCTACCATTTCTAATTATTGGCACTGGATTTTTTATGTGCTCGTCTTACCCCTTTTGGAAAAAGGCTTTAAGTTTATGCATAGTACTAGCTTTTGCCCGCGACTTCGTCTGCGTTAAGTATCCTTTGTTTGTTCCCATTACGGGATGATTTTGGGGATGAAAAGTATCCTTCATTAAATATCTCTGTGCTAAATTGAATCCTAATCCGTTGTGTCGTTTGTGCGTGATTGAGTAACAAACATCTCAACAACCAAACTTTCGCATTTATAATAATTTGTACAAACATTCCTAATAATTTTACTTAAGATCTGTGGTATTTGATTCATTACAATTTCAGATAATATCTATTTTAATAACGTGCTAAACTGCCAAATTAATGAGAATGTTGTTGTTAAATTCAGAATCCGCTTTACTTTAACGATGTAACAAGTTTTTATTATTGCGATTCGTAATGGTTTTTTCCGTTCACTTTTTTGAGAATCACGTGTTTCTCAGTCACGGATACATCCTTTAAAAACAAAAAGTTGGTAGACGTGAGAAAAATAAACCGTAAGATTTTATTAACATAGCTATAGTGGCTCTTCCACGAAGAAAAGCTACAAATACCAAACAACAAACAGAATTTAAGAAATTCTCGTTATGATATACTAAACATAACTAAGCAAGTCCTTGTATGATCTCCAACTATAACAAGAATTCCAAGCCAATTCGCATAACGCTTTTGATATTTTGATTACTATTTACCCTATGGCAACACACTCTAATTCCACAAAGGCAAGTGATTCCAAGTCGGCGCACAATAGAAGCAGTAGTTAGTTGAATTCAATAGCGCGACAGTCACATCGACGGCATTGCACGACTAATCAAGATCGCACGGAGTTAGCCGACCTAATCGACCCATTCATCTACCGACGGGATTTGCGAACGACGCGATTTGATACTTGATTTTATTTTACTAAACGGTTAAAACTCACGTATTAAAGTTATAACATGTCTCACGAAAGCTTAAATTAAAGTCATACTTGATTATTTATATCAATTTATATGTTTGTGTAGCACCTAGACCAGCCCCCGTTAATACGGTCGCGAGATGATAGACGACAAGATAAAGCATCCGTCACTTTCTGTCAAGTGGTGCCACTATTATAGACCCCAGGGCACGTTTAAAGAATGCGTACCTACTGCTCGTTGGGGCAAATTAGTCAATGGATCTTACCGGTATCTTCAGGATGCAAGATGCAACTGTACTGGGATAACGCTAGGAGGATGATGATGCCATTTGATGTATGAATTTTTATTTTTGTAAAGCAGTTTCCGGCTGCACAGAATTTTACAGTATGACTATCGGAATGGAACAGTGGTAGACGAAAAACGAGATGCCCTGGGCTCATATTCTCTAAAAATTTAAATCAACGTGCACTCAATAGCGCCGAGTGGTTGGAACGATAGTCTTTTCTTTGCTCAAATTGTTATTATTGTACTATTTAGGAATAAAACAGCGTAAGTACGTTACACAGCTGATTGCTTTATTACAACTGAATGGCGGTAAGCATACATAATATAACGAATTAGAAAATACCCACATATCTAAACATAACACCCTCACACTTATTCTAATACTACAGCGTAAGTAATACTAATAATGCAAAAAGAGGATAATACAATTAAATAGCAGTATCTATGGTTCTATATAGTTTCTAATACAATAGAAGTAATTTAATGAAACTAGTTGTATGCATCACTATTAGGCTCCTGCTGTCGCCAGGTATAATATGATAATAGCCTTACAACTACAGTATAATATGCACCTTAGTGCCTTACCATAAGATTAATTTGCCAGAGCGTGAGAATCATTATGAATGAGGTAAACAATTCAACTTTTAAATACTTCCTGCTTATCACTGGAATATTTACACAAATGCTCTGCTAAGGATGCTACCACTAGAGTTAACCTATATTAATACTAACAAGTTTTTTTTTTAAAGTAATGTATTTGTAAATATAGTTAGATACAGGTGACATAAGACGGTCAGTCAAAATCAAATCCGTAGCGTTTGACTTCTTTGGGAATTCTTTTCTCTAATTCCATCAACGGCGGTTCAATACGTTTAGGGCGCTTAGGGGCATCCCCCTTCACTACCATCGGCTCACCCTCTTGGGTCGCGGCCGGTGTTGACACTTGCTGGTCCACCGCCGGCTCTGTTGTGCGTGCGGGCCCCGCGTCGTTACTAGGATCGTTGGATGCCCCCGATCTGTTGGGCGCGGTAAGATCGGCCCCCGCCGACCGTTCGTTCCACGCGGCGCTCCCTGGTTCGGTCTCGTCGTGACATGGAGGTGGGGGATATGCGTTCGAGTTCCTCAAGTGCCGCCGCTTCATTTGATCTATGTGGCGATGATGCGTGGACCCGTCACTTGTCTCAATCGTATAATCAGACTTCCCTAGCTTTTTACTTATATAACCGTCCGACCACTTTGCCCCCGCTCGAAATGTTCGGTATTGTACCGGATCTCCAACTTCTAATTGCCGAGATGGTTTACGCGACCGTTCCACCACTTTATACTGTTCGTCCATTACCTTAGCAGCCCTATCAGGTTTTATAGCATCTAACCGAATACGTAGATCGCGGCCCTGCAGTAGTCGGGCCGGTGACTCCCCGGCGGTGCTGTGAGGTGTATTGTGGTAGTGCAATAAAAATTTGAGGATGGCCCGGTCGGGGTTAACTGCCTCGTGTTTGGCTTTCTTAATT
Source organism: Cenopis cana (assembly GCA_951800055.1). Lineage (NCBI taxonomy): Eukaryota > Metazoa > Arthropoda > Insecta > Lepidoptera > Tortricidae > Cenopis > Cenopis cana. The sequence goes on from OX637473.1 coordinate 4,933,562, forward strand.
ACGTTTTTTATTAACTTTACAGCCCCCTCAGCCGCCCCGTTTGAAGCCGGGTGGTAAGGTGCTGAATAAATGTGTCGTACGCTATTTACTTCTAAAAAATGATTAAATTCCTGGCTCGAAAACGGTGGGCCATTGTCGGAGACAATTTGTTTTGGAATGCCCCACCGTGACCATGATTCCAATAACCTTTCAATGACACTGTCAGCTGTGGTTCGTGCCATCTTTGACACCTCGATCCACTTTGATCTTGCGTCTATGGACACCATATAAGTACGTCCGTCTATGGGTCCCAAAAAATCTATGTGCACCCTTTCATAAGCTCGCGATGGCCAATGCCATGGCACTGACGCACTCGCGGGCGGGGCGGGAGCGACCGCTGCGCACGCGTCACACGCGCGGCACCGCGCCTCGATAGCCTCATCCACCCCGGGCCACCACACGTAACTCCTGGCCATGGCCTTGGTTTTCACTATCCCCATGTGGGGCTCGTGCAGTTCACGCAGCACCACTTCCCGACACGCCTCCGGTACTACCACACGGTGCCCCCACATTATGCAATCGAGTTCTAAGTATAATTCCTTCTGCCTATTGAAATAAGGCTGCATTTCCCTTATTTCAGCACTGGCAGGCCACCCATTCTTTATATAGTTAATTACTCTTCCTAAAATTGCGTCCTTAGATGTCATTACACGTATTTCGTTGCAATCTAGAAAAAGCGCGTCGGATGCAAAGTGTAGGTAAGACTGCTCGGGCGGGTCTACCTCCTTATTTTTTCCTATCGGTAGTCGCGATAATGCGTCGGCGCAGTTTTCGGCCGTGTTTACGTATTGAATATCAAAGTCATAAGCCATTAACAACAAAGCCCATCGCTGCATACGACTCGAGGTCATGCTTGGCACACCTGTTTGCGGACCAAAAATACTTATTAAGGGCTTATGATATGTTTTTAAAATAAACCGCCTACCGTATAGATACTGGTGCAATTTCTGAGTGCAGAATATGATTGCAAGCGCTTCCCTATGAATCTGCGAGTAGTTCTGCTCTGCCGCGCTAAGTTTCCTCGATATGTACGCCACCGGGCGCTCCCGCCCTTGCCGATCCGGCTGGCTGAGGACTCCGGCGACCCCACGTGGACTGGCGTCACACGTTAGAGTTAGGCTGTTACCAGGATCATAGTGAGCCAGTATTTGCTTATCAAGTAACAAGGATTTGATCTTGTTAAACGATGCCTCGCACTCTTTGGTCCAGCTCCACCGCACGCCCTTTTTCAATAAACAATGTATAGGATGCAATATATCGCTCGCGTTCGGAATGAACTTTGAATAAAAATTGACCATACCTAGAAATGACCGCGCTTCAGATACACTTGTTGGCGGCGGCATGTTGGCCACAGCCGCGACCTTATTAGGGTCTGGCTTGATACCATCCTTGCCTACGACATATCCTAGGTAACATACCTCGTCAGCGAGAAAAGTGCATTTACTTCTCTTTAGCTTTAACCCACAGTCTCTTAACTTTTTTAATACGGCCTCCAAAGTTGCCAAATGCGCTTCCCGAGTTTTACCAAATACCAAGATGTCGTCGCAGAAACTCTGAGCGTTCGGTATATCCTTTACTATTGATTCGCTAATCCTACAAAATATTCCCGAACTGGACGACAACCCATATGGCAACCTATTATACTTAAATAGCCCTCGGTGGGTATTGATAACAGTTAACATCTTTGATTCCTCCGATAAACAAATCTGATTGTACGCTTGAGACAAGTCTATTTTCGTAAACATCTCTCCGCCAGATAAATTAGCAAATAACTCCTCCACTTTAGGTAACGGATACCTATCTACCATTAGCACTGGATTGAGTGTGACCTTGAAATCGGCGCAAACTCTCAAACCTCCATCCTTCTTAGTGACCGGAACCAGGGGCGTCGCCCAGTCCGCGCAGTCGACGGGCTCGATGATGCCGCTCCGAAGCATGGCATCCAGCTCGGCGTCGACGCGGCCCCGCAACGCGAAGGGCAGCGGCCGCGCGCGCCTGAACACCGGCGCCGCGCCCTCGCGTACGCGCAGCGTAGCCGTCCCGCCGTTGTAGCACCCCAGGCCCCCATCGAACACTTCTTTATATCTGTCGAGAATTACACCCAAATCGCTATTAACACTGCTAACGGAGTTGATATTGCTGACTGGGCTACATTTTAGCATCGGTATCTGTATACATAACTCAGCTAGCCACTGCCTGCCTATTAAATTAGCTTCACCTTTTTCTATGATATATAAATCTAGTTTCTTAGTTATTGATCCGTACTTCACCGACGGCATAATTACTCCATACGGTTTTACCTTTGTGCCGTCATAAAATTTAAATACGGTATCGGTAGTTTGTAAATCTTCACTTTTAAAGTATAAATCGAATGTTTTTTTACTTATGAAAGAACTAGAAGCCCCCGTGTCTACCTCCATCACTAACTGTCGGCCATTAATGTACACAGGCAAACTTACCGGCTTGTACTGGCTTAAGGACATTCTGTAGATCGCTTGCTCTTCCTCAGAGTCACTTTGTTCTTGCTCACTACCATCTTCGGCCACGAAGTGAGCCCGAGGACGACCTCCACTGCGCCCCCGTATCGCCTGCCGGCTAGCGGACGACCACCTGGGACACACCCGACGCAGATGCCCCGTGGCTTGACACATGCTACATGTATAATTGTTAAACTTGCACGTCGAAACACTATGGTTCATAGCGCCACAAGCGGTGCATGGAATTGCAGCGCCCGCTCCTCCAGCCGTCCCTCGTGCACTAAAACCTGTTTCCTTGCGCTGCGCCTGCGGCCACCGCCCGGCCGCGCGCCCCGCGCCCTCCCCGCCGCTCGCGACGCGATGTAGCTCCCCCGCGGACTCCCCGTGCACCCTGGCACTGCTGCCCGCTATAGCCGCTGCATCACGCTCCGCCGCCTCCAATGAACATGCCAAAGTCACCGCCTTGGCATACGTCAGATCCTCCTCCGCAAACAGCCGCTGCCGTATGACGTCTCCACTCACGCCGCACACAAACTGGTCCCGAAGGTTGTCCGCTAGCGTTTCCTTAAAATCACAAGTTCGCGCTAACTTCTTTAACTCCGTCACGTATTGTGACACGGTTTCACCCATTGCCTGCCTTCGAAGTCGAAAACGGTAACGCTCCGCCATGACAGATGGTTTTGGATTTAAATGTTTCTGCACCAATGTCACAAGTTCCTTAAATGTTAGTTCCGTCGGTTTTTTCGGGCTCGCCAGGTTCGACATCAGCTCGTAGCACTGGTCTCCAACCACCGAAATTAGCGTCGCTAACTGCTTGTCGTCAATAACATCGTTGGCTTTGAAATACATTTGTAGCCGCTCACAGTACGAGTCCCAACTGCCACTTTCGATATCAAACTCGCGGATTTTCCCGAATGACATTTTGATTATTTGTGAGTTCTGCACGCGTTTTATTATCTTCCAGGTATTTTCCGTAGTCGCCAATGTACTATTTAGGAATAAAACAGCGTAAGTACGTTACACAGCTGATTGCTTTATTACAACTGAATGGCGGTAAGCATACATAATATAACGAATTAGAAAATACCCACATATCTAAACATAACAATTATATGTATCGAATGCATAACCTGCGATGGGTATCTATTACACAAAATCTAAGCAAGTAGTGCTTTGCAGCTTTGTAAGGTCACCAAATGATTTTTTTATAGTTGCTCCCAGCGTAATCAAAGGCAATTTGATTACATACAAATTAAGGTCAATAATAAAGTGGTATAATAAGGGTATTATATTTAACCTTGGGATTGGAAGACTTCCTTGTCAGCCTTCCTAAATATCAGATATCTAGTATTTTTAAAGAAAATAAGTTATATAGAAATAATCACTTCTTTTTTGCTAATCCGTTTCACAGTTTTAGTTTTGCAAGTTACAATTTTATACTGGTTGAAACTGGCAGAGGCGTTTGACATTTATTTGACCAATAACGACCAATTGGCTTTAGCCGCCAATCTCAAGTATCAAGTTTGTCCAGTCTCCTGCAATCTGCGTGTTCGAGGCACGCGGTCCCATCCTGGTACCAATAAAGACAGTGTTCAGACACTTTAGACACTCGCTATAGTTTACCTTTCAGGTGGAAATGGGATTTTCTGAAACTGGCCCTATTCTGTACCTTTACCCGCGTATTTGAAATTCAAATAGCATTACATCGTTCTTTATAGTGACGTTAAGAATTATGTTCACAACGTTCTAACCGAGCGAGCGAAGCGTATTCATTTTAGCTTGGGCAAAATGTTTCATTTTTCGAATCGTATATGTCAAATTTCTCAACCGATTCTCGTGAAATTTTGTGCGCTGGTTCGATAATTATTTATGTTTATTTCATTTAGTTTAGTTTAGTTACCTAGGTTAGTATTTTATTATTTAGGTTTTCATTGTAATTGTTCCAAATATGTTACATGTTTCTCTAAAATGTGTATAAATATACTCATCATCAAAACTTAAGAGCTTCGCTCTTGTCGGTGGAGTAACTGCCACTCTTCTCTATTCATTGCCAGTTTCTTGTTGAGTTGTTGTTGGGTTGAGTTGTTTGATAAATATACTAACCCCTTAAAATTAGTTTTTTTTTTCAAAAGCATATTGTCGTCTCTTTGACGTTGATTGAACAAATTCCTTTTAATATGAATATAATACAATAAAAATTACTGTTAATATCTTCAGAGGTACAAAATATAAAGTTAACCAAAGAGCAATGTTTCATATATATATATATATCGCAAGTATTTATTGGGAAATAAAAGTGGCAAAATGATACAAAGGATAGTGCGCACTCCGATATAAATAACGTATGAATTACGTATGCATGACCCGCAGGCGACACTCTCAGCAGTAGAGCAGCTCATTTTAAAATACTTAAAGTTGAGTTCATAATACGCAGCAAAATATCATCCCTTGCCCGAATTCGGAGCAGCCCAACTGGGGAAGTACCTCCGCCTTGCAGAAAACCACAGCCATAATTAACGTTATTTACTAAACATACAAGTTAAGTACCTAGTTATGTATGTTGACTCCCGGGCCTCCCGGCCAGTTACAGTGAATGCATAACCGCTGACATTGCGGTAAGGATGTTATGCCCAGAGCGCCCGCGCACAGGTGGCGAGTACCGGGAATCAAGCCCACCGCTGTGTATGAGATAGTTCTTACATAGAATAAGTTAGTTACAGTTTAAGCTTCAAGCTGTTCACTCATCTTATATTTTAATCATTAAAGTTAAGTCCAAGTAACCTGAGTTTTACCTTGAAACGTCCTCTTGAGCTCCCAACTTTAACTGGCGCAGCCTTGAAGGATATTCGTGAAAATAGTGCGTATAGTCGCGTCGCGTGATAAAGGACACTACTATTGGTTCTCACGCGTAACTCGAATATCTTCGAACCAAATAAATAAGTTAAATTGTGGACATTAATTGAATTACAACGTGAGGTACGTGATAAAAGGTGTCATCAGCGGCGGAAGTCATGGCAATCGGCGGTTTGTGAGTAGACCTTTTTGCATTCCTTGCTTATTCCTGATTTTTCCTGAAAGCTGGTGAAAACTCGTGTTACTAGTAGGTTTAGTAGTAGTTGTTAATAGTAGATTTTCGGATAAACTTCACTGGAAACTCTAGCAAATAGTGTTTAAGTTATCGTGCTCTGCTCTCAATCGATAGAGTCGCATAAATAATAAGAAACTGATATAGGAATAAGTGCTATAATAGATTAAAAATGTTTTGTGTTAATTTTTCGGACAAAAAAAAAATAGTTCTTTTTTGAGCCAGTAAATTAAAAATTTCGTCATTTCACATTGGTCATAAATGTTTTTGAAACATCATGGCTCAATTACAATTAATTCCCAAGGAGATGATTGATATCATCCCTAGATTTGAAGGTGATCCTAATCAATTAGCCTTATTCATCCGTAAAGCTGAATATGTAATTCAGAGATTTAGAGGTGTAGATGAAAATGTTATTCAAGATGAATATGTATTTCATGCTGTAACGAGCAGACTTATTGGTAGGGCTGCGACCCTCCTGAGTGAACGAGGAGATTTGGTGTCATGGGATCAATTAAAAAATGTATTACGCCAACATTTCGGTGATCCTCGTTCAGAGCAATGTATTGCTATTGAATTAGAAAATTTAAAAATTAAACAAGGAGAATCTTACACCGATTTTTGCAATAGAATTCAGCACGTAAGAAGTACTTTATTTGCCAAGGTCAATGAAATTGACGACGAACAATTACGAAATGCTAAGACGACAATATATAATAATACCGCATTAAACTCGTTTTTGTATAACCTTCCCGAGCACATGGTTAGGATAGTGCGTCTGAAGGGTTGCTCCACTTTGGAGAGTGCGTTAAGTGTGGTAACTGAGGAAGTGAATTTTCAACTCCAGTACAATTCTAAAAACGGCACGCGTCCAGTGCAACAGCAGCAAAACTCACAGCCACGTCTGACCTTCCAACAACCACCACAAAATCGTTATTTTAGCGTTCCTCAACAAAACAATTTTAGATTTGGCATTCCTCAAAATTCGACACCGAGACCAAATGGTTTCCAACCCAATTCAACGCCGAATCGGGGTTTCAGATTTGGTATCCCAAATCAGCCACAGCTAGGTTTTAGGCCTACTTCTAATCAAGTATTTGGGTATGGTGCACCCCAACAATATAATGGATTTAGATTTGGCACTCCTGCTCAACAAGGCTACAGGCCTTTGCCCAATCACGGTTTCAACCAACAAACAGCATCTCCAGGCTTTCGGTTTGGTGGTCCACGGGTTCAGCCAAACCTAAGAGCCCTTGACAATTCTGACGTCACCATGCGCACAGTTAGACAGAACAACTTGGTCGTGCCATGCGAAAATGATAACCTGTTTTACAGTGACACCCCGCAGTATTTAGACAACGAATATTACTATGAACAAGAGCCTGTTGAACCGACTCAAATCGAAGAAATACCTGAAGAAAACGCGAATGATAAACAAAACGTAATCGAAACTGAAAAAACAGTTAACGGCCTCGAAAAACCCAAAGCCTTAGTGATCAAATTAAATTGCGACAAAATTTCGGAATTACCGTGTATAGAGTTACCGGAAATCGGTGCACGCTTTATGGTCGACACGGGAAGCACCCGATCTTTCATAAATACTACACTGGCCAATCGCTATTTTTCGGAATTTAAATACACAGAGCCCTTTGAGGTGATCAGCACCCACGCAAGAAGCATGCATAACGAAATTATATATATACCACTTCTAGAAACCTTTAAAAGTACGGAATATCACAAATTTTATGTATATGATGTCGCCCAAGGTTATGACGGACTGATTGGTTCTGACTTACTCCAACAATTAGACGCTACAGTGAACATGAAAGATCTTATGTTACACACACGGAATACAAGCATACCAATTATATACAAACCTCCTTGCGAAAGAATGCCATCTGTACTAGAGAATGACGACATTGTTGACCAAAGTTCAATGAGTGTAAACATCGATCCAAACGAATGGAATAAACCTGATACGGAAACAGCACATTCACATACGTCAAGTACCTTAGCGGCTTTAGAAAATGATGACATTGTTGACCAAAGTTCAATGAGTGTAAACATCGACCCAAACGAATGGAATAATCCCGTTACGGAAGCAGAACATTCATTTACTTCAAGCACTTTAACGGCTTTAGAGAAACATAGTAAACCCAGTACAGATGCTGTGCACTCCGCAAAGTTTGTAGACACCATTAGCATACCAATTCTTCACAATGCCATCGACACAAAACCTAATCAGAGACTGACATATGATTGGAACAGAAATCAAAAAACGCAATACCTCTTGAAACAAAAAGATAGAGTTAGAAAAAAACGGGGCGGCGAAGCCGAATTTGATGTTACAAAAGGAGATACAGTATTCGTAAAAGGAGTCAATGTAAGACGTAGAAATGTACCTCGCTACCAAAAAGCAAAAGTTAAGGGCGAAGTCGCTAGAAACATTGTACCCATAGAAATTCGCGGCAGAAAAACTAAAACTCCAATTAAGGATATCAAACGTCTTCCGCAGGGTTGCCACCCACGTACTGATCCAGGGGGCACAGGGCCAGGTCCTCCTTCAACAAATGGAAAATGACAGAGGTATTCTTCCGATCAGATACGACAAATGGGCTATAGTTAAGGTTTTAGATTTAAATTTGCTTATAACAATACAAAAAAAAAAAAAAAAAAAAATTTTGTCCAAATACTCCCATCGCGTAGAGTTAAACGTGGAATTCTAAACCCCCTTGGCTCTTTAGTTAAGGCTATAACTGGTAATCTAGATCACCAAGACGCCCTTAGGTATGATAGATTGATAAACGAATTAAAGTCGAGCCAGGATGCAACTAACAAAAGGTTCACCTTGGTTAGAAAAATGGCGGATTCATTCATAAATGCCACCAATTCCTCTCGATCTAACTTCATTCAGCTGGACAAGGAAATATGGGAATTAAGAAAAATGTTTAACCAAACTGCAAGTAATCAGACCGTCAACAAAATCATTCTTACATTTAATTTGTTTTTGCATAATTTTATGACGCTGTATGTCCGCCTGGATGAAATAGAAACAGCCATAACATTTAGTAAGTTAAGAACCCTACACCAAACCATTGTGGATAGCGATGAATTGTTAACTATGCTAAGAACTATTGAATCAAAGAACATTTTAGTGTACCCTGTTAACTTAGAGAACTTATTAAAACTTGAACAATGTATAGAATTAAAAGCTTACACTAAAGGAAGTACAATAACATTTTTGCTAGACATTCCAGTTATTCGAAAGGAAACTTATTCCTACTATAAAATCTTACCCTTACCAACCGTAAATATCCATAACCAAATAACCGTTATCATACCTGTACATCCTTATATCCTCGTAAAAGGGTCGAAAACCGAGCCGGTTGCTACACCGTGTATGGAGATTGAAGAAGGCTATTTCCTCTGCCAAGAAAATGAAATACTCCCGTTAACCCCTGACCGCTGCGTAGCAGATTTGATGAAATTTAACACAAATACCAGCTCTTGCCATCCTGTGGTTGCTAACATACAAGGGCTAAAAATAGAAACCCTGCAACTAAATCAATGGCTAATTTTTACAAAAGAGCCCCTCACACTGAAGAGGTTCTGCGAAACAGGAGTCACTCAGCACATGATCCGAGGCACTTACATACTTACCTTGGAAGACAATTGTGAAGTAAGGATCACAGACATCTTTTTGAGCCAACATTTAATAAAAGGGAAGGATGTACCAGTAACAAAATTACCAATTATAAACCTACCAGAGATCGATATGCCGACACCGCTACCAGAGAGGAAGCCTCTGAATTTGAACGGAGTTAACCTGGCGGATTTGCAGTTCATACAATATGCGTTACAGAAAAGTGATAGTGAAATAGTGGAAAGTAGTAATGAAAGCATAGTGAAAGTGAAAGGTATCAGTGTCTGGACATTGGGGCTATATATAATCCTAGTTTTAGGCACATGTATAACCATTTTTGCTAAATATAAGAAACTTTTATGTTTTCAAAATCATCAGTCGCAAAATCGTCCGACTGAGGATTTTGAACTTGCGGAGGGAAGAGTTATGTATGTTGACTCCCGGGCCTCCCGGCCAGTTACAGTGAATGCATAACCGCTGACATTGCGGTAAGGATGTTATGCCCAGAGCGCCCGCGCACAGGTGGCGAGTACCGGGAATCAAGCCCACCGCTGTGTATGAGATAGTTCTTACATAGAATAAGTTAGTTACAGTTTAAGCTTCAAGCTGTTCACTCATCTTATATTTTAATCATTAAAGTTAAGTCCAAGTAACCTGAGTTTTACCTTGAAACGTCCTCTTGAGCTCCCAACTTTAACTACCTATGGTAGTGTTGTGGGCGGAGGTAAACAAGGTTGCCAGAGCTCCCGAGGATGCACTGTGTTGAGAGCGAGGGACGTTTTGTCCCTTCTGCTGTCAACACACTGAATCCTAAAATTTTATAAAGGTCTGCAACGCGCACGTGATTCTTTTGGAGTTGCGAGCGTCTATAGGCTGCAGTGTCCGCTTACCATCAGGTGGACCGTACGCTTGTTTGCCACCGTCGACCGTCGTAGTATAAAAAGTACACTTTTTCACCGGCCTGTTATAATAAATTTTATATAAATAGACACTTAATTGGATCTGCTACATACAGGGTCTGTGGTCCATAATACAAATACCTTAAAAACTATGTTAGTCTTTAAGGTACCTATTTGTATTATGTTCCACAGATGCCTGAAATAAATGATTAAATAAAGAAATAAATATTCCTTAGTATTCCATTAAAAAACATCCCTTTCAACCCTTTAATTATAATTTACGCATAAAAAACTATCCTAAAATATAACATTAACTTATAAATATTAACTGTATATATTATTAACTATCCATTCCAAACTATAAATAAGAAACCCAAAATGTCAGATGAAATAGAAAACAAACGAATGATAACACCATTACGATTAAAAATAGGTTTGTTGGACGTTTATCAACAAGATCATTCCTCTTTACCTGTCTTAAGCTACTGTTTTCCCATTACTGCGTAATACTACCATTATATTGAAATGGATGGACAAAAATGAGCACTGAATCTTTTATTAACAGACCACATCAAACATCAATGCCTGCTTATTTCGGAGCTGTGGTTAATGCACACGCTCTAGTGATCATTGCTGATCTCATTAACGATTTAATTGTAAGGGTATACAATAAACACTTAAGTAATTAATATAAATAGCTAGCTTTCCGCTCCATTAAGTCCGCGGAGATATCCAACTTTATCCCCGTTTGATCCTTTTTTAGGGAAGGTTTCTGGGATAGTAAGCATCCTTTATTGTAATCCGAGTTCTGTAAGTGTATTAGTGTAACTTAGTCAGTATTTATTAATACTAAGACGGTGGCAAAGAACATACGACTTGCCGATGGTAAGCAGACTCGGTATACGGAATCTACATCATTTCTATTCTCCATAATGTCATATCTTTTTTTCTGCATATTCGTGTAATGAGTTACTATAAAATCGATCCAGGACTCGTGCTCTAATATTAAAGAGAATTGTTGCTCCTTTATACTACCTACACATAATTAAAAAGAAAATATTAATATTTTGGGAACACGATATTGTAATAATTTGTCCTTGAACTTAACTACGTAACTACAAGTAGCAAAATACGAACCTTTACCGAACTGTTCGTTGATTACGTAATTGTTATATTAATTTGGTAAGGAAATTCACTAACCATTAATAGTAAGTTAATTTCCTAGGTTAGGCCTAAGAAGATGTTTTCGGTAAGCTTAGTGCTTGCACTCAACAAATATTCCTTCCCGAGTCTATCAGCCAGTAAATTGCAATCTGACTGTCACCTCACCGCCCGTGATATTACGACCAGGAAGGGAGAGTTTTACGAACCGGGATTAAAATTATGTAACGGAATCATACATTTTTAGTGGATTTTCTTATAAGACTTAAGCGCCTGCAAATTAAGATAGACAAAGCGGTTTTCTTGTGGTTTATACCATTATATTTTTAATACTGTAGTGACATTTACTTCAGAAACAGCTAGCTGTAAGAATTTGAACGATCAAATAAGTAAGGAGTATCAAATAAGGGACAGTATTACTGTGATAGTAACAAATAAATATTGTAAACTATTATTATCTGTTAATTAATGTGACACATGTGAATGAATATTGTAGATTATTATTATTAATTATTTATTGTGACATTTTTGATTTCATTTTTTAATTTAGTGAATTTTTTACTTCATTTTAATAATTCTTGAATTTTTATTTAGTTTACCAATTATAAATTATACCCTTAACATAAGTGAACGTGCGTTAGAAATATGAAAATTAAAATGTTACAATTATTATTATTATATTTAAATTATAAGTTAATTCATTGCTGTGCCCTTACAGGGTTCATGTTGAACTGTAATCTTTAATAGAAGAACTGTATACTAACATGAAAGCAATAAACGATTTGTATTTGTATTTGTAACACCCCTCTCTTTTTGAGTCGGGGGTTAAAAATAAGAAACAGTCGTGCTCTTCAGATAAATTGCTAAACGGATTCGAAACAAGGACCGCCGTGTTCGTAGGCAGCGGCCACCAGGGGGGCCATGTTGTTAGAGTGTCGAACGCTCGACTTTTCACTCAAGATCTGTCAAAAAACTATGATGTTTTGACAGATGTCGAGTGAAAAGTCGAGCATTCGAGACTCAAAAATCGGACTCCAGGTCTTCAAAATAAAATTCCAGGAACTACAAAAACATATTTCTTACTGGAAAGTTACTTTATAATTTGATCATTTGTCAGATTTAGGGGCCCGTCTTTTCGGTGGACATATCAAAAATGGTTTTGTAACCCGCATAAGTAAACTATGTCTCCTTGGGTTGCTCCGTTACAATAATCCAGTCCGGCGTCCTAGGGACACACGGACCCGGACGATGTAATCACAGCGTCCATGGATAGATCATCCTAGCTGAGTTTCTTGCTGGACTCTTCTCAGCTAGGCTAGCTTTAGTGAACCAGTGACAAAACTCCCAGTAGCTCGATTCCACCTACAAACCGCTCAACCACGCTCACTGGAGCGCAACTCTTAGAGCATTCCAGTGTTTAAACCACCCGAGTGGTCGTGTCGGAGGTTTTCCTATATATCCCTTATAGGCCGGGCCCAATGAAGCGATAGGAGTGCGCGGTTGGAGGGTGGCCTGGGGAAAAACCAGGGGAAACCTCCGACACGACACCGCGAGCGGCTTCAACATTAGAATACTCTAAGAGTTTGCACAGTCACGTATGAACGGCTTAACAGCCTAATTACGAGGCTCTCTCGCACTTCTCATGTTCTTACACATTTGATTACGCTCGCCCTTATCAATCGGATTTTTGAAAATTGATAAGGGTAATTGTCAATAAATTGCAGTTAACTCTTCATTATTAATCAATTAATGTCCACGTATAAAGCTACGGTAGCCCAGTGGTTCAAGCATGCGGCTGTCAAGCGGCGGTCGTGGGTTCGAATCCCAGCTCGTACCAATGAGTTTTTCGGAACTTACGTACGGAATATCATTTGATATTTACCGTGAGCTTTTCGGTGAAGGAAAACATCGTGAGGAAACCTGCATACATCCGCGAAGAAATTCAAAGTTGTATGTGAAGTCCCCAACCCGCTCTGGGCCAGCGTGGGGACTACTGCCCAATCTCTCTCATGTATGAGAGGAGGCCTGTGCCCAGCAGTGGGACGTATATAGGCTGATGATGTCCACGTATGTGGGTATGGCATGTATTCCCATGTCTGCTTAATTAAGTGAATATGTTGTTACCGAGGTGCTCTGTATTTATTGCTTTATAATTGCACTCGTTAATACATCGTTGAGTCATGAGTAATCTGGACATCAATATTTATTAGTATAAGTGCATACGTGCATCGTTAAATCCACGAAGACGCGGTTAGGGAACATACCCATACTACGTGACCCGTTCAGAGGAGGAAGGGAGGTCTTAAAAATACCACACTTGGTCAGGGGGGGGGAGGTTTTACTTAGTTCTTCGTCACGTAACTAGTCCATATCCTCTAGGGAAATCTCGCGCTTTTTCAACCAACATTCAAATTATGGAGCGCAGAATTAAGCGCTTTTTAATGTCACATGGTATTTTAACACTGATGCTTATATGCCGGGACACCAGCTGAATTACAACTGTCGGTTTTTGTACTCAGTCAGTGAAAGTGTGCTAAGGGAATGTTTGAAAACTAGAGGGAGGGGGGGGGGGGATCTTGGCATATACTACGGGTGGTCATGGTCACTGACGGGGGAAGGGGTTAAACATTGTAATAAAATGGGTCACGTAGCGTTCCTACTGCTCCTACATTGGTACGGTAAAACAAAACTCAATCTAAGTTAAAGTGTCAATAAGTATTTGACACCTTAAATGAGAGCGAGCATCTCCGTTTCAGGTTGGGAAAAATTGCTTACGTACCGGCTATTCTCCTCTACAGGTCATATTTTTCAGCTGATTTTCGAGAAATTTCGGACGTCCTGTTCAATTCCAGCATTTTTGATAAGGGTTAATTGCGTAAACGAGCGCCAGGACAAATCATTTCCCTTCCAAAAATGACATTTTGATCTACCTGACGTACGGTGTACGAAACGTTTCTACGGTGACAAACAAGCGTGCGGCCTACGTTGTAAGAAAATGTTACTGTAGCCTATGGACGCTCGCAACACCCAGGGAATTCGCGTACACATATTTTTCTTTTCCGCCATTTAATTGGTATTTTTATTAAAAAATCAGGAAGCATAATAAAAATTTAATTTAGTCGGTGAAACTCGAAACTGACGTCACAGGCACGCTCACAGAAAGACAAACTTTTGTCTGCTTCTAACTTATACCCCGTTTGCGTCACAACGGGTATTAAAACGTAAAATATTCCTGAGAACAATACTGCGTCACGGGAAATTATTTTCACATTGTTCGGCCGTATTTTCGCATATTGTATTGTGTAGCTGTGATTTTAATTTTTCCTACTCAGCTGAGATCTTGTTATTCAAATATACGAGTACGCCGAATCTTGCAGTAAACCTAGAAAAATGCAACAATAGACTAAGAAAACTATTTTTGTGTAAATTCATGCCTTGTCTGCACTGTGCAGTATGTAGGGTAGACGCTAGCTCTCCACTACGAAAGAAATGGTGAGCTACCTCCTAGAACATGCATATATGTGAGTAATACTATAAGAAATATGGGATGTGTCATGACCATATGTTACAGAGACCTGATTGTGGTGGAGACCTACCTCATCGACATGGAAGGGAGGAGACACAAGGTGGCGCTGGCATCCTGCTACCTGCCGGGAGACGGGGATGTGCCTACAAAGGAGCTGGAAGAGACGGTACTGAGATATAGAGGTAAGAGAATCCCACTTATTATTGGGTGTGATGCTAATTCGCATCACGAGGTGTGGGGAAGCTCAGACACCAATAGTAGAGGGGAATCATTATTAGAGTTTATTGCTAGTAACGATCTGGATATTATAAACGAAGGCAACACGCCAACGTTTGTGACCAGGAACAGAAGGGAGGTGCTTGATATAACCTTAGCATCAAAGGAACTGAGCGACAAGGTAACGGGATGGAGGGTGGATGAGGAGGACAGCATGTCTGACCACCGCAGACTACTCTTCAGAATTGACTACCGGACAGAGAAGATTAGGGTAAGAAATCCAAGGAATACAGATTGGGCGACGTACGAGAAAGAATTAGAGAATCTGGTCAACCCAGGTGAGGAGTATGTGGATGTGCAGAGGTTAGAAATGGGAGCTGGCAAACTGAGAGAAAACATCATGGAAGCCTACAACAAGGCGTGTCCAGAGAGACAAATACAAACAGGCAAGGGGCAGCCATGGTGGAACAAAGAACTGGGCAAACTAAGGAAAAGAGTGCGCAAGGCGATGAGGGTAGCCCTGAAAAAGGGCGACACCCCCAGCTGGGATGCGTACAGAGGAATCAGGAATGAGTACACCCGACAGAGGGAGAAAGCCAGTCGGGATGGGTGGAGGAAGTTTACAGAAAAGATAAGCAGCTACTCCGAGGGGGCACGTGTGGTAAAACTGCTAGCAGGGGAACGAACGTGTCAGCTGGGTAGTCTAAGGGTGGAGGGAGAGCTAATAACGGACCCGGGGGAGATCCTGGATACAATGTTGGGATCACACTTCCCGGACTGTGAAACGGACGCAGCAACAGAAGAAGGAACAACGGACGGGAGACCAGACTGGGCGGCTGCGGGGGAGGTGGTGGAGGAAGAGAGAATGGAATGGGCGGTCAAATCCTTTGCACCCTTCAAGGCAGCCGGACCGGATGGAATACTTCCAGTACTGATGCAGAGAGGGTTTAAATATATTAGAAATAATCTATTAAATCTATACAAAGCAAGCCTAGCACTAGGCTATATTCCAGGAGCATGGAGAGAGGTGAGGGTGGTATTCTTACCTAAACCAGGCAAGAAGACATACCAGGAGGTGAAATCATTTAGGAGCATAAGTCTATCGTCATTCATATTGAAGACATTAGAGAAAATGATAGATAAATCAATCAGAGAGAAAGTGGAATGCGGTGGAAATCCCCTTCATGGGAACCAACACGCATACATGGCAGGGAAGTCGACGGAAACCGCCCTACACAATCTAACAGTGAGGGTGGGGAGAGCGTTAGATACCAAACAATACGCGCTAGGTTGCTTCTTCGACGTGGAGGGAGCATTTGATAAGGCGACCTTTGCGGCGGTGGAGGGCAGTCTAAACAGAGAAGGCATTAGCCGAGCGGTAGCGAGATGGATAGGAAGAATGCTCAAGGATAGGGCCATTACGGCTGAACTTGGGGGGACCTCAAGAAGCATTAGTCCTAGAAGAGGATTTCCTCAGGGGGGGTGTCTATCACCTCTTATGTGGTGTCTGCTACTGGACTCATTGGTGAAGAAGGTCAACAGGGGCGGTGTGTATATGCAGGCCTACTCTGACGACGGAGTACTATTAGTGAGAGGGACAGTACTGATGATATGTATGGACTATGGACGTAAGTAAAACAACCGTGTAGTTCAACTGCTGATTTATTACTGTCAAACAGTGCCCGCTCACTCAGGTATATAGGTAGGTCGATCTCGCTAATATCTATACGATATGGGTAGGTGCGTACACATCATCCCTCCCACATTATTCTTGAACCCTGTTAACAATTAAATTACTTATTAATATCTGCACCAATATTAAAACTAATTTACACTAACTACTACTAAACTTTATAATCTACTGGTCGTCTCGGACGCAACAAGCGCCGTGACGCGGGCTGCTCGGCCGCGCGGGGCTCCGCAGCCGCAGGCGCACCCGGGGCGGGGCCCGGCGGTGTGGCCTGCGCCTGCGCGCCGGCCGCGGCGGCGTCCGCCGGCGCGGGGGCTCGCGGCCCGTGCTCGCCGACGTCGCCGTCGCAGTCTGTCCACACCTCGTCCTCACCTTGGACCACATTTCCCTCTCCTTCTATATGAGCGCTCGACTCGGGAGGTTGAATAGCAGGTACATCAGGTTCAGTTGCAACTGGGGAAGTAAATGCGGGCCCTCGATTCGGAGAGATCGTGTCAACAGGCGGGCTGTGTAATCTGACTTTTCCATTATACTTAAGTAACTGATCCGTATGCCTTATGCAATAAGAATCAAAATTAGACATATATACTCTGAACATTTTATTACCTATTTTATCTTTAACTATGCCTTGTTCCCAAGTTTGTTTCCGCGCACTGTACCAGCGGGCCAAAACAACGTCACCAATCTCAAAATTTCTCCTATGAGGTGGGAGCTCGGAGATATTGTTTTTTTCTTTTGGTAAAATCAAATCAAGGCGTGTTCTTAATTTTCTTCCAAACATTAATTTAGCCGGTGTCTCGCCCGTGGTGCAATGAATGGTGTTTCTGTACTCAAATAAGTAGCCTAACAATTTTTCATGTATTATATCGGGTTTTAAATTGTCTCTCAATATACATTTCAACATTTTTTTACAGATTTTTACAGAAGATTCCGCCATTCCGTTACTATTAGGATGATAAACTGGGGACGTGATGTAATGAATATTGTTACTGGAACAGAACTTAACAAATTCATGGCAATTTATTTTAGCATCATTATCAGAAACTAGTGTTTGCGGTAAACCGAAAACCGCAAATATTTTTTTTAATTTTGTGATAAGCTCCTGGGTCGATGTTCCGTTATCCATGTACAGACACTCAAGCCACTTACTGTACGCGTCCACAACAACAAGGTACACCCTTTGCCCTATCGACAAGTAGTCTATGTGAACCCTATGGAAGGGGCCTGGCGGCTTCGGCCACGGCGCTGGCGCCTCCTTGGGCGGCGCCGGGCGCAGCGCCACGCAGGTGTCGCATGCGCCGCTCCAGCGCTCAATGTCGCCATCAATGCCCGGCCACCACATCCGACTGCGCGCATTGGATTTCATTTTTATTATTCCTAAGTGGGAACTATGTAACTCACGCAACATTTTTTCCCTAAGCGTACTCGGAATCACGACCCTATGCCCCCGTAATAAGGTCCCATTTTCAAGCTGTAAGTCTGTTTTACATTGGAAATAAGGCCTTATCAAATTACAGCTTATCTTACGCGGCCAACCATTGTTAATGTATTTAACTACAGTTTTTAAAACAGTGTCATTTTGGGTTGCCTGCCTAATATCATTCGCAGTCACCGCGGGTAAAATAGAATCTAGGAATTTAAGGGAACAATATGTGTCGAATTCCCTATCCGTGGAAGCAATTGTTTCCTCTAACGGTGCCCGAGAAAAATAATCGGCTACTACATTACTGCTGCCAGTCGTATACTGTACAGTGTATCTATAAGCCGATAATATAATTGCGTACCTCTGTAAACGCAGCGCTGTAGTTACTGAGATTCCTGTATTGTTATTGAAAATAGAAACTAATGGTCGGTGATCTGTTTTGAGGATGAAGGGTTCGCTACGGCCGTAAAGGTATTGATGAAACTTTTTTACACCAAATATTATCGCCGTAGCCTCTTTTTGTATTTGGCTATAGTTACGTTCACTGCGGTTCAGTGACCTTGAGGCAAAAGCTAGAGGTCGCTCGAGACCCGCCCGGTCTCTCAACGACAGTACGGCACCTAGCCCCGAGGGCCCGGCGTCCACCGCCAGCTCCAGCTGCGCAGAGGGGTCGAAGTGCGCCAGTGTGCGCTCGGAGGTCAGCTCCCGCTTCACCTGCTGCACGGCGTTGCGCTGCCTCTCGCCCCACTGCCACTCTGCGCCCGTTCGCATTAACTCATGTAGTGGACTCATGATAGACGAAGCATTGGGAATAAAATTCCTGTAATAATTTACTACACCTAAGAATCTCTTTACCTCAGTGATGTTCGTAGGTTCCGGCGCGTCAATTATAGCCTTAACTTTATCAGGGGAGGTGTGCAATCCTTCTTTATTTATAACGTACCCTAAATACGTGACACTTGCCTTGAAAAATTGTCATTTTTCTTGCTGTAGTCTAAGGCCTGCGTCGTTTAGCCTAGTCAACACCTCTCGCAGCCTACCTAGGTGAGTCGTTTTATTTGGTCCTGTTATGCATATATCATCTAGCCAGCAACTTATACCGTCGATGCCCTGGAGTAGGGTTTCCATGGACTTCTGGAAGACAGCTGGGGCAGGAGCTAAGCCATAAACCAAACGAGTGTACTTAAAGAGGCCCTTGGAGGTATTTATGGTTGTAAGGTCTTGTGACGAATCGCATAACAAAAATTGATTGTACGCGTTCTTTAAATCAATTTTAGTATAATGTTCGCCACCTCCAATCTTAGCGAATACTTCCTCAATGCGAGGTAAGGGATACTTATCAATAATTAAATCTTTATTTAATGTGACTGAGTAATCGCCGGCTATCCTGACCTTACCATTTTCTTTGAGAACGGGCACTATAGGGGTGGCGTACTGGGAGTGATTAACCGGCACCAAAATACCTAATCGCACCAAACGGTTCAACTCTTCTTCTACCTTGTCCTTTAGAGCAAAGGGTACCGGGCGGGGCTTAAAAAATTTCGGAACAGCATTGTCTTTTAACTGTAAGGTGACCTTGAATTTATTAAATGACCCGAGTTCATCACGCCACAAATCAGGGTATTGTTCCAGTAACTTGTTTACATCTTCGTCATGACATTCACTTATTTTGTTTAATTTGGTCGTTAATACCAAATTAAACGCGGTCATGAAGTCTCGCCCTAGTAGTGCCGGGCCTTCGCCTCTTAATACAAATATTTTAATACGTTTCTTTAGGTCGTTAAATTGCACATCTATGGAAAAATAGCCCAGCGGCGAGATTTTATGACCATTATAAAGGCACATTTTAATGTTACAATCTTTTAAGGTATAGTTAGAAAAAGATTCTAAATACATTTTTTGTGACATGACGCAAGTTCCCGATCCGGAATCCAATTCCATCAACACGGGAATATTTCCTAAGGTTACATTTAATTCAATAGGTTTGCTGCTTACATACCTCAAATTGTACAATTGACATTCCTCACAGCAGTCCTGTTCAGCCGGGTTATCAATACACTCCATATTATTAATACGCGCGTTCTTGCACACTTTCTTCAAGTGTCCCACTACACCGCACTTTTGACAGCGATACGACTTGTACCGGCACCGGCCACCGTCGTGGCTCTTCATGCCGCACACGGAGCACCGGGGAGCGGCTCGCTGCTGGTCGCGGGCCGCCGGCGGTGCCCGCGCGCCGCTGCCGCCGCGCCCTGCCCCGCCGCCGCCGCCGGCCGCGTACCGACCCGCGCTGCTCGCGCGATACAAGGGTTCCTCCTTGATGGTGGTGGTACCGGCTATCACAGCCTTTGCTTCCCTAGCAGATTCTGCTTTCTCCGCAATTTCCAAAGCCTGTCCGATTTTTAACGAAGAAGCATCTTGCTCGAATAATTTTTCACGCTCAGGGCCTGGACCTAGGCCTAGGACGAAACGATCCGCCAGATTCGTTTCCAAGGCGGTGCCGAAGTCACAGTAGCTAGCTAGACCTCTCAAACGTGCCGCCCAGTCTCCTAAGGTTTCGCCTAAGTTCCTTGTCGCTCCATAAAAACGTGCCTTATCTGCGTATGAGCACTTCTTCGGTTTAAAATGGCCGTCAAAGTATCCAATCAGCTGGTCGTAACTAAGATTGTCTACATCCTGAGGATAGGTAAGGTTGCGTAGCAAACGATATGACTCATCCGTTAGATGTGTTAAAAGCACTGCACTTTTGTTATCGTCAATCACTGTGTTTACCTTTATAAACTGTGTCAACCGTCCTTTAAAAATCGACCACTCGCAGGTTTTATGATCAAAATTGGTCAAATTCCCCAAAAAAGACATAACTGTATTTTTTTTTTCACACGCGTGGGTAGACTAAGATCCTCGTTCGACACTGATATGTATGGACTATGGACGTAAGTAAAACAACCGTGTAGTTCAACTGCTGATTTATTACTGTCAAACAGTGCCCGCTCACTCAGGTATATAGGTAGGTCGATCTCGCTAATATCTATACGATATGGGTAGGTGCGTACACATCAACTGAGCATCGTGAGAGACATCATGGAAAGAGGTCTCAAGCAGGTGCTGGGGTGGTGCAGAGAGAAAGGACTGGATTTAAATCCATCAAAGACAAAACTGGTGCTCTTTACCAACAAGAGGAAAAAGGGGGAGATGACACCAATAGAAATACAGGGTAAAGAGATAGAGATGGTGACAGAAGTGAAGTATCTAGGGGTGATACTGGATGGCACACTCAGATTTAAGAACCATATAAAGGAGCAATCTGCAAAGGCAATTAGAACACTGTACCAATGCAAGAGGGCAGTAGGAAGAAAGTGGGGGATGAGGCCAGAGATGATCCACTGGATCTATAAGGCGGTGATCCTACCCAGGGTGTTATATGGAGCCGTGGTCTGGTGGCACAGGGCTCGTATTAAAGAATACCATAAGGAATTGAGCAAGGTGCAGAGACTGGCATGCCTCATGGTAACGGGAGCCATGAGAACGACCCCGACGCATGCAATGGAGATAATGCTGGGTATGAAGGACCTCAGGATTGAAGTGGAAAAGAGGGCCACGGAACAGTGGTACAGGATGAAGATATGTAAGGAATGGAGAGGAAGCTGTGTGGACAAGGGACATACACTTATTCAGAAGGAGGGCAATGGCCAACAATGATCTAATAAAAAGGCAGGAGATTTTTGACAAGAAGTATAGAATACACATAGGGGAGAGAGACAACTGGAAGATTAAAGTCGAATATCCCATGGTCGTCTGTTTCACAGATGGATCAAGGAGGAAATCAACTAAGCTAGCGGGTGCGGGCATAGTCATACCCAAACTAGGTACAACAGAGTCTGTAGCACTAGGCAGATACGCCAGTGTATTTCAGGCGGAAGTATATGCAATAATGAGATGCGTACAAACTTTAAAAGAGAGTGAACAGCAGACCGGAAGAGTAGTAATTTACACAGACAGTCAGGCGGCGCTAAAAGCACTAAACAAGGCAACAGTAACCTCCTCATTAGTGAGGGAATGTAAGAGAGACCTGAATGAGTTAGGGGAAAAGCGGGATGTAACGGTGGCATGGGTGCCGGGGCATCAAGGAGTAATAGGGAATGAGAAGGCAGATGAGCTGGCGAGGGAGGGGGCGGAACGGGAACTCATGGGTCCTGAACCGGCCCTTCCCTTCTCAGCAGAGGTAACGAAGGGGGTTATAGAGAGATTGGCCCTAAGGGAGGCAGACAGAGGATGGAAGGAGGAAACCGCATGTAGGCAGGCCAAGATGATGCTAGAAGGTATAGATCACAGGAGAACAAGGTATCTGCTGAAGCTGGGTAAGAGCAATCTGAGATTGTTAACCGGAATCATCACCGGTCACAATACTCTTAATAGGCACTTAACGGTAATAGGTGTAAGAGATGATGCCTCCTGCCCACACTGTGGGGAGGACGAAACCAGTAAACATTTACTAGCAGAATGTAGTATGTATGCAGCAATGCGTTATAATATATTCAGTAGAGATGTGTTGGAGGAGGGAGAATTGAGGGACGTCGACCTTAAAGATGTCCTTCTGTTCTGCAGGAAAACAGGAAGACTGGAAGGAGCAAATGTGGGAGCGCCGCCGGGATAATAACCTCGAGCTCAAACTCTGGGGAAATGGGCTGAATGATCCCGAACAAAGATCGACAGCCCGCCTGTTTCCGGCCAGGCGTCCCTACACTACATCTATCTATCATCTATCTAGGGTAGACGCTATAGATACATTTACACTTTTGCACCTTATTCCATTGTAATTAGGTGCAAAAGTGTAAATAGTGTACTCGTACATATTGTGTTTTGTTTTACGAGTATCTTGACTCATTTATCTTGTAAACATCTAAGTAAATATAACTGTTGCCGACCGGCCAACTAACCTTTTTTTATATATTTCCTTTTTTAATTTTTTATTTAAATTTGAGTTGTTCTTTTCTACCTATTTCAAAATTGTCTTATATTTTAGTTTTGTCATCCTCATGTCTTAGGGTAACACGGGGTAATATTATTAAAGACAATATTTCAAGTGGCAAACGTGTTTTTAATTGTTATTCATCTTCAACAATAACAATTTGATGCTTATAAATATAATAATAAGACCAGCAAATTATGGGTCTCACTTCTTTCTTTTTTACCCGACTGCAAGGCAGGGTTCCTAATTTCAGCTCAATACTATTTCGTCGAAATTTATAGCATTTATAAGGATAAAAAGCAGTCGGAGGCATGGAGTAGCATTAAATGCTTGCCTCCGATTGCTTTTTATCCGTATGCTATAAATTTCGACGAACTAGTATTGAGCTGAAATTAGGAATACACTTTTAGTTCAGATGACAATGCAATCTTGACAAAAACTTTTTATTGCTTGTTTTGGTTTTTTTAGTTAGCTTGTCTGTTTTTATGCAGGCGGATTCTTTTTGTTTTTTAAATAATTATTTTTTTATTAATTAGGTACCTACTGCTAATTCTGTTTTACAGTTTTTGAAGTCTTTAATACTCGAGGTTAACATTTCTTTTAGGACTTATATTTCCTTACCGTTGACATACATAACATTACCAACGTTCGTATATTTTATTAGTTTCTTTAGATAATATCAATAAGGAAATTATTTAAAAGAAAAAATGTAGGTATAATTATAATTAGCGCTAGTGTATTTTTCTCCTAAGAAAAATCACGATGCCATTTTTACAGCGCACTCTTCATGTTCACGGTCATTGAACTATCAGCCTGTTGTAATGGCTCCCGCTGAATTTAGAATTAGATCCCGGGGTACTAAAGAGTTCCTCTTCGTAGATCTATACCATTTGCCAAGGTCTCGGCCGCTTAGATTGACTGTAAAAATCCGGTGACTTGATTTCTCATGCTTGGCTTGGAAGAATCTTAGAACTGTATAAACTGTTGCAGTTTGCAGTTTTGTAATCCTTCTTAAACGCTTGGTTAATATGATAAAATAGCTGCTGACAGCAGCATTTAATTTCTTATTCTTAACATGCTAATGGATTTACTTACATAGAATAAGCGCCACCAACGCCACAAAGCAGACATGTTTGCTTGTATGAAGATACATTGTGAAGGACCTGAAACAAAATATTATCGTTATTGTAAAAATAGAGCTTCATCATCATCATCATCATCCTCAGCCTGTAGTCGTCCACTGCTGGACATAGGCCTTCCCCAATTCGCTTAATAATAAAATAGAGCTTACTTAGTTTTATTTACATAGAAACCGAAAGCCTGAGCTAACGGAATAGTCTTGAGATATAGAGGATTTAATTAAGTTTTATAATAGGGAAGATTATTTTACATCCTAAAAATTATTTCAACTAACTATTGGGTTTGGATTTGGGATTGGGAACATGGGTTTCATAATATAATATTTTTATTAAGCTTATGAAGAAATGGCTCTTTGGGTTATGCAGAGCATCCGTCAAAAGTCTCGACACAAGAGCCTCGGTTGCTTTGGTAACTCAAGGGTAAAGTTTAGGTTAGGTTGTTCCGGTATACCGGATTTATATTGTAAATTTATTCTAAGTTATTTATAATTTGATAATGTTCTTGACAGTGTATGATCAATACAATAAATGATATCTATCTATCTGGCTTAGAGACTATGTAGAAATGTTTATGGTAACACTAGCTTTTGCCCGCAACTTCGTCTGCGTAGAACTCGGTCATCGCGTTAGAATGTTATTGTTATTCTTGTATTTCAGGCGCTTACCTTGTCATCTTTTTTCCATACAAACTTGCACCCGTATTAAATTATTTCCGGGATAAAAAGTATCCTATGTCCTTCATTGGGACTCAAACTATATCCATACCAAATTTCATCTCAATCTGTTCAGCGGTTTAAGCGTGAAGGGGTAACAGACAGATTGGCCACGTATGCCAGAAAGTCGCAGGTTCGAATGCTGCTAGGAGCCTTAATTAAAAAAAATCCTTTGGTTTAAACTTTGTCGAAAAGATATTATGTCATAAATGTACCTAGGTACTGAGTCACCATTTGATCTTACGTTTGATCATTCGGATCTTTATAAAACACAGCCTTAGTGCAAATGGGTTCAAAGTAATATATTTGCAAGACATCTCACCTTGGACAGGCCATTGATTCACTATTCCGACGTAGGTACTTCATTATTGTTAGGATTTCCGCGTAAAAAACTTAGGTACTGCATGTTTCCGTAAACATGCAACGAACTGCAAAACCCATATTTATAAGGACTTGATATATTTTCATCACGCTAAGGAAAATTGCAGCAATGAACTAACTTCACAACTATTTCTCGATGAGCAAATACTTGGAGTATTAAATCAATAAGTTGAGCTAAACATCCGTATGTACTTAGTAAATATTTATTATAACTTAAAATAGTATTCTAGTGCTTAGTTTTTAACGACTGGGGTATTCACGGCACTTAATTTATAATTCGTTCGTGGCGAACCAATGTAAATTTGAAACACAGACCTTCTGGATTTAAAACATGGTCGTGTTTGTGTAGTTAGGGAAACCCACTATTCGGTGATAGTTTGTTATCGTCTCATTGCGGAGAAATACACGCACGCACGCACGCACGCATGAACGCACGCATGCAGGCACGCACACATGAACTCCAGTACGTACGCGCGTAAGACCTCGTAGAGCAGAAAAAACTGAAAACTACCCGCAGAAATATACGATATTATAAAAAAGTTGTTATCTCTAGTCAGTAGAATCATGTCAACTTTTATGTAAAATAAATCGTAATTATTTTGCCCCAGTTACACACTGACAAAGATGGAGTACCTACACGTTTTACACAACTATGATAATAATCACGACTGAAACGGAACGGCTCACTTCAAACTATTCCACGTTACATGACAAAAAAACGGACAAGTGCGAGTCCGACTAGCCCACCGAAGGTTTCGTACAAGTATGTACATATTATAGGTACATAAAAGTAGTTCAGGAATCGAGTCTCATAGATTTTATTCCCAAGTTCAGTCTAAAGACTTTATTTTTAATGATTTAATTACAAATGTATGGCTTCAGATTTTCCTCTGTACTGTCCACGTATAAGATGTCCCTAAAAAGAGGAAGTAACTCCACCTTACAGAATACCGTAGTCAAAATATTAACACTATTAATTATTATTATTAAGTAGACTAAGTGTTAAGTTCTTAGCGGCAGTAGGATCGCCAGAGCTCCGTCGTCGTGCCGTACCTATAGAGAATGAGGATCGACTTGTAACATAAAATATATCAACGTAAATTGAAATATAATCAAAATACACATCAAAAACGGACATAAAATATAACTCAAGCGACCAACTCTGACAAAGAAAAATCTGTCTTTATTTCGTGTATAACCAAAACAATTAATTAGGTAAACCCGAATGTCGTAACCAGAAGTAACAGCAAAATTTATAAACACCGCAACTTTAACGATCTCAACCGTAACTGTATCGCTCGTGACAACGACACGACTACAAAACACGTCACTGACTATCAATTACGTCGACGTATGTGTGTCAATGACGCCGCAAAATCGTATAGAACAGAGGGTCCACTCCGAAATTCAAAAAATGTACTTCGTGTCGTGCCGTCCCTATCACTCTCGTGTTATAGGGAGGGCACTATAGGAAGTGCGAATTTCGAAGTAACACGGCTAATCGATCCAAACGCTGCATCGCAACTGGTCAGTTATTAGCGCATACTCAGAAATCGGGAACCGTATTTTTTTTAATTAAAAATGGGATTGCTCTTGGCCAGCATCTATCCAAGGGGATATGAGGGCGACGGTGCGGCGAGCCCACCCAGTATAAAAATGATTCTGTATCTGTATTGTCTGAAGTTTATTCATAAATTGAAGTGTTTGATCAAATCTTTGATCATTGGCTCTCACAAAACAATGCTTATGTGTCTTACTTATTAGAACATTTAGATAGAGACGGGTATATTTTGTTTCACACACGGTTTGCGATAATCGTGCAGGGCTCACGATCGAAAAGCTCACGATTGCAATAAAGAAGGACGAAAATAGGTAATCATTCTAAGTTATATTATAGTAAATATATGTTCCGAAGGCTCCCTCTCCAATTTAGACATAAACGAAATGACATATATATACATATAAGCACAGTCAAACTTTATAAACAAAACTCTGTATAGAGTGGACCTTCTGTACTATTTTACTTTATAACGCGGTACCATTGCGTTGTGCTTAGGCGTACCATTACCACACATCGTTGACCTCTAATTTATAAGTATTTCTATGGAATGAGAGATCAAACACACCGGTCACTATCAGCTGTTTATGTTGTAATAGTGAATCATCTGACATTGAGATGCACTAGCATAGTGTGTGAAAAAATTGTCAATGAATTGAAGCGTATTGTTGTCGCAACGTATAAGTGGTCTATAATTTTGCTGTCCTGTCTAGTTTTTTATTACGTGCCTTTAGAATAAGTGTTTGGCTTGAGATTTTTGTACTTGTTTTTGTCTCATTAACACATATCACACTTAAAGGCGCTGTACATAGTGAAAGTACAATTTGAGAAAATATTAATACATAAAATACTTTCACAAAACTTATAACGGCAATTTTTTATATGTATATTTTTAGTCCATTTCCTAGTTTTTGACTTCATCAGAAACACGATCGCTGAAAAATACCTCGATAGCTTTTTATTTTGAAAATTACCCTTTTTTTACACCTTAAACCAAATATTTCGATAACTCACAATCACGAATATCAACACAAAATTTGCTTAATTTGATATTTTTTTAGTAGATTTCGATTTGTGCTTCATAGATTTTTAATAAGTGATCCAGTATTCAAAAAAATAATCAAAATGTACTAAAAATACGCGCAGAGTTCCGTAGAGAGCGGGACGGTTAATTGCAAACTCATGCGTGTTAGAGCGGGTCATTTGCAATCGAATAACGGGGCCTTATTAAGTTCTGTTTTCTAAACTTGGTTAAAGAAGATCACAAGAGTGTCTGACCAGCGAAAAAACTCGCTCAGTAGTTCGATTCCACTCACACCTCATATGGGTTGAAGCCGCTCAACCAATCTCACTGAAGCGCAATCTCTTAGAGTAGGTATTCCAGTGTTTAAATCGCCCGTGTGGTCGTGTACATTTCCCATGGATTTTACCGGGCCACTCTCCAACCGCGCACTCCTATCGCTTTATTGAACCCGGCTTATAAAGACGCAGGTTCAAAAAAAAAGAGTTTCTGACATAATTATTATATATGAGAGGAGGCCTCTGTGCCCTGCTGTCGGGCGTATCTACTATACCTACTCCCTTTTATCTGTCTTGAATATAAGAGTGTATTGAACTTTCCTGGCATGTAATAGACGTAAGAAGTGGATTGGCCATCAGAAAGATCCAGCCTAATAGACTGTAAACACGCTCGTTTACTGTTCTTTGTATTTCCGATTGGATTCGTATAAATTAGCAATGGTTTTTTTTTTTGGAATTGTAAGTAAATGCTGTAGCTTCATTACTAACGAGGATAGCATAAGATGGACAGATAACGTAGGGGATAAGGTACTCAAGCATCTGCAAAAACATTAAACTAGTGGCTCTGGGTGTCGTAGACCTCTCGAGTAACATTCTTCAGCCCCATGGCTCCACCATTAAAAAAAACTGCAACGAATCTGCTAACAAAATTTCACGAGAACCAGTTGAGAAATGCGACATGTAAGGGTTAGGTTGTCTGGAAGAGATCGCTCTTTAGCGATAAGACCGCCTGTTGTTTAACTCTACTTTAAGCCTAATGTTCTGTACTGTGTTCTTTTTGAGTTGATTTGTATTGTATTGTGTTTTTATGATTTTAACCAGACAATAACAACACGAACTTGCAGTCCGCTGAGAGACCTCCCAGAAGTGTTCCTCAAGAAGCGATAATCAGAAAAATCTCTATAGCGTTCATTATAATTTACATACGTTTGTCATTGCAGTTATACCCATAAAGGCCATCAGTATTCGTTGCGCGACTACCCGCATCCTAACAATCAGCGCAACGCGACGTCCTTCAGATAAATCAACTCCTTCTCGCCTCCAAAATGACGTAACCAACTATTTTTTCCATCTAAGATACACCTTTTTATTAAACCAGTCCCTATCTACACGTATAAAATCTGCAGCGGTCTTTATTACAGTCACGGAAGGTCTCTAGTAAAACTCTAAAGATATGCTAGTTAACGTATGCGGATGATCCCTGTGGGATTTCACTTCACTTTTGGGTGGTAGCCAATTGTCATTTAGAACTGAGCTGTGGATAGGTGTTATTGTTCTTAGTGAATTCTATAAGTACTCATATTTTCAAATAATAGGTTAAGTAACTACCTTCTTAGGAAAAGTTTTGAATATCCGTATTTTGAGATATAAATATGTTTTGAAAATTCTGTCCTTCCCAAAAACTCTGTATATACCATCCCTGTAAGACTTTGTCGCTTACCTTACGAACTGTTCACCAAAAAGTATGAAATGCGTTAAATAAACAATAAATTTTAAAACATAGTAACTAACCTAAATTCAACAGTTGTATAATTATAATTCTATGAAAATATATTAGACAACTAAATCTTCGATAACCTAGATACGTCAGGCATCATTCATCATCCGTATTATTTCGAAGTACCAATAATTTTGTATACCCAAGCTTGGCACCGACAAGTCAGCATTCCTGCAAGCATTCTATTCGCAAGGAATCTGCCAGTTCGACTCGGAATTTCCTTTCGAGCAAAAAGCCATTTCGTCACGGTACGTGTGTGACGTACTGAATTCGGATAGGTATTATAATGCTGCTCTTTTGTGGCAAAAAAAGATCATAAACGTGGGAATTCCCATAGTTTATACAGTGTTTTGAGTTTGTTAGGTACCTAATAATAGAAGATTTTTTTTCTGGATACTGATGCAATGAATATAAGTTTCGATCGAACCGGATACGATGTATTGTCTAGACTGGAAATCAATTTGAATCGACGTAAATAGTAGACTCACATGCGACTACGTATGTACGTATTTTGTAAATTATCATTAAAATGCAAGTAGTAGGCCTAGACACGCGCGCATGGATGTAAGCGCAAACAACGCGCTTATATCAATCCTATTTAATATGAACCAAAATATTATGCTTATAGTTGGTTCCGTAACATATTTATCAGAAGATCTGTGAATTTGAAAACGTCGTAGCTATCGGCGCGACGCGTCAAAAACAAAACACGAACTTTCATTTTGTTTAAAACTAACAAACTATTGATAAACTTATCAATTTTGTGTTCCAAGAAGACAACTACTTGTCTGTAGTGAAAATCAGCTGATTGTTTTTGTTATCAAGCGTGGATATCAATAGTATCAGTATAGTATCAGCTTTGGAATGTCGTCCAGATGAGGTGTTTTCATTATATTTGCTAAGGTCAGACCGGCACAATTTCAATTTGAAGGCGAGGTTTTTCTCGACCCAATATGCCACTTAATTAGAATTGGTAGGTACATTATTATACCTCTGTTTCTGTTATTGCATTGTGTTCAACGCATACAATTTATTAAATTGTGTGGTGTTTGAGAAGTACGACTCATTTTTTATTATTGTCAGAAACTTATATTATTTTAGTGGCGACGTGTATTTATTAGTATGTTTTGTGCGTAACCCGACACGTGAGGTTGCGTGATATTATCAGTTTAAATTCTGCGTCTCGGCTGCTGCATTATTCAATTAAATGTATTGCAACAACTGTACTTTACACGCATATGTTATATGCACGGAGCTTTGTATACGTACATTTGTACCTGCAAATAAATCTGATTAAGATCCGGTATAGGCAATACCCTCATCTGTTATTCCATAATAACAAAGATTACATGATATATAACAGATAATTCATAAATCGCACAGGGGTTGCCTAGCAAAAACCTAGACTGATCCTGATAAAAAATAACTTTTTTGGGACAAACCTGATTGTGTTATTCGTTCTTGGTCAAGCCATTTAGAGTTTTAGAACATTTACTAAAGAAAACTTGCTTGGATTGATTGGTGAAACTTGTTTCGAGCTTGTGTTAGAAGGTCAGGTGGTTGTTGCTTCCATAAAAAAAACCGGCCAAGTGCGAGTCGGACTTCGCACATTTAGGGTTCCGAACCAACCCCAAAAATCTGATTTATCAATATATTAGTATTTGTTGGTAAAATATACGTAATATTAAATATTATCACCAAATTTCAAGCTCATAGGTCAATGGGAAGTTGAAAATTTCTTCGGAACAAAATTTTGTGACAGACGACGGACGGACGGACGCCTGAGTGACAGCAATGGGGTTTCGTTTGGACCCTTTAGGTACGGAACCCTAACTAGTAACTAGGTACGCCAAATCTTGGGATTAGGTAACGGACCCCGGGCATCATTCATCCCTTTAGCGGTATCCGGAAGGAAAAATATATGAAAACTGTAAGTATAGTAAACATGTCAGTTTTGGAACCCAATAAATTTTATGAAATTTCAATGTATGATATACTAATAGAATTCACCCCTATTAATATAATGTTATTAACTATTATTACTATGAGGTATACCTATTAACATGTTTAACATTGGGACGTTTACATTTAGGTAATATCTCATTTTAATTTTTGTAAACTCTTGCTATTAATATAAGTAAGTACATTGCTATGTACCTAATTGATGGGATGTAGCTGTTTGCCCAGTAACTAACCTAGCCTAACGGACGTAGATGTGATTGAATTGTTAAACAAGCAGTCAAGTGATTCAGCGTACTTAATTACGCTTGATTGATGCAAAGTGATCGTTCAGCCGTCTGTAGGCCTGTCGTGTTGAGATGTTGAGAAGGATATGGAATATACTTACAATTCTGTAGAAATATAAACAAAAACCGGCCAAGTACGTGTCGGATCACGCACAACGAAGGGTTCCGTACCCAAACCCACTAGTCCACATTTAAAAACACTATTATTGGGATTAGTTCAAAAGTAAAACTCCAGCAGGTTCATTTTAATACCTAACTTTTTACTATTAACATAAATATGTAAAACTGTAAAATATGTCATTTGGGTAAAATATTAAATGCTTGAGAAAATGCCTATCAGTAGCGTCAAAAAAATTTACTTTATTACTCGTACTATGAAGAGACTAAAAGTGACTAAAACTAAGAGGTTGTGAGTGAGTACTGTGGGACTTCGCAAACGGATCAATAGTACAATACAAAACTCTTGCACACCTCAATTAAAGGACACTAATTGAGGTGTGCAAGAGTACAAAACAGAGAGTACACACAGTACAAAAATACAATAAGTAGAGGCAAATAACAGGCGGTTTTATCACTAAAGAGCGATTTCGTCCAGACAACCTTTGGGTATCGGAAATCAAATCTAATCATAACGACTCATGCTAGGTGGTGCAGAGCTAATATATTAAACCTCCTAATATTATTAGTAATCCTCCTAATAGTATTTCTAGCGTCACCCGCTACATGTTCTAGCGATAGTTTGCATAATGATACTAATTGTAAATAGCATCTCTAACAAAACGCCGGAACAAACAGTAGCATTCATTTCACGCACCATCGCTCCTCAAGGCTGTGGCTTTGACCGTGGCGACTAATTTTGTTTTCCTACCCCGTCCTTACATAATTGTCTTTGGGTATGGCTCCGTCTCCACCGTCGCTCCTTTACTCAAAAAACCACCTAAATTCTGATTGTACGTGTGCAAAATTTGTATGTTGATCCAAAACTTGACACAAAAAACTGTAAGTATATGTAGAGCAAAAAAATCACTTACTTACCCGCACCGAAGGTTCATCCGCAAATAATGTGCTCTCAAATAAATGTACCCTTTTTACTCTTCACCAAGTATTTGTGTTTTCGAGGGATTCAACTCTTACTTCAAAAGCTTAGATAATGTACTACCTACTCTTCGTCAAATATGCTAAGAGTGTTTACGAAGATAATAAAGTTTGGGACTTGGAATTAATGTACAGCACAAATCCTCCCAACAACATCGACAATAATGATACTTACATTGATATAAACATTCCACCACTCGACAAGGACTTGTAGTAATAATTGTTAAGTGTTTATTTTTAATCACGTTTCTAACGAAAATAAAATTAATAAAGAGGTGAGATGCGCTATATAGGCATAATCTAGAGAGACAAATTACCTATTCTCGGATCCGTGGAGGGCAGACGCCCAAGAGGAAGGATTCCGGTGCGGTCCTTTTGACGAGGAACCGAACTGCATGGAGGGCAATTGCGTGCTGTCACGATCCTCAGTCATGAGGGATCGACTATTACGAAAAAGAGAATAATAAAGATCGTCCTTGTATCATTGTCCCGATAGTCGTATTAGCGAACGGTCTAATAGCGAGAAGTAAACAACATCTTAAGAGATTCTCGCTAGATCACTGGGTCAAGGGTCATAAACAGAAGGTAGTGGTCACGGCGCGAATAGTCCGGATGTTAGTCCTCTCTCAATCGCCCTAACTACCAGTCCTCGCTGCTGGCAACTCCCTAGAATAGATTTTATGATGTAAACTTCACACTCCCTATTTCGTTCCTTCGAAGGACGGAGGGGAGGAAGGGAAAAGTATCCGGTATGGTAATCAGGGTATAAACTCGGTATGTAGGTACCAAGTTTAATTATAATCCTTTCAGTCGTTTTTGCGTAGTAATACTTTCGTAGTAGGGGTTATATATTTTCGTATTTCTATTTTACCTTTATTTAAAAATTGTAAAAAAACCTAGCCGTAAATTACAAACATTTTTAAAAAGTTCATTTATATTCTTTTTATTATTAACACTGAACCCTAACCGAAGAATATGATACCTATTCTGACTAAATTACATAATTTTATTAATCTAATACAAACAACAAGACAACAACAACAACAAGTTAACAAGTTCTTTTTAGCCAGATAATACCAATTAGTTTGAGTTGCCTGCTCAAAATTTAGATCATTATTTTAATATTTAATAAACATTATGTATTTTACATTCATGTTTTAATAGTAGTTTATGCAACTGGTACATAATGAGGGGCATTAAAACACGAGTGTGTTTTATGAAACGAGCCGAAGGCGAGTTTCATAATAAGGTCACACGAGTGTTTTAATGCCTAATTATGTACAGTTGCATACATTACTTTATCTACACACATATTATAACTACTCTAAGATGGGTTCAGAAACCGTAGTAAATAAATACAATAATTGTGTTAATACAACCTTTTTTGCACGGTTGCCGAAATATCGAAATCAGAACTGGCAACCGATACCTGAATGTTATTTTAAAAAGTAAAGAGTCCCTATTCTGATATGATCATGTCGTTCTAGCTCAAATTTCGTGCGATATATACTAAAAAAACATCGAGCTGACATTTCGCATCAACTGAATTTGAATTTTCAGTGATACTAGAATAGGGACATGTCAACTTCGACATTTAAATTTTGACAGTTTTGTTTGACGTTTAATATTTTAACATCATATATGAGATTAAAATTAAAAATTATATTACTGCTGTTGCCTTAGCCACAGATAAGAAAATTGCCATAAATTCATTGAATGTTGAAATGAGAGTCATTTTCTACGGTTTCCGAACGCATATTAGAGGATTTATGATATGTGTGTAGATAAATCTACTTTGTGTTTCTTTTGGATTTTTAGCAATTTTGCAGTATATTTTCCTAATTATGACCAGAGAGCCTGCTACGAACCAAGAACAAATCTCCCTTTCGGTCTGTAGAATCGCAGGTAGGTACAACAGAGAGTAAAATACACTGTACAAACCATTGAAATATATGTTACACTAGAACAGACATTTCAAACACAAGACGTTGTCAGACTTGATTAAAGAATGAGCGCGCAACAGATGCGACATACAGTTTATCCTACCTACCTTATAGTGATTCACGACGTATGTACAATGGGAAAATTAATAGTTATTTTTGTAATGGTGCATCATGAAAAGCATTTAAAACAGCAGTGTGGATTTTACAATAAGAGCATATTTTTTTACGCCAAATTATGTGCATTTCATACTTTTACACCACTATTAATCCTAAACTTTCTTCAAAATCATTATAGAGGTTTTATAGCATTGGTGTAGATATAATAATATAAAATATTTTAAACTGTAGCACAATATTTGATTTCATAATCTCTATTAACATTGCACGTCTCTACTGTCCCGTCTGCGTAATCGTTCTTTCGTTACTCTATGATTTCATGGCGGCCACATGACGCGTCGGCATGACTTAAAATTGATACAACAAATATTATTATAGGCGAATTTAACGAAAATCCAGTAATATTACTACTGAGAAGTCACTCTTTGACTTTTATTTGATTTTCCTGAATGGTTTGTGCTGTGCTCCAGTACACAGGTAGGCATATGTACCCGCACGCTTTTTTAAAGTCATCCGTCCAACTATCACAGCCGTCTGGCACAGACTGAGTGCACTTGTGTCACTTGACCCTAACTCATGCGACAAGAAATCAAGTTGAGATGTCTGCTCTATTAGTATTACCTCAGTGGTACAAACTGCATTTATAGTTCGCGAACCTGTCACTTGCTTTAAATTTTGAGTTGAACTTTATTGCCTTGTAATAAGAGTGACGCCTGCTAACCAGAGTTACCAAAAGCAGGCCGGTTCCTTTTGTTACTTCGGATAAATTCTGCTCTAGCAGACCACAGAGGTGTTGATATAGACATTATACAAAAACTGCGCCAATAGCAGCTGCGATAGTTTATAAAAAAACTGCGACACGGCTACCGCGAACCACAAACGAAGTTTTCTCTCTCTGTCGCACTTACGTACATACTTGCAAGTGCGACAGAGAAAGACAACTTCGTTCGCTGAGGCCCTCAGGTAATATGGCAATCCTTATTTCCTTATTCTGTCCTTATTTGTTTGTATTTTTTGTGTTTTTGTTGTGTACAATAAAGTTATTACATACATACATACATACATCGGTTAGTAGTGTGGGTGACACAAGCTACGGCATCAGCCTATCGATGGTAAGCCGACGTAATGTAAGTGTGTCGTCGTATAAGATAAGATAAGATGGATGGACAGGATGGAGAACGAAAGAGCAAGCGGGAACCCCTCACTAGCTGTCAAACATCGGTTGTGTTAGACAGAAAACCTTCTGTGCGCAAGTACTATTAATAGGGGTACTGATAATATCAGCAAATTTTCTTGAAACATCAATAACGCTAAGTTAGTAGGTTTGAAGTTTGTAGGAAAATCGGAATCAGTGACCTCACGAGTTTTCTATAGTCAATCATCGGCCATTTAAACGTTTTTGCACATTTAAAAATGAATAAAATGGTGGAAAAAAATTTAAGCGTGATGTTTTGCGCGTATTTTCGTGATTTTGGCTTATTGGTATTGTAAGGCTAGTATTTTAATTATTATCAACATCCCATCTCTGTGCCAAAAGCTGGTTAGTGTATGGGTATGCCCGCAGACTATAAGAACCATATAGGAACCTAGCTTGCAAACAAACTAACCCTTCGTAAATAGATTGAAGGATAGATGCTCTTTAATTTCCGTAACATTATTATTATGACAATATGTAAACGAAAGCTTAAATGTGCGCCGTATTAATATGTATGAATGGATTAAACTATTGTAGACAACCGTTCGTACAGTATGTTCAAACTTAATCAGATGAATATCAGGGACATGACGACAAAATGCGTGGAGCCAGAAATACAGGCTTTTATATATTATAATGGAATCTTAGTATAATACATAATAAACTTCCCAGAAAAGCAACTTTTTTTATGGTACCTATAAGTGGCTCAGCGAGACAGAGAGAGACTAAGTGCCTTCGAGATGTGGTGCTGGCGGCGAATGGAAGCTATATGCTGGACTGAAAGAAAAACGAATGAAGAGGTTCTGAATTTGGTAGGAGAGAAAATAATGCTTTTGAGGACGATCGAGAACAGAAGAGGAAATATGCTGGGGCACCTGATACGACATGACAATTTCATAAAAACTATTATCGAAGGCAAGATAGAGGGGAGGCGAGGCAGGGGAAGACCGTGACGTGCGTTTATGGATCAAGCTAAAGAGAAGGTCAATGTAATGTCGTACCAGTAGCTCAAAGCATTGGCAGAGAACAGAACGGAATGGCGATTACTCCAACGACAAGAGCTAGGCTCTTAAATATATAATGATGATGATAGGTGGCAATTAAGCAGACGGTTTGCCTGATGGTAAGCGATAAGCGATTACCGTCGCCCATAGACACCTGCAACACCAGAGGAGTCACAAGTGCGTTGCCGGCCTTTCAGAAAGGAGTACGCTCTCTTCTTTAAGGTTTGAACTGATTTATCTACTTATTAATAAATTCAAGAATTATGTGCGTAAGCGTAAACTCATATCGAAAGCATATTATAGCACACAAGCCTACATGAATGAAAAAATATCGTGGATTAATATTGGCTGAAATATTAATTTAATAATATGTTAATTATGACATTGATAGGTTTTAATGACTTTATTATTTTCGTACTTTAGGCGGACCAGGGGGCCGATTTTTGAGTGTCGAACGCCTGACTTTTCACGCCACACCTGTCAAAACATCATAGTTTTTTGACAGATTTCGAGTAAAAAGTCGAGCGTTCCACACTCAAAAATCGGGCCCCAGGCCAGATTTGAATTGAGCCAGTGAGCTTGTAGGTCATAATACGATTCTGATCAGGTCGGATGGGTCGGGTTCGCTGGGTTCGTTTCTGGATGAGACAGTTTTAAGATGTCTTATATTGTGCCTTACA
Source organism: Cenopis cana (assembly GCA_951800055.1). NCBI lineage: Eukaryota > Metazoa > Arthropoda > Insecta > Lepidoptera > Tortricidae > Cenopis > Cenopis cana. The sequence continues at coordinate 4,971,558 of OX637473.1, forward strand.
TATTGTGCCATACCTACATATTGTAAGAAGACCAACTGTCTATGTATTGGTCAGGAAATTTTGGTAATTTCAGCCTAAATAATGTATCTGTTTAGTTAAATAGATTCTATTTTTGGCCTAACGATGAGGAAAATTATTTATTAGGTACTAGTAAAGTCATTCCAATACGACACGCTCGCGCGCATAAATGTAAATACAGGACAGGCGTTTAAAGTAATTAGTAAATCTCTGTGTAAATAACTTGTGGCTAATAAACATAATGGTCATTATCTACCGAAACAAAAGCGACTAATAATCGTGAAAAATTGCAGCGTGAAATTACCCGTCACGCGTATTCCATTACTGTTAGTCCTTTGCGACCGTCATTTTAAATTGCAAGGGTTCAACGGTGACGGTTGTAAGCTAATTGAAGGTATACTTCGTTCCAGATTAGATGACGAAAAGTTCTCATTCTATTGTATAAGGAATTTTCGTCATCTTTTCTGGAACGAAGTATACCTATGTGATAAACGTTAATAAAAAATAATTTGCAACAACGCGAAATCGTTAAAGCGATATATCGATTGAAAGAGACGCCCTTATGTTTTTCGCTCACGTCAAAACGGCATGCGATACTCCCCGAGAATGGCTTTTTTACACAAATCTCGTTAAATATCTGAATGTGAGCAGGTTTATTAATTTTCCTCTTGACAGAGTTTAGATGAGGTAAAATACCATCATATTAACTTAATCGTGTCTTTTAATAACGCGTTGTTTTAGTAGGCTGAGTAAAAAAAGGAAAATATAGACTCAACTTTGGATTTCTTTTCTATCGAGAAAATTTTAAGCAATCATGTTTCGGCTATTTTCAGTACCACAATCATGTAGTCAAGAATCATAGTATATTTGAAAATAAGCCCCTATTGTTTGCTAGTCTGGGCACGACAGCGCTTCCAAGTTTCTAAATTTCTCGTTGTAGCGCCTTAAATAGTGCGTTGACATGCTGTCGCAATTAATAGGTGTGCCGATTTATATTATGATGCGCTTGCACATGCAAATTATTGTAAAAACTAACTTTAGTATTTAATATGCACTCAAGTTTACGTTTAAACGGTACCTAACTAATTAATATACGAATTCATTGTAGCGTATGGGATCAAGTTAAAACACCTATGTAGACTGCAGCGCAACTAAGGTAAACGTCCCAGTGCTCGACAAATTAGTGGCCAATCGATGACACGTATTAATCACCTCTGTCATCAAGACATAAGATTAAGAGTACCATTTACCTATTGAGTCGGTGTCCAGCGACGTTTACCTCATGGGTTTATTCCCTGGGGTAAAGTCCACAAGTACTACACTGACTCAACTAACACTCACAAGTTCACTGAGCCCGCGCCTAACTGGGTATTTGACACACGTTACAAATTTATAACGTAGTGTGGCTATATTGATAGAAAAGCATCAAATGATCACTGAACTGGATGGGACTACGTAAATGTTGTTTTTTTATAGTCCAAAAATAGAATTGTCATGTTTCAATAAAAAATAAATTGTAAGTATGGCAACTATGTCCATAAACTACACTAAAATTTCAGGAGACAACGGCAAATTACTCTTTTTTCCATACAACGATACTGACTGATATTGAAATATGACAGTATGGAGACTGTGGAGCGTTTTGAATGATCAATTGAATGAATGAATAGTTTTTATTTCCAGGCAATAAACCCAATGCTCGAAAACTTTTCCTCTCATATTCGTCTTTTGCGTTGCTCTAAGTAGTTGGTCCCATACAAAATTTGATCGTCTCGAACATGTCGAGCGATATTCGACGTTAAAGACATGAGTGACCCGTTTATTATATTTCAATGTATGATCGTCTCTAAAAAAAACTGGTTCGAATGGCACCATAAAAGAGAGTCGAATTAGTTAATCGAATTGTACCTACTGACACAGCTAAATAATAATCTCTTACTCTGCACTATCACTGCTGACTGCTTGTTTCCACTGTTTCTTTTATAGTTCTCACTTTACAACTCTCACTTCAATAGTCCACTTGTATACTGCCTCGTGCCAGGAACTTGGTCCTCTTATATACCCCTTTCCGAATATTCTAGATGATTCTCATTTGTACCAAATAGCGTGGGCTATTCATTTCAGAAACATGTGCTCTGATAATTATTAAATATCTGTCCTTTCAGTATATTAATCTTGAACTATTTTCCTCCAGTCTGTTAAAAGTGAAAACATCGAAAAAAAGGGTTATGTTTGAAAAATAAAAGTATCGAGAAAATGTTTGCAAATCGTGTTTTCACTTTTAACAGACTGGAGGAAAATAGTTCAAGATTAATATACTGAAAGGACAGATATTTAATCACTATAGATCTTGAGATCTAAGTCGATAAACATTGGCAACAGTGCATATGTGGGCTCTTAAAACAATATACATGTTACATAACGCGTTGCCCACCTAAAGGTTGTCTGAAAGAGCTCATTTGTTAGCGATAAGGCCGCCTGTTGTCTATTAGTGTGCTTTATTTGGTGAGCAATAAAGAATATTTTTATTGTATTGTTGCCGTCCCATTCTTGATTTGAAGATTCGTTGTGTCTACAGCTAGAGACTTCTGTGGGGCCACAAGCGTCCATTGGCAATGTTTTTTTTCTTTTTTACATCGACGGTGGCAAACAAGCTCACGAACCTAGTGGTAATCATACTCCAACATCTGCTTTTCTTTCCGACCGTCGGTTAAAAAAAACTAAAACTAATTGCAAAATCCATGTGTCATATTGAGCACTATTGTACACTATGTCCGTATGCCCAGTGGGCCGCGGGCGGCGATTGCTGGAAAAAACTCAAATGCAACAAAAAAACTGCACAGTTGGCTGCCCATTCATTAACGGGAGCATGCAAAGGTGTGAATAAATTGCCCAGTGCTTTACTGTACGTGTAAAAAACTTACTGCTTATTGGTTTTAACTGTTTATATTATTAACAGTAATTCTCTGATGTGCTTGAAGTGAAATCCATATAGAGTTGTTGTTGGTAAATTATGTTCTCCAATCGCATTATTATTTTGATACTTAAATCAGTGGGAGAGTCAAATTACCATCATCATTTTTCAACCTGTAATTGTCCACTGCTGAGCATAGGCCTCTCTTCTAGTATGGCACTCATTCCGGAGTTATTATAATTAAATAAAATGTCATTGGACAAAATCTAGACAACACATTTGTAAGATTTGTACTTATTTCTTGTTTGAGCATCCATGCATAAACCGCTGAATTGTTTAAAATGATAAGAGTATTTTGTTTGGAGATACCTAATTCAAGTCCCGGATAAGCACATAAGATAACACATCATTGGTATACAGCGAGGAAATGCTGCCAGCATCCTCGGTACAATGCCTCAAGGGCCTGTTTAAGATTTAAGTTGGTTTCAATATTATTTATATTATCTTAATTATTTTAGTTCTTGTATATATTTTCTTAGTACATAAATAGATCTTTGTAAACATGCTCGCATTGCAAGATACCTAATATTCTTACCTAGTTACATGAGCGGTCGTCCTGTCGGCCCGCTTAGTAACCTATTCGAGTTTAAAGACGTAAGTATAACCAGTTTCATTATTTATTATTTTTTAATATGTTCGAAACTCACGGGATCTTTCTTCATAAATGTTTTACCGATGTTATTTAGTACCATATTTATTAAAATTAATTGCAAAGAAACGAGTCCTCTTAATAGTTTCCGCGTTTTTTGCACAAAAAAATCATGGTAAACTCACCAGTCAGGTTCTATGAGTAACTGCAGTAAGTATCGTCAGCTCTTAAAATAAACGAATATGAACTTTATCACATTGAAATAAGTTCCGAAAGGTATACATATTAATGAGCGTGACGAAGGACTCCGTGACATTTAGTTCCTTGATAAAATCCGTGTGACAACTACTTAACGGGTCTCAGTCTCTCAGTGACATAATGTAGTAATATGTATTAGGATAACGCGTGGATAACACAGTTTTATTACGTTTTTGTTTTTTGCGGCCGATCAGGATACCCATAAACCATTTATTATTAACATTGATAATTGTTATGTGGGTTTATTGGTTTAATGACTTCGAATTGTAACTAATTTACTTTTAATTACGTGGTTATTACCAATGACAAGTACAAAAAAGAATTTATGTCACACCTAGCCATAAAGTGGCCATTAGCGCACGCTCCGCGCGCGAAAAAACCCACTTCCTGGCCAGGGGGTGACATAAAATTTTGTACTTACCACGGGCGATAATAAAGAAAGCCTCAGATCGTATATTTATCGCCCTTGCTTTCGGCTCGGGCGTAAAATACCTGCGATCTGAGACGTTCTTTGTTTTATCGCCCTTGGTAAGTAATGTACTATTCATCACGATTCCATAAATGAATATGTTAACTTATGTGTTATAATATCTGACACGATGAGATGCTTTTTACGACGGTGGCAAATAGCCATACGGACGGCCGTCCGGTCGTAGCCTATTGATGCTTGCGACTCCAGAACATCACATCAGCCTCTTTTTGATTTGAAGATTCGTTTTATTGTCCGCTAGAGTAAAGTGCAAGTCCCACTCTAAACCGCATCCTCAGGAGCTCTGGCGACCTCAATCACGACTCAACAACTAGAGCAAGTACTATTGCGGTCTTCTGTGAGGTGGAGGTACTTCCCCAGTTGGGCTGCTCCAAATAAGAGCTAGCTGACATTACGTTGTCTTCTTCTTCTACCTAGCGTTATCCCGGCTCTTGCCAGGGTCCGTTTTGAAGCCTCTGTAGATGAATATCAGAAGACCTGATGATGAAGCAAAATAGTATCATAGGGAACTTTGCGAAGGCACATAGGTGGATTACCGTGTTTCGACTGCTTTAAATATTTTGCGATTAAGTAGTTGGATAGGAGAAGCCTAAAATCCGTGGCCCATGTAACTGAAAATGTCATGTACATATATGGTAAATATCATGTAAGCGAATTTTGTTTTTTTTTTTAAATAAATTTCTTTAAACCTCTTGAAATAGGGGTAAATGTGAGTTAGGGAGAAAGTTATCCACGTGAGGTTACCTATCGGGTCTTCGGCCTTTAGGTTGGCTTGTAATGTACATTCGGGGCTCGAAAGTGTAAAATTAGGCTCTCCCCTTCGGGCCTTCGGCTATTGGGCTCGCATAGCGAGCGCGCTCCAAGAAGAAGCTTCGGCCCTTCGGCCTTACAAGGTACGCCTTCCGACCTCGTATGCCTCGCTCCTTACCTTTGGGATTTAGGCCCTCAAGTTCGCTTGTATGGCACTCAAGCCTTGAAAGTGTTGACTTGGGCTCACCCTTCGGATCTTCAGCCCTCGGGCTCCTATAGTGAATGCGCTCCAATAAGAAGCTGCGGGCCTTTGGCCTTACGTGGGATGGACTGGAGAAAACTGCACCGACAAGAGTGAAACTCTTAAATAATGATGATGATGATGATAGGCCGGCTTCTGTGCTTGACACGCCTCTCACCTTCAGGCTTTCGGCCCTCAAGTTCGCTAATAAGACACTCGGGGCTAGAAAATGTCGACTTGGGCGCGCTCTTCGGACCTTCCACCCTCAGCCTCGAACAGCGAGCGCGCTCCAAGGAGAAGCTTCATGCCTTTGGCTCTACGCGATGCGCCTTCTGATCGTGATCTCGTATGTCTTACCCCTCATCATCGGAGCTTCGGCCCTCAAGTTCGATTGTAAGACACTCGGGGATAGAAATTGGCCACTTGGCACCTATTTCTGTAACTCTTTAGGAAAACCTCAAGCTTAAATCAGGAAGCTTAGGTAGGAAGCTGATTCTACAACCGGCGCGTTCGAGGGTTCATATATTAAACTACTCTTTCTCTAAAAAGAATAAAATAAAAACAAAATTAAAAATTTTGAAAATACCCCCGACGAATGTAGCTAATTGAAAAACAATTAAATAATTAATTCGGAAATCCCCCGACTGTATAGGAAATAAGTACATAAAGACATCTTTATTTTCAATACGGTTAATTGGTTGAGAGTTTATTTAGAAGCCCAGAAAAATCCGTCGGGGCTGCCATTGCCATGTTTATTCCCATTTGCATTAAATTAAAATTCGAGGTTACTTAAACGAAGGTATAAGATAACCTGCAACACGCTACAACATGCTACGTAATTTCAAGGCAGGCAATGGCAGCCCCCGACGGATTTTTCTGGGCTTCTAAATAAACTCTCAACCAATTAACCGTATTTAAAAAAAAGATGTCTTTATGTACTTATTTCCTATACAGTCGGGGGATTTCCGAATTAATTATTTAATTGTTTTTCAATTAGCTACATTCGTCAGGGGTATTTTCAAAATTTTTAATTTTGTTTTTATTTTATTTTATGCAAAGACGGTGTCAAACAAGCGTGCGTGCATTCACCTGATGGTAAGTGGACACCACGGCCTATAGACGCCCGCAACTCCAAAGCAGTCACGAGCGCGTTGCTGACCCTTTAGAAAATTTGAGGATTCACAGGATTTCAAAATTGGTGTATGCCATTAAAACTACCTAAAAGTACCGTGTCCTCGTACGCGTCCCTGTCCGATGTGATCCTTTCTTTCAGGACTAGTTAATAGTTATAATGATAATACCGCGAATAAACCCTATTCCATTATTCCGGACTGTATTATTCACAACCCTTGATGCGAACCATTGTAAGCGTAGCTTCCAATTTACATAATATATAAGTTTAGTCTTTACTAATCTCGGGGTTTAAAATAAACCAAATTGTACTTAGGTAGGTCTAAACTTCAAATCATCAATATCATCATCATAATTAATTTAAGAGCCAAGCTCTTGTCGTGGAGCAATTTCCATGTAACTCTTTCTTGAGCCTTTCGTTTGACCGCCTGATGCCTGATACGACACGACGTTTACTTTTTCCTTAAGTTGGTCCATGTATTGTTCTTCTTGGTCTCCCTATTACGACACAATCGAATTCACAAAAAAATATATATATAGTCCTCCTCATCGATTTCGATGACGGCGCCCCTGACAAACTATGTATTTGCCCTATTGTGAGCTCTGATATGGCTGGCGAGGCCAAATTTGCTCTTGAATACTCTATTGCATTCGTGACAATAGAGTTGGCCAGACAGTAGGAAAAATAAAAAATATTGTGGAAGGGAAGGTAGAAGGAAGGCGGAAACTTCAAATAAGATGTTTATAATAGACAATTAGCGCTAGCAACGGATGAGCGTAATATATTATGCTTTGCGGGGAGCGCAAACGAGCGGGATCCCATGTTTTGAATTTTCCAGCGGTCAAACATAGCTTTTATTAGACAAGTCAACCAATTTGATTTCTGGGCCACTTCGTACTGTAAGTACGTGGGCACTTTCACTTTAGTGTAACCCCTACGTTTTTTCGGATCTAGGTAATTTTGGTATCACGAGTACTATTGATTCATATGAAGAAAAAAAATGCTCTTGATTTTCCGTTCAAATCTGTGTCAGTTTTGTGACGAGCCATATAAACTGTATGAAAAAAGCGTCACAAAACTGACTTTTTTTACTCGTTATTCTGAATAGGGAGTGCAACCCGGATGGATACCCGAAAAACCGGGTACCCGCCTGTTTTTGAGCATGAACACCGGGTATTACCCGCATTGTAATCTAGAACTACATATAAAATAAGTAAAAACAAGAACCGTCTACTTTAAAACGTGTTTTTTGTCTTCTAAATGACATAAACTACACAATATTTAGAACAATTTACCAAGTTTATCTCGTAGTAGTATAGTATACTTATATTACTTATTGCTGCTTTAAGTTGGGTGTGTAGTTTTAATACGCTTACTATGAGTCCGCAATGTTTGTATTACCGTACTCGATTGCGACTGCCTAAAGGATTTAGTATGGCGATTTTTAGGGGTGGGCGGTCGGCTGTCTCGTATAGTGAAGTGACGCCTTTAAATACTACAAGAAGTCTTCTTTTCTTCCCGCCTTTGTCCCATCCATATGTCATCATTATTATCTGTTTAACTCCACTGCTGGACATTGGCCTCTCCCATAGCACGCCACTGAGCTCGGCTTTCAACGCTTCTCCTCCAAGCCCTGCCCACAGCCTTCACGTGACGGCTTCGTATGTCATTATAGGCAGGACGCACTAATTAAAAACTTCCGTTTTTAGGCTTTGTCGTATCGGCGATTAGAAGACTCGGCGATTTTTTCCAAACGCCGCCAGGCCCAGCTGTATCCTACTAATAACTTTACTTGTCGAAGTTGTTCCTACATGGTTAGAGAAACTGCCCTATGTTTATGTTATACAACGATGAAACATTATCAGGTACCTACTCTTTTAAGTGCCTACTTACCATTTATCTAGATAATCTTAGTGTTGTTGATATGTTGCATTGTTATCTACCGTATTTACGTATGTTTCTGTTTAAGTGCCATAATCTTGTTATTTGGCTGCTTTAACATAATATTCAATGTATAGATACTATTTTGAATAGGTCACAAAATATCATCACACAGATTTTTTTTTTTGTTTTTGAAGATCAATTCTTGTGTACTGTTGCTAACGCTCTTAGTAATAATATCGTGTTCATGTGTTTTTCTTTACTCATGCTTATTTTGTTACTACTATAAGTATAAGTACGTTTCATATAAGCTTATCAACGGGGACTATTTTTGGGTATTTTGACCCTTCACTCCGGCGCAGGTGTCCTAATACGACCTATCTCAATTTTCCAATTATTTTCCATTCGAGGCCCCTGGATGGTATTTTGTACGTTGATCGCCTAACCATCCACTTTAAGAAAAGTAAAGCGATTAAAATACCTCACATACCTACTACTGTTCTTATTAATGATACCATGCGGTGTTTTATCAATTAACCCTTTTAGCAAATAAGTCGTTTTTTGTCAAGTTATGTTTTATAAAATTTATAATATGAAATTTTGTCGAGTGTTTTATTATAAAACGTGAATACTCTTAGTTATGAATTTATTGTTATCAAACATTTTATGTCAAAAAGATAAGATATTTGCATATACCTACAGATGCATAATACTTACATTTAGCCCTTATCCTAATAGTTACGTTTACGTATCGATTATATCATAGTTAACGTCAAAAATCACGCTTGTATCTACCTAAACAATGATATCATTGATTCTGTTTAATAATAATAACTGTTTGATAAACTATCTTATTTTTTGCGGTTGGTATTTACTTGGTGTCTAGTTACCTACAATATTTCCATCCTCTTTGTTTGTTTTTTTTTGTCATCACAAAAAGATTGGACTGATTTTTTATCCTCACTAGACCCCCTATATTTTTCCAAACAGCAGCTAGCCCTTTTTTTAGTAACGTTTTAGTCAAATAACTCGTTCCGATAAATTGTAAACACTGTTTAACACAGCATGCACAGTTATACAGTATAAATTTTAATTGAATCAATTAAGGACACAAGATATTGCAATATTGCGGTAATGTTCCTCGGTCTAACCGAAGTGCATACACTTAAGAGCGGTCAAGGCAATACTAAAGCTGTTAGGCAATCCCTAACCGGATCGCATTTGACATAAGTTATAGCTTAAACTATGCAAAAATTACATCACTTAAAAATCAATATTTAAAATACTAATGGCGAAAGTGAGAGTCGACTACTTTGACTAGCCGCTTTTTAATTAATTTAAAAACAAAGAAATACTCACAGTTATCAAAATGAAATATCCTTTAAAAAAACAAACACAACACCATTATTTAGAAAGAAACACTGGCAGATTATATTAAAAAAAAAAAAAAAAAATTATTATTTTAAAGCCGACGTTCGAATTTCAAAACCCGCGGCCGCGAACGCCGCACGTGGTTGGTGGACGGTAAATGGCCATAGAGGTATCACCTGTGGCATCTTAGCGTAAGTTAACGTGCATGTTAGTTTGAGCGCACACTTGCGATCGCAATTGGCATTTAACTTTTTACGAGCAAGGCGGTTTCATGCTTTATAGTGCACTTTGTCGAGCGTTGTACGACTTTTTTAGCGTCTGTCTGCATTAAAATTATGATGAAAGGTTAAGTAAGGGAATTCTGCGAGATTATTGTTAGCTAATATTTTTTTCCTTTTCTTTGATTTATAATCATTGTCACGAACTATTCTTAGTTACTGATTTATTCTAAACTACTTTCTGTTGGAATAAACAATAGATTAAATGACATTAAATTATCATTACGCCAACGTTTGAATATGTTTTCCGTATTAAGGCCTTGTTCTTGGTATAAAACTGAATCAACCTTCAGTTGGCTGCTAAGGGATTTCTCAAAAATGTATTGTTGTAAGTACAAGTACTAAAAAGATAATGATATTCAATATGCTTCCAATGCTAATTCTAGATTAGGATCTAGATAATAACATGGTTCTCGATCACGCACCAACTGTTTTACGGAGTCATAAGAAATGCACAGCATAATAAACAACTGTGTAGGTACGTCACGCATTCAAGTCAATATAGTATCCACAGTTTGTTTTCGGTGGACTATGACTTCTTCCCTGCCCTTATAAGACTCCTAGATCCATAATCATAATGCGCATTCTGAGGTCACTAATACTCGCGCGCGTCGTGAAGCATATACATTATACAAAAGTTTTGGGAATAATGACAAAAGGCTAATGTTACTCGCACAGACAAAACGTTATTATCTTTGTTATTTCAGTAGCCATTTAAAATGATGTTACCTAATAAATAACTCTTTCATTATTTAATATACATTGAAACGATTTAATGATTTATTACCTTCATGATGCAATGATGAATTTATTGACTACCTACTAACTACTAAGTAATGGTGCAACATTATAAGTCGTTCGTAGGTATAATACCTAGACTAGTTTAAATGATTGTGTATTAAAAAAGGTCGACTTATAGAGGACCCAAATCTTCCTTGGACTGCGGGATTAATACTTTAATAAAAGATGGCTTGATTTGCTTATAGGTACTCGTTAAGTTTAATTTAATATTTTATTCTATATTTACTATTTGTTAAATCGATCAAATTTAAGTTTATACTCAAGGTAAAGCCCCCGACAAGTGATCTTACAACGGCTCCTAATTTAACACCGTAACTTAGATATTATTGTCTATTTAATAGCCTATTTTAGTTAAAGTGACTCCTTTTGGAGTTGCGAGCGTCTATAAGCTGTGGTTTCCGCTTACCATCGGGTGAACCAAACGCTTGTTTGTCACTGCCGTTGTATAAAAAGACTTAATAATATACTCTACCCGCCTCGGCAAATTAATTAAATGTTATTTATTCTCAACAAAAGCATTTCAACGGCTCAAATTGAAATCGCAAGCATCCATATTCTATTATACATATACTTAACTTACCATTAGACAGTCCGTACGCTTGCTCGTCACTATCGCAGTATTTTAAAATAAGTTAATAACTTTTGTTTTGTCATGCTTTACTCCACTAAAATCAATCATAAATTAGTATTTTCATTGTTTTGTACTTTTTTAGGTTGTAAAAGAGTGTAACTATGTGGCTTTAATAATAATTTAAGAAACCATGAATGTAGTATTGTAACATCTAGTTTGTAGACCATAAATAAAAATAAAATATTGATTCTTTTGCTAGTCGCTCGTTTGCGTAGAGCCTTAAACAATGCACGCGACCTTGCATTACGCTTCGCATTTTGGCCTCCGCTAGATGGCCCACTAATATTCATTGACATTTAACTATCATCTATGCCATTGAACAAACTAATTGGAGATGACGTAATATGATATGTACTGTTTGGGTAATTTAATTATAATATAAGTCACTATAGCTGCTTCTAAAGAACAATTGAAAAATATCTAAATATGCAATGGTAGGTAATCTTTATTTATCTTATATCTTTAAACGAGCAATTCTTGTTTATATCTATAATACCTGGGTGACCGAGCTTTGCTCGGGGTTTTCCCGGACATTAGACCTAGCTAGATCGATTGCTCGTCCCCGGGAAAATGCCTAGCAAAGCTCGGCCGCCCAGATATTTTATATCTCTAAACGAGCAATTCTTGTTTATATCTATTATATATTTCTATATTTCCGGGATCTCGGAAACGGCTCTAACGGTAGGGGTTTTCGGGGACGAGCAACCGATCTAGCTAGGTCTCATGCCCGGGAATACGCCGAGCAAAGCTGGGCTGCCCAGATATTTACTAGTAAATACAGACGAATATCAAACCTCCTCCTTTTTTTGAAGTCGGTAAAAAGGCCACGACAGGGTAGAGAAGTAGGCCACAGCTGAATTCTATATATTACTACACACAAGCCCAACTACATTTAGAAAAAAAAACTTTACCGAATATCGCTAAATTTTAGTTAGGGTTGAAATTTTAATTAACAGCACGACATTTTTTTTGTAATAACTGGGTCATTGTCAGATTTAGGTGCGCGTCTTTTCGGTGGACATGTCAAAAGTTAAGGGCTACAAAGCTTAATTTTCGATTGATCTGATAACCCGCATTATCTGTAATTCTGTGTCTATAAATCCATGTAATAAAAACGTAAATTACATGCACACAAGCCGTTAACTATTGACCACCGAATGGACAACTTTTGTTTTTCCGACTGACAATGACCCAACTACAAATTGGTTTTGTAGGGAATTCGTAGGGATAACACTACACTACTATATTGGTTTTGTAGGGGTACTTACTAGGGTGGTGCAAAACATAGCTTTGCATAGTAATGCCAGCTAAACTTTAGAATCAGAATCAGATTCTAAACTTTAGTATTAATGACTAAAATTTAGTAATTAGTGCAGTTAACAAAGACTTTATAAAATTTTACCTTCAACTTACAAATAAATTAACGAATGTTCGTCCACCGCGCGAGCGCGACAGCACAGACACACATAGTTCGTATTATCCCCGGTACCGCCGCATACCGGGTAGAGTCAGTCCGACCCAGGTCGGGCCTGGTTTCCCCGGTATTCCTTCACTGGTTTTTCACACTTCACAAGCCCTCCAGGGGCCAAGGAAAAGCCATTTGAAGAAAGTCCATTTTATATTCCTCTTGGAGCACTTATCTCCAAATATATTCATACATGTTTATGGTTCCCATAACATGGTGATTCGACTACATAACTAAGTAGCGGGTACGTAATGATGAAACTATGAGGGTTCCGTAGCCAAAAGTAGGTAAAAATAGAACCCTTATGGTATCGTCATGTTTCTGACTGTGCGTAGGTCACAGGCATTTCACTCAAAAACTAAGATTTATAAGAATCAAATTTGAGATGAAGATGTATTATGTAGACCGCGACATAATAAAATTACATTATGAAATCAATCACATGTAACAGAAATACCACAGAAGGACTTTTTTACGTGGGTATGCACGTGGCACCTCAATAGAACTTTAGAAATTAGTGTAAGCTTTTTCAAAGATTTTTTTTATATAGTGAATATCTTTGAATGGGCTTTCCTTGGCCCCTGGAGAGCTTGTAGCTTAGCGGTTGGGCTTAATTTATTGCAAATTTAATTGACTTTACAAGCGTAGTCGTTAACGATGTCGTCGAAAAATGCAAAGTTTATTAGTTTTGATAAATTAAAAACGCAGAACTTCATCTGCGTTATTGTGCATTAAATTCCAGATTTGTATTAAGTTGTAATAACAAGCATTCTTGACCGCTCCTCCAAGGCGCATACAAAATTATATAAAATATTAAAAACCAAAACAAATTATCCGGTTGTTTGCTCTTCTATGCTATCTGCACTTCGCAAAAAGCCTCGAACACAGAATCTCCAACTTATCTAAACCTCTTGCCAAGCCACTATATACACTTTTTAAAGGTAATAAACTCCTTAGCGTATGAACAATAAGTTTGCTAAGTTGTAAGCCCGAAATAAACAAGACCGTCTTTATGACGTTTGCACAGCGGATTCATAAACACGTAACTTTCTCGAATCTAATTTAGGCGAGAACTTGAAATACATACTTCAACTCAACGAAACATAGTCGAATTTAAGACAGCAAAAGTAATGGGAGATACGATCGTGGACAATAGCATTCTTGAATGCTGCATGTTTCAGGTTTGGTCACAAATTTAAAGTTATTAGACAACACAATTTTATGTATAACTACTTAATTCAAAACCGGAATTTTGTGAATCTGTCTGGTGAATAATTACTTGATGGTTGCATAAAACAATCTAATAAAAAAACTACTCATATGACCATATGAGGCATGAACGTTCCTCGTTTTCACTTTGATCCGTCTTTAATAAGTACCCCCCTTACGTTGTTAGGTATCACTAATATACCTTTTTTACACGACTGCCCAAAACCTGGAGTGTAATGTTTTTGTCTGGTAGATTAGTAATAAAATTGAATCAGCGGCTTTTTAACCGCTCTTAAAATGGAGAAGATTTCTTATCATTGTAACGCTTATTTGCTTTGATCATATATCATTGCACAATTAAAAAAAAATCCACATATATTTTTTTCTTTTTCTAATTTAGTAATCACACATGTCTGTTCGTTTTTAGTCTGTGGCCTGCTTGTTTGCCAAGGAAGATAACAAAACTTCATCCACTAGGTATTTAGGCTTTAGCAAATACGGCTAATTAGCATTCACTGCAGCCGTCTTCATTCACAGTATTTATTACGGATTGTATGTGAAATTTTCATAAAGAAGAATTTTCTAGTATCTTGTTGAAAACTTTAACGTATGTATATAAATATTATAGAAATGAACAAACGGAATGTTTGTCACTTTTTACTTTATTTCTATTCGAACAGAGTCCAAAATTGACAACCACAATACCACATATTGATCCCGCACTGCCAAGTCAGGGGGTCGCCTTAATATAGTTCGTTCCAGTTTATTATGACGAAAAGTACTTAAAGCGGAATTTTGTAAATAAATATAAAAAAAGATAACAAAGAGACGTCATAAAATCAGAACCGCAATGCGGTACCTGTACTTTTATAGCTCAACCCTTATTGTATTGTAAACATGTAAACAGATTTAAACAATCCACACCTATGTAGTTATTTTACACCCTACTTGAAGATATTATAAACTAAACAATAGATGTTGGTAATGGTTGGTTTTAAGTTTTCACCATCTAAACTGGAACGAATTATAGGTACCTACCATGTGATATTCTGTATAGGCGATATACTAACCTGTGACAGTGGAAACCACTGCCAAATCTTAATAAGGTCCGACCGTTTATTAATGTTCTCAAACAGGACAGAGATGCCAGTGAATGAAAATACCTACAGCAGGCGAATTAAGAGCGATTTCGCACCTCTCTGGTGTCGGAACCGATTCGAGTCAAATGTTTGAAGCGAAATGCAATTTAGTAGGTATGTGTTTCGTACATTTTAGCTGTCTCAATTAGTCTCAAAACTGGTGTTGGCTTGTACACTGATCGGACGGCAAATATGAAAACACTTAACTCGTTACTTTATTACACACTAGCTTTTGCCCGCGACTTCGTCTGCGTAAAACTCGGTCATCACGTTAGAATGTTATTTCATTCTTCTATTTCTTGCGCTTACCTAGTTATCTCTCTTCCATTCTAACTTAAACCCCGTCAAGGGATGATTTCCGGGATAAAAGTATTCTATGTCCTTCCCTAGGACTCAAACTATATCCATACCAAATTTCATCTAAATCGGTTGAGCATTTTAAGGGGAAACAGGCAGACAGAGTTACTTTCGCATGTATAACCCGCACCGGTTTCGCACGGGTAGTCCAGTTTTAAACAACAACAAACAACAACAAATACTCTTTATTGCACACCTCAATTAAAGGACGACAGATCAGGATCACAGGGAAAGCATTTTTTATGATTTAAATTTATTTATCTAAGCTTTTTCCCGCGACTTCATTCGCGTGAATATCCATATCAACTTCTACACCGGCTGTCTCGCCAAACATTGCGCACGCCGGCTCAATGCGCCCACATGAAACGCATGATAGAGGACAAAATATATATTAAGAAGAAAGTAGATGAAAACGCGCGCGAGCGGAGCGAGCGCGAAATTTTTCGGATATTCTGATACGGGTGTGGAAAATACTTCATACGCATCAAGTAATGAAGATGAAAACGCGAGCGCAGCGAGCGCGAATTCTTTCAAACATTACGATGCAGGTGCGGAAAATGCTTCATACGCATCAAATAGTGTAGATGAAAACGCGAGCGCAGCGAGCGCGAAATTTTTCGAACATTATGATGCAGGTGTGCAAAAGACTTCACACGCACCAAGTAATGTAGAATGAAAACGCGAGCGTAGCGAGCGCAAAATGAAAAAAAAGAACATTGTGATGCAGGTGCGGAAAAAACTTCATACGCATCAAGTAATGAAGATAAAAACGCGAGCGTAGTGAGTGCGAAATGTTTCGAACATTATGATGCAGGCACGGATAAGATTTCACACGCATCAACTAATGTAGATGAAAACGCGAGCGTAGGGCGCGCGAAAATTTTCGAACATTATGATGTAGGTGCGGAAAATACTTTATACTCATCAAGTAATGTAGTTGAAAACGCGAGCGCAGCGAGCGCGAAATTTTTAAACATTAATATGCAGGTGCGGAAAATACTTCATACGCATCAAGAAATGAAGAAAATCGCGAGCGTAGTGAGTGCGAAATCTTTTGATGCAGGTGAGGAAAATACTTCATACGCATCAACTATAATGTAGATGAAAACGCGAGCGTACGGCGCGCGAAAATTTTCGAACATTATGATGTAGGTGCGGAAAATGCTCTTCAAGTAATGTAGAAGAAAACGCGAGCGCAGCGAGCGCGAAATTTTTCGAACATTATGATGCAGGTGCGGAAAATACTTCATAGTCATCAAGTAATGTGTATGAAAACGCGAGCGTAGCGAGCGCGAAATATTTCGAACATTATGATGCCGGTGCGGAAAATAATTCATACGCATCAAGTCATGCCGATGAAAACGCGAGCGTAGCGAACGCGAAATTTTTACGAACATTATGATGCAGGTGCGGAAAAGACTTCAAACGCATCAAGTAATGTAGATGAAAAAGCGAGCGTAGCGCGCGCTAAAGTTTATGAACATTATGATGTAGGTGCGGAAAATGCTCATCAAGTAATGTAGAAGAAAACGCGAACGCAGCGAGCGCGAAATTTTTCGAACATTATGATGCAATTGCGGAAAATACTTCATATTCATCAAGTAATGTGTATGAAAACGCGAGCGTAGTGAGCGCGAAATGTTTCGAACATTATGATGCAGGTGCGGAAAATATTTCATACGCATCAACTAAAATGTAGATGAAAACGCGAGTGTAGGGCGCGCGAAAATTATCGAACATTATGATGTAGATGCGAAAAATAGACATCAAGTGATGTAGATGAAAACGCGAGCGCAGCGAGCGCGAAATTTTTTGAACATTATTATGCAGGTGCGGAAAATACTTCACACTCATTAAGTAATGTATATGAAAACGCGAGCGCAGCGAGCGCGAAATGATTCGAACATTCTGATGCAGGTGCGGAAAAGACTTCATACACATCAACTATAATGTAGATGAAAACGCGAGCGTACGGCGCTCGAAAATTTTCGAACGTTATGATGTAGGTGCGGAAAATGCTCATCAAGTAATGTGGAATAAAACGCGAGCGCAGCGAGCGCGAAATTTTTCGAACATTATGATGCAGGTGCGGAAAATACTTCATAATCATCAAGTAATGTGTATGAAAACGCGAGCGTAGCGAGCGCGAAATATTTCGAACATTATGATGCCGGTGTGGAAAATAATTCATACGCATCAAGTCATGCAGATGAAAACGCGAGCGTAGCGAACGCGAAATTTTTACAAACATTATGATGCAGGTGCGGAAAGGACTTCAAACGCATCAAGTAATTTAGATGAAAAAGCGAGCGTAACACGCGCTAACGTTTTTGAACATTATGATGCAGGTGCGGAAAACAATTCCTACGCGTCAAGTAATGTAGATAAAAAAGCGAGTGCGAAATGATTCGAACATTATGATGCAGGTACGGAAAATACTTCATACTTTGGCTTTGTAAAGAGGTGGTTGAATAGATATTTTTTTGTTCATAAATTAGTGGAATACCTTTCAAAGTTCAAAGTGCTTTATTGTAAAAACATAGGTATAACTGAATACCTACTTTGGTCTGTTCTTTCACTTTCGAAGATGGAGTTGCCTAGTTACACATAAAGTGTTTTTCCGCTGGTGAGAAGTAGGTATCTCTTTGTGGGATTCCCATATTTTCTACCCACCATCGAAACTTAATCGTTATGTTAACGTTACCTATATCAAATTTATAATTGACTTAATCATCCTGATGTTTGTCTCAATTATGTAAATGAAAATGCTCTACCTTGGACTCATTGATAAAGTCTCGTTTGACTTAGTCAATTCTACATTAAGGGGAGGTATCCCCAACGCAAATTTCCCGCTCTAACACGCGTGAGTTTACAATTAACCATCCCGCTCTCTACGCAAGCTCTGCGCGCAGTTTTGTAAATATTTAGCTATAGTGATTAAGCCAATAATTTTATCAAAGCAAACCCTGCGAATTTGTCTATAACTATTTACGATCTTTAATTGAGTACAAAAATAAAACGTTAAATATCAGTAATATAGCCGTAGTATTGAAAATACATTCCAAAAAGGGGTAACTTCGCGATTTTTTTCTATCGAGTGAAATTCATCAGGTCATGTAACTGACTGCGATTTTGACTAGAGAAGATCCTTATGTAACACATATATTTTTTTTAGATTTTAAGACACTATATTCTATGTCTCAGATTGTTTTTAAAAACTCAAAAGTGGTAATACACGGTCTTAAGACGACGCTTTGGAAATATTGGTTGCATGGATTTCCATTTTTCTCAGCAACCAAGCAACTGATGAAAACGAAATTGACTCACATGATCAATCATACCTTTAGCTTTAATTTTATAATTGCTTTACACGATTGGATAACTTTTGCAACAGACTTTTCTTCGTCAAAAACACCTCTGTTTAAACAGAGATTCGCATTTTACAGACAAACGGCACTTGTTAAAGCCTCTTAATTTTCAATATAGATTCATCTTAACAAACACTTTAAAATTATAATTGGATTTTATAAAATAACTTAGAACTTTTATTTAAATCGAAAAACACGGTTTTGTCGTATACGACCTTATAGTTTAAGCCAGCGCGTGCCGTGTTTTCTATACAAGAATGATGACAAGATGTCAAGTCAATCGGCCGACGGCCGCTGTCAGCGTTGGATCCGTGCTCGTCGAGACCAGCAAAATTACGTAAATATATGTTTAAAATGTTATTTTATTCGCGTAAAAACTCGAGGAAGCACTCAAAACGAAAAAGGAAAGCTTGTTTAATTGATTAATACAAAAATATGGTTATAAAAGGTAAGTAAAAACGCAAATAGATTTATTCAAACAACATTTGTAAATGTCATTCAATGTTCTAGTTGGAAAAGAAAACAATACCATGGAGTCGTCTCCGGATTTAAACGAAAACGAAAATATGTCATGTTATATATAAGTTTTGATAATCGAATACTTAGTATTTGAGACATAAAACGTTCTTACTTATAAACTGTTTTAAGAGTATTGTTAACCAATTTCAAAAAACTGGCCAAGTGCGAGTCGGACTTCGCACATCTAGGGTTCCGAACCAACCTCAAAAAATGTGTTTTATTAAGTATTTATTGGTAAAATATACGTAATAATAAACATGATCACCAAATTTCAAGTTCATAGGTCAAACGGAAGTTGACAAATTCTTGTGACAACAATTGAGTTCGCTTGGCCCTTCGGGTACGGAACCCTATAAAGGAAGAGGTTCCTACTTCGGCTGTATTATAAATTTCTATACATCGCTTTAATTTACATTATTTTATATGTTGTACAACACGAGAAATGCCACTGAAGTATAAAGACTTACGAAATGTGTTGCCAATGTAGGGTTTTATACCTATCTAACTCGCTAGTGGCAACTTGATATGCCATGGGTTCTCTGTGGATTGCCAGAATTTTATACAGTAAGTATAATTTCGCTTGCCAGATTTTCATTAGAAATAAGTTTGTATTCCACGGTGTTAAGTTTCAATTATATTCATGTATTAGGATTTAAAGCCTGGATAAGAATTTATTTTACCTTCGCCATGTTGCGGATATTGGATTGCTTATTGGTTGTTGACATGTCCGGTACTGACATTTTATAGTGCCGTTGTATTTAACTGGTTTTTGGTTTGGGGTTTAACTTAATAGGTATTTTTTTTCGTATCAAGGGACACGTCCACCAAACTACGAAAATAGGCAAAAAGATCTTATAATCGAATCACTGGCCGAACATTTTATAATTGAGGTCGGTGGTACTGAAAGTGACACTTCAACAACTGACGAAAATGAAGCCTCATCGGAGTTCGAATCTGAAGAATATTTTGAATCAGATTTAGATGAATAGGTAGCATAGCAGAGGCTGTCAACACCTAATTTTGTTGAAATTGATGTTATTTAAGCAGTTTTTTAAGAAAAACTATTTGTTCTAGCACATCAAAAAATATATATGTTAATATTCATCATATTTCAAAGACCTTGTACGGACTCGATACATAATTGGACGAAATCGGCTCGATAGAAAATAATTGCAAAGATTGGTCTTAAATTCATCATTAAACGGTTCTATGTCTTTATTTTTATTACGTATGGGTCTGCAATTAAAAACAAAGTCAACATATTCATACCTAAACCGCCAACGAGCCATATTTCACAAATAATCCACACTTTTTTTCATTTCAATATTATTGTAGTATTTATTTACTATTTTACGCGCAGAGCTTCCGTAAAGAGCGGGATGGTTAATTGGAAACTCACGCGTGTTAGAGCGGGACTTTTTTTAGGTGTTGTCAGCCCCTTAAAATATTCACTTTCTCTGAAAACAATGTTTCGACATTCTACATTGTTAACATGAAGCCACACTGTACCGACTGTACATGACTTACACTCATTATTATTAATTTCAGGGCCAAATACAATCTTGTCAGGGTTTAACTGTAAACATGTACAATAGGTATTTGATTTCTTACCTCCTTCTCTGACATCGGTAATAATGTCGGCACGAATAGTTTTACATATTTGTATCAAGTTTTACCCGATAAAATTCTTATTATTAAATACCCATACATCTATAATTAGGTACACAATAAACACAATCTAATCTAATCTTTATAGGTATTACAAATTCCAAAAAGTATTGTTATAGTTAGAAAATATTTAAGAAATGTGGAAAGCACAAATTAATCCTCAAATTTGATAAAGACTCGGCAACGCGCATGGAATTGCTGGCGTCTGTAGGCTGCGGTATCCGCTAACCATCTGGTGGACCATACGCTTGATTGCCACCGTCGTATTTAAAAAAAAATAATACCTCTCCTTTGATGTCTGTGTTCCGTGCGGCGCTCTGTCTGTCAACTCTGTCATGCGCTATTCGATCGCGAGCCGCGTAAGAAATACCAGGGCGGATGAGGTGAGGGGATTTCAGCACACTGTTTGAGTTTCATAGTTTATCACAGCGTCGCCTTAAAGTAATACATTGATTGATTGCTTTTCTTTCTGTCTGAGGGCTATACTTTTTGCTTCCGTTCATAATTATTTAATTGGCGACTATTTACGAATATTACTATTCCAAATAGTTTATGTAAGTAATGCATTACAGAGGTTACATACCTGAGGTGCTAATCGGTTAATGACATTGTAGGATGACTAAGTAAAAAAATGGAAAATGAAAGGTATTAAGTAATTTATGTAGCTCAAGCTGAAAGTAGGTAAGGACGATAAGTACCTATGCCAAATCAGATTTAGTATGTGATGGTTTAGAATCCTCAACATAATGATAGGCATTAAAAAACACTCGCCTTCGGCTCGTTTCATAAGAGGACCACAGCACGAGTGTTTTAATGCCTAATTATAATTATGTACAGTTGCATACACTACTTTATCTACATCCATATATTAAATCTTCTTTCATGTGTTTCATGTGGGCGCGTTGAACCAGCGGAACCATGTTTAACGAGATACCCGGAGCTCTCGGCTGCGGCGCGCGCAGCTCGCCTGTGCTGTAAAGTTCTACGTGATCTCATCACTGCATCATTGTCATACGGTTTCGGCGCGCGCGCGCCGGGCGGGGGGGCGCCGGGCATGGTATATTGTAAAGCTGTTCCTTACCTACGATTCTTGAACACAATAAAGAGGATTTACTAAAATAAATGTGTATTATGATCTTCTACATTTACTAAACTACGAATCCTGAACGCAGTGTTCTTATAAATTGTCAGATGTAGGAGGATTTTCTGCAGACGAGACGTTTACAATGAAACAATTTCCCACTTAAAGTAATAAACGTATTGGACTCGTATTTCGCACTGCTCTAGACAGAACGACGACACTTTACTGTAGACTAACTGGATAATGTCTAGATAGATGCAACGGAATGTCATTAAGTGTATATAGAAGTTCAACCGAAAGTACCTCGGGTACGTACTCGGGTAAGTACTCGGGCAAATTTTTGTATTCTTAAGTTGCAATTGCTGTTTACTTATCATGCTTTCTGGGGCGCTGTAATGCTTTGTGGGTCTTGACCTCCTTATGAATTGATTATGTTTTTAGACAAATGACTCGTCAGAATTATGTGCGCTAGGATATTCCATCCTTACGCCAGTCGGGATCTCTGAGTCATTGGAGTTAAAATAAGTACTATAACTTAGACATTACGTAGCTCCCTCCCTACATAGTCCCTATCATCGTATCTGATAATTCGATAAAGCTTTAGTTACTTAATTATGTATCAGAATTTTTCCATACAAAAAGTAGCAACGTCTCCCTAATCCTGAACCCCCTGATTTGCATGATTTTTGGAAATGTAGATATCACTAAATACTAGGTTTAACGTTTTGATGTTTTGGAATATTGCATATAAATATTATTGTAAATATGGGGGTTTATAGATTCTTTTTTTGGACTCGCATAGAAGGAATTACTTACCAAATAAACCTAGTTAAGCATGTAATGAATCGACCAAGGCCGATATTGTCTCATTTGATAACGGTTCAAGAAGTGGAAAACGTTGCGGTCCGAAGCTAAATACTACGAGAAATATTTATGAAGGTGCCAAACGGCCGACGGCAACGAGTCTCTATGGCACGCTGCGGAAGACCGCAATTTGTGAACAGATTATTCCCAAATATACCTATTCTTACCGCGCACAATAGTATAGTATAGTGATAAAACCTCCATCTTTTCATTAGCATTAGCTTGTATGAGGAGATGTATGGATGTGATTGAAGCAAAAGTCGTATGTAAGAACCGTATGGCTTGGCGTTCTTTGGTCTCTGCTTACCCTAATGGGATACGGGCGTGATTATGTATGTGTATATAAATTCTGAATTTAATTTGCCTTCTGTAGTCCTTTCTCAATTGCAAATCGGCAATTAAAATCGAGTCGGAATGTAAATCAATATTTCGTAAGTCGTCGTTTTGGCGCCAGCTTACCCTCTTTCTTGAGACCTGGGCTGGGCTGTTATTCACAAGCCTACTCGTCCTCACCTCTCACCTCACTCGTTTTCATATGGAAACTGTCAAATAGTGACAATCGACATTCGCATAGCTGGGCGTTATTCATGCTTCACCTCAACTCATCTTAGAAGAACCAGTGTAAACCAGACTTTCAATAACGCATTGTTAATGAATACCGACGTCAACATAAACTAGTCGTGAGTGGTGAGGTGAGGGTTAACATGTGGAGATATAGCTGGGATATTAATCGCGCCAAATTTACGGATTGTCGATCGTAGATATCAAATTGAAGCGCACCAGTCTTAACTATAGACAAAACACAAACTAAATAGTAAGCAATAAGAGAATGTATCGTATCGTGGATTTATCGATCTCTCTCGAACCAAGTAATTTTTTTTATCATGACTAGGTACAGTAACATACAAGAATAAAGTCTGCCCGATGGCAAGCAGGCATCGTAGCCAGTAGATACATCCAGCTAAACGGTGGCTACAAGGCATGTAAAAATTATGGCAGTACTACTAACTCGACTACCGACTACCCACTATTACTCGTTAACTACTTTGTAATAGTCGAACTTAAGAAATGTTCTTCAAACTTTCGCACAATTTCCATGAATACCTTAGATAATGTTAATTCTGTCAATAACTTAGTAAATATAAGTTTGCATATTTTTAAGTCCAAAACTACACAACAACTACTACGGAACCCTACACTGAGCGAAAAAAATACAAATTATTAGTAAGTTTTAGTGAATCCCAAGACAAGGAGATTATATACTAACGGTTACAAAACAGTTTAGTAGTTACAAGTACAATTTTTTTGGTATTATTTACTAACTACTATTAGCAAAAACTGGTTTGTAACCGTCAGTAAATAATCTTCTTGTTCTGGGATTCACTAAAACTTACTAATAATTAGTTTTTTTTTTCGCTCAGTGTACATTGCGCGTGGCCCGACACGCACTTGGCCGGTTTTTTTATTTATTTTTTGTATAGGTAAGTATCACTAAGATTAACTTATCTAACTGCACTGCAATAGGCTATCACGCGTAAAAGCCACCAACCAACCCACGGAATAATAAAAACCAGTGGAAATGGCAAGGGGGCGTGCCGCGCTGTCATAAATATGAGGAGATACGCAGCATTGCTTCAGTTCGCAGCTTTCGCTTGTGCGTGACAGTTGTGTCGCTACCATTACAAAAAAATCAAAATTGCATGTAAAATGCCATATTACGCAGTTTTGGAGTACAAAACCGATAGCCGGAGCAAAAACGTTGCCAATGGTGGTGTTTCATACCATCGCTAAGTCTTATTTTATTTTATTTTCAATAATTTCTAATATTCTGTTTTAGGGCATTTTAAGCATATAGACACCAAACAAAAATAAACCTTATCATTAAGCAATAGAGTTGATTTTGCACCATACGTCAAAGTATGCAGCAATCTAGAACATTCGCTACTCAAGTAGTGCGCGAATGATGTCGATAAGTTATCGATATTTGGTGCAAGTTATCTATTTTTTTTTAATTAATAATGGGATTGCTCTTGGCCAGCATCTAGCCAGGGGGCAAAGATGAGGCCGACGATGAAGCGAGCTCACCCAGAAAATGCCTATTCACTCTTGCCTTAAATAGGTCCAGGTTATATGGACTCGGAAATACAGACGACGGCAGGGAATTCCAAACCTTAGCAGTGCGCATTATAAAAGACGACGAAAAGCGCTTAATCTATTATAGAGATTGAAATATAATTCAATGTTTTTAGGGTTTAAAAGTAAAATAATGTAATTCATTGTAACTAGTGTACGGGTATTAAATAATGTATCTGTATTTCAGAGTTATTGAAATTTTTGCACTGATATTATTGATTTTCATCAAAATCGTTAAAGCCGTTTCCGTGATCCCCGAAATATATATTAGAATTGGTCGTTTAAATATATAAGATACAACAAATAAATTTTCACAGTTGAGTATTTTTGTTGCCACTGTAACAAAAACTAAATAACAGAAAAAAATATATTTAAGGGGGGTTTCCATAAAACAGACACGTTTTTTTGCAGTTTTTAGGGTAGCCGAAGGGTCAAAAAGGGAACCCTATTGGCTATTGGTGACGCCCAGGCGTCCGCCCGTCCGTCCGTCGTCTGTCACAAAATTTTGTTTCTAAGATTATTTTAACTTCCCATTGACCTATGCACTTGAAATTTGGTGATAATGTTTAGTATTACGTATAATTTACCAACAAATACTAATATATTGATAAATCACTTTTTTATGGTTGGTTCGGAACCCTTAATGTGCGAAGTCCGACTCGCATTTGGCCGGTTTTTACAGATAATGGTACAGAATCCGGCGTGCGCGGGTCCAACTCGCACTTGGCCGGTTTTTTATATTTTTTTTATGTGTGCATGTGTGGTAAAATAAAGGCTTAATAATCTATATATTACACTTGCTACATTATTATTTATTGAATTCTACCAGATATCTGATACTAGATAATGACCAAAGTTATTAAGTCCTTCTTAAATAAAAATGTTTTCGTACATTAATATTACAATATCGATAACATGGAAGTGAAGTATAGCACATCACTAAAGTACACGCAAAGTGCTCTATCGGCGAGTAGCCGAACTAGGGTATGTACTCTTATAGTTTTTCTCTTAGCAGTTCAGCTATTGAACGCTAGATGGCAGAACTTTGAAGGCGCAAAAGAATTTCAATCATTTCGCATGCACTTAAAGTTTAAATTAAGTGAAAGCTCCGTTGTTCATAGCACCTTTTTAAATAAAATACTACGACCAATTACTTTCAAGATTTCAATGTGTTTAGCATTATGATAGTGTGAGTTTTAGCGACACCGTTCTCGGTACTAATCGCGACTTATGCCATTTCCACTGGTTTTTATTATTCCGTGAACCAACCAATCCTATCATGAAATGAATAATCTAATTTATACAGATCTGGCTCGGGCTCTGCACTTAGTCATTACTCTCAAACAAAAAGCTATGGCAAAACAAAAAAGCTACAAAAAGTAAAGTACAAACTAAGCATCCTATTGTCGTCACCGGTATTCCTCGAAATACCTGGTAGGTATTTCCCTCGCCATACGCGTCACCTACGGATGGAGGCTGCAAAACCACAATAAAATTAAATCATAATCGATAATAAATGCGGCGTTCATATCATACTAACTCAGATCAAGCATGCTAATGTCTGTAGGTACTTAATTTTATTACATTTACTAGTTTTTGCCCGCGACTTCGTCCGCTTGGAACTCGTTCATCGCGATAGAATTTAATTGCTATGTTTTTTATATCAGGCGCTTAACTAGTTATCGCTTTTCTGTACAAACTTCCACTCCCTTAAGGGATGATTTCCGGGATAAAAATATCCTATGTCCCTTCCCCGGGACTCAAACTCTACTCTCATGCCAAATTTCATCTAAATCAGTTCAGGGGTGCAAGCGTGAAGAGGTAACAGACAGGCAGACAGACACACTTTCGCATTTATAATATTCGGCTAGGCGAATACCTACATTCCGGTAGACTTACATTCAATCGAATTCAATGAGGAATGTCAATAGGTCTGCAAAATCACTTTAAAGTTTGTCACGGTAAAGCTTTGATTCATACAAATACATTAGTTTTTGTTTCATTCAACAATACCAAGTAGTTACGATTTTACAGGCATTTCAAGTGAGTCCCGCTAACCGCGTGTGACGTCATTTTCCAACGCTAGTCTAGTACGGAAGCGCGCGAACGGAGTGAACGTGTCTATGGCGAGTGTTGCACTATAACCTCACGAGGGCGGGTCGTCGCGCGTCATTTTAAAATTATATATCTTGGAAACTAATTGACGTATCGAACTAATTCTTTCACATATATTTTTTATTTTCAACAGAGAATACAGAAAAATGGAATTCTAAATTAGTGAACATTCATCATTCAGCTAAATCATTGACCCACCGTAAATAAATATAAAATGTCTCTGATTTGTAAAACGTCTAGCTACGGCTACATTACGATGTACTTAACAAGGCGAACTATGCAATCCGGCTGCGACATTTACATGCTTTTGCCCGCGACTTTGTCCGCGTGGAATTTCTATATATCGGACCTCCATACAAGCTTCCACCCCCTATTAGGGGATGATTTCCTGAATAAAATTAATCCATTCAGTGGTTTAAGCGAAAAGAGGTAACAGAAAGACAGGTTCCTTTCGCATTTATAATATTAGTATGGATTATCATGAACATCAATCACAAAATAAATGAGAACTGTGTGAAATAAAACATTCGTCGAATATTCCTTGTATATTTTCTAATCCCTGGATTTATATCTATTCGGTTTCTTTCTAGCCACGGGATTAATCCGACTTCCATCGATCAAATCCTATAAATGTCTGCATTCAAATAGCTGATATGTAAACAAATTGCTGTATTTATTTTGTTACAATTATTTGAAGAACACCGATTCCTCATAATATTATTTTATGTATGATCAAATCTCAGCTTTTACAATAATGACCCATTCGGAGGGCTCCTACTATCAAATAAGAAAATCTAGTTCCTGCTTAGGTAATAAGTAAAGACTGAAGTTCTGAGGTAAATATTAAATACTGAAATTACTCCACAACTGGTAGTTTAAATTTCATGTTAATGTTATCCTTGGTGAAGTTGGTGAACCATAAAAGAGTATTGTTAACCAATATTTTACTACCTTGCCTTCTAGAAGCTTAAATATGCTTTATTTACTGCAGCACGTAGTCCACATATAATATACCGACACTAACAAACATAGTGAATCATAACAAACATAATGAAACATAGACACATCTGGAAATTCTGAAAGCTTCTTTGGAATAACCTCGCACGAATGAACAAAAAAATATTATTTCATTTCTCTCTTCTAAGGATTAGAGAGAGATTTGAGAGATTTTCTCGCTTCTGAAGCGAGTGCGAAGTTCTAATTGTCTACAGCATTACAAAGCAAGTGACAAAGGAAAGTATTATAAAAAAAGCGCATAATAAGTGTTTTAAAGCAGTAGCTGGTAGTTTACAGGTAGGGCAAAGAAAATTTTTTTAAATCTTTTTTCAAGCATACTCGTAGGGCGTACCTCTTGTATTAGGTTTAGGTAAAGTCACAATATTGAAATAAGGTTTACTGAGAAGCGAGTTAATAATTGTCATTGCGTTTTTTTTTTGTCCAATTTGTCCGCGCATTGTCAAGTGAGAGGCAGTTTTGTAGACCGAGCGAAGGAGGAGGGTAACATATTTCCAATGCATTTAAGTATATGTATTTAGGTCATCGTCTGAAGAACAGTATAAATGGCACTAAAATATATTATGTACTGTACATACTACATACAAATATTAAAGTTTTTTTATAGGAGAAGGTACACTGTACAGCCAGTTTTGAAAAAGAGATACTATTGCTGGTTTTAGTAATTTTATTCCCTACACTTTATGTACCCAAATAGCCATCTATATCATTCTAATAGGAACCGCAAAGTCTTAGTAAAGGCTCGATGTTTGGTGCACACACGCCCACGACTTTACGGGATTATTCTGGTATCCTGCAACAAGGGCGACTATCCATCTGGCTTACCCTCCGGCTACCCCTTGTTATGGACACTGTAGTTGATTAAATGAGAGAATAGTGTTGTTACTGTAAATTAAAACATGTGTTAGATAACTTTTTTAGCTTGCACCGTTTGTCGACGCTGAGTTACAAAGTTTGTTATGAGGAAAACATGAATACAGTCAAAACAAAACAGAGGAGTGTATTTGCCTATTTTTTTTATCTTTTATTAAAAATGGGATTGCTCTTGGCCAGCCAGGGGGCAAAAATAAGGGTGACGGTGAAGCGAGCTCACCCAGAAGATGTCTATTCACTCATGCCTTAATTAAATTGGACTAGATTTTGTTTTGGTTTGTTGAACCGAAAAATAAATAACTGTCTCTATCACACATGTGTATCCGAGTGAGAGGGAGATACCTACTTCGTTTTTCGTTCTGGGTAGCACTTCTGCTTCTCTAGGTTGTTAGACAAATTGGTTGTTTCTGAAAACAATTAATAGTTCCAACAGCGTACAGTCAAAAGCACCAATATATATATATTTATATAGACTTTTAAATACGTTTTTTCATCTTGTTCCATTGAAATAAGGTCCAAAGATGTATACATATTTATGCCGTCGACTGTAAAATCTCCTTTTGCTGTCATTTAATCCCGAATAATTGTACCTATACCTACCCTTGTTAATAGAGGGACGTAAGTCACGTGCTCCCAAACACATGATGTCTAGACGAGCCCATTAACTCCATCACAAAGCCATTATTATACCCTAATTGATTCCATTGACGCCAGCAAAAAACTGGGCCTAGCCCCTAGCTCTAGCTAAATGGAAATACGAGTATCATGAATATCATGATCAAGACATGTGAAAGGGTTGAAGAGATGACCAAAGACGTATAATATTATCCCGCCCTCGTTCTGGATTGAATTATCTTTTTTTTGTATAAGCGATCAGATTCGTTCTAAGTGGCAACTCGGACGCTCAGATGTCTATTTTGAACGTAATGGGACCAAAAATAAGCAAAATCAAGATGGCCGCTACTTTTTAGAAATCCGACGTGAGATTCCTTCTAAGTGGGCCCTCAGACGCTCAGATATCGATTTTGAAAGTAATGGGACCAAAAATAAACAAAATCAAGATGCCGCCATTTTGTAGAAATCAGACGTCAGGTTCTTTCTAAGTGACCTCTCCGATATTTTGAACGGTTGTCTCGCAGGGATAGGTGAGAAAAGTAGAGTATACTCCTCGGGGATAAAACTGTTTTTGACTTGGGCGCGCTTACATCCCTCACTAGTCACTACACTCAGGACTCAGTCTCAATTCCCTCGCTTCGCTCGGAAATTTATTATATATTTATTTTATTTATTTGGACCTTCAACGATAAGTACACTGATACATAACATAAATTAACTCATTACAGGGAGCCCTCAACCTGGAGTCGTTCGTTCAGTCCTTTATCCCTTTGGTGTATGTATACTCTACTATTAACTAAACAATGTAGTAATTAAAAAAGCGTTCGTAGATTAGGGTCGTGGAGCGTTTCAACCGCCCCCCTTCCCGCGCGTTACCATATATTCATAGATACTATGACAAATACATGAAGTTTTGTGAATGCTGTAAACACGCCGTGTCAAGAAAAAGTTTAAATATATATATAAAACATGTTTTGTGTATGTGTAATGTGTGTAATGAATAAGATTATATACTTACTTACCGGCAGAAAATTAAATTAGAAAAATACATTTTTAAATATTAAACATTATTTCATTTATTTTCTGCCGGTGAGTGTATATACAAAACATTATAAAAACATGACTAAACTAACCATAAACTAAAATAAAAAGCAGTCCCAGGTCAGTGCCTTCTGGTTAAATGACCAGAAGGGTGGATTATTCATCATATCTATGAATATTTGGTTACGCACGGGAAGGCGGCCTTACCCTCGCATGGATAGTTCACCAAATTTTTAACCTTAACTTCTATTTACAACCGAACAAGTTCAAGTTTGTAAAGGTATGTAGTGTAGTTAGTCACAATTGCCAATTGGACTGCGATTGGAGCACAATGCCGTGTGACGTGGACACCTACGCTTTGATCTATGAAGATTCAATTGGGATCATCTAGGATGTAGATTAACCGGCGATTTTGCAGACGGAACGGACGGAAGTTGCCAGTTCTTGTCGTACCTTTGCGCGTGAATGTAAATTTATAGCGATGGCCGTTTCGTATATAGAGAAGAGAGATAGATGGCTGGCGTTTATTCAGTCTACCGTGGGAAGAGAGAAAGGTTGACAAACTACCTACTACAAATGCTCAAACCAGTATGATAGGTGAACGGGCAACAAAGGGTTAGGTAAATATGAATAAGTTAGGTACCTACTAAAGTTAACTCTGCTATAAAATTCACCAACCACGTGTGCAAAGACGTTGTTCGGTAACGACGCCATGACAGTAGGCAACTGGTTTTGTTCGGTTATGGATTCAGCTCGTTGTCGCGCTGAGATGTGCGTTCACCAACGCGGTGACGAGCCAAATCCCGATGGGCAGTTGGAAACCTACCTGGAGAATATAGCACGGGGCGGGTTATTTAACTAATTAATTATGTATCTTTGTATATTTTTATATACCTACCCTTGTATTTTACGTTTTTACATGCACCTTATTCGTCTTATTACCATATAAAGTACTACAATCCAGAGTTAACATACAAGTACAAAGCACCGTCCAATTAGCATAGGGTTACAACTCCATTAATTCAGCAAATGACCAGTAAAACTCGCTCTCCACGCCCATCAAATTTACAATTTCATAGTTAACTTAACAACGAAAACGCCGTTAATTAGTTGAACGTTTAACGTAACGTTAATGACTGGAACCATTTAAAAAGGGACCTTAATTACATGTGTTATGTTAAAGTTGCGATAAAATAAGCCGTGTTTGTTTTGAGGTAATTAATTGAAGAACTACGTTCATTACACAATAAGTGCGAGGGTCTGTTGTTTTGTTACCTATTTTTTCCAGTTTGCGGCCGGAGCGGTGATTACGTAACGTTTATCAGCGTACCAAGGTATCAGTATTATCAAGGTATCAGGATGTCATATCATCACAACATACAAAAATGTCATACATACAAAAAATAATAAGATTTTCACTTCTCATGCTCGAAAAGTGTGTCATGTTAGGCAAGCGAGGCTAAATAGTACATATTTATTATTTACACGGCATTTTAATTTGACCAATCAAAATACTTCACCAAATTATATCCACAAATCACAAAACACGGGATCACAATTACTGCGCGTGAGTGACAGCAATAGGGTTCTGTTTGGACCCTTCAGGTACGTAGCCTCAAAAAATGCCGCTATATTATCATTGTAACTTATTATTAACTAGTGTTGTACTACTGGTAGTCGCTATACTCGTACTGTGTCATCTCAACGTCAGCCCCGCACCTCACCCCTTCCTAAGCAGCCAAGTGCTGAACTCACGTCACCTATGTACTGTTCAGCCTTATGCCTTGGTCACACGTACCGAGTAAAACGGCGAGACAGTAAAATTAGTATGGAAGTTTTACTCGGCCGAGTAAGGCGACTTCCTGACTTGGCGGGGCGGGATCGATATGTGTCATTTTTTTCTTTGACGTAAACTTACCTACTGACGTCGCAAAGATTCCCACTTGATATAATACTGTCAGTATTACGTTTGCGCAGTAGTAATATCATGCACAGAAGCGAAGCTTCCATACTAATTTTACTGTCTCGCCGTTTTACTCGGTACGTGTGATCCTGGCATTAGACCACCGGACAAACTATACCCCTTTTATTTGCTCTTGAGTGTACAATAGTGTAATGGATATCAAATTACATTAAGTAATAAAATGAAGATATTAACTTAGTCTTTATAGCTTGTTTTTTTCTATTGCTGGTAATTGATTTTGTTAAGAGTCCTCAAAACGCGTAGAATTTAGTTTTATTTCTTGAAAGGCTGTGCATTCTCTTTTTAGGTCTAATACTATTACAATATTATATAGTTTAAACGATTTTAGTTTCTCGTCTTCATCAACAATAATATAGGGTTGCCATATGTCCCGGTTTGAAGCGTGGTGTCCCGGTGTCCCGGCAATTGATCAAATTGTCCAGATTTGTAAAGAATAAGTAGTTTATTTGTAGGGACCTGCTAGAGAAATAAGTACCAATGATGCGTACGTAGAACGGGCGACTATATATATAAGCCTATCGCTTAACACAGACAATGCTTGCGCGGCGCACAGCGCATGAAGGATGTCGTTCGACGGCAGCGACCTCCCCCGCTCCGACGTGAGCTACCCTTTGACTTTAAGGATTATTGAAGCAAGCGCTGATGTCCTTTGAATGAATTTTCCCGGCCTTCGTCCCCATACTTATGGCAACTCTACAATAATACCTACCTAAGCAGAAATTGATAATTATTTTTCATCTCTCCTGTTCAGAAATTTTAATTTTCATGAGTAGACTCGGGTTGAATGTCGCTTTTCCGACCCTAGGGTGGAAAGTAATATTTTTTTAAAGTTCAATAGGCTGGAGGTGAGCATGAGCCGCGGGACGTGGCAACGCCGCGCGCCGGCTGCTGGTGGCTGCAGCGCGTGTCTTATTTATTATCCTCATAGTCGAAATGAAAAGTAGAGTGTTTAACTCGGGTGAAAGCACCCATTTCACCCTTAAACTATTGGCGCTATCACGTCTTTCGAGCGCCAAAATATCTCGGTTGAAATGGGTCGCTTTCAACTCTTGGTTAACAATCTACTATTTTCATAGCAGGATTATACACAAATTCGTGTAGATCGCTCTGCTGGGCAAAGGCTCCTAGCTGTTGCTATTCCCCATAACTAGTACATGATTAATTGTCTATTGTAAACACATCATATTGTCGACAGAAACAAAAGATTGTTTTCATTACATGCTCTATACTATTTAAATCAGAGTGTAAACGCTCTTAACTTGTATTTATTGCTTATATGTAATTTAAATTTACATTAGTCACAGACATTGCTATTAAAGGCGAATAATGTTTTGTGTGGTCCTGTCTCATTTCAGACTCTAGTTAAACATGAAGACTGTAGCAGCGTTGCTCTTGAGTAAGTAAACATATAAAAAATTAATAAGTACTATATAATAGTTATGTTGTTTTAATAATTTCTCATCTGTGGCTAGGTGGGTCGCACCAAACCGTCTGTAATGGTAAATGGTGTTGGATAAAAACTATTTGTGTGGAAAATGACAAATTTGTGTTAATTTTATCTCGTCGCCGCGTTGGTGAGCGCACGCGCCCGGAGCGACGACGAGCGGAATCTACTACCGTACACTGTCTTTGTTGCCTACCTTAGAGGTGGGTGATAAATAACTTCACGATGAAAAAATCACGGTGATCCGCCGTTAAAAAGTAACAGCGTGACTTGTCACGAAGTAACAACGTTACAAAATAACGTTGTTACTTAGCGACGATATCACTGGAACACTGTGTCAAGCGACGCGTCGCGTCGTGCCTCGTGACCGCTGTTACTAACTGTGACTGTGACTGCGGTGCGCTGTCACAGAGTAACATCAGTTGTTACAAAAATATCAGTAACTGCTGGGAACGATCGACAGGCAAATGTCGTGACACGAAATAACCGAAGTGACAAAGTCACGGTGATTTTTCAATGTGATTTTTTTGGAACGGGAATAACAATAACGGTGATCGAAAAGTAACGCTTTTCCCCATGTCTAGCTACCTGTCATGGCGTCGTTACCGGACAACCGTCTTTGTACATGTGGTTGGCGAAATCATCATAAATTTGATGGAAAGCCATTTTTTTAAGAAGTGAAGAAGAAGGTTGATTGGTCTGTAAAAGTAAGTTGGTGCAACGCGTCCTACGTGTATTTATTTATTTATTTTATTTTATTTTATTTTTTTATGTGTTTACATGACATTACAGAAATACAATGCGTCATGAAACTTAAACTTAATACATTGCAATCATCACAAATTAAATACTTATTAATTAGGCACAGTAGTAGGCCTGGTATCCAGCATCTCACAGAATCTCAGGCATTGTACATATAATAATTACATAGATTTCATTGTCTAATACATCGGTCGGCAACAGGCGGCCCTCGAACACCTTACTTGCGGCTTGCGGCCCGCGAGCCTCCTTATCCTTATTTTACAACCGACAATGTACCTTATTATATCAGTGCCCTTACCATGGACAAAAGTACAGCGCCTCTGGCACTTCCGGAATAGAACTAAGAATTGGCATACAAAATCGCTTACACATTCGCTAGCGAGGACGGTTATGCAAACATTGCAAACTCATGGTAAGGGCTGGTAAGGGCACTGATAGAGTCACAAATTATTAACACGTGCGGCCCGCCTGCCTCGGCTGCTAAAAGGTTGCCGACCCCTGGTCTAATACTAAAATACCTATAATATTTTAGGCGACCTGTCGTGTATTCTTTACTGATCACAATTTTTTTGTCTTCTTTACTTGTCCCTTCATTTGGGTACATTAGTTAGGGTGTCCCTAATTTTTCGATTATTATCTAGTCGGCACGAGGTACAGTCACAATAATCACTTGAAAACTTATTTTCAGTGTTCTTTGGGGTATAACAAATATATTTAGGCGTTACTAATAAATAAAAAAACGGAAAATAAGGGGCAACCTAATTTACAACGTACTGTTACGAAGGCAATCGTATAATGTACGTACGTTTACGTCTAAAAGCGGCAGAAATAAAAAAGTTTTGCTTTTACAAGTTCTAACGAGTTGCCGAATAGATCGCTTAGTCAATTTTATAATATATGATAAATATGATAATATTGATAATGTTAATTGTCTTTTCCAGTGGCTACGCTCGGGCTGGCGGTATATGTGCCGTACGACCACTTGCGTGCTAGCCGTGAGTGCGGCTGCACTCCGGACTACGAATTCTGCGGCACGGACTATAACACGTATCACAGCGTTTGCGAGTACAAATGTCAACATGAAGGTGACTTCCACCACTGGCATATACTCTACGACGGTCCGTGTTCACATCAGACCACAACGGAAGATGACCCAACTACCTATCCTGTTACCACAACGCATGATCCTATGGATCCTAATAACTCGTTAAACGGTTAAATTGTTATGCTCCATTATCATTAGCAAGCATGTTGTTTAGCATAAAAAAATTAAGACATGCATGTTTTGATTTATTATTTTGAAGAATATTTTATGTCCTTGAAACTACGCGTTTAAATTTGCGCGCAAAGATTGAAAATCAGTATGTTTGTCGTTTGATTTGTTAGTTCACAAATAATAAGGATTTTTCATTCCTCATACTCTGAAAGTGGGTCATATTTGACCTAAGGAGCGGGTTGGAAATGGGCCATTGCGCCCCACGGGCTAACATGTATACATATTTTTGATTCCAAAACATTTAAAATTAACCAATCCAAATGCTTCACCTCATCACATCCACCATTCATCATGCATTGAATCCACCAATCACAAAACACGTCGACAGCCAAATCAGCCAATGCCAACCAGGATTTCCAATTTTATATTTTGAGTAAAAAAAAAAGAAAAAAGAAAAAAAAAATTGGCTAAAAATCATCATTATACTCGATTTCGACTAATTCAGGGGTAAGGATTTCAAATTTTATGTTTATTTTGAATTTTAAGTAAAAAAAGTTTTTGTTTGTGAAAAATCGTCATTATACTCGATTTTGACTAATTCAGGGATAACGATTTCAAATTTGACATTTATTTTGAATTTTAGGGCAAAAAAAAATTTTTTTGTGAAAAATCGTCATTATACTCAATTTCGACTAATTCAGGGGTAAAGATTTCAAATTTGATGTTTATTTTGAATTTTAAGTAAAAAAAGTGGTTGTTTGTGAAAAATCGTCATTATACTTGATTTCGACTAATTCAGGGATCACGATTTCAAATTTGACATTTATTTAGAATTTTAGGGCAAAAAAAAATTTTTTTGTGAAAAACCGGCATTATACTCAATTTCGACTAATTCAGGGGTAAGGATTTCAAATTTTATGTTTATTTTGAATTTAAAGGGAAAAAAAGATTTTTTTGTGAAAAATAATCATTATACTCGATTTCGACTAATTCAGGGGTAAAGATTTCAAATTTGCCATTTATTTTGAATTTTATAGCAAAAAAAAATTTTTTGTGAAAAATCCTCATTATACTCGATTTCGACTAATTCAGGGATAAGGATTTCAAATTTTATATTGATTTTTAATTAAACTTTAAAAAAAATCGTCATTATACTCAATTTCGACTAATTCAGGGGTAAAGATTTCAAATTTGATGTTTATTTTGAATTTTAAGTAAAAAAAGTGGTTGTTTGTGAAAAATCGTCATTATACTTGATTTCGACTAATTCAGGGATCACGATTTCAAATTTGACATTTATTTAGAATTTTAGGGCAAAAAAAAATTTTTTTGTGAAAAACCGGCATTATACTCAATTTCGACTAATTCAGGGGTAAGGATTTCAAATTTTATGTTTATTTTGAATTTAAAGGGAAAAAAAGATTTTTTTGTGAAAAATAATCATTATACTCGATTTCGACTAATTCAGGGGTAAAGATTTCAAATTTGCCATTTATTTTGAATTTTATAGCAAAAAAAAATTTTTTGTGAAAAATCCTCATTATACTCGATTTCGACTAATTCAGGGATAAGGATTTCAAATTTTATATTGATTTTTAATTAAACTTTAAAAAATTTTTTTTTTTTTCGAAAAATCGTCATTATACCCGATTTTGACTAATTATATAAGGATTTCAAATTTTACATTAATTTTGAATTTTAAGTAAAAAAATTTTTTTTTGCGAAAAATCATTATTGATTTCCACTAATTAGGGATAAGGATTTCAAATTTTATATTAATTTTGAATTTTAAGTAAAAAAAATTTTTTTTAGTTTCCTCGTATTCGGAATGAAAAGCAGAGTGTTTAACTCGGGTGAAACCACCCATTTCAGCCTCGAACTATTGGCGCTCTCAAAAATATCTCGTCTGAAATGGGTCGCTTTCAACCCTTGGTTAACAATCTACTATTCATTATTAGCGGTAAAGTCGTTATTTTCCTTCGTGTAGTGATTATAAATAAAATTATAATCAGGTAGATAATCAGGCCCATGAAACTGAACAACTTTCCTCTACGAATATAGGTCGAAATCTAAAAACATAAAAACCTACTTCACATAGTCAATTGGCCACGTGACCACTTTAGGCTGATACATGACCCAGAAGTCATCCTGTATAAAGTTAAAACCTCTTAAGAAAAGGACTTATCCTTTTCACACTGAATTCTCTTCATCATCATCATCAAACTTAAGAGCTACGCTCTTGTCCGCGGAGAGGTCGCCAGTCTCCTCCAGTGAATTCTCTTAGGAATTTTAAAATACTTTTGTATGAATAAAGTTTCATCATGTCTGTCCGTCCGTCGATAGTTGAATTTTATTACTGACAGAATGCGAAATCGTAGATTGTTTGACAAGAGTATAAAGTAAGGCATAATACCACGAGATGGTTATTTTCCCTAACGTAGTGTGGGAAAATTGTTCGAGTGGTAATATGGCTTTTAGGCCCAAGTTTAATAAACTCTACTTTTCACTTCGATTGCGAGAAAACACATACACAAAAATTACCCACCTAAAATGAGTAATTTAACTGTTGGCGGGCGTATGTCTAATTTAACAGCATGTTTTTTATTCTAAGGCGAGCACCATACTTCGCTATGCGTGTTCGTTTTGCGTATTCGCCTCACTTTCTTTTGCCATATTAAAGACATATACACACATATAGACACCCCATAATCTATAAAGAAGTGAAAAACTTCCTGATTGGTAAATTTTAGTACAGCTGGGTTGGTTGATGAACCCAATACAAAATATTTTTTAATCAGTCAAATTACTGTTCTTTTAAATAAGGAAAAGTAGCCAATTTCGACGGTAGTACTTCATAGATGACTTTATATTATCTTCTTTCCTAACAGTCGTGGCAAAAATATTTCAATACAAAAGTTGTAGCTTATTTTGTCATCTACAATATTGCCGCACTATAGTTAAGGCTAAAATGCACTTAAAACGTAAAAATGAGAGGAAAACTGTCATATCTTCGTCCCTAGGGATCATGGACAAAATCTTTGTAGCCAAAAGTTTTAGCAAATTTTGTGTTCTATAATATTGCCGAACTATGTTTAGCACTAAAATGAACTTTAACGACAGTACAAGCAAAAAACAGATTTTCCAAGATGGCGGAGAAAGATATGGAGCTGGAGGGTCGAAAATTTCGGGATACAATGACAAATATTGTCCTTTACGGCATATCAGAAACCTATAACAAATTAACAATCGGACCATAGTTAGGGTACCAGAACAACGATTTACCAAATGTACAACGAAAAAATTTGTATGGGCTGCACATTTTCCGGTATAACATACTTCCGGCTCAAATTTAGGGATGGCCTTCCTGTTTCCAAGTTATACTTAAAAATATTACCTATATATTTTTTATCGTCTCGGCAAGCGTAGTGTGGGTCGTCCGCCGGCCAGGTGGCGGGACGACATATCTAAGAGGGCGGGAGTCGATTGGATGCGGAAAGCAGAGAACCGGGCTTTGTGGCGTGCCTTGGGGGAGGCCTATGTTCAGCAGTGGACTGCAGTGGGCTGATGATGATGATGATATTATTTATATATATGAAATAGCTATTTTACCCCTCGTCTAATAAGATTCTAAATCTAATGGCATTTTTATATAAATTCCACCGACTAAAGTAGGACGTTAACCAAGGGTTGAAAGCCACCCATTTAATCATTCGAGGCTGAAATGAGTGGTTTCACCTGAGTTAAACACTGCTTTTCATTCCGAATACGAGGAAACTAAAAAAAAACCTCTCAAGTCCTGCACCTCAGCCACTCGTAAGCAGCCAAGCGCTGAACTCACGTCTCACGTCACCTTAGGCGACTTGTTGATTTGTCGGTGCGGAGGCGATACGATATGAGAAAACTGTCAAATGTCAGTGTCAACTGCTTTTTACTGCGCCCCTACATTTAAATGAGTGCTTCCTGACAGGCGCGGGATGCGTGGTAGCGGGACGATACGAAGGCAGTACTGGTCCTCTCCTGCGCATGATATTACTACTGCACAAATGTAATACTGACAGTATTCCGTCAAGTGGGAATCTTTGCGACGTCAGTAAGTTTACGTCAAAGAAGAAAATGTCGCATATGAATCCCGCCCCGCCAAGTCAGGGAGTCGCCTTAAGGCGAAGTAGCATGTGTACTTTTTCTCGACGTTTTGAATAAAATTTGAAATTATCAATACCAAATTAATACGAAAGATTGTTTTGGAATTTCAAACGTCCAGATTTTAGGTACCTATACAAATTACCAATCTTCTGTTGAAAGAACCGTGTAAATATTACTTATAGTTTAGAAGTAGTAGTAAAATTTTTGACATAGTATTTTTTTAATCTTATTTTACAAGCGTACAATCGACAAATTTGTCAACTTTTTCTATGGAACATTGTACAATTTTTTAAATTTGTAGACTTGTAAAGTTTTGTGATACAGGGGCCAGGGGGGCGATTTTTGAGTGTCGAACGCTCGTCTTTTCACTCGACATCTGTCAAAACATCATAGTTTTTGACAGGTCTCGAGTGAAAAGTCGAGCGATCGACACTCAATAATCGGCCCCCAGGTCCGTGAGTGGGTGCCTAGGACGCCGGACCGTGCGGCCCCTAATCAGTGATCACCGAGTTACGATAGAGGGGAGAGGGATGAGTCGCACCAAACCGTCTGTAATTGTGTATGGTGTTGGATAAAACTGTATAGAAAATGTTTTGTCTTTACAACTTCTAACGTGCTGCCGAATAGATCGCTCAGTCACTTTCATATTGTACATGTTTTGGCCCGCGACTTCGTCCCCGTGGAACTCGTTTATCGCGATAGAAGTTAATTGCTTTTTTTTATCAGGCGCTTACCTAGTAATCGCTCTTCCATACAAACTTCCACTCCCATAAGGGATGATTTCCAGGATAAAAAGTATCCGAATGTCCTTCGTCGGCGGTTTAAGCGTGAAGAGGTAAGGGGGGGGGTGAAGAGGTAACAGACAGACAGACACACTTTCGCATTTATAATATTAGTATGGATTGTATGATAATGTTATAGGTATTGTATTTTCCAGTGGCTACGCTCGGGCTGGCGGTATATGTGCCGTACGACCACTTGCGTGCTAGCCGTGAGTGCGGCTGCACTCCGGACTACGAATTCTGCGGCACGGACTATAACACGTATCACAGCGTTTGCGAGTACAAATGTCAAAATGGAGGTGACTTCCACCACTGGCATATACTCTACGACGGTCCGTGTTCACATCAGACCACAACGGAAGATGACCCCACTACCCTATCGTGTTACCACACCGGAATATCACCACAACACCTATCCTACCACAACGGATTATCCTTATAATACTATGAACTCGTTAAACGGTTAAATTGTTGTGCCCCATTAGCATTACCAAACATATCTGGTATAAAATAATAAAACATGCATGTTTTGATTTATTATTTTGAAGAATAATTTTTATCTCCTTGAAACTACGCGTTCAAATTTCCATAGACAGATGGGAATAGAAGGCTTGTCCATATGTCAAACTTAGTGGAAGAGCCAGGGTGAGACAGGCATCAACTGAACACGTCTCCACTTCTCCAGTTGATACCATCAGATTGCTCCTGCATACAAACAGACAAGACTACAAATCTCACAAATAAAAACATCGTGATAATACATCGAGAGCAATAATAATGCGTACAGTTTGTATTTAAGTACATAATTACGAAATATGTTTTTTTTTTGAAAATCAGTATGTTTGTCGTTGTTGGATTTGTTAGTTCACAATTAATAAGGATTTTCATTATTAGCGACTTTACGCATAGCGTTTCACACTTTCGTTAATTTTCTTCGTGTAGCGATTTTGGGTTAAGTGTCCTAGTTAAAATAGCCATAAAATTAAAACAAAACTTCAAATTCCAATATAGGCCATGTTTTTTATTTAAGGGGAGGTATCCCCAATGCAAGTTTGCAATTAACCATTCCGCTCTCTACGGAAGCTCTGCGCGTAGTTTTCGTAAATATTTAAACATAAGTTATTAAGCCAATTATAAAATTATCAAAAATAAAATGATCAAAGCAAACCCTACGAATTTGTCTATATAACTATTTAAGGTCTTTAGCTGAGTACATTAATTAAATGTAAAATATCAGTAATATTGAGAAAACAGTCCAAAAAAAGGGGTAACTTTGCGATTTATTTCTATCGAGTGAAATTCATCAAGTCTTGTAACTCAATACAATTTTGACACTATAGTCAGATTGTTATAAAAAACTCAAAAGTGGTAAAACCCAGCCTTAAGGCAAATTGCTCTTCTTTTGCCTGTAAATCAAATCAAATCATTTTATTTTCAGATAACATTGATCCATCCATACAAAATACATTACAAATTAAATTAAATTAAATAACTTTGCCTGGGTACTCTGGGTATATGTTTACCCATGATTTGTTTGTTTTTATAGGCCTTCAATCCTTGGTTTACATATTTGATTGTTATTTTTTTTACAAAACTTATATGAAATTTTATTGCAGCTTTCCTTATTTCTGTTTTGCAAGATTAAACTATATATAGTTATATATATATAGTTATATATATATATATATATATATATATATATATATATATATATATATATATATATATATATTTCCAACCTTTTCCACCTTTTTACACGGATAATAGTAGATTATACACCAAGGGGATAAAACACTGTTTTATGTCACGGGTGCGATATTGAATCCCGAACGTAACGAAGGACTTCGAATATAATGACTTAATTCCTGAGCGAAGCGAGGGAATTAAGACTGAGTCCTGAGTGTAGTGAGGGATTTAAGCGCTCCCAAGACAAAAACAGCTTTATCCCCGAGGAGTATA
The DNA here is from genome assembly GCA_951800055.1 of Cenopis cana. NCBI lineage: Eukaryota > Metazoa > Arthropoda > Insecta > Lepidoptera > Tortricidae > Cenopis > Cenopis cana. The sequence goes on from OX637473.1 coordinate 5,014,723, forward strand.
CTCTACTTTTCTCACCTCTTGCGAGGCAATAAAAAACCAAGGCTACTAAAAACATAATTAAATCAGTCAATCGCAGCAAATTTTAGTATCTATTTTAATAGAATCTGTTTTACTCCGTATAATTAAGCGTCTATAACTAACGCGGATCTTGTTTTTGGTATGTAATACCTAGTAGTAAGTAGTAATAGTATAGTAAGTACATCGACGACGATTCATTTGTGTGGTGAGCACAAGTATTTTGTTCTTGAATCTTAGATGTTTTCTATGTATTTTAAGTATATATTTATCTTTATAGGTATATCGTCGACTAGTACCCATAGTACACGCTTTGATTAGTTTGGGACTAGGTAGATTTGTGTAAGACTGTCCACAAATATGTAAGTATGTATTTATTTACTTTGCTGCAACTGCTGCGAAGGGAGGAAGGCCAGCCCTAGCTACGTCCGAGGCACGGATATTACATAGTGATTTTATTTAAAAATGTAATAAAATATGAGAATAATGCATAAGAAAACTCCAAAATGTAATTCTACAAATATCCAGTACTAAAACCACGCGCTTGACGCGACGCGCTACAGGCGGCGGCGCGGCGGGCGACGACGCAGTCTTTTGTTTCGAACACGACGTTCCAAACAAAACACGGAGCTGGTGTGCCGCCTCCTCGCCGCTTAGTGGACTTCACGACATTAGACTTTAATGACAGAACTATAAGAACTATGAAAAGTGAAATCACATTATTACCCGGTGGGTTATAATGAGATTCAGTACGATATTACTACCCGGCTTAAGCCAAGGGTTATAATGATTTGCTTTCGGTAAGGTTTGCATGATATATAATTGGGCATTGACGAGCAGGTGGTGTGAAAAGTTATGAAAACACGTCATTACCATCATAAAGATATAAATGACGAAATTAACCGCTAGATAAAGAGACAGGTGAAAGATAATGGAATAATTGAGAGCTCATATCTGATATACATAGAGGTAAATAATGCGTCGTGATTATACTGAACTGAACCAAGAAAATATCTTTAATCCTCTTAAATTGAGCAATTTAATTATTTATTTACTTATAAAGGAGAAGTTGCCATTTATTATTGAACCATTAATTCGTTAATGGTGGTTAGTAGCCGCCACAAAACTGACTACCGCTACCGGACTCGCATGTTTTATTTTATTTAACAAACTTATTCCTTTACACAATAGTACCTAGTTGGAACTATTAATTTATGAGTAACGACAGTCAGCAGCCGTCATCCTGACAAACTGACGATCATAGGACACACGCGTTTCGTCACAAAACGGTTTACGGACAATTTTGTTTTTAAGTACAACGTAAGTAAGTTTGGGTTGATAGGGTTCGATAGGTACATGAAAACTCCCAAATACGAATTCAATCTAACCTACATTAAAAAACTTCTATCTGGCAACAAAAACCAGGATTAATAATATTCAGAAACAAGTTGCTGCGACAAGTAGTAGGTATAGAGAGTTCCTCCTGCCATTGTATTTTGCCGAAATAAGTTGATTTGTGCATTTTTGTTTTAAGCTGAGTCGTCAAGGTATGTTGCGTACATCTTAGAATCAAACGGTATACAGTTAATACAACGATGTAAAGAGTTTATTTATGAATACCTAACTTGTTTTTCGGAACTAGGTAATTTCGGGTTTACTGTAACTAAAACTTTTACTGTAAAGTAAAATAAATCTCACTATTCATTTCCGTAAAGAAATTGTCCTAAAAAAGTCAGCTTTCTAAGGTTTTCTCGTACAGTTTATATAGCTCGTCACAAAACCGACACAGCAAAATTGTATGAAAAATTAAAGGACATTTTTTTCTTCATCTGAATCAATAGTACTCGTAATTCCGAGTCAGAAAACCCAAAATTACCGGTATCCAAGAAAAAGGTTAAGGTTAGGTTACACCGGAAGTGAAAATGCCCTGATGGATTGATATAAATGTACTTCACATCCAAATATTATTGTGCAGTATAAATAATCTTTCAAAATGGAAGGCATACCTACCTATATTTTTCAGGCTGTATACCATTTTGTAAAACCCAAACATACGCTTATCTCCATAACGGATTGGCAGAAACGAAAGAATTCCATAAAACTACGACCCTGACATATGGTTAGCGCTTAGATTCCGATGACGTCATATTAAATGCAATATTAAACTATGAAGTAAAACATAAATTATACGGGTTCGGTGGTGGCATAATAACCTAAAATTAAACGTTCGAATTATGTTAACGCCAACACATTCTTATTATTTCCAATATACCACAGTTATTACCCCCGAACATGCAAAATTATAATAAATTGAGTGTTACCTGCCTTATTTCTGGCCTCCGAAAATTTCCCAATGCTGCAAAATTACTAAATTTAGAAACAATACTCGTATACTTTTTATAAAATGTATTAATCTATAGTTTAACGAAAGCTATGGAGAAACGCAATTTCTTTTTAAAAAGTTTCATCGTTCTTTTCACAAACGGCTCCACTGTCTTAATTTCACTGATTTAAAATTTAACTTATTAGTGAAACACTCATCAGATTATTCCGTAGTCCACACTTGCCACCAAAAAAGCCATTTGCATTATGACCAATGAATAAATTTTACCGCGCGATATTCAAAATTAGAACGTCCAAACACGCGTAACGTCACTTCACAAAAATGGCCGCCGTGGTATGTAGAGGAAGCGGCTTAATGGGACTGCTATTTTGACCATTCCTTACTGTGTATTATTTATTTTTATTGGAAAATTAGGCTATAATGGCCGCAACGATGTCTGCAGCATCTAAGCCCACGCGGTCTCTGTACGCGACTGAACTCGGGACTCGTTCATCGTTCATTCCTTTTCGTCGTCAAATATTCTGTTTAATAATTTAAGACCAGTATACATGCATACGTACATAGAATCTCAATACTGATATCTCGTAGTATCTACATAAGATAACGTCACAGAAAGTTTACGGAGGAGTTAGCACGCTCTCAAGAAAGTTGTCTTAGTTAGGTACTTATAAACTTGGATATTCTTTACTCTACAGGCGATGCTTAATTTAATTTCTTTGAGAAATTGAACATCTGGTTTATGTAAGTTAAGTTAGGTAAGTTTATGAAATGTTACATTAATGTAACTATACTTAATAAAATAAGTTTCCAATTAGAATTTTATCCAATTCCCTATTTTATGAACACACTAAAAACAAAAGGTTAGGTATCTAGACAAGTCCATGACGAATGGAATCATAATAAATTTGAATAAATCATTCGCCTAACTGATGTCTTTTCCATTTCTGATATATTTAGGTTACTTTGAACCGTTGACTAACTTCAACGGATGGGCTGCCAACTCATCGTCATCATCTATCATCATATACCTACAAGGAGTCTTTCGTGACACGTCGTAGAATGATTTGGATGTCACATAGAAAGTGGTTAAACTACCGGTAGATTTCTTATAATACGCTCAATGACATAATCCTGTGATATGATAACTCTTGGGAGTCGGTGGTGTTATCAACTCCATATACTATATCCGATATATACAGCGTATAGGTACGATGTAGTATATCGTATACGCTGTATAGGTATAGACTTCAATAATGTGCACTTACACTGTGGGCCGCCTACAACTCCTTTGTTCTTGGTCGGTTGATTCTAATGTCCTCTATTAATAAATGGAATTTGTGGGATGCAATTGTTGGGGATCACAGCTAGACCTGGTGGAATTTTATAGCCTGGCCAGGCATTCGTATCTCTAATAAGAATTCCTTGTTTCTTGTCTCTTGTTCCTTGATTCTTTTTTAATTAAAAATTATGTTAAAATTGCTTGTAATAAACACTCAATGTGCATCAAAAAATTATACTCATTACCTATACGTAATACTAATTGCACACGCGGGTGATTCTTATCGTTAAAGTTAATTGATGTCCACTCCGGCCCGAACGTTAAGTGAAAGTTAAGGAAATCAGAGTGCAATTTAAACTTATTGTTGACTTCAGTTTACTCTATACCTAGGTCCCTAACTGTTAAAATAGTTAAAGTCAAAAATAATCACTCAAGAGTCGTTAACGATTGGGGCCCGGTGTGGACAAATTAAGAAAATGTTAAATTTTGCAATAGGAATCACCCACCAAAACTCGGTTTATTTGTGCTCGGTTTATGTTTGGTTAGGTTGTTTTTTATATGTTACCTTTAACTGCCTAGTTACTAACCATTAAATATTTAATAATAGGATATGTCCACTTCTACTTGTTTTATACATGATCAGTCATGTGATGGATGTACATTTCGACTCTCTAGTTAGATTTAAGAAAAGTATTCATAATTGTTTGCCTGAGTAATATTAACAAAGTAAGATGTAGGTAGTTATTTTAAAACAATTCCTTAAATGCATGCGGTGCCTACCTTTAAGTAATTGTTACGCTTAGCACTAACAAAATGTAAACCCATCAGTATTTCAAGTATTAGTGTAAACATTTGTTGGTAAGCCAAATAAATAAAATAAAATAAAATAAAATACCGCGACTGTTGCAAGCCCGTATCCGTTGGCTGTTTTGTCCCTGCCGCCGTCTGTATTTCCGAGTTCATATAACCTGGACAAGAGTGAAGGCAAGGGAGGGGAGGTAAAGGTGAGTTAAGGCAAGGCATTTTCTGGGTGAGCTCGCTTCACCGTTGGCGTCATCTTTGCCCCCTGGCTAGATGCTGGCCACCAAGAGCAATCCCATTATTAATAAAAAAAAGCAGCAGACACAATAGGCGATGCAGATGCACATTTGCCGATCCTTAAAGCACGGCCTGCTTTAAGACCGTTCCGTGTCCGGGCCGGCCCGTTTTCTAGTACAAGAAATCGACGGCCGTCGGTAGTGGATAAATTAGTACATCCGCGGCATGTAGGTGATTTACATTGTGTTTTGATTTTAATTGTATAAATTTCTGAAATATATTTTCCTTTGACTATCACGAGCTGTTATTCTAAATATGATATGCACCTATATACTGACTTTATTACTTTTCACATCACCTATTCGGATAAGGGCTTTTTCTTCCCTGCTAGGAAGGATCAAAATGGCACTTTTCTTCCCTGCTAGGAGGGACCAAAGTGGCACTTTTCTGTAACGAGTGATAAGTTATTAGTATCGATTATGATAGAATAAATGCACAACCATTGTTATTTCAGATCTTTCATTATCCTCAATAGGTGATGTGAAAAGCAGTATATGTCACATGGAAGCAAAATTATTTCCACCTTGGGCGTTAATTCTTGAATCCCTCACTACGCTCAGGATTCTATTTTAGAATCCCTCGCTACGCTCAGGATTCTATTATATAATCCTTCTCTTCGTTCAGGATTCAAGTTACGCCCACGCCGTAAATATGTCATTTTGCTCCCTTGTGACACAATCTACTATTAACAGTCAACACATAAAACGATATTTTGTAAACCTCATTTCGCAGGTTCTATTTCTGGTGTTAATTAACAGCGTGTCGAAAGGAAATGAACCGCAAAGTCAATATTTACCGAATTTAATGTTTGGCATTTGAAAATCACGTGGCAGCATTTTGAATAAAATTCCTACGCACTAAGATTTTCATTTTTCACATCATCTATTCGGATAAGGGCTTTTTGTTCCCTGCTAGGAGGGATCAAAGTGGCACTTTTCTATTCAAGGACCAGCCAGTATAAAATATTTAATAATATATAATTAAATAATTCAAATTTGAAGCATCATACAAAACCAACAAAATTCTAGTATCACTGAAAATTCAAATTCAGTCGATACGAAACGTCAGCTCAATGTCTTTGATTGCGAGAAATTATTTTTTTTTATTAATAAGTAAAAATTTTTTTTATGAAAAATCGTCATTATACTCGATTTCGACTAATTCGGGGATGAGGATTTCAAATTTTATACTTATTTTGAATTTTAAGTTAAAACATACGAAAAGTCATCATTATACTCGATTACGACTAATTCGGGGATAAGGATTTCAAATTGTACACTTATTTTTAATTTTAAGTTGAAAAAAATTTTTTTTGTGAAAAATTTTCATTATACTCGATTTTGACTAATTTGGGGATAAGGATTTAAAATTTTACACTTATTTTTAATTTTAAGTTGAAAAAATTACTTTTTGCGAAAAATGGTCATTATACTCGATTTTGACTAATTCGGGGATAAGCATTTCAAATTTTACACTTATTTTTAATTTTAAGCTGATATTTTTTTTACGAAAACTTGTCATTATACTCGATTTCGATTAATTCGGGGATAAGGATTTCAAATTTTACACTTATTTTTAATTTTGAGCTGAAAAAATTTGTTTTTCCGTAAATTTGTCATTATACTCGATTTCGACTACTTCGGGGATAAGGATTTCAAATTTTACACTTATTTTTAATTTAAGTTGCAAAAAATTTTTTTTTTGCTAAAATCGTCAATACCTATACTTTATTTCGGCTAATTCAGGGAAAAGGTTTTCAAATTTGATATATATTAGAGCATCTATAAATATGTTACCGGTAGCACTTCAGATCTTTCATTATCCTCAATAGGTGATGTGAAAAGCAGTATGTGTCACATGGAAGCAAAATTATTTCCACCTTGGGCGTTTATACTTGAATCCCTCACTACGCTCAGGATTCAATGTACGCCCACGCCGTAAATATGGCATTTCGCTCCCTTGTGACACAATCTACTATTATTTGCCTACTTATATTTAGAAACTTAGTAGTCTTAGCCCCTGCAGGTGAAACGTATTAAATTGTTGGCAAAATAATATACTTAGTAAATACAGACGTATCCAATTGTCAGAATTAAATAGAAGGGAAAAATTTACAGAGTTTGGAAAAGAAAAAAAATTGCCTGTCGCAAATGAAGGTATATATATCTGTGCTTCCTGATAAACGAAATGTATATTGCACTAGCTAGTAGGCAATTTAACATACAATGTAGAAACTACAAAATTATAAATCTAATTTTATTGCTGTTTCAAGGTAGGTACCGACAACGCTGGTACAGCATTTCATCGCTGAATCACAATGCTTGGCTTGTATGTACTTAATTACTTACTTTGAACCCGATGCTTATTCTCATTGTTTACGACTTCGCTTACCAATGTTTCTTATGCAAAGCTGAGCTCAGAGACGCCACAACCCAAGTATAACGTAAACACTTACCCAGTTAGGTAAATTCTCGCGATAGAGAATTCCCAAGTAGGTATTTACACATGACACAAGTTGAAAGTAAGTAATATTCCACCTTTTTTTGAAGCATAGTGGTCATTAAATAATATTAGCGAAACGAGTGTCTTGGATCTAATTAATTGTTGAAACACCAGTTTATGAAAATGCTAATCGTGTCGTGTAATATGCCGCTCTCGCATCGGCTTACACAGCCACAAAAGACTTTGTATACCTGCATGACACTGCTTATATAGTCTGTAATAGACTCGAAGGCCATTGATTGATTGAATCGTTTGGAAAATTTTACCATGAATGGCTAACTTTCTATAGGTGAGTTGTTTAGTTAAATTTTTACAATTAATCAGCATCCTGATCTCGGCATCATCTGTTCATACTGAACTGTTATGCGATTGGAAGCGACAAACTATAATAGACCTCCTCCTAAGATCGCAGTAAGTTGGTCCCCGTGGTTGAATGCCATTAGACCTGACCTTGCCCGTTAAGAGGGTTCGGCTTTTATGCATTTGACACGATCGAATGTTTGACATAGGTACCATATCCACTTCCTTAAGAAAACAGAAGAGTTTACATTGACCGATGGCATCGATGACTTAAATTTATGCTTGTCTACGAGTAAACTATAAGTTTTATTATGACTAAAATTCCTACGCTTTTTTTGCTGCTTAGCATCCTATTGTCGATTATACAATTATTCCTAAATTAATAACTCAGACAAAAAGTGTTCATCGATTAACTGAAGAGAAAATAATATTTAATAATAACTCCTTGAAATAAGTATATGTAAATTTTATTAGTTGACTAAAATATCGATGAACACAAAACATTCAAACCCTAAAAGAAAAACGGCATAGAGATTTTTAGAAAGTTCTCCCTTTGGCTAATAACATGTTTTTTTATACTACGACGGTGGCAAACAAGCGTACGGTCCACCTGATAGTAAGTGGACGCCGCAGCCTATAGACGCTCGCAACTCCAAAAGAGTCACGTGCGCGTTGCCGACCCTTTAAAAAATCTGTTAAAATATGTAAAAAAAGAGATAAACACAAACAACCCATAAAATTACCTGTTTTGGAGTTGGTTGGAAAGCCACCGATATAACCCTTCCTTAAACCCCACATCAGCTACTCGTACTACACACGTAAATTAGCATTATCATTTCCAAAATTATTCAAATAACGTATAGGTACCTATTATTAATTTCCGTAAAAAAATATCCACAATATAGAGTCAGATTTATGACGGCTTTATGCGGTTTAAGTAAGGTCGTCACAAACCTGACATATTAGGAAAATAGATTTTTTTTTCTTGGGTAGAATCGATAGTACCTACTCATTAGTAAGAAATAACCAAATTTATATAATAATGTCTCCATTATTGTCGCAGATATCTTTATCGTTCAAAACAAATAGGCCCATATATTTGTTACCTAATAAATAAAAGTGGTGATATTTGACTGGCATCCGTAAAATAGTAACTCTAGCTACATATTGGTTTCCAATTAAAGGGAGGTATCCCCAACGCAAACGTCCCGCTCTAACACGCGTGAGTTTACAATTAACCATCCCGCTCTCTACGCAAGCTCTGCGCGCAGTTTTGTAAATATTTAATAGTCATTAAGCCAATCATTTTATCAAAGCAAACCCTGCGAATTTGTCTATAAATATTTACGATCTTTAATTGAGTACAAAAATTAAATGTTAAATATCAGTAATATAGCCGTAGTATTGAAAATACATTCCAAAAAGGGGTAACTTCGCGATTTTTTTCTATCGAGTGAAATTCATCAGGTCATGTAACTGACTGCGAACACATATATTTTTTTTAGATTTTAAGACACTATATTCTATGTCTCAGATGGTTTTTAAAAACTCAAAAGTGGTAATACACGGCCTTAAAGGGAATAATTTAGTCTCCGGAGTCCGGGCAGGATTTGAACCTGTGACATCCATACATACATAGCCCACTGAGCTACCGGAACAAGCATGCTTGGTCCCCAAATCGTTCAATCAGTTCCATCTTGCATTATAACGCCTTAGGGAGGCTTACATCGATGTCTAAATAAGTTCTTACCGAATTTATACGTTTTACACTTCATTCATATATTTTTTGTATAGGTAACTAATTACCTATAACTTCAAATAGTTATAACTTTATTTTACTAAACGGTTAAAACTCACGTATTAATTGTCACTTCGGGCGATAACATGTGTGCAATCGGCGCGGGTCGCAGACGCACTCATCCTGAGGAAGAACTCCCGACGAGTTCGAAACATGTCGCCCGAAGTGACAATTAATACGTGAGTTTTAACCGTTTAGTAAAATAAAGTTATAACATGTCTCACGAAAGTTTAAATTCAAGTTCAAATAGTTATTAGACGACCGCTTTAGCTTAGTTGGTAGTGACCCTGCCTACGAAGCTGGAGGTCCCGGGTTCGAATCCCGGCCGGGGCATTTATTCGTGTGATGAGCACGAATATTTGTTCTTGGGTCTTGGATGTTTTCTATGTATTTATCTATATAAGTATGTATATCGTCGCTTAGTACCCATAGTACAAGCTTTGCTTAGTTTGGGACTAGGTTGATTTGTGTAAGATTGTCCACAAATATTTATTTATTTTATTTATTTATTTATTTATATTTATTTTTTTAGGTTCTCAGTTTTGGAGCACTCCTTCATTTACTGTGCATGGGGGAGTACAATACAAACATTCGCAATACTCTCGGAAGCCACTAACGCCCAAATTTAGTGTCATCTTATTAGGTGGTAGGTACGTTATGCAACCAGTGGTCTACCTAAGCATCCTGCTGATATCTCTGATTCGGGATTTGAAGCAATATACATCTGTATTTAACATTAACACATCCGAGAGGACGCTATTTTATAAGTAGTTATTTCTATTGCTTCTTTGCGTCCGTCCATAAATGTGGACCTACCACAATTTGAGGTTAGTCCGTCTGGATTAGTGTGGTATACTTAAAATTATTTAAACTGTCCGAGTTTTATCAAATTAGTCCATTGAAAAAGCGACTTTACTGTAAAAGCAAGAAGGCTCACAATGTAATGGCAGTTTTCTAAAAAAGTCGGACATCTTAAATAATTTCATCTACATATATTGGGACTTTCTTTAGTTAGGTACCTACTAGAAACAACACGATATGACTCACCAAGGCAAAGTCCCAAGATGACTCTGGTTTAAAAAAAACACTGCTATTTAAGTTTTGGCACTGATCACTCAAAGCACTAAAGTTTAATACAAAAGAACTTCATATATCCCACTGAACAGTGTCGCAACATTATAATCATATGATGAGCAGTAAACAAACATGTACATAGTAGATAATGATCATCTCTTTCTGTATTTGATAAGCGAGAGCAGTCTTATCATATAATTCCCGTAGTTGCTTCAAAGATTAGATATTTTTATTTCAAAGTCCCATTAGTCCAAGGAGAAATGCGTTAACCCTTGCGAATGTGCCTAGGGTAAGCTTACCTAAGGCTAGTTTTCCACTAGAGCTATACTACGTTGCTATGGATGCGTTTGAGATCCACCAATCACATTTCTTTATTCACGTAGCATAGCTCTGGTGGAAAGGGGTTCAGCTAAGCCACGCTAAGCTATGTTTTTTATATGGAAAGATGCGAGCTGCGGAGGCGTGCTATGGATGCATGCTGTGGATGCGTGCTACGGATGCGCGCTACGGATGCGTGAGCGCTTCCCGCTCACCGCGCTGCCGCTCCCCGCGCCCGCTGTCGATACATCACATAGCTGCGCATCTTCCACGCACAGCTACCTCGCGGCTGCGCATCTTCATAGCGCACCCAGCTCGCACAACTACATAGCGTTTAGTGGAAATGGTCGTATCGCTCGTTACGTAGCGCATCCTCGCAGCAAAGCTGCGTAGCATAGCTCTTAGTGGAAAATCAGCCTAACTATTTCAGTAGCTTATAACGACTCAAAGATAGCGCGCTGCATCCTGTTGCAAGGTTGTGTTCCCCGCTGAAATCGCATAACGACAACCGCACGATTTTTCTAATCTGAAAAAAAAAACGAAGTATAGCTCGTTCACAGTATATAGTTCGTTCAAAACTGTAAGGCCAAATGCTGTCAAATGAACGCAAGCAAGAATCTGCCTTACAGTCCGAGCTCTTAGTCGATTTTTGCTTGCACTCATTTGACAGAATTTGGCCTTACAGTTTTGTACGAATTATACCTCTATGTTTATTTATATTTTGAGGTTGACTCATAATTTTATCAAAGTACTTGAACACTGAGAGGACTGGGACAGGCTCAACTGGATGTTTTATCTTGGGATAACCGCCAATTCAACTAAGAGTAGGTATATATTTTTGCCCGCGACTTCGTCTGCGTAAAACTCGGTCATCGCGTTAGTACCTATAATGTTGCTTTTATTTGAGACGCGTGTCTAGTTAAAATATCTCTTCCATACACACTTAAAGGGATGATTCCCTGGATAAAAAGTAACCTATATCCTTCTCTGCGACTCAAACTATATTCATACCTCATTTCATCTAAATCGGTTCAGCGGTTTAAGGGGGTAACTGACAGACGGGCATACGTTCGCATTTATAGCGCGCTACGACTTCGCACGGGTAAGGCAGTCATAAATCTATTTATCTACTATAGATATTACTAAAACCGAAATTTCTAGTCGCTCACTTCGAAGGTACCTATTACTCTTTTCCATACAAACATTCAACTCCCTTTTTATACCCTTACCCGGGATGAATTTTCCAAAATGCTGCAATCACTTATCTTATATTTAGCTAAGAGTAGTCTACACACCAAAAAGTTGCCCATACAAATCTTCAACCCCTTTTTCACCCCTTCACAAGATCAATTTTTAAAAACACTGAAATTACTTTTTTCGTAATTTAATGTAAATAAAATTTTATTTATCGAATGGCATTTATTTCAAACCGTGAGATCTTCGAGAAGACAGTACGGTTGCCAGTTTTCGTTGGACTTTTAGAACCACCCAGGGGACACGTGTAGGGTAGCGGTGGGTACTTTCCCTACGGACGTGGTGCAACTTCGACCCCCCCTTTGTCAAGTGAGTGGGCAACTGGACTGTTAGAAGTTCTCAAGCCGCCCGAACGCCTCCAACTTGACTTAACGACTGCTGTCATAGACAGCAGCCGGGATCAACGGTTTAACGTGCCTTCCAACGCACGGGAGCGCTCAGTTAGTAACCACTCAAAGCGGTCACCCATCCATGTACTGCCCGCGCCCGACATTGCTTAACCTTGCGTATTGCTTAATTGCGGCACGCAGGCGCCACTGGGCCACGAGCGCTCCAAAAAAAATGTACTCACCATACAAACTTTCAACCCCTTCTTCACCCCTTCAGAAGGCGAATTTTGAAAACGCTGAAAACTATTTACTTCGATTTTAATGTTTAGTTGATTAGGGAAGAAATCCATACAAAATGACCACCCACTTTTAACCCCCTAAAGGGATGAATTTTGAAATAAATTATAGCCTATGTCCTATTCTGATGTCTAAGCTACAATACTGGAAACTTTCATACAAATCGGTTCAGTAAGTAGTTTGTAAAATTTAGGGAGAGGGGTCATGACCCTCGCTCTGGCTCCTTCCTGGTGCAGAGGCTGTCCATTGCGATTCAACGTGGGAACGCGGCGAGTGTAATGGGCACCTTTGCACCGGGAATGGCACGGGGAGGGTTATTTGACTATAATAAGTATTATTATTTGGTTTTGATTAGACGTGTAATTGAGATTAAGAAGAACGTATATCCAATCCATACATCCATCCGCACAAACTGACACGTTTATAATATTACTAGCTTTTGCCCGCGACTTCGTCTGCGCAGAACTCGGTCATTGCGTTAGAATGTAATATAATGTTATTGCTATTTTATATGTCAGATCAGTGGCGGATTTACCCCAAGGCTGAGTAGGCTGAAGCCTAGGGCGGCAGATTTTAGGGGGCGGCAAATTTTGACGAAAAAAAATATAAACTACTTTTTTGCCCCATACGCAAACATCCCGCCGGATTCTTTGGGTTGATCTTGGGTTGCCCTTAAGTTGACTTTGGACTGTTTGGACTTCTATGTCGTATAGGAGGGAGAGGGAATATAGGAATGGGAGAGAAGGAGAAGGGAGTCTGGGATTAGGACGAGTGCCCGTGTGGCCTCGCCCGTCGGGCAACAAGCTTCGCGTGGTATTGCCGCTCACCTTCGGGCCTTGGGTTTCAAGTTCGCTTGTAACAATGACAGGAATAGTGAGAGCGCGCTCTGATGGGACGCTTCGGGCCTTCGGCCTTCAGCAGAGCCGGATCTAGGGGGGAGGGACAAGCAGGGGCCCATGCCCCGGGCGGCAAGTTTAGGGGACGGCAGGGGGGCGGCAAATTCGAACTTCTTGACAGGCCAAAATACGTCTTGACAGGACAAAAAATTCCGCGCTCGCTGCGCTCTCGTTTTTTATGACTTGTTGCATATGAATTGTTATATTTCTCGATTTGCTACAAGTTGATGCCTAGTATTTTTCGCATCTGCATTATAATGTTAGAAAATTTTCGCGCTCGCTGCGCTCGCGTTTTCTTTTAGATTTGTTATGTTTTGATGCGTATGAAGTTTCTTTCGCATCTACATCATGATGTTCGAAAATTTTCGCGCTCGCTGCGCTCGCGTCTTCATGCACACGGGGGCGGAATTTCGTGGTTTTTGTCCCTCCTCTAAAATTTCTACATCCGGCGGTGACCTTCAGGTTAGCTTTAAGATACATGGGGCATATGAATAGTTGGGCAACACCTTCCAGAGCCTTCGGCGTCTCAAAATTTACTTGAGGAGGAGAGTTGGCATAGCCTCTCGAATGGAGGCTCCCCGAGCCTTCGGCCTGCGGCCTCGCAGCTCGCGGCCTGAAGCTCGCCCTCGCAAAAATTACTCGAAAATTGTTTTGTCTCTGACGGCCGCCGTTTCGGATACTTTAATTTTTTTTTAACCAAACCCATATCTCCTCACATGCCAAAATTTAGCTCTCTGCGACCATTTAGAATTTAGTTTTTCAAAAAACAGTCGTTTTTTTACGACGAAAAAGTATTAATAGTTATGTGAACTAGGGTATTAAATTGTGGAGGTCAGCAGGGGCGGCAAAATTTGAATAGCCTAGGGGCGGCAAATATGTAAATCCGCCACTGTGTCAGATGCTCACCTAGTTATCTCTCTTCCATACAAACTTCCACCCCCTTAAGGGATGATTTCCGGGATAAAAAATATTCTATGACCTTTCCTGGGACTCGAACTATGTTCATACCAAAAATCATCTAAATCGGTTCAGCGGTTTTGCAAATTCGAGCTACAGAGAGGAGGATACTTCGTTTTTGTGTTCGCGGTTAGCTTATTCTGTTGGTTGTTGCATTAAATTGTTACGTCTGTAAAGGCCTTGTCTTTTTTCAATACCTTGTAACACATGGCATTCACTTGTCAAAGTCATCTGACACATAACATACACATCCGTCAGTTTGGTTTTGTAGTGCAAATGCTTTCCATTTCCAATTCCACATTAACTGGTTCGGAATATATAAATTACATGTGTGATGTCTGTATTCGACACGGCAGTTTTTAATTCGACCCTGTACGAGGCTCTATATCTTCAGATCGGGGACACTTTCGCTCTAGCAAAGGACTTTTTCGGATCATGTGTGTCATCCTTACCGATACAAGATTTTTCCAAATCCATTGTGAATTTCACTGAACTATCTTTCTACGAAGAAATAGCAGGCGTTTTTTACTTCAACGAGTTCCAGTTTCTACTGCTGAAGACTTTCGTTCTCATTTTATTGTTTACTTTATTATTGATTTTCATTTCGTGGCGTGTTTACGGAAAACGGATATCTGAGCGGTTTATGAAACCCGGTGAGTGTTTTTGTGCTTATTTGAATAAAATCGCGAATGACCTTGAACGTCTAAGCCGTGCCCGTCCATTAATTGCATTGTTTTGTCTTCAATACTTAGTGTCAATACTCAGGTGTCTCATTACCTAAGTTGCTAATTGAGCCCATTAGTATAGTGGCTGTGAAAAGTACTTGTCATTGTTGCTAGAAATCATCCTGCTTGTTCATCCCAAATATATTACAGTGTGTAGTTTGTTAGAAATCACATTTGACACATCAAAACACTCATATGCATAATAAATTTGCATTCACCCTCAAAATAATACATTAAAAAAAATATACTAGAGCTTCATAAGTACAGTAAAGTACAGACTAGTAAATAGTTAAATACACATTTGTGATGTGCAACAAAATGAATGCTAGTTTTATTTTATTTCTTTATCTTTCTTGAGAATTTTATCAGCAATTCACCATGCAAATATATACATAGTACTTACGTCTTTTACTTTTTAAAACTAGTGTAGGGACCAACATTTTTTGTTTTGATTCATTTGATATGGATGAATTTGTATCGAAGAAATTTAGAAAATATTTAAAATCTCCCAAATTATATTTTATTAACCGGGGCTTGAAATCAATTTGCTTAACTATTCGCCAATATGGCTAAATATGACAAAATAATAACACCTTAGATTCGGTTGAAGCCGCTCACCCAATCACACTGGAGTGCAAACTCTGAGTGTTCCTGTGTTTAAACCACCAGTCTGGTTGTGTCGGAGGTTTCCTCTGGACTTTCCCCTGGCTACTCTTCAACTGAGTACTCCTATCTCTTTATTGAGCCCGGCCTATAATTCCGCCAAGGAAGTTTAAAAATAAACAGGATTATATTGTCTTAGCCTCATCACTACATATAGAATAGACAAGTTGAGTGTCAAATTTGATTTCTTACGATACACCAAGAATATCAATCCAGGTTACTTATGAAATTAATTCAACTTAGGCATGGAATCTTAGACTGCATGAAGATAAAGTGCCAAACCGTGTCAGCATTATACCAACTGCTTCAAGGTAGGTTAGCTTTGACAAAAAATAATATTCAAACATCCTAACAAACTTAAGTTAGTTCTGGCATTCTGACCAGTGTTTGACAAGGGTCAAATACTTTATGTTAATTTTCTTTATCTTTGTGCTCTAAGACTCATAAGAAAAAAGATAAACATAGCATTACCAACAACCTAGTAAAGCCAGGTTTTTAAAACACACATCAACCCCACACATACATATACAAATGACACCATGCCCAGAACTCAGAATGTGTTTTTTTAACCTGCCTAATGATCTTAACATCATTGCACCTACTAAAGAGTTCTGTGCATGGTTTATTTAATATATACATGTGTGTGTAATATATGTGTGCTTACTTATTGAGCATGGTTTTAATAAGCGTCTTCACCAGTTTGTTATCGCCATTTATCTTTTTCCTTGGTCTGAGTCTTTATGTCAATGACAATTTAGCAATTTTAAACATTAATCTTTATCCTAATAGTACTTGCGTTCGTACTTTATTGAGTGGCATGGATGAAAATTTACTTTTAAGGAGCAGGGGTGGACATTGGACAAGCTCACTCCATACAAACTTTGTGCAAGTTTTTCTTCATTTGTTTGCATTACACTTATGATTTTTTGGTCAGTATGCTTATTTTTCTGTTAGCCAGAACCTGGAGTTTTTTATTTTAAGCATTTTTAAAATTTAAGTTTTTTGAAATTTTTGAATTTTTATTCTTGACATTCTTAGTATATCCAATATTAACAAGCAAAAATATATATTCAGGAGTGCCAAAACCGACGAATAAAACTTGCACAAAGTTTGTATGGAGAAGGCGTTGCCCTACCCCGCGTCTTAAGAATTTACATAGTAACAAGAGTTTCTCCATCAATTGAGTCCTTTTTTCCTGGATTTCATCACCATGGTGACAACTTCTAATACAAATTGTGAAGACAAACAAGATACAAATACAATACTCTTTATTGTACACCTCACACAAATGGATTGATTAAAAGATTGAAAGATTGATTGGTGTTATTTTTTCAAGATTGTGTTTAGTTTAAAATAGTAATCATGATTATTTTATTGAGGCAAATGTAATGCTATCCTACCGTAGAATATATTATTCCGGATTATTAGAAATGTCACCATAGTGTCCTCGCAGTGCTGTGTCTCTTGTTACTTTGTCCTGTATACAAAGACAAAATAACAAGAGAGAAGATGGTGGAAAATTAGTTTTGTAATCTAGAGTGTTTTTAGTAAACTATGAATAATATCAAAACATCTTCAAATTTACCTTGACATTTGTAGATAACTTATCACAAAATAATCTTTCAGCTACATTGGACACAATAGAACAACTGAAGGAAAGTGTTTCCAAGTTAAAACTGCCTAAAGAGCATACACCCCGAATCTAAAATGGCCGATAAGATCGTCAATTTCTTTAAGAAGAAAAAGGCAGATGTCGTGTTCAAGCATGCAGGCCCTGGACACAGACTTAGTGAATCGACAATTAGTAGCAAGAGTTCGGAATCGGGAGGTAAACAGCCGGTTCCAAGGACTGGGCTATCGGAGGAAAGTAAAGTTGCTGCTGAGGCAGCATTGGCTAGAATGCAGCAAAAGAGGCCTACGAACCCTGGATTTAACACATCCTATTCTGCTATACAGGTATATTGAATTAATTATTCTTTTAACAGCTTCTATTTAACCCGTTACCACATACAAAGACGTATATGGCAGATATCGTTGTAGACCTTATTGCAACATATCAAGGTTCAAATTTATTGCTTCAATTGCATGTATGTAGTATGTATCTTGTCTGGTTGCTGAAACTTACAGTTGCACACTAAATCTTAAAAAATTGTCACATATACTGGAAAGTTGTTTACATCATCATAATATCCGAAAAACAATATTTTAAATTGTTACACAAAGTTAACGCCACGACCTCGAGCGGTGGCGACAGCGGCAGCGGTTTTCCTAATACATTGCGTGTGATCGATACTAACGTCACTACGTTGCGCGTCTTGACCGCGCAATGAACAGATAAAACGCTTGCCGCGCTGCAATTCGCGCAGTCGTAGCCGGGCCGTAAGAGGATAATGTTCATGATTTATTGTTCACATTGTAGGCGCAAGTTAGAAAGGAACTTGAGAATGAAAAAGCATCAACTTCTAAGTCGCAAGAACTGAAACCAGACAGTGAAGTGGAAAAAAAGAGTACGGAGGAACTGCTGTTACCCAAAAATATGGCCACCAGTGGAGTGTATTTCAAGTAAGTTTGTATTAATACAAACAAACAAACATACATTAGACAATTAGGCCTCATTTATGGCGCATTTCATATGGTATGTGTTGTGGACACACCACCAATAAAACATGTGGCAGTATAGTTATAGAGATAGAAACGATCAGTACCCTTACCATGAGTTTGCAATGTTTGCATTACCGTACTTGCTACCGACTGCGTAAACGACTTACGCAATAGAACTAAGAATCGCCATACTAAATCGTTTACGCAGTCGCTAGCGAATACGGTAATGCAAACATTGTCAAAGTCTTCAGCAGTCAGTTCATTAGTTATTTCAGCTGTGATATCTCAAATTAGTAAAATTGACAGGCTGATGAGTTTTATATCACAAACATGAATTCATTATGATATTAATTTTGAAATGTAAATCTTTCAGATGTCCAATGATCGGCAACGAGGTGTTAACGAAAGATGAATGGAAAGCGAAAATAAAAACTTTTCTGTATGAACAACTGGAGGAAGAGAGAGGATTGACAGCCTGTCTCATCATTCAATCATGTAATGACAATCGGGAAAAGGTAATGAAATATTTCACACTACAACAAAAAAATTGTTTCCTGCTATTCCTATAGTGCTCCTACCTACGCTATGGACGAAACACAAACTAAAGGCACCATGAAATGTCTTTCATGCATTTCAGCTGCCTTTGACGAGATAGAGGCAAGCAGGTGCGGATACACCCCCCGTAAAGCAGGCTTCTAGACTCTACATATACCAGTTGCATCTTGAAAGAGCCCCGATCCGAGGATCTCGATTTCGGAGGATTCTGGGCTTCTACGAATTGATGTAGGAAACAGTTTCTTACATACAAGCGTCCATCATTTTATGTTTTATTCCAGATCAACACATGCGTAGAAACGTTGTGCAAATATCTAGAAAACATAGTTACATACCCAGAGGAAGAGAAGTACTTAAAGATCAGGATGTCCAATAGGCAAGTATTAGTTCAGCTTTTAACTCTTAACCCGTTAACCACTAAACGTCCATAAAGTTACTTGCTAAGTCGCTATTTTCATGTCTATCATAAACCAAGAAGATGCCATTTACACTGTCACTTTGTCTCATTAACATTGTCACTTTGTCTCATTTATAAGACGATGGTGGTTAATGGGTTTATTGACAAAGAGAGACTGCGATACCTCAAGTGTTCACAGGTTCGGCATAATGGGTCGACTTCACTCAGCAATAATCCCCGCGACTTTGCCTACATGGCACGAATATTAAATACTTCCCCGGCACTCAAACTATCTCCATACCAAATTTCATCTAAATCCGTTCAGCGGTTTAAGCTTGAAGAGGTAAAAAACTGACAGACATACATTTTGGCATTTACAATATTGGTATGGACCAATGTGACATGCCGAAAGACTTTGACATCAGCCCAGATCCGAATTCCATTAAAGTATTGGGTTTACAATGGATCCCTCAAACGGATGAGCTCACATACCGCATCTCTCTCCCCTCACCGACTCAAGTAACAAAGCGCTCCATTCTCAGCACAGTAGCCTCTCTTTACGACCCTAACGGTTGGGTAACGCCCGTAATATTCCGCGCAAAGCTCCTCTTACAAAAGTTATGGCTCTTAAAACTGGGATGGGACGAGCCCACTCCCGATGAAGTCCACACAGAGTGGCAGCACATTTCCCAGGATCTCCCTCAACTCTCAAATTTACGCTTACCTCGGCACATTTGCAAATTCAAGCCCACGTCCACGTACTCTCTTAACGGATTCGCAGATGCCTCAGAGGCCGGGTTTGGCGCAGCAGTTTACCTGCGCGAGCTCGATGCAGACGGACATGTCAGTGTACACCTGGTCATAGCCAAGTCAAAGGTCGCGCCCATCAAGAATCGGCTCTCAATCCCCAAGCTGGAGCTCTCAGCTGCAGCTCTCTTATCACAGCTCATGATTCGAGTCTCAACTCAACTGTCAGCTCACATCGTCATAGATCAACATACCTGTTGGTCCGACAGCACTATAGTGCTAGCATGGCTCAACACTTCCCCTCATCGTCTTCAAACATTTGAAGCCAACCGAGTGGCCAAAATAATGTCTAGCTCAACCAGCTCTACGTGGAGGCATGTTCCCACGAATCTCAACCCTGCCGACTGTGCAAGCAGGGGAATGTCAGCTCAATCTCTCTCAGCCCATGACCTCTGGTGGTCTCCCAGTTGGCTCAAGGATCCCCCCACCCACAAGATGGACTGGTGACCTGGTAAAGGTCGCGGGAGTCCGCTGGATGCGGGTGGCGTAGGACCGGTCATTGTAGCACTCTTTGGTGCTGGCCTATGTCCAGCAGTGGACGTCTTTCGGCTGATATGATGATGGATTACTATAGATTTATTTATTTAAGCGTATGGCATATAAGGTAATAAAACATTAACAGAATACATTATAAGCTAATCTTGAGACTGGTCAGCCACTGTGTAGCGCGTTATGGGTCAGTCCTCTATGATGTGCTGATGTGTATTACTATAGATGATGTCGATGTATTGCAGAGCGTTCACCGACCGCGTGCAACCAATAGAGGGCGCCATGGATCTGCTGCTCGCCGCCGGGTTCATGGAACAAACGCTGCCGAACCCGGAGGGTGCCGACGAACAGTACCTGGTCTTCGACAAGGAGAAGGTGGCCAGCGTCGAGAGCCTAGTGGTGAGTTATTTGATATAAATTAACTTCTTTAGTCTGACCACTTGTCCAGGGCGGTGCCACTGTGGGTAGACTCCCTTTTCGCGCTGCTCTAAGCAGAAGCAGACAAGGGTTAGTAGCGAGCCGAAGGTAGGGCGCCATGGATCTGCTGCTAGCCGCCGGGTTCACGCAGTAGCCCCAACCCTGAGGACGTCGACAAACAGTACCTGAGTGTCGAACGCTCGAATTTTCACTCGATATTTGTCAAATCATCATAGTTTTTTGACAGATCTCGAGTGAAAAGTCGAGCGTTCGACACTCAAAAATCGGCCCCCTGGTCTTCGGCAAGGAGAAGGTGACCATGGCTCATAGTTAAATATGTGGATTTGAATTTCGCTTCTCATTCTGACTCTATGTCTTTTTGACGAATATTTGTGTTCTCCAGAGCCTTATAGAGGCGCTGCGTACAGCGGAGCCCGTTCCGCTGGAGCTGGACCGCGGCCTGCAGGTGCTGCTGCCGTCGCAGGCCTCCACCAAGATGCAGCTCCCGCCTTCCTTCTACGCGATGCGGCCGGAGGACATCAAGCGAGAGCAACAGCTCAGGTACAGCCTCTTAACACAAGGTGTCTCAAAAGAAAGTTTACATTTATTTAGCTTACTGCGTGAACGCAACAAATCCGAGGGGCGCGGGGGTTATGCCTCTCAGTAGCCTGGCTCTTGGGAATTCAGTCGCTAATGAGCGTTTCTCGGGAGCAGACCGCGTTGTGCGTGCGAGAATTTTACAAAAATGGTGATTCGGTAGGCGTGTTCTGAAGTGGAGACCACGGCTTGGCAAACGTAGTGTAGGGCGCCCTCCAGCCGGGTGGAGCGATGACATACGCAAAGTGGCTGGCAGCGGTTGGAAACAAAAAACTCAAGACCGAGTTCAGTGGCGTGCCATGGGAGAGGCCTATGTCCAGCAGTGGACGAAAGTGGGCTGATAATGATGATGATGGTGATTCGGCGACTGGCGCTTCCGAATTGAAAGGTTCGGGTCGTCACGAACAGACTGATCAACACTCTCCGGTCCGGTCTGCTCCCGAGAAACGCTCCATAGTGACTGAAATCTCAAGAGCCAAGCTACTGAGAGACAACCCCCGCGCCCGTCGGATTTGTTGCGTTCACGCAGTAAACTAAAAAATGTAAACTTTCTTTTGAGACACACAGTACACATGATCATGTTAGGATTCGATTCAGGTCGGGCCTAGCTGAGTTTCTTGCTGGACTCTTCTCAGCGCTAGGTTTACTACTTAGGCCTCTGATACTGGGACTCACTGGGTTCACTTACTTCATAAATGCGTTAGGATTGCACGAATAAAGGCGGTACAGACTACCCGCGCTTAGCTGAGCTGACTATAACATAGGTCAATCTTACGTTTTAATTAAAATTAAAGGGTTGAGAGTCAACTCTGTCATAAATTAAGAAGATTTATTATACAAGATAAATGGGTTCCTTTTTAATCTAATATGTCCTAACCTAACCAAACACTCGTTCGTTATTACAGGGCAGAGGCCATTGAGAAGATGCAGATGCTCCGCACGAAGGCGATGCGGGAGAAGGAGGAGCTGCGGGAGTTGCGCAAATACAAATTCGCCATCATCCGGGTTCGGTTCCCGGACGGGATACTTTTGCAGGTAACATTTAAACCTTTTTATAAGTTTAGGTTCTTGTTTATCGACGTAGGCGGAACGTGTATTGAAATATGTACATGTATGTAAATACGTGACTATCAATACATGTAATAATCCACCTTATGGCGGCCAGCACTTATTGCCGTTTTTCGAATTCAATGGCGAATCGGTGCGACGTAGCGCCTGCCGCCATAACGTCACATTCAATGTGGAATATCACATATAAGTAGTACTTTTATCATAGCTTGGAAGTGACAGCTCTCAGCTCATTAAAAATTGTCACGTTTGACGTTTTAAGGTTATATAAATTCCCAGTGTCCCGATTCACGCTAACAACACTCACAGCGCTTACGGTGCTGACGGCCGGTCCGAATCGGTTAGCGTGCTCAAGGCCGCGTGGTTAGTGTTTTCTTTCGCTCTGAGCGCGCTCAGATCGGATCGATTCACGGTCATAGCCCGTGTTTAATGTCATGTCCATATCAAACGTCAACTTGACGTTTGCGCTCAAGGTGATTACGCCTGGGAGTGTGAGCACCGTGAGCGCCATCCATGACATCATCAGTGACTTCAATCGGTCCGATCGTGAGCGCGCTGTGAGCTTGATTCGGAACACAGCCACAAGCTATGTTAAAACCACAAACACATAACAGGATCTGCTAGAGCACACATTTTAAACGAAACCGTAGGCCTAATCAGATATTTTCGCATAACGTTCATTTCACACTGATTGGGAGATTTCGTTTGCCGCTTTAAGGAAAACATCGATAGCGCAAGTTCCTTGCATGCGGAATGCGGGCTGCAGATACTGACGTATTTATTAATTCCCATCATACTGTACCGGTCATTGTGGCACTCTTTGGGGGAGGCCTATGTCCAGCAGTGGACGTCTTTCGGCTGATATGATGATGATGATGATCATACTGTTCCAGGGTACATTCTCAGTCTACGAGCACTACAACGAAATCCACGACTTTGTCCAGCAAAATCTCGAATACGACCTACCCTTCATCCTGAACAGCCCAACGGGACACAAACTCATACTGGAGGAGGACGGGAATAAGACCCTTATCGATCTTAGACTGGTACCGGCCACAGTGCTCACATTCGCGTGGCACTCTTCGGTTATCGATCGTATCAATAGTAGCCCGAACAAGGATGTGTTTTTGAAGCCCGAAGTGATGGTATTGGTGAGTGAGATATAGTGTTGTGATAGGAAAAGACGTCGATTGACGTGACACTTGGGCCCGTATTTAAGATAGAAAAAATCGTGCCGTCAAAATAGAATCGTTAGCGTTCAAAATCAAGTATTTATTCTGCAAGTAAGCCTCAAGGGCTCAAAGTAAAAGTCAAATAATTTATTAGCTCTTTTATTTTTTTTATTTTGCGGTACTATTTTTTTATTCTATGATAGATTATTTGATACGGGCCAGTTTTGGATGTTTAAGAAACAACCTAAAATCTAGAGTAAAACCAACGAGGCATGACTGGAAATCGCAAGTGAAATGGCGGCAATTTTACACCTTATTGCGTTATAATAAGGCGCGTAATGTACACAACTCTTTGACTTCGAATGTACAATGATACGTCGGAATGAGAAAGTGATAGTCTACTTGGTTTTGTTCTGTCATGACAGCTGAAAATTTAACATGTAATTTACTGCAAGCTGTTTAGCAGTGTAGACCACGCGACTGTCACACGAATCGCTTTCTCTTTCTAGTGAGTATAGTGCGAGAGAGACGTAACTCGTGAAGTGGCGACTAGTTTGCTAGACCTACAAATGCAAGTTCAGGAACACAAAATCGTCTACCTCTCTCGCACTGTAGTTATTAGAAAGAGAAGGGTGATAGGCAAAGTATCGTTAGTGAGCGTATAGTCTGACATAACTTATATTTTTTCATATAATACTTAAGTCCAAATAAAGTTGTTCTGTAATCTCTTGCACTTGCACTTAATTTGCCTTGTCTTTCACGATTGTTAAGTAAGAGAAGTACATAGTCTGAAGTCATGATTATCACGACACATTTTTGTTATTTAACCTTTTCGACGCCAACGACGGATATATCCGTCACGGCGTGCACTGCGACACCATCCTACTTCAGCTTCGCATTTGACATTCCCATGTCATAGCTTGTGAGTGGTAGCTTCTGTATTTAATCGAGAAGGTTAGCTATGTACTCGTATTATATCATTTATTGATCCAACTGTCCTTCCATTTGTTTTTAAATTATATGCACATTTTTTCTAAAATGCATAATAAGTATAATTGCATCCTTTATTTATGTCATTTTTTGTATATTGCGTTGTAAATTGGTCGAATAAATATTTAAAACAACGTTATTGCGTCGTATCATTTTATTATCAATACATTTTAACATTTATATTTATAGCATACACACAGTTAAGCTACGAGGTCTTCAGGAAATTCTTTATGTTCAAATGACCTTTTCAACGCCACCTTCGTCGCATGCATTATTGTAACTTAGCACAACACAACACACTAACACCACATTCACTGTCGGTGACCCTCATATGGGTCACGACAAGCCTCTATTACAAAACCGTAAGGTTTACAATTTATATTCGGACAGTGAACGTGTTAAAGGACAATCTAATTTTAACAACATTTTAGTAAAAATAGATTTGGTGGTTTGTGCAGCGTGGGTAGACCCCCAAGGTGGACTGATGACCTGGCAAAGGTCGCGGGAGTCCGCTAGATGCGACTGGCGCAGGACCGGTCATTGTGGCAATCTTTGGGGGAGGCCTATATCCAGCTATGATGATGATGTTGAGATTTGTTGAGAGGAGTCCATACTTCCACTGTGGGGTCACATTCCCATACTGAACGCACAGTCCACTGTCAGTTGGACTTATGACATTATCAGATCGTTTTGTATGGGGACAGTTAACGTGTCATGACTTGTGGTATGGTGTTAATGAGATCGCGATGTCTTCCTGTGGCATCTCCGGCAGCTTGTTCTGGATGGTGAGCGACTTGGTGCAATCTTCAGTTTTGTAGATGCCCACGAGCCGGCCCGACCCCCCACAAGGTGGACTGATGACCTGGTAAAGGTCGCTGGATGCGGGTGGCGCAGAACCGGTCATTGTGGCACTCTTTGGGAGAGGCTTATGTCCAGCAGTGGGCGTCTTTCAGCTGATATGATGAGATTTGTTGAGGCATAAAGCTGGTCATATGGTATGGTGTTTATGAGACCGCGATGTCTTCCTGCGGCTTGTCCGGCAGTTTGTTTTCGATGGTGAGCGACTTGGTGCAGTCCTCGGTCTTGTAGATGCCCACCAGCCGGTTGGACACCTCGAACATGTTGTAGCGCAGCGAGATTATTATGAACTGGGCGTTTTTCGTCCGCTCCTGGAACACCAAACATTATTTATAGAATGTTCGCTGTTTTCGTTTGGCATATAAATAGTTAAACAAACGAAAACAGTGAAGAGGTTGGTTAGTGGGTGGGGTACCCACAGAAGGGAAATTAAATCGCAAATTTTGGAAGACTGGTAACAAAACATTACTATTATTACACTAAGAATAAATTATCCGTTACTTTAACCTTTTAAAGTTTTTTTTAGGTAGATAGGTTTTCATAAACAAGTATAAATTAATACTGTAGTGTACTCTAAAGTATGAAAACCGGCGAGTAGTATGAACATGAACGCCAGTGCGAAGAGTTGAGTGTGTTCGCGCTGCGCGCCGGAACGTCTGGTAACAGGTTAGCGACGCCACACAGGCTGCGCGACACTAACGCAACGTACTGTATACATTCCGCTTGCGTCGCGCACGCACCGGGACCAAGCCCTTTCGTCGCTATAGACCGAACGTCTTATTATTCCTCGCCTATGACGGGACAGGGATAAGAGAGGATACGTCAAAGGGTAGCGAGCGACGGGTCGATGTCCCACTTAAGGCATGTTGCGAATCACGCTCACAGCACTCAAAGCGCGCTTACGATCGGACCGATTCATGCTCATAGCGCTTACATAATATGTCGTGACGTCACTGATGATGTCATGGACGGCGCTCACGGTGCTCACACTCCCAGGCGTAAGCACCTTGAGCCAAACGTGAAGTTGACGTTTGAAATATGAACATGACAGTAAACACGGGCTATGAGCGTGAATCGGTCGAATCGTGAGCGCACTCAAGCGAATAGCGGTCCGAAACAAAACACTACTCACGCGGCCTTGAGCGCGCTATTTGATATGGACCGGCCGTCAGCACTGTAAGCGCTGCGAGCATTTTTAGCGTGATTCGGAACACGGCTTTAAGCGGTCGACATATACACTCTCACCTTGATGTAGTTGGCGACGATGGACACGTTCTTGAAGTCGAGCGCCGCGTCGATCTCGTCCATCACGTACAGCGGCGTGGGCTTGTAGTAGTGCAGCGCGAACACTAGCGCCAGGGACGACAGTGTCTTCTCGCCGCCGGACAGATTCGAGATGTTCTTCCACGACTTGTTCGGCGGACGGACACTGGGGCACAGAATAGTATAATAGTATTACATACAGAACGGACACGAACCCCCCGCACCGAGGTCCTCGTCCCTGAGAGACACGCCTGGTGTCGATCGGGTGCCGGCGCGCTTCGCGATTCGTCCGCGCCACGCGCTACGCACCCGCGCAAACAATTGACGCGTGTACCGACAACGCACGCACACATACTTACCCACAGCGCTTACGTTCCTTTGCGTGTACAAATAAAATTAAAAGAATATGATTGCTGTGAAAAAAAAATCAAAGCTAGACGACGAAGACTGTGAGGAATGTTTTTTCTATAGTACGTTAAAGTACTTGAGTCTGCGGCTGCGATTCTGTCGGACGATTCAGGGCTGCTACCGCGAACGGCATTCGAAATTTTCCCTCTCTGTCGCACTTGCAAGTTTGCACATAAGTGCGACAGAGAGGGAAAACTTCGTTTGTGGTTCGCGGTAGCACTCCTGAACAAGAACCATACGAAATTGATTCGTTAGTAATGCAGGGTTCTTTTTTACGTACCTTGTAACTCTTCCTGGACAGAATCATACTGTCCCCTTCACCGGCACAGACGGCAAATCAAGCCATCGGAAATCGTGTCACGGACGCCAGCGAAGTCTACAGCCGACAGCTTGGCCAAAGCTCTAGCGGTCTTTGCGCGATTGCGTAAGGTTTAATTTGGCGTTGTACAATGCGATGGTGTTGCGTCAGCGACGCGTATTTTGCGTCCGATGCTTGGCGCTCAAAAGGATATTGAATATTCGCTTACCTGAATGTTATTCCCTCAGTGAAGGGGTCCAGAGTGTCCACCAGTTCCAGCTCAGCGTCTCCGCCCAGAGTTATCATCTGATACATCTCTTTTAGCTTAGCTGTTATTGTGTTGAAACCTGGAAAATATTTACAAGTAAAGTATATCGGTGTCAAGCATCAAAGCGCGTCAATGTCAGGTAAGCATGAATCCCGCTTTATTCGCCCAGTCTATCCTCGTGAGGCCCCGTGTCAAATAGGTCACGTGTATTTCTTTACTGTACCGAGAAATAATGTCTGCTCATGCTCATGTAGGAAATTATTCTTTCAGAGATAGTACAAATTACACAATCATGTTTGTATAACATATATACGAAACAAAACAAGATCAACTAATACAATATAACATACCTTAAAATTTAACTAGTGAAAATAATATAAAAAAAATACACCTAGCGCGACGGGGCGGCTAGAACCTCACCAAAGATCACCAAGGGGGCGCCGCGGGAGGGTCTTAAAGTGGCCCAAAAGTGGCTCACGTGATTTCTGAGCCGTGTTCCGAATCACGCTAAAAATGCTCGCAGCCCTTACAGTGCTGACGGCCGGTCCAAATCAAATAGTGCGCTCAAGGTCGCGTGAGTAGTGTTTTGTTTCGGACCGCTATTCGCTTGAGGGCGCTCACGATCGAACCAATTCACGCTCATAGCCCGCGTTTACTGTCATTTTCATATATCAAACGTCAACTTGACGTTTGGCTCAAGGCCTGGGAGTGTGAGCACCGTGAGCCCCGTCCATGACATCATCAGTGACGTCACGACATCTCATGTAAGCGCTATGAGCGTGAATCGGTCCGATCGTAAGCGCGCTTTGAGCGCTGTGAGCGTGATTCGGAGCATTTTTTTTTTTAATGTATGACTGAACAGCGATTGACCTTAGCATGCCTCTGGATGAACCCTAAGGAAGCTCACCCGCTAAGAAGTCGTTGGTGCGCCGCTTCTTGAGCTGGTCGTATCCGTTCCGGACCTCGTTCCGCTGCGTCGTGATCTGATCCAGCTCCTGCGCGCGTTTTATGTACAGCTCCTCTTTCGCTTTGTAGTCCTGCAAAACATAATTAACTTTTCTCAAACATGCTCGGAAATGTATGTGTTTATGGCTCGAAATGGAGGCATGAAGTTTCTTGTTTATGGCGCCCTACATTACTTCATCGCCTTCATGCGCCTACACATTGCTTGTTCAAATGGCATGTTTAAAAAAAAGCGGCTAATTAAAACCTTTATTTGCGCAAAAACGTCATTATACTCGATTTCGACTAATTCAGGGATGAGGATTTCAAATTTTATATTTATTTTGAATTTTAACTGTCACCATGCCACGCGACTCTCACCTGTATGGCCTGGACATTAGGCTTGGCATCGCCCAGCCGGCTCTGCTGCGCCGTCAGCCGCTCCCTGAGCTCGTCCACGGACATGGGCTCCAATTCTTCAGCCGCGTGCGTAGCTAGAGGCTCCGGCGGTTCGATGCCGGGCACGCCTTCTATGCCCGGGTCTTCTAACTTCAGGTTGCGTAACTGTGGGAATATGTTAGCATTAGTTATGTTTTATTACTAACGTTTTAACGCCGTGAATACTCTAAAAGGCAATATTTTATAGCGATGTACCTAGGTTATAAGTTTGTCTCTGTATTTCTCGCACGCGCAATATTGTCATCGCGCTCGCAAACGAACAAAATAGGTTTTCGACTAGCACGCCACTGGCTTCAAAAAGTATCGAAATAAAGTCCAAAACCGAGAAACATTTCGTTTCCACGACTGTACTGTGTACATATCCACTTATAGAGTTAGCTGGCAGTTCATGGAACCTCTAACCAAAAGCGCGACACGGGTCTATCGGTGTGAACCGAGTGTCGGTGACCTTGGAACGCTACGATTCTATACTTTGTCCGTCAGAGGAGTGATTTCCACACACCGCGCCACCCTCGCGCGCCCTCACTCGCCTCCGGACACGCACACATAGCCGCGAGACGTGTTTACAGCACACATGCTTCGGTGTCGCTTTTGTTACGTTAGTATATATCTTTGCTCTAACACAAATATTAGTACTCACGTCTCTCTCTAGCTGCGGCATCTTCGCCTTGAAGTCGACGATGCTCTTCTCCATCTTGCTGACGTTGTTGTTGGCCTCGATGCGCTCGCTCTTGTATTTGTTCAGCTTGGCTTGCAGCGCGGCTATCTCCTGCTTCAGTTCTGAGAAGGCGTCTGTGCCTTCGGATATTTGTTCGTCGAGCTGGGAGGAATAATAATAGAGGAATAACAATTACGCAATCTGCGTATAAATTCAATTAATCATTTATTCATAAATTAGATTTTTACAAGTCGTTAACTTAACCTGCTACTCTGTATTACACAGTTTTAGCTATGTCAGTATGTCAAGTTTACGGTTTAATCGTCAAAAGAAATGGATTATGAGGTACTGTGCCTCTGTCTCCTGGTTAGAATAGACAAGAATTTCGTACAGCGAAAAACCACGTGGATTTTCGAATTTGCCGCCTTTTTTTAGTCTCATCTTTCATTAGCCAGACTACCAATACTTACCTCTTCAATAAACTTCTGAAGCTCGGTGCTGTCCAAAGTGAGCTGTTTCTTCTGACTGTTCAGAGCCTCCATATTCCTGTCTGTCTCCGCCAGGTCTGTCTCCATTTGCGTTATCTTATCTTTTGATTTCTTTGCGTTTCTGAAAAAGCAATGTATTACACTTACTTCTTCGTCAAGAAAATCTATCTCTTACTACGACCGAGAGACGAGGTAGCACATATTTGAAGCTATAAA
The DNA here is from genome assembly GCA_951800055.1 of Cenopis cana. NCBI lineage: Eukaryota > Metazoa > Arthropoda > Insecta > Lepidoptera > Tortricidae > Cenopis > Cenopis cana. Next base: position 5,045,523 of record OX637473.1, read on the forward strand.
TTACACTTTTGCAAGACTAAACTGGAAACACTGAGTCACTTTATAAAAATGGACGGCTAACCCGTAAACTATAATATATCTCCCTAACTACGGTAGAAGCCGCTGAACCAATCTCAATGGAGTGCAAACAAAATATTGGAGTGTTAAAACCGCCCGCGTGATCGTGCCGCAGGTTGCTTCCTCCCATTTCCCCGAGCTACTCTCCTGGATAGGATTTCCTATCATTTTACCTGGCTCATAAACCCACAGTGAGGTCGCAACGGGTAGCACAACTCGAAAAAAAGCCACGCACACATGACGTTGTCTAAATGTTAAGCAAAAACCGACCTTTTGCTAGTGTTGATAGCGACCCTCAGCTTCGTCATCTCGGTGGACACCTTGTCGATCTTCTTGGAGAGGTCATCGACGCTCTTCTGCAGTTCCTTGACCTTGCCGCCGGCGACGGCAGCTATTTGAGCGTCCACGCCGGCCACTTCTTTCTCTATCTGGAATTGAGCTAGTGTTAATGCATAGTGGGGTTCCGTACAGTCAAAGGCATAATCATACATACATACGTTCTCAAAGTGCCAAATAATATCTCTACGCTGTGTATTTGTAAGGGCATATAGATATGTTCGATGTTGTCTGTACCGTCGTAAAAGTACGTACCGAAAAAAATCACGTTTCTTTAATTCTTCATTTATTATATTACTTAGCGGCAACCTGCGATACCCTGGTTAAGGTCGCGGGAGTCCGCTGCATGCGTGTAGCGCAGAACCGTTCTTTGCAGCACTGTTTGGGAGAAGCCTATGACCAGCAGTGCACCTCTTTCGGCTGATTTGATGATGATGTTAACGGCAACAGTACTTCATATTTAGTAAGTTAATTTCAACTGTCTGCCTATCACCTATTACGGTTCGGAATGCTGAAATAAACCCTAGTCAACTACTAGGAGCTAGCCTATCCTCTTACCTCCCCGGCGTCTCGCTTAGCCTTGTCCAGTTTCCCCCGGGCCTCCTCCACGGCGGCTTCAAACTGCGCCTTTTGCCCCTCGTCCACCCGCGAAGAAGCCGCTTTGCTCTCTTGTTGACGCACTTGATTCTGTTTTAATAACAGCATATTACTTAAGTAGGGCGGTAAAACAAGTACGTCAAGTGTAAGTGTGTCGTCGACAAATGTCGGCTGGGAATTCCATGGATGGTAACCAGCAGTATCTATCCTTACCTGGTTGAAATTCTTCTTACTCGAACCAAGCGCTTTTCGTCATCTTTTATAATGCGCACTGCTAAGGTTTGAAATTCTATGCCGGCATTTGTATATCCGACTTCATATAACCTGGACCTATTTAAGGCAAGAGTGAATAGGCATTTTCTGGGTGAGCTCGCTTAATCGTCGGCCTCATGTTTGCCCCCTGGCTAGATGCTGGCCAAGAGCAATCCCATTATTAATAAGTAACAAAGAAAATCCTCTGGATGCCCGATGGCAGAAGGTAGAAGTTGCTTTCTTAGAGCATGGATATACCTGCAAGAGCGGCACTTGCTCAGCGAGACTCTTCAGCTCGAAGTTGAGTTTGTTCAGCGTGGACTTGCCCTCGCGCGTGCTTCGCTGCAGCGAGACCACGTTCTCTTCTATCACGCTGTTCTCGCCGCGGAGCGCTGACAGCCTGCGAGATACAATGTACAAGTTGTAGGACGATATTCCATCTATGGGTTAACATAGAGGCCTTATAATATGAATCAGGTGGGCTAGCACTAGCACAACTTGCTGTCAAGCCGTATCTCGCGCGACTCAGTGATTCCTGTCTCGCTCGAATTGTGTGGATTAGAAAAAGGAGTGTAGATTTTTGTCTACTCTTGTCGCGTCGCAGCGGCAGTTGTGCTAGCCTCGCTGAGGTCAGAACGGACGCAACATGTTGCGCCCGCCGCCACACATCGTGCCGCCACTACACTACACTACAATACCTTTGTTCGAGCGCTTGGAGCCGGTCCTCGTTGTCCTTCAGCACGCGCGGGTCCTGCTCGCTCGTGTCCTGCTGCACCGAACTGCCCATGCGGCCGCGCGACATGGTGCGCCCGCCGCCGGACATTGTACCTGGACAATGGACATGAGTCGCTATTTAGAACCTGACAACACCGCACAGGCCCGAACACGCATATAGAAATATCAGGGCATTTTGACAATAAAAGGAATTGCATTTAAAGTTGCATTGCAAGATTTTAAATTTTAAGTAGAAATCTCCTGTGAGTTTCAGTCATATGAGACACTTACTTACGTACCTATTTGGAGAAGTAGAGTGATATTCGACCTTAAAATATGTACCTATGTGACATGATTCCTTATAGGTATTGTAATCTTGAGGATCTACCAAATCCTATTTTGACATAGATCGAAGATTGGAAGATGTTCGGTAAGCCAGATATCTCGATGACTTCTCCCTGGAGCGTGACGACGCGATGCCTGGTGCGTCCGTACGCACTGTGATCAGGTCGATGAGGCATGGTATTACAGTAGATATTCATCTACACTCACCGGATATCTCGATGACCTCTCCCTGGAGCGTGACGACGCGATGCCTGGTGCGTCCGTACGCGATGCGGCGCGCCTGGTCGAGCGAGTCGGCGACTAAAGTGTCGCGCAGCGCGAAGTAGAACGCGGGCAGCATGCGCTCGTCGCGCACCGTGATCAGGTCGAAGAGGCGCGGCACGTTCTCGGGACTGCAAGGCAATTAGAATGTATTGAAAGTGTTCGTAAACGACGCGCTCGTCAATCTCTGAGGTGCACGCGCGACTGCCTAGATATTCGCGCGTGTTTTGATCTATCTTAGATACCTTTTTTTTTCCTCTCTTCCTGTGCATTATGTCCTGTAAATAGCAGTTTTGTATACTATTTCAGCAAGTATAATTATTTGTAAAAAATATGTCTTTTCCGTGTTCTTATACCTTATTGTTTTAAAAACATAAACGGTACAAATTGAGTATAATAGTAGGTATTACGTACAGAACGGACACGAACCGCCCCGCACCGAGGTCAGTTACCTCGCGCCTGCGCGGCGTTTTAGTCACCGATCAGTCACACGCAGTGACAATGACACGCACACGTTGACGCGTGTATCGACAGCGCGCACGTACACATTGACGCGTATACCGACCGTCGGCGCACGCACACATCCTTACCGCTGACGTTCCTAGGCGTGTCACAGGTGTGCCCGTACTCACAAGGTCTTCCTGGTCTGGTAGTCCAGGTTCTGGATCTTCTCTAGAGTGATGCAGGTTGCGCGGCCCACGTCGTGGCGGCACAGGTGGTCAAGTGTTTACCGAGGCGCTACCCTCTACCCATACCACGGGTCGGTAATCTGTACGTCCGCCGTCGGTACACGCGTTAATGTGTGCGTGTCATTGTTAAAACTGCGTTGCGCACCGGAAACCGGAATGAGCCGTGACTGATCGGTGACTAAAACGCCGCGCCGGGGCGAGGTAACTGACGTCGGTGCGGGGCAGTTCGTGTACGTTCTGTAAGTATGTAATACTATTATAGTATTCCGTGTCCATACTCACAAGGTCTTCCTGGTCTGGTAGTCCAGGTTCTGGATCTTCTCGAGCGTGATGCAGGTGGCGCGGCCCACGTCGTGGCGGCGCAGGTGGTCAAGCGCGGCCTGCGCGGTCCGCACAGTGTCCACTACGATATTGTCGAGCGGGCCGCAGCATGTTGATATCGCTACGTCGTACTTTGGATCTATGCCGCCTAGGTCGCCCTGAAAAGATTAAATTTTCTCAAGACATGTCAGCAGTAGAGGGTTATTCTCATTAATAAATGTCGCTGTACGAATATTCTTTATGGTTCACCAAAAGATACAAAAGAAAACAAAATTAAAATTAAACATGTTAATGGTAGACGACAGGCGGGCTTAACGCTAAAAAGCGATATCTTCCATACAAGAAGCTTACTGAAGCTTGCTCTCTGTACTGACTACTGACCACGGCGAAACGCTCGATTGCAGTCTAAAACCACAGAATAGTATAACAGTACTACATACAGAATGGCCACGAATCCCTCGCACCGAGAGGTCAGTTACCTCGTCCCTGAGAGACCCGCCTGGTGCCGATCGGGTGCCGTCGCGCCTCGCGTTTCGACCGCGCCACGCGCTACGCACCCGCGCAAACAATTGACGCGTGTACCGACAGCGCATGCACGCATACTTACCCACAGCGCTTACGTTCCTTCGCGTGTCAGAGGTGTGCTAAAACATAAAGCAGGCAACTATTATTTACTTACAAGCCTTCCGAATATGCCGGGAATGTTGCCCTTTCTCTTCTCCGCCATAAGCGAGTCCAGTACTCGGCCGCGAGAACGATTCGCGTTCAAAGCCGCTCTAGATTCTTCCAGTTGTGCTCTGAAACACAATGTAGTATGTATTGATGATATCCACAAGTGAGCAACCAACTACCTAGCTAGACTAAACTCACGGGAAAAAAGGCGACACAGCGGCCATCGGTACACTAACCATTTCCGCAACCAGCCCCAACTCACATAACTCATGCAATTTTCTACGGTGTTAAATAGCGCAGGAAAAGTAAAATCTATTGAGACGTCGAAAAATCACACTAATTCATTTTTTTTCTACTATTGTAGGCTGGTAGAGAATGATGTCATATGACATTAAGTCCATCTATTGTGTACGATTACGATTAGGTTTCTGTTGTGCAAAAAAATTAAACGTAATCGTTCAACAAACATATTTTGGTTAAATTGCTGCTAAAATTCGTTTGTCCTTATCTGTCACTTTGACAATTATGTTAGTAAGAAAGGGACAAAAGATATTTTAAATAAATAGTTTACCTCAAAGTCCTCGCTTCACTTAGCACAGTGGATTCCTCCTGCTTCATGTTTCTTAGCTTTGATTGGAGATCAGTGAGCTGTCTCTCATTGGTGGGCACCGTCGAAGCCAACTCTTCTTGTAAACTAAAAGATATTTTACGCAGTTATGTAATTTGGCAGTGTTTATGGATATGAACCTATATGTTTGATATAACGGATTTGTTAAGTTAAGGGTATAAGTTTAACATGTGTATAACATATGTGTGTCTGTGACATCGTAGCTCGCTAATGGAATAACCTATTTTATGTCACACCTAGCCATAAAGTGGCCATTATTGCACGCTCCGCGCGCAAAAAAACCCACTTCCTGGCCAGGGGGTGACATAAAATTTAGTACTTACCACGGGCGATAATAAAGAAAGGCTCAGATCGCATATTTATCGCTCCGCGCGCAAAAAAACCCACTTCCTGGCCAGGGGGTGACATAAAATTTTGTACTTACCACGGGCGATAATAAAGAAAGGCTCAGATCGCATATTTATCGCCCTTGCCTTCGGCTCGGGCGTAAAATACCTGCGATCTAAGACATTCTTTGTTTTATCGCCCTTGGTAAGTAATGTACTATTAAATGTTATATATTTTTAAAGGCGACTGTAATTAACGATTTGCAATATTCCGTTTTAGCATTTAATGATCTGGTGTTTAACTACAGATTAATAACATTATTACGTTCTACTGCAGGACAGTACTCACGTTTTCTTCTCCGTCAAATCTCTAGCCGCCTTCTCGTAGCTCTCTCTCATTTTCTCCAGCTTCTCCGTCTCTTTCACTTCAGTGCTGAGATATATCTTTAGCTCGGACTCTCGAAGCTTGAAGTTCTTGTTCGCTTCGTCGACGATACGCTTCAGATCGATCAGTTTTGCTTGCAGCTTGTCTTTTGTTTCTTGCAGTCCCTGCGTTTTAGATCTAAACACAAAATATAATAGGACTTTTTTACATACAATTCTACAAAGGTTTTTTTTTCAACCATCCTGGGGCCTGTACCACAAAACTTTACAAGTCTACAATTCGACAAAATTGTACAATATTCTATAGAAAAAAGTTGACAGATTTGGCCTGGTTAGATAGGTCTAACAACGCACGGGCCGCCCTTTAATATATATTGAGCTTACTTTGTGGGCGATGTTTATTATGATTAAACACTACAGCTGAGCCATACGGCGTGTAAACTTTAATGGCGTCAATTATCAAACATATGTATGTACTCGTTTCCTAACTTTTTCTAATAGCTGCCAGATAAGATAGTTAATTGCTTGAAAATACGTAAAACGGTGGTGATATTATAAACGGTGGACCGATAATACGGTGGTAATAAATAAACAACAATAAAATGAATAATTGTGAACGTATTACGTACAAAAATCGACCTAGTCCGAAACAAAGCAAAGGTACAAGCTTTCTGCGTTCTAGGCGACGAGTTACATTCATATTATGTATAGGTATAGAAAACACCCAAGACTCGGGAACAAAGATTGTGGATGCTGCTCCACTAGTACTGCAGCCTATTTTATTTATAATACGGTATTAAACCCCTAGTCAAATCAGCAACTTTTTATTAAATGTCAAAAACGATTTGTTAATATGAAGTTTGTAGGGAAATACTGTCTTAGTGACGTCACTAAGACAGTGTGAGTAGGTTTGTTCAAATCAGCGTCCTTTTTAAATCTTTATGCTTGAAAAATCGTTCAATTAGCTAAAATAAATTAATAATTGATGTTTTTCGAGTATTTTCGTTAGATCTTTTATTAGTCAAGTAAAAAATAATTTATTTTTACCTTAGTTTAATACCCTATTATAATTTATTTTATTTATAATTGTGTTATGATCGTTTACCTAACACTGGCCATCACCGTCTGCAGTTCCTCCTCGGCCTGCACCTTGCCCTCCTTATGTCTGGTCAACAGCCTCTCACAATCTTCTATTTCCCTAGTATTCTTTTCTGGCACCTAGAAGCATAAAGCGTTTCGGTAAGTAGCTGAGTCAATGTCTCCTGTCGTCTTTTATGGGATGCGTAAAACCATTGGCAACAATCATTTGCAAGTACCTACGTCGCAAAGGCGGCGTTGCAAAATACATTTTTTTAACCTGACTGTGGTTTTATAGGCGTCCCACAATAAAGCGATATAAGTACTCATACTCAGTGGCCTGGGGAAACCTCCGACACGACCACGCTAGCGGTTTAAACACTGGAATACTCTAAGATTTTGCGCTCCAGTGAGATTGGCTGAGCGGCTTCAGCCGAATCTGAGGTGCGTCGAAAATAAGCATATATTAATTACAATAAGCTTATGATTATTCTGGAACCACAAGCGTCCACAAGCTACGGTGCCTCAGGTGTCTGCTTAGACCACTGTCGTAGTACAAATCTTACCAGTTCTAGTTCAATGAGCTTATTCCTCTCCTGCTCTATCAGCTGTTCTAGATTTTTCTTTTTCTTCGTACCCTGGGTGATGTCCGCTTGGGCGGTGACCGCTTTTTTCTTGCATACGGAAAGCTTTTGGGTGTATTCCTCCTTTTTCTTGGATAAATCGTCGTATTTCCTGGAGAAGTCAACAATTTTTTTATCATATTAGTTTATTATATGAAACCGCGCATAAGTATTGCCCAGAGTTAACATGGTTGAACTAAGGACTAATCTTTGAATAAACTTTTTAAATCGATTTGACTTAATGTACAGTTCAGTCACCGGCATAAATATCTGTCAGAACAAAGCGCGCATAAATATCTGTTACGTCTTAACTACCTTAGAAATAGAGCCGTGGCCTGGCCGTGGCAGATATAGAAGCTGGTAAAAAGACGGTCTATAATTGCCGAAGTTATAAAGTAACATAGATCTACAACTGTTAGTACAGTCAGCGTCATATAGTATGTAGTATGTAGCAGCCAAAGTGGCCAAATAGTTCGGTACGCCATATATTTTGTATGGTGTACCGAACTACGAGTATTTGCCACTTTGACTGCTACATACTATATGACGCTGACTGTACCTCTTTTTTGAAATCGGTAAAAATACTCACTTGGTCCCAGAGTTGAGTACTGCGGTCTTCTCGTTAAGGTTTTCTTGCGTCGTATTCAGTTTTCCATCTATCTCTGCTAACGCGCCTAGCAACTCTGTCAGCAACTCCGTCTTCCCCGCTATCAGTTTGTTAGTTTCATGTCTGTTAAACAGTAGACCATCATTTATTTATTTTTTAATACGTCGGTACGACTCAGGCAAGCGTACGGCTCAGCTGATGGTAAGAGGTCTATTTCTGCAACAGCTTAAGGCACTAGTTCCACTGCCGGCGAACAACGAGTACTCTCATAGTAATAGTACTACGTACAGAAGTCCCACTGTTAACAAATCCCCAATTTACAACCACAAATTGTAATAGGTAAAGACTTTGACCACACCCAGCGAATGCCGTAACGACGCGATCGACCGACCGTCCGGTAGTTATTCGCGGCAGCCACTAAATGGTACCACCTACGGATGTACTTGCAGCGGCGCGGCGAACTGACGGAGTGAGACCCCTCTGCTTGAGGGAGGAAGCGAATACAATTACTATGAGACTACTCGCTGCTCGCCGGTGGTCGGTACTGCCGTCGCTGTCATCTCCCGGTGACAGATACCTCAGGGCACAAAACAAAAAAATGCTAATGTTTTTTTTAGAGGAAGGGGTAAAAAGCTCACATATATTTCTGTAAGAGCGTATTCCTGGTCCTCACGACGACGTTGGTGAGGTTCATCTGTTCCACCGCCTCCCTCATCGGCTGCTCCAGCTGACCCTTCTCAGCCTCCACGAGCCGCACTCGGTTCAGCTTCTCTTTGCGTAGCTCGCTGAACTCTTCCACTTTTACTAGCAGCTTTTCTAACGGCACCTTATCAGAAAAATATAGGTGACATCGGGATACTGCGCTGTGATTTCACCAAATGGTCACAACGGAAGACCAGCGCTTGCCTTGCCAGCATTACGCTGAGTTGTAACCATTTCGTGGCAAAATGCGGTTCTGTAATGTCATTGTTTGTCAGGTTTATCTGCAGCTGATTGTACATATAAATACTTAGTAAAAGGAAAGAGATTTGTAATGAAATAGTCTTTCCTTTCTAGTAAATCAAACTTACCTTATATCGGGAAGTCCCAATGATATCTTCCAAATACTCGAGCATCCCGGATTCATGCTCGGTCTGAGCTTTAGGTTTCATCATCGCGATTTGTTCCACCTCACCCTAAAAACAACATACATAAGTAGTCGTACTTTATGGACAATACTTTTATCTCGCGAACGCGGGTGATCCATAGTTGTAGTTGTGACACATACGAACATTACGAACACATCGACACCAAATAAAGAAATGTAATTAAGATCACCAGCGCGTCGTTGTGAAGACATTTGGCACTCGGCGGGGAAGTCGTAGATGAGTCTAGCTCAAAACAAGGCAAACTGGCGTGAACATGAAAAGGTCTTTACTCAACAATGGTGGATACAGGCGGAAATTATGATGATGATGGTCTATACACATTTACACTAGGTATAGTAGGTGTACCTGAAGTATAAGGAACCGGTTGTGGTCCAAATCGATGCCGTGCGAGTTGAGCATCTTGCCCACTTCCTTGAACTGCACCTTCCTGCCATCTAGCGTGTAGTAGGATGAGTTGTTGGAGAACGCAGTGCGGGACACGACTATCTCACTGTTCGGTACCACTGTAAAGTCCTCGCCTTCCTGAGAACAAAAAAAAACACAAATGTTACTTTACTATATATCATTACTTTCAACTCTATTACTTACTCTTCTACTCTATCTATACTCTATTGACGATCTTTTTGTGAAAGAAAGGTTTAGTTTTCCCCTGTAGATAAGGTCAGAAAGCAGTAACTTACGCTAAATTTTGGGATTATGTGCCAAATCGGGACCCGTGCTCCTCTAGGATAGCACCGTGACAACGCTTAGGACAGTGGTTCTTAACCGGTGGTCCGCGGACCCCTTATTAACTATTATCAAAAAAATTACCCTTGTAGCAACTAAACTGTTTTGTAACCGTTAGTATATAATCTCCTTGTCTTGGGATTCACTAAAACTTACTAATAATTAGTATTTTTTTCGCTCAGTGTAACGAATCATTTACCGTATTTATAAAAATAGGAGGACGAGGAAGATAGGAGGAGAGAGGAGATGAGAGGATCCTGGTTGGAATGTATCTGTTTCATGAAACCTACTCCATATTATATATGTTTTTTTAACACTTTAATGACGAAGTGCTTTTCTTTCATCATTGTCATGTAACTGACTACGATTTTGACTATACAAGATCCTATATATATATATATATATATATATATATATATATATGTATTTATTTATTTTAGAAACTATATTCTATGTATTTGACTGGTTAATAATTTAAAATACAAATTTATTTTATTTTTATTTTTAATCGCTGAAACTGCTAGCCTCGTTATTTACATGGTCCGTAATGGAGTATACGCCATCCAACCAACCCCGGATGAAGACACTGGAACTCGCAAGCGCTGTGATATGTCCTATGGTCCCACCCAGCACAAAACGTCTGCTCTGGTTGGCAATGGTTGCAATCAAAACCTAAGCGGTCGAAAGAATCGGTCTGAGGCTCACCAACCACTAAACCCAACAGAGCCACTGAAAAACCGAACAACGTCTTTGAACACGTGGTTGGCGAAATCATCATAAATTTGATGGAAAGCTATTTTTTTTAAAGAATTGAAGTGAAGCCCTCTAATAGTGTCAACGTGACCTCTTGAAGAGGGTAGTTGTTAATGGTGGTGGTGAGGGTAGTTATTAGTAAGTAAAATCCATTTTGACATAATGTGTCATACATAAAAAATGTTTTAGCTAGAATCGTACGATCGATAGCTCATTTCTTCCTTATATTAGACTAGTTTTTGCGCAGGATTTCGTCCTCGTGGAACTCGTTCATTGCGATAGAATGTAATTGCTATTATTTTTACATCAGGCGCTTACCTAGTTATCGCTATTCCATACCCATACATACTTCCACTCCCTTAAGGGACGATTTCTGGGATAAAAAGTATGCCCTTCCCCCGGACTCAAACTATCTCCATGCCCATCTAAATCGGTCCAGCGGTTTAAGCGTGAAGAGGTAACAGACAGACAGACAGACACATTATATACTATTAGTATATGGATCAACGGAAAAAACCTAAGTATGCATTACGGACGCGATAAATTAACTCGAACGTGAGAAGTCATTCTATTTGTAATCCCTTTAAACCGAGGTAAATTCAAAGAGGGGTCAAGGAGTTAAGGGGATTTGAAACTTGAAACAGGTATTGATTTTGAAAGTTCTTCAAAAGAGTTGTGCTCGTACGTATGAAAAAGTAAACACAAACTAGGTAGGTAAGGAATGGAGCGCTTGGTCGTGGCGTGCTTTCGTCCGTGGAAGCGTTGGATATGAGATGACCACCACGACGACCACTTTAGCCTAATAGTTGGTGGTGACTGTGCCTACGACGCTGGTGGTCCCGGGTTGGATTCCCGGTCAGGTCATTTATTTGTGATGAGATGAGCGTGATTAAACCACACCAGAGGAATACAAGACCACGAATCTTTCGTTATCAGAAGTATCTTTGAACATTTGCCATTACTAGAGCCAACACCCAATCTTACTACCGTTTACAAGGGCTCCAAAGGAGGACGCTAAAAGTAGACTATTTAGTAATCATAAAACGTCAACATTAAATAATTAATAGTGGACGGACATTTTACAGGTCTCAACTTACAGCCCGTTTAACTTTAAATCTGGCGTCGCCAGCTCGTCACATATAAAATTTCCAAATTTAGCTTACGATTACCAAGCGTTTTGGTGCAACCAACCCTAATACAAATATGTTCCGGATGCCAATATTCTTTTATATATTCATTGAATATCTTTTGGTGAGAAAACAGTTATTCTCGACCATGGCCGGCGTAACGATATCATTATAAATTTATAGATTTATGTCCTTATAATGTTTGCCTAGTGTATATTGTGCTTCTGTTTTAAGTTACAAAATAAAACAAGGACACACATACAATTTTTAATCGCCAAAAAAATCCTGGGTACACAGGGACACATTCTATAATGTACCCCGAATTAGGTTAACATGGCCCATCATGAACTATATACCAGTCGTCAAAGCCAGGGTGTAAGCAATTGTAATCGCAGATGCTTTCGTAAGTTTGTCCGTCATTAGCACAGAAGGTGTAGTCTGATATACATCCGCAAATAAGACGCATGCCATCTTTCGTGGGGTAAAGTGGCTCAGCAACCACCAGCCCGAGCAGAGAAACTGGAAATAAATATACGATTCTGTACCACAAAAAAATTTTATACATTGCCGAAAAAATAGAACATAAAATTCGTGATTAATTGACAGCGAAACCCATCGTTGCAGGCAAAGACTACAATTATACATATTGGTTGCATTGCAGGATGTCGCGAATTTATAGGTCGGTCGAATTTGTACCTACTCGTATAGGAAATAGCCGGCGAGTTCTGACATTACCGCCATATTTTTTATTAGTGTTTTTTTTTAAACCTCATTAGATTTTTTGATGTTTCCAAAAATGTTTAAGTTACCTCTACCATTGTAATTTGTTTGAAAAATTATCACGGGCAGTGAGTGAGTAACAATTTCATTCATTTTAGTACTAAATTAACTAAATGTTTTATCACTAGTTTAAAAACCGAGTCTGTTTTTGAGTCTGTGTCTGTCTTAGAAAGAAGTCGTCGAAATAGCGTTGATTAGGTACCTACGTCAAAAAATGTTTTTTTTAATATCTTTGAATAATTTCCTATTTTTTTAATATTATTATTTCCTAAGAGCTTACGATACTAGCAGTTAGGCCTGATACTTAGGCTGTCGAAGCCTTTTTAAAGAGCCAAATTTACCTTAAAAGTGTTATTTTATTATGTAATGTACGCAGCATTTTAGAGTTCAGCTGTGTTATATGGACGCCTAAATGCGCTGTGTACACACCGCATAACATGACGCGTAACATGAACCGAAAGAATTCAAAATAAATTATTAAAGTCGTTCAATTTCCGCCAAGGTGTAAATCCCACAGACACAACGTCGCGTATTTATATTTTTAGAATGTATATTTTATATATCTATATTCTTATCAAAAAACTTCATTTACAAAGTAAACTCTTTTTAAACAATACGACTACATATTTAAAGTTAGTAAGAACATTTTATTGAATGAAACCATATACATTTATTAACCAAATATAGAGAAGTAAGACATAGATAAATCCAAATCCGCTACGCAGGCTTCGTCAGGTGGATACAACCATGAATCAGCAACAGGCGTCGTCATATATAGGATAAATACTCACACAACAATGAAACAATCCGCAACAGGCTTCGTCAGTCAACCCTAATACATAATACTAAATAGGATCGCCCTGAATCGCAGCCGGCTCAAACGTCCCCATTATGCTTGCAGCATTACCGCGCTGTATAGCTAACGAAATCTGCTGAACCAGATACGATCCGGAAATTATTATTTTTATTGAATTAATATTTGCAATATTTGACTTACTAAAAAGAAGCGTAAATAAAGTCTTCATGGCTGTCTCGAGCAGTGGCAGTCTGGCCCAAGATTACGCGCTAAAGAACATTATCCACGATTTATAATATCAATTTGCGTACCTAACGTAAATTACATACAAGGATTTTATTTAAAAAAAAAACAACAAAATCAATGATAAAGTAACATATATATATTGGATTGTTAGTTTAATAGTGTACAAGATATAGCTGGATGTCAATTAAAATCTATAATTGAAAGCTGTCACATCAGTTATGGTTTTGTTGCGTCCCACAACTACCTAAGCGTAATAAATACATTAATAAGTACATTTTATAACGTCAACTTCATGGCTACGGTTTGAATTATCAATATATTGGACACTGAAATTTCACTTTATCTTATTGAAATGTTTTATAGCTTGTTCGAATCAACTTTATTGCGCTATAAATAAAACGTGGACAATACATGTTAGGTATTGACACTTAAATAGGTATTTAAGAGTACATGTTAAGATATAAAATTATTAGTTTTACATAAAACGAGCATTTCCTGAAATATGCATTGCTTTTATATTTTGTTCTATCAAAAATTCTGGAATCTGATATGTCTAAAGGCGGTACAATTCAATTTGGGTGTTATATGCTAAAAAAACCGGCCAAGTGCGACTCGGACTCGCGCACCGAGGGTTCCGTACATAACGGAAAGGGGTAGTTAGTTTAAAATTATTAAAAATATTTTTATTATATAATGTAACTAAAAATTTACGGTTTTCGCAATTTTTCCTTTATCTGTGCTATAAGACGTTGCTTCGTACCAAATTTCAACATTCTGAGTTCACGGGAAATACCCTGTAGGTTTTGATTCCCTTGCGAGTGTCGAAAATTTGCGGCATAAACGGCTGTATCTTTTGATTGCGTTGGCTTAGTTAGAAGTTAGATTTTTTCAGTATTTTATATAAATTCAAGCTTGATACCTCCACGCGTTCCTGAGAAAAAGGGTCTTGACACACAGACAGACGGACGGCCGGACAACAAAGTGATCCTATAAGGGTTCCGTTTTTTCCTTTCGAGGTACGGAACCCTAAAAAGATAAAAACAAGTTTCCTAATAAAGAACTCAAGGAAATATATTTTGTTTGCAGTCGTGGGACCTAATATTTTGGTTTTACTTGTATAGTAGAAATTATTTAAAATGTCCGACATTTTATAAAACTTGTCATTGGACTTTGAATCTTCACGCTTGGATAGTACAGTCGCTTTTTGAACGGCCTAATTTGATACAAATCGGACAGTTCAAATAGTAGTATAATATAGTAATTTTAAGTATATGTAGTAGGTCCCCCGACTGCAAACAAAATATATTTCCTTGAGTTCTTTATTAAGAAACTTGTTTTTATATCTTTTTAGTGCAGTCGTGTTTATATTTTTTATAATTATTATTTCATTTCGAACTGTTTTTGCTTGAAACACGTACATTATATATTTTGGGAATAGTCTCTTCAAATGCTTCTATTTGATACCTCACTTGATAGATAGAAAAAAAAATTTATGGAACTCTCAAAATGGAGTCTACAGTCCGCCATATTGTTTTTATTGCAACCTCATATATCCTATGTCACCCGGGATGACGTAAGGATTCCAACGATACCTCACACATCTAAATCAGTTAAGGCGTTGAGAAGTTCTGGGGGAACAAAAAAATTCACATACATAAAATACATGAAACAGTCGTGTAATAACAGAGCGTTTTATGGTTTTTTTAAAAAAAAAAAAGGGTAGTGGACTAACACAAATATTTCTTACGTTTAATACGTTTGTCTAGACTTGACTTGTCGTTAGCATTGGAATGAGGAGAAATGCTTTTAGGTTATAAAATGTATGAAACTGACAGGTGTCAGGATTGACTTCTTATCTGCCGAGGACTGCAACAGGTACCTAACCTGCGTATATATCGTTTCACATCTCTAATTGTATTAGAAAGCAATCAACTGTGTTTTATAGTCACTCTACTTCATATGCATCGTTTAATGTCTCGAATTTCATTAGAGAGCGCTCAATTGGGTTTTATAACAAGTGTAAGGGTGTGTTCAAACCGTATGCATAGCGGATTCGTATAACATAGCGTGCATTTCCTATTTTATCACACACACATTTAATTGAAGTAAGTATAAGATGGAGCTGGTGATACACACATACAAAGCTGAGTGAAGGAGATGTAAGCATAGACAATAACACACGTGGGAGCGAGAAACAATGACATATCTCCTGTCCCTCATCGCGTATTTATAAGGCAGCGATTGTTTGCAACCGGCCTATGCCACCAAAGTGTCATCGATAAACCAGTGGCCAGCGTATAAGAAAATATGTTACCCATAATATTGGGTAAACCAGACCGACTCGAAAGTTAAAAATAACAGATTAAAAAGTTAATCGTGACGTGATTAGAATACTACTGTGAATTTCGTTTTAATCTAATCGTGATTTTGTTAAACTATAATGTAGGTATTAAATTAGTACACATTTATATCGTAATTGGGAGGACATCGGATGTTTTGTGTTTGCCCGTTAATATTTACTAAGAGTTTATTTTGAAGATTCTCAATAATTAAAAACCTACTTGTCAGTAAAAATGGGGAGATTATTCTTTTTGTGGTAACCCCAGAAAAAACTGTCACATTATCTCCGTCCCTTTGTGTGATTCGCTAACCCTCCTTCTATAGGATTCTCTTTCTACGTATGAGAGTCATACGTCCATAGGACGGTCTTTCGACTGATATAATGATGATAATGACGACATCTCGACAGACAATAATTACGATTTAAAAAAAACCCACTCAAATCAAAACATCCCTTTGAGTGAGTCAGGAGACTCATGACTGAGTTGACGCCAAAGACAGACACACACAGATAGAAGAGTTAAACTTATAACCCGACTTGCTTGCGTTGTGGTACAGAATATCAACACAACACTTCCGAACGAACCGCAAAATTAAGTTGGTTTGTTTTCGCGCCCCCTTTACCTGTGCTGTATGGGAACCCCCTTTAAAATAAAATAAACTTATTTTTAAAAGTTTCGACTATTTATATGGCTTTGAGCCACCAAGATGCTTATACTGTGAAACATTTTAAAACTGTGGTTCCAACCGTTTGGCTGTAAACATGTGTGAAAGACGACGGACGGGCAGACACGTGAGTGACAGCAATAGGGTTTCGTTTTGACTACGGAACCCTAAATACGGACGGATGAGGGGTGACAGGTGAGAACGAGACAGTTTGTGAATAACAGCCCTGGAATGACGATTCGCGCTTGATACATATTTGATCGAACATCGAGCTCAATAGGACACCCACTCGTATGAACGCTGCCTAATGGTAGGTACTCTAAATTTTCATTAATCGCGGACATTGGTATTAAAGACGGTTCATATTTCATGTGGGCTGTATCAGACTAGCCGATCATGAAAAATATAATAGTAGCGCTACTTTTGAGTAAGTAAATATTTGAAATATAATTTATATTATATAGCGCCTCATTACTATTGTATTTTTACATGAGTGCCCAAATTTTTTTAAATACATCATTCTAAACCGTGATATCGACAAATCACGCTTAATGTTTTTTTAACGCTTAATTCTACTAAACACAATAAAGTCAAAAATGTCCTCATTACATTCTAAAACTTTCATATCCTATAATATATTTTTTTGAATAAGTACCTAGGACTTTCAATAATATGTAATTATTAGATTTTTTTTCACTTGGGAACTTCGGATAAGAGGGTAAAGTAGGTAAAATACCTAGTACTTATGGACATTTTATTTCATAAATGGAAATCAATCCAGAGTTGCAGTTGGACATAATATGAAACATCAGGCTCAAAATGTGCAACGCATGCCCTTTCCTAGTAAGTAAATTTTATAAAGAACACTAAAATACATGTTATTTTTTTAATTATTCGATGTTAGTCTTGTCTACGACCTACAACTACTCCTAACTTCAAATCGATACTACGAATAGTTACTGTAATATACCTACGCGGTTTGACAGACAGAAGAATTCGCACTGTAAGGCGTCGTCCTAATTGGCGCGCGACTATTATTTTTTTAATTATTCGTTGTTAGTCTTGTCTACGACCTACAACTACTCCTAACTTCAAATCGATACTACGAATAGTTACTGTAATATACCTACGCGGTTTGACAGACAGAAGAATTCGCACTGTAAGGCGTCGTCCTAATTAGCGCGCGACTACGCGATGATCGCGCGCGATCGCGCGACTTTAACTTAGAATATTAACTAGTAAAAGTCGCGAATTCGCGAGATAATCGCGTAGTCGCGTTTGTTTTAGAACGATCCCTTTAGGACACCTATTCGAGTTCAATATGTATATTCGCGAATTTCACTCGCGCGATCGCGCGATCTTCGCGTTGTATTAGGACGATCCCTAAAGGTTCCTTTTTTGCGCCTTCAAATACAGTACCGAAATGCTTATTCTGGCGAGTTGCCGAATAAAAAGTCATATTCACATAAGTGGTGCTCCATATTTTACGACATGGGCGACCGAGCTTTACTCGGTGTTTTCCTGGGCATGAGACCTAGCTAGATCGATTGCTCGTCCCCGAAAACCCCCACATACCAAATTTCATCAAAATCGTTAAAGCCGTTTCTGAGATCCCCGAATTAGATATATATAGATTTATACAAGAATTGCTCGTTTAAAGATTGTAATATCTGGGCGGCCGAGCTTTGCTTGGCGTTTTCCCGGGCATGAGACCTAGCTAGATCGATTGCTCGTCCCCGAAAACCCCCACATACCAAATTTCATCGAAATCGTTAGAGCCGTTTCCGAGATCCTCGAAATTAATAAATATACAAGAATTGCTCGTTTAAAGATACAAGATTTTTCAGTGGCTCTGCTCGGGCTGACGGTTGGTGCGCCCAAGGCCGACTCCATCTTGAGAAGCGAGTGCGACTGCCAGCCTGCACAAGCAGACTACGAATTCTGCGCCACAGACTACAACACATATTCTGGCATATGCTGGTACAGATGTTCACACAACGGCGACTTCCACCACTGGCACATACTTTACGACGGTCCGTGTTTAACGCACTACTCAACTACCACCACACCAGCTACCACCACAAACACCAACCCGACAACTCGATGGACTAAAACAACTAGAGCAACAACAGCAACCTTTACACCTACTACACCACGACGAAGACCAACAACACCAAGCCATACAACTACTACACCACGAAGACCAACAACACCAAGCTATACAACTACTACACCACGAAGACCAACAACACCAAGCTATACAACTACTACACCACGAAGACCAACAACACCAAGCTATACAACTACTACACCACGAAGACCAACAACACCAAGCTATACAACTACTACACCACGAAGACCAACAACACCAAGCTATACAACTACTACACCACGAAGACCAACAACACCAAGCTATACAACTACTACACCGCGAAGACCAACAACACCAAGCTATACACCTACTAATACAGGAAGGGACTCGCATGAATCATTTAACGGTTAAAATTATTGTGCCCCATTGTTTACTATTGTGCACGAAAAAAGCATGTTGCCTGCGATAAAAAAATAAAAAACATGCATATTTCATTTTTGATTTTGATTGATTCACATACCTACACCACCCTTACACATTCATTCAAATACCAAAACCAAGATCAATGAAAAAGTAAGTAACAGTCAAGGACTTGGTGACCCACTAGGTAAAGGTTGACATCCCTATCATACTAGGTAATAGGTATATGGAAATCGAAAAAAAGATGCATAATGGGGTCATAATCATAAATTAAAGACTTAATTTCCGCTACCCTAAGGTTGTCTGGAAGAAATCGCTCTTTAGCGATAAGACCGCCTGTTGTTTGCCTCTACTTACTGTGATTTTGTATTGTACTGTATCCTTTAATTGAGGTGTGCAATAAAGAGTATTTGTATTTGTATTTGTAAAGAATTGAAGAACGCGACCGTAGCCGACGGTCAACGATCCGATCATACCGGTAAACACAATTTCCCTAATTCCAATTCATTAATTATTTCCGAGTTCATATAACCTGGACCTATTTAAAGCAAGAGTGAATAGGCATTTTCTGGATGAGCTCGCTTCATCGTCGGCCTCATCTTTGCCCCCTGGCTAGATGCTGGCCAAGAGCAATCCCATTATTAATAAAAAAAAAAACAATTTAGGCAGATTACATTCACCTATGAAAACCCACTCGTGTTTTAATTTAATGCCTCTCATTATGTACCAGTTGCATATACTTTTATGTCACACCTGGCCATAGTGGCAATTACCACACGTTACGCGCGCGGAAAACCCCTCTTCCTGGCCAGGCCCAGGGGGAGACATAAAATGTTGTACTTACCACAGACAATAAAGAAAGTCTTAGATCACATATTTGTCGCCCTTGCCTTCGGGTCGGGCGTCAAAATATCTGCGATCTATATATGTATATACCTATATTATATTTATTTGTTGAAAACGGCTAAAGCTAGGAGAAAGCCGTCAAAGGATATAAAATGCCCGCGGTAATTATTTTCAGATATGGATTCAGATTCTTCACCTGTGCGCGGGGAGAGCGGGGTGAATGGGACCAGGGGGCCGATTTTTGAGTGTCGAACGCTCGACTTTTCACTCGACATCTGTCAAAAAACCATGACGTTTTGACAGATGTCGAGTGAAAATTCGAGCGTTCGACACTCAAAAATCGGCCCCCAAGTACACCTCTTTTTCGTTTTATTTTTTACTGATCAGTTAAGGGTACTAACTAATGCTTGTGTGGTATCGTATATTTTACACATGTCATTGACGTGTAATAAGCACTCGGTCGGGCCGATTATTGAGCCCTGTGCTGTGCGATATAGGGTCGGAATTAGGTCACTATGTTCGCCAGCTACGCAAACCGCGGTATGTCTTTGATGCCATTATTTGTCAAAAACTCTATGCATGATAGTATAGTTATTGGTCTACAGGGTGACTGGTAATTCGACCTATTCCTTGAAAATTCCTTCCTTATACTAGAGCTAATTTGCAACAATTTTTGGCATTACTTATCTTTTTATTTGTTCTGTTTCTATACATATTTTTTATAAATTAACTCATTTTGCTTATTACTTGTATCATTTAAAAATATTTTTAAAATTTCTTTTTTTTTTTTTAACTAAGTTTTCGCTTAGCCAGCCTTTGAATTGATGCCTGCCTCACCCTGGCACTACCTAATTGACATATGGACAATCAATGGAGATAAAAAGTAAAGGAGATAAAAATTATGCATCAAAATAATAAAAATTATGCACCAAAATAATAAATTACAACATGGATTATTTAATTTTTTATGCCATACAACATGCTTGGTCATGACAATGGAACACAACAATTTAACCGTTGAACGAGTCTTTAGAGTCACGGTTGTCTACCGTAGTGGTCCGTGTACACGGGCCGTCGTAGAGTATATAGTAGCGGTGGAAGTCACCTTCATGTTGACATTTGTACTCGCAAACGCTGTGATACGTGTTATAGTCCGTGCCGCAGAATTCGTAGTCCGGGGTGCAGCCGCACTCACGACTAACACGCAAGTGGTCGTACGGCACATCGACCGCCAGCCCGAGCGTAGCCACTGGAAAATATAATATCTTAATAGATGTTAATACATTATCGTAGAATACAATATGTATTCGACTGAGCGATCTATTCGGCAGCTCGTTACAACCTGTAAAGGCAAAACTTTTTTTATCTTTCTGAATTTCTGATGCTTTTAGATACGTAAGATACGTTAGATATCGCCTCACACAGTATCGATTGCGTTCATAATAGTACATTACTTACCAAGGGCGATTAAACAAAGAATGTCTCAGATCGCAGGTATTTTACGCCCGAGCCGAAGGCAAGGGCGATAAATATGCGATCTGAGGCTTTCTTTATTATCGCCCGTGGTAAGTACAAAATTTTATGTCACCCCCTGGCCAGGAAGTGGGTTTTTTCGCGCGCGGAGCGTGCGATAATGGCCACTTTATGGCTAGGTGTGACATAAAAGTACACTATAAATTAGGTTGTCCCCTATTTCCCGTTTTTACGACCACACGTTCATGGCCAGCTGGGTAACATAATATTTTGTACTTACCACGGGAGGTAATAAAGAAAGGCTCAGATCGCATATTTATCAAATACCTGCGATCTATCAGACGCGAACATGCACACCATTACCATTACAGACGGTTTGGTGCGACCCACCCTCATAGCCACATATAATAAATTATTAAACAAACATATAATATTATGGTACTTATTAATATTTTAAATGTTTACTTACTCAAAAGCAGCGCAGCTACAGTCTTCATGATCAACTAGTGTCTGACACGAGACAGGGCCACACAAAATATTATTCGCCTTTAATACCAATGTCTGTGTCTAATGTAAATTTAAATTACATATAAGCAATACAAGTTAAGAGCGTCTACACTAGCATTTCTATAACTTAAAGCATGTAATGAAGATATTACCTCTTTTATTTCTGTCGACAATATGATGATTTTAGAATAGACATCATGTAATGGAAGTAGCAACATTGCCCAACAGAGCGATACCCTACAAAAGTCTTTGCGTAATCCTGCTATGAAAAAAATGTGTATGAAAATTTTGCTTGATTATTGTTGACGAAGACGAGAAAGTGAAATAATTTTAACTATTTACATATTTACTTAAAACTAATAAGAAAGAAAAAACTAACTTCTTCTCGTTTTTTTCGTGACAGGACTCTTAACATAATCAATTACCAGCAATAAAAAAAACAAGCTATAAAGACTAAGTTAATATCTTCATGTTGTTACGTAATGTAATTTGATGTCCATTATACTGTTGTACACTCAAGAGCAAATAAAACGGGTATAGTCTATCAGGCCGGGCCTATTGCATAATAAATTACAACTAATATTACAAAGCGGTAGTCTCCTTTCAATCCCTTTCATTCGAAAGAGACTTCCGCTTGTAATATTAGTTGTAATTTATTATGCAATAGGCTCCAGGTGGTCTAAGTCTGAACAGTCCTTAAAGTGACGTGAGATCAGCGCTTGGCTGCTTACGAGGAGGGGGTGAGGTGCGGGACTCGAGGGGAGCAGGTGCGGGGTTACCCCTTTGCAACCGCGCTGCCGCTCGCTGCCGATGCCGAGATGCCACAGTATTAGCGACTACAAGTAGTACAGTCAGCATCAAAAGTAGCGACACATATGAAGGCGTCAAAAGTCTTTATTTATTACAAAGGAATAAGAACTTTTGACATCTTGATATGTCAAGCTATTTTTGATGCTGACTGTACAACATGTCGAGCCAAGCGCAAACGCATTTTAGGGTCCGTAGTTGTCCCGTAACATAATGCGGAAAAAAGCGTAAGGAAAAAATAAACTTATATTTACCATATTTCTGAACAACACTAATAGAATAACATTTTGTAGTAGTTCGGAAAACCCCTGCGGCTAGAATTAGATGTTGATACCCGCACCCGCTCACGCCAGTCAGTAGCTCTAGTATAAGTTTTTTCGAAACATCAACTAATTCGAACGCGTTTGCGTTTTGTCTCAAAATGTATGAAAACGCTCTCACCGAGTTTGAAATACGCGCGTTCATCGGTTAACAACAAATGTTATACTCGCTGTTTTAGTTTCCACCAGTGACCACCAGAGGCGCTGTTCACGTTTTCATACCACTTTCATACATTTTGAGACAAAACGCAAACGCGTTCGAATTAGTTAATGTTTCGAAAAAACTTATACTAGAGCTACAGCTCGCGACCACGGATGTTATGATACATTCGAAACGTCGGGCAAAACCTTAAAAAAGGTAAATTAGTTATAATTGTACGCGATTAAGTCCCGTTCCCCAATAATATTATGTGTGAAAATCGTGTAAGTTTAAATCAACATTCAACTCGTTTATGTAATGATTTAACTATTGCATTTTTCTTGTCACTAAAATCGATGACATGGTTCCTAAGAACAGATCTTCGTATATCTTATACTTTCAGACTTTCCCATACAGATCGATTTAAATGTTACATCCTGTATGTGTATACTACAAATATGATTATTTTCGCATGTCCCTCGCTACTAAAGCCAAAAAGGGATATATTGCAGATAACTGGCATTTTGTTTAGTTTAATTTAATGATAGTACATAAAAGTATTTTATCTACACCCATACAGTAAATCCTCTTTTATAAGTTCAAATACCGTAGATAAGACCCCGCTTTATAATATACTGTGCGGCTGTTGTGTGCGTCCCCTATTGCCCTATTAGATCACGAAATATAACACTTTAACGAGATCACGTACAAAATTAAGACACAGCTGCGGGCTGGCGGCGGAGGCGCGGGCCGGCCTGTCGACGCAAACATGGCGCACGCCGGCGAGAAGTGCCCACACGAAACACATGAAAGAGGATTTAATATATGGATGTAGATAAAGTAGTGTATGCAACTGTACATAATTAGGCATTAAAACACTCGTGTGACCTTATTATGAAACTCGCCTTCGGCTCGTTTCATAAAACACACTCCTGTTTTAATGCCCCTCATTATGTACCAGTTGCATAAACTACTATTTAACGCTTGTTTAATAAAAGTTGTCGTAATAATAAATGTCAGAAACAAACATTCCGAGTCATCTTTTGGGCCACCCTGAGAATAGGTAATTAGCGCCTAACCTTAATTATGCATCGTTTATAATTACAAAACGTATCGAATTTAATTAGAAAGCAATCAATTGGCTTTTGTAGTAATTAACACCAACCGTTAGGGTGTGTTTACCCCGTATGCTTAAGGATTACATAAAACATAGCGTAAGTGATTCAAATTTAAACACACAAATATTTTGAAATTTATTCACAACTAGCTTTTTCCCGCGGCTTCGCCCGCGTACTAAACGTAATTTTTTACCGTCTACAAAAAAGAAAAGGATGATCTCAGTTTGATTTCACCCGACCTGAGGTATGTAGGTATGTATGTTTGTCCGCGATTATCTCGCGTTTGGCTGAACCGATTTAGACGCGGGTCGGAAAAGTATTTGTTTTATCATGGAGGTTTCGGTATACGACGTTTTGGTAAAGGGTTCCCTTATTTTTTTAAAGAAACGATTGCAATAATTGTAACAGCATATACCCATGTTGATTTTCAGAGTTTGTGACCATATTTCCCCCTTTTATGGGTTGAATCCTCAAAAAGCCTGAAACACTTTTTTACTCATTTATTGTTAGGAGTACTCCTGTGAAGTTTCGAATAAAATAGTCTAACTAATCTTGTTTCCCCATACAAACTTTGGACCCCCATTTCACCCCCTTAGGGGATGAATTTTAAAAATACTTCCTTAGTGCACCCCTAGAACTTATAAGGAACCTACGTGCCAAATTTGGAATCTCTAGAACCAGCGGTTTGGAGTCCAAACCGCTGGTTCTAGAGATTTGGTTTGGAATCCAAACTTTGGACTGTGCGTTGATATATCAGTCAGTCAGTTTCTTCTTATATATTTATATATTTAATTTAGATTTCTCTAATCCGGTATAGGATGAGCTAAGATAGCATAATTGTAACTTTTATGTTATACATATTTTAAGTCGACTTAAGTTTTTTTTTAAATTAATTTTACACAATCACGTTTCGGCTATCATCTGCAGGAATCATCACTGAATAAATTAATAGTTTAAAAATACTTTACGCTTTGCGTGTTAAGGGGAGATATCCCCAACGCAACTG
Organism: Cenopis cana; assembly: GCA_951800055.1. Taxonomy (NCBI): domain Eukaryota; kingdom Metazoa; phylum Arthropoda; class Insecta; order Lepidoptera; family Tortricidae; genus Cenopis; species Cenopis cana. The sequence continues at coordinate 5,070,722 of OX637473.1, forward strand.
TCCCGCTCTAACACGCGTGAGTTTATAATTAACCATCCCGCTATCTACGCAAGCTCTGCGCGCAGTTTTGTAAATATTTAGCTATAGTCATTAAGCCAATCATTATATCAAAGCAAACCCTGCGAATTTGTCTATAACTATTTACGATCTTTAATTGAGTACAAAAATAAATCCATACACAGCTATGATACGATGTTCCATCATGAAGTTCTAGTTCATATCTTCCGGCTCCATCATCAGATCACTTCGACAGCACCATATTATTGTATTGTCATCAGAACTACATACAGCTTCCAATTGACAATATTTCATAATTTCCAAAAGTCTTAATTCGAAAACCATTTCGGTAAAAACGTGTGAAGTACACAAAATAGTAGTTAATGCAACTGGTACATAATGAGGGGCATTAAAACACGAGTGTGTTTTATGAAACGAGCCGAAAGCGAGTTTCATAATAAGGTCACACGAGTGTTTTAATGCCTAATTATGTACAGTTGCATACACTACTTTATCTACATCCATATATTAAATCCTCTTTCATGTGTTTCGTGTGGGCACTTCTCGCCGGCGTGCGCCATGTTTGCGTCGACAGGCCGGCCCGCGCCTCCGCCGCCAGCCCGCAGCTGTGTCTTAATTTTGTACGTGATCTCGTTAAAGTGTTATATTTCGTGATCTAATAGGGGACGCACGTAACAGCCGCACAGTATATTATAAAGCGGGGTCTTATCTACGGTATTTGAACTTATAAAAGAGGATTTACTATATGGGTGTAGATAAAACATTTTTTTAGATTTTTTTCTCCGTTAATTTTGGAAAAAATCGCAAATTACTGTAAACCGAAAGTTGACGTCATCTTCCTCGCTGTATTCAGGGAGACCTTAGTACAGAGTACAGACAATCGCTGCTCTGGAGTGGCTCTGGATTCTTGTTGGGAAGATGACGTCATATTTTACTTACGCCCTTTTGGAATGACCTACTTTTCAACGTGTTTTTTTTTTGTATGAAATAATGAGTTAAATTGAAAAAGAAAAAATACGGGTGGCTTAAATTTTTACCTATTTTGTAACTAGTTCATAAAATAAAGTAGTTAAAAATATGAAATGTTGTCAATTTTCATGACGCTACGATTCTTGGAAGATGGTTAAATTAGTAACCTTAGATTCCATTACATAGTTACATACAGGTCGACCTAATAAAAGCGTGTTAAAAACCATTCTTACGTTTTCCTTGTGTACTAAAACGGCTTTTCAAAGAACGCCATTTTTTTGCACGGCTTTAAATTGTCAGTTAGTCGGTCAGTAAATGCTAGTCGACATTAAATTATCTAGTAATTCTAAACAACAAACCACAAGTGATAGATATTATGTTTAAGGCTCTTTCAGAATATTATTGGTAATTATTTTTTTCTAAGATCTGAACGTATGACGTTGCTAAATATACAAAACAATGTGTAAGGCCGCGATCTGGACAGCAGCAATGAGCTTTGGAGCGAGTAGTGGCACTTCATACTATTGATCGAGCTTAATGACCTCAATGTCAGGACACCCATTCTTCGGTACACTGCCTAATGGTGCTCTGAAGTTGTGTTTTGGTGTTTGAATGCAATTTACATTAGTCACAGTCATTGGTATTAAAAAGGTGATTAATATTTCTTGTGGCCTGTATGTACCAGACCCGAATCATGAAGACTGTAGTAGCGCTGGTTTTGAGTAAGTAAATATATATTGGAAATAAGATTACAATTTTAAATTTTTAGTATCAATATTTACTAAAATGTTTCAAGAGAATGCTATGTAAAGAATAAATGGTACGGCAACTATGTACAGGTAAATTACTTTCGAGACGTTTTTGCATTTGTAGTAGTATTTGTATATTTACAGGGATTCTACTTTTTACACACACTTAAAAATAATTTACACACATTTATATTTCGTCCGTACACAACTACAAATGCAAAAACGTCTCGAATGTAATTTACCTGTATATACTTAAAATTATTTAAACTGTCCGAGTTTTATCAAATTAGTCCATTCAAAAAGCGACTTTACTGTAAAAGCAAGAAGGTTCACAATCAAATAGCAGTTTTCTAAAAAAGTCGGACATCTTAAATAATTTCATCTATACCTAAACGCATTATATCACGACAAAAGCAGCAAAATACTTGTTTTCCCATACAACGGTTGGTTCACAATACTGTGCTTATTATGACATCACTGGAGTCTGTTCGGAAATATAAAGAGCTTCGGATATGAGGGCGCCCTTATTTCCTACGTCTTTTCTCATTCCGAACAGACTTCTAGCCGTGCTAATTTGTAGAAGCCGTTTTGAAGGGCCGCTAGCGTCAAACTAGTTTTGTCCCCAATTTTGCAGTTGCAGTTGATCCCATACAGACATTTGATCGTCTGTAAAAACTGGTTCAAATAGCACCATAAAAAATTGATAAATGGCGGAATTTTGGAGACTTGATGAATTCTTACTAATTTTCACATAAAAAACGGTGTTCCATATTTTAAGATGTTATAAATATTGTATTTTCCAGTGGCTCTTTTTGCACCCCAGGACTCCACCTCCAATGACTGGTGCGACTGCCAGCCTGCACAAGCAGACTACGAATTCTGCGGCACAGACCAAAACACATATTCTGGCATATGCTTGTACAGATGTGCACACGACGGCGACTTCCACCACTGGCATATACTTTACGACGGTCCGTGTTTACGGAACACGGAAAGGTCGGAAAGTATCACCACTACAAACGACCCGTACTGGAGACGTACAACACCAGATACCAATTCACAGGATAACAGTTTCAATGGTTAAGATGCACATAAGGTTAAAATTATATTACTGTGCCCCATTACAATTGCCAAACAAGTAATCTGCAAATGAATAAAAAAAAATGAATAAAATGAACTTTATTTTGTAAGTAGGCCGCAATGGCACTTTTACAAGTCAAACCCTACTAGCGTTTCTCAGAGGCCACTGCCGAGAAGAAACGCCGAAAGAAACTCGACAGTCCGCCATTTTCTCACAAAAATATGCTTATTACAATGATAATACTTAACTTACATAAGATAAAAAAATCAGAGTATCTATATAAAACAACACAAAAACAAAGTATAAAACGGGGAAAAAAAGGAATTTTGTATGTACAATGTGAAGTTCCGAAAGAAAACATGTCGAAACTGTATACCTATGCAATATTATCAAATTCTATTTAAGAAAAAAACCGGCCAAGTGCGTGTCGGATCACGCACAACGAAGGGTTCCGTACCGACACCTAGCAGTCCCCTTTTAAAACACTATTATGTTGAGTCAAAAAAGGTCGCCGTCTTTATAGGGAAGTCATGGCACTTACGTCCTTTTGTTTGTTCAAGATAGTTTTTCAGTGAAAACTCAAAAACCCTTAAGCTGGAATCGCACACCACCCCGCCCCGCTACCGCTGTCAGTGCGTTTCGGGCTTTAATCCCATCTTATTCAAACTAAAATTCGTTGAAAGTATTTATTATTGTACACCATCTCAATTTTTTTCAGAATTTTATCTTCATAGTTTGGAAATTAGAGGGGGGGGGACACACACCATTGACTCGTATTGTAAAATATCTAGGTACAACTTTGGCAGCTAATTTCTCACCAACGATTGACTTAAAATACTTAAATGGAAAACTTTCATAGTAACCTCGATATTATTTTTAAAGGCCTATCCAGAAATACCCCTCACAACTACTTGCATTGAAAAAATTTTTTTCATCCCCAGGTTACATGTATGTAGTGCCCCCGGGTATTTATTTCATTTGGTGTAAATTGGGCGATTTTATAAAAAACAAAAAAAAACCGTTTTATTATAGCAAATTTAACCTTAACTATAAGTTTGTGATAAACGGATTATAAAAAAAATTAAGGCCCCCTCCTAGGCCCCAATTAGTAGCCCCAAAATTTTAAGCGACACGGTAATGACTTTGCATGCATGGTAATGACTATAGCACACGGTAATGACAAATGTTCTTATTTCCTGAACACACGGTAAGGACTATATGTAGAGTCCTTACCGTGGAATCACTGTCTTTACCGTGGATTCAAAAATCCTCGGTAATCCATGGTAAGGACTACCTTGGTAAAGACAAAATCTACAAAATTTCCAGTTTAGCATGAGCTAAGTTCAATGTTCCAGAAAATTCTATTGATTACGTCACATTAAATCAGTTAAGTTATGAGGTAAAATAAGATTAATATAAACCAAGAGTGTACTTACCGAGATATGAGACCCACGAGAAAGACAATTATATATGACAAAAGCCACGGTAATATGTTATTTACACGCACATACATGTTTATGTTCACGCGAGCGATGTTAGTTTGACTCTGATGTCTGTCTAGTGACTGGACATGTGCGGGGACAGCGGCGGGGTATATGTAGAACTATTTAGTGAGGACTTACATGTAAGTTCATGTACTGCCACGGTGAGGACGATTTTAGTGCGGACAAAAAGTATAATGTTGCTGTTTAAGTTATATTAATACGATTTAATATGTGCATTCAATAATGTATGTCGTAACTATTAAACTGTTTCAGTAAATAGTAACTTCAGCTGTAGACATGAATTTAATGGTTTTTTTTACAGAATGATTACCTAATATTGGAAAGTAGACACCCCTTGGTAAGGACATTTTGACCCTTCAGAGCAAAATAACTTCGACTTTACTATTATATATGAGAAATATGAATGAAGCCTCAGTTAGGGATTATTATGTATTACAAGTTACCTTAAGCCACGGTAAAGATCCTACTTCATTTAAAGGGTGATATTAGCGCGGACATGCGATTTACACCAAATGAAATAAATACCCCCTCACGCCCTTCTCACTACCCCCTCTCACGTCACTTTTATCAGAGGGGTGACACGAGAAGGAAAGTGAGCGCTATGGGTAAGTATGTGTGCGTGCGCTGTCGATACACGCGTCAAGATGTGCGCCGGGTGCGTAGTGTTGGCGCAGTCGAGCCGCGAGAGAGCGCGTTTGTGTGACCGACGGCACCGAAGACGTGACGTAGCTCACATTAAGTACCTAAAACTTGAATCCTACTGAAACCTTAAATGTCCGGCTAAATTAGATACATATTTTAGTTCGAATACGATGTGCTCTATTAGGTTCTATTGTTTATTTTAACTACAGATATGAATTCAAGAAATAATAGCAGAAATACACGCAATAATACTAGTTATACAGTCGGTTTATGTACTCACGCGGATTACGGCTAATTGAGATATTTGTACTTAACAGAGTAATAAAAATTGGATTAAGCCGTTGTCTACCGATGACGGATATCTCCGTCAATTAAACAAAAGACTGTTTTGTTTTGTTTTTTATGTCGGTAGACAACGGGCATTTGTTACTACGTAAAATAAAATAAAAAAATAAGTAGACGATTTTCTGTAGGTAAAGTAGCATAAGCTTCTCGAATCTCGTTCGAACTTAATTTTATTATTATGATAGGTACTTGTTAATGATTGTAGTTTGACAATCATATGTTCTAGAATTTACGCGAGAACATATTTAGACCTTTATTACAAGTTCTAGGTATTCATTTTCTTCGTTCGTTTCGTAATTAATTAGGTAGGTATAGATCTACCACTAACAATAATATCCCAGGTTTTAACAAATAAAATGCAAACCTTGGTAATTGGTATATAAACTGACCTCCAAGCTTTATTTTTGGTTTTTTAACAGAAATTTAGACATGCTATTGTCATAAATTTTATTGTTATACCTATACCAACGAATATAAGTAGGTAATTCTATTATGTACGAATGTTGAGTTTATTTCACACTCACCAATTGGAATCACTTGGGAAGCGATAAAAACTTCTTCGTTTCATTTCCACTAGACATACACCCGTACACCGCACAGTAATACACCATTTCTTTATCGACGGCGCTGTTAAATTGTGTGTATATACCTTAAGATGCCAACAGTGTAAACTATGCCTAACATATATTGACTCTATAGATGCGAGTCTATGGTTCCTTCTCTTTGGACTTGATACTTCAACCCAGCGGTCACAGTCATGTGAGCTCTTCATTATTATATTATATTACATGGACATATAGAATAAAATGTGATTGCTGTAACATCCAAGTTGTTTCTCTTGCCTGCGCTCCGCTCCGCTACCCTACTAAGTGAGTACTGTCACCACACTCTGCTAGAATTTACAAGAGGTTATGAGACCCAGACATGATTTAACAGTACTCATTCTCAAGATCTATATAATACACTAATAAGGTAGCGTTGGAGCGAGCGCCAATAACAGGCAAGAAATTTACACACAGCAATTGTATACATTGTCACATAAAAATGGATTCCGTGCCGTCATCTAACCTCAACCCACACGTGGCTTCGGTTGAGAAGCTACAAGGTGCTGCAAACTATCACACGTGGAAGTTCACCACCAAAAATATCCTGATATTAGAAGGGCTGTGGGATGCTGTCGACGGAACCGACACCGACGACGCAAAAATGAGACGGGCGTTGGCACGTATTTGTCTTTCTATTACAAAAGAACTATATCAATATGTTCGGGATGCTAAAACCCCTGCCGAAGCATGGAAGAAACTGTCGGAGATATTTGAGGACAAAGGCTTGTATCGCAGAGTGCTCCTACTTAGGAAACTTCATCGAGTACAGTTCGCTGAATATCCTACCATGGGAAAATACATAGAATCGATTACTACTTTGGTGCACCAACTCCACGACATCGGGCGGACGATAGAGGATGCTGAAGTAGCAGAAATACTTCTTAGCGGACTGCCATCGGAGTATGATACCGTAGTATCAAACCTATCGACAGCGACTGCAGCCGACAAGCTATCAAGTGAGCTTATAAAGGCTCGACTACTGCAGGAATACAGTAGAAAGTCTTCAGCCGACGATACAACCGCATATATTAGTAAGAAGAATGTTACATTTTGTGATTTTTGCAAGAAGCGAGGCCACTCCAGATCAAAATGTTTTAAACTGAAGCGTGAGAAGAAGCCTAGGGATGCCGGCGACCGGACTAACATTGCTGCTGCATTCTTGGCGGGAGAACAATCTGAAAACTTTTACCTGGATAGTGGAGCAACGAATTCTATGGTTTTTAGCAAGAAATACCTTACTGATATTGTGCCACATCATTCTTCTGTAGTTGTAGCTAATAATAACACTATAAATTGTGAGGCAGTTGGGAAAATGAAGCTCTTATTGAAAGACAAGGTGAGTTCCTTAGTTTTGTCCAATGTAATGTATGTGCCAAAACTTTCATGCAACTTGATTTCAATATCAAAGTTGGTCGAGTCTGGCCATATTGTTCAATTTAATAATAAAGGTTGTTGTATTTTTGAGAGCAAAGCCACTGACTTTGACAAGCCTATTGCATGTGCTACGTGTTGTAATGGTCTGTACAAGTTAAATGTCTCTGTGTGTGTGACTAACAAGACCTCACCCGTGGAACACTCTTTGTTCCTGGAAGCTAGCCAGGAATCACCGAGGGCCACATTATCAGCCGATCTCTCAGCGGAATTATGGCACAGACGTTTAGGTCACCTCAACATTGAAGGTATGAAACGTTTGCGGGATGGTGCATGTGGTATAATGTTTCAGGATGAAGACCTCAAGGGCTGCGCTGCATGTCTTGAGGGGAAGATGTCGGCCGCATCCTACCCCAAGGGGCAGGCAAAGCGTGCTACTGAGAGACTGCAGCTCATCCACAGCGACGTCCTTGGGCCAATGCAAGAGCCAAGCTGGGGAGGCAAGAGGTTTCTTGTTTGCTTCACCGATGACTACACGAGGAAAACCTTTGGATACCTTATGAAGGAAAAATCTGAGGTAATGTCACATTTCATTACATTTAAAGCACAAGTAGAAAAGCAAGTTGGGCAGTCAATTAAGTTCTTACGAACAGATAATGGTGGCGAATTTGTTAATAAAAGATTCTCTGATTACTTGAAACGGGAGGGCATTATACATCAGACTACTGTGCCCTATTGCCCGAGCCAAAATGGTGTAAGTGAGCGACTTAATCGCACTATTATGGACAAAGTCAGATGTATGCTTAGTGAGTCAGGTCTTAGCAACAGTTTTTGGGGCGAGGCAGTAATGACTTCTATTTATTTAAAAAATAGGGTAGGAACTGCTGCTCTATCGGGACGTTCACCCGAGGAGGTCTGGACTGGATCCAAGGTGGATCTTGGTCATCTCCGAGTCTTTGGCTGCACTGCATACTGTCTGATTCCATCACAGAAACGCCGAAAGTTAGATGCCAAGGGCAAACTAATGATTTTTGTTGGCTATAGTGAGACTACAAAAGGTTATCGTTTATGCGATCCGTCTAGCCCCAATACTGTGGTATTGTCCCGTAGTGTGGCGTTCATAGAGAATCGTTTTTATTACAAAAATGAACATAAAAATGTTCATGATAATTATTATTTATTTGATACCTTAATGAATAATAATTTCAATAAAGAAATTGAGTCACAAGAGAATCATAATGAAATTTCTGTAGGTAATATTGAAGCTAACAATGTTTTGCCTGAAATTTCAGATGGACCTGATGGAGATGACGAGGAGTACCAGTCTTTGAGCGAGCCCGACTCCAATGACTCTGCCGATGGTGGGCGCGAGCAGCGACCCGCGTCATCTGGACAGGCGTCACGTGAAGGGGAAGCAGTACAGTGCAAGCCTGTCTCCAGCGACTATCGTGCTGACGATGAGCGCGTGCAGCGCCTTACATCGCCTGAGCCGATGTCATCTGGAGGGGAAGCGGTACTGAGCAACGAAGCGACAAAAGGTGCATCCGATCGTTCTGTCCGTATCAGGCGACCCCCACAAAGGTATGGTGATTATGATTGTTCTATGCTGACTCAGCCTGCCTCATTTGATGAGCCGCAGTCGTATGAAGAAGCTATTGCTTCACCATATCGTGATGATTGGATTGATGCAATGCAGTCTGAATACGATTCGTTGGTTTCAAATAAGGTATGGAAATTGGTCGATAGACCTACTAACAAAAACGTAATCAAATGTAAGTGGGTATATAAGTCAAAGCATGATGTGGATGGGAAATTTGATAGACACAAGGCACGGCTCGTTGCCAGAGGCTTTACTCAACAGCCGGGCGTTGATTATAATGAGACATATGCTCCTGTCATACGCCATTCGTCTATGAGAATTTTATTTTCCCTTGCTAATGAGATGGACTTGGACATAGATCATCTTGATGTTGCCACAGCATTCTTGAATGGAAACCTGAATGAAGTTATATACATGGAACAGCCTGAAGGTTTTTGTAACGATGAAAATAAAAGTAAGGTGTGTTTATTGCAGAAAAGTATATACGGTTTGAAACAGGCTAGCAAAATGTGGAATGAAAAAGTTAACCAAGTGCTATTAAGTAACAGTTTCAAACAGTCTATATGTGAACCATGTATATACACTAAAAAGTCTGGTAATGATTTTGTCATTATTGCACTTTATGTTGATGACTTTTATGTCTTTTACTCTAAAAATAGCTCAATAAAAATTGAGTTGTTAAACATATTAGAGAAAGAATTTAATGTGAAAAATTTGGGTCCATTAAAGAATTGCTTAGGCATTAGAATCACTAGAAATAAGTCAAAAGGTACTTTGTATTTAGATCAAACAGAATATATTAAGAAACTGTTAGTACGATTTAAGATGCAAAATTGCAAACCCATTGCAACACCTATGGCAGTAAATAGTAAATTGACTTTACCTAACAAAGATAGTGCTCATGCAGACAATGAGACCTATGACTATAGGCAGCTTGTAGGTAGTCTAAATTATCTTTCTGTATGTACTAGACCTGATATAAGTTTTGCTTGTAGTCAGCTAAGCCAGTTTAATAATAGCTTTGACAGGTCCCATTGGATAGCAGCTAAACGTGTACTTAGGTATTTGGCTGGCACAATTAATTACTGTTTATATTATGTAAAGAGTGTTAATTGGAATATACAGGCTTATACTGACGCAGACTATGGTAATAACCTTATTGACAGAAAATCGTATACTGGTTTTGTCGTAAAGTTAGGAAATAATACCATTAACTGGGAATCACGTAAACAAAGGTGCATAGCACAGTCGACAACGGAGTCGGAATTTCTGGCAATAGGTGACGTTTGTAAAGATATTTGTTTCATTAAAAATTTGCTTACTGAAATATTGAATAAACATGTAACATGTACGGTTTACAATGACAACCAGTCAGCACAAAGACTATTGGAATGTAAAGAATTTTGTCATAAACGAACGAAGCATATTGATATTAGATATCATTTTGTGAAAGATTTAATTAAAAGAGACTGTATTTCAGTAAAGTACCTATCAACAGACAAGATGATAGCTAATGTATTGACCAAGCCATTATGTGTGCAAAAGCATTGTAGCTTCATTACTGATATGAATATTATTACAAGAAAAGATATATGACTCATTTAAATTTGCCACAATGTATCTGTGATAATGTAAATATATTTTAATGACATGTACAATGTATACAATTATGTTATGACATTAATTTCATTTAAATAATGAATACATATAACTTTTGTCTCTATATTGCAGAGATCATTATATATTGTTAATTTTTATTTTAACTTAAATATCTTTAGATATTTTAATGTAATCTTTTGTGATATAGACTTGACATCATAGATGACTCTACTATATAGAGTATAGACTCTATCTAATGTACTTGCACTTATTAATAATAGTGTCAATTATATAGTCTTATCGACTGAACACTGCACTGTAAGCCATATAAGGGGAAGTGTTAAATTGTGTGTATATACCTTAAGATGCCAACAGTGTAAACTATGCCTAACATATATTGACTCTATAGATGCGAGTCTATGGTTCCTTCTCTTTGGACTTGATACTTCAACCCAGCGGTCACAGTCATGTGAGCTCTTCATTATTATATTATATTACATGGACATATAGAATAAAATGTGATTGCTGTAACATCCAAGTTGTTTCTCTTGCCTGCGCTCCGCTCCGCTACCCTACTAAGTGAGTACTGTCACCACACTCTGCTAGAATTTACAAGAGGCGCGTGCTTCCGTGTTAACTCGTCCGCGTTGCGCACCGAAATGAGCTACTACCCATTTTCCACCAAGCGGGCCTCTCAGGGACGAGGTAACTGACCTCGGTGCGGGGGGGTTCGTGGCCATTCTGTATGTAATACTATTATACTATTATGTGCTTTTATGTAGCGGTTCATAGAATACATCTTCCTACCAAATTTCATAACTGTAGTACATATAGTCTCCGAGTAAATCTGCTGTGACGTACGGACAGACAGACAGACCGTCCGAAACTATAAGGGTTCCGATTTAGCCATTCTGGCTACGGAACCCTAAAAATGGAATTATACTTCCTTTAGACTATAAATTTAGTTAAATCCTTTGATATGTTTTCTTGCAAGAAATGTGTCAACTAGATAAAATTAAAAAATACACAAATTTGAATCTTTACTCTATTTAAGTATCTGGTTTGGGCCATGCATTTCCGTCTGTTAGATAGCCCTCTACGTAATAAGCCTTCGACGTCAATGATTTTTTCAAGTAATTTTTAAGAGCTGGAAACGATAAATTCAAAGTTTCATCAGGTACTTAACTTATTATTAAAACGGACACATTGACCTACAAAAGATTTGTATACTTTACGGACACGAAATTTTTTAGTGGAAATTTTATTTTTATTCCTAAGTACTAAAATTATGTATATCAGAATTTTTACAGGAGTCTAGGTTATTTAGGACATAAGGGTCAGGCCGTAGATTTTGCCACTTTACTACGAGTCGGTCGCGCAAAATATTCTCCGAGATGGTCGCGCAGATTGACGCAAAACGATAACGCATCCATTTTGCGTGATCGTTGCGCGACACCTGCGCGATCGTTGCGCGACATTTGCGCGACCGTTGCGCGACATAGCGCAAATAAAATCGACAATTACTCAGTAAATTGACTATGTTTTGAAGTGAATTTAACCTTGAAAGATCACGCTCACCTTACTTAATATGCCGCAAGAACAATAACAGATATTAATTCAACACTTACCTTGAAATCTCAAAAAATGTGCTCCGCAAAAAAAGTGACCCATTTCACTCCGAAGCACTGCGTCATCGAACTGACGAAAATAACGGCCTCTGTCGCTATATTGACCACAGATTAGGTTAGTTCGGTGTTGCCACTACTCAGAATACAAACTACCCGTTGTTTAACGCCACAAATTGGGGAGATAATGATCGCGCAATAAAAATCACGCACAGACAATGGCTGTTGGTCATTTTATTATAATGTACGAAAAACAATATACTTTCTTAGCAAACACGAAACGATATTTAAAAGGGGGATAGGTAACTATTATATCATAACGTCAAATCAAACAGATAACCAGAAATAGGTATTGTTTCAATTTTATGTTCGCTCAAAGTGCACTACTACCAAGGCGGATTCGCGATTTTTATGAAATTTTCGCCCTTTTTTGACAAATATATCGTCATAACTTTCCAAGCTTATGAATTTATTGTAATATCTCTAGTGACCATGGTTCACCATTTCTTGGGGAATAAAATGCAGTAGTTGATTAATATATAGTCATTAATATAGTTAGGAAAAAAAGAGGCGGAGAGTTAGGTTATACAAAAAGTGGCAAAATCTACGGCCTGACCCATAAACAATATTCTCAATATTCTCATAGATGTACTGGGACGCTACAGTTAAAACCGGACAAGTGCAAGTCGGACTCGCGTACGAAGGGTTCCTTACCATTATTTATAAATAATAACGTTCAATAATATCAAGTAGAATTTTGGTCAAGTGCGAGTCGGATTTTAGTTTTCCCATACATTTTCAGACCCAGCGCCTGATGAAGGCAACGAGCAAAGTTTTTAATAGTAGATTGTTTGACAAGGGGCTAAAGTTAGCCATATTAGCACGAGATAGTTATTTTCCCGAACGTAGTGAGGGAAAATTATTCGAGTGGTAATATGGCTTTTAGACCCGAGTTATACACTCTAGCTCTACTTTTCACTTCGATTGCGAGAAAACACATTAAGACACAAAATATCCACTTTAAATAAATAATTAAACTCTTGGCGGGCGTATGTCTAATTTGACAGCATGTTTTTTTTTCTAAGGCCAGTACCATGCCTCGGTATGCGTGTTCGCTTTGCGTATTCGCCTCGCCTCCCTTTCTTTTGCTATATTAAAGAAAGAGATGCAACATGCGCTTTTTTCTTTTAAGAGACGCCATTGCTTTGACCATAGACATCGCTTAATCTTTAAACAACTGAAAAAACGTCTTTCCTGATTGGTCGATTTAAGTACATCTGTATTCTGGTTGGTTGATATTTTTACCAAATATTTATTAATCTGTCAAATTACTGTTCTGTGATTGGTGGATTTAATAGGTGAAGTATTTTGATTGGTCAAATTAAATTGTTTTGTAAATCATAAATAAGTACACATATTTTCCCTAGGGCTTAAATGTACTACTTTAGCCCCGCTTCACAAGTCTAATATGACACACTTTTCGAGCATGAGAAGTGAAAAACTCTTTTTGTATAGGAGCCCCCCTCAAATATTTACTTTATTTTGTTTTTAGTATTTGTTGTTATAGCGGCAACAGGAATACATCATCTGTGAAAATTTCAACTGTCTAGCTATCACGGTTCATGAGATACAGCCTGGTGACAGACGGACAGACGGACGGACAGCGGAGTCTTAGTAATAGGGTTTCGTTTTACCCTTTGGGTACAGACCCTAAAAATGTTATATATGGAGCGGGAGCGAATGGCTCTTTTTTGTAACATAAAACTTGTCTGAAGTAGGGGTACACCAAACGATGAACCACCTTACAGCGCATGTCCAGAAACCGTGACCGTGGAATCTGTTATACGCGGACGACGTGGCCCTTATCTCAGAGAGCAAGCACGAGATTGAACAAAGTCTGGAGCAATGAAGGAAGTGTCTCGAGTTAAATGGTTTACGCATAAGCAGAACCAAAACGGAGTATATGGTATGCCAATTCAACCCCAACAAACCCATACCATTGACCGACGTAATTGACAACATTTAAAATTTATAATTCAATTCTTTATTGATAACATTAGTTACAAGTCATTGAACAATTTAAAAAAATATTAGGTCCCACGACTGCAAACAAAATATATTTTCTCGAGTTCTTTATTAGGAAACTTGTTTTTATCTTTTTAATGCAGTCGTGTTTTTTACACGACTGCCCAAAAAAAGGAGTGTAATGTTTTTATAATTATTATTTTATGTCGAACTTTTTTTGCTTGAAACATATACATTATATATATTTTTGGAATCGTCTGTTCAAATGCTTCATTTAGATACCTCACTTGCTACGATAGATTTTTTTTCCGGAACACTCAAAATGGAGTCTACAGTCCGCCATATTGTTTTTATTGCAACGTCACATATCTAATATCACCCGGGCTGACGTAAGGATTCCAACGATACCTCACACATCTAAATCGGTTAAGGCGTTGAGAAGTTCTGGGGGAACAAAAAAAGTTCACATACATACATGTATGTATACATGAAACCTGAAAACATTACACTCCTTTTTTGGGCAGTCGTGCAATTACAAATTACATTATACACATTAATATTCTAGGTACCTATATCTAAATTACATCATGTCATCAAATTATTCAATTAATTATCAAATTATTCAATTAATTTTATTGAAACATTCTTCCACAGAGTAAAATGCCCTATCTATTAGGAATTCTTTTAGCTGGCTTATAAATATGCTTTCTGATATTTCCGTGTTCTTGAGGTCTGTCGGTAGTTGATTGTATATTTTAGGGCCTATGTACCATATACACTCAGATTTTTTTAGCCTATGCCTATTCGGAAGGAGCTTATTTCTGTTTCGACTATCGGTGCCATATTTTTTAAATTGCTCGAAATTCCTACGAACAACTTTTGCTACCTCCAATATGTAAAGGCCTGGAAACGTTATAATTTTCAAGTTTCGGAATAGATTTCGCGCAGGCGTATCCCATTCCCATGGCCATTATTCTGATCACCCGTTTTTGAAATAAAAATATCCTTTGTCTGTCTGCGGCCTGTCCCCATATATAGGCAAAATAAACATTTCTCACACACTGGTCGTCCAGCATTTTGACCAGGCGCAAAATTGCAAAACATGCTGTTCCTAATCTCCTGCCGAGTTCGTCAATGTGACTACTCCATTTTAGTCCAGAGTCTACAGTAAAGCCCAAATATTTTGGACCCATTTCGCAAACTTTTTCTTTGAATTTCTATACTGTTTGACAGTACTGTCAACCTTAAGGGGGTCCCAAATTAAAACTCGTGACTGTACATGCGGATAAATCATTGACAAGAGTAATGAACAAATAATTACCAATCACTGATCCTTGAGAAACAAACGTGGAATCAAGCGAGAGATAGTTGGATTTTCCGTTATTGCCATTAATGTCTACTTCACAATATTGTTCCCTGTTTTCCAAAAATGACTGAAACACTTGTAAGAAAGTTCCGCGGATGCCATAGTGGTGCAACTTTTTAAGAATAAGTTTGTGGTCTGGGAGACCCTTACTTGCCAGAATTTCATTTGCCCGAATTTTAACTGCCATACTGTTCAACTGCCATACTTGTCGTTTGTTATAATTTCGTATGTCATATTTGTTGTTTACCATATTAATCAAATGCCAGAATCTTTATTTTCTTTCTTTTTTTTTCTACTAGGTCGAAGGCTTTCGACAGAACACATAGGACTATTGCAACTTTATATCCCAATTCCTGCTTATTGATAATCGTACTTATTAGTTCTCGCGTCGCGTCCACCGTCGATTTATTAGATTGATACGCATGTTGTTCCTTAGCTAATATACCTTTACTTGTTAGATGACTAAGTTGCTCGGCGGACGTGGCGCAAGCAACATCTCCTGCCAACAGCTCCTTATGATGCCTCGGAGAGAGGCGAAACACGTGTCGAGGTTTTTGTCAATATTGGTGGTGGTTTGTTGTATTTACTTGCATGTTTGCGTGTGCGGAGGGAGGGTGGGTGCATTCCGTGCATTAACCGCATGCCAAATAGGCAAGTTGGTGCATCTCATTATCACTGATAGACCTACACGTAATTTCAGCGGAATAGCAAAGGAATATTGTTGAATTTATCATGAAATTCCGCAAAGTAACGCCTGATTCAATCAATTATTTGATTAATTAGCCTATTTGCAATACCTAACTCAAAAACCTTAGACAATGCTGGTATGGTCGAAATTGGTCGGTAGTTTTTGAAATCATTTTTAATGATACCTAAATCGAAAACCATTTCAGTAAATATGCTACCTGAACGTAATAAAATAGTTGTTAGATTTTTTTTCTTCGCTAGATTTGAAGAAAATCGCCAAAATGTATAAAACGGAAGTGTGACGTCATTCCTACGACTGTTAAGGAACAATGCTGTCAAACATAGGTAATTCATAAAAATTTACACCATAATTCACTTACGATTCGGTACTTTTAGATTAGATATTTTTGGATGAAAATTAGGATTTCGGGAGAAATAAAAAAAAACGTGGACCTTAAAATTTCATTTTCTACCGATCTAATACATAAAAAACTTGAAAATTTGAAATGTTGTCAATTATGCTTGACGGTAAAGCCCTACCTAGTGCTAGTCGACATTAAATTATCTAGTAATTATAAACAACAAACCACAAGTGATAGATATTATGTTTAAGGCTCTTTCAGAATATTATGGGTAATTATTTTTTTCTAAAATCTGAACGTTGCTAAATAAACAAAACAATTTGTAAGGTCGCGATCTGGACAGCAGCAATGAGCTTTGGAGCGAGTACTGGCACTTCATCAGTGGCGAAGCGTCCATACAACTCGATTCCCACCGGCTTGCCTAATTTTCAGCCAGTCCAGTTCGTTTCCTACGGCTCATGAAGAATAAGAAAGGAAAATTATTTCCGGCTTCCCTAAGAATATTTTTGACGCGCCGCCACTGCACTTCATACATTTGATCGAGCTCAATGTCAGGACACCCATTTTTCGGTACACTGCCTAATGGTGCTCTGAAGTTGTGTTTTGGTGTTTGAATGCAATTTACATTAGTCACAGTCATTGGTATTAAAAAGGTGATTAATATTTCTTGTGGCCTGTAGGTACCAGACCCGCGAATCATGAAGACTGTAGTAGCGCTGGTTTTGAGTAAGTAAATATATATTTGAAATATGATTACAATTTTTAATTTTTAGTATCAATATTTATTAAAATGTTTCAAGAGAATGCTATGTAAAAATAAAGAATAAATGGTACAGCAACTATGTACAGATAAATTACTTTCGAGACGTTTTTGCATTTGTAGTAGTATATTCTACATTTTACACACACTTAAAAATAATTTATACACATTTATATTTTGTCCGTACACAACTACAAATGCAAAAACGTCTTGAATGTAATTTACCTATATACCTAAACGCATTATATCACGACAAAAACAGCAAAATACTTGTTTTCCCATACAACGGTTGGTTCAATACTGTGCTTATGACATCACTGGAGTCCGTTCGGAAATAGAAGGAGCTCCGGATATGAGGGCGCCCTTATTTCCTACGCCTTTTCTCATTCCGAACAGACTTCTAGCCGTGCTAATTTGTAGAAGCCATTTTGAAGGGCCGCTAGCGTCGAACTAGTTATGTCCCCAATTTTAGCCCTTTATTTTGCTCTGACTGCAGTTGATCCCATAGAGACATTTGATCGTCTGTAAAAACTGGTTCAAACAGCACCATAAAAAAAATTGATAAATGGCGGATTCTGGAGACTTGCTGAATACTTAGTAATTTTCACATAAAAAACGGTGTTCCATATTTTAAGATGTTATAAATATTGTATTTTCCAGTGGCACTTTTTGCACCCCAGGACTCCACCTCCAATGACTGGTGCGACTGCCAGCCTGCACAAGCAGACTACGAATTCTGCGGCACAGACCAAAACACATATTCTGGCATATGCTTGTACAGATGTGCACACGACGGCGACTTCCACCACTGGCATATACTTTACGACGGTCCGTGTTTACGGAACACGGAAAGGTCGGAAAGTACTGAGAGCACTACACCCACTATACCGTCTGACAATTCATATAATGGTTAAGATGCACATAATGGTTCAAATTATACACTCACCGGCAGAAAATTTGGCCCAAAACTTTTCGTGATTTCAAACTATAAATTGAATAATGTTTAATGTATAAAAATTCATTTTTCTAATTTGGGCCTAATTTTCTGCCCGTGAGTATAATATTACTGTGTGCCCCATTAAATTTGCCAAGCAAGTTCGGCAAATAAAAATTAAAAACATGCATGTTTGATTTATTATTTCATCCGTTAAGGAAAACTAAGGCAGCTAAATTGAAAACCAGCGAAGTGCGTATCGGGCCACGCGCAAACGCAATTGCGGAATCCGTAGTTGTCCTGTCCACCTTTAACATAATGCGGACTTAAAAATGCGTGAGAAAAAAAAGGAAACTTATATGTATTTACCATATTTTTTAAACCAAACCAAACATTTAGTGGGGCAGATTGCTAGAACAAATGGTTCTAAATCTGGACACGCTGGACAAAAGCATTAAATTTTTTCCAGGGTCTAGTTAGTTCCATAGCTTTATGTTTTTGATAGGAACCAGCTCCTCCGTCGGCCATCTTTAATTTTATAGGGGTGAAAAGTTTGTATGGAAAAATTTACATATTTTTAAGATAGAAACTTGGAAATTCGCTAACAGACTAAGCAGTTAAATTGAATAAAACTGTTCAGTGTTGTTGTTGTGTTGAGATAATGCTTAAATCTTTTGTTCCCTCAACGAAGAAAAAATGTCGGAAATAACTTGGGCGAAAATAGCGAATTGACAATATTCCAAAATTTATAATGATGCCTAAATCGCAAACCATTTCGGTAAATACGCTGGCCTGACCGTAATAAAATAGTTTTTAGATTTTTTTCTTCGCTAGATTTGAAGAAAATCGCCAAAATGTATAAAACGGAAGCGTGACGTCATTCCTACGACTGTTAAGGAGCAATGCTGTCAAGCATAGGTAATTCATAAAAATTACGTCATAATTCACTTACGATTCGCTAGTTTTAGATTTGATATTTTTGAATGAAAATTAGGATTAGGGAGATTAGGAAGAAGGGCTTATCCAGAAATCACGCGAGGTTTTTTGGGTCACTTTTAGACCCCCTCCCCCCTTGGTGATCTTTGGTGAGGTTTTGGACGACCCCCCCACCCCCCACGAAACCTCACGTGTATTTTTTGAATTTATATTATATTATTGCGTTATGAAAACGTGATTGTGTAATTTCTTCTATTTTTTAAGAAAATGCTACATGAGTTAAATATCATTTCTCGGTATTGTAGGTGCAGTAAAAAATACACGTAAGGTTTCCTTGGTTACCCCCCCCCCCCCCCCCCCCCCCAACGTGATCAGTAGTGAGGCTTTCGTAACCCCCCCCCCTCCCCAACCCCTTTGTAACCTCGCGTAATTTCTGGATAAGCCCAAATAAAAAAACACGTGGACCTTAAAATTTCATATTCTGTCGATCTAGGACATAAAAAGGCCAATTTGAAAATTTGAAATGTTGTCAATTTCGGCATATTTGTAGCCGTTGTAGGTAAAGAAATGCCCTAAACAACAGACTAAAAGTAATGATGGGTTAAGGTTAAAGGTCCCTTTTGTTTTTTTTTTTTTGTAAAAAGCTAGCAAAAATGTTCTGAGACATAGATAATCTAGATAAAATTATCTACCTAAAAGGTTTTATGCACTTTTTCGCTGGGATGAATATTTAATGGTTTATGGTTCCAACGGAAGACCAGCGCTGGCATTGATGCCACCTACAGTCCTACATGCCGAGTTGGGACCATTTCACGACATATTTTGTACTTATTTATTTCTTATTACTTACGAGGGGCGTTCAATAAATTCTCGGTATGAGAATGAAAACAAAAGAATACGATAGGTTTTTTTATTTTATTTTTTAATATACTCCCCCCCTATGTTTATGCACTTATAAGATCGGTCAATTAGTTTTTTTAACCCCTCATAAAAATATTTTTTATCTTTAGTGTCAAAATGCTCCTCCAGTGCTGTCTTCGAAGCTTCATCGTCAGAAAATCGATTTCCTCGTAGGTCCTTTTTGAGGTTGGGAAACAAAAAGAAGTCACTCGGGGCTAAGTCTGGACTATACGGTGGGTGTGTAATAGTTTCGAACCCAGATTCCCGAACAGCAGCCTTGGCGATATGAGCAGTATGCACAGGGGCGTTGTCGTGCAGAAGCAGAACACCCTGGGCTAATTTTCCCCTTCTCTTCTCTTTGATTGCTTCTCTTAATTGGCGCAGAATATAAGCGTAGTACCCTCCTGTGATATTTACACCCTTTTCTTTATAATCGATCAGCAATATTCCATCACAATCCCAGAATATTGTGGCCATGACCTTTCCAGCTGAAGGCATGACCTTGAACTTCTTAGGGTGAGGAGTTCCTTTAATGTGCCACTGCATGGACTCTTGTTTGCTCTCAGAGTCATAATGATGAACCCAGGTTTCATCTCCGGTAACAATCTTTTGCAGTATCTCATCAGGATTTTCACCACACAGCTTAATAAATTCGGAACAACAAGCAACGCGCGTATTTTTCTGAAGCGGCGTCAGCATTCGCGGTACCCATCTCGCACTGACTTTTGACATATTAAGATTGTCATGGATTACATTGTGTATAGTACCAATAGAAAGCTTGGTTATTTGAGCTATTGCTGTCACCTTCCAATATAATTTTCTCCACTTTTTTTATATTTTCTTGTGAAGAAGCTTCGACGGGCCGACCAGGTCTGGGGTCGTCTTCGATACTCTCTCTCCCACAGTTAAATTCACTTGACCACTTTTGAATTGTTGATAAAGAAGGAGCAGACTCTCGGTAAACATAATCCATTTCTTCTTTTATAGCTTTTTGATTTTTTCCTTGTTTGGTCAAGAATTTTATTACCGCTCGGTGCTCTAATTTAATTAACATTGAAAAATCGCTCATTGTGATCACGTTTGTTCGGCAGTTGCAGAAAAACAAAAGAACATCGCCGTTTGAATTTTACCTTTTTTTTATGTTAATGAATGACACTTACCGGCCAGTATTAAAAAGTTTACTAAAAAGGTTTAAAAGATATCAATACCGAGAATTTATTGAACGCCCCTCGTATCTACCTTTTTGTTTTATGTGTCATGTGTGTGTTCTATTTCTATTCTATTTTTATTTCTATAATGAGATATTAAAGGAGGAATGTTCATTTATAACAAACTAGCAGACCCGGCAGGTCGTTCTGCCCGGAAAAACAGTGCGACCTACCATGCAGGATTTATGTAGTGGTAAAGTCCACTAAAGGTCGAGATCGTTTCAAGTATCTGGATCACATGTTCACAGACGACTTGAATGACGATCTAGACTTGGAAAGGGAGAGAAGAGGGTTGGCGGTGAGAGGTACGAGTAATATGCTCGCAGGTTTGCACGTGGTAACGAAACAATTAAATTGACGCTTTTTAGAGCCTACTGTCAGACGTTATACACGTGCAGCCTGTGGGTGAGGTTCCCGCAACGGGCCTATAACGCACCACGCGTTCAATACAATAACATCCTGAGGATGCTGTTGCGGCTGCCGAAGCACTGCAGTGCATCTGATATGTTTGCAGAAGCGCGACTAGACGATTTTTATGCCATAAGGCGAAAAAGAGTCGCCTCCATGCTAGAGCGAGTGCGAGGCAGCAGCAATTGCCTTCTCAGGGAGCTGACCGAAAAGCTGGACTGCCCGATCACCAAAGTATGGGTTGAGGTTGCTATTAGGAGAGCGACGTAGAGAGTACTGCGTACTCTCTTCGCCCTCTCAATGGCACACGACAAGTCATGCTCACCTGCCTCATTTTATGTTTTATTTTTATTTTATTTTATCTTTAAATCATATTTTTAAAAACTAACATAGTTCGTAAGATTTTTTATCTAACACATTTGTATAGATCACTGGTCTGAATTAAACGATTTTTATTTATTTTATTTATTTATTTATGTGCTCGTGAGATAAAAATACCGGGCTGTTTTCATAAGAATGGAAGCCGCGCAACCAATCTCACTGGAGCGCAAACTTTCCAGTGTTTAAGCCGCCCGCGTGGTCGTGTCGGAGGTTTCCTCTGGATTTTCCCTAGGCCACTCACCTAGCGCGCGTCCACTATCACTTTATCACCTATAGAGCCAAAACTGAACATTGTTTGTCCTATTGTATATGCCTGAGTGACATCCCGAATGTCGACAGTACCGCTTTTAGGATATATTTCCGGTAATTGTTCGTCTGCGATTGTACAGACAAAACCTTCGGTTTCCCCGAAACGTACCCAGTTCACCGACGCGACCAGGTGTATGTCAGGCCCCGTAAGGGCCCTGTTGAAGCGCCTGTGTAGCTCCTTCCTTAGGTAGGTATTCTTCCATTCCGCCTTGCGGTAGTCGGTGCTCAATACTTGTAAGTTTGCGCCAGTTTGCGGCTTCGCTGGCGCGCCTGTCTTTGCCTTAATGTGTTAGCCCGAAGGCCGTACCTATGTAATACGTTATGTATTTAAGCCGTTCGTTGCGATGTTCTTGGCTTACATTTTCACGTGTTTTGCAATTCATTTGGACATTTGTGGTATCTGCTCACTAACACTTGCATTTTCCCGTAAACCTTTTTCTGCATTCCTACTTGATCTATTCTGGCGCGCAGCGGTCGCGCCGCGCGGACGTCACGCAACGCTGTGTGCCAAGCCTTTAGGCCTCTTGGAGTTTTGAATTTATTTTTTATTTTTAAAAATATTGGAAAACTAAAGAATGTCTATAACAGTTTTATTTTTATTGTTCCGAATTATTTTTAACTTCCCATTGACCAATGAATTACGTAAGGCTATACCAAAGTTTTTATAAAACAGAAGAAAACGAAAGGATGGAGTCCGGTGAGCTAAACATAAAGTCAACCGGATTATCGCCAGTGGTCAAAAACTGCTGTGGTTTTTTAAATGGTCAATTTAAGTTACACGTCATGATTCAACATACAAATTATTATTGATAAAATCTTACGTATGAATGGCTTTTGACTCCGGACCCTCCCCGACGTAAGAGGGTGTATACATTTTCCGAAATCCAACAAGCACATGGGAAGTTTTTTTAATTCAATATTTCAAACACAAAATTATTCCTTAGTTTTGATTTATTTTGGCGCTTGAATACTAGCAAGGGCTGTGACATCCTAAGATCCTAACAGATCCTCGTAGTGGAAGACCAATTTCTGTTGTTACTGATGAAAATGAGGCGTGACCAAGGTGAAAAACAAGGTAAAGGCTGACAAATACTTTTAATCCCTACATATATACGCTGGTTCCTAGTCCACGCACGGCCCCGGATATAGCGGAACCAAATGGGGGTGGTTGCAATTTAGCACGCATTCACTCTCATACGTCTGCAAATCGTTGGCGCAGAGCGGCCCTCCAGGGTCCGGCTTGCACCCGCAGTTTGGTGTGCACTTGCCGTCATGCATTTTATGAATCTTCTGGTCTGATGGTAAATAATAATTGGCGCATTCCATTTCGCACAAGCATTTGTAGGTCTGTAGGTCGCTGGCACAGATGGGTTGGTCGCATTCGAGCGGGTTGCATTTGCAATCACCATGTTTCTGACATCCGACCCCTAAAATGGTTACTGGAAAACAATTGGGATGTTAAAGAGCTGATCCAAGAAGGCAAAATGGTTGTTATAAGTTAAAGGCATATATAAATAAATGACTTGTATTCAGTTTAAAGGTTGATAAGGATAGTATAGTACAGCCATTATCTGAAAGTCGATAGCTAAAGCAGATCTGTGGGTAGGGAAGTGCAACTAAGTAGGTAGGTATATTGAGAGATCTAAATAGAAAATATTTTTTTAGGGAGTTCGCTAGTCATTTGTCCCTTTCCAAAAAAAGGAGTGTAATGTTTTTCAGGTTTCATTCACATATATATTTATATAAAGAGCAAGTTATAAAATATGAGCGTTAATAACAGTTGAATTTGGCTGATCAGTTCCTAGGGAAAGACGTAGTCCTTTGCACACTGAAAAAGTAGTTTTTTTACATATTGAATTATACATAGTAATACATACGCAGGAAGACGGCTAATATCATCTTGAATGCTGTGTGAAGTCTGAGACAGAAAATCAATTAACAGTATTTTATAGCCGACATCAACACGTACATTAATTAACTACGTACTTATGTCAAGGCGCGGTAAAGGTGTGTGCAGGTTTACACTGACAACAGTGAAACAAATACTGCTACTTTATTTGAAATACAGGCGATAATGTTATTGGTTGATGACATCTTTATTTGGTTTTTGGTATTCATGATTATTGAAATTCCAGATTTCATATCCCATTCCCAGAACTTCATTTCATCAGCAATAGTCGCTGCCAACATGAAAAATTCATTTCATTCGTCAGGAATTCGCTTCAACGTGTAACTATTGGGCAAAAATGCTTGGTTCCAGTCACATCTGACGGACCCAATATAGTTGTTGCGCAATACACAGAAACTTACATACTGCAGGTAACATTTCACAGGATTATTAATATTTAAAACTACGTCGTTAAGCGTAAAAATTGTACTCAAACGTTTAATATGTCGACACAAAACGACGAGACTAGCCTCTAGGTACAACTGTGAAGAACAGATATGAGTAACAGATAACTTTAACCATTAATGCAACAAATACTTATTTGCACCTTACCTACCATACTAATTACTGACCATTATTTATATATTTCATTTGTAGTTACAAACTTGAAATATGTAATGACAAAAGATTTATCATATTACCTATTTTAATGTTGCTGAATGCTGAACGATAATTACATAGCTACTTACAACAAAATAGCAAAATACATTCATCAAAACAGTCATACAGCACTAGCAGTAGGAGATATCTATGTCTGTAGCTTCTGTCTGTATAAGCGTAATATTATGTTTTACTCTGTGGTATAGCCAACTTGCATATTTTCCATTCCCTCATATGTAAATTAGAGGAAAAGAGAAGTTACACAGGCATATCACACGTTATTGCGCATAAAGCATTTAATTAAAAAAAAAACAAAATAATAAAATATAAAGTACAAAGACGAATTTATCCCTCTAGGGGATCTCTTCCAGCCCACCTTCGAGAAAATGAGAAAAGATAATGTAACGCGGGAAGGCGACATACAAGATACTTAAAAGAAGCATTGTCAGATTTAAAATACACGTAATCTAATAAATTGTAAGTACAGTCAGGGAATTAGAATGTTTGTCACTTGTCATTTTTGGACTCTTCACATTAAAAGTACTAGTCTTCGCCCTTGACTTTGTTGATAAATTGAAAGCCGTTGATTGAATACTTAGCGATAACTGGAACAAATCACATTAACTCGAAGTATTACGTACATTACGTACTATGATGTAGATTGAATGCATAATTCACTACGTACATTCTGTTTGTCTGCTCGCAACAAAAGTCCTGGGCCAATTTTTCACAAGTAGAAGAATTCTCGGGGAAAATTTTGTTCCAAATCAAAAATTAAGAAATACGTCCATGAAATTAAAATAATTTAAATACCATAATTTTTATGAACAGAGCGCAAAATAAAAGTCAGTTAACTTTTTTTCTAATATGTCAAAGTGACAGCGTAAATGACATCTTCCTGACATTTATAACAGAGTTCAAAATTGCGAGTAACGTCTTAAACGGGGATTTTGGTCGTCGCCGCGTTGGTGAACACACGAGCGACGACTAGCAGAATCCACTACCGTACAAAACCAGTTGCCTACTATCATGGCGTCGTTACCGAACAACGTCACTGAACAAGTATTGATTGGCGAAATTATCATAGATCTGATTGAAAGCCATTTTTAAAGAAGAAGAAGAACTTTTTACACATTCGGCGGTAAACATATGAGTAGGTCAATATAAAACTTAGTTGTACTTACTTATTTTATTATTACAATAAACGCGCAGATAAAAGACAGACAAGCAATAATAAGACAATCGTGAGGCAGAATAGTAGTTTATGCAACTGGTACATAATGCCTAATTATGTACAGTTGCATACATTACTTTATCTACACACATATTATAATTACTCTAAGATGGGTTCAGAAACCGTAGTAAATAAATACAATAATTGTGTTAATACAACCTTTTTTGCACGGTTGCGGAAATATCGAAATCAGAACTGGCAACAGATACCTGAATGTTATTTTAAAAAGTAAAGAGTCCTTATTCTGATGTTATCATGTCGTTCTAGCTCAAATTTCGTGTGATATATACTAAAAAAACATCGAGCTGACATTTCGCATCGACTGAATTTGAATTGGGTGATACTAGAATAGGGACATGTCAACTTTGACATTTAAATTTAAACAGTTTTGTTTGACGTAATATTTTAACATCATATATGAGATTAAAATGAAATATTTTATTACTGCTGTAGCCTTAGCCACAGATAAGAAAATTGCCATAAATTCATTGAATGTTGAAATGAGAGTCATTTTCTACGGTTTCCGAACGCATATTAGAGGATTTATGATATGTGTGTAGATAAAATAAGTTTGTATATAACCTTTCTTTTCTGGATATTTATTTACTAAACAATCAATATACTAATACCAAGATATTTCATGTGAAACGGGTACACATGAGTATTGAGTACATATAATAGATTGTTTTATTTTGTTTAAATTAGAAAGATATTGAATTTGAATGTATTGAATATCGAGTTCGACGCGTTTTCTACTGTTTTATTAAATTTATCATAAAAGGTTAATATTTCAGCAAAAAAAGTGTATGAATTGAAATAAATATTTATATTAGTAATTTTTTAGACGGTTAAAATATAAGTAACTTCAATAGAAAACTTAAGTATTTGTTTATAGGATAAACCGGCAGATAAAATCGTAGGACAGACAAGCGGTTATATTTTCATGGTTTAGTTATTCTCCGTAGAAATCTATAAACTTTTAATAATTTATGTCACGCTTAGCATTCATTTGAAACGGAACAAACCGAGGTTATATAAGTTATTGTGAACTGATATCTTACTCAATATCTTATTGCTGCCAATATGAAGGCTGTAGTCTTTACATGTAAGTATCTAGGTGTGAAAACACTTTTTTTTTTCATTATTAAAATATATTATACATTTTGATTTACTTTCAAACGAATATTAATTGTATTCAGTGCCGTGCTTTGTATCGGTGATACAATAAGTGTACATTAAAATTAGTAATTTGTTTAATACTGACTCACCTCTTCATTTTCATTATCATTAGTTGGGAGTGGAATTATTACCTAGTTGTATAAATAAAGCATTTAAAGGCGTAAAGAAGAGGCCAATCAGACTTTGATATGATACGGTTCAATTCAATTGTTAAGATATGTCTATGCAATAAATAGCGGATGAAAAAACAATTTAGGCCTAACGCGTTGTCCCAGCCTAGGACAAAGCCCCATAGACACGCTACTTTGCGTCGATGTGCTAGGCTCTGCAGCTATTCCTAAGTCCGAAATCCTGGTGCGCGAAAAAAAGAAAATAATCTTTTTTTTTTTTTTTAATACTACGTCGGTGGCAAACAAGCGTACGGTCCACCTGATGGTAAGCGGACACCGCAGCCTATAGACGCTCGCAACTCCAAAAGAGCGTTGCCGACCCTATATAAAATTTCAAAAAAAAAAAAAAAAAAAAAAAAAAAAAAAAAAAAAAAAAAAAAAAAAAAAAAAAAAAAAAAAAAAAAAAACGAAATTTCAAATTTCGTTCGTCGAAAAAGTCGTTCAATGAGTCATGATTGTTCATGAGCAACTTCGTAGTTCGTATTCCGTCTCGCACTTGGCCGATTTTCGGGTGGCCGTGGCCACAACCTTTTTTGAGGGCTGGATCCGCGCCTGGTCCTAGGTGGGCGAACTACGAGTAGACGCGTACGCGAAGCGAAGCGAAAAAAACTAACAGTCGATCGATACCCATTGAAGTATCCTACGTGAGCAGCCGCTTCGCACCGCATTCGTGTATCACCGCGTCGCTTCGCTTCGCGTTCGCCCATCTAGGACCACGCGTATACAATTATACAAGCAAAGAAGTACTTCACGATAACAAAAATAAAACTAGAGTCTGTGTGGGCAGTAGGCCTCGCGAGTGATATTTTTCTTTTTTTTTAACGATTCCAAAATACAGAATCAACAAGCAAAAACTAGTTTTCGAGCTTGCTCACAATATCATGCATGCACAAGTTGACAAATACGACCTGCACGAACCGGACGTACGTAGGCATTTTATGTGTGAGGATAACCATTCATTCATCAGTAATTTCTTACCCATACTCTTCGCCCTTCTATATGTGAGGATAACCATTACAAGTGCCAAGTACCACAACAATGCCATTTCTAAATGTCTGAAATATACTTAGTAAGAATTTTTATTTAATTTTATTTCTTGCAGTATCAGTGCTCGGGCTGGCAGTAGCGGTGTGCGCACTGCCATACTATGTACCACTGCGGAGGGGTAACCCTCGGCCCGATGTTTACCCACTACGGCCAACACCAGATGTTTACCTACTACCACCAACACCAGATGTTTACCCACTACCACCAACACCAGACGTGAACCCATTGCCTCCATCACCTGTAGCACACCCCCTGCCACCTTCGCCCGAAGTGCACCCATTGCCTCCATCACCTGTAGCACACCCATTGCCTCCATCACCTGTAGCACACCCATTGCCTCCATCACCTGTAGCACACCCATTGCCTCCATCACCTGTAGTAAAACCACTACCGTCCTCGCCTATACTATATCGACTATACGGATGACCCTGATTACCTTTGATGGGAGCATTGTAAAACAACGCAATATAATAAAATGAACCCATGCAAACCAATTAATAAAATGTAAATCGGAAGTTCTATGAGTTTGTCCTTCCAACCTTTCTTTTCTGGATAATATTTACTAATCAACAGTGGCGGCGCGTCAAAAATATTCTTAGGGAAGCCGGAAATAATTTGTCTGCCTTATTATTCTTAATGAGCCGTAGTAAAAGACCTGGACTGGCTGAAAATTAGGCAAGCCGATGGGAATCGAGTTGTATGGACGCTCTGCCACTGCTAAACAATTAATATACTTATACTAAGATATTTCATGTGAGACGATACTTCTTAAGGCTAAAGTATGACTAAAAGAATCATATTGTTTGATTAAATTATTTTATTTAACTGAAACTAATCTAATCACATTGTGTCATGTGTACATACATAGCTTGAATTAATGGTTTAATTTTGTTTATTTATCGATGGAATATGAATGTAGGTATTGAATCGAGTTTGACGCGTTTTCTACTGTTCTATTAGATTTATCATGAAAGGTTAATAAGATTTATAATTATTTATAATTAAAGGAAAGAATAGCAAAAAAAGTCTATGAATTTTTATCTACATCACCTATGTAGTAAGTCCTCTTTAATAAGTTCAAAAACCGTAGGCAAGGAACAGCTTTATAATATACCGTGCAGGAAGCCCCCAGCGCCGCGCGCGCGCGGTGGAGCGACACCAAAAATAATGCAGTTACCAGATCACGTAGGGTAGGTACAACCTTAATGCCTACCGAGCAACACGGGCGAGACAGTAAAATTTGTATGGAAGTTTTACTCGGCAGATTTTACTGTCTCTCCCGTTTTGCTCGGTAAGTGTGATCCTATCATAACAGCACAGCTGCGCGCCAAAGCCGCGCGCGCGGGTGTTGCGGGCCGGGCTGTCTCGTCAAACATGGCCGGCTCATCATGCCCACGTGAAACACATGAAAGAGGATTTAATATATGGGTGTAGATAAAGTAGTGTATACAAATACATAACCCGGCATTAAAACACGAGTGTGGTTTTACTCGCCTTCGGAATGTTTCATAATAAGATCACACGAGCGTTTTCTTCTTCCGATTATGTAGCATTTGCATAAGCTACTATAGTTAAATTAACAGTTTACATAGAGACTTCCAAAAACTAAACAATAATAATAAAGATATCTTGTAACTAACTAAAATAGAGTGAAATTAATTCAACGTCAGCTAAGAGGACGAAAATGGAGTCGAGATCAAGCCGTTGTAAAAACATTCAACTTCAAGCGAACCAAGAACTTCAAGATAAAATAATATCTAACTCGATTATACGATTGCGCAAAGGAGTCGCGCGACACGAGTAGTACAATTTGTCTGAAGTTTTATCTGCTATAAAAATCTGTAGTTTATGTCACACTTGGCATTCATTTGAAACGGAGATGATGAAGGGACCATTGTTATAAAAATTACAGAAAACTGATATTCTGTACAAAATCGCGCCAACTTCCGAGATGAAGACTGCAGTGTTTACATGTAAGTACCAGATTTCAATTTTTATTTAATGACAGCCAACATATCTATCCTTGGCTGAATATGCGGCATGCTATTTTTGGATCGTGATACGCTACTGAAATAAGTGAAATTAGCACAATATTATCATCTGATGTCTTAGGGAAACGAAGAATTAATAATTAGTCGACAATAACCGTTAAAATTCTAATCTTAAAAAACAGGGTAAAGGAGAATTCTCCCTAGGACCCGAGCCGGCATGTACTCTGAACGGATTGCAGTATGATTATTTGGATATTTGCTAATAACGAATAATATTATACCCAAATAGTTTAATTACACTTAACACTAGCATTTATCTAAAATTTCCAGACCTCGTCTATTTAAAGACTTTATGATATTAATGTCAAGATAGGAGTCTCAAACGGATTAATTAAAATTAATTGAACTGTATCCAAGATAATCCGATAACTGACCACCCTCCAAAAACTGGTTACTTTACAAAATTAAATGACTATTACAAAAGTTTTATGGAATAGGAATTCGTGGAAATGCCTTTAAATGGCTGTCATGGTACCTAAATCATATAGCCGGAAAAATAACGCTTATACAATCGGAAAGAAAAATCGTGCGAACCAGCGAGATGAGAGCGAGTGATGTTAAATTATAACGCGGTTTGCGGGGGGTTAGCACCAATAGTCTCATAAAGGTGACCTGTGATCTATAGAAACAAGAAACGATTTTTTCCCATGTTCCAATAAGTACACAGAACTTTATTTGTTCCAGTATCAGTGCTGGGGTTGGTATCTATGGTGTACCCGCTTCCCTGGCCAAATCCTCAAGCCCGTGTTGACCCTTTGCATCCAACACCAACAGCGACCCCGTTGCGCCCAACACCTTCAGTGGACCCACTACATCCAACGCCAACAGTGACCCCATTGCGCCCAACACCGTCAGTGGACTCGCTGCATCCAACACCAACAGTGATCCCGTTGCGCCCAACACCGTCTGTGGACCCGCTGCATCCAACACCAACAGTGACCCCGTTGCGCCCAACACCGTCAGTGGACCCGCTGCATCCAACGCCAACAGTGACCCCCTTGCGCCCAACACCGTCAGTGGACCCGCTGCATCCAACACCAACAGTGACACCGTTACGCCCAACACCATCAGTAGACCCGCTGCATCCAACACCGACAGTGACCCCGTTACGCCCAACACCGTCAGTAGACCCGCTGCATCCAACACCAACAGTGACCCCGTTGCGCCCAACACCGTCAGTAGACCCGCTGCATCCAACACCAACAGTGACCCCGTTACGCCCAACACCGTCAGTAGACCCGCTGCACCCAACACCAACAGTGACACCGTTGCGACCAACGCCTTCAGTGAACCCACTTCACTAAGCAACCAGAACAACCGTCAAGATCTTTTACGACTGACTAGCCACTGGCCCTTGGCTATTGCACCAGTCTAGTAGTAGAATAGGTATTCTATAAAATACTACAATAATATAATTAATGACATGTTAAAATTGATGATTAATTGAATTGAATTAAATTGTTGCGAGTGATTGTTAAATTAAAATAAAAAATATACCTAAAATTAAAAATTGAGAGAACCGAAATTATTTCTTTACAGTGATCATTATAGGCACGGTAATAATAATTCGTGAAGAGCGTGTTTTCCGTGCTTGTCTTCAGTGCACGATAGAAAGACATACCTGCAATTCTTAAAAATGGCTTAATATGGTTTATATGGTAGATAAACATATTTCGCGAAAGTACATGGAAACAAGCTTCAACTTTGCTATGTTTGCATCATCCCTATTGGACATATCATATATGTCTAAATTCGGAATGTTTTATAAGTATTTGCTTTTATCAATCTTTAAATTAAATAAAAAACCGTGTGTTAACTTGCTTATGTCTAGGTTTGGGAGTTTTAGTAGAAATAGAATAGAGTACTCAATGGTTTCAAAAGTAAGGCCCATCCGAACATTTTGAACCGAAGGCCGCGGTCTGCGTGCGTCTTAATAGAGATAATGAAATTTCAACTTTATTCACAGAAGTTACGTTCCAAGTTTAAATGACAGTGATCTCTAGTCGTCGTCGCCAGCGCGCTGCGCGACCATTTAAATAAGTAATCTAATTCCTGTATAGAATTGTCAAATTCCTTCAACTTGCGTTCATACCAATAGGGATGATGACACTATAAAAGAAAATCAATATCTCAAATTTTCTACATAAAGGCTCAAATTCTCAATCAAATGGCGAAAAAAGTAATTCAATAAAATAAATAATTACGTAATTATAAGTCTTCAAAGTTTTAAGAGTGGGTATTTTCTGTCGCTTTTCCGCAAAACGCACCTTTGTATTGAACGATCGTCATTTTTTTTCATTTACTATGGCGCTACTCAACAGTGACGTCACTGTTGAGTAGCACTTTCTCTCTCTAACTACGAAACGAACATTCTAACCGTTGTAGCTTCGTTATTTTTTGAGATATTTGAATAGGATTCACTATTTGGCATAGTTTTATGTCTTCTTTCTATTGAAGTAATAATTTTTTTTTGAGTCAACGTCAACATCCCTATTGTATGGTACCACATTTCTGACTCCCTTGTGCCCGTGGGAAACGGCCTCGGATTCGGAAATTTGTATTTTTTCTTTTTAATCCATTGAACAGGTGTTCACAGCCTTATGTTAATCAAATTTCATTTGACTACAATATGTGCTAAGCATAAATAATCAAGTGAAGTTAATTCAAATTGGTTTGATGCCGTCTAATTTTTTAATAACATAATTATTACAACAGGCCATTTACACACTTAATTGCCACCAGCCCACCATGGCAACCATGTGTTGCCAATCATGGTAAATTGATTTAAATGTACAGGATATCCAAACATAATTATTAAAATTACAGGACTTATATAATTAATACTCATAATATTGAGCCGAATTAAAATTATAAGTAACACCATGTGACCTCATAAAGAACATAAAAGGAACCGATCATGGTGGACTGACCTGTGTTCTTGCCGTATCATACAAAATTGCAGTGATGCTTTGGAAATTGAGTGACAATATAGTCCGATCTCAATAGATCAGCAATGGTTGCCGTGATACAACACTTAAAAGTTCCAGTCATATACAGTAAAAACTTGTATGTAAAATGGATTAAATTGGAAAAATGGTGAGTATGTATAAGTAGTGCTAAATTTCATAATGCTAAAGTTTGTCAGCAATGTCTTTACTACTAAATAATTTAGGTTACACAAAATAAGCTAAATGAACTCCAATTCTCTTCTTAAGTAATGTCTACAATGGGCAATATAGACCTTGCAAATATCAAAAATGCAAATATCAAAAATAAATAAATAAAAACACTTTCTTCTTCATCATTCACTAATATATCTGAGGCAAGTGTACAATCATGGTGTCTGTTCATGCAGCATGGTTGAGGCCCATGTGAACTGTTTATGCATGGAAAGCCTACTTGATGTTGTTTCAGATCACCTTGTTGGAATCCAACATCAGATGCATTAGAAAACAACCCTTTACCGCACATATTCATCATATTTGACTTCAGCAATATGCATAATTAATATATGAATTGAATGATTAGATTATAATGAATATTTGCTCGCCTACACCGGCTGAATACATGACACTAGACATGATATTGTAGCATCCATTTTAATACTGTGTTCTATGCAAATAAATATTTGATTGATTGATTGATATAACATTATTTGTTAACCTCAACAGGAGCTAATAAGCTCTAAAATTATATCTGCGAGCTATGGAATCATATG
Source organism: Cenopis cana (assembly GCA_951800055.1). NCBI lineage: Eukaryota > Metazoa > Arthropoda > Insecta > Lepidoptera > Tortricidae > Cenopis > Cenopis cana. The sequence goes on from OX637473.1 coordinate 5,105,054, forward strand.
CGGTTCAGGTTTATATAAACAAATAACATTTAGTCTAAAAATGTTGCCCATTAAGCTGATGTATACCGAAAAAAAATTAACAATCCATAACAATAGCATATTAGCCAATAGGTTCTGTAGTTGATAGGTTTAAACCGGAATTAATATTTCCTGGACAGAGATAAACAAATTAATTCATAATCTACTTACCCCATCAATGATTTGGCAGAAGTGGACCGCAACACTGGCACTGGTGATATTGGGATGCTTGCTGGATGAATGGATGAGCACTGAGATTTTCTTGGACCGGATCTTCGTGGCTCGGTACCCAAACACAAACAGCATGGAGTCAATCACATTGCTCTTTCCGCTACCATTTGGACCAATAATTGCAGTGAAACTCTGGAATTAAAATGTTACACTTAAACAACTATTCATGTTTACCCATCTAGCAGTAGCATCTCTAGTACATGTAGCGCCCATGTGCAAATCATTACCTAGCTAGGATGATCGCATTTATGTCAGACACATAGCATTCGTCCCTCTAATGCTTACATACTTGCTAGAAAAAGACTAATTATATATATCAGACATATAGCATTTGTCCCTCTCGCACTTACATAGGTGACAGGTAGGGTAAGGGACATTTGCTATATGTATCACACGGTCATCTTAGCTAGGCTAGGCCGTATCCAAACGCCATCTAATGGGTCACTCTTAGTTTTTTTTCATTCTAAATAGGTTTGTGCTAAATAGGCTCGTGGCCCAGCGGCGCCGGGTACGCTTGCGGTATCTAAGGTTAAGCAACGTGGGCAGCGGTCAGGACTTGGATGGGTGACTGCTTTGAGTGGTTACTAACTGAGCGCTCCCGTGCTTTGGAAGGCACGTTAAGCCGTTGATCCCGGTTGCTGTCTATGGCAGCAGTCGTTAAGCCAAGTTGGAGGCCTTCAGGCAGTTTGAGAACTTCTAACAGTCAAGTTGCCCACTCACTTGACATAGCCGAATCCCAATAAGGTCTAGTTTCCCCTCGGGGTTGGAAGGTCAGATGGCAGTCGCTTCCGTAAAAACTAGTGCCTACGCCAAATCTTGGGATTAGGTAGCGGACCCCAGGTATCCTTCAGGATACAACTGTACTGGGATAACGCTAGGAGGATGATGAGGTTTGTGCTTGACCACAAATAACCTGATGGTAAACGAATTGTGGTCGAGGGTGGAACGCGCTTACCTAGCAAATACCGATTCAGATATTAAGGAGCCTATAATACCTGTTCTTGATAATCATACCTTATGAAAAGGTCCAAGTGTCTGCACGCCGGCGTAACTTTTGAAGTTCTCATTGACAATATGCGTTATAATAAGTCTAGGTCCAGTGGCGTCGAAAGTTAACGCGGGTTTAGGAGCAGGTGGTATATACACCCCGCCAATGCGGATACCGCCGTCCTCGTCTTCAGAGACACGGTCGACATCGCCGTCTACAAGGAACTCGTCGGGAGCCTCCGTCCCGCCGTTTGTAGCAGTCACGTTATCGTCCACTTGATCCACTTCCATAGGCTCGTCATTGCCCTTTTTCTTTCGGACCGGCATTTTAAGCTTTATAATCACCACTTAGTCAACACAATTCACACAAAACAACTCAGTTCAATCGACGGAATTGAACATATTTTCATTATATTTTGAACAACGACCGTTTCGAAACCCCAAGCGCCAATTCAATTCAAAAACGTCACATTTGACATTTTCCGCTGTCAGTTGTCAAATTAATGAACATTCCGTTTCCTGCAGCAATTTTGCTATGTATGTAACTTTTTGTTGAGATAACAAAGAAATTTATGCCTAAAACATAAATAAAAAACTAAGAAAAATTTAGAAATATGCTTATTTTGTAGCGTTATATGAGGTGAAATAAGTATACATTACAAACCAAAAGTCCAATAATGGCTGCATAGTTTAAAGGCACCTAAGCCAACCACACATACATAAATAAATAAATAAATATTTGGGGACAATCTTACACAAATCAACCTAGTCCCAAACTAAGCAAAGCTTGTACTATGGGTACCAAGCGACGATATACATACTTATATAGATAAATAAATACTTAAATACATAGAAAACATCCAAGACCCAAGAACAAATATTCATGCTCATCACACAAATAAATGCCCCGGCCGGGATTCGAACCCGTACATGTTTCAAAAAACAACAAATATGTCTATGGTTCATTAAAACTGTTTCACACGATACGATTATAATCCGAAATTTATCGGATAGTGGGAACATAGCCTGATGCATGAGACAGATGAATGCAAACCTCGCCACACCACATCTGGCACATCTGTCAAAAACAATAAAAATGGCGAACCGTACGGTAAAGGACGCGAAATCAATTCGCGGCACAAACCCACAATATTTAATAGAGAAAATCATCAGAGCTCGCATATACGATTCGAAATATTGGAAAGAAGAATGTTTCGCCCTTACAGCAGAGTTACTGGTGGACAAAGCCATGGAATTACGCTATATAGGCGGTGTGCACGGTGGTTTTATTTACCCAACTCCTTTTCTATGTTTAGTTCTAAAAATGCTGCAGATCCAACCTGAAAAAGATATAGTGGTCGAATTCATAAAGAACGAGGAGTTCAAATACGTGCGTGCGCTAGGGGCTTTCTATATGCGTCTCACAGGAACTTCGGTAGATTGTTACAAATATTTAGAGCCCCTGTTCAATGATAATCGTAAATTGAGGCGTCAGAATCGTGTAGGGCAGTTCGAGATAGTGCACGTGGATGAATTCATCGACGAATTACTCCGTGAGGAGCGCTTGTGCGACGTGATATTGCCCAGGATACAAAAACGGCATGTACTTGAGGAGAACAACGAATTGGAGCCGAAGGTATCGGCGCTGGACGATGACTTGGACGAAGACATGCCCTCTGATGAAGACAATGACCCAGATGCCAAAGAAAACAGACGAGACAAGGACAGAAAAGATAGAGACAAGAGGAGAGAAAGGTATGGAAACATTTCTATAACACTTTGTAATTGAAACTCATTAACACTTGGCCACTGAACCGTCTGCTTTCATGTTGTTGTTCATACTGTCAAAGTTTTAGTTTATTATATTAATAGAATAAAATTCAAATGTCTAAAGATATCTTTGACGCCAACCTCTTGTCATCGTCTTAGTGTTTTCTTAGTCGCATTCTGATATTTAGTACTATTTTTTTTTAAACCCTGTGGTGGGAGTCAGTCTTCAAACCTACACCCTCCAAATTTAAAGTTGCATCCCTCACGGCAATGCAAGTGTGTTTTAGCTTTGAATTATACTTTATCCTGTCCTAAAATTATTGTTCCCATGCTGAACTTTAAGAAAGAGACAATTCACTGTCATGTTCTGTTTGGTACCTTCTCTGCCACGTGCATGGCCATGCAAATTGTAGGCTTAATGCTTATTCTTTCAAAATGCAGATAAAATATGTCATCTTTAACATATTTTATCTACCCCTGTGCTTTTGGAATCTTATAATATTTTCTCACACTTGCGTTTGCAGGCGAGTTCTCTGCGAGGGCGTAACGAATTCGCCACGAGCGCGCAACGAATTCGCTGCGTACCCGCGGAAACCCCTACTCTAGATGCGGCGTACTCGCTGCGCGCTCGCGGCGAACTCGTTACGCGCTCGCCTCGCTTTAAACTCGCCCGCAAATCGCAAGTGTGACAAGGCCCAAAGGATTTTACCAGCATACTTATGTATCATATGTCAGGAGAAGAGTAAAAATTGTTATATGAATATGTCTTATGTTTTTTTTTCATACTTCTTCTTAGTCATAACCTCATTGCCGAGGGTCGTGACTACCACTGCAGTTTTGTACCACCTTCCTCCAGGCACTCCCATTGTGAATTCGTAAGGAAGCCTAGACGCTAGTTCCCACTGCTGCCTTTACAGTGTCTATCCACTGGGCAGGTGCTTTGCCTCTACCTCTCTCATACATGACAAATAAATTACTTTTGCTTGTCCAGTTGAACACGGGCACCTTGTATTTATTGTTCCAGATCAAGAGATCGAGAACGACGCAACAAGGACCGCAAACGCGAACGCTCGCGCAGCAGAGATAGAGAGAGACGGCGCGAGCGGGAAAAGGAACGCGAGCGTGAGCGCGAACGAGACAGGGAACGCGTTAGGGAAAGAGACAGAGAACGTGAGAAGGAAAGGGAGAGGGATAAGGAACGTGAACGAGAGAGAAGGGAGAGGCGAGAGATCGAAAGAAGGGATAGAGACAGAGGAGGGAGGTATTAGTGTAAGAATAAATGGATCTATGAACAATACTGCTGTAATTTTATTACAACAATTTATTTTCATACACTAAAGTTAAACATGTTTGCTGGAATGGTAATATAAAATAAACATGCTTCTTCTTCATAATGTATTGCCACATACATAATGTATTGTATTGGCATATGCCACTTCCATTATTTCTTTCTCTATCCTAAATATGTCATATATATATAAAAAATCACAAAGACTAATATTATTATTTAAAACAGCAGCTTCTTTTGTCATGTTCATGTCTGGAAGGTTTCCTGTTGGGGTTTGTCAAATGTTGACTCTTCCACAGATCCATGGAATGTATGGTGCTCAGCACATAATTGTCAATATCATGGAGCTCTGTGATGTCTTTGAATAGCCGCTCAGTTGACTTCACTGCTAATCTTTTTTCAAAAATCTGATAAAGAAAAAAAAAGTAAATTTGTGATAAAGAAGAATTCTTAGATGAAAAAAGCAAATGAGAATCAATTTGAAATTCTCTGAATTATAAATTGGTGACTAATAATAATAAAGATTTAATCAATGATTTTTTTGATTGTGTGATGCCAAAAGCCCTGTACAATGAAGGGTATGCTAGGCTAGCATGATAGGTTACACAGTCATTATCTAATATAGCTGTACTCTTCAGTGCTCAAATATATCGGAACATGCACTCTAATGCCTTGACAGTAGGTGTTCAGATAATCGTGAGCACTTTGTTCACTCCAAATCTGTTGGCGACTGTACCATGCGGTTTTTGTGATGTTTTAGTACATTTCAGGCATAAAACATGATACCGGATCCACATAATGGGCCATGATGGCGCAAGAGCACAGATTATATAATAGCAGGACGCAGCTATTCAGTACAATGAGAAAAAATATGTCTGTTTCCCTTTAACTCATAACTGTGTCCTGTATGCCATCATAGCCCAACATACAGTATGGTGGGCAGTATTTCTTCATTCTAGAACGAAAATAATCTGTATCTTGTGAGTACATCATATGCATTATGCTCACAGAAAGGTCAAAAATAAAAGTAAAAATGTGCGTTTTCCTGCGCTACTTACCTTGGTAATGGAAAGACAGTCTCTCATCAACTTTCTCAAAGTTAGAGGATGATCTGATTTAATAGAATGTAACCATCCTATATAATGGAGTTTATTATTCCAGTATAAAATATTTCTAGCGGTTAGTTTCCCATGTACGAGATGTACATTTTTATACCACATTTCCATGTCATTGATAATTGATTGGTATGTTTCTTGAGAAATTTGGGGCAGCATATTGATGGATGGAGCAGGTTTTCCATATTCTCCAACAAAGCTCATGACTATAACATTTTGACTGGAATGCTTCACTTCTGGAACTTTGCATTTTGCTCTATGAAGTAGAAGTAGTGTTACTTTTCTTTCTCAACTTGTTGAAATATTCTCTGATTATTTACTGCATTTTTATTTATAGTAGAGGAGTTCTACGTAGAGGTGAGACGTACTAGGCAAAACGCGTACTGAGTCTTGCGAGTACGCATCCACAAAAAGACCAAAGAGAATATAATCACTCCGTTTTAAGAGACGGAACTCCATACAAATTATTTTTGCGCGCTTAGTTTGACCACGTCTAACAAGCTGTACCAACATAAGAAAAATAAAATGTTGCCATACTATGCATTCATAATCTGTCAAATTTAGTGCTGTGAAAAACCGGTAATAGTGATTTCCAAAACCGGTAATATCGATATTTGTTGATTTGCCTCTCGTTTTATCCCGTACAAATAAAACAATTGAATGAAGGTGCAAACAATTTTTTTATTGCTTTATTGATACAAAAAATACAACGTTTTTCTTAATTTTCGCCAAAATGCAGTGCAGTTTCTTGGCGAACACAAAATACACTCTTCACTTTACCTTAAACTTAAACCTATTTAGTAGTAGTTGTAGTAAACACTTTATTGCACAAATCAAGTACATACAAGGAAAACAAACTTAACTTAACTTTATGTACTATGTTATACGGAAATGTATATAGTAATAACACGGATAAACTTTGTATAGAATTTCCTTACAAACTGGCCCGTCTTAATTGCTCCTGAGTATAATTAGTTAAATAATGTTATTATTTTGGTATATATTTGAATGGTTAGTTATTTACAAGGAACTGCCGAAATTATTGCACACCATTGCACACAATTGTAAGACCGTAACTCAGTACAAACGTCCTCGATTGGGATATCATTCAAGATCCGCGGTATCACATATGCCGTCAGTCTTTTACTATAGGTAATAGTTATTTGCGCGCGGTTCTAAATATTTTTTTCGGGATACATTTTTAAGATTACGGGGATAACGGGGATTTAGTGTTTTTAAACTCTGAACGGTTGTACTGACTAACAGCTACCAAATACTTAAATTTATAGTAAACAGCACGTTGCACTTCTTCAACGGTTTATCATATCGTTTATTACAGCATTCTCTTGTTTTTTTATTGACAAGTGTTTGGAGCAATCGAAGCTGAAGATTAAGTATTCTGTCCAATTGTGATTTAAACGTTCAGCTGTAAACAATCAACCCATAGCTAAGCACTGAGTCGGCTCATGCATGATATAATGTAGTCGTATGTAGTGTTCGTATTTTCGTTATCTGTTAAGTATTTTAGGTTATTCTATTTACATAATATGAACCTCATCTTGTTACAGGCCACTTTTACATTGGGTTTCCGATTAAAATAGCTATCTATATTCAAGCCGAGATATTTGTAGTTGCTCACAGATTCAATAACACATTTACAAAGTGTCTCGTCATTATGTGTGCCCCACAACTTGTATACATCCACCCTGCGTTTTCATATACTGAGACATTATTCAGCATGCCCTTGCTTTTAGATACATTTAACAGAATGCCATTGTCATGCGACCATTGCGAGCCTAGCCAGTATGAGCGTGATGTCCCGGTCAGCGTATACCAGGCACGTGTCGTCCGCGTACATGTACGTGGAGCAGCGTTCAACAACGTTGCTGATGCTGCCCACGACGCGACGTGCATGATGTACCCGACAGGCCCATACACTGATCCAGTCGGCACTCCGTACCCAATGGCAGGTGCCTCCCCGGTACAGTTGTTTACTTTTGTACGTAGTGCCCGATTAGTCAAGTAGGTACGAAACCATTTGACTCGTTCGGCCACAGATACCACATTCCGACATGGCTCCTGAGTAGTAATTCGTGGTCCAACGTGTCAAAGGCTTTTTTGAAGTCGACTTCATTTATTGTTTCAGATTATACACAAAGATAATATAACCACTACGTTTTAAGAGACTGAACTTCTTACTATAATAGAAATATTAATATCATATATGGCACGAGAATATGGTCCTACTCGTACACTAAATTAATCTATAAAATAAGAGAGTAATCCAAAGCAAACTAAAAGTGCTATAAAAAAACATTAAGTAATGTATAACCCAATTTAACTTAAGAAAACTAAAAATAATTAGCTTGGCATCACATCGTGAAATATAAAGATTTAGCTAAGTATTAACAATATTTTGTAATAATATTTCCGAAATAAACAGTTCAAATTTTATTTTATTCTTTTACATTCCTTTTATTTTTTCTCTCTAGACTAAGAGAAAACTTTGAAATGATTTTTCTCGGAAACTTTTGGTTCTACAGAGACAATTCTAGTCACATATTATACATAGGGTCGCTAGGCCAGTTACGCGGCCTGCGGCAGTTTGCGGCCCCCTGACCGACTAGGTTCTTTCAACTTACAGATAATAACAATTATAAACTAATTTAAGAAAAAGTGTAAACCGTAAGCTAAACTTGATTAGAAATGCTATAAGAATCTATATAATTTTGTAACTAAAAGATTGATCTTCATCAAGATAAAACGTTACAATTCCCGCATTGAATCCGTAGTGCGTGCGAAGCGTGGAATTATAGTGAATCTGTACAAAAAATAAAGAGACAGCTGACATTGAAAGCTAATTAATGTTACTTAATTTTGGTTTCATTCATAAATTTCTTGTTTGATCAGTTAAATAATTAAGTTTTTGATATGATTTCGTTAGATTTTGGCATTTTTAAAACTTTCTTATCAAAAAATTGTGGTGGCCGGTATCTGGTATACACAATTACCGAAAAGATCAGTTCGCGGCCCCACTATAAAGACCATTAATTTTGAGATGTTACATAGTGAAATGTGGAATAATAGTAGTTTATGCAACTGGTACATAATGAGGGGCATTAAAATACGAGTGTGTTTTATGAAACGAGCCGAAGGCGAGTTTCATAATAAGGTCACACGAGTGTTTTAATGCCTAATTATGTACAGTTGCATACACTACTTTATCACATCCATATATTAAATCCTCTTTCATGTGTTTCGTGTGGGCACGTCTCTCCAAAAAGGTCATTTTTGACAAACTTTTTTTTTTGATGCCAATCGATCCCATTCCAATACAGGATCAAAAGTTAAATTTCCGGCTAGAAAATCCATAAATCGAGGAAAATTTCTCATTTATTGATTTTGGAAAAAAAACATACAGGGTGCAAGAAAAAGGTCATTCCTGACAAACTTTTTTTTTGATGCCTATCGATCCCATTCCTGTCTAGGATCAAAAGCTTGTATGCTACCAAAAAAAATCGAAGATAAATTTTCTCATACAAATTGTATGAAAATGAAAACTTATTTTTCACATGCTATTTTTTTATGCCAATCGATTCCATCCTATCCATTATCAATAGGTTCCTAGGGGTCAACTTCCGGTAATGTACTAAAATGCCACAAAATAAATGTATGGAAAGATAATTAATATTTTTTCCCATACATTTACTACGGAGAAATAGTGAAATTTTATTCTCATCATAATCCCCGTTTTTAGAAATAGAAATTGAAATATTGATTTGCTAGAATAGGTAAGTTTCTTGATATTTTGAATGCTGTTACCATATTTTTTTCTTATAGTATTATGTTCCTTAAACGAAAACAGGACAGAACAGGAAGATAGAAAAATGTGAATAAAATTTCACTTTTTCTCTATAGTAAATGTATGGGAAAAAATATTAATTATCTTTCCATACATTTATTTTGTGGCATTTTAGTACATTACCGGAAGTTGACCCCTAGGAACCTATTGATAATGGATAGGATGGAATCGATTGGCATAAAAAAATAGCATGTGAAAAATAAGTTTTCATTTTCATACAATTTGTATGAGAAAATTTATCTTCGATTTTTTTTGGTGGCATACAAGCTTTTGATCCTAGACAGGAATGGGATCGATAGGCATAAAAAAAAGTTTGTCAGAAATGACCTTTTTCTCGCACCCTGTATGTTTTTTTTTCAAAAATCTATAAATGAGAATCTTCTTTAATTCGAAATTAAGGGAAGGTCTTCTAAGACCATTTTCGCGTAGCAGCACGGGACCTGGTAGCTGCCCTCACTGACCCAAAAAGACAATCCACCCATACCTAGGTTTTGCCGAATAATTGTATACCTACATTCCTCCAGCGTTTCCGGAACCGGAACAAATATTTAAAAATATTTGCACCACATAATTATGCGCCTTTGATATAAAAAACTTATTAAAAATTATATTATAATCATTCTAGTACCATATTTAAGGGGGCCGCAAACTAGCTCATAGGGGGCCGTAAACTGGCGTAGGCGGCCGCTAACTGCCGCATTCGCTATTTTGACACATTTTCTACTTTTTTCCCAAGTTTACGGATGAAAGTACTAACTTTTATTGTTTAGTACGCATCTTGACAATACTCAAGACTTATTTATATGACTGCCATCCAATATGCATATAGGTTTCATATTTTTTTACTTGTCTAAAGTGCGCAACTCGGCTAAGAGGCCGCCAACTAGCCTAGGGACCCTATAAGTCTACAGAGATAATTCTAGTCTCATAGAGGATGCACTGTGTTGAGAGCGAGGGACCTAAGTTTGTCCCTTAAGCTGTCAACACAGTGGATCCTCAAATTATATATAGGGTTAGCAACGCGCACGTGACTCCTTTGGAGTTGCGAGCGGCTATAGGCTGCGGTGCCTGCTTACCATCAGGTGGACCGCACGCTTGTTTGCCACCGTCATTGTATAAAAAAATGTTTTCGATGTTTTCGAATAAGTAGAAAATTACAAATTATAAGTAACAATAACGCACGTTGAAGTCAATTTTCGAATGTAACCCGAAAACAGCTCACTAATAGACCAGATTAACGTTATATTTTTTTATTGCATTATATAATAGTATCTGTAGGTGTTTGCGGCCGGAACCGAAACTTAGGCTTATAAAATAAATGTACTGTCTGAGGCTTTCTAAAAAGGGATCTCTCCGTTTTACACTGGCATTTATTGCCATGATTATACTTACATTACATCCCGTGGTTGCGTAAAAATAATTAAACAGTCTTATAACCATCATCACAAGCCCTTTACAGAGAGCTGTATGGAATTCTCTATGGAGAAAAATGGGAACATTTATTTGTTACACCCAAACTGCCTTTGAAAGTAATAAAAACTTTCTCCATTGCATCGTAGGTAAAATGAAGTAACTAGTAATACTATAATATTGAAAGAAACGGGTAAAACATTGTTAAATGCAACACTGAAATCGTGGGATTGTGGTAACATTCTGGCAAATATATGCCATAAAATTGACAGTTTCTATGCTCTAGATTAGTCTTATGCCGATCATCTCGGTGTCGGCTATCTTATCATAAGTAGGTAATTGAAGTATGTACTCGTTATTGCAAGAACGACTGCCTTCTGTCCTTCCAATCCTTTAGGAAAGCTAAGCAATACTATTCGATTTTATCATCGTACAATTGAAATTGCATATTTTCGAATGTATCACAACATACGTGGTGACAAGTAACTTGTTTTTTTTTTTAATAATAATAAACCAATAAATAATAAGTGTACAACTTATTTATATGTGACTCCATAAAAATACACATTATTTCTTATTAGTTATTGTATACATCTCAAGAAACTACCAACTCTTTTTTTGCATGAATTTTTTTACAGGCCTTTAACAATACTAAAACTTCCGATTCCGTTAAAAACATTGATGACGAATTGCCACTTTGATCGAATTGTCACCTTTGACGAAATTGCTATAAGCCAGAGCCACGTCTTCTTTACGATGCAGCTGCTGATAAGTTGAAGGTTTTCAAGATTTAAAGGTTTTTAAGAGTCAGGCCGTAGCCTTCAAATGGCTGACCACCCTTTGGCGTTCATGTTACAAGTCATACGGGTTAAATTTAAGCAGCCTATTGCATTTTATTTCGTTGAAGGCACTACATCCTCCCAAAAATTAGCCTCTTCAATTAAAGAAATTATACGTAGCGTGGATGAACCAGGCTTTAAAATATTGGCAACAATACGTGAAGAGTTTAAAAACGATGAGTAGTGCCTCATGATCAGAACAGTAGGTAATTATTTCACGTGTGATAAAAAAGTTTTCATAATATACGATGTACCCCACCTAAATCTATTCGAAATATTTTTAAACTATGGTTGCACATGAGTGACATGAAGGCGAAGTAGGTACATTTTTGGCGTATCTTATTTTTTTAGGCATCTGGGCTGCTACCGCGAACCACAAACGAAGTTTTCCGTCTCTGTCGCACTCACGTACAGACTTGCAAGTGCAACAGAGAGAGAACATTTCATTTGTGGCTCGCGGTTGCACCCGTGCCTTACCTCGTAGGCCAGTCATTTTACGCTCAAAAAGGGGTACTTATAGAGGGAAATGCTTGGAACATAATTTTTGACTTGGTAACTTTGTTTGGACTAGTTAGGAGGTTAACATATCAAAAGTCCCCGCACCTACCCCCGCCGCTTGGTTTAAAGGTCCCCTTTTTCGGTATTTCGTAACAAACTCGTAAACGGTGGCCCATAGCAAAAAACGATCTTAGGCATAAGTGATGTACAAAAAAGGTTATATAAACTTTTTCGCTAGGATTAATATTTAATGAGATTTTAAAGGGGGAAATATTTTTTATGATAATTTAAATGGCTTCTCTTTCCTTTATTTTTCAAAAATTTGAAAAATAAAAATATCTTTATTTATGCACTCAACGAGCTCTACTCAACGATACCCCACCTTCATGGGGTTAGTTGTATGAGAGGTCCCTTATAAAACCATAAAAATATTTTTGGACAATTTTTGGTTTTTGGTCAATTGGAGCTGGTAGCATCAATACAGTATTTTTTATTTTTCAAAATTTTGAAATATGAAAGGTATGAGAATATTTATAGAGTTCATAAAATACTCATGTTGCGATGTACTTACAGATGAAATATTTGAAATTATAACTCTGATTTACAATACTGGTTCCATCCCTACAGACTTTCTTATCACAAAAACAGTCACTTTACCCAAAAAATGTAATACCTTAAGATGTGAAGAACACAGAACATTGAGTTTAATATCACAGGCTAGTAAAATTTTACTGAAAATAATACAAAATAGAATAAGACCATTAACTGAAGAATTTTTAGGGCCAGATTAATATGGATTTCGTATAAACAGAGGGACACGGGAAGCCATATTCGCTTTAAGAAAGATTATAGATAGAAGGATGGAATTAAGCTTGGAGCCTTGGATACACACATAGCATTCGTAGACTTGGAAAAGGCATTAATTTGATAAGGTTAATTGGAAGAAAATGATGTCAATTTTAAAAGAAGCCGGATTAGATTTTAGAGATAGGAGAATACTTTATGAACTCTATAGAAACCAGGAAACGATAATAGAAATAGGAGAGGAAAGTAGAAAGGCGCGAATACAACAAGGAGTAAGGCAAGGTTGTCCACTTTCGCCAATCATTTTCAATATTTTTATAGTGTGCCGTTAGAAAATTAGTTGAATCTGGGAAAGGAGGTATTAAATTCAATGGGGTTAATATTCAGTTTATTCGTTTTGCGGACGATATCGCAGCGTTGGCAGACACATCGAGACATTTAGAAGACCTAATTACAGACATGGACACAGTTTTCAATGACTTTGGGCTTAAAATAAATATAAATAAAACTAAAACACTTATTACTTCAAAGTCAGCTTCAATACCTAGACTAGACCAAACACTTTGAATAATTGTACACTAGAACAAGTTTCCAAATTCAAATACCTTGGTAGCGTCATAACTAACGATTCCATGGGTACACAAGACATTATCTCCAGAATAGCTATGGCTAAAAAAGCTTTTAATACTAAAAAATGTATATTTAAAGCCAGAATATCCGGCCAAATCAGGAAAAGGCTTATAAAAGTACATCTGAAGCATAGCATTACACGGGTGCGAAACGTGGACAATGACACAGAGGGACAGAGAACGACTTGAAGCCTTTGAAATGTGGTGTTGGCGGCGGATGGAAGATCGTTGGACCGAGAGAAAATTTAACGAGGAAGTTCCCAACATTATGCAGGAAAGGAGGTCCCTGTTGCAGACTATTGAGAACAGAAGAGGAAAGATGTTTGTTACGACACGACGAATTCATACAGCATATTGTGGAAGGGAAGGTAGAAGGAAGGCGGAAGAGAGGGAGACCAAGAAGAACGTACATGGACCAACTTAAGGAAAAAGTAAACGTCGTGTCGTATCAGGCGAATGTTGTAGGACTTATTAGATGAAGATCCATGGCATCTCAGAATACACGACCTTCATCGTGATATGCTGGATAAGCTGAATGAGATGTGCATACCGGGTTTGGAAATTTCTGGACCAACATACGTTAAATACGGCCAATACAACCCAATGCTCTATCTATAGTAACAGGATTGGAGATATAAATTATGTTATTAAAAAGGACCGGAATAAATGTGTAAGTAAGCGGCGTGTACCCTCACGGGAACATATTTTAAAGTAAAAAGTGAAGTGAAAACATGACTGTGTAACACTTATAATTGTGAGCTGTAAATTAGCCACACGACATAAAATAAATGTATAGATCTTTAAGACATATTACATTAAGAGGAGGGGTAGGGCAAGCTCTCTCCATACAAACTTTGTGCAGGATTTACTTCGTTTGTGTTTGCATTAAAGTTATGATTTTTGGTCAGTATGCTTATTTTTCTGATAGCTATTTCGTGATGTAATTTTTTTTTTTTTTTTTAAATTTTGATATTTTTTGAAATATTTGAAAATTTTCACATCACAATCTTCGCATATCTAATATTTACAACCAAAAAAATACTATATTTGTTAGTGCCAAAACCGACGAATAAAACGTGCACAAAGTTTGTATGGGGAAGGCCTTGCCCTACCCTGCGCCTTAAGTACACACCCTAGCGGACATGACTGTAACACAGAAAAGAAAAACAATAAAGAACTTTCTATTCTATTCTATTCGTATCAGGCGGTCAAACGAAAGGCTCAAGAAAGAGATACATGAAAATTGCTCCACCGACAAGAGCCTGGCTCTTAAATTGATGATGATGATGATGAGAATCCTTTTAATTTATCATAAAAAATATTTTCCCCCTTTAAAATTTCATTATATATTAATCCTAGCGAAAAAGTATATATAACTTTTTTTGAGCGAAAAAGTATATATAACCTTTTTTGTAGATCCCTTATGCCTAAGAACGTTTTTTTGCTATGGGCCACCGATCACGAGTTTTTTACTAAATACCGAAAAATGGGACCTTTAAACAACACCAAGCGGCAGGGGTATGTGCGGGGACTTTTTGATATGTTAACCTCCTGACTAGCCCAAACAAAGTTACTAAGTCAAAAATCCGGCCAAGTGAGTGTCGGGCCACGCACAATGTAGGGTTCCGTAGTTGTCCAGCCGTTACAATATGTGGACTGAAAAGTTTGCGAACTTATATTTACTATGTTTTTGACAGAATTAACAACATTATCTAAGGTATCAATGGAAATTGTACGAAGTTTGCTTTTGCAAAGTACATTTCTTAAGTTCGACTATTACTCGTCTAGTAATGTCTACTTAGCTGTGATAGTTTTCCGTTTAAATTCATATTACTACCATGATTTTTTTCACATGCCTAGTAGCCACCGTTTAAGCCGTCTACTCAAAGCCCAGTCTGCATGGCCCTGCTTGCAGTGCCACTGCCAAATCGTATTGTGTGTAGGCATGCAGGGCCGATTTTTTTATCTGTTAAATCGGCCCTGCATGCCTACACACAATACGATTTGGCAGTGGCACTGCAAGCAGGGCCCTGCAGGCAGGGCTTTGTGTAGGCAGCTTTAGCTGGCAGGGGTGGGGGACACTTGACCATAACAAAAATTATCACTTCAAAGCTTAATATCACGCCAACCGATTCTTGATCAAAATAGTAGTTTATGCAACTGGTACATAATGAGGGGCATTAAAACACGAGTGTGTTTTATGAAACGAGCCGAAGGCGAGTTTCATAATAAGGTCACACGAGTGTTTTAATGCCTAATTATGTACAGTTGCATTGCATACACTACTTTATCTACATCCATATATTAAATCCTCTTTCATGTGTTTCGTGTGGGCACTTCTCGCCGGCGTGCGCCATGTTTGCGTCGACAGGCCGGCCCGCGCCTCCGCCGCCAGCCCGCAGCTGTGTCTTAATTTTGTACGTGATCTCGTTTAAGTGTTATATTTCGTGATCTAATAGGGGACGCACGCAACAGCCGCACAGTATATTATAAAGCGAGGTCTTATCTACGGTATTTGAACTTATAAAAGAGGATTTACTATATGGGTGTAGATAAAATGCTTTTAGAATATTTTTGAAGGAGCTATCCAACGACACCCAACACGATTGGGTTTGTAAGAAAAAATATTGTAGGTGAGAAAGACAAAAAATTTTTTATCGACATTTTACATTACCGTTTTTTCGGCGTCATTGATATGTATACTCATGCCAAATTTCAGCTTTCTAGTACTAACGGTTACTGAGAAAAGCGGGGGACAGACAGACGGACATCCTTGTTTACTACGGAACCCTAAAAATTGTGTTCCAAGCATTTCCCTCTATACCTTCAAAATGATTGGCCTACTCAGTAAAAAATCACACATGCATGTCCAACTACAATATAGCTATACAACTACAATACTACAATATAATTTCGCGATTTTATTGTAGTATTAGCCTTGGTCGCAAACGGTTGCCATTATGTTGAACCCTGCGTCATTAACGGCTCCAACAATTTTAGTTACATTACAATGGCTTTACAAAATAAAATGCTGGTGGCTGTTTACATTTTTTCTGCCAATATTATAATACAAGCCTGGTTTTAATTCCATCTCGTCGAACCTCAGCCAGCAGCACCTATCGTTGCCGAATGATTTGGATAACTTGCGCAAGTGCTCCAAAACCTGTCGGCTGATTGCCTATGTTCATTGGTAAGCCTTAGGGGACCTTTTTAAAATGGCAAGTCAAGAAATTTAGTAATCCTTCTTCCATCGTCGACCTTTGGGTTTTCACTTTTGATTTTTTAATGCCAATGAAACAATTTCCTTTCTAGGCGGGAGAATCTAGGCGTTCTAACAGGTTGGCGTTGCATCTTTATTATTATTGGTTTTTGTGGGCCTTCTGTGCCGTCTCGACCAGTTATTGATCTATTGTGGCAGCCCTTAAAGTTCTTTGCTTAAACCCGTTGCTTCCAGGAATTTCCAGACTCTTTGGGTAGCAATCTGTTGTATCTCCTCTGGATGCATGATGTGCTTCCCTAGGTAGATACTTCTTTTGCGCATAAGTGGTCCACAGGAGCAGAGGATATGGATGGCAGTTTCCTCCGACTCCTGGCATTTCCATGGCGTTGCATCTTAACTTGCCTTTATCTTTTTGATCTGTTCCAGTAATTTTTCATTTGTCGTGTCCCAATCTGTGAACAACATTATAACAAAAAAAATATGAATAGAAGTAACACACTTTACACTACTAGGACTAACAGTAGACACGAATCGAAATTGGAAAAAACATATTGACAAAATTAAAATCAAACTGTCCTCGTTTATTTACGCCCCAAGACTCCTAAGAGTACTTAAATCAAATACCCAAAAGTAGAATGTGCATTATCTGCGTATCACGCGTATAGCCAGGCTTGGTTGCGTTATAGTGTGCTCCTCTGGGGCGATAGCACTAACGCATGTGAGCTATTTATAATGCAGAAAAAGTGCATACGCATAATAGCCAATATACCTCAAACTGAAAGTTGCAAACCGCACTTCATACAACTAGAAATACTAACTCCCCCTTCTTTGTACATCTTAGAAGCTGCAACGTTCGTCAGCAATAACTTGAATCTATACAAATTCAATAAGAGTGCACGACGTAAAGACAAATTAATAATATTTATAAAAAGGGCCCGTATTACAGCTCAGCTAAGATCTATAACAAAATTCCCAACTCCCTAAAAACAATAAAAAAGGATAGCACTTTTACAAATTCATTAAAATCACTCTTGATAGATAAATGTTATTATACAGTATCGGAGTTTATGAACGATAATGCACTTTAAATTGTTAATGAACTTTTAATTGTATTTAGAACCATATTAGTTTTAAGGTTTTATTACTATATTAATTGCTATGCCCTACCAGGGTCCATGAGGTGCATGTGACTGTATTCCTAAGAACTGTATCTACCATGGTTGCAATAAAGAATTATACTATACTATTAAAAAATATAATAAGATATTAGAAATACCTACAATACAATACAAATACTCTTTATTGCACACCTAAAAAAAAACATAGTACAGAACATTAGGCTTAAAGTAGAGGTAAACAACAGGCTTTCTTATCGCTATATGAGCTATCTCTTCCAGACAACCTTTGAGTAGCGGAGATAATGCAACATTATGTTCCTACTAGCTGAGATGTTCTCTATATTTATAACTCGATTATAATCATCCATCAAACATTGAGTCTGACTACGTTAACTCTTCCAAGCAATTGGTTTGACAACACTAGTTACTTGAATTTAAACTTTCGCGAGACATGTTATAACTTTATTTTACTAAACGGTTAAAACTCACGTATTAATTGTCACTTCGGGCGACATGTTTCGAACTCTTCGGGAGTTCTTCATCAGGATGAGTGCGTCTGCGACCCGCGCCGATTGCACACACTAGTTACCTCACACGTCACATTTCCATAGAAATATGACGTATAATGCACAGCGTTGCCAAATTATGAGTAAATTTGCTTGGAAGAGTTAACGTAGCCAGACTATATTTTAGTTCAATTGTCGAGTAGGTAAGTTGATTTAGTTTAACTTATAGTATGATTTAGTAGTCTACTTTAGTGATTACTAAATATTCGAACCTTCTGTCATTAGCGGCGTGGATTTGTCTATTTCAAAGTACCTGTATACTTATTCACTGTATCTGTATTTACCTGCATCGATATCAGTGGTTGACTTCCGTTTTCCTGGCAATGACTCGGGTTGCGAGGCTCTCGTAGACGGAACTGGAAAATGTTGAAGTTTTAGCTTCCAATGTGAAGAAACAATGTAGAATTACACTACACAAAAATTACTGTAGACTGAAAAAGAAAACAAATTAACACAATAACCGAACAAAATATTGACAAATGCCTTGGTAACACTGTCAATAAATCCTAAACATCATCGTAAAAATAACCTTTCATGCTGGTGATTTCGTAATTGTAAAACGATAATGACATGTTTTTTCTTCAAAAGGATAGCTTTTCTTATTGTTCTAACACAATAACCGGATAGATTTTCGATAAATGATGCAGTATTCCAAAAATCAATCAAAATGTGCTAAATTTTTACTAAAACTGCGCGCAGCTTTCCAATGAGGGCGGGATGGTTAATTGTAAACTCACGCGTGTTAGAGCAATAAAAAAAACAAAAATAATTTATTTTTTACAATCACATAATTCTAAAGAGCACTCAGCACACCAGCGCCAATTTTTGAATTGGTGCTCTAGACAGCTGTTTCTCCCATCCCAGTCTATATGTAGACTTCGTGTTAAAAAGTATAGTATGTCACACATCGGGATTCAAACTACCTCTATACTGAAATTTCACGTTGGATGCGGGTCGCGCAGTTTGCGGGAGGTGCTAGACATAGCACTGATATGATGATAGCAGAATTCATCAAAAAATATCTCAGTAGTTTCGGCATCAAAAGATTACATAGACAGACCGATTGACAGACAGACAGACGCACAAATGAAAAATATTCGTAATTAAAAATACGAATTAATTCGTATTTTTTTTACATACATACCTACATAAATACATATACTCACGCCCGTATCCCATTGGGGGTAGCCAGAGACCAAAGAACGCCAAGTACTACGGTCCTTACATACAGTCAAGCAATTAGTTTTCTGGGCCACTTCGTACCTTGTCACAGAGATATTAGTATGGGATCTCTAGCGGCTTTCATATTGATTTTTACTGTGACAAGGTACGAAGTGGCAGAAATCATATTGGTTGGCTCTACATATTTTGCTTCAATCACATCCATACATCTCTTACAAGCCGGGTGCGGGAACTTCTGACCCGGCCTTTTTTCAGTATCGCAGAAATTTGGTCAAGATACCCTCGCCTTGGTTCTTCGCCCCCTTCCGACCCTTCCTTCTATCTCATTATTTTTAAATGAAGATCAATGTATTAAATCTCTCTTCATACAAGTAAACCACATGCTTATATAAAAAGAATACCCCATCTAAAAGCTTCGCTTGCGGCATATGGTCCTTATAACGCTGGCCGTGTTACTCCTCAGCATTGCCAGAGAAATTATCTGTGAGAGAAAAGCGCCAGCTCTATTTGGCTATAGATGCCTATCAAAATTATTATTTCAGCCAATATTTTCACACCCGGGCGCCTAATATGGTTCTGACGGCCCTAATCGTACATAAAGCAATAACAAAGTAAAACAAAATTATTCATTGTTCTCTTATATCTAATAAAAAACTCTTTGGCATTCAGTCAAGGTTACGCCGATTTCACGCCGATCATTTGTCAGCGGCGGCGGCGCGGCAAAAAAGGCCAGCGACGGCGCGCCTGCGCAGCGCAGATATCTACTCCATTCCAAATTTCATGTAAATCGGTCCAGCTGTTTATGTGTGAAGAGGTCACAGACAGACACACTTTCGCATTTATAATATTAGTATAAATGAATGTAATAATTTTAAGTATCATTGTTGTAATAATGGCCGTACTAATATGTAAATATTAGCTCTATGAAAACTGTGACAGACGGACGCGAAACTTTAATAATAGGATTCTGATGGGGACTTACCACATGGGATACGGAACCGTAAAAACAATCAGCGATAGCACTATATTTGGATCATTATTACTTTATTATCGCAGACTTACCTACACATAATCTGGGGTTCGAATCCGTTCAGGGCATTTATTTGTGTGATGAACGTGAATATTTGTTCCTGAGTCTTGGATGTTTTCTATGTATTTATTTATTTATTTATATAAGTATGTATACCGTCGCTTAGTACCCATAATACAAGCTTTGCTTAGTTCGGTACTAAGTCGATTAGTGCACAAATATTAATTTACTTATTTATTTAATCAAAGAGGTTTACTTGGCGTTATGAAAATATTTTATTGCTGAACATGGGTGGTTGGTACAGGTTGTTAGTGGCTGACATTAATAGTTCCAACATGCTCTGCCAATCTATTTTAATCTATTGCAATGACAATCTATTTTAATAACTTTTAACTTGCCTGGAACGCAGGGTTTCCTAGCTCAGGTCGTTGTTATTTATCTAATTGTAAGCTCCACCACTGATCTGTATTTTAGTGTAGAAAGTTATAGATTTATGTAGAATACTTACCGCTTATATTATGCGCTGTAGATGTTGCAAGAGGAGTTTTGCTAGTAGAAGCCAACGGCTCCACATCGGATTCCTCGACATTCATGTAATTAGGTGGCTGAAATGCACAAAATACCTAGTTAATTTAAATTTTATCAAATCATTTTTATAATGATATCATCACTTGAAATATGGATACCTTGAAATATGGTACCGCCAAAATGAATAAATTGAGTTATATCATGTTCTAAAAATTTCGATATCTAGAAAAAAAGTCGATTACGTTAACCAAAAGTATACCTAATTTTTACGGTTACCCATGCGTAAAATGGGCCCCATTACTAAGACTTCGCTGTTCGTTTGTCACCAGGCTGTATCTCATGAACGGTGACAGCTAGACAGTTGAAATTTTCTCAGATACAAATACTAAAAAAACAGAATAAAATAAATATTTCAGGGGATTCCCATGCAACAGACATGATTTTTTTACCCTTTTATAGATAACTTCGTCCGCGTGGAACTCGTTCATCGCGATAGAATGTAAGTAATTGCTAGTAACATATATCAGGCGCTTCCGTAGCCATACAAACTCTTTCATACCAACTCCAAAGTATCCTATATCCTTCCCCGGGACTCAATCTATCGCTATACCAGATTCCATATATATCGGTTCAGCGCTACTCCCTAACAGCCCGCCACAGGCTGCCTTACGTTGACTGTTTGCACTGGACAACCAGTGGGCGATGGGGTCGTCACAAGCCTTAATTATGTATCATTATTATGGATAATTATTCACTATATCTGTATTTACCTGCATCGCTATCAGTGGTAATTTACTTCTGAAGAAGAAGAGATAGCGAAATCTGTTCTAAGGAACCATGGCGTCGACTTTAGTGACAATGAAAACTGTATTCACACATTTTAAAAACCAGTACTCAGCACGGGAATCGAACCCGAACATATTGAAAAAAAAAAAACTTAAATAATTTCTATGTGGATATGGACTGTGTAGGTTATAACCAGTAAATGTTACTATAAAACATGGTATCTAAAATGAATACATTGCATTGTTTTTCATATCCTTTAATTTAATTAAGTAGATCTTTTGAACTTATGACCATGTTTTTCAACGCAATATTCAACTCGTTTAGGTATTTATAGACTTCATGTTAAAAAAATAGTATGTCCTACTTCAGGATTGGTGAAAAGGTTACAAAGACAGGTCGATTGAAAAACAGACTGACGCACAGTTACTTTCGCATATTAATATTAACAAGATTGGATTTAAAGAAAGAACCGGGAAAGAAAGAAAGAAAAACCGGCCAAGTGCGTGTCGGGCCACGCGCAAGGTAGGGTTCCGTAGTCGTCTACCCGTTTCATTATGTGGACTAAAAAGTTCGCAAACTTATATTTACTATGTTTTTGACAGAATTAACAACATTATCTATGGTATCAATGGAAATTGTGCGAAAGTTCGCTTTCGCAAAGTACATTTCTGAAGTTCGACTATTACTAGTTAACTAGTAATGTCTACTTAGCTGTGATAGTTTTCCTTTTAAATTCATCGTATATACTATTACCATGATTTTTTTCACATGCCTAGTAGCCACCACTTTACATGTAGGGGGAGGTACCCTTAAAATATTTTTTTTTAAGATTTTATTCTACCGTTTTGTCGGCGTCATCGATATCTATACTCATGCCAAATTACAACTTTCTAGTACTAACGGTTACTGAGAAAAACGGTGCACAGACGGACGGACGGACGGACGGACGGACGGACGGACGGACATGGCGAAACTATAAGGGTTCCTTGTTTACTACGAAACCCTAAAAATTGTCGTTTTAAAAAAATGTACAGAGTTAAGGACTTTAATTAAAACAAAACTTAAATACTGATTCCTTTGTGTAATGATTAGGTACTCATATATTTTGTATGTCTAAACTTCGTTACACAAAGGTTTCTTTCTCTCTCGATCATAATTTTGTTTTCAATAAGCACTTAACTAACTAACGAATACTACTACCCAAGCCGTTTCCCGGCTACGGCGACTACTTCACCTCCGATGTTGGTTGCGTTCGTGCGCTCTCGTGTGGCTTACCTACGTACTAAGGGCTATGTGGATCGATGGGTATTAACCCTTTGACCGCCAAGAACCTATAAAGTGGTCGTGTGTCGTCGTGCCCACCACGCCAACAACCACTTAAAAGTTCGAAATGAAGGTGTACTTTGATCATGAAAAAAATCATTTATGAATTGTTTTAATTTGTTTTTATTGGTTTAGACATTACACCAAAAAAACAGTGCTTGGCGTACTGGGCACGACGACACACTATCGCTTTGGCGGTCAAAGGGTTAATAATTAGTATTACCATTTTTATTTTGAGGCATTAATGTTGCCAGCGGTTGTCTGCTCATAGAAGCCGTGGTCTGTATGGGGGCCAACCCCACTGGAAGTGATTCCGCAGGATTATTCAGGTTTGCAGCCAAAACTGAAATACATTAAAATAAAAATATATTATTTTCTACTTACTTACTGTATGGCGGACTTTATTTAGGAATAAGTTGATTGAAAATAGATTGTCCCCAAATATTACCGACCACTTTAGCCGAGTCGGTAGTGACCCTGCCTACGAAGCTGGGGTCAGAGCATTGATGTGTGTGTTGAGCATGAATATTCGTTCCTGTCTTGGATGTTTTCCCTCTATTTATCTATATGTATATCAAAAGATCGCGTGTCACTCCTAGATGAGACTAGCACCGGGACAGGGACCGGGACGAGTGGCGTACAAGAAGAGATGCCTATGCTCAGCAGTGGGCGATTACAGGCTGAATTTGATCTTGATAATGATGATATAAGTATGTACATCCTCGCCTAGTGCCCATAGTACAGTCAAGTACAAAATATAGGTGCATACAACATGCTAAAAAATATGTCTCATAGCTCTTATGTCGGTACATTAAGGTTTCGGTACATATTTATGAGAAGGTACATTCGATACATATTTTTGCAGTTGACTGTACAAGCTTTGCTTAGTTAGGTCTAGGTCGATTTGTGAAAGATTGCCCACAGATATTATTTATTTATTAAAATAAACATTGACCTTGGTGTCTGGTCAAAAATGTCAATCTCTGATATCAGGTAACTATGCATAATCAGATTTTTTTTATGATGATAAATTAAATTAATTAAGATAGAAATCTCTCTCTCGGCGATCTCTCCACCGACAAGAGCGTAGCTCTTAAGTTTGATGATGATGATGAAGATAGAAATACTGAACTAGGTATGAATTAGGTACTTGCCTTGTTTGCTTGCAACATGTTGTGAAAATGCTATCATTTGCTCGTCTGATTAAGGGTGGTGCTGAGAGATACAATTTTGGATAAGCCCTTTTCTTTATCCTTTTTCCTGTCTTGCCAAAATCTCTCCTTTCAAAATGGTCACCGCAAACCTGGCGTTCCTCATAAAGCTTTTCAATTGGCACAAACACTAAGTCTTCTTTCCCAACTTGTTTGACCCAAGTTTTACACCTGAAAGTAGTTTAATTTGAATAAAGAATATATTGCTTATATGTCTTATGTGTCCTGTACACAGCAATTATTGCCTGTATTATCTATCATTAAAATTCATCAATCAAAGTATTTCAATTTTTTTAATCAAAGTGAAACACCAAAAAACGCACGACCGACGCGGACGCATCCGCTTAACAAACATATTAAATCAAAGTATTATTAATAACTAGCAATAGTGTCGCAAGTAGGGAATGCAATCCCGATCTCAATATGACTTTCGAGATTCAATATCGTTAAGGCTCGTGTATACTTGTATAGGCAACGCCTTCTCCATACAAACTCTGTGCAAGTTTTATTCGTCAGTTTTGGCACTCCCGCGTATATTTTTTTTGCTTGTTAATATTGGATATACGGACAATGTCAGCAAAAAAAAAGAACAAAAAAAATAAAATACAAAAAATTGAATAAAAAAATATTGTGGTTCTAGCTAACAGAAAAATAAGCATACTGACCAAAAATCATAAGTGTAATGCAAACACAAGCGAAGAAAAACTTGCACAAAGTTTGTATGGGGAGTGCTAACACAAGCCTTAACGAGAAACCTAGACTTCCGTAATCTCGGTCGAGATCTCGACTAGTGTTTTTGACATCTTCAACAAGATTAAAAGACTGGTGCCTTTAATTTTGTTGTGTTGACCGGTCCTTAGAAGGAACTCAAAACAGTGACAGGAGCACAGCACACTGGTATGGTGCCCTTACCGTAGCTACAAACTACAAATTTATGTATACAAAGTTTTACTTGCCCTTCATATTTTTCTTTCATTTGGTGAACTGAGGAGTCCTATTTTCAAAATAATAAAATTAGATTTCTTTACTAGCGAACTTCTTTTTTACATAGTACATTTTTTACCTGGTACGAATTTAGTACTAGAACCAGATGACATTTTAATTACATGTTATTTTTTATTCAAGTATCAAAATGTGGTTTTATTTGCAAAAAAAATCAGAAATTATGAGAAATCTTGATATGGACAAGATTAATCGAGATCTAGGTTTTTCTTAGGATATCTCGAATCTCAAAACTCGACCTCGGATTTTCCACTTGAAATCTCGAATTGATAATCTCTGTTCGAGATTGCATTCCCTAGTCGCTAGGCCTGTTAGCAACCACTTGATGAGTTGTCCACATGAATAGTCATAACATAAAATATGAAATCTACACCAAGGCTCAGAACCGGTATTTACTATTTTTGAAATATCTCCTAAAGTACTTCTCATGTCTTCATGTACGTCACCAGTCATCAGTACGAAGAAATGTCGTAATACGCAATTAAGCGAATTTTTTTACCAGTAAATTGTACGAAGATGAAACTGGTTTCCAAGCTCTGATCTACACAAATTAATGGAAGTTCTGTAAATTGATTTATGGCAGTTTCATCCATTATAATGTTGTTTTTTGAATTATCTTGCGGTAACTTGTGGTTTACGGCAAATAAAACATATTGAATATTATAGAATAAGCTTTTAGTCTTAAAATCCTACAGAATCTTAAAACATTGATTAAAATGAGCTTAAGTGATCAATGTTTTTTTCTATAGTGTGTATAAATGTTATTATCTCTTATTAAAGGAACAAACAGACGCCGGTCGCGTAGCCGGCCTAGCGACTCTAGTAGCAAATAAAACGTCTTCTAAGAAATAACTACCGGTAAATATGTATCGGTTGTAAGGTTATGTTGTTTACTTACCGGACGTCATCTTTAGGAAAATTGGCGTCATTTTTAGCAAAGAACCCTCCCCTGAGGCTTTCTCTAACGTCACATAATTCACAGCGTCTCGTTTTACCAACCATTATGTTTAGAGTCACTCTTAAAAACACCACGAGTCTCTATCTCAAACATACCACAAGTCTATCTTAAAAAGGAGTCCCTATCTCTAAAATATCACACACACACGTACACGTATATGCGCTAAATAAGCAGAGGAGCTAATGCTCAACTCAACGCTACCAAAGTTTCAAAATTTCAGCGAATATTATCATTGTGTATAAAATACATGATGAGAACAAGACGTTGGAAAATGGAATTTGAAGTGAAAATATTTACCTCATGTCATGTCATGTCACTGTGACGTTGACAACCCATGAGTGTTGCCACCAATAAATATATTTTTGCTGTAAGTTGGCAGACCATACCGCGCATCGCCATACATTCGTGTCTTTATATAGGAGTTTCGCGAGACTGAAAAAGACTAGATCCAAATACGCGCTAAACCGACCCCGACCCGAGGTGCCCCGAAAGAATCCGAACGCGCAGACGAATACGAATAGCGCGGAACATAAAGACTCTTAGACGATTCGAGTCTTCAGAGTCGTCGTACGCCTTGAGACGTACTAGGCAAAAACGCGTACTGAGTCTTGCGAGTACGCGTCCACAAAAAGACTAGATCCAAATACGCGCTAAACCGACCCCGACCCGAGGTGCCCCGAAAGAATCCGAACGCGCAGACGAATACGAATAGCGCGGAACATAAAGACTCTTAGACGATTCGAGTCTTCAGAGTCGTCGTACGCCTAGTACTCGATACGCTAAAAGACGCGCAAGCGGGATCGCGTACTTACGCGTCCATGCCAAAACCTATTCCAAAAACCTGTTCCCGTAAATACGTCTCACCTTTAGTTCTACGATATCAATGTATGGGAGGGTCATAATAATTCCCAAGGAAGCGAAGTTTGATTTTTTTAGTTCTTTGTGTGTATCTTTTTGACATCTTATCTTATTAGTATGAGGGCCCTTGCGGATGCACCTCGACTCAGTGGGATCTTTTGTGCAAATCTTTTTGACATACTAAAAATCTTCCAAAATCTGACAGTGCAAAATGCGTTTTTTGGCCTCGAAAAAAAATTTTGGTTCTTTTTTTAGGGTTCCGTAGTAAACAAGGAACCCTTATAGTTTCGCCATGTCCGTCCGTCCGTCCGTCTGTCCCCCGTTTATCTCAGTAACCGTTAGTACTAGAAAGCTCAAATTTGGCATGAGTATACATAATATGTATCATCATCATCATCATCAGCCTATATACGTCCCACTGCTGGGCACAGGCCTCCTCTCATAGATGAGAGGGATTGGGCAGTAGTCCCCACGCTGGCCCAGAGCGGGTTGGGGACTTCACATACAACTTTGAATTTCTTCGCGGATGTATGCAGGTTTCCTCGCGATGTTTTCCTTCACCGAAAAGCTAACGGTAAATATCAAATGATATTCCGTACATACGTTCCGAAAAACTCATTGGTACGAGCTGGGATTCGAACCCACGACCGCCGCTTGACAGCCGCATGCTTGAACCACTGGGCTACCGTAGCATAATATGTATACTCATGCCAAATTTGATATCAATGACGCCGACAAAACGGTAGAATAAAATCTTAAAAAAAAATTTTTTTTCTTCCAAACCCCATCGTGTGGGGCATCGTTGGATAGCTCTTTTAAAAATATTATAAGGTTTCTAAAAGCATTTTTTGATTAAATAATGGGTTGACGTGGGATAATTATATGCTAAACATATTTCTAAGTTTTTGTGTAGCACAAGCATTATTGAGTATTAAAAAAAAAGAATCAAAATTTTTTTTGGACGTCAAAAAACGCATTTTGCACAGTCAGATTTTGGAAGATTTTTAGTATGTCAAAAAGATACACACAAAGAACTAAAAAAATCAAACTTCGCTTCCTTCGCTATTAGTTTGTGCACTTTAATTACATTTTCTTCTGATCGCCACATTTTCCATATACGATGAAACTTGTAGAAATCAGGTTCCACCCCTGGATCAGAGCCGGATCTAGGGCGGGGGGGGGGGGGGCAAGCCGGGGTCCATGCCCCGGGCGGCAAGTTTAGGGGGCGGTAATTCGAATTTCTTGACAGGACTAAATACTTCTTCACAGGACAAAAAATATCGCACTCGCTGCACTCGCGTTTTTTTATGACTTGATGCGTATGAAATATTTTCCGCATCTGCATCATAATGTTTGAAAATTTTCGCGCTCGCTGCACTCGCCTTTTCATCTATACGTAGATGTGTTATGACTTTATGACCCGTCCCCCCTTAGAGTAGATAACTAGTAGCTACTTTTACTGTTCTGAAATGGTAGAGGTAACAATTTGTAAGACAATATATGCAGACGGGGGCGGCATTTTGTAGTTTTTGCCCCCCTCGAAAAATTTCTAGATCCGGCGCTGCCCTGGATGCCATAGTGGGTATTTTTTTTATGAATCCATGCGTAAATTACTTATTCTGTGGCGTAAATAACAACAGAGTTAGTCCCCTTGCTTATAAAGTTTCCAAATAGACCTCTGTAATAATTAGTAGAAGCAGCGCCGGATCTAGAAATTTTTCGAGGGGGGGCAAAAACTACAAAATGCCGCCCCCGTCTGCATATATTGTCTTACAATTTGTTACCTCTACCATTTCAGAGGAGTGCTACCGCGAACCACAAACGAAGTTTCCTCTCTCTGTCGCACTTATGTGTAAACTTGCAAGTGCGACAGAGAGGGAAAATTTCGAATGCCCTTCGCGGTAGCAGCCCAGAACAGTAAAAGTAGCTACTATAGAGTATTTGTATTTACCTTCGATATACCACTTAATTATTTACACCCAGTTTAAATGTGATTATCGCCGACAACACAGTTGCTTATGCTTATATTTTTAAATTGAATTACGTTTGTTTCTCTTATGGGTACTGAATATTATTCGTATTTATTATAAAAAATAATTATTTCCTTGTACTGCTCAACTATTTCAAACTCGCGCCCGCGGTTGACGTTGACTCATTTACTTTAAGCGAGTATTACACTGTCCTGAATTCAGGACACTTAGAAGAGTTCCGACCTATACGTTAGAGCGAGATGCTTCAACTCCCCTCCACTAGTTACACGTAGTGGTTCACTAGTGGTTATATTCTCTTTGCTAGTTAGGACGCCTGAAAGCATTAAAAACACAAAAAAACATGGCGAATACCGATATCTCGCTCTCTCAGTTAATCCATCTCAGTCACATGCCAATGTCACTTATTGTCATTTCCGTTCTGTTGAAAGGAGTTTTTACTTCAATACTCAAACTCTCTGGTTTAGGCTGTCATTATTTTCAGTTGTCAAGGAAACAAAAATACTTATTATGTTACGTGGCACCGCAGATGCCATGAATGTGTTTGATGGAAGTCTGACAAAGCCAAAAGATATAGAAGAAGGAACAGGTGATGCAGCAGTTCTCATAAGATACATACATACAAGTCCTTTGTAGATGTACGCAAGGTTCAACCAAATCAAGAACGAGTGCTGATGGATTTAATACTTTGGCTAGCGTAAATAAATGTTAATAAAATTATTTCATTGTGTTATTCTTTTGGCTAGTAAGTACCTATGTTCAAAAACTGAATAGATTCGTCCATTATTTATGTGGACGTCACTGGTCATCATTTATCGATATATAGGATATCGATATCCCTATTGCGTTGTTATGTTGGCATGACGTACTTCCGCGTTTTCTTTTTTATTGTGGTTCAAAATGTCTGCCAAACTGTACATCAATATCATGTGATGACAATATTGACAATGTCACTGTCATCGAAAACCTTGTTCTAAGTCCCGTCTCTTAGAACGTAGTGGTTATATTCTCTTTGCTCTTTGCTAGTGTGTGGATTTGGAAGACGTAAGTATGTTTCAGATAATGATAAAAAAGTCTGACTTGTGGATCTAATTTTAGTGTTATTTTGGCAAATAACGAGTCGAGTAACGACAAGTGTATAAAAATGGCGATCGGTGTAGATACGTCAAAATGGAAACCTAGGAAAATAACAGGAACACCAGCAGCGAAATTTAGAAACCGTCTTGCTGCCGGCATTTTAGGCTTCGGCATACTATGGGGAGCATTTTTCCAGTGAGTGTCAGCTGTTAAAATTTACTTCGTAGAATCTGGAGTGTTGTTTAAGGTTATGTTGTATATTGTGATTTTGAATGTTTACAGATTTTCTAGTTTCGTTGAGCCTATGAGAAAGGCCGCAGAAGTACTCTATGAGGATCCTATAGAAGAAGTGGAGAGGAAAATACTGATAGCTAGTGGCTTGCCCGTAAGATCAGGAGACCAAATAAGAAAGCTCATGGAAGAAGAGCAAAGAGTAGACTTGCCTGACAAGTAATGTAAAATGAATGTAGATACTTTAAATAGGTATGTAAAATATTATTGCATTTCTTTATTGAATAAATTGTAGATAATTTATATTAAAAATGGTTTTATTTTTTGCCAGCAAGTACAAGGTGGTAAGCAAATACTTTGCGAGTAAAACTGTTATGGATGAAAGTCTCACTGAATTTAAAGAGAAGAAAAGTTTTAAAGTTACTAAGAAACCACCTCCTGCTAAGCCTAAAGCAAAAAGGGTGAAACAAATCAAAGGCCAGAAGGACATACGGACTGTGTTGAAGGGAAAGAAAAATGAACTTGTAGCTTATACTGAAGACTTTGACTCAATATGCAAAAAGTCTGGCATTGATGTTGATGCTGAACAACTCCAGCTAGCTATAGCTCTGTCAAAATCATTACAGACATCGGAAACTGACGAAGGTTCAAGCTCATCCTCTAAGTCATTAACTACACAGCAAAGGACCGGCCTCATACGCACAACTCTCAAAGAGTACGGGTTTAAAGTACCTGAAAAGCCTACTACTAATAGAAAAACCAAGAAAAGAAGGAAACCTTACAAGTTGCTTCTGACAAGTGAGGAAGAAAAACAACAAATTATAACAGATAGGTACTCACAAGTATTATTTGAGTTGAATAACGTGATAACTACAACTAGCGATAGTGATTTACTTATATCTAATTTGTTTTTATACAACATGTCTACTAATATAGATTATGAACTTATTAAGGATGATAGTGTATTTTATGTTGAGGACCTAATAGAAGAGACACCTAATAATATGGGATGCTTGTTGAAAAATTGGTCTGATATTCCTGGTAGACCATCAAGCCCGGATAGAGACAAATCTGAATTATTATTTTCAGAAATAGAGTGCTCCCAAGATGAATTGGATATTGTTCTTAGTAGACCTTTAAAATACAGTAAAGATATTGTTTCAAAAAAGATCATGAAGGATAGAGAGAAAACTGGCAACTTATCCACAGTTAAGAGAAATATTAATAAAACACTGGCAAAGTATAGTCCAGATCCCATTGAGGATGTTGAGATCCATTCATCCCCTGTGCTTACAACTGTAAGTAGTGGTAGTGGTGAGAATGTGAATAACAATGAACAATATAAAGAGTCTTGTACTGTAGTTATAGTAGAAGAAGAGAAACAACTGTTAGAAATAAAACTGCCAAGTAGAAGCTTATCCCCTGACTTATTTGATGATGAAGATGACACAGTAGTTGATATACCAAATGAAACAATGCATGAAAGTGCAATTAAACCTACATCTAATGTAAGTAAAGAATTAAGTGAAGTCATGGACTTAACTGAATGTGTTAATACAGTGTCACAAAAAAATAATGACTATAGTAGATGTATGAAACCTTCACAGCTATCACAACCAAATGTGACAAAAAGAAAATCAAATGACATGATGGAAGTGACAGAATGTGTTGCAAACTCCTCTCAACATATGTTGGAGAGGGTTGATGAACATATAGACTTAACAGAGAATTGTGATTTGGGTACAGAATATGGTAGTAAATATGTTGAAAATGTAGATGTGCTAGAATCTGTTGATAGTGTTTCTCAACCACTACCAAAGATAATTGATGAACATATAGATTTAACAGCAAATTATGTTGAAACAGAAAGTGTTAAATCATGTGAAGGTGTAGAGATAACAGGAAGCACAGGTGCTTTTTCAGAAGATAAAACTGTAAAAACTAAAGAACACATTGATTTGACAGGAAATTTTGTAAAGAATATGGAACCAAAAAATAATAGTACAGAGACAGATAATATTGATCATATGGATTTAACCCAGTCTTCAAACTCAAGTGGTGATTCATTGCCTTTTGTTCACATTGGTGGTACACAAGCTGTATCAGAAAAATCCCTGGATGACACAATATTAGTAAATGAAAATGATTATTTTCAAAAATCACCTGGTGTTATCATGGCAATAGATGATGCAAACAATGATCAGCAGAATCAATCTGTAAACAGCAATAAAAACACAGAAGATCGTCATATTTCCACCACGGAAACTGATCTAGTAATAAACATTGACGACACGATTGATGAACCTAAAGTCAATGATGATAATGTAGATTTAACACAATCATCCAATTCTAATGAGGCTCCTGACAATATTTATAACAATAGTAGTCTACATTTAAACAATAGTAGTCTCGGAAAAAAAGATGATGTTTCAGTAGACTATGATGAAGCTTTGGAAAATATGAACTCTTTCCCATACTACAGTCACGACGATAATTATCATAGTGATACAAGACTGATAGAAGATAATTTGGAAAAGACCAACAATAATGATTTACTTTCAAGTAGTAGACAGGAAGTATTGGAACTCTCTGACAATGAAAATTCTCCAAATAAACTTAAAAATGTGGAGAACCATTTTGATTTTGGTGGCATTTCGGTAATAGATAATCTACCCAGCTTTAGAAAATCAAGAAACACAATGGGCAGTATTAATAATGGTAGTATGAGGGACAGCTTACCAATGGTTAATGTAAAAGTTACTGCAGTTGAAGAACCAAAATCACCACTAACAAATTTAACAAATGAAAATCCAAGTAATGATAAGCCACAAACACCTCAGTTGAAAGTCAATAGGCACCTCAATGTAGAGACACCTGAGCAATCTGAATATATAGTGAAGACTGTCAATGTTACTCCCATGTTAGATTATGCATCTATGTCTACACCAGAGAGGAATAGGGAATTGGACAAATATGGACTTAAGCCATTCAAAAGGAAAAGAGGTAATATTTCTTTTATTAGCTATATATCACATTTTATCTGCGTCATTAAAACATAAACAGTAATTTATATTAATTTGATGCAATATTTCCTTGTGTCTACTTTTAGAATTGTTTATTTTCCAGCTATACAACTTTTAACACATTTGTACAACCAAACTCACCCATATGTAGAATCAACTGAAGAATTCACTTCTACATCCAAAAAGCGAAAAACAGAAAACGTTAGCCAGCCTTCATCTTCAAAATCTTCCAGTAGAGAATATATATCAAGATCACCAAGAAAAGTTTCAAAATCACCAAGAAAACTTTCACAGTCACCAAGAAATCTCTCAAAATCACCAAGGAAGGCTTCACAATCACCAAGAAAAAGTCAGGGTGAATTGGAAAAACTTAATGATACAGATAAAGATAATGAATTATTCTTGGTTACCAGAGAAGTGCCTGTCATTAGAAACGTGGAGTGTGATGCAGATGACTGGGTCTTTCAGAAACGAGAAAAGGCAAAGGTGAGTTTTTAAAGTAGAATAGAAATAGGGTTCAGAACCGGAGGTACTTCCTACCTCCCTTAAAAGCTACACTACACCACAAATCTAGCCGCAACTGCTGGGTCGCCCGTGACGGAGTGTTGCGCAGCTATTATCACAATAATAAACGATATTTCCTAACATATGTGGTCAAAAGTTATTTGTATTTTATAATCTAATTATTCTTATTTTAGCTCCATTTGTGCCGAGTGCCTTTACACATAGCGTTTCACAACTACGTGTCGTGCCGTCGACGGCTTCACGAGGCGATTTTGCGCTACGAGCCCATAAACATTGACGTTATCCACAAACAGCTGGCCGCCAGCGGGCACCGGTACGATCCTAAGGTGAGTGTACATACACGTCACGACTACGTGTCGTCATTGGCAGCACTAAGCATGTACGAGCCCATCAACATAATTATGTTACAGCACTTTTATCTTAGCTTTTATCTAGCGCGGGTTAGGCATAATTGTAGTGACATGGGTAGACAATGTGAACTCATAGCTCCTACATTAACGCACACATAGACAATGTGCTTATATCTCAACACACGACCATGGCTCACCCGCGATCGTGAGATAAAAGTACTGTAATACATAAGCAACTGTCCCTCATCGGGTACCAATACACGCACGAAGCCTGCGAACGTTCGCCCATTGTGCTCGCGCACGCAATGCCAGCTGTACACATTGGGCCAACGTGTAGAGATCTACTTGGCTGTATATTGGTTGTTTTGGCCGGCAGTTCGTTATTTTGGCCCAACATGCCGTGACCCGTGACCCAATAATTCCCACGGGCGTATAAACGTCACGTCGGCCTGCGAACCCGCCACGCCAAACTAGGGTCGTGCAGTTACGTAATAATTTCATCTTCGCTGGTGACATTAGCCAATATATGTCATAAACTAATAGTTAGGCTGGCCTGAGTGGAGGCTCGAAGCGGAGCGTTCGGCGGGGCGGACGAGCGTGCATAATATTTGTGCAGCAGCAACTCAGGACACCAGTATGAGTTTCGATTGTTTGACATGCACGCCCCGCTGCACGCCCAACTCGAGCGTCCACTCAGGCCTTACACTAAGTAACGTTTGCTTCGAAAAATTATCTCAAATACCCGTTATTGATTTCGACTACAAGCTATAGAGAGGAGGGTAAAAGTATCATAAAGAAATATCATAAACACTTAGCTGTTTGCTATAAAGTAGGATAGTCTGTAATGTAGGTAGGTTCATACCTGTACATTATAAATTTTTTTACCTTAGGTAATCAATTGAAATAAGGTCCAAAAATGTATACATATTTATATCCGTGCGTTTTATTGTAGGTATTGTGCACGTTCAGTAAATATTATTGTTTTTTTTTCAGGATCTTCTAAAATTTTTGGACAAGAAATGCATAACAGTAAAAACAGCGGATAATACCAAAAACAATAAGAGGTACTAATGTAACTTGTGAAATCATGTATTCATTTGAAACAAATACGTATATTTTAAATTTGTACTTTGCTGTGAGGTAATAAGGTTATGATTAATTATTTATATAGTTATTTAAATAAATGTAGAAAAGATATTGTATTTTAGCAGACAATAGTGTTTGAGGGAGTTAGTATGGTAATTTTGTAATTATGATATTTTACTTAATTTGCAAGGAATGTTATTATAATAACATTAATAACTATTGTAAGTACTTATTTCTGGTATCATTTGTTTTTATTTGAACCTTTTGTTGCCACTAACGTTAATTTTGGATACTTTTAAGTTCACTAGAACATTTATTTTTCATGCAGAGTACATTTTCAATTTCACTTGGTGGTTTTATTTAGTAATAGATGGTAGTCCAGTTCGGTTGGGTCGGTTAGCACAAGACGGCACATAAGTAATGTAATGTACCTCGAACATCAAAACGCGAAGAATCAAAGGAATACTTAAGTTTGAACACGGCAGTTACGTTCTATATTTAAATTACCATTGCTGCTGCCAATGCCATTTAAATATGAAACTTAACGTCTGTACAGAAGGTTCAATTTCCCCTAACTCTAGTAAGGCTCGCGCCGACTCCGTTCTATATGTGGTGTCTAAATTTTAAACTTGCGGCGATTCCGCAAGCAGATCTTGACTAGCAAGAACTTACGTGCAATTTTCAGTGAATTTTCATTACATTGCAGGGTTTGATCGTGTTCATCTTACCTCGGTATTCCGCAGCCCCGCAATGCATAGAAAACTTGCATGCAAGTTCTTGCTAATGTAAATCGCCCTTTAGTCCTTAATCCTTATTATTGGCTAAGGCCGGTCGCATATTGGAAACGTTTTCGTAATTTCGTACGAAACCGTGTCCAATGTGCGACTGGCCTCAGGCTTTTCTTAGGCTTTGATTTACAATTAATATAAACACTGTAAATGAT
The DNA here is from genome assembly GCA_951800055.1 of Cenopis cana. Classification (NCBI taxonomy): domain Eukaryota; kingdom Metazoa; phylum Arthropoda; class Insecta; order Lepidoptera; family Tortricidae; genus Cenopis; species Cenopis cana. The sequence goes on from OX637473.1 coordinate 5,141,510, forward strand.
ATTACGATTTTATTAAACAACTTATACACAGTCTAATCTAGGACTATAATTCATATAATTTACATGGCTCCAATCGCATTTTAGCAATTGCGTGGCATATCGATTATCCATGATAAACCATGATAATATAATGTATATATTCATCTAGGAATCATGTCAATTCATCAATAGTGTCAAAATAATAACAACTTATAACAAATATAAGTAACAAGAAGATCTACCAATGAGATCGCGAGTAAAGTCATTTTATAATATGCGGATTTGAACAAAATTAAATGCTATATTACACTTATTAAATTTACAATTACACACGCTTAATCCAATGTCGCAGTACCAAAACAATTGTTAAAGACAAGATAATGGCCAGATGCCACTCGATAAAACTACTATTTACAGGGCACGGCTTTTTTTAGCATTAGCACTATGTTTGCTCTCATCTTACTGCTATGATACATGTAATTTTTAAGCTAAATGTCATTTCTTGAGCAGACCGGCTTGCTCAATGACCTGTCTAGTGGCGTTGTTGATGTGTCGAAACCGATCGGGGCCGAGTTGAATGCCTCCATACCTGAAAATGTAATATTTAATTTAGCAGTAGAGTAGTCCCCACGCCCATGCCCGTCCTATCAAATATTATAATTTAGGATAATTTGCCTGTTGCTAGCCACTCATTACAAATAAAATGTTAATCATTTTCCCCAGATAATCTTTATGACATTGACATAAGATTGAATTTCAGCTAGCCTGTAGAAACTTAATATCAGTAAAGTTAGAGACGTGTATAAGGTCTCAGTCTGGATAATAAAGAGTAAAAGGAAATTAATATATCCCAAAGATGTAAATGGTCTCTGAGCATGACTACTTTCTGTTCTCCCTTCAATTACATTCAAGCTCTTACCATCGGGAAACAACAACCAGGGTGTTCTTCTGATCCAATATCTGCAGGAGCTTCATCATGCGCCCCCCTGCGTGGGTCTCCCCGTCGTCGTCGCAGTCTTGCAATATCGTTGGCCCCTTCTCTGTCTTGCGCTCGATACGGTACGCAAACATATTATGTGTGGCATTCACTATTTTCTTGTTCTGCTTCAGTTTTGTTATGACGGCACTGGAAGTAAAATACACAGTCCATACAGAAGAAATAATGAAGTTGAAATGTAATAAACGGGTCACTCGTCCTTAAGGTTGAATATTGCTCGACATGTTTCGGAATAATTATGTGGTCCTTCTCACGAGACCCAGCCGCGACATGTCGAACGATATTCGACTTTAAAGGCGTAAGTGACCTATTTAATACTGAAGTTAGCAAGTACAGAGAGAACAACTACCTACTGTAGGTAATCCCAAATATGTGCATGTTTTAGTCTTTGCCAAATATAAAGCTGATTTGGAAATATCTGGGTGCAGGGTGACCTATATCTGTCACCTCTCCAATCTAATTTTAGCCTTAATTGTAGTAGCATTCTAGCTATTTTTTTAACAATGTATTTTATTTAAAAATTTACATGCCTAAATTTTAAATGGTAATAGGTATATTAAAATACCTGGATTTTGATGGGATTAAAACTATTCTAGGTAAGATATTGAAATGAAATTACTCACTTGACATCTTCCATACTGTGAACCTCAGCTGCATGGCCTTGGAAAGAACTCTTCCTGTCCTTTATCACTTCACCGTGAGTGATCTCCGGACAGTTAATATCAATCTGGAAAGAGATGGCCATCAAGTCCTTGTTAGTAATTGCTGTTGACAATATTTAGTAAAAAAACACAATTTGATACATAATTAAAAAAACACATGGTAAGAGGACTAAGAGGTTGCAAATATAAAAATTATGTATCAAATAGTGTTTTTTTCTCTCATAAATATGCTTATTATGAGGACAATATTATACATAACCTGATTTATATTGGAAAATAATAATAGTTATGTCATATCACTCATGTGCGTTACCAAAAAAGTATACATATGCGACATTATGGTATTGGCGCACCTACATACTTGACAGTAAGGGATGATTGTATATGTCCAACATATAAGCAATAATCTTAGCCCTGTACATGGACCACAGGATCCCAAGCAGGTGGCAAAGAAAAGCCATCGTCTCTATTAAAAATCAGGACATTTCTTGATTTCAATAGGCTTAAGTAAGACCCCGCAGATATAGGTAGAGACTGCCTTCTCTTTAAACATTTTTTTTATGTCTTCTCTTTAGCGATGACTTTAGGTTTGTCGTCTTAATTGAATGATTAGGCTTATTCATGACTTGCTCCCAGGCTGCAGGCCTCAAACAACTTACCTTAGCATCTTTTTTCAATTTCTTTATGTGGGACCATCGAATATATAACCTCACTGAATTTAATAATGGATACTGCACTAATAAATGAGAAGTCATGCATACATTCCTCAACGACATTCCCATTGATAATTTTACGAAGATACGGCAAAGGATCTCACAATCACTTCATTGAACCAATGCAATGAACACTGTTTTAACTGTTTACTTTTTTGACAGACTTGACGCATGTGACATTGACATATGTGACAGGTGTAACATTACGGAGGACGTTTGGATATCAAACCATCTACTTATGCAAGTTATGCAAATCAAGGGAAATACATTTTACTCAGAGTACAACATGAATGCAATCAAATTGACATTTCAAAATTTATAATGATGCCTAAATCGAAAACCATTTCGGTAAATATGCTACCTGAACTTAATAAAATAGTTTTTAGATTTTTTTCTTCGCTAGATTTGAAGAAAATCGCCAAAATGTATAAAACGGAAGTGTGACGTCATTCCTACGATACGACTGTTAAGGAGCAATGCTGTGAATCATAGGTAATTCATAAAAAATCGTCATAATTCACTTACGATACTTTTAGATTAGATATTTTTGAATGAAACTTTGGATTTCAGGAGAAATAAAAAAAAACATGTGGACCTTAATAGTACATTACTTACCAAGGGCGATAAAACAAAGAATGTCTCAGATCGCAGGTATTTTACGCCCGAGCCGAAGGCAAGGGCGATAAATATGCGATCTGAGGCTTTCTTTATTATCGCCCGTGGTAAGTACAAAATTTTATGTCACCCCCTGGCCAGGAAGTGGGTTTTTTCGCGCGCGGAGCGTGCGATAATGGCTACTTTATGGCTAGGTGTGACATAAAATTTCATTTTCTATCGATCTAGGACATAAAAAGGCCAACTTGAAAATTTAAAATGTTGTCAATTACTAACATAATATGGATTAATTTTTGTCCGAAATAAAGATTTATTTATTATTTATATTTATATATCTTCATAAGCTCATAAGTACTTTCATACTCATACACACTCATACAATTACAAATTAAAATACTCTTTGCGACTTGAGAATGGCATTTTTTCATGACACCTCCTGGTGTCTGCGATGTGCGGGATCATAATCATGACAAAACAATCCTTTTGTTGGTTTTTTTCGCCGGGAGACCTCAGGTCAAAGATTCCTTATTCAAAATGGTGGAATGTAGCAGTTAACAGAGTTAAAGACATTATTTTTAAACTATAAAAGTCCTAAAAATTACTCGAAAGTTAAACAAATTAATTCAAAAAGGAAGTATGATGTTCTAAATTATATAGCCTAATTTAAACTTACAAAACTTTTCATATAAATTTCTAACATCCACTGTCCAAAATAACTTCCTTCACAATTTTACCATCCATCAGCTCAACCTGTAATATATTAAATAGAAAATTTGCTTTTTACCTGTGACAAATCCAAATTTTCTTCAACTGCGTTTTGCTCTACCTTCTTCTTCTCTTTAGGTGGTTTCATAGTCAACAAGATTTCTCTTATTTTCTCTACCCATTGATATATAACAGTTTCACCAATGTTTTCCCTGAAAAAGATAATTCACTAGTTAATCGTCCGCTCCATTGGTAACATTCTTATTCCATTGAGTGTTTTCAAAATTCCAAATGCACTTCTAATGGAAACGCTCAAACATGGGTTTCATACCAAACGTTTTCAAAGTAAATCAGCCCGTTTTGTGCGACGTTCTGTTAGTACGACGTAATATCACTGGTCCCTTGACTGTCGTTGTGTCCGGATTCTACTGTAGTTACAAATAAACATAAAATCAGGGTTAAAAAGTAAACAACCTACAAATATACGTCATTCAGGGCCTGATGGAGGTTAGCTTTATCTTTCCTGTCCATCCACGGCGCGGATAGCTCGAACTTAGGTGGTGACTGGCTAGGGTAGTCTGGAGGCAATGTAACATACAAAATGGCTTCGTTTTTATTCTCTTCGACACGAATCTTGTATGATCTCGTCACATCGCTTTCTGTGGTCCAGTCATCACCGTATATCGAGCTTAGGGCCTCTATTTCTTCATCCTGAAACAAAAACAGATAAATAATTGTTTGCATTTAGTTACCTGGTCTATATTCAAGTAGCAAGTCTTTGAGGTTACCTGTTTCGTTAAATTTACAGTAAACATGTCGATATATTCAAATAAGATTATTAATATCACGAGTAACTATAATTTATCCTGAATCAATCTGTGATTTTTATTTGAGAACAATCAAATCAAGTTCAATATGAGTTCAATGGAGTTCAATGTATCTTGTCGGTGACAGTGACAGAGACAGTGACTTAATTTTCTCTATAACAGTGACAGCACTGACAGTAGTCACAAGTCGATTGACACTTTACAGTTGCGTTTTGTTTTTGCGTTTGAAATATTTTATGGGCATAAGAATTTAAGATAAATTTATAACTAGTTTCTTCCCGCAACTTCGTCCGCGTGGAACTCGTTCATCGCGATAGAATTTGATTGCTATTACTTTTATGTCAGGCGCTTCCATACAAACTTCCACTCCTTTAAGGGATTATTTCCGGGATAAAAAGTATCCTACGTCATTGATTGAGGAGCGCCTGCGCTCAAGCAACCGGTGAGTGGTCGTGCGCTGCGTGCACGCAGGTACTTGTCCGGAACATACAGGCGACCAAATCGAGAGTATCAAGACACTCAGACTGGTGAGTCTGAGGTGTCATCATGAGAGGTGTCTCATGATGGGCAGAAGTCAAAAGCCCGAAACAGCGTCTTACCTCTAATATATTATATAGTCTCTATTCGTACCGGTACCACCGCATACCGGGTAGGGTCAGTCCAACCCAGGTCGGGCCTAGCTGAGTTTCTTGCTGGATTCTTCTTAGCTAGGCCAAGTTTATTGAACCAGCGATAGAATTCCCAGACCTCAAGTAACTCAATTCCACTAACAGAACTCTGATTCGGTTGAAGCCGCTCAACTGATAACTGGAGCGCAAATTCTTCGAATATTCCAATGTTTAAACCACCCGCGTGGTCTTGTCCTCGCCTCGGCTCTCAAGGTCGAGGCGAGAGAAGTACCAAAAATAAGTAACTGGTCCCGCAGGAGGCCAACGTTGTGAAAAACAATAAAAAAAAAACCCGCGTGGTCGTGTCGGAGGTTTTCCCCAGGCCACTCTCAAACCGCACACTCTAATAATCATAATAATGTGATCGCTTTATTTATGGGGCTTATTATGAAACTCGTGTTTTAATGCCTCTCATTATGTAGCAGTTGCATATAGGCATAGGTATTTGAACTTTTTCGTTTTTGGTATCTTTACATCATCCTTAAATATTTAAGATGGACCAGATTATAACGCAAGTTCCCTATTCCTAAATGTTCCTAACTCGCTAATCCAAGTGGCTAACTATAACCGAAACAACCTGCATAAAATCCATGAAAAATATTGTATGTCGCCAAACAATTATGCGACCGCGTCGAATCTAAAGCAAATCGAGGCAAAATGTATGAAATTACAAAGTTTCCGGTGCACATTTCCATAATACATCTATTAGAGCGGCATTTGCATACGACACTAGCGATTACCCACGCGACGTAATCAAACCTAGTGCTACGAATGTGTGTAATTCGGGTTTAATTCAATTCTATCACAGTGTGTTCATTATCGTTAGTCACAAAATTGTTTTATTTAAAGTTTTCAACATTTCTTGTTTAAAATGTTTTTATAATAAGGGGTTTCACTATGTTGGACGTAGTTAACTACCTAGATAAGACTACCTACCTACAATATTATAAATTCATTTGTGTAACGAAGACTTATACGTAGGTGCAGGTTGATTCGGGGAACACACAAAGCAAAATGATTAGATGAGGTAAATTATCCGTTATAGGTACAATAAACTCTATACGAAACATACGAAATTGTGGTCCACTCGTAGTAAGTATAAATCACAATAAAAATCTGTGTTGTTATAAATACTTACTTAACGTTTTATTAAATCTAACTTGGTTAGATAGATGTCGCTAGTGGTCGCTCAATGCTAAGATGAAAACCAATGAGACCATACAGCTTTCCTAATTATACGCTAACGTTGTGCAAATTACATGAATTTAACTAGTATATTTTCTATAAATAATCTACCGGTGATAAAACTACTCTTACACGGCCATTAAAATATTAGTATTGCTCGTGTTGAAATCTAATACCTACGCAGCAGCTAGCATTACCTAGTATTCAGCTAATATGATTCACGGCCGGTCTTGACTCAGCTCAGTAGTAGTTCCCAGTGTAACTTGATCCCGATTCAGACAACTATGCGTAAAGTGCATTACAAACGTAGCAATTTATTGCACAAACCGACATATAACAGGTACAGCATTAATAAAATCACTAGAATCAGTAAATATCTTCCTACTTCACTTTTACTGCAGCTGCTTCTTTCTCTGGCAGTTGTCACGATAAATTGCTACGCTTATAATGCGCTTAACTAGAGGTCAGACTTAAGCCCGTGCCAGACGGTCGAAGACAAGCCCAGAGACCGAGTGACCTTGGTCTGCAAAGACCGCTAATCAAAGGAGGTCTTGCTGGAAACGGCTGTCTACACGGTCCGTGCTACTCGGTGTCTGGGCTTGTCTTTGACCGTCTGGCACGGGCTTTATACTGGTTAGTCTTACGCAGGAGTCTGTTAGTTTCGAATCTCAGCCCAGAAATGATAGGTTATTGGTTCAGCGGAGTTCCGGTGGCCGCTGTTATTAAACTGATCCGTGGGATCAATGGAAATGAGTAGGTGTCCGAGCAGCTGATTAACTACAGTGTGTCAGGTAAGTCAGATTGCAAATTATACTTGACACTGTAGTCAGCAGCAATGGTTGCTACGCGGGAGAGGTGCTCAAAATGATCTTCACACATCTTTATTATAATGGAATAAGAGCGTGTGTAGATCATTTTGCACACCTCGCCCGCGTAGCAAGCATTGCTGCTGACTGTACCTAAAGCGGGTATTACACTGTCCTGAATTCAGAGTCCTGACTAGGGGAGGGGAGTTGAAGCATCTCGCTCTAACATATAGGTACGTACCGCTCTAAACGTTCTGAATTCAGGACAGTGTAATACCCGCTTAAGTCAGATTGCAAATTATAATTGACGTGATGTTGACGTGAGCTCAAATATTTGGCAAAATTTACACAAAACACTGTGCGATTAGTGATTTTGACTGTAGGGTCTGCAGACTGTAGGGTGGAAAAAAATGGGCCCTGGAGCTGGTGAAGCGAATTTATTGATTTATTTTGAGTTTTGTTCTTGTACGTCGGACGAGTGTAAATATACCTAATGTTTACTGTATCAACTATAGTGAAACAAAATAGCTGGTTCGATTCCCGGGTAAGACAAGCGAATTTAAGAAAATCTTTAAATGCAGTTATGCTTTACAGTGTAAAAAAAAAAGAATGTTTCCTTTAACTTAAATGAGCGAACTTAAGTATTTAAGTAATTCAGTTTCTCTCCAGGGCCCTGCTGTATACCTACGTGTAAAATAATTCTTGTAATAATCCCATTAATTTGATCCACTGTCACCAAAAAATTTTCTTACTTACAACGACGGTGACAAATATGCGTACGGTCCACCTAATGGTAGGCGGACACTGCAGCCTATATACGCCCGCTACTCCAAAGGAGTCGCCTGCGCGTTGCCGACCCTTGCGTGATTTAATTTATGTTCTATTTTTAGGGTTCCGTAGTAAACAAGGAACCCTTATAGTTTCGCCATGTCCGTCCGTCCGACCCCCGTTTTTCTCAGTAACCATTAGTACTAGAAAGCTGTAATTTGGCATGAGTATACATATCAATGACGCCGACAAAACGGTAGAATAAAATCTTTAAAAAAAATTTTTTTAGGGTACCTCCCCTACATGTAAAGTGGTGGTGCATTTTTTTTTTCTGCGAAACCCCATCGTGTGGCTGTGGGATATCGTTGGATAGATCTTTTAAAAATATTATTAGGTTTTTAAAAGCATTTTTTGATTAAAGAATTGGTTAGCGTGATATTAAGCTTCGAAGTGATAATTTTAGCTATGGTCAAGTGCCCCCCCCCCCCCCCTCCCCCCCCCCCCCCTGCCAGCTAAACGGTGGCTACTAGGCATGTGAAAAAAATCATGGTAGTAGTATATACGATGAATTTAAAAGGAAAACTATCACAGCTAAGTAGACATTACTAGTTAACGAGTAATAGTCGAACTTCAGAAATGTACTTTGCAACAGCAAACTTTCGTACAATTTCCATTGATACCTATAATACTACCTATGATAATGTTGTTAATTCTGTCAAAAACATAGTAAATATAAGTTTGCGAACTTTTTAGTCCATATAATGTAACGGGTAGACGACTACGGAACCCTACCTTGCGCGTGGCCCGACACGCACTTGGCCGGTTTTTTTTATTAATATTGATTTGCCGGCGCCTAACAGGGGTACACTTGGGTATCAAATAAGGTGTATTTTTTTTAAATATTTGGTTTATTGTGCTGTTTAATTTTAAACAACTAATGTGTCCCTACACAAAACTATACAGATAAATAATGATATCACCGACATATAATATTATAAATTATAAGAAATTGACAATTATAAATCTGGATTATATATAAATTTATCACCTGTTGTGATCTTGTGAAAATATCCAAAGTCCGAACCCATCCTAAATATTTTCACAAGACGACTTTTGTATACTTGTGTAAACAGGGGTTACTTTGATTCAAGGGGTGACTTTATATTATATCCGTTGGTCTCCTACACACTCATACACTTTCGTAAATCGTCCTGCTGTTTACTCAATTCATTGGACCTAATTACCAATTAGGTTTTATGCTACATTATAAATTATCAATGCAGCCCCTTTTTTTCCTAAAGTACGTTACTTCACGATACTTACTTGGAACCTTGTCGTTTCAAAAGACCAAAATTAGAAAAATGTTTGAAACTCAATTATTATGTCAGCATGTTAAAAAACATCTATTTTTTTGCTATTCCGTACTGTCAAGGTTAACCCCCTTATGCATAGTTGATCAAAGTAGCCCCCTTTTTCACCCAGTTTAAAATAGTATAAAATATGACATGAGATTACGGTATTGTGTTATCGGAATCTGGTGCTCAAAACAAATAATTTATACTTGTACGCTAAACAATTATGCTAGTAATTAATTACTTTACATTACTTGGTCAATATTTATGAATGGTATATTCAAAGGAATAATGTTTTAAGCATTTCTATTTACTATTAACTACTTTTTACAATATCACAGAGTCATATATTACACATTGATTACTCTAATTAATTTATACTACACCTAATTTACAGCTAGGAATTTTACAATGACGATATTAACAACATAATTTATTTAATATAAAATACTTACAACATTCTAGATAGGTATGATGATGTAATTACCTAGATTATAATACCTACGTATTACAAATGCGAAGTCTTTTCCTGAAAAAAAAAATGGTACAAGATTTTTAAATAACATGTTTTTGTGGATTTTTTTTTTTACTTTTGTGATTTATGCCATTCCAATGAAGGTAAGCTGGAGTGAAAGCGACATGTAACATTAATTTACACTGATGACTAAAATAATTTATCTATTGTTGGTGTTGAAAACCGGGGTGAAATAAACTTCAATAAAAGTATGAATCTGAATTGATTTTTGGATCTTAACAGTTAGTATTTTAACGCGAATGTACGAAAACGCTGTTATATTACAACTGAGGAACGATTACATATATAATTAACGTACGATATTTCGGTTTTATATGGCACATACCACAACATATTCATACACACATTAAATTATTCAATTCTTTGTAAAAAAAATAGATTTAACGTTTTGCGAGTAAAGAACGACACAGTGTACGGACCATTTTTCACACAAGTGAATTACTCGTACACCAAAATTTATTATGTCTATGCAAATGCACTAGTGAGAGTACGGTTATCTCACGAGCGCGGGTGAGCCATGGTTGTGTGTTGAGCTATCATGCACATTGTCTATGTGTGCGTCAGCGTAGGAGCTATAAGTTCACGTCAAAGGTTCACGTTGTCTATGTGTTCGTATGTGTCACAACTGCAACAATGGCCAACAACACGCGCTCGTAAGATAAAAGTACTATAGTAAGTAATATAATCTCTTCAGGAATATGGCGACAATTACACATCTATTCGAATGCACTGGTTTAAATAATTTCTTAAAATGGCTTATGACAAGCGGCTTGTCATCTATGTAGATACCTACAAATTTGCGAAAGGCAATCTAGGATCTTAGTTGCCCGCTTTTATCTCGGACCCGGCCGATTCTGTGAAGCAATCGTTTGAACTCTGGCCCGAGCAGAAACTCGCTGGTGAACTCCGGTTGCTAGAGTCCTTCTCCCTTCCATACTCTATCATACTCCCACTGGGCTGTCGTAGAAAATTCTGGAACACGATAGGATTGGAGTTCACTATTTTATCCGGCTTCTTCAGGAGCTCCTCGATTGAATAAGGGTTTTTCTTCTTTTCTTTCTCGTGCGGCGTCTTTCTTTCCTCCTCTTCTGGCTTGTCTGTGCTATCGTCACTGGCTTCCACAGAAATGTGTTCCGAGTTTTCAGACTTCACTTCGTCTGGGTTTATTCTGGTTAAGAGATCGTTGTGCAAGTTTATGGCGTAGGGCGAGAAATTTTTCGAGTCCGGGTGGTAAGGGATCATGATTCTCTGCCAGGGAGATATGGGGTAGGGCTTCAAGAGGCCTTGGGCTTGGACCTGGTTCGCTAGCAGCCAGGAGGTAGCGAGTCGTCTGTCGTAGAGAGGTTCCGATGGTTGGGGTGGTGGGATTCTGACAGCTGTGTGAGCGAAGTATGGCGGATTTTGCTGAGACGTCATGGATGGCGGTAGATTCTTCAATGACATATAATCTATGACGTTTTGCGGTTCCGACTGCGCATAGGGTTCTGAAAAAGAAAAAACCATATATTAACTACAGAATAAAACGAATAAGTACACTAAGTATCATTAAAATTACAATAGTGTCCCGAGTTAAAACAAAACGTGGCAGTAAAATTCTATGAAAACCTTAACCTAATTAAAGCCCACTAATTTAGTCGACATTTTATGGTTACCGACAATCTGTTTTCCTATAATTAAATAGACATAGTCGTGTATGTCACATCGCACCTGGCGCCGAGAATTTACGTCCGTCCGTCGCGATGTTTGACGTTGTTTGCTTTTATTTTGGTGTTGAAATACGATTATCGTCAGTTTATGTGAAATTAATTCCTTGTTTTGTTATGGAGTTGAATTAATTAATTGAATTAATGATAATAAACAAAGAAATATTTTGTTTATTATGGTGAACACTGGCGTAGGTGGCTATTTACTTCTAAGCGAGGGCAAAGAAAAAGCAGACATGCTCCTACGTTCTGGATTGCGGGTATTAAAATCCTTATAAATTGAAATAGGACCACTGTAGGTCCGTTGTAAAGTCTTTAAATAAGTTTCAAAATCAAAAGTAACAAGTACAATTTCAATCGGTTTTGTACGAGCTCTCGTCATTTTGGCGCCTCAACCTGACTCCTCAGCTATGAGGCTATTACTCAGGACAACAGAGGACACAGGTGGAATACGATTACGGCTCGCAAAGGCGCTCGCTTAGTAGCTTATTCCTGATCTTCCACAATATAGAATATGTTAGGGTTCTTTTACTTTTAAAGTATAATCTTCTACACCATGAACTGTAGATATAACTAGTTATTTCTATTCTTGAGCCTGTCCCAGGTTATCAGTCCACTTTGTGGTTGGTTATCTGGTAAAGGTCGCTCAAGTCTGCGGGATGCGGGTGGCACAAGTCAGGTCATTGTGGCACTCTTTAAGGGAGGTCTATGTGCAGCAGTGGTAACTGATTTGCCCTCGGAAATTTTTAAAATTGCGATTGCGTAAACTTCCACAAGTTGCGAAATTTTCCACATGTGAAAGTTTCAGACATTTTGTATGGGGTTTGAAACTTGCCGAATTTGAAAATGGAAATTTCTTCTATTTCCAAGAAACTCTCAAAACATTTCCGAGAACTTTTCCAACTTAACAACTTGGAAACTTTCCGCAACTTGCACATCAGTGGATGTCTCTCGGCTATGGTGATGATCATGATTTTTGAACCGTACCGTGGCCGCTCCGCGCCTCGTCCTCGCTCCACGCCAGCCCGCTGTTCCTTAGGATCCTGTTGACTGAAGACACCGAGGGTATGGAGTGTGGCTCGCACACGCGCGCGCTCAGCAGCCGGTCGCGGATCTCCCACGCGAACAGGCCAGGGTTCTCTTGCTTTAAGCGGAGGATCTTCTTCACTACGGTGGGGGTTGCTACTTGCTGGAAAAGAAGGGAACTGTTAGAATATGTGCTTCTCATTCTAATAGTTTAATAGCTACCAATTGTTGACAAGACGCATTTCACTTGGCGGATAATTTATGTTAAGCATATATACCTTACCTATATTTCAAGCAATAAAGTTATGAGTTATGAGTTATTTTTAGTATCGCGTATTGAATTCGGCGAACTCTTATTAATTCCAGTTGGAGTTAGTAGCTGGTAGTGACTCTGCGTACGATGCCATTTTCTATGTAAATGTATATGTATAGCGTCGATCCTAAGTAAGCACAAGCTTTGCTTAGTTAATTACTACGTCGATTTGTGTAAAGTTATTGAGCTATTAGTTATCATTATCGCTACGATATTATACTTAGTTATCAAAAGAAGACCATGATTTACCAAGACAGGCTCTTCTGGATGACAATATATATTATATACCGTAATAACAACGCAATAATCGCATTTGTTGTTAATGTTTGTTGCGCAGTTTTGTTTTTGTCTGCGGATAATAATTGTTTATGCAGATTACTTCCTGATTGCACTCTTAGGTATATAGGCAATTAGTGGCTAATATATTAATAATTTTTTGCGCATTAAACAATACTACTATGAGAAGTCTTATTTTATAACAAATACATGTATGTACGTTTATAATTATATATACCTATTGTAAATTTCAAATCACACCAAAACGGCCGAAGGGTATAAATAATCTCAGGCATTCGTTATCACCGTATAACAGGATTTTTACGCACAACTGCACGTGCGTTAGTTCCCAAAATCCCTGTCATAGATTACGAGCCGAAAACTCTTCGATCAAAACAAGTATTGCACAAACTCGGTAGCTATATCGATCAGACATTTTATTAGTTGTGTATATATATATATATATATATATATATCGTCCACTCCATACCGAGTAATGGGCAAAGCCAGCGCGGTAAGCTAAGTCATTACCCAGGCCACCTGTGAGTTCGCACGGCCTACACTTTTAATACCAACACACCAATATTACCTGTGGACATGAAGTGCTGTAAAGATACGGGACTTAATTAAAATTCCGACACAAATCTAATTTTGATAAGTATGATTATTGTAAACTACGATATTATTTGTTGGTATTCTAATGAACCACGTGGATGTGAAACCGGTCCAGTAAAATAATATAACTAATAAGAGCTGGATATCAAAATATTTAATTTCTTGTAAATCTATTCTAATATGTGCATTAACCAGTTCCACTTCTACGTAGGTAGGTACAATGGCAATCAAATATCTACGCCTTGAAAATATTATGACAAGCATTTCGAACGCATCAAAAATAATTATAGATTACCTCGTGAACGCACCCTTCGACTTAAAAAGAAAAAATACGGCGCTAAAATTGTGCGTTCAATAGGATATCGATTGAGCGTCTAATGGCGTAATTATTAGTTTCCCGCCAAAATTGACGCCTTCGCTCGAAAAGGGATACTTTACCACACCTAATCCCGAAGGCTACTATTTACACATTAACTTTGACAGACTACTTAAGAGTACCGTAATTATGTTTTAAAAGCACGCATGCGTGCGAGGAAGCGTTTTCGCGGCAAAAACTAGTTGTAATTGATTTTTAATCTCGATTTCGTAAATTCAATCAAACAGATGATATTTCGGATGGAGGAAATGGTTTCAACGGAAAGTTTTTTAAGTTAATTGTTCCTGGCAGTTAAAATTCGTAAAAAACATCAATTTTTACATTTCTTCCGGATAGATTTCCCTGCAGCTAAGAAATAAGAGTTTCCCGTTCAAAAGTTAGTACCGTAAATCGAGGTTACCTAGAAATAAGGGGTGACTTTGATCAAAGCTGTTCTTGAGTGTATGGGTGCCTCACGTGCTGGGCCTCTCCCCATGAATGCCATGGAACCCCGTGTCTGTGCTTCTTCCGGCCAATTGGCCAGGAGCGTCTAAGTTATCAACAAACTGTTTTATTTCATTAAAATGTTTTGTTTTTCGCGCAAGCTGTGGCTGTGCATTGTATTACTTGTGCTAGTTTTTAACTATTTTTATAGAATGTATGTTAGTCTGTAAGGTACGAGTATATGTAAATATGGGCTTGTTGCCTGATTCAAATAAAATAAAATAAAAAAATACTTGAAAGTAGTCGTATGTCGCTTATCACTACCACAAAAATGCCTATCGCTTATTTTTCAACAAAGCTGTTGGGCTTATGTCGCAAAGGAGAGTGCATGTATGTGAAACTGCAGTATAACTTTCATCTGCGTTAAAGTATAACAGATGACAGCAAAAAAGCGCTTCATCTCATGGTCATTTACGGTGTGCCATGATCGCGGTCTAAGTAGACTGACTTATGTTTACGCAACATTACAGGGTAGGTTTACCTATAGCAAAATATTTTCTATAAAAAAATACCTACTCGGAAAGAAAAAACGATGACACAGTTAGATAAAAAACTGTACAAATGTAACCGATTATGCGATATAACTCTGCCTGTCTGTCCGACAGTTTTTTTTTACGCGTGGCACACGTTTTTTTAAGAATATGCATCTATTAGTAATTGTACCACAAATTTAGAAATAAAGGAAAAATTGAAAAACTTAGCCAACTCTGCCTCTAGCCAACTGAGCTATAGGTGCGAATCGCACCTATAGCTCAGTTGGCTAGAGCGACTGGCCGCGAGTGCCGGGAGGTCGCAGGTTCGAATCCTGCTCGGTGCCTAAGTTTTTCAATTTTTCCTTTATTTCTAAATTTCTAGTTTACGTTAGCAGCGTTACTGTTTAAAACAAAATTAAATTGTACCACATTTAAACCGATATAAAAAATTTAGGGAGACCAATAAATATTTTTTTTCGAAGAAACAATTTTATCTTTCAAATGCACACCTTGGTGGTTAACTAAAATTTCATTGCAAATTCCTATCACTTGTTAATACAATACAACGTTAGCATAGTCAGCTGAAACCCCGTACCGTTGTCAACGGCTCGGGCGTAATAATTCATTCATAATTACGTACCTTTTTGTTTCCGTAAACTAGACTGTAGACTACCGAAACACCTGCCGCATTAACGGAGAAACCTCTAGAATTAATATCAAATCAATGTGCCATTATCATTAAAGTAAAGTCGCACGCCCTGCAAATTATCTCTCACCCCATCAAGGTGGAAAGTCTAATAGAAATCCGTAATAAGAATCACTAATCGTCCACGCGTTTGTGGACAGTTACGCCATCTTGCGGTGCAAAAACCGATATTGGATGTGTCAAGGCATGATGGATGTGCGCGGCAAAAACGGTGAACGGCGCTCCGTGACGCCGGGAATGCTACTGTATCGCGCGTGTTTCTGACCCGCTTCGCGAGGCTGTTATGTCTTGTGTAATAAACTGGATCCTTAGAGGATTGATCCTAATAATGACAGTATTCTTCCCGGCTTCATACAATAAGTACTTATTTTATAAAATAAAATAAAAGTATTATAATGTGTTATATAATGTATTAGAATTAGGAACTAACAATAATAAGTTACTCGAAATAAATGTTTTCTATTCTATTCTATTATTACGCGTACTCGATTCTCACCTTGTTGAACTCACCTAACCTAAATATTTTCTTAACCATAAGTTAAGAAAATATTTAAATTATTTAAAACATAGCTTTTGCCCGCGACTTTGCGTAAACTTCCACTTCCTATTACATCCCTTCTACGGATGACTTTCGGGAATTCAGGCTATTTATAAACTCGTCGTATACCAAGTTTCATTATAATCTGTTACTTAATAACCATCCAAACATCTAGGTAAACCTCTAAACTTTCGTATTTATAATATATTAGCAGGATACTGCAAGTAAACAGGTTGTTGATCAAATTATTACAATCCCGCATGGCTCCTAGGCTAAGGAATGATAATCGGGCTCCAAGGTTGACGGAAAACTACCATTCAATCAAGGTTGGAACTGCCGGGAAGATATCAAATTCCTGGGTTATTCTTTTATTTTTAGTTCATTTCGGAAACTGAGTAAATATGTGCCCTTACGCGTTTTGCAATAAAGTTGTACGCATTTTTACATTTTTTGTCGATCATTACAAGTTTTAATGGGTGCCTTGCAGCTAAAGGTAACGGGAGGATTTCGATCATTACGCCTACTTTTATTTTTCTTGGTGTGAATTTTATTTGACTAGGTACATGGTCAATTGCCCATCTTCGCGTTGTTGTCAGTTTGCTAATAGTTTCGTTATTTATTACGTCTCAATGCACTTGTAATATAAAACAAATGTTGAACTGTAAGTAATTTTTTTTTGTAAAAAGTGCAATTTTGATATAACCGGTTAAAAAAAATCAAAGAGTTCTAGAATTATTGGGCAAGCTACCAAAATTGTCTCTAAATTTTTATACAATATGTCTTTCGAATAAGGTAATAGGGCCGGGCCATTTTACAAGTTGTACACTCGACTTTTTTTTTAATTTGGATAAAATCGGGTTTTTTCTACTCAGAATCGAAAGCACTTTCGAATTATATAGGGGAAAAAAAGTGTCCCAAATTTTTTTTATTCCGTTCCGTTACCGTTTTTATACTAATCTTGTAATGCTTGTATGGTGGTAACGGAATCGAAAACCTGGAAAATGTATGAAAAATTTGGGACCCGTTTTTCTCCTATTAGGTTCGAAAGTGCTTTCGATTCTGAGAAGAAAAAACCAGATTTTATCCAAATTAAAAAAAAGTCGAGTGTACAACTTTCCGTAAAATGGCCCAATAACGTATAAAATATGCGATAGGAAGGCACACTCTTTCACCAGCTGAGATCGCTTACCTAGGAATACCTGTAATCGTAAACGTAATATAATTTAAATCCGTAGCATTAAGTAAGAAGTTTAGAGTCGGCTTACGCGCTTATACGAGTACCTATACCTACTTGAATGACATGTCAAAGCACTTCGGTACACTATGACAAATAACAGTATATTAACTCAATACTAGTACAGTAGTGTTGCTTGTAGTTGTTAAGTAACATGTCTAATTCAGTACTCATAATAAAATTGTATTGTTATTGTTATACTTAAAACCATCCATCGGACTTGGTCACACGGACATCGATTAACAAAATGAACAAACATATTATGATGGGATAATTTCGTAATTCGATTCCTTACTTTACTGCTATGTAAGTATTATCATCTTTTTTAAACACATATGGTTAACCACAGCTTAGACGTCCGAGATTACATGTATTTTAATATGTCAGTCAACCACAGTCACTGGCAGTCAACATACTGTTTATCAGTCAACGTTTGCGACTAGAGCCTAACCGGACAGATAAACTGGGCATATCTGCTATAATTTCCAATATGTTTTATGAAGCAGCTTTACGGTATTAAAGCGAGTAATAATATTGACAGTGTAATCCGGCGGGGTCGTCGTAAACGGTATATTATCGGTGCAAATCCGAAAATCCGCCGATCGCACTGCCAATCGGAGTCGGCTTTTGTGGTGGAACTAGTTGCGGGCTTTAGGTACTGCGTCTACGTTGATGATATAATTCAGTAAGGCTACATAAACTGGGGTAAGTAACTTTGAAATGTGGGGCGACTTTGGAAATTTAGTTTACGCAGTATTTTTCAAAGTCACCCCAATATATTGTTTCTTTTCGCGATTGGCTGAAATAAACTGGGTGTATTGGATGAGTGATATTGGGTTGGTTGTATACACGACACACCCTTCCAACATTTTTTTTACATTACATATAATTTATCAAACTATTTTGAGTGTATGTTAAGCGATATACTATCTGTTTCCGGAATTCTGTTGTAATATATGTTGGGGTATAATGGATGTACGGGTACTTATTTTCTAAAAATAAACTATAAAATGACGGACTTAAACTAAACGACATTCTCCACCAGTAAACCATGCTCATTGTCAATAAATTAAGTTATAAATTATTCAGAAGTCGCGAATCGGGTAAAAATGGTCTGTTATTGTCGGACGCAGAAACTCGTCAAAAATGTTCATTGTCCAGACGTGTCCGACGACAAAACCAACATTTCGGACAGTTTCGACGCTATGCCGAATACATCATTGTGTTTCATGTTACGTACATACATACAAAGAAACAAGCTGAAGTGCCTTCTGGTCTTTATTCATTTAACAATAAGGTTCACGCATGGTCAATTAATTGTCTTGGAAATGGTCCATTAGGAAGTTTTTACTCCGTGACTTTTGGTCGGAGTCGTGCGTTTGAACATAACATAACCATTTTTATCTACTGCACAAAAAATTAAGGATGACGCAAATTTTACAATAAGTATTGTACGAAAACTACGAAATAGGAAACTTCATGTCAAATCCAATCACATTTTATTTAGAATAAAGTAAATAAAAAACATCAAGGTAATAAAAGTAGACCCCAAATACATTTTAAAAATAATCAACCATAGCCCGCCAGCAACACACCGCAGAAAAAATGACAATTTTTTTTTTCATTCATTCGAATTCCGGGCATCCCTTCCACACGTGTGGTTATTAAGGCCTCCACAGATAACGCTGCGATAGTTGACAGCGGTTGACAGGTGCTCGCCTTTCCCATGACCCGACTTGACCAATCGCACCATTACTGTTACAAATTACCCGATCCGACCCGCGATTGTGGACGGGAAAAGACCTAATTATTTGAAAACGTCACATTCGATTTGGCGGGAGCGGCGGGTTGTTTGAAACTTCAATAAAAACTATTTGATGTATGTGTAGGTGATGTTCGTTGTGATTTCCCTTTTATGCCGTCATCTCCCTATCCCGGACCTCTCCGGGCGGGCACATAACAAAACAATGTTATTGTTTTTTTTTCGTCGAGAGGCAACCGGTAAACGATCGTATTTATTTGCAATTATTTAGGTAGGTAAGTACCTAACTGATTGGTATTTGTTTCGCGTATTATTGTGGTTTCCTTTTTATGTACTGCCTGTATGTGTGTTGTATTTTTTCTTTAAATGCATATACATACCTACATACATATTCTTTCATAAATGACTATCTTTCAGCATAGGAGTTTGAAAGTACATATATTTGATGGCATAGCGTGACCACCTGTGTGTGACCTCATGTTAATTATTTCATGAAAACAACAATTACTGCTACTGCGCTTCAATGTTGCCATTGCTTATGCAATTAAACATTGCTAGTGTTGCCAGCATTGAATATTTCATATTCACGTTATATTCGTTGACAGAACTGTTAATGTCTCTTTGGCATGTCATGCCGAGCGATGTTTATCAAAAACTTTTCAATAATATAGGAATATTTATTGAGCCGTTTATATTCCTACAGAATGATATATTTGCCATGCGCTTAACCATAGAACCATTAATCAATCCGCTACTGTAAGCTAACATAAAACCTTATAACCTCTTGTTAATGTTAAAGTAATTGGCAATCTTTATCACTATAGTAATACATTATTCTTTGACATTCTTAAACATCATAATTATCTATTTAAGAACGAATAAGCGATAAATAAAACGTACGTACATTTATTTTCCGCGTCCTATCGAATGTCAATCTTGAAAAAAACAATAGTAAAGTTCCCGACCTTGTTTTTGGATTCCGAACGCGAGATCTAATAAAGATACCGTAAAAGAGCGTTCTGAAATCGCGTTCAGGTAGAAGTTCACCCCCGTTGTATTGTATTAACATGTTATTAGGATAAATTGTCGCGTTCCGTCCGGAAATTGGGGGCGATTCGGAACGTGTGGGGATGGCATTTAATTGGTGCGGTTCCGTGTAGTGTGTTTGAATAATCGTCAACCCATGTTCCGAGTTGTCGTTTTATAATCGACATGGACTAATTGTAGTGGCTATTATGTTTTGTTCGATGCTAGAGTTAATGTTTAATAAGTATTTTGAACTTTGTACTTGTCCATTGGTTGCACACCTACATATTAGAAAAAAAAATCTGCAAAAGTGACGTCGCATAGTAAAGGAGTATTTTTGTAACCATTTTATGTGCGTCATTAACTATTGCAATTTTAATAATATGTTTTGCGACGGTCGAACCTTCATGTTTCATCTCACCCATCTAGCATTTATATCACTTGTCACTATATTAATAATGTTTTGAACAGTACCAATTACGATACAAGGTATAATTAATATCTATCTAACATGATACAAGCATTCATACAAACTGTATATGTCTGGGGGAATTTCTCGAGTACGCGAAAGCCTTCTAATTGGCCATAGCGAAGTGAACCGACGGACGGACACATATTAACAATAGGTGTTGAGAATTTACAGGACCGTAAAAATATGAATAATTCTAGTCTAATAGGTACTGATCGCGCCGAAATCTCGCAAAACGGTATTTTTAAATATATTATATTTATTATTTTTATGTGTATTTTTTATATTTATTATACTGGTAAATTTCGTTACGCAAAGGAATCCATTAACTTTGAGACAGTGAACACTACTACGCATGTACATCTATTAGAATTTTAATAACGTGTCCCTAGTTTACTTTACAGTTATCCCAGTCGTAAAGTTTATTATAATTTGTGATTATGCACCTATTATGATTAGAATTGTTTAAACACCGTTGTCATAATGAGATATTTAATAAAAACTATTAGACCAAAAATATACGCAAGTAAATAACGCAAATTCGTTACCATTAGATACCATTAATACCTATAACTGCTAATAAAACCAGAGCGGTGCAAATACGAGAACAAATTATAGAACTGTGAAAGTCGAGTTCAATAGTGTACCGCCCACCGACCATAAAGCGCGGAGGAGCTGTGGCGGTCTCACTAATTATGGCTATTTGACCATAAAGTGTGGCCATCGATCATAAAGGCCATAACTCGTGGCCGTAAAACGGGAGATAGCATACCTACATATGTAGATTGGGATTTGAGGCGTGCAAATACGGTGTTTTGATAAGTGACCATAAACGTTTGGGTAATTTGGAGATCGAGCGTGCAGTCTGCGGGTTAGTAATTGTTGTTAGCTTTGTTTTGGTTTGGTTAGATGGAGGTTGATAAACTTAGCAACCCGGATTAAGAATGTATTGATGCGTTTATGGTAAATCCTCTTAATTTGCCGATAAATATTCCGATATAATCATAGTTATAAAAAGGGGTTCAGTATATACCTTCCCATAAGTCCCAACGCTATTACTTTTTTTAAATTCTGTTTGTCTATGTAACTGACTCTAGACTGCCAATAAAACACGTATCTTCTATCTGTGATGAAAATGTCTTTATCTTTAAATACTCTAATCTAAGGGCGACAACGAATCTAGCTCCGTGAAACATGGGAGAGCTTATAACCCGCGAGCCAGTATCACATATCCATGACCAAGTAGTTGCTGTGCTTCAGAAAGTTATATTAGAGTCTGACCAGCGAGTGGTGACACAAGAAAACAGCGGCAAGTTTAAAAAATCAGCGGCTGACAACACTGAGTATGAGTATAGTGTAAAAAAAGATATTTGATACTTACTTTTGTATATTTTGGAATGTGTAAGTAGTGTAAGTAAGAGGCTGATAAGGCCTTATTTACACATGTACGAGACTCGTATGCGTGTTTCATTACACATATTATAAATAATTCAATCGACTAAAATAATTTTATTTTTTTGTGAGGGTATGGCTGCTCAACCCACCAACGATACCGCAGCTGATGTTTACAGGGATTAATAATATTACTTTCTGAATCAATGAACAAGTCTATCACCCGAGAGGAATTTATTAACGAAATTTTTGCCTGGCCCGGGGACTATTAATATATCGAATTAACGTCAATAATAGCTGCAAGTTTAAGTACCATTCTTAAATGTCGCATAAGATCAATACTAGTGGACGTTCTAGCTTGTCTTCATACACTTTATCTGCGGCTGCGGCGCTAATCTAGTAGGTAGTCTTAGAGGTAACATTGGCCAGCAATTTTATTTCTAAGTCACCCCTGATATCAAAGTCACCCCAATCGATGGCAATTATATTGCTTCAGTTCAGTTAGATTTGAATGGTTTCAAATTAGTACGATCACTGCAACGCATTATCAAAATACGTTAATTTTCCATTTAATTAACATAGTTGAAAATATATCTTAAGATCAATGACATGCCGAACTATTTACCCGTACGCTAAGTCTCTTATTTATTGTAAACAATTACAACCACGCTGTAACTTTCGTGTTAAGCATCAGTTAAAGTTTAATTGTTCCGGGAATCGAGGTTCAATTATTATCAAGTGGCGTATTAAAGCTTCTGAACCGATCAACGATTATATAGAAAAACCGTGATACGGCTTAACAAAGTAATACGTGCAGTCAGCAATACTAGAACTAACATAGCATAGCTACGTACAAGTCGTATACAACCGAGTAGTGTTCAACGGATCGACACGGCTTGCAAAGTTAACTTTGTATAGGTTTTACATTCGTATATATTAATTAATTGCTGTGAAACTCAAGATTTTCACCATTAGAACAGAGGTAACGGTAAATATTTGGAGTTTACGTGTTTTCTCACGTTCTGAAATTAGTTTCGGTCGGATTTGTTTTAATTGCGATACACATACGGTTTTTGCCATGGTACATAATACGTAATTGTATTAACAGTAATAAATACCTGTAACTTATTATTTGAAACCGATTTGGCTCTTAAGTTTTTATTCGTAACGGATAAGTTGAATGCAAAATAAAAAGATAACCACAGGAATTCTGACTTTAGTTTTACGGGAAAAAAATATTAAAGCCTGAGAGAGGCAGGAGGGTTGTAGGTGTCATTGAATTAAATTGCCGTTAACCTGACATTTTCATGAATTTCCAAATTCTTTGTAGATTTCCAATTCCATACAAACAATAATTTACGAATTACCTATAAACAGTTACTGATTATGAAACGTGCGTAACGAATGAAAGCTTCTATCCTTCTACGATTTTATATCAGGTACAGTACATATCCCATACCTAATCGTCATATTAAATGTGGGTCAATTGCACCATTTGCACCACATTTCATTCAATATGGTGTTTTGCATATAAATTGCGTATCTGAAGTCGTGAAGGCACAAACATCGCTCTGGAAATCTTTTGATTGGTTAATTAGTTGGCCTTGTGCATAGGTCACATACCGAAAGGTTTCGTCCGATATGACATTGCAATCGATTCTAATGGGTTCCGATTCGATTCGAATTGCGATTCGACCCGGTGCAAACAACGATTTTATTTGGCAGAATTTTGGGCAATTAGCTAAAGACTCGGTTTTTGCTAATTCGTTTGTTTTTGTTTTAATACCTATAAGCTGCTAAATGGTATATTGATAATAATTATAAGGATAACATTTCCGTGGTCCACCTTCTTAAATCACGAGAAAAATGATTCATGTGATTACGAAGTATACAACTTACACAAATGTATGTTCCTAAGTACCTGATCTTTTCAGGTGAGATTACCCGTGTAGGATTTTGTTTTAATAAGAATTTTAAAATAACGCTGACTGATAATTTTAAATTTAAAAAAATGTAACGTCAATTTCAACAAAATAATTAACATACATTTATGTTAGTAAAGAAATACATGATATGAATCATAGCCCTAAAACAGCGATCACTGCATCGCTGCAGGAATCCAAAGCCAGATACGTGAACTTTAAAAACACGACGTGTATCACGAATTCACGACGATGATATCATGTCATTGGTTCATTCGACACGACCGCAATTCGGACCGGCATTCGATCCAGCAATCGACACTCTTGATTAGCGGTCAATTAAGCATTTCCATAAAAATAACAGCGCCAATAAAAGTATTCGGTGATTTGGTAGTATTTTGTTGTAATCAACTTTTGACGTCGGCGTTCGTTTGTGGGCAACGAATGGTAGTTTTATATGCGTACCGAATTCGGCGAGGCCAGTGTTGAATACGCTTACCGAGGAACGCTTCTGGGTTCCCACGGGCTCGTCTTGAGGACCTATCAGTGGCGGTGCGTTAAAAATATTCTTAGCTAAGCCGGAAATAATGTGCCTTTCTTATTATTCACGAGCCGTAGTAAAAGAACTGGACTGGCTGAAAATTAGGCAATCCGGTGGGAATCGAGTTGTATTGAACGCTCCGCCCCTGGACCTATCCACCGCGCGGTCTGGTACAAAGGTGTTTTTGAAGACCTAACTGAAATTAACTTAAAAATACACCATCACATTATCTAGACAAGAAAGATATGTACATAAATTGCAGAAAAAAATACTGCTAAATAGGAATACTAAAATAACTTTGCTCCATTCCATTACGTATTGAAGAGGCTCCATTAAGCAGTGCAGTGCTTTGCAAAAAACCGGGATGCTCCCGTTAAAGCATATTGTAAATTAATAAATTTAAATTTACGAAACAGTCATAGCTAACAACAACCTCCTTCATCAAGACTATCAACAAGATTAAAAAAACACACTTTCTTATGCGGTCCGCCCGGGGGTTTAAAAAGTATACGGAACCGTAGCACCCACGCCCGCGTTTCTCGTCTCAGCCGTGTCGAAAGGCCGTCTCAGAAGCCTAAAGCCCGGTCATTTTATAGTTTATAATTACGGCGATCGCCGATTCGACGGACGGATCGACGGTTGCATTGTTGATTTTGATGCTTTTTGTTATGTGGATTGGCATTGCGTGAGTTAGATCCATTGGGTACAGGTGTCGGAGGAGATAATTGGTTGATACCGTTTTGGAGATCGAAGTAGAAATCGATTCTTGTAATGAAATGCATGGGTAAGAAACTGAATCAACAAAATCGTGATACCTATATATTCGACTGGAATTGAAAACCGTCATAAATTCATAATAATAACTACACAAATCAGTAGAGTAGTGAGTGGTTACAGTTGAAAATTATAGAATATCGTGTCAAAAGTGCGATTATCCATTTAATTTTTTTTGTTGTATAAGAATCGATTCTAGGACGATTATTCGTAATCTAGCCTATCTATACTAGTTAGGATAATCACAGAACAAACGCGTTTGTAAAGTTACAGGATAGTATAATGTGTAACTTACATACAGCGGTAGTAGTCGTTCTACGGTACGTGAAGTTATAACTTCACAGACTTATAAAAATCGTGAAAACGTTCCATGATTTGTTATAATTATGTACCAATTTTACAACATTGATTGCAATCGCGTCTGTGAGTAAGCAGTGGAGGATTGCAGTCGCATTTAACGTATTCTTTGATCATCTCATGTTCTAAATCAATTATAAATATCACATATATTTATGACATGTTTAATTTTTTGCATAAACATATCGATGACTAAATGTGGCCGTTCTTAATCAAACTGGTAGGTATTATTTCAGAATAACAAAAAATAATCTCAGTTTCAACGATGTGAATGTGTGTGTGTTTGTGTGTGTGATTATTTCGGAGGCAAGCCAAGAAACAGACTCAGGTAGGTATCCAACTCACCTTGGTTTTGCTGCCGCCGATGGACCCCGGTCGGATGCTGCCCGTCTCGTAGAAGCGCGTGAGTATCTTGGACACGCAGCCGTGTGACACGAGCAGTTGGCGGCTGATGTCGCACGGCCGCACGCCCATGATGGCGAGCTCCACGATGCGTTTGCGCACTACGTCGGGCAGCGGCCGCCCGTTCACGAACACGCCGCCCAGTTGGTTCACGCCCGCTTGCCCTGTAAATGGAATGGGGTTTAGTTCTCTTTATTCGTTCACACATTTCAGCCCGTCTGTATGCCACTGTTGAGTTTGTTCAATTGGGCCTTAGATTTGAGCTTAGTAAATAACAGTACACTTACGAGTAGGTATAGCTTTTGATACTTTAGTTAGTAGATTGAAAAAGGACTTAACTAACAGCCATATTTTGAACTGAGTGCAATAGTATATTTTTTAAGTATTATGATTATGTATGTAGTAGTCAAAAAATTAACTCTATGGAATGAAAGTGATATCCTTATCCCAAATATGATAACCTTTCTTAATTTATTACAGGAAACATAAAGCTACTATCCGAAAAAACTTATTTACGTTATGAATTACGAACCATATAATATAACAATAAATAACATTCATTAGTTCGACTATTTGGTATCCGAACATTCGAATACAGTCGTTTTGCACTAACGTGGGTCCGTTAATACACCTGTCTCATTTCGGGCTAATATTTATTTGATTGCCAAATCCACATCCCTGTGGGAACCCCCAATTATGGACAACGTATTTTTTGTCAAGATCTTGAAGATATGGCTTTAGTAGCCAAGTAGTCTTGATTAGTATGAATAATGACTAAACCTTTTATCAGTTGATGACATTTTGCTTCGTTTCGATGTTTGCAGTGTCCTTAAATAGAATAAATAATATATAAACAGTATCTACTCCTTCAGCGTATCTTTGTGAACAATATATTCTGCCAATTTTTAGGGGGGGGATTAACACGCATATAAATAAACTATGCGTAGTTTACAAAACTGATGCTCGCACAGCTCGCATACCTACTCGAAACACTAGATTTGATAGTTTTTAATAAGATTTTGCATATTTGTGTCAAGGTTTTCAACACAGGCGTAAAGTTAATGACTGAAAGGCTACTCCAGTTATAGTATAATGACCCATGGCAGTGACGTGACTTCGGTACTCTTCCTAAACATTTAAGAATAATAATTGTTTTAAGTTTGGCTTCATGCATGATAGAGTTGACTTACTGTCTAGAAAGATGTGCATGACTTACAAGGTGTCAAAGGAAGCTACAATGACTCATTTGCTGTTTTAATGGTTAACTTTAATTAACTACCTATGGCTCGGTTTCACGACAGTATTTAATCGAACGTCCTAAAGGAACTAATAAATCCTCACTGGATTCTGCTCCAATCTCGTTCTAGGAACCTTATTTATCGGTACGCATGCTTTAACGGCTACTGTAAACGCTACCCATTATTAAGCCATAAAGCAATCGCTAAATGCCACGCGATTTATCACCTTAATGCTATAAAATTAGCGTCCTAATTTGTCAGCCTCAGTCTGATTTTACGTCGTACTTCAAGGTGTGGCCGGGTCCCACTTCTGCATTTCACGGCTATTGTCGCACAAAACCGCCGACGACTCCTTGAGATGCAAATTACTTTCCTTGCTTTACGATTCCTCTTTCAAAGAGTTTGCAGTAATGATCGAGAAGCTTCGCAAGTAAAACTAACCTTAAGTTTATTCTTGCAAGAGTCCATTTCGATTAGGGGATGGCAGAAATGTTATTAAAAAGACTGTCTGATGGCATGCGGGGCTGATGCCGCGCAGATGGTGGACGGATAGCCTTCGCCGGAGGCAGCAATGACATCGCTTCTAGGAATCAATCCTTTATCCATTCTCCCACTTATCTAGATTAACTTTTTAGCTTTAATAAACGTTTCCTAGTTTAGTTTTTCCTAGGTACTGAATTTAAAAGCAATCATTTGGGTTCGTTTAGATCTTGAGCTAGGATTCAGTCGACAATCGAGACAGGATTATTACGAGCATCTGCGGGGACTTCGATATAATATAATAATATAAAGAAATAAGTGTTAAATATCATATTCATATCCCATCTGAATAGTTGTATGATAACACACATAACGTATATAGCATATACTTAGAAAGTGGGAACAGGGTAGAATGTATAAAATAATTTCTACGTTTTTTTTAAAATACAGTGGAACCATTAAAAGTGCGTATGTAAGTAGTTATCGAAAGTCCGCTTCGAAACGACAATTTTATGTGTTGCATTACACGCTCACCGTAACAATTGTTTTTTAGTTTAATTAAAACGAACATTATTAACCGAGCTTTCGTATCTAACTTGAAATTGTTATGGCGCTTCGGAGACTTGAAAAAGGTACGAGTAAAAAGGCAAGCGATAAAATCTCATTTAGTAAGTGGTCGTAAACGATAAGGTGAAACTGTCACTGAACGGCTACTGTGCGTTGTTTGAGCAAAGATTAGAAGGTAGCAATTGTTCATAAAACCTCCTCTGTTCCATACAAACTTCCACTTCCTTAAGGGATGGGATGAAAACTATCCTATGTCCTTTCCTGGGAGTCGAACTATATTCACACCAAATTTCATCTAAATCGGTTCAGCAGTTTAAGCGTGAAGGGGTTACAGACAGACAGACAGACATACTTCAGCATTTCTAACTCGCCACTGCTTAGTACGGGTAGGTCAGTTTTTAATATATTTATCTATATTATATAATATTATATTACTAAAACCGGTTTTGTTGTATTTAAACAGACTCTGTAAAAAATTTGAAGTCTCAAACTTAAAAAAATTTTGCTTCCCATACAAACTTTGAACCCCTTTTTAACCCCTTGAGGGGACGAATTTAAAAAACCGCTGAAATTAGTTTTGTTTTATTTAAACAGATAGTCTTTGTAAGAAATTTGAAGTACCCCACTTAAAAAAAAATTTGCTCCCCTTACAAACTTTGAACCACTTTTTAAGCCTTTTAGGGGATGAATTTCGAAAATCGCTAAAATTACTTTTTTATATTATTATTAGGAACTTTCATACAAAGTTTGAAGACTCTCACTTTAAAAAAAAAAATCTCCCTATACAATATTTCACTCCCATTTTCAACCCTTTAGGAGACGAAAATTTAAAAAACGCAGATATAACTTTCATTGTCTTATTTTAAGGAGTCTTTGTACAAAGTTTCAAGTCTGTACCTTAAAAAAATATTGCCCCCCCATACAAACTTTGCACCCCTGTTTTATCCCCTTAGGGGTGGAATTTCCAAAAATCCCGTCTTATCCCTTGCCTCCGTTATACACTCTAACTACCTACAGTGTAAATATCAAATTTTTAGGACCAGCAGTTTTGGCGGGGCGGTGATTAGTCAGTCACCCTATCAACTTTATATATATTGATTATGTAGTACTGTGCTCTTACTCTATAGCAATTTGTCATTAACTCTCCACACAAATATCACAGAATCAAATAGTTATGCGGTGATCCTAACTTAATACACCAGTAGCCAATTTCGCACGCGCGTATCGCATCGAACAAATCAAACCGCTCATGCATAGCGCATCTTACCAGGGTAACCAGCCCTTACCCCTTACTTGTAAAAGTTGCCAGAATATACGATTATTGACAAAATCGCTTCAGTCAACCAAAAAGTTAACTAAGTTGACCATGATTAGTAGGTACAATTAAATTTTCCAATAAAATTCAATTTGATAAAAAAACATTGAATGGCCATTTCAGCGTAATGCAATGCAACTTTGCCTACTTCGCCGGTTTGCATGGTTAACCAGCGATGTTGTGATCAAATACAAATTCATCGATGTTTTAGGATGTTTTCTACAATTTGTGTATTTTTCTTAAGCATCTATTTGCTGCAAGTTCTGGTAAATCATAACATCAGGGTAACAAATGCTATTGAGATCCCCTAAGTACATTGTGCAGAATACAGAAAGTAACAGGAAACTTTTCAACATATTATAGTCGGGCGATTTTGTTCCTTTAACTAGCCAGTAAAATCAGTATTTCGCAAATGAACAACCAAATTTATGAAACTTAAAGTATTAAATTGGTTTCACATTGTTGCAGGACGCTATTCCCCATAAGCATTACACGAAATATATAGGTAATTTTATGATATAAGTTTCGAGAAGCCTTTAAAGCGGAATTGCACGCATCTTAAGCTCGCTTACAGCTAATATGCTCCCTGGTTTACAATCGACGGGCAGTAAAATGTTTTTTTCTTCGTTGCAGGCTCATATCGGTCGTATATTGCAGAAGTTAGTGCGTATTTTACAGCTTGTGACTGATTTTACAGCGGCGGCGGTGTCGGGAGATGAGGTCGGTCGACGGGAGCTCCGTCGACGGCGTTTCGACTTCTGTGTGGGATAGAAAGTTTCTCGATTGGCTGGAGTTTTATAGGAACAAGGACAAGTTATTATCTCCATGAAGGCTTATGCTGAAGAGCTTATGAATGAGAAATAGGATGCGTTTAAATAATTTCACACCTGTTTCATAAATACTTATTGTATGTAACATTTTGGTACATATAGGTGTTTAATATTAACAAAATACGAACAGACACAGAGGTGATTCCATACTTGTACATATAAATAAAGTTTAGTTTTGATCCAATTTATTACGAAGTACTATCAGATACTATAAATATATAGAGGAGGAACAGAATTGGAAAAGGCGTCTCTAAACAATGCAAGCGGCAAATCATGTAACAGTTGGGGTGACAACGTTAGCAGAGGGTTTGGACCCTGCAGAATACGGATCTGTCTGTCGCCAACTCGAAATTTGAGCCGGAAGTACAGTATACCGGAAAAGGTGCGGCCCATACAAAAAAAATCGTAGTACATTTAGTAAATTGTTGCTCTGGTACTCTAAAAGAGGTCCGATTGATATGGTTTTTTGGTATGTTGTGAAGGACAATATTAGCTATGGTAACCTAAAAATTTCGACCCTCCAGCTCCATAACTTTGGCTGCCATCTTGGAAATAGTGTCACTTTTTCAGTTCTTTGCTTTTACTGTCGTGAAAGTTCATTCCAGTGCTAAACATAGTTCTGCAATATTGTAGAATATAAAATTTGCTAAAACTTTTGGGTACAAAGATTTTTTCCATGACCCCTAGGGACGAAGATATGACAGGATATATCATTAAAAATTGCCACTTTTTTCTAGTTTTCCGTTCATGTTTACATTTTAAGTGCATTTTAGCGCTAACTATAGTTCGGCAATATTGTAGATCACGAAATTTGCTACAAGTTTTGTATTGAAATATTTTTTCCACGACCATTAGGAAAGAAGATATGAAGTCATCTATGGAGTAGCACCGTCGAAATTAGCTAATTTTGCAGTTTTCTTCTCATATTTAGGTTAAAGTGCAATTAATCGCAATCTGTAGGGGATCTATGATGGTCGAGTGATAGCGGGATAGACGACAAGATAAAGCATCTGTCACTTTCCGATCTATACCACTTCAATCCCTCAAAAGACAAAATCGTCTGTTTCCACTATACCTAGTAAGATCGTAGGTACTTTGAATTTGCATATAATTTTGTCTTCTGTAATATTACAGACCTAGAACTTGAGCTAAAATACACTAAAACGCAAATATGGGAAGAAAACTGGAAAAAGAAGCAAATATCGACGGTAGTACTCCATAGATGACTTCGTATCTTCTTTCCTGATGATCGTGGAAAAAATATTTCAATAGAAGAGTTGTAGCACATTTTCTGATCTACAATATTGCAGAACTATACTTAGCGCTAAAATGCACTTAAAACGCAAATATGGGAGGAATACTAAAAAAAAAATTGCAGTTTTAAAGATATCTCCTGTCATACCTTCGTCCTTAGGGGTCATACAAAAAATCTTTGTAGCCAAAAGTTTTAGCAAATTTTGTCTTCTACAATATTGCCGAACCGTGTTTAGCACTAAAATGAACTTTAGCGACAGTACAAGGAAAACACTGAAAAAGTGACAGATTTTCCAAGATGGCGGAGAAAGATATGGAGCTGGAGGGTCAAAAATTTCGGGATACAATGACAAATATTGTCCTTTACCGCATATCAAAAACCTATAACAATCGGACCATAGTTAGGGTACCGAAACCACGATTTACCAAATGTACAACGAAAAAATTTGTATGGGCTGCACATTATCCGGTATAACATACTTCCGGCTCAAAGTTGGGGATGGAGACAGGCAGAACCGTATTCTGCAGGGTCTAAGCCCTCTGATAACGTTGTCACCCCAACTGTTACATGACTTGCTTCTTGTATGCTACTTCTTCAAAAATGGGCCTACTCTAATAAACTCAATCGTATTTTGAAGGGATGTACAATTGTACAATGAGTAACTGGTCATATGCCTTTTGAAGTTCAGACGAACAAAATTAAACGTCAATGTCAACCAAATAACTTACCTATACTTTTCGCAATAAATCAAAGAATTTAAAATTGATTACAAATTGATTACGTAATAGAATATTTATGATAGGTTTATTAGTCATAAATAATGGACCGGTGCCGCTGCGAGGACTACGCTGAGGCCGTGAAAAAAATAAAATTTTATACTGTGGGCACGCTTCGACCCGATATACTGGAAAACCATGACCGTGAGTTTTTCTAAAATTATATTTATGTTTTTAGTATAAGTCTATCTAGCTAAAAACAGGGGTTTTTGGGTTGTTGGAAGGGAAGGGCTGTCGCAGGTTCAATCCTGCTCGGAGCATACATTTTTATCCCTTTATATAGAATCCCTTTATAAATACACTATATGAAAAAATGAAATGTCCCTTTATATTTGAAACTAGCTCTTGCCGGCGACTTCTTCCGCGTAAACTTCCACGGATAAAAAGTATGTTAGATTCAGATTTATGTTAATCCAGGCTATAAACTTGTAGTAGGTATACCAAGTTTCTTTATAACCCATTCAGCGGTTTGTGCGTGATTGAGTTACAAACATCCGAACTTTCGCATTTATAATATTAGTAGGATTTAATGTAGGTCTGCTCAGTCTGCTATGATTTGCAGGTGGCGAATTCGTGGTTACGTGGGTACGGCAGGTTCCTGGCTACACAGACTTCAGGTTCAAGAGGGCGAAAGCCCGATTCGTACACGTGGGAGCAAAGGACCCATTGTCGCACGATGACCGCAGGATTGAGCACATGTGGTGCCCCTACATGACTCCGGTGAAGAAGTGATCAGGTCAGGAAATACATCACTTTTTCCTACTATTATATTATACTTACGTCAAATGCATTTCTATTTCTATGTAAACATATTGATTTTTAAATTGATTTATTTTAGATGTCATAACATATATACCAATCACATATGATTCTACATTGAAAGGGACCTTATGGCGGCAGGCGCTAAGGCTTTAGCCAGGGGGGTCTCACTCCGTCAGTTCGCCGCGCCGCTGCAAGTACTTACATCCGTAGGCGGTACCATTCAGTGGCTGCCGCGCATTGCTACCGGATGGTTGCGTCGTCGCTTCATTCGCTTGGCGTGGTTAAAGTTTGTTATTTACCTATTATAATTTGGGGTTGTAGATAGGGGATTTGTTAACAGTGGGACCTCTGTACGTAGTACTATTACATAGATATTAAAAACAACGGTAATAAAGGCGCAAGTGCCGGCCGCCATAAGGTCCCTCTTAATGTGGACTATCACGTCTATCACATATTTAAGATAGATACCTACTTATTTGGAAATAAACGACATTGTATTGTTAGAATCCTAACCGGTTCTAGTAGTATGATCATAGAAAAATAAAACTTGAAACTGTTTCCACGCTGTTTATATGGTGTCAATATAATCCTAATTTGTATCGTAATTAGTTTTGTTTTCTATCAATTCATGATAAAGACTATTAAAGGTTTACGACTGGAAATTGTAACAGAGCTGTAAACGGTCGGTAGAAGATGAAAGTGTTGTCTTTGACACGGCGGCGGCGGGCATATTTAGCATCCGACTATTATGGATAAGATACTTGATAAATTTATATGTTATATGTGTTATGTGATAATACTTCTCACAACAATATCTCAAAAGCGTAGGCAGAGCATATAAAATTTGACTTCTGTGCCACTTTTATAGTGCGTGTCATCTCATCCACGACGTAGAGAGGTAGGGCACAGCAAAATTTCATCTCTTGCTCGAATTGGAGCAGCCTAACTGGGGAAGTACCTCCGCCTTGCAGAAGACCACAGCCATAATAGCATTATTTACTATACAAGTATGTAGTGTTGTGTTCCTGGAGGTGAGCAAGGTTGCCAGAGCTCCCGAGGATGCACTATGTTGAGAACGAGGGACCTTTTATCCCTTCTGCTGTCAACACAGTGAATCCTCAAATTGTATAAAGGGTCGGCAACGCGCACGTGACTCTTTCGGAGTTGCGTGCGTCTATAGGCTGCGGCGTCCGCTTACAATCAGGTGGACCGTACGCTTGTTTGCCACCGTCGTCGTATTAAAAAAAATCCACGACGTCGACGACGCGCCCCTCTACAGCAGCTAATCTCATACTAGCTGTGGAGGGGCGAGCCTTCGTGAATCACATGCACTATAACGATTGCAGGGTGCCTTTCTACTCAGTAGAAAGCTCTAGAAAGGCACATCTCTGGATGTGCTATGCGGCTATGCTGCGGCGATGTGAAAGCACTGGTGGAAAGGCACGATAAACATGGAGCAAATACTATGTTCCGTTCCGGCGATAGGTTGCTAGGACATCGCTTAAAATAAAACTCACTTCACCCCGGTTCTCAGTTCTCAGATAGGGGTTGGTGCTATTTCGGCACCACATGGAGAATTGTAAAATTTAGGTACATCTCAAATTTACGAAAATTGATGATAACGTTGATCGTAAAAATCGGTAGGTCATCAAATATCCGGACTAAATCAGAATTATAGATTTCGTCGAAAGTTGGTGAATTTTGACAGTTCATTGACATGACCGAGTGAAACGAAAGTCTCTGCTTCAGCTTCGACAAAAATGCTTTCGTATGTCCGGCGGATTTCCGTTTGTCCTCCTATACAGGTCGGGTCGCATTTCTCAACCGATTATCGTGAAATTTTGTGAGCAGTTTCGAAAATTATAAATAGAGTTTTGTAAATCAATATTGTCATATTGTTTGTTGATCGGATTTTGTTTTTCTCCTCCACATTACCGGACTCGCTAGCAACTGCGTAAACGATTTAGTATGGACAAAAGTACAGCGCCTCTGGCGGTTACGCAATAGAACTAAGAATCCCCATACTAAATCGTTTACGCAGTCGCTTAGCGAGAACGGTGATGCAAACATTGCAAACTCATGGTAAGGGTACAGGTCGCATTTCCCAACTAATTCCCGTGACATTTTATAAGTGGGTTCGATAATTAAGTATATAGATTTTTTTGTCGAGTCAGTTTTCGGAAAATTTTAAAAAGCAATAAAACACTCACGAGGTCTACAGCTCACAGAGCCACTAGTAATCTAACTTCGATAGTTTTTACTCTAACGGTTAGGTTAGGTTAGTAATAATTTTAGTTAGCGTTAGATTATGAACCATTGATGTTCACAATTTTACTGAAAACATAATTATATACTACTGACGGTACTAGTGAGGGATAGATGATATCTACGCGTCAAGCCGCGCTGCGTCTACTTTGATGGAATTAAACGCATGGTTTCCCATATGGATACACACGATTTATTCCTGCATGCTTAGCATGAACCACAGCTCCGATTTTGTAGCGATTTTATGCATTTTAACTATTGTAATACCAGACTAATCATAAAATCTGCAGGACATAAAGAGAAAGGCTATCACCGGAAACCATATTAATAAAATGAAATTGAAGAGATGAATTCACCAAGTAATTCATGTATTTATTTCCACTTGTGACCATTTTGTTATTGCATTTTTATCGAAAAAATACGAAAGGAACTTACTATTACTGCTATTACGGACATTTTGGTGTAACAAATATGTTTGTTCGGGTGGAATCTTGCAACTCAAACAAACACTTGTCGGTATCAGATTGAGCTCAAATTTGCCATAGTTCGGTGACAAGACTATGCAATATTACGGTACCATCGAGCTGATCTGACGATGTCGATTGTTGACTTGTAGACAGAAGGTGGCCAGATAGTAACTTCCTCCTAAAGATGAACCCATCGTGCTTGGGCTCATTGGGAATGTCCCCACGATTAGATGACTGTGAAAAAATTAAATTTTTGACAGAAACTTATTCCATCAATATTTTATTGATTGAGTGAAACGAAGGACTCCGCTTCAGTTTCAATAAAAATGCTTTCGTACTATGTCCGGATTTCCGGTTGTTCGCCTCTAGTACATGTCGCATTTCAAACCGATTAAAAAAAACACTCACGCGGTTTACAGCTTTTGTAGCAGCTTTAATTTAATGTCAAAAAATCCTGTTACAAGCATTACATCATCATGCTAGTCCGGTGCTATCGTTTCTCTATCTGATAAGATCTTATGGTGTGATGTGACAATGTCTGGCACTACATAAAATTGATATTGGATTTGGAATCATCTTGCATGCACAGTAAAGTTGCTTTTTGAACGGACTAAGTTGATACAACTTGACCAAATTAAATGATTTTAAGTATACCACGGAACGTGTTCTGCAGGATGTTTGGCATTTGACTTTGTTATGAACTCACCAAACTGATTTTGACGGCCAGCGATTAGATCTTTGACGCCTTTTACGATCATTGCTTATAGTAAATTAGGAATAATTAGGTAGTGTTGAATAATAAAGAGACTAGAGAGAGGTGGCGAAGGATATAAGTATTTACTAATAGAGAGTGTAGTTAAGTTTTTTGTGTCACACCTGGTCATAAAGTGGCAATTGCCGCACGTTACACGCGCTGAGAATCCCACTTCCTGGCTGGAGGTGACATAAACTTTTGTGCTTATGACGGGCGGTAATAAAGAAAACCTCAGATCCCTTATTTATCGCCCTTGCATTCGGCTTCAAATACCTGCGATCTCAGACATGCTTTCTGTTATACCGCTCTAGGTAAGTAATGTACTAGGTATTTATTATACAACGAAGGTGGCAAGCAAGCTTACGGCTTGCCTTAGCAGACAACGCAGCCTATGGACGCCTCCTGCGACTCAAGAAAAATCACGAGCGCGTTGCCGAACCTTTATTGACTTGAGGATCCGTTGTGTTGACAACATAATCTGAAAATACTTGAGACTGTTGATTTGTACCATAATTGACCGAGTGAAACGAAGGTCTCTGTTTTACCTTCGACAAAATGCTTTCGTATGTCTGGGTTTCCGGTTGTTCTCCTCTACAGGTCGCATTTCTTAACCGATTCTCGTGAAATTTTGTGAGCAGGTACGAAAACTAAGAGAACGTTTTTTGTAGAGTCAATTTTTTTTTATCAATGGTTTCGTGTTTTTCTGCGGCCGTTTTCTCCTCTACAGGTCGCATTTCCTCAAGCGATTCTCGTGAAATTTTGTGAGCAGGTTTTATGACTACATAGAATTTATTAGTCGAGTAAATTTTTGTAAATATTGAAAATTTTTTTTTTGTCAATGCGGTGTTCTCCTCTACAGGTCGCATTTATAAACCGATTCTCGTGAAATTTTGTGAGCAGGTTCGGTAACTCTATAGATTTTTTTTATCGAATTACTTTTTGGAAATTAAAAAAAAAAATATCTATGATTTTGTGTGCCTCCGGCCGAATTTCGATTTGTTCTCCTCTAAAGGTCGCATTTCACAACTCTCGTAAAGTATTGTGACCAGGTTGTTTGATAACATATAATATTTATGTAGAGTAATTAAAAAAACCGGCCAAGTGCGTGTCGGGCCAAGCGCAAGGTAGGGTTCCGTAGTCGTCTACCCGTTACATTATATGGACTAAAAAGTTCGCAAACTTATATTTACTATGTTTTTAACAGAATTAACAACATTATCTAAGGTATCAATGGAAATTGTACGAAAGTTATTACATTTCTGAAGTTCGACTATTACTCGTTAACTAGTAATGTCTACTTAGCTGTGATAGTTTTCCTTTTAAATTAATCGTATTTACTACTAGCATGATTTTTTTCACATGCCTAGTAGCCACCGTTTAGCTGGCAGGGGGGGGGGGACACTTGACCATAGCTAAAATTATCACTTCAAAGCTTAATATCACGCTAACCAATTCTTTAATCAAAAAATGCTTATAGAAACCTAATAATATATATATATATATATATATATTTAAAGAGCTATCCAACGATACCCCACACGATGGGGTTTGGCAGAAAAAAAAATTGCACCACCACTTTACATGTAGGGGAGGTAACCTAAAAAAAATTTTTTTTTAAGATTTTATTCTACCGTTTTGTTGGCGTCATTGATATGTATACTCATGCCAAATTACAGCTTTCTAGTACTAACGGTTACTGAGAAAAACGGGGGTCGGACGGACGGACGGACGGACGGACATGGCGAAACTATAAGGGTTCCTTGTTTACTGCGGAACCCTAAAAATGGTTTGTATCCTCCTCTACAGCGTTTCTCAACCGATTCTCGTGAAATTTTGTAAGCAGGTTCGATATCTAAAAAGTTTATGGAAATAAAAAAAAACACGAGGTCTACAGTTTACAGAGCCACTAGTTTTTAATATGGAACCGATGTGTCAAATTCTATGGAAAGGTATTTCGCAGTTAAGTTGACATTGATTTGAAAAATCTACATTGCTCATATGCGCTTATCCAACCAAAACGTTATTATGCAAGAGCAATGGAGAGGATAGGATTTTTTTCTGATCTGAGTCTAAAGAGAGGCGGTGTCTCATTTAATTAAAATACGTGTACTTATAGTATCTGTAGTAACTTGCGTTAGTAATTGACAACATTTTATATTTTTAACTACTTTATTTTATGAACTAGTTATATTAGAAAATAGGTAAAAATTTAAGCCACCCGTATTTTTTCTTTTTCTTCACTCCAGAGCAGCGATTGTCTGTACTCTGTACTAAGGTCTCCCTGAATACAGCGAGGAAGATGACGTCAACTTTCGGTTTACAGTAATTTGCGATTTTTTCCAAAATTAACGGAGAAAAAAATCTAAAAAAACGTTTTTTGTGTATTTCACACGTTTTTACCGAAATGGTTTTCGAATTAAGACTTTTGGAAATTATGAAATATTGTCAATTCCCACAGATATTTCATTTAGGTACGTATTCTGAGTTTCCGGGCGCCGTATTTTCCCCGAATTTCCTACTCTCTTATCTTTGAAATCGACTTATTTCATTCACCTATGTTCTTCTAAGTTAGCCCTAAACGTTTTAAAAACAAGGTTGACTATTAAAAGTACTTTATTAAAATTAAGCTTTTGACAAACCAACAAGCTCGCGAGCTACTAAAAAACGCTGCATTTCAATCTGTAAACGCATTAAAACTAGATAAAATATTTTATTAGGAATTAATTAGATGGCATCTTAATATCTGTTGACGGTATCCGAGTGGGGAATGTTATTATTTGATGTATTCAACGATTGTTGAGACACACACGAAGCTTCCGGAGATGCTCACATCTAAATGATTCGCTTATATTTAAAGACCTCCATTTAATAACAGTAAAATAACAGTGCAGTTAGGCTTTTTTGGAGTCCAGTCAGAGTTTATAATTTGTCATTTCAATCCGTAGGTATAGCTTATTAATTAGTAGCATCTTTTAACCTTTATTTTGCGTTAAACGGCGATCTTTGGCTTATTTTTATTTACTCGTCCCTTGTTGTTAGTCTGAATTTAGTACTAGAATTATTATCTACTAGAAACATATAATATCCATGTGGACTAAATAATAACAAGGTAGGTAAAATAGACACCTGAATCTATAATAACTAATTTATGTAACTAAAGAACAGTGGAGAGCGCTCGTGGCCCAGCGGCGCCTGCGTACCGCTTGGGGTATCTAAGGTTAAGCAACGTGGGCAGCGGTCAGGACTTGGATAGGTGACCGCTTTGAGTGGTTACTAACTGAGCGCTCCCATGCTTTGGAAGGCATGTTAAGCCGTTGATCCCGGTTGCTGTCTATGGCAGCAGCCGTTAAGCCAAGTTGGAGGCCTTCGGGCGGCTTGAGAACTTCTAACAGTCAAGTTGCCCACTCACTTGACAAAGCCTAATCCCAATAAAGTCTAGTTTCCCCTCGGGGTTGGAAGGTCGGA
The DNA here is from genome assembly GCA_951800055.1 of Cenopis cana. Classification (NCBI taxonomy): domain Eukaryota; kingdom Metazoa; phylum Arthropoda; class Insecta; order Lepidoptera; family Tortricidae; genus Cenopis; species Cenopis cana. Next base: position 5,181,884 of record OX637473.1, read on the forward strand.
TGGCAGTCGCTTTCGTAAAAACTAGTGCCTAAGCCAAATCTTGGGATTAGGTAGCGGACCCCAGGCATCCTTCAGGATGCAACTGTACTGGGATAACGCTAGTAGGATGATGTAACTAAAGAACAGGTACAGTTTCATGAATTCCTGTATTGATCCTGTCCCGTATCACAGGGTGACTGCTCTGTATCTTTACATTGCAAATTGTGAATAAAACATTTAAAAAACGCCAAAGCCTTGAAAAGTGGATGATCTGAGTTAAACACAACAAGGTTCTATTAAAAAAGTAACCGTGTCGTCAGGCAAGTGAGGCAAGTATGTATAATGTATTAGTACCGCGCGGGTGGCCCGTTCGATACGGATCCGATATTATCTCGATATGAGATTTCTCGATCCCCTTAATTACTGTTAATGGGGACCGAGAACGGCGCGAAGCTTCTTTGAAACGCTTATGATTTCAATGCGTGAGGTTAACTCACAAACACTGATCTGATTTAGATTGTACTTACCCTAAATAGTACTTTGTGCTGTTGTTTTAAAGTATACATCCGAATGAACTAAAAAGAGGGATAGGAGCTTCGGAAAATCAACATAAAAATGTGGCAAACACGTCTAAACAGCTAAATATGTCGCTACTGTCGCACGCCGACATACATGTTGATATGCGACCACCTTAGTTCCAATCTCGACCACTCGGAGATACAAGTTTGTGCTGTGGTCAGCCTGATAAGACGCCATTTTGTCGGCTCCTCGACTTGTTTAATGTCAATCGTTTAGCTTAATTAAGATCTGAGTTGTGGGCCGCAGTAATCGGAGACCGCGGGATTGTCGATACGGTTTCTTTTTGGGATCTAGTTTTGTTGTGTTTTGTGGTGTGACTGGTGGGTATCGGGTTTCAGTGTTCTAAAGGCATTCACGAAACGTAGTTATAGGTACTTACACGCATTTCCTAAGTATCGTAACCCGGAAGGTTTATAGCACTCAAGCACTATTGGAGTTCCTGGTTTTTCCATAGTGTGGTCAATATTTGAAACTCAAATCGGATAACTCCTTGCTCATGAAAGGATTAGCGAAAGACACTGTTCTGAGAACAGGCCAAATTACCCAGAAGTTTAAATTCGCCTCCTACGTTTTGTAAGGGGTACAATATTACGCACCTAAAACTTTAACGTCAAATTCAATCCTGACAACATACCTGTATGAGGCATCCTGACGAAAACCCAAGCCTGAAACAAGAGAAAGAAAATCATAACTCGTCATTAAATTATAAAAACTTATCATTATCATAACAATCTTATAATTCCATGGGTAGTAAAAAAACGACATCTTTATCGAGCATGTTCTTTTTTTCGTTCACGCTACACAAAGGCAACAACTCAACTATGACATTCTGCCATGAAAGCGGCCTGTGATTAAACCTCCCTATTACGCGGCGATAACACGCTTAAATCATAATTTATTCAAATTAAAAATACTTATCAAAATATGATGCGGTACTAAATCAAGAATTAAGTGAGTCGGTGCGTGCCTGGGTGGAAAATCGATGGTATCGGGCGTACGATCACCGTGAAAATCCAAAAAATATGAATACTAGAGTGCGCTTACACGCAAATATCAGTTTAAAATGCGTGCTCCGCGCGCGGGGGATTAACAGGGAATTGTTTTACGTGGTGGCGCTTGACCACCAGCTAGCATTATAGCGCAGTGGTTTTTTCTTGCTACAATATGTAAACGCGCCTGTATTCCCAAATGTGTTCGGCAGTAAATAAATAAATAAATAAATGAAATAAATAAATGAAATAAATGAACTTTATTCTGTAAGTAGGCCGCAATGGCACTTTTACAAGTCAAACCCTACTAGCGTTTCACAGAGGCCACTGCCGAGAAGAAACGCCGAAAGAAACTCGACAGTCAGCCATTTTCTCACAAAAATATGCTTATTACAATGATAATACTTAACCTACTTAAGATCAAGAAATCTAAGACACATAGAATTCAAAATTCAGAATTCAAACACTTATTCTGCAAACAGGCCACAAGGGCACTTTCACATGTCATAATGTTAATGTACAATTTTAAAAAAGTCTTACAATATAAGCATATGATAGATTTTTCATGAGAAAATATTAATTTACAATTTAAGAAATATATCAATATGAATTTAATACATTTTTCATGTCAAAATATTAATTATCTATTACAAACATTACAATAATAGTAAAATTGAGAGATGTATAAGGTCTCAGTCTGAATAACAAAATTTAATATAATATCTCAAAGATGTAAATGGTCTCTGAGCGTCAAAATATTCTTAATAATGACTATTCTAACGTGCTTTGGGATGTACATGGTCTCAAAGCGTCAAAATAAAAATAATAAGTTTTAAATATAAAAGGAAAAAAAAAACAATTTAATATAGAGGTCTCTCTCAGAGTCAATGTCAACAAAAACTAATCCATAACAGGGTGATGTCTCTCGTCAATCTCCAAGAGAAGACACTAGTATTAAAGTAGTTACTATGTCCTTGCAAGCATGAACGACCGGACTCCACAAACAGCACCCGATCACGAGTATGACGCGTATCTCAGCCATCGTCTCCCTCGACCATCTGTTAGGGAAGGTGGCGACCCGATCAACGACGCCACCGTAAGCAAAGTCCTTTAAGCGAGCATGACATTCAAGCTGGCGGACATTGATGATAGCAAAGATTAAAGCGACTTTTCGGCGAGAAACAGCATCATGTTAAATAGAACGTAACGCAACTAGTATACGAGTACAAGGATTTACGCTAAGATAAACATAGGTGTATTAAATCTAACAATATTAAACTACAACTGGCTTAAAAGCATTTTTGTCATTTAAGAAATCGTTGACAGTATAATACGCTTGGTTTAGCAAATAACGTTTAACATAAGACTTAAATTTAGTGTTTGGCAAGTTAACTGTTTCGATAGGTATTTTGTTATAAAATCGTATACAGTTCCCCACAAACGACGTGCTAACCTTTCGGAGACGACTGGCCTTCACTACAATCTTGTGTTTACTTCTAGTGTTGTAGTCGTGGATATCACTGTTAAGACTGCGTCGTGCAGGGTAAATTATCAGCGCCTGTCAAATTTCTATTTTTTTAAATTATTTTCCCCAGTAACTCACACATACATATTTCACACACACTACTTCATTTTGTTGGCCCGGGTCATTGACTTACATTTTTTTTAATAGGTATTTTCGGTTGTGTATTGCCACCAGTTAATCAGAGTTAAAAACTCCTTAGAGAAATCGAAATTGTCATAACTTGTCACTGTACAATGACAATGGTCTGTCAAGTTCTGTAAGGAATACAAAGTTTTGATTTACAATATTTGATGATTTATTAAGGCATGACAAAAATGTAAAAATAAAAGTCAAGTTCTGATCTGTCACCAAAACCTTACTTCTGAAAATTGGGATTTGATTTTAGTAAAACGCTCCTAATTATTCATATACAAATAGATTAAAAGTGAGAAAAATTCTTGCATTATTTGGCTATTTTTTGTATGGTTTTGGTTTGCGCCGGAATTAATATATATATATATATATATATATATATATATATAATAATATATATAATATATATATATATATTATAAATAAATAAATAAATATTTGTGGACAATCTTACACAAATCAACCTAGTCCCAAACTAAGCAAAGCTTGTACTACTATGGGTACTAAGCGACAATATACATACTTTATACATACAGATTTAAATAGATACTTAAATACATAGAAAACATCCAAGACCCAAGAACGAATTCGAACCCGGGATCTCCAGCTTCGTAGGCAGGGTCACTACCAACTAAGCTAAAGCGGCTTTTATAGGTAATGCGAGTTTTAAGCGAAGATGCGGTTGTTTTATTTCGATATTATATTATGTAATGAAACTTAATGAAAATTATTGGCAGTATTTTGAAATAAGTTTGTTAAGTATTCTTAAAACCTAATGATAATGAAATAAGTAGGACAAATATGACCAAGTAGGATTTAGTAAATCATTTTCACTATCTGTAATTGGAACTTGGCCGGCCGGACGCGCTATCGTGTGCATGGTTGAATGTACGAGTCCATAGTTATGTTATGACAAATTAGCTCTCATGTTCCTTCTTATAAGAACGATAATTGAATAGAATAATTAGTAGAGTAAATTTTACTGAACTTTTAACACTACTTGGACAATGGTTGCGTATAGCTAAATCCATGTACATGCTGCATACATGCTGTAATGTAACAGTTATAATACTTATAATATACGCAATTGAAATTGCAATCTTACTATTATTTACTACGTTTACGTAACGTCCAAACAATTATTGCGACGTACCTTTTTTGTTTTTTCAACCTGATTGTGGCCTTATAGGTCGAGCCCAATAAATCGATAGGAGTGCGCGGTTGGAAAGTGGCCTGGGGAAAATCGAGGGGAAACCTCCGACACGACCACGCGGGAGGTTTAAACACTGGGATACTCTAAGAGTTGGCGCTCCAGTGAGATTGGTTACGCGGCTTCTACCGAATCTGAGTTGTAAGTGGAATCGAGCTACTTACTGGGAGTTTTGTCGCTGGTTCACTAAACTCTACTAGGCCCGACCTGGGTCGGACTGACTCTACCCGGTGTGACGTACTTACGTATATCCAAAGACTACAACGTATATAATAAAGTACGTATATCCGTATTATCCAAAATCAAAGCAGTGAACCAAATAATTTCAAACCATAAAAAACAATCAAATAGAAATTAGAAACCGTACTTATAGACCTGCAGAAATAAGTAGGACACACATATATTTTGTATAAGACTCAGATTATACGTCGTCGTTAGAGATATAACTAAGATAAAAAAAAAACACATTTATATTTTCATTCTATAATTAGTATGACCATGCGGCTTCGACAATACAATCTTCTGCTGCTTATTACTTTCTTTGTTGTGTGACACTGCAGATTGATAATCCACGATTCCTGAAGTTATATCACGACATCGGAGATATATTTAGCCATTAAATGTATTCCTATTTGACGAGAAAGCGTGAATATCCACACAAATTTCAATAAGTATTCCAATCCAATCAGTGGGTTCTTCAATGCTGAGGATCGTGACCGCTATGTCTCTGGCGGGGAGTGCAGATGGCTCGCCAGTGGTTCCGATGATGCGCTGCATGCAGCGCCTGGTGTTCTCGGAGTCCGGCGAATTTGGAGATTTTTTCAATCCACCTGGCTGGCCCGAGCTCGTCTATCCTCCACCTTTCCCGTCATCATGAATCATGATGTACTCGAGGCTAATAGGTACGACGCGCGATATGTCCAAAAAATGCCAGTAGATAAGTATGCGTTGTTGGCAAACTGTCGAGAGGCGTGTGTGTATGCGTATTTGGTGTTCGATATCAACATTAGATACGTAAAATTATTGAAATATAAAGAAAGAAAAATGTACACAAATTTTCATTTGAAGTAAGTGACAAATGTCATTACGTTATAAAGATGTTCCGTCAGGGTGACCATTCATTGAAATTAATTTCCATTGTAATGAAACGCATCGGCAACCTTTTAGCGTCTAGAATGCGTTTTCGGGAAGGAAAACATTATAATTTGAACGCATAAGTAAACTTTCGGGACCAAACACTGTATGTTCTCTAAAAAATAAAAGGCTAATACCAAAAATTCCATGTTAAAAGGTTCTTAAAACGCCACACGTCAATATTTATTTACCCTACTTCAATTAATACAATCTTTGTGTGTGGTATACGGGCAAAATGTCAAAAACAGAGCTGTCAAAGCGAAAAAAGGAGCATGCGTCTGCTCTCACCGAGGGCCAATGCCCATCTGTCGATTTTTCGAAAGTATGGTGGCAGGGAAAATGTATGGAAAAGTCACTAAAGTTTAGATTTACGTTTGAAATTCTCATTGGTCTTTGCGAGGAAAAATGTGAAAAGTGTGATAACTTATAGTGAATACTTTTGAGATTTGTTTGAGTGTGATTTTGAAACGAAATAATAGATTTTTCAATTCAAATTTGCCTAAACGCCGACACGCGTTCTTCTCATTTTTAGTGCAACTTTACGCTATTGTATTTATTAAAGTGTAATTTATTATAGATTACTAATAGTGATAACTGGTAAACACACTCTTTGTGATAATAATTACATATATTTTATATATTTTTGTAGAGAATCGTGACCTCCACAGATTGAGAGGTGAAGGCTGTTTTTGCTAAATATGCTCGGCGCCCTCTTAAGCTTGAATTCATGTAAATTTTTCCGTACATACATAATATTTTCAAAAATGTATTGGCATGCTACAGTAAGAATGTTTGCCTCTTTAAATTTATCTCTTAGCGATTCTCTGGTTTTTAGTCCGTAGATGGAGCGTACAGCTCGTTTCTGTAGCACGAAGATGGTCTGGATGTCGGCCGCTTTTCCCCACAACAGGATTCCGTAAGACATAACACTATGGAAGTAACAATAGTACACCAGCCTGGCCGTTTCAACGTTAGTTAGCTGTCTAATACGTCTAACTGCATAGGCGGCAGAACTAAGTTTCCCAGCCAGAGTGGCAATATGCGCATGCCATTGCAGTTTTGAATCTAAGGTCATGCCCAAGAACACAGTATTGAACACAGTTAAACACATGATAGTCGTATCTTTTACAGAAGACTTTGGGTATCTATGCAATAGAGAAGAAGTCGACTCATAGTGCGTAGCGTAGGGCCGCTCCTCAGAAAAAATAGTTTGAATCGAAAGGCTTACCTATGCCACAGAATCTCAAAATCATCAGTATTTATACAGATGCAAAGGTTTAGTCCCATAACAACATGGTACCTATTATAAGTGTTCTTTGACGGCGAATCTTAGTTTATTATTTATTGAACTTTACAAACAACACCAGTTAATTTCAGTTATTTTTTTTATCTTAATTACTAAAACAAAATGCAACATTAACGTATTATTATCGAAACCTGGCCGCTTATTAATAAATGCGTAAAAAGTAAAAACAATAATAAAAGATCATAATGTCCCCGAAACGGTGAGTGTGACCGCGCTTTGCCACCATCAGATAGAAGCTGTTTTGCATAATGGCATAACTTAGTGTTGGGAAAATATATCGAATGTTTTTTTTTGTACTTTCAGTTTTGGCTGGGATTATTCGTTGTAACTCTGTGGCTAGATGACGAGAGTAAATGTGCGAAAAACGATAGGGGACCGGGTCTTTGAGCGTTCCTTGGAGGAGGGAGGTACCTATACTGGATGTATATGGTGGACATGGTGCAGCAGTAAACTAGACTTTAATGGGCGAATGATGGCACTACACAAGTGCTCATTTTCTTCCTCTTCCCTTCCTTAAATCCCACTGTTCTAACCCTTTATTCGCATAAAGACCAGTGGAGCGAAATATGCAAAGAAATCAAGATGCAATATCTTTGAGGCGTTACTTTTATTTTTTTGTCTTTCAATACTAGAAGACTAATATGATGTGAGCGGTATTCATCTTCGGCGTAGGGAAATTCAAGGCGATAATCCTGGTACCTATCAAGTTTGATTTGTCGGAACTGCCAATTATAAACAATTTGTGGATCAACAATATGTATTTACACTTAAAGAAACTCGATACAAACGCTGTTAATTTACTCTTGACCATATATATATATATATATATATATATATATATATATATATATATATATATATATATATATATATCAAAGTCACCTGGAAGTTGACATAAATACTTGAGTACTTAAAAAACAATCGGTACCCCCTCTCCCGCTGACTTTTACATGATGTTATGCCAAAATCAACGAATTGACCTGCAAGCGAAGACTAATGAGTTTTAGAAACTCAAAGACTATTACGAATAATATATTCTAAAATAGTGTCGTGATTAAGCTTGCCTTTGCCCGTGCCACTAAATAGCGAATAATTAACGCATTAAAATGCCCCTACTTAACTGGGGGCAAGCGGAACAAAAATATTATGGAAACTGTTTACCATAAAGTGAGACGACAAAATACTGAATTATTCTGTACCGGACGCAAACCAAGTGGGATAGCCCTAAATCAAAGAAACTTTAGTGAGTTAGCTAATGCTCTATATGTTTATTCAAATCTAGGTTTGTTATTGGATTAGATTACTTGGAATAAATATGTACGAAGTTGCTAAGGTTAATAAATAATTTTTCATTGTGAGTTAAACGGATGATTCAAGTAAAGAAGAAATAATTCGTGTATAAGCAAATATTGGCATATATATGTCCTTAACAACATACTAAAAATCCTGGGGGATGGGGGTGCTGCGTAGAACCTTTCTTGTAGAGAATTTTATGTAGATTAATCATGTTTAAGAACATTTTTTGTTATGGGCCACCGTTTAACAGTTTTTTATGAAAAACTTCACCCACCTCTACCCGTTATCTCCACCCCCATCATCCAGGACTTTTACTATGTTGATAAGGACATATATTTATCTACAAATATGCCAAAATTTGCTTATACACGAATTATTTCCGCCAAGTTTTCCTTCATTACTTGAACAAGGAACCCTGCCAGGTTTACTGGTTTTCATAACTTACATTAGTAAAAGATTTCTTCTATAACTAATCAAAGAATTAGAAGGCAGTTAGAATTTGATCTAAGTTTAGTCCACACATTTTATTAATTTCTGATTAAGTCCTGAGTTATAAGCTAAAGGTGAATGTACCTAGTCATTTTGTTTCGCTCATGATTTCACCACTCGAACAAAAAAAAATTTGATGGCTTAGTTTCTTCAGTCTTAGGTATATGCCCTCAAAACTTATTAAAATCGAGCTTAACGCATTCACTTCCGCGGTGCAATGTTTGTATGAAAGTTAAGGCGCGTTACCGGCAGTGAATCCGTTAAGTATTCATAAACTTAACTTGCCAAGAGAAAACTTAATTTTTAGGGATCGTCCGTCCTAATACAACGCGACTACGCGATTATCGCAAGACGCGGTCGCGCGACGCGATTGTCAATTAGTACACCTGTTCGCGTTCAATATGTTTGAACTTGCGATGACCGCGTGATCGCGTTGTATTAGGACGATCCCTTACCTACAGTACAACAGTAAAGATACATATAAACTTGCTGATTTTTGATAAATTTGCGTTCGGCAATCGAGCTCTCAAACTTGGATTATTCATTGGGCCAATATCATTATTAAACAACTCTGCAAAAATCGGAACTACCGGATTTGACGCAAACTACCCTTTACTTTCAGGCGACAAGGTTACTGGATTATTATTCGTATCTGAAAAAGTTTTCGCGGCATTTCGTGCCTGCCGTCTGCCGTGCGTGTGATATAATGTTACCATACTTGAATAATGATAACATTATTATGGTAACGCTTCGTAAGTAAACTGACTTAGTTTTATCAGTAGCTATTATTTATTATTATTATTTATTATACACTAGCAGCTACAAGCTGATGCGTGTATATCACTGCACTTATTATTATTTTTATTGTCCTGTGGTTTTGTGTTTAAAATGTTTATCTAGTCTATTTTTGAAACTGTTCACTGAACTGTTCACTTATCACTGACTCTGGTAGTTTATTCCACTCACGTACTACGCGATTTGATAAAAAGTGCTTCCTAGGATTGCTTGTGCTGGATCCCCGAGTAATCTTTAAGCTGTGGCCTCTCAGACGATGATTCTTACTCATTGTAAACAAATTCTTTAAGTCAAGTATTTTTCGTTAACAATGTTGTTCAGCGGTTTTAGGGACATTTAGTGAGCCAATCTCACGAAACTAGAAGAAACAATTTAAGCAGTTAGGTTCCTAGCTACTCGATTGAAACATGTTTATATTTGGGTTTAGGATTAAAATTTAGTACCTACGAGTACATTATTGTACATCTATGATTTTTATAATGAGTTCATTAAATTAGTCCATTAATTTTACAGTTTTTACAATATTTTATAAATACCTCAGAGCATTATTGTTCTCATTTATTTATTCATCAAATAAATACTTATTGCAGTAAAAAGTCACAGATACAAATGGCGAAATTTTAGCCATAAGGTAGGAATTATCTACCGGTTACACAATATGTAGTATACCGAGTACTTAGTGAGCCGTTACTTTATTTTATGATAAGCAAAATTGTTGCATATTTAACATAGTTTAGAGGACTAAGTTGAAGTCAAAGCAGCTGATTCATTCATTGATTAAAAATTTCCATTTTAAACGAAGCTACTACTAGCCCAAAAATCTTATTAAACAACAAAATAAGCTTACTGTAATTTTTACTCAATAAAACATCATTAATAATGATCTAATTAAATCGCGAAGTAAAGGTTGTGTGTCACTTATCTGGTGATCCACATCGAACGCGCCCTTAACTCGATGGGCGCATGCGTCATTTTGAATCGTATTTCTATAATACTAGTGTCGATAATAGCCTAAGTGGCATTAGAGTTAAGGGCCCGGTCGATGTGAATTGGCATATCGGTTCTGGGAACGTAAGGGTCACCCGTCACTGGCCCCACGCGGGATATCTTAACCGGCGACAGAGTTAAATTATACGCTCTTTTACACAAATAAATCTGGTGATGGAGGCTGAGGCAGGGTTCTGTATGTGTGGAAAAATAGTTTTTGATAAGAAATATGAGTCGCCGGTTGACAACCAAGACTAACTAGCTAACCTGCCATTATGTAATTCAGTAGGCAAACGAAACTCAAAATGCCAAAATATTATGTAACTGAGTTACCAAAATCTGATTTGATATTTTTTCTCACGGTTTTTTTTATAAAACTGTGCCTTACCTACTTACCTAGTGACTCTTTGTTGTCAGCCGACGATATAATTCGTATTAGTAATTTTCATAACATATAGTATAACTTTACCTAAACGTTTTTAAGAAATATTGCTCTACAATATTGTCTCCGGTTTCTGCGAATGATTAACTGAACTTAGTTAGGTATTTGCAAAAATTGACCCGAAACTAGCTCCAACTCCAAGTTACAAAAATATTTCCAATGCGCTTATTTAGATATTTTAATCCTATCTATGGCAACGTAATTATGGTATGGTCTAAAATTCCATAATCAAACATTAAAAAAGAAAAACCAAACGCCATAATATCTTCTATTTACTCGGAAAACCCTCGCGGTACCCAATAAAACGTGAACGCCGCGATCCCAGTGGCGATTGCTGTTAAAAAACAAACTAGTGGGCTGATTAGCATAAACCGACGCCTCCGGACCCCCCACGGGTCTTCTCTCAATTAAGTTACTTGTCTTTTCGCGCCGTGTGCGTCCCCCTTTATCGGGTGTCGTGTGGGCAGGCCTTTATTTTCTTAGATCATTTTATGCTATTTTTTAAAGCGTGAGCTTTTAATTTGCACTCGGGCGCTGATATGTTGGTTGCGGAAGTTTTGTGTTCTTTATCAATGAGTTTACTTTTATTATTGCAATTAAATGGCATTTATGTTGGCACTGGATGGCAATTGTTTTCAGGCGACTTTGGTTGATATATGTATTGAATATTATCATTCAATTAACTAGAGAATGTACCTACTGTGTGATCCTGATCTCCGAATGTCTGGAATTTCCGAAAATAATTTGTATAGGGAGTGTTCTAAGATCTAAAGAATAGCCGGTTTCGATCTGGACAAAAGAGTTTTCTGTTTATTTTCATTATTACTTGAAGATTTAGATCCGTGTGTGTGTAGGTACTAGGTACCTATTTAGTTGGTTATTTCAAACTCAAACTCAAAATATTCTTTATTCAAATAGGCCTAGCAACAAGCACTTTTAAATCGTCAGTTTTATATTAGATATTTAGTTTAGAAGTTTCGACTTTATAAGTTATCGTATAATTTAGTATCCTTTTATACCTAAGAGAAAAGGCTAGTTTCACGTGTGTTGTCACACAGCCAAATAATACATAGAAAATGTGTAGATTGGTATAATTCATTATACAATGTACCAATCGAACTGTAGGTATCCCTTATTGCCTTAATTTTCTATTTTATCGTGTACTATGCAAACAAACAAATAGGTAATGAGATATTATTGCATCGTATCTCGTTGTTATCGCAGCGGGTGTATATCTTCATTACCATTAAACTATTTAACATCTATTTAACAAGCGCCTGGGGGCCTACCGCTTGAATTAAGGCGCTACAACGAGAAATTTCGCGTTTTTGAAACGCTGTTCTGCCCAGACGAAGAAACAATAGAGATTGATTTTCAGATATATGATTCTTGACTATATGGTTGTGTTTTTGACAATAGCAGAAACATGATTGCTTAAAATTTTCTCGATAGAAAAAAAATCCAGAGTAGAGTATTTATTTTCCGTTTTTTACTCAGCCTACTAAAACAATGCATTATTAAACGACACAAATTAGTTACCACATCTAAACTCTGTCAACAGGAAATTTCATAAAACTGTACACATATACTTATCGCGATTTGTCTAGAAAAGTAATTCCCGAAGAGTGTTGTATCCCGCTTTGCCGTGCACATAAGACACAAACGTGTCTCTTTCACGGGGGGCGTGGTTTACCAAATCGATATATTATTATCTCCTTAAGGACGATTTACATGGTGCAAGAACATCCATTCAATTTTTATTACATTGCGGGTCTGCAGGTTACCGAGGTAAGACGAGGGCGATCAAACCCCGCGATGTAATGTAAATCTCATGCAAGTTCTTGCACCATGTAATTCAGCCTTTAGCAAGTGCGACAGAGAGGAAATCCACGAATGAACTTCGTTTGCGGATCACGGGTTGGCTCTGGCTCAGAAAGTGGTGACTGTAGAACTAAGTTTAATAATAAAATAATATTTTTTTATTTAACACATTCAGTGCTGGGGCATGAATTCGTTCATTTTTGTAAGGTTAATTGCTTCGCCGGCGCCGAATGTGGTAAGGTTACCTACTCGATTTTAGTGATTTTCGTAGACCACAACTTAATCGCCATATTTTTCTATGAAAACCAACTTTAATTTGCGGTTGGCTCGGAACCCTAGGTTTTTTTTTAACTAGGGATTGTTTATCATATTTGTACTGTTTTCATATTATATATTGTTCTTTCCGGTTCGCGCCGGATCAGTTTTCCCACCCTATCATAAGATGGCCCGCGAGCTATCTCGCCGCGAGATAGACAATCCGTCTTTTTTAAACTAGTAGGTACACGCAGAAACAGACAGTTTATTTCGCCGCGAGATAGCTCGCGCGGCGTCTTGTGCCAGCCGTACAGCTTCCCCGCGTGCGCGGGCGCCGATAGCGCTGCATTTGCATCGCCACACAACGAGACCACCCCCGCTCGTGTCGCTTGCGCAATTTTCACCTTCTGCGGCCAATCGTGCGCCCGATCACCCGAACCACAGAAATATATCAAGATAGAAGGAAAGAGTTCGGCAATTTGTAGGGAGACCGAGCGTGTAACATTTTGCGTAGGTACTTTGACGTCACGAGCGTAATTTAGTGATGAGAAACATAAGCCGCGCGAAAACGATTCAAAAGGATCGATTAGAAGTATTAGAACTCGGCACCGGTTCTATGCATCGATTTAAAATATCGATAAGAACCGACAGAGGAAATGATTATTATTTTCGACAGAAGAAATGTTTAGTCAGAGGAAATGAGTAAGCTCAGAATTTAAATCGAAAAATATAAATGCAGGTAGGTACCTACCTAATAACCAATAAATTGCGTTACATTTTAGTAATTTGTACATATTAGCTGCTCCAGTTATTAACTAATAATAATAATAATATAAGCCTTTATTTCACGACTGAGTATTTACATTTTCAAACTTCATAAAAAAACATCCACATTGTCGTCTTGCCTGCAGGCATAGGCCTCCTCTAAAGATTTCCACTCTCTTCTATCCATAGTCTTCCTTCTCCAAACATTTCCTGCTACTATTTTAAGGTCATCCTCCCACCTTCGAACCTGTCTACCTCTTTTTCGCTTTCCCTCTCTTGGATACCATTCCGACACTTGTTTTGTCCACTTATCTTTCTGGTCTCTAAATATGTGTCCTGCCCATCTCCACTTGAGCCCTTTTACTGTTTTTGTTATGTCGTTTACCTTAGTTCTTTGCCTAATATCCTTTAATCTAATTTTATCTAGCTTTTTTATATTTAGGATGCTCCGTTCCATGTTGTGTTGGCAAGTTTCCAAGTCTTTAGTATCTTTTTTAGTAAGTGACCATGTTTGGCAGCCATATACCATACAGGGAAGTATACATGTATTATAAATTTTCCTTTTTTCCTTTAATCTAAATCCTGGATTTTTCATAATTTCTTTCATTGACCAGTATTTTTTCCATGAGATTGATATTCTTCGTTTTATTTCTTTACGGGTTTGTTGTTGAGGTGAAATAATTTGACCTAAATATATATATTCATCTACATATTCAATACTATTGTTATTTATTGTAATTTCTTGCTTTACATGATTTGTCATTACTTTGGTTTTTTGTATATTCATAGAGAGTCCTAGCTTTTCACTTTCAATGGTTAATTGTTGTAGCATCTCTTGGAGTTTGAATGGGTCGTCACTAATAATAATGAGATCATCTGCGAAGCGTAAGTGGTTCAATAGTCTTCCATTTATATTTATTCCTTGATTTTCCCAGTTTAAGTTTCTGAAAATATATTCTAGTGCAGCTGAAAACAATTTTGGGGAGAGGGGATCTCCCTGACGGACCCCTTTTTTGATTTGGAACTCTTCACCTATATTTTCCAGTTTTAGTTTTGCAGTAGTCTGGGCATATATTTTGCTTATTATCCTTATATATTTGCTTGGTACTCCTTGGGTCTGAAGGGCCATCCATATATATTTATGTTTCAGCGAGTCGAATGCCTTGTTGTAGTCCACAAAGCCTAAATAGTATATGTTTCCATACTCGTTACATTTCTCGACTATTTGTTTAATTGTATGTATGTGATCTACTGTTGAGAAGTCCTTCCTAAAGCCTGCTTGTTCAACAGGTTGGTTTTCATCCAAGACTTTCTCTATACGGTGTAGGATAATTTTTGAAAAGACCTTATACAGGTTTGTCATCAGACTTATTGGCCTGTAGTTTCCTATATCATTTTTGTCTCCTTTTTTAAATATGAGGCTGATTCTGGAGCTAGTCCACTGTTTGGGTACTTGTTCTTTTTCTAATATATCATTAAACAGTTTTATAAGTGTTTTGGCGATTGCTGTTAAGCAGCCCTTCAGTAGTTCGTTGGTGATATTGTCTTCTCCAGGTGCTTTTTCATTTTTTTGGGAAATGACTGCCTTGACCAATTCAGATTCTAGTATAGGGGGGGTATTTTCTTCCCATTCCTGATCTTTACTTGTGAAACAATGGTCTGGGTTTTGGTCGTCATCATATAAGGTTTTATAAAAGTCAGTTGCTGTTTCTAGAATTTTACGTCTGTGTGTTATACGTTTTCGAGTTGGTTTGTGTGTCAAACTTGGGAGCCAGTTTGTGTTGTCTATAAATTGTTTGTACGCTTTTTGTACACCTCCTGATTTCTCTATGTAATGTGTTAGAGTCTCTATTCTTTGATTTTCTCTGTGTTTCCTTATTTCTATGTTTATTTGTTTGCTGATATAGGCTATTTGTGAGCGATTCGTTTTTCTATTAATGATTAGGTGTGCTCTTTCTTGCAGTAGTTTCCTGGCATTTTCTCCTAATTTGTCGTTTTTGTTTCTCCTTGTTTCCATTGCTATTTTCTTGTGTACGTGTTGAAGCTCCTCTTCTATTATGTTGTATTGTTCTTGGATGTTTCTGACGTTCTCAGTTCTTTCCAGTGATTTTCTTAAGTGTTCGAGTGTTTCTTCTGGGATCGGGATTTTTATAGGGCTTTTTGTTTGTCCAATGTGTTGTCTACTTCTTCTCGGACAATGTGTGAGTACTGCGCTCCTTACCATTCTGTGGTTAGTGTTGAAGTTTAATTTATTTATGGTGTCTACATCCTTTACTTGCCTTGGCTGGTTTGTTATAATGAAGTCGATTTCATTTCTTACTGTTCCACTTGGGGAGATCCATGTCCATTTCTTGTTGAAATTCTTTTTGAAAAAAGTGTTCATAATATGTAGGTTGTATTCTAATGCTAGACTGATTAATCTCTCTCCATTTTTGTTTCGCTTTCCGGTACCAAATTTACCCAAAATATGTTCAGATGTTGTTTTTGGACCGAGTTGAGCATTGAAATCTCCAATAATCATAATATTCTTGTGAGCTTTTTCAATAGTTAATTTCAAATCACTATAAAATTGATCTTTGACATCTTCTGTCGCTACCTCTGTTGGTGCATACACTTGTATGATGGATGTACTTTGTGAGTGACCAGGAAGTTTGATATTCAACTGTACTATTCTTTCTGAAATTCCAATGAATTCTTCAATAGCATTTTTCATGTAGCTCTTTACTATAAATCCCACTCCATACATGCCGGCAGTTTCTCCATAATGATATAGGATGTAATTATTATGTTCCTCTATGTTTTCTCCTTGGCGTCTGACTTCACTTAATCCTATTATATCCCACTTGATTTCTAGAAGGGCTTGTTCCAATTCTAGGAGTGATTCTTTTGTTCTCAGTGTCCGTGTATTTAATGTTGCTATGTATAGGTACTGTTCATTTTTGGTTTGATATTTATCTATGCTTGTCTTTAGAGGGTGTTGGTCTAATTCCCCACGGGGACCAGCCGGGTTGGGGAATATGGTTTTCGTTTGATTAATTGCTGGTGTTGTAATATCGTTAGTTTTTATTTTCCGGTTACTGTAGATTGCTAGTTTTTTGACAGCGCTCCTTTTTGCGGGTTATTTCTGTTTGACATTGCTTCAAATGGATTGATTCTGGACTGTTTGGCAGGCTGGTTGATTTTCTCCTGATTGACGACACTATCGAAGTTGTTCGGTGGTGTGGAGGGGGGTGAAGATGGAACCCTTTTCCGTTTATCATTTTTTGATTCAGTTTTATCTCTTATTACAAGTTTGTTATGTTTTATGATGGCATATTTTCCCGCCTCCCTCGCTTCGATCAGTTTTGGTATGAGGGCTTTCCTCTCTTCCATGACTTCTTTAGGGAAATCTTCGGTTATGTTCACATTTTCCGGGTAACATTTTTTGTTCGTAAGTAGTTCCATTTTCCTCCATCCTAATGTGAGAGTTAGTTTTATTGGTCTAGTTTTGTTCTCGATCTTCCTCCCTATTCTTTCTGCTCTGCTAATTTCATATCTGTCCCATTCATCCCTTTTAAGCTTATTGTTAAAATTGTTTAAAGTTTCCAGAACTTTTCCTATCAGCTGAGAATTATTGCTTTCTGTTTCTTCCACGCCGTGGATGATCACGTTGTTTCTTCTTGATTCTATTTCCAAGCTTTTTATTTTTGATTTCAGTATCTCGTTCTCAATTTTCAGTTTTTCAGTTTCCTGTACTATTGGTAGTAATTTAGCGTCTATTGTTGTCGAGATAGTTTTATGGACAGTTTCATTTATTACATCCGTTTGTTTTTGGAATTCTTCCTTCATATTGCTCCATAGTAATTTCATTTGTTCGTCCATGTTTATGCAATAACGAAACGTTTAATGTTTGCTTGAAATGGAACGTATTTCTCGCGGTAAGTTGTCTGCCCTGCTGATCTGTCACTTCTATTACTGTATTAATTATTTGTGATGGCAACACTCCTTTTTTGCCGTTATGTTTGCAGATTGATGTCCGCTTTGGGATAATTTGTGACACTTCACTTTTGAGGTTATGTTCACTTTTGGTTTCTTACTGATTTTTTGTCCCAATCTTGCAGTAGAACACTGAGATTTTAACTAAAATCGTGTTGTAAAGTTCGTCATCACAGTAATTTTCACAAATTGACTTCTGTTTCTTCGTTTACGCCAAGTTAGCGATTATTTTATACGGAGCGTTTTGACAATCGTCTTTACTGTTGAAGAACCGGAACCCGTTATTAACTAAGTACCTATAAACGTGTACCATTTTCAGGGTTCCGTACCCTAAGGGTAAAACGGGACCATATTACTAAGACTCCGCTGTCCGTCCGTTTGTCACCAGACTGTATCTCATGAAAAGTGATAGACAGTTGAAATTTTCACAGATGATGTTTTTCTGATGCCGCTATAACAACAAATGCATATTAATTTAATATGCATAAGAATACAATAAATATTTAAGGGGGCTCCCATACAAAAGATATAATTTTTATTGCCGTTTTTATAGATAATTGTACGGAACCCTTCGTGCGCGAGTCTGACCCGCATTGGGCCGGTTTTATATATATTTTTTGTTACAGACCATGGAAAAATCAAAGAAGTCCCGCGAAGAAATATTAGAAGCTAAGAGGAAAGCGATTAATAATATTTGTTTTGCACTACGTACATTATATAGCTGCATAATAATATAAGAACGTAATTATTATTTCGTCTGTTTTCAAATTCAATTTTAATAATCGAGTAAGAAAATCGCAGTGCACAGCACTATTCTTTAGTTTTGACAGAAAAAATGACTATCGACCTTGAACGTGACTCGACAGTTTGAATAGCTTATTTTTACATTGCTGGTTTTGAACGCACGCCAAGTCTGGCTCGTCAAATTAAAGCCGCAATGGAAAGCTAGCGTTGACACACAATCGCCCGCTACCGTTATGATGAAAATAATAAAATATTTCGTTTTTTAATTATTAACAGATATTTAAGGACAAATTGTACTTACCAATGAAAGGAAATACCTCGATTAACAGCTCCAACTTTCTTGGAAGTGTTTGAACAATTAATTATTGCGCAACGAACCATTTTGTTTTTAAAACCTGGCGTCGCACGCATAACGCGATCGGGAGCACACTGAAGTTTGCGGCGAGCAGTTGTGTCTCCGGGACGTAATTTCGCCACGCGAGGTACATACACTCGTTCCTTCTATCTTGATATATTTCTGTGACCCGAACCGAGCCGTACCAGGCGGTTTTAGATAGAGAAAAGGTCTTGTTGGCTAGTGCGTACACTCCTATAATCCTCCGACTAGAAAATCAACATATGTGATTCATATTTATTTATTTATCGTATAGCAATTATTTCGAACCGTGAGATCTTCGAGAAGACAGTACGGTTGCCAGTTTGTTGCACTTTAAGCACCACCCAGGGGTCACGTGTAGGGTAGCGGTGGGTATAGGTATCTACTCTCTACGGACGTAGTGCAACTTCGACCCATAATGATTAATGATGATGATGATATCCCTCATCTTATCTTATCTAGATGAGGGCCCTTGCGGATGCAATTCGACCCAATGGGATCTTGCGTCGAAGTGCATATTATCCCTCATCACGAACATAAGTCTCTGAGAAGGGTTTTTCATCTAGTTCAATTCAATCTCCTTCCAGCAAAACAGTGCTTTTAACTTTTTCAGAAAAATATGTCATCAACTTCATCTTTACAATAGACCATTCGTTTGCACAGTGCACAGCAAGCTTGCTCTATCACTGTACAGTACATACAGTCAACCGATTTGATTCAGAAATGCCCAGAGGCCGCTTTGTACTTTGTCACAGTGAATATCAATATGAAAGCCTCTAGAGATCTCGTCTAAAAGTCATTGCGATAAGGTACGAACTGGTCCAGAAATCAAATTGGTCGACCGTACTTTCTATAACTCTTTTCTTATCTATTAGAATGCAGTTTATGACGTTCCTCCTGGGCGATAAAGTTCTAATTGCGAATATTCCAGCCGATGCCTCGCTCGATCTCGATTAGATAGCGTTAGATTTAGAATTATCTGAAGAATTTGATCAGCATTTATACGCTATTCTGTGCGACATTGGTACCAAATATTTTTATGTATCATTTGATTTGAATAAATTCTTCGTCGTTTATCTGACAGGTCTGTCAAGCGACTGTAATGTTGTGACTGGTGAGTGTTTACTGCCATATATTAGTTTATGTGGTTACTGGGTTACTTAGAATAGTTTTTTAGCGACTGATTGAATGTTAAATCTCGTTAAGCGCTTTTCAAACTCGTATGATTTACGTTATTAGGTGTGATTATGAGTGTCGAGCACTGGTGTCGAGGCTTATCGGGATAAAAACTGTCAGTTGTTGTCCCAGGATCTCAAACGCTTTCTCTCTCTCAATCTCTTCTTAATTATACACATTTCATCTCATTCTGCTTCAGCGGTTTAAGCTTGAAAAGTTAGCAGACAGACAGAGTTACGTTACTTTCACATTTATAATAATTTAGTACCTACAGTAGAATAGTAAAGTATGGATGAACGTTGGGCAGGAACTAGGAATATAGGTAATAGGTATCTAGGAAATCCATTAATCTTTATACTCATTCTATTTATCTTTAGTGATGGTCACTAGAAAATCCCATTAGTCAATATGTACATATATCAATAAAAGTCATTATATTATTAATAATGTATGCCTATAACTTCATACTTATGTATAGATATATGCAATTAAACAGAACCTATAACGGCCCACGACCACCATAATTGCGAAGAAATAAAGCGATACTTTACCCACCAGCAAGAAATACCCTGCGTTTGCAATACATTACGGTGCGCAAGTTTTCCGAATACGTATATTCCGCTCGCTAGCAAACTACAATTCACCCCTTACGCGCTTTGAAATTAAGTTGAATATCTAATGAAGCATTGTTCTAGATACGAGGTTATCTCGATTAAGTTTCTTAAACGCTTTAAGGCCATAAGTCTAATTAAGCAAATGCCTGCATTGGGACCCAAAACGGCAGCAAAAACCACGCCGGGCCTGACATCGGGAAATATGGCATAACCGTGCCATTTGCATTTTCGTGCCACATGAAATACTTTGATAGCACAGGTTCGTGTGTTTTGAATTTTTTAATGAATCCGCACAAAATTTACATGTTTCAAGCCTTCGGTTGATTAACAAGCCTTTGAGGCTCATTCCGTGATGTGTACAGTCACGGTCGAAAGTGTTGCAGTATTTGCATGCTAACACTGTAAGAGAAGAAAGTATTCAATGTACAGTATACCTGGGTATATATTCATCATAAACTTTATCTAAGTTGCTTCAGCGGTTTAAGCGTTAAAAAGTTACAAAAAGACAAACGGTGAAACAGAATTATGTGTGGGTTTAATTTTTTGAAGTAGGAAGTGCTATCTCTATTTCAAAGATTATAGAAATTAATTTGAGCCTTACTTCACAGCCCTACAGTATTTATAATTTAATATATGTAAACAGAAAAATAAGCATACCGCTCACATCTGACGTAATGAAATAGGGTCTACCTGGAGAGCTGCTTTCATTTTAAAATTTGTTGATTCTAATTAGATACATCTTTGTGTACGAGTAGGTACTTTAGTGAACTAACTACGAGTATACCTGTAAACGTTACTAGTCTGACTCCTGACCTTTCCAAATTCAATACTTGTGCTTTTAGAGTTAAATTTGGCGTCTAATACACGATTCACTTTATGTTTATACCACGAATTTCCGTTCACATCATCGCCATTTCCTTTTGAGGACTTCTGAGGTACGACACTCACATACCCTCACCCACCCACATATTTTTGATAGCCTTCTGGTAACATGACTTTAGTCTCTCCACGTTTTAAAACTTGTGCATACAATAGTACAATGCAAAATGCTGAATTAATTAATTTCAGGAAAACGTTATCCTGAAGGCCAATCGTACACTTGGGTATTTAAATTTAAGACGTCACGGCAACGCTTTAATACTCGTGAAGCTTATTCATGTTTCATATTCAGGGTTTTAAATGCTGAATATTTTAACCTACTTGAGCTCCAAAAAATATTATAGGTGTATCTAAATTATTCAGGCTATTTCAGACCGCTAAAATGTAAACGTCAGGTGGCAGAGATTTCCATGGAATAAAAGATTAACCTGTGTCTATCCCACGCAAATGGTATATTCCATTAGAAATGTCATATTTTTTATATAGTACATGATAGACAATACGGTATTAAACTCATAGTCAAATCAGCAACTTTTTATTAAATGACAAAAATGATTTGTTAATATGAAGTTTGTAGGGAAATACTGTCTTAGTGACGTCACTAAGACAGTGTGAATTGGTTTGTTCAAATCAGCGTCCTTTTGAAATCTTCATGCTTATAAAATCTTTCAATTAGCTAAAATAAATTAATAATTGATGTTTTTCGAGTATTTTCGTTAGATCTTTTATTAGTCAAGTAAAAAATAATTTATTTTTACCTTAGTTTAATCCCTATTATAGATTGTGATATGTAACTTCAAATATTTGAGACATATGAATTGAAGTTTGTAGTGATGAGGCTAAGACATCTCGTCTGTCAAATCAAGCGATTATTATCGAATGGTTCATTGCATCGATTTTGCAGCCGATTTTGGAAATGTTTTTATCAAGCCTATATAAATATATTCCATATCACAATTGTATCATTCTACACAAAGAAAGAATTAGTTAATTATACTTTCTCTCGTTCAGAAATCGATAACTATTTTATTCCAACATGGCAAAGGTACGTTCATGGTTTGTAGTACATTTTGACTATTTTTCGTGTTGTGCTTCATAGTTTAATTGTATGATATTTGGTTTTGATCATAAATGTATCGTTTATATCTTTGTAACCAGTGTTTTATTCGCCATACGATAAATAAATAAATATACCTAATCGATTTATATCAGTTTACGGAAACGTCATATGAATCAAAATGAACAGGCTTGGTCACAACCCTGGTTTAAAAAAATAAAAGACATAACACGTAAATGTTTGGGTGGTGGATTATTATTAGTGTTCGGAGTTTCGGTGGCAAATTTCACACAGTGGGTAATGGAGTCGTTTTTATGATTAACTTTTTAAGATTTGAATAAATAAATTATTCATTTACCTGAAGTACTTAGTATGACATTAAGTGGCGGCAGGTACAAACATTATACTGTCCCGACTGTTTAGATGACATGTTTGTATTTGTACGTATGTAATAAGTAAAAATAAATAAATTTATTAAACAATGTTTACCTACATACTTGTGTTATTAGTAGTCCTGTGTTATCGTGGTATAAGTAGGTAATGCTCGCAAGATAATTTATAAGGAGTATTATGAATGAATGAATGAATGAATGAATGAATGAATGATAATTTATTCGAAGCACTTCAACAAAAACATGTATACGCTACCTTATAACAAAACAAATAAGATAAATAAAATAGAATAAAACAGGTAACACGGAATGCAGAATATAATATGCAGAATTAATCATTTAATCGTTATTCGTTTAATCAAAAAAAATGTTAGGCGACTCCATTTACCTCTGTGAAATTTGCCACCGAAACTCCGAACACTAATTATTATCGTAAAATCCTCAAAAAATATGATCTAAAAAAATGTAACGTAGGTTAAATTATGTTTGAGAAAAGTAAAATAATGTTTTTATTTACTTGAGAAGCACTATTATTATTACGTGATTTTATTTATAATTTCGACGAGTCATGGTTGTTTACGTTCTATATGGTAGTTGTCATGTGTCAAATATTTGAAGTAAGAAATCACAACGTGTACCTATGTTTAGTACTTTTATATCGGCAATTGCCAATAAGCGAAGCTAGCCATAACCCGTTGTCTAACATTTGTGGTTTAATTTTTGTTGTCCTTCGTATTGTTGAATTTTACCTAGGTAGGTATATAATCACGGACTACTGCTACTGTATAACAGACCAGCAGTCAGTCAACGGTGCATGCGCGGCTACAAAACCATTTCGCTTTTTTTCTCATATACATATTATTATATAGAATCGTCATTTGCATTTCATATAGATCTGGGCTTTTTTGAGTATTGTAGGGTGCCTATTCACACCCTACTAACCCCTAATAAAATAACCTTTTTGTGGACGCCGTTTTCCGTCGCCACCATCCATCTTTGATCTGCACAAAAACATGCAACATGCAATCCGGGAAGCTCTCTCAGAACTTCCACTATCATTGAAGTCAAAGTTACAACCCCCAATTATACTAATGTCATTGTCTGAGGACCCACCACTGATTAACCAAGCAAAGGTTCCACGTCACAAATGGTCGACCACACCACGTTTTCACGAGCACAATTATTTACGAGCATATTATAATGATTGCTGATTGCGATGTGCGGGTCATTTGATCGCCGATCATGATCGCCAATCACACCAACCCCTAAGGCACGTCATTACCAATTATTTAAACAAGATGTTCGGACAAAATTGCATTTGCCGACAGCAAAACAAATTCCAGTTGAATTTGTATCATGCGTATTGGAGATAAGAGATAATTTCGGTTTTCGTAATTGCTGGGTCATTTTAGTAGCTTGGAAACAATGGAAGTTTGCGAGTTAAAGATTTGGGTGAAAGAGGACACAATAATTAGGATAAATTAAATTGAAAGACAAAGTATCTCTATCAGCTGCCCTTGGGAGTTCGTCCTTAAGTATATGTATTTAAGGTAAGAATTCCCTTGAAGTGAAACGTTTGCTTTGTCACATTAAGATGAGGAAGAAAAGCTTCCTGAGCCGCGATGAGCTAACCGAGTCATTAACGTATGATTATGATTTATTACTCCGGTAATCCTTGAGTAATACTGATGGCAGTAGTCGCCGTGATATTCTTTAGGTACTCGTACGTGTTACTGCACCTTACCCTTACAAAGGCATGTGCTTGTGTGTAATTAACCTATCGCATATAGGTATCATCAACTTACTCTGCTCAATTAATGGTCAAATACTCGTATTAAGTAATGATGAAGCCACGATGTGACACAACAAGATTGCCAAGCCTGGAGATTTAATGCTTACTGTATTTTTCTGCACACAAGTTTGTTTGTCTATCGCTTTGTTCCCTTAGTCCACACAATTACTTATTCGATTATTTATTATGTTATATTTTTTCCTCCATAATTTGTTTTTACTTTCTTTCTTGTTGTTACGATTTCTGTTCTCCTTTCATGTATATGAAAATCCTGTAATATACTATGTAGGTTTATTATTTTTAATTCTTGTTCCTTTTTGTACATGTTGTGGCATTTGTCTACCCTACTCACGTTTACTCTCATCTACTCAAAGGTTAACTGGAAGAGATCCCTTTAAGGGATAAGATCGCTGTCTGTAATGTTCATTTTTGTATAATAAAGAGTTTTACTACTACTACGACTACTGGAAGAAATCTTTTACCGGGCGGGGGTTCGTTCGCCTTTGTTCTTATTTATCCTATTTTGTCTATATTTGTGTGTGTCATGTGTACCTACAATAAAGTACGCACGATATACATATATTGTGATCACTGTTGTATGTCGCTGTGACCCAGACCCATATCCTTGGTCATACATCTATTCCCATTCCTGGAATTAATAGTAAGATTATAGTCGCCTTTGCACAAACTGAAAAATATGCAAATTTTTGGGATTAGGTTTAGTTATTAATAGTAGATTGTGTCACAAGGGAGCAAAATGATATATTTACGGCGTGGGCGTAAATTGAATCCTGAACGAAGCGAAGGATTATATAATAGAATCCCGAGCGTAGCGAGGGATTCTAAAATAGAATCCTGAGCGTAGTGAGGGATTCAAGAATTAACGCCCAAGGTGGAAATAATTTTGCTTCCATGTGACACATACTGCTTTTCACATCACCTATTGAGAATAATAAAAGATCTGAAATAACAATGGTTGTGCATTTATTTTATCAAAATCGATATAATACTTAACTATCAAAATCGATACAATACAATTACTCGTCACAGAAAAGTGCCACTTTGATCCCTCGTAGCAGGGAAGAAAAGTGCCATTTTGATCCCTCCTAGCAGGGAAGAAAAAGCCCTTATCCGAATAGGTGATGTGAAAAGTATATAGTACTGGGGTTTTCTTTAGGGTGCAACGGGAAACTCTCATTAAACTAGTCACTCACGTATTCTGAATAATGACAGAAAAAACGGCTCTTGTGTTTACTGATGTTGAAGTGGCAAACATTCGGGAACATTCAGATCAACCTTCAACATGAAAATCGTGACGAAAAAAGCGTGAGGCGTATGCGGCAATAAAATTCGTCAAGTCACTATTAACCAGCCAATTGCCTTCCCTGAATACTTCCCCTCTAGCCGTCACATTAACACCTTTGCAATTTGTCAATAATTTGACAAATTTGCGCAAAACGCCAAGTGTTACCGCCGGCCGCCGGCAACCTTAACCGATCTACCAATATATATTTACCACCAACCCTCACCACATTCACCTTAACACTTTAAAAATAGGATCGAGAGTTAAAACACCACGTGCAAGTGTGCTTTAGTTTTTTGAACACGGCAACCTTTCTCCTTTCTTTTCGCTCTCACTGAAATTTCGGTAAGTAGGAGAGTGATGCTGTTCCCAATCAGATGGCTTTCGGAACGCGTCACTAATTACGCGGAATTACGGGGCGAGAGTTGTGAAGGTGCGAAAATCGGATGTTCAGGGGCTTATTATGCAATGTTTAAGGCGTTCGTCGGCAATTTGGGTGCTTTAACGCTGGCCTCCGACAGCAATGGCTGTTATTAGCTGCAGGGATCCCTGTCAACGGAGGTGCTGATGTGAGTTTTTGAAAAATTGCTCTCAGTTTGAGAACAGATTTTGCAAGAAAAAATAAAAAATCCGATTATGCCATGCCATTGAACAGCTAAAGCTATTTGATACTTTAATTCAATGTAGTATTAAATTATGTAACTGAAGAAGTAAGTCTTCGAAATTTCTAGAAGCGTAACTACTTCCAGCCCATTTAATTTCGTCCATCATAAGTATCTGCCACGCTATGCGCTATGCTATGAGCCGTGGGCTTTGATGATGATAAGGTTTATATTGATTTAAAATAGAAAATAAGAGTGGAGGGGATTGAAAACTGTCTTAAATACGAACTTACGAGTACGTAGGTATAAACCTCGCATTTCGCAACTGAAGTCTGCGCAAAGACCAAAATGCATCTTCGGAACCCACCCAAAAAAAAATTATATGTGGTGGACTTTCTCATAAATAACTTTGCATGCGTTTATAGAGGTACCTTCTAATGAGAGACAGAGTACGTAAAATATGGTGGTTAAAAAGTTACTCAGGCTGAACAAGTCATAAAAGTGAAAAGTTGAAAGACCCCGACATCAAAAGCTGCGACTAAAAACATAGCTTTTTCATAATTAAAATTTCATTATACCTACATATTGCGTATACGTACAGAGTAATGTACAACAATTATCTTTAGGTACTCAAGAGAAACGTTACTTACTTGCGCTAGTTGCGCTTCAGAAACATTACACGTTATAAAATTGTCCCATACTGTACGTTATTGTACAGTACGGACAATCCAACGTAATGTAGTACATTAATACTCAGAACTTTGTGAAAATAAAAACGATACAAGTTAATGTACCATTGTCTAATTACAAATATAAAATACCGTAAACAAAAGCGAGAGAAGCAGCGTTATTTTATTAGCTTTAGACAAATAAAAGTGGCACCCGCGGCGGCCATGGGAATACAGCTTTACATTGAATTCTACAGAAATTTAACATTACCTATACCTGACCTATACCGGTTGACATCGGCTAAGTCGACTCATCAAATATTATATGACAAGCATAATATTTAAGTAAGTACAGACGTAAAAATCGTTTTAAAGTTTATAATTGAAATCTTAACGTATTTTTCTAATTATTTACTAAATATCTTCTTTTAGTTCGGTTACTCCATGGCGTCCGACTTTATAATATATTCCCCGGTTTAGCCGCTGTCAAAAATCAAAAATGTCCACGATTTACCTGCTTTCCACTTATTCAATTATTCGTATATAGCTGGGTTTACGCCCGATATTGTACCCTATTGTCCCTCAATATGTATTTATGTTCACATACTGGCTCCCAGTACTACTAGTTTAAGTTATTAATTAGACTAGACCTGGACCACCCTGGACTAGATTGAATAAGAGCAGCCCAGGAGAAGTGTAAGTGTAACGTACGTACCTATGCTATACGGGGTGAGTTGAGTAACTATGGAGAAATCTGAAACTGAGTTCTTAGGAATAAATATAGTAAAGAGGAGAGAGGGACATAGTAGGAGGACAAATCTACATTTTTGAAAGTTTTTTTTTAAATCAAGGATTAGGTTTTATTGGTGCCTAAATAAAAGGACATATTTCTTCACACATACGCGTGCAGATTTAGATTCTTCGCAGGGGGTGAAGTATTTTTGATCTCGTTTTATTGTCTCTAGAATTAGTTAAGAATATCAAATACAAAATTGATGCTTTACTGCGATATTCGTCAGATTTCTTAATTCACGGCAAAAATGGGTTTACGGAAGAAGCAGTTCAACCGCACCCGTTCACGTTTTTAATGTCATAAGCAGGGCTCCGATTTTTCATCGCAGACGAAAGAAAAGTATGGAGTTTTGATATAGAGCTTCAAAGTTTACTTATATAACTATTTACTCATATAATAATCAAATTCAATTCATTTAATAAATACCAAAAGTTAATTATGTAGGTATTATAAATAAAAATGTTAAATGCTACACCATATTTATTAGTTATTACATTAATTATAACAAAAATAATATGAACATTAAGTAAGAAATGTTTCAAAATTTTGACAAGGTACGGCGTGTGTATTGCCCTATATAATACTACTACTATACTCATTATATCCATATTTTTATTTTGTAAGTACTTACCTTTACATAGTCTATAATGTTCTATATTGTGTCCAAATGAGAGCGTAACCGACTGCGACACAGTTATTTTTTACTAATGCAGTTGTTTACGTGCATTTGTTATATGTGCCTATTGTTCAATAAATCTTTTAAATATATTGATTTAAACCTTAAAAAAGGTAAATTAGTTATAATTGTACGCGATTAAGTCCCGTTCCCCAATAATGTGTAAATCTTTTAAACCTTAAATCTTTTTTTTTTCTTTTTAAATTTTCAGAAGAAAATTTGTTCAAAATTTTCGAAAGTCATCTGTTATTTGAATACACTGTTTCATAGAAAAATTGGTAACCAAAAACTGTAACTTTGTGTTTGATTCAACAGTAAGTTTATAACCAGTTTATAACTAAGCTCGTTTGGCATATCTAATTTCTAATAAAGTCCAATAACGCAGTTTGAACGTAATATTGCGACGATAAAATGTAAAACGATTAACTATAACTAGTATAATATACTTACCTAGCACGTAACAAGTACGTAAGTAAGTTGAAATAGTTACAACATGATAAATATAAAAGAATTACAGGACTAAGGAAATGAGTGAGTTTTAATATTAATACCGATTCCATAGTTTTCTTTCGTGCGATGAAAAATGGCCTTGGTCATAAGTCATAAGTTGTTAATGGCAAATGTCATTTGCACCAATTCTGTAATGCCCCTGTTCATTTTGTTTTATCATCAAATAGGGATCCCACCAGAAATGTGCAAAGCTGTATACTTACATAGTTATATTTGACAACTCGCAAGCTTGATACCTAGCACATTTTATAAATTGCGATAATGCTCCGAACTCCCCTTATTCTAAACATAGATATATTGTTTTTCTAATAAAACGGCATTATTTTATTATTTTAGTTTTGTTTTTAGTACCTAAACAATTACAAATACCTATACTTATTGCATTATATTACACGTTATCCGCGGTATGTTGAATATAAAAAAAAAAAATTAAAAAATGGTATCAAGATTTAAATCACATCATTTCAAAAATCATAATTTGATGATTCTTAAAAAAGTATATATACTCGTAAATATGCAAAAGAATAATACAAAAGCGTTTATTTTTTTCTTTAAATTACAATGGTGTATCGGTTAGTGATGTCTTATATATATCTAATTGACCTGGAAAAATCGGTGTGAGCACAGCGATAAGGTGGTTTTAAACCCACCTGTAGTCAGAATAAGATCATTCAATATGAAGATGCGTCGGATTGATTGAGCTCGCGTTGATGTCTTTCTTTGAGACGTAGCCCCATGCGATGAGGATGCGAATTTTGACACATTTACCCAAATACTAATAAAACTGAGTTGTATTATATGAAACTTGTATAATGAGATACAATAAATTAAACTTAACTAATTTATATACCTACTTTCTTTTATTCTTAATTTCTAAATCAATGTTTCATCTTGTGTTGATTTGGATTAGGTATTTTGTTTTATTTGAATTTAAACTTTCGTGACATATTATAACTTTATTTTACTAAACGTGAGTACGTTCTGACGTAAGTACGTACGTGAGTGTATACGTGAGTTTTAACCGTTTAGTAAAATAAAGTTATTTTGTTTTATGTCACACCTGGCCATAAAGCGGCAATTACCGCACGCTCCGCGCGCGGGAAATCCCACTTCCTGGCCAGGGGGTGACATAAAATTTTGTACTTAACACGGGCGGTAATAAAGAAAGCCTCAGCTCGCATATTTATCGCCCTTGCCTTCGGCTCGGGCGTCAAATACCTGCGATCTCGATCTGCGACATTCTTTGTTTTACCGCCCTTGTTAAGTAATGTACTATTGTGTACAGAATAGGTGGAATAATATCTACGTATAGGAACGTGATATAATAAAGTTTTTTTTTATATATATAGGAATATCATACTTAGTTAAATTAAAATAGGTAGGTATTTAGACGAGACTGATGAGAGTAAGGTAAAGTGTTCTTACATCAAAACGTATTATAAATAAATTATAATTAATTCCATAGGCAGACAACTAATAAAAAATATGTCTCACCTTTTTTAGACGGAAATCTTGAAATCAGCAGTTTTCACCTAGCAGAAACATAGTTCTAACCACTTTTTAAAATAGTCAAAAATAACGGATGAAAAGTCCAACACAATTTGAAGACACTGCCCACTAATAAAATAGCGTTAAAAAATGCACACTAGGTTCTTAAAAAGTTCTTGTAAAAATTCTAACGTGCCAAAAACACTGGCAGTTTAGAAAAGAAAACTTTTTCAAATTAAGAATTGCACGACGTTGAGTGTGTTCGGTCAGTTGGTCGGCGCGCGCCGTGGCGTAGGGCCGTGGTGCGTTTGCCACGGCGCGGCGCGTCGACCGTGGCAGGCCGTCGCCCCGCCCACGGGTGGGGGCTACACCTCTTGGGTTCTTCACACTTACTGTACCTACTAGTTACGCCGGCTTAACTAGAGCTATGAAGGCGGTACGGGATTCTCAATGTAAGCAAGGTTACCACCTACATGCAAGTAGTTAATGTTCTTGTATGGAGTAAATTGGTAGGAATAGAAAAAAATAATGAATCTTGTCAATATTATACTCAAAAGTTTAACAAGTAACTATTTTGGTGACTTCTCCCAGCTTCCGAACCAAGTAGATACTTAATGAAAATAATGAATTTAATTTAAATAATACCTTTGTACTCGTAAAACACAGTGTAATATATAGAGTCAATATAGAGCTCCATTGAGAAGTTGTAGTGCGCTAATGTAAAGCAGAATAACTAGTATCCAAAATGTTGATTGAATTTAAATGATGAAACAAGTAATATTTTAATGAGCCAACTGAAATAAATTACTCTTTAATGTCAGCTTTGAGCACTTAAATAAACGCTAATAAGAAGAAATTCTTGTCAGTTAAAAAATCCAATACTATTCCGTCTGAACCTAAACGGTAGCAACTTCAATAAAATAGTGAAATCCAAAGTGTAACTTAGCTCTCACGCTTAAATTCAAGAGCTCACTTTTCCCTGGTCGGCGTTAAACCACGTCACAATCAGTCCGCACACTCAATATTGTGCTCTATTGTCCACAGGATAAGGTACCGCTTGACCGTTTCTGTGGCCGGTGTTTCGCGGGGCGGGAATAGATAAGTGGATGTGGCTTCGACGGACGGGTGATAATGTGACCCCGTTTTTATCGGACCTTATACCTTTGCCAATTAAGCTTTATGCTCAGCTTAAACATAATTATTGATATGATCATGTCCATAATTTTGCTTAACATCGTGTTTCATTAATTAATCTTTCTAAGTTGAAGTTACCGATTAAAGTCTAATATTAGGAATTTAATCGGTCTATACGCTGTCAATTACTGTGTTGTGCTAGATATATATATATGTATATTTTGTCAATCTTTATTTATGCTATGGTGAAATAGTTATGTAATATTTCTTAGAATTGGACATAATGAGATATTTATACAAAATAATACGATGTTTAATTAGCATGTCTATATCAAAGTGCCAGATAAATTTAGATTAAAGAGCAAAAGGCATGAATAAGTACAATAACGATATTTATAAGTAGGTAAGTACTTAACTGTTATCTATGTCGGAAATTCGTAAGTTGTTTAAAAAATTTAAAGTCGTAACCCGAACAGTCCGGAAAAACACAACTTCATCATGTGAAGCTAATTACTGAGAAGCGTCATGGGAACTTGATAATGTCTGTTTGTCTGCGCCACGCCAGTCTAGCCGGCGCGGGGTTCGAGTTATTAGATACAAGCGGGAGCTAAGCTACAGTTTTATACATGCTTTTGCTAAAGTTCTTATTATTTGGATGACAAACAGATTTTCATGACGAAGTTGCCGTCGGGCGAAAAGTTGTAAAATGCTTTAAGGAGTTGTAGTGTAGGTGAACGTTTAGCTGTGGTTCTCTGGGTGGGTGGCATGCATATTCTCGCCTATTAATAGTTCCGTATTGAGTACAGAGGAGGCAATAATTATATTTATGTCACACCTGGCCATAAAGTGGCCATTATCGCACACTCCGCACGCGAAAAAACCCACTTCCTGGCCAGGGGGTGACATAAAATTTTGTACTTACCACGGGCGATAATAAAGAAAGCCTCAGATCGCATATTTATCGCCCTTGCCTTCGGCTCGGGCGTAAAATACCTGCGATCTGAGACATTCTTTGTTTTATCGCCCTTGGTAAGTAATGTACTATTATAGCTTGGATCACGCACTGTATATGAAGCGACGTCGGTCGTGAAGTTTTTCTAGGGACTCTCATTACGCACCTCCCGCCTATTCGCTCCGCGTCGTGTCCACAGGAAGCTATGCGCCTAATAGCTTGCACCACGCGCTGTATGAAGCGACATCGGTCATGCAGTTTTCCCAGGGACACTCATTACGCATCTTTCGCCCCGCGTTGTATCCACAGGAAGCTATACGCCTAATAGCTTGCACCACGCACTGTATGAAGCGACATCGGTCATGCAGTTTTCCCAGGGACACTCATTACGCATCTTTCGCTCCGTGTTGTGTCCGCAGGAAGCTTTACGCCTGTAGCTTGCACCACGCGCTGTATAAAGCGACATCGGTCATGCAGTTTGCCCAGGGACGCTCATTACGCACCTCCTCGCCTATTCGCCCCGTGTTGTGTTGTGTGTGTCCACAGATAAGACTGCAGTTTGACGTGGTAATTGAAGAGTAGAAGATGGATTATCGCCGGTGTTTGGCCGTTATAAAACAGAACACAGACTAGTTCAATCAATAGCAAATTATAGGCAATGGCTTTTTCTGAAATTTTATTATTATATTTAAATTAAATATTAATTTATATTAAATTACATTTATATTAAATTTTATTTTGTAGGGTTATTGAAGGAAGATGACTATGAATAAAACGTTTGTTATAATTATAACCTGTAATTAGTACCTACAGGTTTTGAATGATTTACTCCGTATTTGGAAGGCGTTTTGAGTATAAATTTGTGTATCGTACACGTAATAAAGCAGAAGTGCTGAGGAGATTAGGGGAGAAAACAAAA
The DNA here is from genome assembly GCA_951800055.1 of Cenopis cana. Lineage (NCBI taxonomy): Eukaryota > Metazoa > Arthropoda > Insecta > Lepidoptera > Tortricidae > Cenopis > Cenopis cana. The sequence goes on from OX637473.1 coordinate 5,215,638, forward strand.
CTGTTGGAAGTTAGAAAATATAAGAGCGAAAATGATTGGTCGTATTACTTAGACGACACGTTAGAGTCAGATGGAGAGAGCTACACCGACAAGAATCAAACTACTTGTATAATACTATTACTTATTCTGTGATCAAACTCTTAAATTTGTGATGATACAATATAAATCATAGTAGTAACGTTGATTTTACATCAATATCAATAAAATACAAAATGAAAGAAACGTACATAAATATACGTAAATATAATATTATAAAACATGTAATATTTTAAACACACCATGTTTATTACGCTCAGAGACAATAACTCATTCCGGTAATTTTTTGGACGTTAATTTTAACAAATGGCGAGGGTAAGAGAGTTGTTAAAGCGGTTGTTTTCGTTATTTTCCAGTGTAATTGGTACGTCGAGACGGAAGGCAGATGCGTGGGACGTTTTTTTATTTCAAATTTAACGTGGACAAATAGAGCGGGCGGCTGCGTACGCTGCGGACTTGCCGCATTTTAGAAGGTACCTCCTAAGTCCTAATCGGATTTGGAGTTTATAAAGCGACCATTACTTTTAACAATGATCACCTCAAAGATGAGTTCGACTATCCACCAGTGATGTGCTCTTGTTTTCATATATCTGACATCCTTGTATGCATGTCAATTGTCACTTGTACATAATAACAGTTCAGTTACTAACCTCCGGTGGATCCTCAATCCTCACTCTTAATGTATTCAGGAGATATATTATAAGAGCCGTCTCCTACATGTAATCATAATCTATACATAGATAGCATTTATAAATCTACTTTTGTATCGTGTCAATGTCAATACGAATCGTTGGTAGGCAAAATTGTTGGATACCTACCTATAGCTATGGCAAAACAAAGGATTTTGTAGGTATACATTATATTAAAATAATAGGATTATTAGGAAACTTTATTTCAATTTCATTAGCCGAGTTTTCATTTGTTATTACCAGTTTGAAAAGTTGAATAGGCCAAAGTCAAACGGAAGAAGAACTTATTCTAAAAGTAAACGTTAAAAATGTAGTACTTATTTAGGAACCTTTACAAATGTTAGACTCCAATTTTCCTTTATTTTTTCCCAAGTGTCAATTCATTTATATTTTATTCAGTAACAATATTAATTGCATTTGAATATTCTAATCACAAAATAATAATCCTAAACACAAAAACTAGAATAGAACTAAAATATAGTGCGTGTCATCCACGAAAGCGCGCATACCTCCACAGCCCAACCCGTTCCTTTGCGCATAGATTAGTATTTAGATTCGCTGGGGAGGGGCGCGTCGTCGTGGATGATAGGCACTATACTTACATATCAAACATGTCACAAGTAAATGTCACTGTCAAAGCGCAGGGTGCGGTGTCATCTCCGCAGAGTTCGCGTCGCGTGCGCCGGTAATTCCTGTAATTCGAGGGTGCCTGCTCGGGTGCGGAGATTGCCCGAGATAGCGCGCTCGCGCGCCACCGCGCACTGGCTGGACGCAACCTACCGCAGGGGTCTGTAAATTTTGAAAAAATACGACAATTTTTGGGAACCTCAGAGAGCCGCGAATATCTGTTTCAGGTTTTTAAGTATGTTTTTAGGAAGACCTGGAACTGCTCGGAGGCAACTGGCCTTTCAAAGACCTTCAGAGCCTATTTTGGTGTTTATTGCGGTGTTATACTTATATGTCTTCATGATGAGTTTGTTTACATGATATGACACGAACGTGATGAAGAGACTGGACAGTATGTTACGCATTGCAATTTGATTTTGAGTTGTTAATATTTTGCCCGCTCACTTCCAGTGCGCCGAGCTAATATGACGGAAATATAGCGTAAACACGTTGAAATCAAATGGAATTTAAATTGGAAGAAAAAATATTTTGCCATAGAAAGATATGTGGCATTAATACCTACCCTTCGGTTTTATAGGCTTATAGTGAGAAATAGAATTTATTATAATCATAAGTTAGACGTCCCGTTATAAATTGTGTCAGTCGTAATTGAAAAACTGAACAAAAAGCCGTGCGGTAGGCGTGTGCCCGGCTGAATACACGATGGACACTGGACTTTGGGCTAATTACCCTCACCTGGTGTAGATAACTCCAGCCTTTTGGGACTTTTATTGACGATAAGGAAGTTTACAAGTTATTGCAATAAAAACTAAAATTGCACGTTTCCTGGGTGCGGTTTGAGAAGCTACCCCGATCAACAAGGTACCAATGGTAGGTAGGTAGGTATCAATGTACTAAAGTGAATGAATATAACACACACACACACACACACACACACACACACACACACACACACACACACACACACATGAAATACTTGAGACGAGTGTAGTACGTGTAAATTTAATTGCAAAAATATCTGTCTAGTAAATGTACGTAAAGGTAACAATGTACGTAATAAGACGTGTTTGACAGGCTCAACTCCTAACACGGGGTTCTTAGCGTGTCGAATTGTTGATACCTAAATGCTTCTAGCGTTGATCTTTTTGAAGCTGACTATATAATAAGTAGTAGGTACTTAACCTATACCTAACCTATAACATTTTAAAACTCTGAAAATATTACATGATCATAATATGCCATATCGATTGGGGTATGCTTACAATTAAAATTTTACGAGTGTCACAATTGTCACAAATGACAGTTGATGTTTACTTTCTTATAATCTATTCGGTCAATTCAATTATATAAATAAATTTCTTAATATTTTATAAAATGACACTTAGGTTTCCATCTGCCTTCTAGGGTCAACTCAAAAATATTATATTTTTAGAATTTTATTTTACGGTATATGGTGTGTAAATAAAATTATTATGCTTCAATTTTCAATAAACTTAGGTTGGCCTCGTTTACAACTATAACAAATTTCAAATTGATAACATATAGGTAGTCGGAGACGGGCGGCCAGATTAGCACCATAACTCGTTAGGGTTCCTTTTTACGTTTTTTGGCACGGAACCCTAAAAACAACATAGGTACTTGGAAGAGCGGTTCTGAACAGTTTGCTCTTCCAAAAAATAATATACTTTTTCATATACATAGGTACAATCATAATTATTGATTTTATACCGTCATTAAACGTCAGAGAGTAAATAATATTGTACCTAGTAAAATCGTGATGCATTGTTTCGTAGGTACGGTTCGATTCGATTTTATTTTGTTTGAATCTGAGTCTATTCCTATTATTGAATTACCGAATCAATTCAAATTTAACAGCTGGTGTTAATTTTTTGGTTCCTTGTTCTTCCTTCTTTTCCTTATATTACTTACATTATAATTAAAGGTTTAGGCAGTTTATTATTATTTTATATAGGTAGTTAAGTATACGCCTACAGACGAGTAAAGGTAAAATAACCTTTGATCGTACAATAACAATATTTCCCGCATAATTATTATTATACTTTAATATCTCCAGACTAAGTGGTTTAAGATCACTTGACAGTGATACGTCCCCTTCCTTCCCTTACTTCCCCCCTGCAAGCAAAACCTTCTTCAGCCAAAGAAAATCCCCGTACGCTTTTCAATTCTCACTTTCCCAACAAAACATTTCCTTTCATCTCTAGAGCTCCCGCAAGTGCGAGTGGGACGGGTAGCGCTAACAGCCCGCGTGCGAGGAGCGTGAGTATATTTCGCACCGTTTAGAGAAGGCGTGTCAGACTAGATAACTCGACAACGGCAGCGGATTATTTTTTGTTTGCATACATTCTGCCTTTTAATAACGGTCTTAATTGCTTGCAATTGATATTCACAATAATGTGACATTTTAGCGTATTCCTTATGGCTTGAAATATAAATGTTTGCTGCTGCTTTGAGTTGTAATTTGAGATTTCTCAATGTAACGCCGTGCAAGTTTGGTAATTTGAATGGATGAATAGGTAGTTTGTAGAATATGCTTTTATTTTTCTTTACTTATATGAAGGCACCTGGTTTTTTTATATAGTATCTTTGGTCGCTGCGCAGCCTAACGTTTTGTAACAGTTGTAACAATCATAAATGGCAATGTACACGTAGGTAAGTATACCTTTTCAAATACTTTTTTTTTATTTCCTGTAGGTACTTAGTTAATGAGTTAATAACACAAGGTCACTGCTTTCGGAAAAACGTGTATCTGATTCACGAACTCTAGGCATGACTTGTACAATATCACATCACTCACATCACATTACCCATAAAGGGCCCGAATAGCGGTCCGTAAAATCCACTTTACAAAAAGGCTAATATTCTTTTAATTAACCGCCATACACGGTTTAACTGTCAAAGCGCATTAGTAGACTTTTTCTGTCACTTTTTATGTCACATTAAGGTTTTTGTGTAATTTTTTGCCGCCCGCACGCGCTCCGACAAAAACGAACATTACACTGGGACACCTTTTGATCGGGGTGTAGGTAAAATTTTATATAAGTAGTGGTCTTACCTGTGTAACTTTCAGTTACGTATTATATCATAATAGACGACCACTAGCCTAGCTAGTAGTGACCCTGCCTACGAAGCTGGAGGTCCGGGGTATGAATCTCGGTCAGGGCATTTATTTGTGTGATGAGCATTCCTGCATTCCTGAGTCTATTTATTTAAGTATGTATATCGTCTCTTAATACTTACCCATAGTACAGCTACGATTTGTGTAAGATTGTCCACGAACATTTCGGGGTTTTGTGGCTGCCAAGGGTTGTCCCGAGATGTCTCGTGTATCAATATATTTACACAGTAGCATCTTTATTTATATATCATCATAATATCTTAGTAAAAAATAATAAACTTTGAAATACATTTTGTGCCTTAGATACAACATACTGGAATCCCGTCCCTGAATGAAAGTCCTACCAAAAAGTTATTATTGGTCACTCATCAGCATCACCTGTCAAATGGGCATTCGTTCAATGTTAATTCTGGAAACTTTTTAAGCTGCAACATTGCAACAATGTCGAGCATAATTCTTATTCTGAGTGGAAACTTATTATGCACTTATGTAAAATTTAATATTAATAATATTTGTCATACCTCATTCAGGAGCACGTTTCTCGTTTTATGGATTCCGAGACCGTTTAATTAAAATTATGCTGGTTCCATTCAAAGGAGGATGGTCTGCGCTAGACATCAAAGTTATTTATTTGTAAACATAGTAGACGTTTTGTAGTTATTTATTTGTAGGTATCAAATAGAATAATTAATTTATTTATTGTAAACATGCAAAAAATGTAACATTGAGTACAGGAAATATTCCCAGTCACTAAATTTTTTTTACGTTGACTCCTATCGTGTAATAAATTATTGATAATATATAAGAATGCTGTTTCGGTGATATGACTTAAGATTGAAAGTGCCAGGCATCGGGTCAATATCGAGCACGGGGACTTTTACCATAAACGGTGACCGGGTACAGAAAGACCGTAACTATACGCTCGATAAAAAAAAACTATAACAAAACTCAAAAGTATACCAGTCAGCCTGCATGACTAAATTACGCCTTATAGCAGTAGCGCAATCGCTATCAGAATAAGCACAGAATAAGTCTCTAATGATCGATGATTTGAATTCCGTTTTGATTGACATAAGCATGTGATTGGGTTATTTGTGTGATTTAAATCACTAAATAATGAGCCCGCGGATTAGCGCGGACAGACGGCGCACAATTTTCTGCTAATCTCGGACCTAGTAAAAACTGTAGTGGCATTTGTGCTTTGTAGCCACCTGTCTTTCTAAATATGTTATTTTAGATACAAAGTTCTTTTAAATACCTACGTAAAAGACAGTAGCTTAAAAAATTCAGTGGAAAATTCAGGAAAGCATCATTCGTTACCATTTATTTTAATTACTTAATGATTATTATTTGGACAAGGCAATCTAAAGTACCTACAATAACAACGCACTTGCATTTAATGTTGTAGATACACGGAAAAAGCGATAAACATGCCTTATAACGCTTTAGGCTTTCCTTATTGCCGGCCATCCATGGTGTGGTAGAAAGTGGTACCTATACTTACGTCTTCCCCTTGTCATGAAGAGTACATCGGGACCAGTCCTAGGGTAGAGTGGACGCCAACTGCTCTTGGAGTCATGTCGATAAGCGTACCTAAAAGCCGAATGAGAAAACAATAGAGGTGAGACGTACTAGCAAAACGCGTACTGAGTCTTGCGAGTACGCGTCCACAAAAAGACTAGATCCAAAGACTAGGTCCAAATACGCGCTAAACCGACCCCGACCCGAGGTGCCCCGAAAGAATCCGAACGCGCAGACGAATACGAATAGCGCGGAACGTAAAGACTCTTAGACGTTTCGAGTCTTCAGAGTCGTCGTACGCCTAGTACTCGATACGCTAAAAGACGCACGAGCGGGATCGCTTACTTACGCGTCCATGCCAAAACCTATTCCAAAAACCTGTTCCCGTAAATACGTCTCACCTCTAGAAAACAAAAACAAGGGTGAGGTAAATTGTTACTTCTTTGTGTTTTGAAAATTATAATGCCTACTAGTAGGGGAAGTAGTGTCATGAGGTCCACATTTTGGTATCGGATGAATTCACTTGGCACAGGTGTAATATAGGTAAATCTAAGTTAATTTAGCCCGGTAGCCATCCGCCACCCCCTGGGGGCTAGGAAGGGGGGGGGGGGGCTTGAAAGTTCAATTTTTCGGTTTTTCATGAAAAACTCATAAACGGTGACCCATAGCGAAAAACGTTCTTAGGCATAAGTAATCTAAATAAAATTATCTACATAAAAGGTTCTATACACTTTGTCGCTAGGATTAATATTTAATGAGATTTTAAAGGGGGAATGTAAAATTATATGAAAATTTAAGTGGCTATTAATTCCTTTGTTTTTCAATATATTTAAAAATAAAAAATACTACAATTATGCACTCAATGAGTTCTATTCATTGATACCCCACTCGATGGGGTGGGTCAAATTTTTTTTTCGCGCCCCCCTTTAGCTTTATGGGAGCCCCCCTTGAAAAGCTGTAATAATATTTTTGAAAAAGATTTATAGCTTTGGGTCAACAAGATGCTTAAATGGTGAAAATTTGAAGACTATAGCTCAATCCGTTACCTTATAAGGGTGGCCCCCATGCAGCTAAGGGAGAGCATGTATGAAAAAAAAAGAACTACCCCATACTCCCCATAGAGCCCCCATCAAAGAGCAACATTTAGAAGAATAGTCTTCAAATTTTAACCATTTAAGCATCTTGTTGATCCAAGGCTATACAATTTTTTCAAAAATATATTTGCCTGTTTTTAAGGCATACAGCTAAAGAGGAGTGCGAAAAAAAAATTTACCTACCCCATCGAGTGGGGTATCAATGAATAGAGCTCATTAAGTGCATAATTATAGTAATTTTTGTTTTTAAAAATATTGAAAAACAAAGGAATTAATAGCCACTTAAATTTTCATATAATTTTAGGTACATTCCCCCTTTAAAATCTCATTAAATATTAATTCTAGCGACAAAGTGTATGAACCTTTTATGTAGATAATTTTGTTTAGATTACTTATGCCTAAGAACCCTTACCTTACCCCCTTACCCCCCCCTTGCCTTTGCCTTACTTATGCTTATGAAGAAGAAGATATGGGTCACCGTTTATGAGTTTTTCATGAAAAACCGAAAATGGAACTTTCAAGGCCCCCCCTTCCTACCCCCCAGGGGGTGGCGGATGGCTACCGGGCTAAATTAACTTAGATTTACCTATATTACATCTGTGCCAAGTGAATTCATCCGATACCAAAATGTGCACCTCTCATATATTGGGTGACACTACTTCCCCCACTATACTGAATGTATTAGGTATATTAATTTAGTTTGAAAAAAAGTCGTAATTTAATTTGCTTCCACTTGGACTCAAACCCAACCCAACATAATGAAATTAATGAATTTAAATCACCCACATTTCACATTTAATACGAATAAAATGAAATGTTCACTTTTGTTTGCGATTCTAATAACACGGTTACATCAAACTTTATTCCAGTTTCAATTCATTTGTTCTGAGATTCACTTTATTTGATGTACCATAATTTCATGAAATTAAAATGAACATGTATCATTTATTCCTCATTTCAAAAAGAGAAAGAAGTGCATCCTGTTTTTGAACAAAATTGCCGTTTGAGCACCAACGTCCAAAATTTGATTTTTGTCGCCAATTTATCAAAATCAATGTAATGTGCTCATCTAGAAACAGTACTGCTTAGAGCGAAGCCAACCTTGTAAGTAAAATGATAAAGTTTAACTTTGTTTAAGCTGAAGATCAATACTTTATTTTTCAGGACTCCCATCATGTTTATTTGATCATTTCTTTAATTTTAGAGGTAACATCCTGTCGGAATAAGAAGGAAGGAGGGAGATTGTTAAAGTGATAGTAATCAAGTATTATCCAGATTATCCTTCATACTTCATATACGTAAATCTTATTGAACCTCGATTGACTTACAGATTTTTGAAGTGAAAACTTCTTTAGCGGCGCTGAGCACTTTTGTACTGGGGAAAAATGTATAAACTCGCGATAAATTCTATGACCAGGTTAGTTGACCCCTCCTAGTATCGTGATTGCTATGTTACGAGGGGTCCCCAGCTGGTCTTCTTAGAAAGCCAAGGTTCTAACTGTTCGAAGACAATCCTAAGATTTTCCATAAAGATCATATTTCAAATAAATTCTCATGGAAAGTAGCTCTTATTGTCCCTAAAAAAGCGTTTCCAAAGTCCAATATTGGATAGCCAGACTGACCGATTTCCGTAAAGATCATATTTCAAATAAATTCTCATGGAAAGTAGTTCTTATTGTCCCTAAATACGGTGACAGTTCCCTTCAAAATACGAGTGATGGATAAAATACCAAGGGCGTGACACGCTTTGTAAGAGAAAGATAGCCTTATTGCGATTCCTATGAGAGGAAGTAGAAAATTGTGCGATGTTTTGTCCTTATCACCGACCGAAAAATTTTTCACGGTCGAGTAAAGGCATAATCTTTCATGAAGTGTCAAGAAGATTGCAAAACAAATTGGCAATATTTGGTAGTGCATTTTATAAATGGAGAATTAATGATAAGTTTGGTTTAAATGAATAATAATTTACCAATTATCAGATCCGTAGTGTTTGGGTGTTCAGTGCAAACATGGTGGGGTGTTCAGTGTTGGGCTGTAAAAGCAAACTCGACCGAAAAAAGGCGGATGTTACATTCCATGCGTAAGTACATTTTCTTTGCATTCTGGACCCGTGTTTATTTCTAAAATCTCACCGGAACCAAGTTACTGAGCTAAATCATTAGTTATATTATGAGACACTTGATGAAATAGGAAAAATATGTAAATTAATTCAAAAATAACCTCCAAACATTTCACATACAAACCGGTCAAATCGCGTAGTATATATACCGTGCGTCAAAAGAAATTGGAAATTATGTAAACAAATATGGTTGACTGACAATTCGTTTGTCGTCTATGGATTTGTTGTAAAATAGTGACGACAAAAGTCTATAACAATAATTAATCAATCCACTTGACAGTCGAGAAATTATTTTATTGAATATTCATTGCGAGTATTTGTGGCTCTTCACTTCATGGCAGCAAATAAAAATAAATGGGCAAAGAAAATTCATAGCAAAGTAAATGGAAAATGATGAGAAGTGAGTTTATTTGTAATTTAATCTATGATGAAATTAAACTTTTTCGATATACTGATATTCCCATCACTTAAACGAACTTTTTTTTCAATGACAATATAGATTCCTAGCATATTTATGAGAAAAAAAATTGACAAGCTATTGTCACATACCTAATCATTGTAAACGAAAATTGTTTTTATTGATATATGAATAATTAAAAGATATTATAGCTTAAAATGAATGCAAATACAAGGATTATGTCTATAAATTGTTGGTAAGACTCTGTGTTCGTTCTTTAACAGTGCGTGATTACGAAGTAATGAAGGTAAATTGGTCTGTTTACATCATTTCTTATGTCTATTGACCTGGACCTTAATAAATCTACCATAGAAGCCAGCTTAGAATTGATGTCCCATCATTCAGTCGGTTTATAATTCGATTTCGGGATACCAACAAATAATAAAAAAATCCCCTGAAGATTACCCCACGATTCGGGAAATTCAAGTAATTTGATTTTTTCAGTTTTTCAACAGAGGATGAATTCCGAAAAAAATGGATCTGCGGTCTGAGGGAACAGGAAAAGAGAATTGGGAAAAAAATATCTATAAGTAGGTATTTGTTTATTTATTGTAAATAAAGTTATAAATATATTAAGTAAATTACTCTAATTTAAAGTTTATCCTTTTATTTCAACAACGACATACCTAATTTATCTATGAAAGACAAAAAGGAGCATGTAAGTAGTAGGCACTTTAAGGTTACTTATTACTTATAGTAATTATAATTAGTAATTACTTACTACTTTCATCGTCTAGAGACTATTTATTTATTTATCGTATGGCATTTATTTCGAACCGTGAGATCATCGAGAAGACAGTACGGTTGCCAGTTTTTGACAGACTTAACATTTAGCATGGTTCTATGGGCGACGTGATGACCAGCAAGTCAAGCGGCGAGCAGCAAGACAAGACCAGCGACCAGCGACGAGCGACAAGAAGAAAATGTATAGACTTGAATCAGTGAAACCGCCGTTTTACGCAACGGTAATAACTTTATATACCTAGGTAAGATTATCACAAAAAGAGTTCCCGGTCGGGATCAATTATTTTACGATATCGCCTACGATATTGTGTAAATTTAGTTTGTGAATCAAAATGCCGACTTAATACGGAATTCGATCACTTATGTAACTATGTAGGTATTATCCGACTAAATTTTAGGGTACTTTTTATTTAATATTTTTTTAAATTTATATAATTTTATTATTCAGGTTAGGTTTTGATCGAGTCTACCGTACTGCTTGACGAACTTATTAACCCTTTGACCGCCAAAGCGGTAGTGTGTCGTCGTGCCCACCACGCCAAGCACTGTCGAATTGTTGTAATGTCTAATCTTATTCTGCTTTAAATCGTCTTATTGACAGCTAAGTTAGCATTTAGACATCGGCTTTCAGTACGTCAAAAATTTCTTAACGCATTCACTGCCACCCTCTTTTCCTGGACATTCGGCAGGTGCCGCACTTTGCTGTGTGCCCCAAAGGCACATGTGAGTTCATCCGACTATTCTAAGTCTAAGGCACTAAGGCACACACAGGGCGAAAGTCACTAAATATTATGAACGCGTTTGTGCGTTCAAGGCACTGGGTGAAAGTAACGGAAACGCACAGGGCCGTCTTTAACCAATTTGAGTCCCTGGGCACATTAGGGTAATGGGGCCACTATGACCTTGATAGAGCACGATTCTGTTAGAATAGACAAAGAAAGTAAACGAGTCACATTAAATGTATAGATAATAATAATATAATATTTCGTAAAAAATAAAATTAATTTTCAAAATACACCAAATTTAATTGGGTTCTTCGTTCTTCCTTAGAGCAAACAGCTAAATTAAATTTTCTTAAATAAACGCCTAATTCTAACCAGTCATATATATTTTTTTAAATTGAAAATGAGGCCGACGGTGATGCGAGCTCACCCAGAAGATTCACTCGTACCTTAAAAAGGTCCAGGTTATTTGAACTCGGAAGTACCTACATACGCCATTCGAATACCAAACCAGTACACATTATAAAAAAAGATGATTTCGACCAGGTAATGAAAGTAGCCAGTCGTACGTCGTCTGGATATCTGATGGAAGAAGGGGGAAGGCGGTATGAGCTCATGGAGTTCCTGAGCACACTCAACGAATCTAAAGAAATAAAAAACCGGCCAAGTGCGTGTCGGGCCACACGCAAGGTAGGGTTCCGTAGTCATCCACCCGTTACATTATGTGGACTAAAAAGTTCGCAAACTTATTTTTTCTATGTTTTTGACAGAATTAACAACATTATCTAAGGTATCAATGGAAATTGTTCTAAAGTTTGCTTTTGCAAAGTACATTTCTGAAGTTCGACTATTACTCGTTAACTAGTAATGTCTACTTAGCTGTGATAGTTTTCCTTTTAAATTCATCGTATATCCTACTACCATGATTTTTTTCACATGTCTAGGTGCCACCGTTTAGCTGGCAGGGGGGGGGGGGGGGACGTGACACTTGACCATAACGAAAATTATCACTTCAAAGCTTAATATCACGCCAACCGATTCTTGAATCAAAAAATGATATTAGAAACCTTATAATATATAATATTGAAAGAGCTATCCAACGATAACCCACACGATGGGTTTTGGAAGAAAAAAAAATTGCACCACCACTTTACATGTAGGGGAGGTACCCTAAAAAAAAATGTTTTTTCAGATTTTATTCTACCGTTTTGTCGGCGTCATCAATATCTATACTCATGCCAAATTACAGCTTTCTAGTACTAACGGTTACTGAGAAAAACGGGGGTCGGACGGACGGACGGACGGACATGGCGAAACTATAAGGGTTCCTTGTTTACTAGGGAACCCTAAAAATGGGAAATAGGTAGTATTGCTTACAATTTTTGAAGTGAAAACTTCTTTGGCGGCGCTGAGCACTTTTGTACTGGGGAAAATTTGATGAACTCGCGACAGATTCTAAGATTCTAAGACCAGCTAGTTGACCGCTCCTAGTAATCGTGATTGCGATGTTAGGAGGTGTCAACTCACCTAAACTCAGGATGCGTAAGACACAATAATACTCGGGACATATTATGTAGGTATATATGTAAATTGATTATGCGAATATGAATATGAACATGAGTATGAGTACGGATACGGATACCGATACCGATACCGATACCGATATGAATATCTTTGTTATTTGGGTCATTGTCAGTCGGAAAAACAAAAGTTGTCCATTCGGTGGACAATAGTTAACGACTTGTGTGCATGTAATTTACGTTTTTATTACATGGATTTATAGACACGGAATTACAGATTATGCGGGTTATCAGATCAATCGAAAATTAAGCTTTGTAGCCCTTAACTTTTGGCATGTCCTGTCCACCGAAAAGACGCGCACCTAAATCTGACAATGACCCATTTACTATCTTTATTGAGTTTTCACTTCTGCCGGCACTCCCGGAGTGCAACCCGTTGTTTTTTCTTTATTTTCTCACAAATGACGGATAAAAACAAACGAATTTGTAGGTACGGCATTTTGGTAAAAATACTTATGCCAGGATCACACGTACCGAGTAAAACGGCGAGACAGTAAAATGAGTATGGAAGTTTACTCGACCGAGTAAAACTTCCATACTAATTTTACTGTCTCGCCGTTTTACTCGGTACGTGTGATCAAGGCATTAGGTCTGTTATTTATTATATTTAACTCGAACCTAACCTTACCGTGTTAATAGGTCTGCGTTTGCGGCACTAAAGCAGAATATAATATGTACCTACAATACTATTTATTTCACACCTCAATAAATAAAACTATTACAGGGTGTCAATGGTTTTCTGCGTAAAATGGTTACAAAACTACTTTCTTACGATTAATTAAGAGGAGCGTTAAAGGGACCTGTACCCTTACCATGAGTTTGCAATGTTTGCATTACCGTACCTACTCGCTAGCGACTGCGTAAATGATTTAGTATGGACAAAAGTACAGCGCCTCTGGCGGTTACGCAATAGAACTAAGAATCGCCATACTAAATCGTTTACGCAGTCGCTAGCGAGTACGGTAAAGCAAACATTGCAAACTCATGGTAGGTAAGGGTACTGCTAAGTAAATGAAAACACCCGTAATGCATACTTAGTATTAGTTCTCTCACTTATAACTTAATGTAAATGTTTTATCCTTGTTTTTTTTTGTTTTCGTTGTTTAGATTTACTTATCTTAAATAGTGTTATCATTGTAATAAAGCAAATTTTTGGGAGAAAATGAAAATTAGTGAATATCAAATTTCTTTCAGCGTTTCTAGTCAGCGGCGCTCTTTTTTGAGAAAGGCTAGTAGATTTTGACTAGTAAAAGTGCCATCGCGGCCTACATGCAGAATAATGTTCATTTATTTCATTTAGGATTGTTCTTCATGCAATGCAAACTGTTGTGAAAAATGTAAATCACAGGTGTCAAAGTTTTTCTATCCAAACCCGGTACATCATAGTTAAAAAAGATATGAGAAAAAATTCGGCGACATCACAAATGTAAAATCCCTAGAGTGACATAATCAGATAATTAGAAACCAACCAATAATGAAACTACAAACGACTTAAAAGTAATCCCGCCAAAACTAATTTATAAATCGCATCACACACACCACTTATTGCAGTCGTTACGTTGTAACTTTCACTGATATGTCGCGTATCCCGCCCTCGTTGTAATTGTCACTCACATTGTCGTTGTGTCTCCCGCCCTCGTCGTGCGTGTGAACACGCGGAGGATTTCCTAGCTGAGCGATCGGCACGCGCAACGCAAGCGATCCGCTTTTCCGCTTGGATAACGCAGCTATGTAATCGCTATCTCAGAGTGTAGGGTAAATACAGCAGTGATAGCTATTTACAGCACCGATTAAAGTCCCAGTATTGACGCAGTACTACAAATATATCGTGTTACTTGAAAGGCCTACGTCATATACATATTATATCTGGACAGCGTGTCTATTGTATAGTAGTAGGTATGTATTGACATTAAAATATTTTAGTGCGATAAGAGTAACATACTAAAATAGTTTTAAAATTAATTTTACCAACATTTCACACTGTTGTATTGCACTATTTTATGTATATACCACCGAAAAATAATCCATGGGTACTCAAGCTTACACTTGAAGTAAATAATGACCCTTGTAAAATCATATACCTACATCACCTACATACGTATACATACAACATTCGACGACATAGCCACGTGTACCTCACGCAGAAGTTATTAAAATAATTGACAAGTTAAAGTCGCTAATAAAACAAAGTAGTTAGTTTAGGTATCAATTTGTCGTCGACATTATGAGCACGCGCGGGTTGCGTAATGGCGGGTATTACGGCGGCAGGTGCCCGCGCGCACCCAGGGCGCACTGTCCTAGAATATTATAATACACAGACAGGCAGTTTAGTTCGCTTTGCCCAGCCGGCCTAAGTAATAAGCCACAGTCAGGTGAAGAAAAAAAACCGGCCACGTGCGAGTCGGACTTCGCACTTCTAGGGTTCCGAAACAACCTCAAAATGGTGTACCTATTATCAATATATTAGTATTTGTTGCTAAAATATACGTTATAATAATAGTACATTACTTAACAAGGGCGGTAAAACAAAGCATGTCTCAAATCGCAGGTATTTGACGCCTGAGCCGAAGGCAAGGGCGATAAATATGTGACCTGAGGCTTTCTTTATTACCGCCCGTGTTAAGTACAAAATTTTATGTCACCCCCTCCCTGGCCAGGAAGTGGGATTTCACGCGCGCGGAGCGTGCGGTAATTGCCGCTTAATGGCCAGGTGTGACAAAAACATTATTACCAAATTTGAAGTTCATAGTCCAAAGGGAAGTTGAAAAATTCTTCGGAACAAAATTTTGAGACAGACGTTCGGACGGACGGACGGACGGACACATGAGTGACAACAATAGGGTTCCGTTTTGACCCTTCGGGTAGGGAACCCTAAAAAAGGCAGTTTTTTTTTTTTTTTTTTTATTTGCTTTATTAGACATAATACAAATCTTACTCTATATACATTTTCCTGCAAAACTGTATTGACAGTTTGCCTGCAGGTACGAGTCTCTATAAATATCTATAAAACTTAATAGCTATTACAATAATGAAGTATGTGCAGAAGTCATGGGAATGTACTCAACACTTAAGTGAATTTTGCATATATGCAATTTTCACTTAAGTGTCTGTAGTAAATATTTTTTCAGGGCTCTCTTGAATTTAGCCTTATTTGGCTCGTGTCGAATGTCGTCGGGGAGGGTATTTAGAAAGTACGGAAGACGTTTCGCTAATGTTCTGTCACCAAAGTAATTATTGACACGAGGTACTTCAAACCTTCCCGAGGACACGGACCTTGTAACATGGTTATGCGCGATCAGAGATGGACTAAGTTGTTGGTTGCCATGGTTATTGACTGCTAAGAGATATTTGTGTTTTAAGCTAACCGGAAGGATTTTACATATTTTGAACAACTTCGAGTAATCACCTTTACAACTGTTTTTGGTTTTCTTACTTACTAATAGTTTTAAAAATCTTATTTGTAATGCCTCTAATTTGTCTATGTAAGATTTAAAGGTAAGTCCATAAGAATATTGTATTCCTGTGTGGGGGGGAACACACAAAACCTCGCTACTACAGGTAGAAAGAGCACAAAGGGCAATCTTAAAGGTGATGCAATTTAAAAGGAGAGACTTCCCCACGATCCAACTTTATGTGGAATCCAAAGTGCTCACTGTGAGACAGATTTACTTGCTTCGCACCATCTTACGACAGCATTCGCTACTACCACTTAATAATGATACTGCTCAGAAGCGACCAGGCCACCCGGTATGCAAAACTGTCTCTTGCCGTACAGCATTTGCTGCTCGACAAATTGAAGCTCAAGGTACCCGTCTCTACAATAAAATTAATAATTTAACTCCGATCTACAGTTTATCAAGGTATGAAGTAAAAACTAAGCTACAAAACTGGCTGCAGAGTCTATCTTATCATGAGACTGAAAGTCTTCTTCTCACAATATCATAACTATCATAAGTTAAAAGGCAACAAACAAACTAATCCTACATTAAGTTTATTATTATTAAATCTCAAAATTTGATCTCACAATAATTTTAATGTTAGTAAATATCTCTTATTTTAATATTTTTTTTGTTTGTTAATATTGCATATTTTAAGCTTTTACTGTTAGACTGTCCCAGCACTGTTTGTTACGACTATGTATAATGAACAAACTCAGACCCCTAAGACACAGGTTTACGCCTAGTTTAGGGGTTGGATGTTTTTATCATATAACGCTGACCTGTTTGTACAAACCCTATTATAATAAGCCTCGGTATTGTAAAACACCATTTTATGTTAATGTACAATAAAGAATTATTATTATTAAAAAAAAAACCAGTGCATAGCCTAGTACAGAATCTACAATTGCAAAATATAGACATTTTAATATATTAATTGGCACTTTATAACTTAAATGATAAAATTTTCCTAGAAGAATTCTTAAGTTTAGAATTCTTAAGTTTACTTTAGTTTAGAATGGGACTGTGGGATACATATCGGACAAGAAGAATACAGGAGGCAAAATCCGGTAATGTTAAAAACTTTGTTTTGCATGTATAACATCTTTTATTTCTTACAACTTTATGAGAATACAATGGTAAAAAAATGTGTTCGTCTTGAGCACGGTGATACCATGTGATACCACGGTGATAAGCAACTTAAGTAATTTAGGACTCGTACGGATTTAGTAAGTCAATTTGTGTAAGATTATGCCTATATAGTTTAGCCCCTAAACCCAATTAGTTAGTTGCGGGAGTGAGCTGTGATAATTCTCGACTCCGACTTACTAAACTAAACAAATCACGAATCGAAATCGGAATAGAAACTGGCGCTGGCGGTGGAGGGAGGGGCAGGGAGGGTTTCGAGCTGCACACTGCCCAGGAAAAATAAATCTGGTGGCAAAGCACCTTTAATTTTTTAATCAAAGTGAAAATTGAAAAATTCAACACCACAGCACAAAATAAAGAATATACAGAAGGTCCGTTCCCGCCGTTCTTGAAAATACATACCTAAACTACAGGGTTGCTTCTGTATTGATTCTGAATTTTAAAAAGGAGCAGATAAATTAAAAATTCTTCAACATGACATTTAAATATGAACCAGCGTATCTTGGTAAAAAACCGGCCAAGTGCGAGTCGGACTTCGCACATTTAGGGTTCCGAATCAACCTCAAAAATATGATTTATTCATATATTAGTATTTGTTGTTAAAATATACGTAATATTGTCACCAAATTTCATGTTCATAGGTCAATGAGAAGTCTAAAAATTCTTCGGAACAAATTTTGTGACATACGACGGACGGACGGACGGACGTCTGGGCGACACCAATAGGGTTCCGTTTTGACCCTTCGGGTACGGAACCCTAATAAATTGATGCGTGACCCGCTGCGAGTTGTGACTTGTGACCGGCGGCGGTCGAGAGCGCCAACAAAAATATACCTAATTAATTAGGTACCTACTTAACTAAACCATAGTACTACTTAAATACTGGCGTTTTAGCGAACATAAGATGAATGTGTAATGGTTGATCGTCGTTATCAAAGCGGCAAGTTTCAAAAAATTACCTACCTACCTAGGTATTGTAACTACCAAAATGAGAAAACCGTTTTATTTACCTTTCAATATCGTTTGAAAATTTGAAGAAAGTGTAGGCACCGTTTTTTGTTGTATTTAAGTGTATTTAAACAATAAAATACATTCCAACTGTAATAATATCGGTTATTCATTTTGACGTACGTGACTTAAACTATCTACGCAGCGGCGAGGACGTCAAGTGATCAACGCGCGCACAACTAGCACTCGCGACGCGACAGTGACAGTCGCGACTAAGCTAGTCCGAAATCAACCGAGAATGCCTGTAAATGTTACGTCATTGTGCGTGCGGCGAAAATGGCACTTTGTACTGAGCGGACTCTCTGCTCCGGCGCGCGCCGCCGCCATTTACTTTGTGACCACAG
Source organism: Cenopis cana (assembly GCA_951800055.1). NCBI lineage: Eukaryota > Metazoa > Arthropoda > Insecta > Lepidoptera > Tortricidae > Cenopis > Cenopis cana. The sequence continues at coordinate 5,234,301 of OX637473.1, forward strand.
GTAGGACTTGAACCCATGACCTCTGGAATCCGTCCATTGCTCTACCAATTGAGCCACCGTGCACCCACGCACCGCACGCATCCCGCATCCGCATAACAAACATTTAAAGCACCTTTAGTCCTTTAGGCTTGTGCCTGTTGTCTACCTCTATTACCTAACCTACATGTTGTGCTGTTTTGTTTTTGTTTCTGTTTGTAACTACATAATTCATTTGTGTGAGGAGATTATTTGTATTGTATTGTTGTGTCCCATTTTTTATCCGCAACCTCCCAAGCCAAAACGATGGCTCATTGGTAAAGTGTCGCTTCTGCGTCCACAACTCTATCGCGGCACAGTGATGAACTGATTCCGATGATATCCGTGCGCGCCGCGGGCCGCGCGAGCGCAATGACTTTATCAGTGTAATGCACTTCATAATTTGATTAAATGCAGAAAAATATATTTAGCGAATTGCATAACTAACCGAAATTGAACGTTTCAGCATAGCCATAGGCTCTTTGGAGAAAATGGCTGCAAAATAAAATGGGGAGAAATTTGATACTTGCAAAAAGATATTGTAAAAATCCTCATATCCTCAAGCTTATTCCAATGAAATTTAGTACGTATTATATAAGTTACAAGTAATAAATAATACAATTATGAAGTAACAGTACCTAAACATCAATGACAACTTGACAACGCATACTTACCTTTAAAACAGCTGTTACCATTCTTTACAAATTGTAGCAGTTTTAATACCTGATTTTCAAACTTTATGTAGGTATACAACATTCAACTGAGAAAAATTAAACACTGTTACTAACTTGATTTTGTATTAAGGCGCAGGAGGGGTGGGGAAGGCATTCTCCATACAAACTCTGTGCACGTTTTATTCGTAGGTTTTGGCACTAACGAATATAATATTTTTTTTGGTTGTAAATATTAGATATGCGAAGAAAGTGATGTGAAAATTTTCAAATATTTCAAATAATAATAATAATAATAAAACAATAAAAAAAATTACATCACGAAATAGCTATCAGAAAAATAAGCATAGGTACTGACCAAAAATCATAACTTTAATGCAAACACAAACGAAGTAAATCCTGCACAAAGTTTGTATGGAGAGAGCTTGCCCTAGGAGGGCCTCTTAAGCAGTAACGCTGCTAACGCAAACTAGGTACTGTTACTAACTATTATGAACAATAATAATAATATGCTTTGATCCATAACTGTTCGAGTTCTCTTCGGCAAAATATCGATTTCAAACGATTCTATCGCATCTTTGATTTTCAATTCACGTACAGCCGATTGTATCATGAATAATGGTAGCCATCGATTACTATATAATCGATTGAACATAAATTTTAAATTCAAATTAATCACGAAAGCAAACAGAATCGCTTTTTAAAACGCGTCAAAATGATCCACTTGCGAGCGGCGCAACGACGACGCCGCCGTTGCCGATTAAGTCACATTTTGTTATATTTTGTTTCATTAAAATATAAATTGCTGTGGCCGGAAGGCGCCGCATCTCAAGCCTACCAAGTTCCACCAGGACCTCGTATCACGCTCTTTAAAAAATTAGAAATATGTACTTTAACACAGCTTCGTAAGGTCGAAATTGCATCTACATGAATGGAAAAACCTGTGAGGTTCTTAAAAGCAGCGCTAGTTAAAGACATGGAAGAGTACATGTCCAAAATTCGTTCACTCATAAATATTCGGAAAGTGAGGTAACCGGTTAGCAAGGGTTTTTGCTGAGGGCATAAATAAAGAGTCGGTAATTTTACGAGATTGCGACAGATTTATCGGGTGCATCGGATCACTTTAGATGCGCGGGAGACAAGTTAGATGTTTTTATTTTTATTTGCTTTTGTTTGACTTCTTGTTAGCACTGCTTGCATATAACTTTGTAGAGCTTGTGAGTAAGATCTAACACAGTTTTCTAACTAACACGACAAAGGTATGTGTACGTTATATAATTTATATTGACGAAAATATAAATTTGGAGTGCAATTCGCCTTTCTTATTTATTAAGGTATGACATGGCAATCATACAGCAGCTTCTACAGTCTATTCACCCTTACGTGTCATATCATTTAAACAAAATCTTCTTGAAGACATTAATCATTATCATTTGTCACCCTTTTCTCTGGGATTTACATAATAAAGAAGCTCACAAAGTAATCCTACACAAAAGTGTGTCTTCAAAAATAGTTTGTTTACATGATCGGACATGTAAGGGTGAATAGACTGTATGTAGGTAGGTATGATAATGTGCTATGTGATGATTGATGTGCATAAGTACATTTGATCTCAAGATACGCGTGTTTATCCTCGTAAGTCCCAGACAGATTTTTGTGATTTTGAATTTGGAACCTTCATTAATTTTGTCAAAGTTTGAAACTCGATTTTAATTTGTACATAGTGTACATTGGGCCTTACGAGGTTATGATGAAGAGTGATGAATTGATGATATCACTGTGATGTCAGGTGAAATAGTATATGTTATATTTTTGCCAGAAAAGTTTGATTTTTAAACTTATTATAAGTTTATATGTAAATGCACAGCTTCTCAAATACCATTTTAATTTTAGGCAAGCACTTTATTTGGGACAGCTAATATAAAAAGTGGAAAAGAAATTTATCGGAAAAAGCATTTGCGAAGAATTCTGTAGAAGCAATTAAACGATATTTAGGTTGGCACACAGTCAAAGTTAGGTGGAAAGGACGTATTAGTTTGGAGCTAAAAAGAGACATATGGTGTTTTGGTTTGAAGTAAGAGTGTGCACTGTGCGCCTGGGGCGGGCACGCGACTGGCGCGCGTCGTGTTTATGCCACCGCAGAAGCTAAGGGTCTATTCTGACTCGATATATTCGTAATATTCGTATGATATTGGTTGCGCGCACTCGTTCTGATACGACACGGGGCTCGGTGCGCGTGGATATCACATATTTAATATTAAGAATATCAATTAATTTGTCGAATCAGATATCTCTAAGGGTTGGTTGTTTCATACCATCGACAATCGTAAGTTACCCTCGTTAATTTAATATTAAGAATATCAATTAATTGGTCGAATCAGATATCTCTAAGCGTTGGTTGTTTCATACCATCGACAATCGTAAGTTACCCTCGTTAATTTAATATTAAGAATATCAATTAATTGGTCGAATCAGATATCTCTAAGGGTTGGTTGTTTCATACCATCGACAATTGTAAGTTACCCTCGTTAATTTAATATTAAGAATATCAATTAATTGGTCGAATCAGATATCTCTAAGCGTTGGTTGTTTCATACCATCGACAATCGTAAGTTACCCTCGTTAATTTAATATTAAGAATATCAATTAATTGGTCGAATCAGATATCTCTAAGGGTTGGTTGTTTCATACCATCGACAATCGTAAGTTACCCTCGTTAATTTAATATTAAGAATATCAATTAATTGGTCGAATCAGATATCTCTAAGCGTTGGTTGTTTCATACCATCGACAATCGTAAGTTACCCTCGTTAAAATGATTGTTGGACAGTTTTCTATGGTGACAGCTTCCCGCTGTAAATAATAAAGATAACGCTTAAGCCAAAAAATCTGCCAAGCTCTTAAGTCAAACCAAAAACATAGGTTAGGCATTAATAACATAGGTAGTTACCGACTCATTAGGGTAGCATAGGTATATTAAAATCTACGATTGAATGTTGGAAATGGTTAGATATTAGAGACAACTTTACTCCTCAAACTCTTCACCCTACCACTAAGCTCCGAGCTCGACTCTATTTTTTACTTGTAAATATATTTGTTTAGCCACGTTTAGCTTAGGTTCTTCACAAAACAAAATAGATCTATTCACCCCACAGTTTGTCTATATTTTTTTGATAAATTACTCTATCACGCATAGCGTGGATCCGTAGAACGATCATCGCCATTATTTATTATTATATTAACACTGATCGGGTCACGCGCATCTTGTCTCGAGTAGGAGTTGCAAACTTTTCATATCAGGGGACTGTCCGAACTAACATGTAGGTTGTACTGATTTCAGATTATTTTCATTGATTGTACTTTCAGTCTATTTTATGCGAATTAGTCACCCTCTAGTGAGTAAGTATTATCTAAGTAAAATCGTATCTAATACGTATGACTAATACCTACAGAGTGAACAAATACATGTAGGTATCAGTACAGATACCTATGACCAGTAAAATTATCCAGGACATTAACCCCGTTTCGCACACGTCATGCAAAACCCACAAATTGACTGGACAGTGGACGTCACGGGCAAATTTGGAGCAATCGTTTATTTTACTTGGACGTGTTGCGGCCGCCGGGGGATGCGGCAAATTGCGTGCGTTTGCGCAGTGACCAATAAGCCGAAACCTAACTTAGGAATATGATAATAGTACATTACTTAACAAGGGCGGTAAAACAAAGAATGTCTCAGATCGCGGGTATTTGACGCCCGAGCCGAAGGCAAGGGCGATAAATATGCGATCTGAGGCTTTCTTTACTACCGCCCGTGTTATGTACAAAATTTTGTGTCACCCCCTGGCCAGGAAGTGGGATTTCCCGCGTGCGGAGCGTGCGGTAATTGCGGCTTTACCTATGATGATGATAATGATGATGTCCACCCAGACATATCCGTCGACGGTGACATCCTGACGTCCGGAATTCAGGATATTTAAGTACCTATATGTATGGGTTACCTAGATGGTGGCAAATCAGCGTACTGCCCGCCTAATGGTAAGTGAAGCCTGGATGCCTGCAACTCCAAAGAAGTCGCCTATGCATTGTGTTGGCATGACTGCCTACTACCAATACCAATGAATGTTAAGAAAGCCTTCCTCTCCCGGCGAAAAAAATATACAATGCCATTCTTTTGTTATCTGGCCTGGGATCCCAGGGACTGGTAGACGACGGGTCGGTTGCACCAACTTACGATTACAGACCGATCAACCTTAAATATGGCGCCGGCAGCTGCCATCCCATAGAAACTTGTCAAAATTTCCATACCTACAATCAGATTTTTACGAACACCGCTTACGATTACAGACGGTTTGGTGCAACCCACCCTAATATTCCCTGTTACCTATACCTAGTTACCTACCCAGCAGGTTATTTAGGTACCCATATTGTCCGCCTGTAGGTGTATCGACTTCATTGTGTTAATGTGAACTTTCCATTCATGAATATGCTTACCCTACAAAATTTCACTCCGTAAAATTCTTGTCCTGAAAAGTTCCATGATTTTCCCACAGTGTCTCAAACGGTGGCCACCGCACTAATTGGTTCAGTCGAAAGGTGTTAGGCGCGTGGGCACGAAACGTCGCGTGCGCCGGCGCTCCCGGAAACGACGCCAATTTCCATCCCAAGCCGTAGCAGTTACTCCTCCAAGCCCTTATCTCACACAATTATTTACTTCTAAAATCAGTCATAATTTTAATAAAATAAGGTTGATATTTGAATACAAAAACAATCGATATCGGAGTTTGAAAAAGTTAGGTAATCATTTTCTGGTCCAAATTTGGATCAAGCAAAATTAATGTGGATTTTAGAAATCGATAATTTGCGTTAATAATTTCGTAGATTGCCTACCGTTTCATTTTTGATTTTGAGCACGAGTTAGTATGTTCGTCTACCCACATTTTTATTTCCGCGCGCCTGCTTTGATTAATTATTTTATGAGATATTCAATTAAAGTTTTAAACGAATCCTTGTATGCACAGGCAATAATATATTTTCATGAACGAAAACGGCTAAACTAAGCAACGCGCTTTCAATTCAGATTCCGTTGGAAAGAAATATGTAATAGTTAAACTCTCGAAAGTGCTGTCCTGACTGACATTTTTACCTTCAAACAATGTCAAACACTTGTGCATGTCATGGATCACAAGAGCCATTTTACCGATAGCATTAGGTATTTATTCTGTGCCGATTAGTCTAATATGTCCAATTAAACCACGCCTTAAGATTTATACTTATTATGTTCTATTCATTACCTATTATGTACCTACGTTGGTCGTTAAATACCAACTTTGCTGATGCCAAATCACGTGCCATAACACCTCAACCTTCTTGAGACCGGCGAGGAACCGGTAGTCATGTTACAATGTTTATTTATAATTGGCAAGAATAATGATGGCCCATAATGATCTTAAAGGGCTACTTTATTTTTACTTAACTTTATTTTTTATTTTTACTTTATTTTCCACCCCTTGTAGCTTACAACTAAAAATGTATAATTATTCAAATGATTATGATTACGAAGCAATACCTATTTAGAATTTAATAAGTACATTTCAACAATTTGGGGCACCTTGCGATTTCAGTCATATAATATGCAAGGAAAAGTGATGGTTACATGGCTTTTTTTTCTTTATATTTAACAAGTGTGTTGCCAAAATATTTTATTGCAAGCTTAGTATGGACGGACTCTCCCTACCTAATTATGATCATAAGTAGGTACCTACTCGTCGGCCAATCATTTGGCCGATACTACTCGCATTTCTGAATAGCTATTACCTTAATTATGCCCTTAAGTAACTTATATACAATGTTGTAAATTGTGGTTACCGGGAACCAATTTTTCCTACCGAGACCGTAACTTCATGTTGACGATTTGTTTACGAGCGAAGTATCGGACACACGCGCAATGAAATCATGTGTGGTGCGGTAACAGACTAGAATAGTCCGTTCAATTTTGGGATTTAGCTACTGCAATCTGAAGGTTCATATTACAATAACAGATCTTATAGCTTATCGAATCCCTTAATATTCAACTATACCGCTCCAATTCACCTACAAAGGTCCATCTTACGTACTGCGCGTACGTAAAGGAATTCTCGTGCATTTTAGATCCCACAAATAACTCTGTATAGTTGCAGTTACTAATTATGCCCTATAAGGTAACGGCGGCCGTATTAAATGAATTTGCCGCTTATTAAAACATTTCAAATTTCACAACTAAAACCAAGCCCATCTTTTACACTTGACGACTTGGTTTGACGTATTAAAATGATTGCTTGAAGATGTTCCATATAACAAAGAGATAGGATAGCAGGGGAAGTAAGTACCTCTTGTGTTGTAGTTAGTAGGTATCAATGCGGTTATGGTAGCTAATGCCACGGTCATTCAGTTTTTCAAAGGTGAATCTGCTAAATCATCGCTTGGCGTGATGGCGTGATGTGAAGTGTCAGACCACATATGACTCAGCGCCACATATGCTAAGTTCCACTTAATGTTTTACTAAATTCTGTCCATCCGGCGAGGTCAGGCTCCTCGGCTGCCGTGGCCTGTAAGGCTCCTCAAATAAATCTCCCGAGCCACACTTGACACTACGTTCCTTTCTCAATCGTACATCGCTCCGTTTTTATCGATTCGCTCCACAATCGGTATTCTGTAAGAGCAAAAAGCACCGAATCAAAATTCTCCAACGACCGCATCTTTTATTTATGTGCTCCTTTTCGACTAACAGGCGTAATTTTTTCCGGTAAACAATCAGTTTTGCTCGAAAAATGCGAGACGGGAAGAAGACATAAAAAGGATCAGCGGTATTGGGGACGGGAATTTCTTTAGTTTTTCGAGTCGACTCCGGACTCGATGCCAACTCATAAATATCGAGATATGATTGGCGAGGAGCGGTCACAGCTCGCGCCGGAATGACCGAATTGCGTTCCATTTTTGAACGATTGATACTTTTTCTGTGGAAATATATGGCAATGGCATTATTGTTTTGTGCCGTGCGCTTAATTCCCAGTATAGACGCGGTACTGTTCAATAGACATTATTTGACATTTGAGGCATTTCACGATTTTCTTCCATTGATTTATAATGGAAATTTATGCCTTACATATTTTTACATTAGCTTTAGTCACATGTCACATGTATGTACCTACTATACACGTACTCAACAATCATGTTTAATTTTCTGGTGTAAAAATATAAACTAGTAATGTAGGCGTAATTAGGTATAAGTATCAATGAACATACAATACAAGCGTAGAATCATAATTCAGATCATATTCAGTGTGATGAAAATATACTCACCGGCAGAAAATTTGGCCCAAATTGGAAAAATGCATTTTTATCTACACACATATCATAAATCCTCTAATATGCGTTCGGAAACCGTAGAAAATGACTCTCATTTCAACATTCAATGAATTAATGGCAATTTTCTTATCTGTGGCTAAGGCTACAGCAGTAATATAATTTTTCATTTTAATCTCATATATGATGTTAAAATATTAAACGTCAAACAAAACTGTCAAAATTTAAATATCAAAGTTGACATGTCCCTATTCTAGTATCACTGAAAATTCAAATTCAGTCGATGCGAAATGTCAGCGCGATGTTTTTTTAGTATATATCGCACGAAATTTGAGCTAGAACGACATGATCACATCAGAATAGGGACTCTTTACTTTTTTAAATAACATTCAGGTATCGGTTGCCAGTTCTGATTTCGATATTTCCGCAACCGTGCAAAAAAGGTTGTATTAACACAATTATTGTATTACGGTTTCTGAACCCATCTTAGAGTAGTTATAATATGTGTGTAGATAAAGTAATGTATGCAACTGTACATAATTAGGCATTAAAACACGAGTGTGTTTTATGAAACGAGCCGAAGTGTGTGAACACGAGTGTTTTAATGCCTAATTATGTACAGTTGCATACATTACTTTATCCACACACATACATATTATAACTACTCTAAGATGGGTTCAGAAACCGTAGTAAATAAATACAATAATTGTGTTAATACAACCTTTTTTGCACGGTTGCGGAAATATCGAAATCAGAACTGGCAACCGATAACTGAATATCATTTTAAAAAGTAAAGAGTCCCTATTCTGATGTGGTCATGTCGTTCTAGCTCAAATTTCGTGCGATATATACTAAAAAAACATCGAGCTGATATTTCGCATCGACTGAATTTGAATTTTCAGTGATACTAGAAAAGGGACATGTCAACTTTGACATTTAAATTTTGACAGTTTTGTTTGGCGTTTAATATTTTAACATCATATATGAGATTAAAATGAAAAATGATATTACTGCTGTAGCCATCAGATAAGAAAACCGGCCAAGTGCGTGTCGGGCCACGCGCAAGGTAGGGTTCCGTAGTCGTCTACCCTTTACATTATGTGGACTAAAAAGTTCGAAAACTTATATTTACTATGTTTTTGAAAGAATTAACAACATTATCTAAGGTATCAATGGAAATTGTACGAACGTTTGCTTTTGCAAAGTACATTTCTGAAGTTCGACTATTACTCGTTAATTAGTAATGTCTACTTAGCTGTGATAGTTTTCCTTTTAAATTCATCGTATATACTACTACCATGATTTTTTTCACATGCCTAGTAGCCACCGTTTAGCTGGCAGGGGGGGGGGGGGGACACTTGACCATAGCAAAAATTATCACTTCAAAGCTTAATATCACGCTAACCAATTCTTTAATCAAAAAATGCTTCTAGAAACCTTATAATATTTTTAAAAGAGCTATCCAACGATACCCCACACGATGGGGTTTGGCAGAAAAAAAATTTGCAGCACCACTTTACATGTAGGGGAGGTACCCTAAAAAAATTTTTTTTTTAAGATTTTATTCTACCGTTTTGTCGGCGTCATTGATATGTATACTCATGCCAAATTACAGCTTTCTAGCACTAACGGTTACTGAGAAAAACGGGGGTCGGACGGACGGACGGACGGACATGGCGAAACTATAAGGGTTCCTTGTTTACTACGGAACCCTAAAAATTGCCATTAATTCATTGAATGTTGAAATGAGAGTCATTTTCTACGGTTTCCGAACGCATATTTGAGGATTTATGATATGTGTGTAGATAAACGTTATTTAATTTATGGTTTGAAATCACGAAAAGTTTTTGGGCCAAATTTTCTGCCGGTGATTGTAGGTATGTACCTACCTACGTAGAGTAGGTAACTAAATAGTGTGGAGTCGGTACTCACTGACATCACGTATCTAATGGGTAACAGGATGTTTCTATAGTGTCATTGCCGCCATTGGGCATATTTCAACGAAGTGTTGCTGATCTGATGAAATTAAATTGATATCACGTGAAATAATTACCTACCTCTATAAAGTACAGTCAAGGGCACCAATATGTATACACTTTCAACTTATTCCATTGCAATAAGGTCCAAAAATGTATACATATTTATGCCCTCGACTGTACATGCTGAGTAAAATTTAGCAAATCACCGAATATAGCGCCGCTTTTTATTTATTTATTATTTATTAAACAAGAACAAATAACGCTGTTACTATTTGGCGGTCCTTATCCGACGTTTTCTTCGAATTTCCCTGATATGTGGTAACATAGACCAATTATCAAATCCAACACCTCACATCACATGGGAATCGGATGGTGTCAGCTAAACCGCGCATTGAATTTAATTTTAATTAAGCAAGATTCATCACACCCTAATTTATTATCACATTACCGCCTCGGAATCTCTCCACTCCATACGAGGCGCAAGAACACCGTGGAATATTGCCGATCCGCTAATGACGTGCGTTTCTGCGCTTTAATTGCACTCAAACAGACAAACCAACATATACAAGCACTTCAATGAACCCTATTGCATATAGATAAGGTGTAAATTCAACTAACACGACGGTAGAGCTAACGCGGTAAAATCAGGTTTTGCTGTATGAAAAATGTATGAAGTTTCATCTGGGAGCGTGTAAAAAGCGCTGCACGGAGGATATTTTGATTGGTGAGCGGATTGAAAGGGCAGCTCGGTAAATGGTAAAGCGAGTCGCTGCGGAGTATGTTTTATGACGCCTAGCCTAGGTGATTATGGCATAGGTATGCAGTTAACATCATTCAAAATTAATTATTTGACGGTAGAAAATTCGATACAGTATGTATCGACGAAATACAATTTGTACGGGTTCCGTCTTTAGTTATTCGAGAAACTGGTGGAAAATAGACATAGACATAGACATAGACATAGACATAATTTATTGATAATAACACATTACAAGTCAAACTTATACTAAATTGAAATCATTAATATTCCTTAATTCATTATAAATTTCGTAAACTATTCAAATAGTGTTTTTTTAGGGCTTCGTTTTAGCAATTTTGGCTACTTATAGTTTCGTCATGTCTGTCTGTCCGTCCATATGTCACAACTGATTTACTCGTTATATGTATACCAAGCAGTAAAGTAAGTAGTATTAATAGGTATAAGTACAATTATATACGAAATTTGGTAGAAAGATTTAGGTATTCTATGAGGATTTAAAACAGACAACTGAGGAAGATACAGTTGGGATAATTTGGAGTGCTGGATGGGTTAGGGATGGAATCTTTGGAGCGTCAACTTGCGCTTAAATGTTTACTTGCTAGACACTCCTTGGATAGATGAAGGGAGATCAATCCAAAGGTAACGTTAAACGCTTTAAAAACTTGCGGAAACAAATCGCATTAGGCATTTATACGAGGAATTTCTGATTTGAGTTCAATCCTGAAAGCAAAAAGTTTGCAGTTTCAGAAAAAAAAACATTCGGACAAAAGAAAATTATACATTAGGCGATACAATAATAAGGAGTTATGATACGCAACGCGAAATATGATACGACCCATATAATTACATACAATGTCGGAGTCATATACCGCGCGCGAGGTAGCGGTAAAATTAGGCTTAATTTTATGACGGGTAGTAACAGTAACCGAAATGTTATCAACAGGAGTAACTCTGATACATTGTTTGGATGTGAAACGGGAGTCTTGACTGGAACTTTATCATAGATTTTACGCGGCGATTGTTATTTATGTAAAAATTGAATTTTCCTGCTTTTCTCTGAGAATGTATGGAAAATTGTTAGTGGTTCATGGCATCTTACGTGAAGCACTTATTACCAGCATATTATATTTATAACTAAAATACATATAAGTAGAGCGTGCTCACAATAGCTACAATATTACTACTATACATAGATTACTAAGTATACTATAGATGATGTTCTCACAACACAACTCAGAACAGCAATGCTCGCCCGTTACGAGTTTACCTACGACCTACGACCGACCTGTGTTTTAAAAAAATTATCTACAGCCTATCTAGCAGGATCAAATTTGATGATGGTCATTTTTTTATCTTTATTGCAGACCAAAACGATCCATAAGTTTGTTATACTTACCACGACAGATGCAAACAGACGTACGGCCCTCCTGATGGTAAGCGGTCACCACGGCCTATGAACGCTTGCAACTACAGCAGTCCCACATGCGCATTGCCGACCCTTTAAACCTTACTTATTAGTAAGGGACGAATGCTTATCTCCCATATAAATGCGATCAAGCTACCTAGGTCTATAATAAATTTCAGCCTTCCGATACCACAGTATTTCCCGACTCCAGGCTCTCAGTGTATCGGCATCGGCAATAAGTCAGTGTAAATTAATTTGGGCCCGTAAGTGGCGCGCGCGCAGACGACGGCGGCCGGCGGAATTACGTCATTACCCAAACACCGCGCCCTCTCATTACCCGCCCGCCCGAAAGATTATTTGCACCTTCGGGAGCATTCGAGAATAGATCAAGTGATCCGCTAAAATTTAAATTCGAAGTTTTAATGTCTCCAAATCTATTTCACTTAAAATATTCGATCGACAGAAATGGGAACTTAACTCCGCTATCGGAACTCGTGCCGTAAAAAAGCTGCTGTTGTACTTACAAGTAGGGACTTGTTGTACTTAAAAATAAAGTTACAACGAACGAAATTGATACATTTGTTCGTTGAATGTTAATAACCCATATTTTCGATCATTGCGATTTGCCAATGTCGTCACGAAATCCCCATTTCGCTGTCTGAAAACGTTTGGCCAAATTAATGGGGGACATTGTCCAATGTCCATGAGCCCACCAGTGTTCTTGTAGGGTATCATTAGGCCTAAAATGTGGTTATACATACATTTAATCAACAAGCGGTTGTTCGTCGAATAAACGGCGTTGCTTGTATTAAAGAGCACCTAATGAAGGGTTGATATCGCCTGTAGTGGATTGAGTCGATGTAGGCTGTCACACAACGGAGTTATGCCAAAAACTCGTCTGATCTTACTAGATACTTCTCTCTCTTCAGTCGTGAGGGATCATGATCATTTCTGGATTTCGCCGCCCTGATGACTTGTCTCCTTCGGTCTCGATCCATTGTAGCTAGGGCTGCCATCCGTCCGGATTTTCCCGGATTTGTCCTAGTTTGGAGGCCGTCCGGGGGCCGTCCGGGCGGGGTGTCAAGAAGTGTCCGGGGAAACCCGGACACTTTTCATGTAAGGAAGCACCTCATTGAATTTAAAGGTCTTGTTTTTTTAAAATATTATTTTCGGACTCGTCCGGGGAAAAAATGCGATTTACGCCAAATGTCCGGGTTTTTTTGAATCTTTGTCCGGGTTTGGCGAAATTCGAGATGGCAGCCCTAATTGTAGCCCTCATCGCTTGGTGAAGCCGTGACATAACATGACCGAGTCATCCTAAAAGCTTGCAGTAATCCGTCATTCCTGTGACGGTCATGGTCATGGTCATGCTGAAATCGAAGTCGTTTGTGTGGACACCGGCGACCGGCCGCGCCGCAGGGCAGGGCGGGGTCTAATTATTAGAGGCAAATCAATCATTACCTGATATTGTTTGGGTGATTTGCGGCACTATCAGTGGAGTCGAGTGTTATGGAATGAAACTCTGTGTAAGTCCCGAATACAGATATTTTTTATTGTCTCTTTCTGTTGTAAACCAAATTAATATTATTTTTGTTACAATATTTACTTTAGGTACCTAGGTGCTTTAAACAGTTGAAATTTTCACACTGATGTATTTCTGTTGCCGCTATAACAACAAATACTAAAAACAAAATAAAATATATATTTATTCCTATGGTATTCCTACAAAAAGACTTTAAAAAAACTTTGCTCGTTGCCTTCATCAGGCGCTGCGTCTCAAAATGTATGGGAAAACTAAAATCGGACTCGCACTTGACCAAAATTGTACTTGATATTATTTATCGTTATTATTTATAAATAATGGTACGGAACCCTTCGTGCGCGAGTCCAACTCGCACTTGTTTCTGTATTTTATGGTCCTTTACATAAAACACAGAAACAAGTGCGAGTCGGACAACAGTTTACAAAAGTTTTGAAATTGAGCTGGGGCATGATAGGCGCCTATAACACATACTTACCTAAACAGCCAATGCTAGTTTTCCGAATTTGAGGTCTATTGAGACTATTTGAGACTAAAAAGGTTACCATTATTCACTACACACGTATTTATTATTTAAGAAAGTCCTCTTCTTCACAAGCTTACCTTTCGACAAAGGTTCGGTAGCGCCCGCGGCGACACGCGTGTCCAATCCGTAATAGATGCAAAAGACGTAGACGTCATGCGCGGGACGCCGGCTACTACCAAATATGAAATACCGAAAGAGCCCTGGAGAAATTCTGCACGTGGCTGGTCTGAGCAGTACTCTCTGATCGTCAGTTACGAGCTATAGGGATTTTGGGAGCATCTTGTACGCCGTCCTATTATGATACATGCGAAAGTAACTCTATGGACGCTTATATACCTACCTACATTATCGTCGACGGCCACGTCGTCTATGGTTTCATTCATAAATAGATCATAGACTCTAGATGTAAACTAATTATGAATGAAACCATAGAGTTTTACTGTGCCGTGGACGGCCACGGTAAAGTAAAAAAAACCGGCCAAGTGCGTGTCGGGCCACGCGCAAGGTAGGGTTCCGTAGTCGTCCACCCGTTACATTATGTTGACTAAAAAGTTCGCAAACTTATATTTACTATGTTTTTGACAGAATTAACAACATTATCTAAGGTATCAATGGAAATTGTACGAAAGTTTGCTTTTGCAAAGTACATTTCTGAAGTTCGACTATTACTCGTTAACTAGTAATGTCTTCTTAGCTGTGATAGTTTTCCTTTTAAATTCATCGTATATAATATTACCTTGATTTTTTTCACATGCCTATTAGCCACCGTTTAGCTGGCAGGGGGGGGGGACACTTGACCATAACAAAAACTATCACTTCAAAGTTTAATATCACGCCAACCAATTCTTTAATCAAAAAATGCTTTTAGAAACCTTATAATATTTTTGAAAGAGCTATTCAACGATGGGGTTTGGAAGAAAAAAAAATTGTACCACCACTTTACATGTAGGGGAGGTACCCTAAAAAAAATTTTTTTTAAAGATTTTATTCTACCGTTTTGTTGGCGTCATTGATATGTATCATCATCATCATCATCATATCAGCCGAAAGACGTCCACTGCTGGACATAGGCCTCCCCCAAAGAGTGCCACAATGACCGGTCTTGCGCCACCCGCATCCAGCGGACAGATATGTATACTCATGCCAAATTACAGCTTTCTAGTACTAACGGTTACTGAGAAAAACGGGGGTCGGACGGACGGACGGACGGACATGGCGAAACTATAAGGGTTCCTTGTTTACTACGGAACCCTAAAAAGCGACCTATCTGTCTACAATATTACCACTTCACGCGCGTTAAGCAGCTTGTAAGCGACAATAGAAGCAACATTGTTTGCAATAAACGCACTTGAGCCATAATCCAATATAACCACCCTTCAACCTGTCGGGCAGTGGGTCGCAGGCGCAACGCGGGGCCAGGGCCACCCCGCCCCGGGGCCACCCGTGGGACGCTATCTAATCCGAATTAAACTATTATAAATGTTGACGCCTGGGGTGAGGGTTCCGTTATACTGCCATTTGATTCTAATGGATTTATTTACCACAGCAAGTTTAACAGTGATATTTTTAAATTTTGGGTTTTTACTCGTATAACTGGACGTAATTAAAAACTTAACATTTGAAGTTTTCTGAAAACAGACGAGAAGGACATATTTTTTCATGTTTTGTACGGCATTAAAAAATTTTGTTAAATGCTATGACGAAGATAAATAAATCCAATGCACAACTCTACACGGATAGGCACAGGCTGTCAATAGACACATTATCTTGTAAGACAATGGGATTGGGAACTCCAATTGAAAGAGGAAACTTCTGATGATACTTACCGTTTGGCAAACGATTGTTCAGGAAATGAATAATTAAATTAGAGAAAACTCTACTAAACAGCCCTCAACCGAGGGTCTCTGCCACATCGGATCCTAATCTCTCGTAAGCTGCTCCCACAGATAGAAACTATCAGGATAACACGGAGTTAATTCGGCCGCGTGGCTCCCCTTGCCGGCCGGAGTCGGGCGTCGTCGGCTGTCAATCAACAGACAAACGACTCTTGCTTATCGGAGCGGAAGGAGGAGGCGGTAATTAAAACTGATAAATTCCCTGGGGATGCTAAAAAACTAACTGCGCTTTTGCGCACCGGGTTTAGAAATGACGTGTTGACGCATGCGTGAATTTGTTTTATTCCGTTGTTTATTCGGGCCGTCGATTTCGGGAAAAAAGTTGGGAATTAATAAAACTTTTGGGTATTCAAGCAGGACGTCAAATAATAAAGGTGGTGACTTATTTTACAGACAGAATATTTCTCATATATAAGTAAGTACCTACATTCACTCAAGAAAGTGGTCGGCTCTATTATTGATGCGTTAAGGTCCAAAAGTGGTAAACAACTTTATTTACACTCTATATGCTAATCTTGTGGTGTCTCCTTGTTTTGCAGAAAACTATTTCATAGAATGTATTGTTTCGCAGAATTTTCATTTCATTGGATTTTTTTTTCCGAAACCTTTCAGTTTTTGGTACAGCTAACACGCCATTGTGTAGAACCCATTTTGATTTACCAGAAAATATTGCGAAAGAATACCTACAGAGGTAGGTACTTACATGGAACTTCTGTCAAAACAACGTGCAACCCTAGTCTTATAATAGTTATGATGAAATAATTTGTTTACAGATAATAAATGTCACAATAAATACCTACCTACTTTATAAGGAACATTCAACTATTAAATTTACATTTATTCTTATCTTAAACAAACTATAGTAACTAACATACAAAAAATTAAAACTAGCACTTTATCAATTCTTTAAGAGTTGTAATATCTACCAAAATAGTATCAAATAATGCCATATGTTTCGCTGATTCTTCTCTGGTGTATAATGAACTGTGGAGCCGCGGCTCCATAATGTTTATATGATTCATTATCCGCGTCTGCACAACCGCAAACAGATAGCAACACCATTTAATAACAATGGGAAACGAAACACTGTGTCAGGTTGTCAACACATCTGTCCCATCGATGGAACGAACGGGCCCAGTGTAGTCGGACCTGCAAAATATAAAAGCATCTTAAATCCACGGAGCACTTTTGATGTGTAGTTGCACAATTATGATTGTGTGTGGCTATTAATTATTTCTAACTTTTTAAGTATTCATATGCTTCACATTTTTAATTTTTTAATTTTTATTTAGGATCACCAACTGACAATACACCATTCATACAAAGTCGATTAGTATCTTAAAGTAACATACATGGCTGATGTTCATCTAATTATAGGTGACCACAGCTTTTCACAACATAAGTTGAACTAATCTAAACCATAGGCAAAAATACAAGGCATCTTTAAGGTACGAGTGAATAGGCATTTTCTGACTGAGCTCGCTTCATCGTCGGCCTGATTTTTGCTCCCTGGCTAGATGCTGGCCAAGAGCAATCCCATTTCACAAATCACAAAGAGCGCTCAGACAGAGATCGGAATCAGAAAATAATTCTACAAATATACATAGGATTCTTCTACATAAATAGCTTTCTACAAGCTTTACTTTGAGGCCCAAATATAATGGTCGGCTAATATGTGTACAGACAGCCAAATGACTTGTCGCACATAAATAATCACATAATTGGGATGGTGAATCACAACATTGTGGTCTACCCTCCCCAACGTGTAAAGTCGAGGGGTGGCGACCATCACCAAGCCAGAAGTTTAAACAATCACAAGTAAATCACACTCTCGTGGCATTTGTGCCCTTTTTAACCAGAGTGTAAAGCACTTGTGGTTAACATGTGATATGTGACAGATAATTAAATGGAAATGGATTATTCGAGTGCATTGTTAATGTGTTTACGGAATTATAACTGTTAAGGGGATGAAAGGGCGAGCGATAACCAGTGATCCCAATCCACCCTAAATTTGACCTTGCCTGCGCTCGTCCTTGTAACCACAACCTGAAGGTGATCAATCTGAGACATCATTTAGGCATATTACGAATGGAAAATGTATGGGATACATACACACCCGCAGCCGCCAGGGCTCTCATAAATAAAGTATACAGGGTGGAAAAACTCTATGGACCATGGAAATAAACTACCTTAAATTTTTAAGATAGCTCATTTTACTAAAACGAAACATTCTTTTATTTTTAAAAAGAAACAAAACTGCATTAGGTACCTAGTAAAAGATTTTCTCCAGGGCCCATAATAGATTTTATGTCACACCTGGCCATAAAGTGGCAATTACCGCACGCTCCGCGCGCGGGAAATCCCACTTCCTGGCCAGGGGGTGACATAAAATTTTGTACTTAACACGGGCGGTAATAAAGAAAGCCTTAGATCGCATATTTATCGCCCTTGCCTTCGGCTCGGGCGTCAAATGCCTGCGATCTGAGACATTCTTTGTTTTACCGCCCTTGTTAACTATTTTCCATATAACTATTTTTGTACTATTTTCCAACCTGTATAACAGAATAGTGACAAAATTATTTTACGCCGGTCAAGCAACATCAAAAGAAAAGTATGTTGTTGCATTTAAACTGCCTGTTTCGTGTTCGGTACATCCTTTGGCTACGGATCCCAAAACCACAACCTAACTCCGCATAAGCTAAACCTTGTTCACTATAAATATTTTCTATTGAGAAGAAATAACAAGTAGGTATAACGATGAAGCACACAGATAGGAATATTTGCGGCGGGACTCATGTTATGGGTATGGGAAATACAGACCAATAAACTTCTACTAATCATCTGAGCCATAAATTAAAAACTAAACGCCCGTAGATAACCGTAAAGCATTAAGATGTTTCTTTGAGAATGGCAGTAGTACCCCCTGGAGCTACAGGTCGAAATTTTTTTTTACCAATATAAAATATTTATCTAAATAGGATGTCTTTGCTCGCTACCGTTCCTTCAGGTTTATCTTTTATCGATACCTATCAGTTAAGGCCCACCACGAATAACGTTACTACTTATGCTAATGAACAATTAACAAATTCGTGCCTTGCTGCCTTGTTTCAATTATTTGCTATTCAGCAAAGTTCTTCTGTAAATGCATTAAGGTAAAACAAATATGCAATGTACTAGTATGACACGTAAAGTGCTAAACGTACGGTGTTTCAAATGATTAATTGTATCGAATTATCTAAATAGGTACCACAAAAAAAGACTATGTACTTGTGGTAAGTATAAGTATCCAAACTTGTGCATCGCACGAGCGCATCAGTCCTCATTCAACTTTATTTGTGAAATAAAAAAAATACAAATGGCTTAATGCCTAATGGTACCTATTCTTTACAAGTCAGTATAAATATAAGTACAGAAACCATATATTAAATGTAAATCATATCCAGTACCTAATGAGGCGACACGTGATTGAAAACCACATCAAAATTATCCCAGAAGTTTTTTCAGTTCATCTCAAACCAGATTGAATTATGTAGAACTAGTGATTGCAGTAGATATGGACGCCACCTCACTTTTTGTGTCCTATACGTACACTGATTTCAACTTGTCAACAAATTCAGAGTATTTTATGCGCGGGGCACGGTAGCTATTTTTTTCAAAGTCAATAAAAAATAGATTTAGTGCGACCCCCATGAGGGTGGTTAGCAGACCTCTTCACGGCGCACATCCCAGCAGGGGGTATTGTCACTGCGGAATTAAGACGTCGACGACGTTTTTGTTTAAAACAGGCAGATGATTTCTTGATACGGTGTTAATATTATTGCACTTGGCATATACCGAGGGTGCACACATAAACATGTGAAAATATTATTATACAAGATTAATAGTTATCAAAAACATTAGACGTACTTTAGCCATATATTTTGTCAGAGGTTTACTTCAACACAAGGTAAAATGTAACGCCTACTAAATATATTTCAGCAATATTAGTCTGCACCATATTTCCCGCAGTTTGGTTATAGGCAACTGCCTTTTGAGAAAATAAAACCTCAGTTTTATTTATATGTATGTACCTAGTTGTCGTCTACTAGCTTTTGCCCACGACTTCCCGTATCACCTTTCACCCATTTCCGCCCGCTTGGGGCAAATTCCGTAACCTGCGCCTCCAACCACTAAATGAAAAAATCAGATATACCTAATACCCACATCATTTTCTACACTTACAGTATAATTAGCGAACAATCTCCCATATTGAGCTAACTAATCGATTGCTCGAAGCGGAAATATATGCGAAAGAAATCGATAGTTTCATATCTATCAAAAGTAATAGCCCGTAAAATCGTTCCAACGATCACCACCTAGTAATACAACCTCAAACTCTTATCAATCGCCTTTGACAGAGCCCGCCATTGAGGACGTTTAAAAAAGTTGTCGCCATTTTTTTGTGACTGGAGAAGTTATCTGTAGGGATATCAACATATCGGAATTAATGGACACCGCTTTAATTCGTGTCAAGTTTTATTATTTCTTTTAAAATTTTATTCGTTTTTATTCTTTAACGTTATAGAAATAAAGTGCATAAGATAAGTGGGTTTAAGACGGCTTAATTGTGCGAAGTGATTTACACGCCTTTATTTAGAAAGGAAAACTATAAAACCCTTGTGTTGGTCAGTCAAATCTAAGCTTGCAACGTCGTATGTACGCCCCTTAACTTTAAGGGCCTAAACACGGCCTAAAGGAGTTTTTTTTATGCAACAACGGTGGCAATTAATTCTGGAATTGCTGATGTTACCTATATGTTATCAAGCTATAAATTAATACCATTTGATTATTATTATTCTGAAAAATCCATACATTACAGGACAAAAACTAGGAAATTTATAGACGTGAAAGAATCGCGCGTTGAGCTGTACATGCCCATTGTCTATGTGTGCGTCAGCGTAGGAACTAGTCTATGTGCTAGCACGTGTCACAACTACAAACATGGTATGGAATACTAATAAGTAATAATACTATTCTGTGACCATGGCTAACCCGCGCTCGTGAGATAAAAGTACTCTACCAAGGTATGCTAAAACACCGCGAGATTGCAATCATGGATTTGGATGACTTGTGAACATTCTTATGAATCTATTATTTAGCCTGTCTATTATTTAGAACTTCTAACAGTCAAGTTGCCCACTCACTTGACAACTAATCCCAATAAGGTCTAGTTTCCCCTCGGGGTTGGAAGGTCAGATGGCAGTCGCTTCCGTAAAAACTAGTGCCTACGCCAAATCTTGGGATTAGGTAGCGGACCCCAGGCATCCTTCAGGATGCAACTGTACTGGGTTAACGCTAGGAGGATGATTTAGCCTGTTTTGGTAATTCTGCTAACCGTGTTTGAATCCCTTATCGCTATTGATATCTATTTTCAACTTCTCACAAACATACCATAAACCCAATGTGCCGAGAAATTCTTTAAAGTCCTCGCATACGTCTAATCTAAACTATAAAACCTAAACTGCTTTGATTGACGATGTTATCGGAGATACACACGCGTAAAGGGTTGAGGGCGGAAACGGCCTCCTAGGCCTAACCACCCTTAATTAATAACTTGTCACAAAGTTAAGGGTGCATTTGATAACAAATAAAAGTAAAAGATTAAGTCATCCGTATAAATTAAATAGGTTTATCTTTTAGACGGCGGATTTTATATGGCTTCTAAATCTACAGATAAATCTTAATAAAATTTACATGTAGGTATTGTGTAATAGTAGATATATTGCACAGTCAGACAAACATTTGTCATAATTTTTAATTACCGGACATTTGGATTTACCCGAAGTCAAGTCACCCTATTACTTACTTACTAACTACTAACTTTAACGGCGCAGGCCCAAAGAGGATCTTGGCCTCCGAAACGAGAGCACGCCACCTTTCCCGATCCTGCACAGCCTCCTGCCAGTCTTCGACGTGAAGCTGCCCCAGATCCGCCCCCACACTGTTCCCAGCGATACCTGGGTCGACCAACCGGGCGGCGCCCACTCAGTCGCCCCAAGTATGCTTTCTTGACGGCTCGATCCTCTCCCAATCTCAGTAGGGGTAGACTTCGCTGGTTCGGTCACCTTATTACTGCCTAACCTATTTATATATCAAATGTTCATGAACAATAATATAATATAAGTATAGCGCCTGAACTTTTCAAGAAAACAAAACTTTTACATCTTTATTAACGTTTTACTTTCATAAGGCGTTCCACAAGATGATCATATCATAACCGTATACGTTTCAGTCCTGGACACAGGTCTCCTGTCATGAATGAGTTGAATGCAAACAAATAATATTTTTTGTGCTAATCAGATACACCATAAAAATAAAAGAAAACTTGATCTCAGGTTGCGGCTGGTTGCGGTAGATACGACCCTCAGTAATGAGAAGCACTAACGGGAGGAGGAGGATCTTCATCTAATGAAGAAAAAACCTAACCCTATATAAACTAATTTACGAAAAAGGTCAGCATATTTTTAATTGAATGCAACAGTTAAACATTTAAAACGGAATTCAAAGTAAAACGCGCTGTTAACTAGGCATTTGGTTAATAGGGGCGATACAACTTAATAGACGATGCGATACGATCTACGTAATATTCGGGGCAGTCGCAATGTGAGCTCATGTGAAAACGTATGAGTTGTGTTTTCATTAGTCGAGGTTAGACGTAGAAAGCAATAGAGGCCCCAAAATTATACACTTACTTACTTAATACAATACTTAATTACTTAATCATGTGAAAACGTTTTTACTTCTTGTTGTATTTCTCAGAATTTGGATTTTTTTTTATTTGTTCAGTTCCAAATCCTGACCTATTCTTGGGGCCGAGCGGATCCTAGCTTCTCCCAGGTCCAAACAGGGTTACATTAAGATGAGGAATAATAGTAGATTATACACCAAGGGGATAAAGCACTGTTTTATGTCACGGGTGCGATATTGAATCCCGAACGTAACGAAGGACTCTAGATTTGATGACTTAATTCCTGAGCGAAGCGAGGGAATTAAGACTGAGTCCTGAGTGTAGTGAGGGATTTAAGCGCGCCCAAGACAAAAACAGTTTTATCCCCGTGGGGTATACTCTACTTTTCTCACCACCTTTGGCCAATTTTATACTTTATGTTATTGAATATGGAATCGAGTATGATGACTATTTTAACAAAAAAGTTTTTTTTATTCTAAATAAATATTAAAAATCTTGTAATCCTTAATTCTAAATCTTGAAATCCTTATCCCTGAATTAGTTGAGATCGAGTATAGGTAGTGACGATTTTTCGCAAAAAAAATTTTTTTCTCTTAAAACTCAAAATAAATATAAAGTTTTAAATCCTTATCCCTGAATTAGTCGAAACCGAGTATAATGACGATTTTTCGCAAAAAAAAAAAATTTTTAACTTAAAACTCAAAATAAATATAAAATTTGAAATCCTTGTCCCTGAATTAGTCGAAATCGAGTATAATGACGATTTTTCGCAAAAAAAAAAATTTTTTTACCTTTATACTCAAAATAAATAAAAAATTTGAAATCCTTGTCCCTGAATTAGTCGAAATCGAGTATAATGACGATTTTTCGCAAAAAATTTTTTTTTAACTTAAAACTCAAAATAAATATAAAATTTGAAATCCTTATCCCTGAATTAGTCGAAAACGAGTATAATGACGATTTTTGGCAAAAAAATTTTTTTTTTTTCTTAAAACTCAAAATAAATATAAAATTTGAAATCCTTATTCCTGAATTAGTCGAAAACGAGTATAATGACGATTTTTGGCAAAAAAAAATTTTTTTTCTCTTAAAACTCAAAATAAATATAAAATTTGAAATCCTTATCCCTGAATTAGTCGAAATCGAGTATAATGACGATTTCTCGCAAAAAAAATTTTTTAACTTAAAAATCAAAATAAATATAAAATTTGAAATCCTTATCCCTGAATTAGTCGAAATCGAGTATAATGACGATTTTTAGCAAAAAAATGTTTTTTTTTTCTTAAAACTCAAATAAATATATAATTTGAAATCGTTACCCCTGAATTAGTCGAAATCGAGTATAATGACGATTTTTTGCAAAAAAATGTTTTTTTTTAACTTAAAATTCAAAATAAAGATATAGTTTTAGTCATTTTTTTTGAGAAAAAAATAACTGTACTAAAATCACGCGCTTGAACCGCTACAGGCGGCGGCCGCCGACGCAGTCTTTTGTTTCGAACGCGACGTTCCAAACAAAACACGGAGCTGGTGTGCCACCTCCTCGCCGCCGTGTGGACTTCACGAAATTAGACTTTAAAGACATATCAATAAGAACTATCAGAACTCAAATGAAATTATTACCCGGCGGGTAATATTTTGAAATTATAACCCGCTAAAACCAAGGGCCACGTGTAATGATTTGCTTTCTGAAAGGTTTGTATGATATATAATTGAGCAAAATCGAGCAGGTGGTGTGAAATAGTACATTACTTAACAAGGGCGGTAAAACAAAGAATGTCTCAGATCGCAGGTATTTGACGCCCGAGCCGAAGGCAAGGGCGATAAATATGCGATATGAGGCTTTCTTTATTGCCGCCCGTGTTAAGTACAACATTTTATGTCACCCCCTGGCCAGGAAGTGGGTTTTTTCGCGCGCGGAGGTGTGACATAAAGGTATATTATTATAGAGATATTTCAATCAATACCAGCCGTTTACTGATGTGAAGCTGCACAGTGTCTATAAAGTTCTATTTGTTACAAATGTAATTTTCCTTGCCCTTTCATTTTAGCCTATTGGCAATTCTACGCAACCTTAGCGCTATAAGGAACTCCACAGGTGCTCGTTATCTCCAAATCACTCGCGGCACTTTGTCGCGCGACAATGTGGCATGTGGGTAGGTAATAGCGGCCGACGCGTCGGCACAGTCGCGTGTGCCTTGAGGGCTGACGTGGTCTCCTTGGGCCTTCTGAGACTTCGGACAGCGTCACGTTGTATGGAAATACTGTTTAGATAGTATAGATGAATACAATGTAATGCGATGTGAGGGGAGCGGTGTCAACCTTGTTGTTAATCTTTCGTTTATTCGCACGAAGCGATTTGCTTCCTCTTTTCTTATGCGAACAGCAAAGAAGTGGAACTTGCTCCCGTCTTCTGTATTTTCAGACAATTATGATCTAGGCATCTACAAGGCAAGAGTGAATAGGCTATTATTGCTGAACCAGCGAGCTACATTTTAGGCCTTGTTGTCGCTTTCCATCAGGTGAGACTAAGGTCAATCGTTGTTCAGTCATACATAGGGGGAAAAAATGCGAACGTACTACCTATAATAAGTACCTAATAATAAAATGAAAGCAGGCAACACCGTTATGTGCATATTTCGTTTACGGTCGTAATTACGAGCTTAAGCTGCAGTGGGTTTGTTTTTAGATACCTACATTGATTGACACGTAGCAGTGGCAAGACCGTATACAGTTTTGGGGTTTATCTAGTTATTAGTTTAATGTGTCCAAATTATATTTTTAATTCGTACACTTGCGCAATAAATATTTATTATGAAAGCGGCCGTACATTTCCATCTCGAGCGGTAGGGTCGGTGTCAAGACATGTAACACACTTTCTACACATTACAAACTGCCTTCTAAATAAACAAATTCGTTTCATTCCATATTAATTAACAGAGATATCTCTTGTTTGTTATCATTTTTATTTTTATTGCACGAAGATACACCTGTAGAATATTAGGAGCAATAAAACATTTTATTTGTGTAAGCATCCCTTATAACTTCCGTCCTTCAGACGACAAAGTTGTATTTGCGGTCGGCTAAATATCGTAGTATCCTCGTCACGAATAAAGATACAGGCAGTTTTAGACACGAACGCAGCTGGTAGCCGCAGAGTTCAGTTGGTCGTGCTAAATGGTGCGCCCTGAGCAGTAAATGAGGCAACCCTATCAGACCGATTAATTTGTATGATAAGTAACGAGACTGGGTCGTCATCCCGATGAGTCAACTCATTTCGCCGAAGCAAAAAAGAAAAAGTTATCAAAATGAAAAAGGCCTCATTCTGAAACAATTTTTGTTCGAATATAAATGGTTCTTTTCTAGATGCATGCACTCTATCATCGGTCAACGCGTTCAATGTGTAAACGGGATGATAATCTTTATCTTTATCTTTTTATATATATAATTCTTCTTTACGTGTGTTTGTCACCTTACTCCTCCTAAACGGCTGGACCGATTTGGATGAAATTTTGTGTGTATATTTAAGTTAGTCCTTGGAAGGTTTCAAAATAAAATTGGACCCGGCGGTAGGTGGCGCTGCTTTTCCGGGCAGGACGACGTCTGCCGGGTCCGCTAGTTAAATATATAATAAAATTTAAATAATTACAAGTGGTCCATTCCGTTCCAAAATTGGGTGTCAGTAGGTACGTCTGTCACAAATTATGATTATGTAACTGGTCCCATGATTTTTCGGAAGATCTTACTACTAATAGGCTGTACTCCTCCCTATGTGTCAGCGTCCAGGCCTCACACTCATACACTAAAATGGGGCGGATCACGGTCTTGTATATCTGAATCTCAGCTCGTTTGCTAAGGAACTTGGTTGGACGCCAACACTTTATGAAGAGCGGCACTGCAGCGCAAAGTTTTCTGGATACGGGTGTTAATTTCGTCCTCTCTAGCATGCAAGAGGATATAAGAGATCCATAGCATGTAAGAGGTTTCTGCTACAAGTAACTAGATTTCGTTTGGCCATACCTACATTGTTTCTGAAACCACTGTTGCCAGATAACCCACTTTTCCGCTTTTTATCACTGGCCCCACTCCTCGTTAGATTAACGCGGATCAGCTTTTTTAAAGTATCCCCGAACAATTTTCAAATGTTACCATATGATTGGTGAAAGAGGCGGTATCGTTGAATATACATAAATTCAATATCGGTTCTCGATGAAATAACATTTATAATAAGGTCGTCCAAACGGGGTTCCAACGCATGGGGAACACTATACCTTAAATATCTATTTTGATCGGTCTATCGTAAAGTTATTTCTCAATTGCCACATCGAACCGTAGTCTATTGTTATGGTTATCTCCATTCCATTTTTAAGAAGGCCCGTTAAAAATAATTAATTTGAACAAATTATGCAAGATTATTTTCATTAGTTTAAAATTGGGAACAGTTGTCATCAGACTTTCGATAAGGGTGTTATAATAAATAACTTTAAATACTGTACTTATATCTTGAGGACCTATGTAATTTTTATTGGTATCAAATGATATTGATAATATTTGAAATAATTAGAAGTGCCTCGATACAAATTTTTTTTTAACAACGGTCATATCATATTAACGTTATAAAACGTTCAAATAATAATCTAAAGTGATCGACCATTTACTTGACTGACTGTAACTTGTGCCTAAAATTATGCCTGTAAAAATTCATAGTATTATATAAATAAAAAGGAATCTGATACGAATCGTACGAGACGATACCAGCACTTAATTAACAACTAAAGCATCCTAATCTGTGAGTTAAAATGGAAAGTATGAAAGCGAATCGATAAGGCAAGGCGCGATCTTATCTGCCAGTCAACGGACTAACTGACCATTGCCAATACACAAACTAAATAGAATCTTATTATTATATACAGTTAGGTCCTTTCATTACTGCCCAGCTGACCGATGAAACCAACATTGCTCTTTCAAAAATATGAAATCAAATGCATTTTAAAATGCTGTTTTAAATGGCGTAACAGCATTAAGTAAGTACATCTTAGCATGTCAAACAAAAAGGCTGCTAAATGTATGTAAAATCTCCTGCAAATCAATTACTTAGGCCTTTAAAGCCCACATAAATATGCAATACTAAGACTAGTCGAAAATGTACTTAATTGCGTATACGTTAGAAGAGCGATTCATCTAACTTCTACAAGTTTAGATCTACTTTCCACGATCAAAGGAAATCAAAAGTTGCGAACCACGCTATAAAGTTAAATTTTATTTAACAGTAACAATCAAACTAGTTGCCTAATAATTTAAAATGAAGTGCTTGCTACTGTTTTGTTTTATTAAGATTTCTACTTACCGCAATTTAACTTTCTTAATATCGTATCTCGGTTCACAGTGCGAGCGAAAATGAATTTTGTATCAACGGAGGAAAGTGAAATCTGCAATTGAATGATTATGTAGATATGAGTTGATACTGGTTTTCTCTAGTTATGCAATGTGTTTGTTCCAGGTCCGCTCTCGTTTGCGTTTGCGACCGTTCACACGCGCCGGCCTCACGCGGTGAATACGTATTAAGTATGTACTTAATGGGATTTAGCGAGATATTCCGTTTTGCCATAAAAACACCTAAATCTCTATTTGCAGATAATATGTGTTATAATTATAAACTAGAAATCCTAGAATTAACGTAGTTTTAATGTATCGGGTGACGGGTTAAGGCGATATATTGATTGAAAGAGACGCGCGTATGTTTTTCGTTCACGACGAAACGGGATGCAACACTCTCCGGGAATGGCTTTTATAGACAAATCTCGATAAATACCTATCTGACTGTGTGCAGATTTATTAAATTTCCTCTTGTCAGTATCTAGATGAGGTAAAATACCATCATATTAACTTAATAGAGTCTTTTAATAATGCGTTGTTTTAGTAGGCTGAGTAAAAAAAGGAAAATATAGACTCAACTTTGGATTTCTTTTCTATCGAGAAAATCTCCCATTAGGTACTTTGTATTTGATTTTCAGTACCTACGAATTAACTAGCTTTCTCTACTCTTGAGTGTGACCCAAAGCCCGGTGACTACGCTATAAATTATAATGACATGTTTAGGCAGGATTATAAAAGTTAACCTTGTCGGGTCTCGGGTCAGCAGGCGAAGTGTTAGGTCACGACTGACTCATCTGTGTTTTCAAATTTAATCTGCTAGACGTTGAACTTAACAATGACCAAGAAGCGCATAATTACGACATCGGGCGCTTTATGAACCCACATGAAATCTCGTGATCTCACAAATATTGGAATAAATCTCGAAATATCGAAAAAAGTTGCATGTTCCATTATGACGACATAATTAATTCGAAGAGTGCATAAGGTGAGCGGTGACATCACCACATTCTGCGACTTAGGTAGGTACGGTAGGTACTTATATTTATAGTCACCATGTCTTGAATAATTGTCGCTAAAATATAATATTTTGGTTTGGATAGAGCCGTTGGCGTTGTACGTGGTTGTACTTACAGCGGCAGCGAAGTGCGCGCTGCTGTGCTGTGCTGTGATATTCACAACTTGTGTCTTGAGATTCAGAAGTCAGCCTGTATCTTGAGAGCCAAATTTATTGTCTTTATCTGTTATTTTGACATTATGGAAATAACACGGGGATAATGATTTTTTTATTTATTTAATCTTTATTGCACAAAAGAAAACTTGAAGTACAAAAGGCGAACTTAATGCCATGAGACATTCTCTACCGGTCAACCTCCAGGCTAAGCAGAAAGGTAGGCGGTGCAACTAAATTCAGGAAAACGGCTTTGGAAAATTTATTATATTATGATGATGATGATGAATAGAGAGTGACACTGTTTCACCTCAACTACCTCAAGCAACGAGTAAGCATTGTGAATATGAAACCCATTGGCTATCATGATCGCGTTTATGTCGGTCGTATAGCATTTCCTCTAGGACTTGCACTTGCTAGAGATCCCTCATAGGGATAAGTTCGCCTTTGTACTTTAATCTTATGTGACATGTATATTGTTTTAACCTGTTTTGTGTACAATAAAGTGCTTACATACATACATACATACTTGCATACTTGCTAGTGAAGGAAGAATATTATGCATACTTACTACAAAACGGACATTATATAGCTATTCAGATCAGAATATCGGCTACGTTGGACTCTGGAGAAAGCTCGGGACGACGTTCGAGCCATCGACACGTGAAGCCTGCCAAAGCCGAGATCCAGTTACACGCCATTGACTTGGAAAGCTACACGTTTGTGTGTTGTCGAATATAGACAACGATGGAGATAGGTTTACTGTGTATATATTGTCCAATACAGACAACGCCGATCCACGTAAATCCTTAACATGGACGCGTTATCGCCTTATAGGTTGAGAACAAGGGCTCAATTCGGTTCATCTGGTTATATTGTGTTCAGTTTCTCTCAGTTTTTCGTTGACTGGTAAAGGGCTCGACAAGATGGTGTACTTTCGGGATAAAATAACATGGGACGGAACCCTTCGTGATGAAATCGAATCAATAAAGAAAATTGTTATGAGGTATATCATTTTCGATTAATGTTTCTCCTATTAGAAAACATTTCTCAATACCTGGAGGATAAATCCAAAGTGGAGTCTTAATTGTCCTTTTTATACTCTGTCTACCTACTCACATAATAAATTACTAACCGATACGACCAAGTTAACATGACGGTATTTTACTTTAGACCTAAACTCTCATAAGAGAAAATATGAGTCAAATTTCACAAAGTATGCTACTTACAGAAACTTTCCCGAAAAAGCCTTTCCCGAAGAAAGACGCATGACGCATCTCGTTTTCTCGTGAGCGGAAGACATAATAGGTAGTATCTCTTATACGAGGAGCGTGGTAAACGGAACCGAGCCATCCCCCTAAATAGGTAAGTAGGGCCCTAACGTGTACTCGCTAAGATAAAACTGCATAATTTTTATGTCAAGCATCGCGTCGCCTTCCTCGCTTCGTTACGCAAACCACTTATAATCACGCGCATCTATTAGTACATATTACCGAAGCGACGACACCGCCAATTACATGTATCGATAATCGGATAATATATTAACGAGAACTGGTCTTTGTAAAAGAGACATACTTCAGCCGAGGAGACATTCAAATTATACTCGTAACCTGTAGACTGAAGAGATCGTCAAAATGCTCAGTTTTAAATGTATACCTACTACTAAAACGGTTAAACTCATGCACGTATTCATTGTTACTACGAGCGACATGTTTCGAACCCGTCGGAAAGTTTTTCTTGGGGATGAGTGTTCTCGCGGCGATATCGAATGGCATATCACCCGTAGTGACAATGAATACGTCAGTTTTACTGTTCTAAGAGGGTACGACCAGAGGGATGCAATTGTTACTGATACGCATGCCAGAGAGGACGAAATCAACACCCGTATCCAGAACACCTTGCGCTGCAGTGCTGCTCTTCACAAAGTGTTGGCGTCCAAGCTCCTAAGCAAACGAGCTAAGCTCCGGTTATATAAGACCGTGATCCGCCCCATCTTAATGTACCTATGGGTGTAAGGCCTGGACGGCTGACACTTAAGGAGGAGCACAGCTTGTTAGTAGCAGAACGTAAGGTGTTCCGAAAAATCCTGGGACCAGTTAAAAGAGATGATGGGAGTTTGAGGATCCTTAAAAATGCCGAAATAGAAGGTAGCCGAACCAAACATTATAGGCGAGTCCAATGCACATCGTCTTCGCTGGCTTGGCCACCTAGAGAGGATGGGAGAAGATCGACAGGTGAAGAGAGCATACTTGGGCTACCTGAATCTAGTAACGTAAAAACTAGTTTGATATATTTAAAAGGTACTTAAATACAAAATACAGTACATAGCATTCGCCTTTTTTAATATATATCGTTAAATTTAAATAATCACAATTATTCGCGAGTGGTGCTAGTGGACGCGTTCGTCATTGTTCGTAGCCTCTTAATAGTACCTTAAACATGTCTCTCTATCGTTGAATTAAATTTTGTTAATTAACTTCGAAACACTAGATCTGCGTATTATAAATTAGACAAGCTTTTCACAGTTCATACAGGACATTGCAGGGAGGAAAAAGGTGCCTTTTCCATATGGAAAATGTTAATAAATCTCAGTTAGCAAATCCCTGATATAAAATTATCCTGTCAAATATTTGAATACTTAATATCTGAATATCTGAATACTGAATTAAAGCCTAAATTGGCAAATACTCATTAAAAGGTAATATATATTGAACAGTCATACTTAAATTATTTACTCACTACAAATTAGTTTAATGAATAAAATTGATATAATATTAGGAAACGCAGCAGCGTAAGAGTTGCGGTAACGAGTGGCGATTATAAACCAGTTTAGCGGTGTTATGCCGTTGGACATAAACGCTCGTTATTGCTTATTTAACTGTTATACACTCAGTTGCTATGCAAATTTATACATATGACCGACACTAATTACATAGTAACTAAATTAACGACAACTGAACAGTGAACACTAATCGTTTCATCGTCTAAAACATTGAAAAGATATAGTTGGCGACTGACTTGTAACATTTTGGCATAATGTGTTATAAGTTATAACATAATATAACCCACAACCAAGCATAACTTCAAGTGCAGTACATAAATTACAGCGAGCCAACTTCAGATTCACAACCAAAGGGTTCGTTCGATGGTACTCAGTCGCCATTCGCCACTTATAGTGGAAAGGCATTTAAAATATATGAAAAATTGAGATTTTCGCAAGCGGACGCATCCGCTTAACAAACATTTAAAATATATGAGTATTGAAATAACCCATTAGTCGTTTTAGACCCTTATATCTGATTAGTGATTACCATTTATCATAACATTAACATCATTCATCATTTTTAGGGTTCCGTACCAAAAAGGTAAAAAAGGAACCCTATTGGTTTCACTTTGTCTGTCTGTCTGTCTGTCTGTCTGTCTGTCTGTCTGTCTGTCTGTCACATCGCTAAATATCTCAGGAACTACTTATCCTATCGATTTGAAATTTGGAATAGTTATAAACAAGGGTAACCCAGATACATAGAAGATGGTTTTTTAAATTAGTTTATTTTATTTTCTGTGAATAATGACAGATAAAAGGGGGTTCAAAATTTTAAAGTCTGGCAACTATGTCAAGTGGGGTATCATATGAAAGGGCTTGACTTGTACATTCCAAAACAATTTTTAGTTTTTTTTTTCGTTGGGGAAATTTCGATTTACGAGGGAAAATGTAAAAAAAAATACCATTCCCCCCCCCTTATCTCCGAAGTTTACGAAGAAAAAAATTTGAAATTATTACACAACATTAATATGCATGTATATTTTACAGGAAAATTATAGCCATAGCTCTATCTAGTTTTTCTTTTTTTTAATCTTCAAAAAACTCTTCTATACTAAGTTTGTAATTTAATCACCTTTGTATATATTGTTGTTTTATATTTAAATTTACAAAATTACGTTGAAAATACCTTCTTTCAAATAAAAAAACAATTATTGAAATCGGTTGATGTGATAAAGAATTATCCTTGAAAAACCAACATACGTACTAAGTTATTCAGTCGCGCAAACTAGTAACACAATGCGCCGATAGATGGTGCTGTCATGTTTTTTTAAGATTGTTCCTGAATTAATGGGGTCGGGACGGGTACACAACTACATATTCAAGAACTGTGTACGGAACCCTCGGTGCGCGAGTCGGACTCGCACTTGACCGGTTTTTTTAACATTTAGTTCTACATCTACAACTACATGAGTAGATATATGATGTTATTGGTATTACCAGTGAAAAGGTTATTGACTTTTCAACGGTCTATTTTATTAATACGGAGTGAGTCTAATATTTGCTGTATAAATAGAATATTATATTATTATTGTCAATTTCAAAAGATGAGCACGGCCCTGTCGGTCCTTCATGATCATCATCAGATCGTAATCACACCAACTTATTGAATATAAGCATGAAAAATTTAGACATGTTACAATCACCTCTTCGTTTTTATTGATGTATCTGAAAAGCACGAATAAGGGAAATGCTAGTGAGGAGATTAACGCGAATGTAGATAACTCCTGTATCAATTTAGTCATTAATTATGTGATCTGGTCGCTGCGCGAAAGTTGCGCAAGGCTCGCGTAACACGTGGAAGCTGATCCGCCGTGCCACTCGCGGTGCGACTGCGCATGGATGCCTTTACGTATTCATTCGTCGCCTCGCTTTTTTTTATGAAAATAAACGGGATACTTACATGGGTACATAATATATTATTGTATTTCATAATTCCTACATGAGTAATACATGCAGTGGGCAAATAATTCCCTATGTTCCTCCTGATCTGTAGGTATTTTGCTGACTTTGGTCTGGACTCCATTGCACCTTAATGCCTTAAACGAGCAATTCTTGTATATTTATTTATTTATTTATTTACTTATTTATTTATTTCGGGGATCTCGGAAACGGCTCTAACGATTATGGGTGGGTTTTCGGGGACGAGCAATCGATATAGCTAGGTTTCATGCTCGGGAAAACGCCGAGCAATGCTCGGTCGCCCAGATATTTGTAACTAATACCCACAAACTAATACTTACGGCATTTTCAGTCATGATCAAGTCGGGGCGTGAATGGCGGGCCGCGGCGGCGCGGCCGTCTAACCCGCTAGCACACTTCCTATTATTAATATTTATGGATCGCGGAAAGTCTCTGTTTTGCTCAATTTTGTAATATCGCCCGAGAAAACTCAGCACTCTTGCTCGCTTATTTCCCTCTAGGCCTAAATTTAGCTTCATTTGAATAAAACGGGAACTATATCCACCGATTTCTGATGGATTCTGTCTGCCGATCGTTACCTTGTCGGCGCGGCGGTCGGTGTACATTTCATTTCATTTATTTATTTATTTCATTTAACAATATAAATTGTGTTTGAAAATACATGTCAATTCTGAAAAAAACTTAAATATAATAAATACCTAATCAATTACAAACCTTTGAAATAATAAATTAAGAACACATAATTTACAATGACAGAACAAATTACAATGTCAAAAAACATTAAAACTAAACTTTAAAAAAATGAAATCATTATAGTATTAAATGTCGGTAAATGTTACGATATATAGGCAATTTCTTTATGTATTCTTTGACATAATGTCACGAGCGCCATATCTTCATCAAAAGCGCTATGCTCAATACCTCAATAGGCATGTAGTTATAATATACTCGTATAGTAGATTAGATTAAGATAGATTGAAGGACCAAAATAGCTACAGATTTCGGTCTATACGCTGCACGCTGGCGATGATTGAGAAATGACTTTAAACGTTTTTTAACAATAATTGGATTGTAATAAAAGTGTAGATAATTATTAAATTTCGCCGATATAGTAACCTTGCACGATCGTTGCTGCAAGAAATGCAAGGTGCTCTTGTCTTGCGCAAATAGGGTACTTAATATGAAGTAGATCCAATGAAATAACTACAGTTCAGTAAAAGTACGTAAGTTTCAGTAAAAGTCGATGACCATTTTAGTACCCTGTCACTTACACTACTTTGACGTAGCCCAACCGTCGCAGTATTGTTACGTTACTGCGACAAAGTACTAAAGTGATCATCTGCATTTGCTGTTGACTGGACGACGTGCAATCAGCATCATACTCAACATGTATTATCAGCATTATATCTTATATCTTTAAACGAGCAATTCTTGTATATTTATTTATTTGTTTATTTATTTATTTCGGGGATCTCGGAAACGGCTCTAACGATTTTTATGAAATTTGGTATGTGGCGATTTTCGGGGACTAGCAATCTATCTAGCTGGGTCTCATGCCCGGGAAAACGCCGAGCAATGATATTACATCTATAATGTTTAGAGATACCTAAAATGTTTGAAGATTCTAAATAAAAAAAACACCTAAATATGTCTAAAATGCCAAAAAGGTACTACGCAAATAGTTACTACATATACAATGCATAATACACTTGTCGAATAAGGCTGCGCGCTGATTGCTTCATACAATATTTCATTTAAACATTCACAACATTACAATTTACTAAGTACTTAGTTATGGTTTATTATTAGGCATTTTAAACAATAATTGATTTTTACAGCTCTTGCTTGCTTGCTTGCTCCGTCACTTCGCAAAATTATAGATACTTACTCTTGTGATTATGTAGGTGGCCAACAAAACGTATTCTCGAGAGCACACATTGTTTCGTAATTTGAAGTAAACGCGCTATGTTTGAGCAACATCCGCAGTAAAATGTACTGAATACATATAATAACTAAGTCACCGTTTATCTGTCAATTTCTTCATCGCCGTGTATGAGTTGAACGTTGGTTTTAGTATGCTGCGTATAATTAAATGTGAATGTGACGATGTAATTTGCTAGCGATTTTGCTTGGGACTTGTCTAAAATATTGAGGTAATTTCCACTTTATTGTGTAATACAATTAGTCATAAACGTCCACCTAAATAAATGTATAGTAAAATTCGTTCGCTATGTATTGGCCGACCATACAAAGAGACTAGCGGTAAAGAACACACGAGCTTGAAGGGGCTTTAGAAGTCCCACCTAATCATAACAAATAAGTACCTGGGTGTATCATGAATAGCTAAACAATTACAATTGAATACAGTTAACAAATCATTTAATTTCCCGAATTAAATTATCTTGATCATCCTCGAAACAATTAAACTGTAGGTAGTTATTTCGTTGGACTTAAAGCATATTTTTGTGAGAAAATGGCTGACTGTCGAGTTTCTTTCGGCGTTTCTTCTCGGCAGTGGCCTCTGTGAAACGCTAGTAGGGTTTGACTTGTAAAAGTGCCATTGCGACCTACTTACAGAATAAAGTTCATTTTATTAATTTTTTATTCATTTATTCATTTTATACTGTGGACTGTACAATGTACATTGACATGTCTGCAGAATAGGACGATTACTAAACCTGCTGAACAATTGTTATTTCCCAAACACTTGACATTATACATATTCATATGATACGATCTGTTGTCAGTAGGTCATCAATGTCACAACACGCCTACTAACGCCGACAGGATGATCTAACAGAAAATAAAGCAAATCATCGCGTGTGAACAATCATCAAAAATCGAAAGATCACATTGCATTACAAGTATCTACGCCGGTCGCTCGACTTGAATGTTATCGATAGTCGATTATTTTGACAGTTACTCAAAATTAAGAACGTGTAATAATTAAATACGAGTACATACATTACATAAGTTGCGATATTGAATTTTATTGTCGTTACTGACTTGCCAATTCATAAATAGGTACCGCCTGTGGTTCCGTCAGAAACAGATTCGGTTTACAATTCGATAATTAGCAATAAAATAACATTATTTTGAATGTAGCAGAATATAAATTAATTAAACATTTAATGATCCCATGCTCTAACTTTTGTAAGTTAAGTAACCTCTGAAAGCTGTCATCTATTTAAAGGAAATTAAGGATGTCATATGAGTTTTGATAGTTACCTATATCAGATTTGTGTATATATGTTCTAATTTCGATCTTACAAACTTTACCAATAAGGGGTGAATTATTTATGTCCGACATAAACGGAATCATGCTAGCCAGTTCATCAACCAACAGGTGAATTAGTCGACCGAACATTATCATTACTGTTACGGCAGTAATAAGCTCGCGGTGTGATTAATGGACGAATCTGCATAATGCTAACGTAAGACCATCCAGGCAAATGAGTTTAGGGTCTGTGGCTAGTTCTTACGTAGTTTTCACACACGAACTATTTCAAAAATACATTATGTCAATATGCCTTTACCGTTAGTGTGTTCTTTTTGGTTCAGGTAGTCGTTGTGGATAGTTCGGTTGCGCAGGCGTCAGAGAACACACATCCACCGGTCACGTAATGCACCAATTACTGCATGGCTAAAAGAGCAATCAATGTTGCGAGAATACCATTACACTTCTTGCACAATTACTATCGAAAACATCGACATTTCAATGCTACTAAAGCGGGATACAATCTCGGTGCTTTCGGTAACAATTTCATTGTTTTCATTAAGAGCCTAATTTCTGTGGCTTTTGTTGTATGCTGCATTATGTTACGTATATTTTTATGACTGACAGTTTATTTGCTTTCATGCCCACGTTACCATTTCAATTGTCACGACGTGTAATCAAATAAATGGGAGCTTTAGTCCAGAGCCTACTTTCATATGTCATCAACATTTATTAGAATTCTCCAAACTTTCTTGTTTTCGTCTGAGCTGAGACGAAATATATTTAGCTTAGGCCACAAGTTATCTTGTACGAGTATATATTATGTATATGGATTTGAATTTGAATTTTGCATATGTAATGAAACCGGTTTCGATTAAATAACATTAAAATGTAATCACCATTTGCCCAACATTACATTACTTACAGGCTTAATATTTCTGAACCGGAACGAAAAATGAAATGTGTACTATTTTTTCTCATCTCTGGCCGCGTATTAGATCATAAAGCTTGGCACGCATGGCAAAAAAATTGTCAATTTATCACTTATTGGTGGTATACTGTGTCGAGATGACAATGATAACTGTTACCCGCACTAAGCGTTTATGAATGTTAGGCTTTTATGTTCTGTAGTTTTATATATTGAGGGGTATAAAGAGGTAGTCGGTATTGTGTTGTGCTGTGATTCATAGAAACTTCTCGTAAAAGAAACAACTTCTATAAAAAAAATTTTTTTTATAAATCAGCCTCAATTCAAAGCACGACGTACTTTGATTAGTTTACATACATAACAAAAGCATACAAAAAGCTAAACAAGTAATAACAGATCACTATAATACAACTGGTTGCCGCGAATTGTAAGACAATTCTATGCGGCATGTTAGCCTTCATTTCAGCCGTTTGACATGCCCAGTGTCCTGGGAAGGCCCTGGGCCATCACAACCTTACCGAGCGAGCACCATTGCTATTTTGCAAACATATATACACTACAAATACTAAATGATCACATTTCGAACTTAGCCTAATAAGGTACTGATGTGAGACCTAAGGTACTACCGCTCAATGCCAGCCGTGGCTCTCGTGTTGCTGGGGCTCGTGATGGTGGTGTTCGACCTCCTTCTTGAAGTACACCGGGACATGGACCTTCACGGGGTAAGGGACCTCCTTGACCAGAGGCACTTGCACCTCCTTGTATACGGGGTAGGGCTTGTCGATGGGCACCTTCACTTCATAAGGCACTTTCCTCTCGACGGTGTAGGGCACCTTCTTGTACACATCGTAGGGCTTGGGCACGGGGACCTTCACGTGCACGGGGTAAGGCTTCTCGACTTCGACCTTGTAGGGCCTGTCGACGGGGACCTTGACTTCGTAGGGCACGGGCTTGTGCACGGTCACCGGGTAAGGCTTCTCGACGGGCACGGGGTAGGGCTTGGGCACGTACACGTTGTAGGGCTTGTCGACTGGGACCTTGACTTCATAAGGCACCTTCTTGATGACTTCGTAGGGCTGGGGCACTTTCACTTCGTATTTCACTGGGTACGGTACCTTCTTCTCGACGGTGTAGGGCTGGGGTACGGGGACCTTGACTTCATAGGGCACCTTCTTCTCGACGGTGTAAGGGGTGGGCACCTTCACTTTGACTTCGTAGGGCTTGTCGACTGGGACCTTGACTTCATAAGGCACTTTCTTCTCCACGGTGTAGGGCTCGGGCACGTACACGGGGTATTTGACGTACTCCTTGACGTTCACTGGGACTCTCTTTTCGACGGTGTAGGGCTGGGGCACGTGCACCTTGACTTCGTAAGGCACTTTCTTCTCAACGGTGTAGGGCACGTGTTTTTCTACAGTGTAGGGGACGGGGACCTTCTTGATCACCTCGACGTGTTTGACGTGCTCGTGGTGCTCGTGGTGTCCGTGGCTCTCGATGGGTTTCCACGAGTCGTGGGAGCCCGCGTACTCGCCGCCGTGTCCGCTCAGGCTGGCGCCGTGGGACTCGCCTCCGAAGTCGTGTCCACCGAAGTTGTGTCCGCCGAAGTTGTGTCCGCCGAAGTTGTGTCCGCCGAAGTCGTGGCTCTCGTGGCCGCCGAAGCTGTGCTCCTCGCCGCCGCCGCCGCCGCCATAATGGCCGATGTCATAAATTCCTCTCTTCTCCTGCTTCTTGTCTTCGGCTGCCGCTTGTTTCTGTGCGCCTTTCTCCTCGCTGGCAAAGGCCACCACGGCCAATGAGGCAACTAAAACAACCTGCAGACAAAACAAAATGCTAATATTAAAACATGAACATGCCGTTACGTATATCGTCGTAAACTAAAGTGAAGAGTGGAAACTGAGGAAGTAATACATAGTTTAGTTGTAATTCAGGTGTTAATGTCGAGCGCGGAATGCGCATTGTTCATCTTCCACTAGTTTCTCATTAGTAATTACCAGCTTATACTAAAAAGCTGTCCTCACGAGAGCTATTGTTAGATTTACAGCCGTGGTAGTGTTATTTATACCGACGTAACTTCCCCTATGGTAATAATAAGGTACGTTTAATGTCTTTATTGTTGTAAGTCGTAACTTTGTTAGTATTCTTGAAACATGAACCGATTTAGGAATCTCTGACTTCGTAATGCAAAATTTGTCATCCCGCTGCCTGTCGTAAATTGTGCAGCTTTAGATACTTAAAAAAAACTGTGGTTATTTAGCCATGTAGTTATGTAAATACAGAGCATGCACTCCATGTTATGAGGTTATGCCAGCACGTCTCGACATGGAAAATTATTTCTCCATCCAGCTAATCTACACTTGTAAGACTTGAATACCATTATATAACGATCGGATACGATATGAAAACAGGTTGCAAACTATTTCTCTTCGATGTGGAAAATGTACTTTTACTTTTGAATACATCTGGTTGTACAGCTACGGCGCATGTCCAAAAGAGACCAGATATCAAAGCATTAGCCCACTTTCGCACGAACAATAGTCTATTAAATAACAAAGATAAACGTTCCGTTCTGATTAAAGATATAATTATACAGGATGTATTTGTCTATAAACCTATCCTGGAGATCTGACAATTACATAAACTGTATAATCCCCAAACCAGAATAATCGAAGCAATTATTCGGTGTAGCAGAGCTCGGAATGAAATCAGAAGCCAATTAAAACAAGGTTGTTTTACATAACTATATAGACTTGTTTCAGAAGCAGATAATGTAATTTCGACATACGAATTTAAACCATTACGCACTATGCCAAGGAAATTCATTGATTCCATTTACCGGCTTGGCTTTTTGATTTGACTGACTCGTAATTAATAGACAAAAAGTCTTAGTTTTCTCACGAGATCTTTTTCATTTTGTAGTTCTAGGCAAGGGTTTACTAATATTTAATTTAGCAAAACATGTGCTGTGTAATCTTGCCTCTATAGCCGTGTTACTGTATAATTGCTACTACGTAGTGAAAGCAACGAGATAGGCATATACCTACGTAACAGATCATTTGGAGCAGTTTGTAATGAGACACACTCTCGGAACTAGCAACCCAGTTGAGATTAAATAATAGAGTAACTTCTCATAGCAAGCAAAAATGTGTTCAAGCAGAGTCATTTATGGATTTTCTAAGTAACTATTCCTACCTCCGTGAACTACCTAGGGTTCCAAAGAAGTACACACTAAGGCACCTGTGTCTAGTCGATTCTCTCCCAATAAGTCTAACTGAGCAAAGGAAAACCCAACACGCAACAAAGAAAGCCTCAGATCATATTTATCTCCGTTACCTTCAGTTCGGGCCACAGATACGCAGGTAATCAAGTAAGCAAAGACTGTCGTCGCAAGTATCTAATGCATTACATTACGCGGTCAATATATGTCAATATATAGGTCCCACAATATCAACACTGCATAACCACTGTTCCGATCTATTTTGCTTGCAATATTATCGAACAATTATCTGTCATTAGATCGTTCGGTCGCTGACTCCACACGGTAATTGCTCGTAATCGGCTCGGCGAGCATATTGGAGGAGCATATTGCATAACAGTATTACGCCTATGATCTATATTTAGTCAGCTTACAAGTTTACCTATCACTTCTTAATGTAGACGTAACAAACAGTCGTTAAGTTTATTAATGGGCATTACATTACCTATGGGCGAGATAAATTAATAATTGAATTGTGTTTCGGTAGGTATTTTTTCACGTGCATTGTAAAAGACTGTACAAATAATTTTGAGTTGTATCAATGATGAGTCAATTAGCTGATAGTTGATGGCGTGAAAATGAAGTATGCTGTAATGTCCTATGTGTAAAACATTCTACTTACGTCAAGGAATCTTAGATACAAAGATTAAAGCGCTAACCGATTTAATTACTTCCACACAGCAGAACTTCTACTGATTTTATCGCCTCGGATAATTATGATTTATATAAAGAATGTTTTACAGCAGGTAAAACTACTGACTGTTTCCTTTTATCAAAGAGAGGAGGCTTGCGCCCAGCAGAACGTATATATAGGGGCTGATGAATTGATGATGAATCTTTTGGCAAAAATACTTTTACTTCTACCTACCATCAGCCCCATCAGGAAACCCTTAGTTTACGCTGATGCTGTCAAATGAGGAAACAAAAACAGGCAATTTTACTACCAAATGTGAGCATTTAAATATACCATTGAACTTATATTGAATTTACGATGGACTTTCTCCAAAAAATGTCTAATTTGTAGCCGAAACGGTGTGTGGAGTCAATTGTGCATGCAGCGAGACGGGCAGAAGACAAGCGGAACGGTCCCTGCCGGAAATTACTATGTGTACAGTCACCAGCATTAAAATCTGACACAACAAAGTGCGTAATACCTTATACCTGTCACGACTGTTTTTCCGGAGCCGAGAGGTGTCAGATATCATTGCGCGCTTTATTGTGGAAGCTAGGTATTAACACTAGGTAGTGACTTTACCAACTGTGTTGTCAGACCTACGGGGCTGATTATGCGATTTTTTTTTATACGTCGTAATATCGCAAATCTTTGAACATAGCGTGATTGCTATGGTTTGACTATATATGATGTCCTCGATCAACTGTCTCTGGTCTTCGATTAGTCAAATTTGGCAAATCGTCTTGTTGCGTTGCCATTAACGTTATTAAAATAAGTCGAATTACTATTCGCCATTAATGTCGTAATTTTGGCTTAATATTTGTTTAAGTTAGTATAGACGAATGTAATAGCTGAACATTTGGTTACTTTGCGATGCCATTTTAGTTTGATTCAGCTTAGGTAATCTGTACATGTACTGTTAAGCTGATTATATACCTTCGCACCCTTTGACCCTTTGTGAAAGAATCGAAACGCGTAATGATATTTAATTATGATGGGATGGTCCTGGGGGCCGATTTTTGAGTGTCGAACGCTCGCGCGAAAAGCGCCGCTTAGGCTGCGTTTCCACCAGAGATATGCGAGGATGTGTTTTCATATATTTGACACCTCGCTCGGCGTGTTGCGAGGTGTCAAATGTATGAAAACGCATCCTCGCACATCTCTGGTGGAAACGCAGCCTTAATGCACTACGTTTATCGTTTATCATACAAAATCAAAATTTTCAAGAGTACCTATTAAGACTTCATTCTTTTGAAATTTCCAATCAAAGTGAAAAAATATTACACTCCTTTTTTTGGGCAGTCGTGTAACAACGCACGCATCCGCTTGACAAATTTAATTTCATTCTTTTGATTTATAAAATGACTTGGAATTATTTAT
Organism: Cenopis cana; assembly: GCA_951800055.1. NCBI lineage: Eukaryota > Metazoa > Arthropoda > Insecta > Lepidoptera > Tortricidae > Cenopis > Cenopis cana. Next base: position 5,277,902 of record OX637473.1, read on the forward strand.
GCTAATTAAATGATGTTTCTATAAAACAATAATTTATTAAACCGGTTCATTGAAAGCCTAACAAATCAAATATCGACAAATAATTAATGAAACATGCAATAAAACAACTTAAATTAATACGCGGATGTAACAAGCGAGTAAGTAATATATACTTATGAGACACTTAAGCGTAAGTTATTAAGCTATAATTTACTCTCGGTTTTGAGACTTAGAAAGTGAAAAGTAAATTACTCTTCTGTTCCACTCGACGAATAGGAAATTATACGTCATGTTAGGTAAAATTACTCTCACGTACGAAATCCAAATAAACTGAGAAGTTATGTGTGAAAAATTTACCGAAAACAGAAGCCCTTAGAAGAAGTTAGTAAGAATTTGTTCGACTTTGGATATCTTTATTTTACTAAACGGTTAAAACTCACGTATAATACGTGAGTATTAATACGTGAGTTTTAACCGTTTAGTAAAATAAAGTTATAACATGTCTCACGAAAGTTTAAATTCAAGTAAAGACTTTGGATATGATTGGATGTCCATAAACGCGTTACAACCGACTTCCAATAAGAAAAGAGGAGTTTCTGAATTTGACTGTGTCATTCTTCAGGTTGTTACGCGATGTTAACTGATCCAGTAGCCCTCAATGATCATCCCAGGACCGGTGGAAGTCGGCAGCCGAAAATTTCGAATTAACTTATTTATCACTTTTTAAATCTGTAAAACCGTCACTGTCACTGCACTGCACTGACTCACCAAGAACTTCATGGTGCTGCGTGTCTCCGCCAACGCCGAAGACTGGTTGTGTGTCTAGTCCGCGCGCGCGCACGTTTTATACCGGCCCCCGGCGCGCGCGCAAAGAAGGGTGAGCGCTGCCCGATAATGACATGTATTAATTGTAACTTGGTCATTATTTCGAATTGCATCCCGCTTAAAACTGGTCCGATCTTCATGATGAACTTGCTGAGATGAAGTTTCATCTCACGGATATCAATAGGTAGAAGCTGGTGGTCATAATCGCTTTGATAGCAAACGAGGAAACCGGACTAACAATTAACATTGTCGCATTTGGATCAGAAGATATAAATTTAGGTTCTATTTTTAGGGTTCCGTTAGTAAACAAGAGAGAATCACGATGGAAACTTCACAGAGTCAATCAAATAAATCCCTTCTTCTGAGGGGAACAAGGTTCAAGTCGAGACTGATGGAAAAACATATCACCAAGGCTACAAAATCCAAAAGACTGGAGAAAAATGTTCAATAAACAATTTTAATGCCCCATTCCTCCTCGCATCCCCAGGCGCATCGCGCTTCTAATGATGATTGGCCGACAGATGACCCTTGGGTTGCATTCGAATAAGGCGTATGTCGCTCCTGCCTGTGACGTCACATACCTAAAGTATTGCCCCGCGTGTGAATCCGTGTGTGTGCCTGCGACATGAACCCTGGACTTCGCAATTGAGGTATGTGAGCAAAGGACATGACCTAAAGACTATTTTCTAATTCTTTGTGTTAATACCCATTTTAAACAAACACAAAACCGTGAAATTTCAAATCAATTATCTCACTATCGGCATTCTCAACTTATAAATTGTTCGATGAATATCTTTCCGGGTTTTCAACATACATGCATACGAATAGGAAATTATACGGGATATTATTATTACAGCTTTAGAATTTCAATCACCTATTTAATTAATGATGTTATTCTTAACTTTCATATGAAAAACCCTATCAATCATCAATCTAAGTATACTTATTGCCAAATGTTTGCAGTTGACTTAACTTAAACGTTGCAGCGAATCGTTAATCACAGAAAAGATAGTAAACTTACTTGATGTGCGCATTGTTTAGGCGCGTTTCCCAAGCGGGCAGAGTAAGATCCATTATAAATAATGTGGGTTTGTCTTCTAATTAATTTATTTCACAGCGTGACCTTGTGCTACATTGTCTTTGTGGCATAGTTTCCAGCTTAGCTATTAAGATTTTATTTTTCACAGTTCGACTCACCTAGTAGGTACCTTCTCGGACCTATGATTATCCGTTCCCACCTGGATTTCAATTAAAATAGTCATAATTAGGTAAAGAAAGTTTGTCAACCCGCGATGTCGTCAGAGATGTCACAATAAGTCCACATGCGGCTATCATCTGCGCTTACATGCGCAGGTCTTCGGGATCTCAAAATGAACGCACGGAAGACTACCTACTCTGGCACCTCTTTTTACCAAGCTCATTATTCGCCGTATTTCTTGAGACCGTTAGTTGAGTGCTGTGGACTCCGCCACAGAGAACACATATCATGCAACCCCGGTGACCTTTTTTAGGGCGGGATCAGCCTGACTGCACGACTCCGCGTTGCGGCTATAATTGTAAACATACCGCAGCAGGTTTACAAGTATGGCCTCCGATTTAGAATGGTTACAAAGGGCCAAAATCGGCTAAATACACAGCAGAGAATTTTATTACTGAATGCCACTCGCGCGATAGAGAGCGACATGTAATTACGAAGAAAGTTTTTGGTTTTTCAGTCTGTCATACCACGTAATATTAGAGTGATATATCTACCTATAACATCTACCAAAATGTGTGAGAACCCTATTGTTCACCGCTTGCCTAAACGTGTGATACTGATAATGATTTGATTGATTAATAAATATGTAGGGGTTTGTGGTAACGTAACATCATCGACAGCGTTGATAAACCACTCAAATTAGTACTTACTCTCCAAAGTATTCATAAAGCGATGATTCACGCTAGACCGTTCCGTGTCCGGGCCGGTCCGGACACGGAACGGTCTGGCGTGAATCAGCCTTAAAAGCTTAGGTGCTAAGTAGAGAAATGTGGTTGTTACCTACCCGCGACCACTTTTCTCTACAAACACTTTTCCTTTTACTAAGCTATTTCACTCATCATTGCTCTCGTTTTTCCTTTTACCAATTCATTCTATCTCTATCACACATCTCCATTAATTGGACTCACCCTTCGCCCCTATAGTAAAACCTGTCCTCAAGATTCATAACAGATGATGCTTTGTAGACTTTGTAGTAATTGTCCTGAGGCGAGGTATCGGTAATCTTTAGGAAAACCAACAAACAGAATCTGACCACCATTCAGTCCATTCACGGCATCGTAACAGGCGTACCATTATAATTCTGATCTTAATATAAGTCATTTTTCCGAATCATAGATTTCGACTGATCGATTTTAATAATGCCAAAAAATTGATGATTCAATCTCCCGGGTAAGTAAGACGACTTATTTAATACAATACAATACAAATACTCTTTTCACATCACCTATTCGGATAAGGGCTTTTTCATCCCTGCTAGGAGGGATCAAAATGGCACTTTTCTTCCCTGCTACAAGGGATCAAAGTGGCTCTTTTCTGTAACGAGTAATTGTATTGTATCGATTTTGATAGTTAAGTATTGTATCGATTTTGATAAAATAAATGCACAACCATTGTTATTTCAGATCTTTTATTATTCTCAATAGGTGATGTGAAAAGCAGTATGTGTCACATGGAAGCAAAATTATTTCCACCTTGGGCGTTAATTCTTGAATCCCTCACTACGCTCAGGATTCTATTTTAGAATCCCTCGCTACGCTCGGGATTCTATTATACAATCCTTCGCTTCGTTCAGGATTCAATTTACGCCCACGCCGTAAATATGTCATTTTGCTCCCTTGTGACACAATCTACTATTATTGCACACCTCAAAAAGAACACAGTACAGAACATTAGGCTTAAAATAGAGGTAAACAACAGGCGGTCTCTAAAGAGCGATCTCTTCCAGACAACCTTTGGGTAGCCTAATAATACCTACTTAAGCCTAGTAATACCTACTTATTCATCGCGTAGAAAAAGCACCTACCCAAACTAAGACTAAGTAAGCAAAAATTTGAATGGGATAAGTTCCACTGATGATTTAAAAAATTATTTATTTATCGTATGGCATTTATTTCGAACCGTGAGATCTTCGAGGAGACAAATTATCAACAACTAAAGCGTTTAGTGAATATTCGAAAGAAAGAAAGAAATTCATTTATGAACGTCTACACAACATGTTACAAATATTAGTGTTATACCAACCTAACGTATTTTCGAAACATTATTATGATAATGACGTAGTGCGAAGATGATTTCTTCCGGAGTCGCTGAATATCGATGCGGTAGCGGCGCCTAAATGCAAGCATCAGTTATGTTAATAGCCTTAATAATGTTGCTTAAGTGCCTTGATTATTTAAATTTAATTTGATGATAAAATTGAGGTAGGCCTACTGTTGTGGCCGTTTTTATGTCGACATGGCTCTTAGTAGGTAGTTTAGAGCTGTGCTACCAACTGAAGTCAAATGGTAGCACGTGATTATGTATCCGTAGGACGCGGGTTCGAATCATGGCTTGTACCACCAGGCCAGGCTTAAAAAAAAATACGGATTGATTTTTAAAAGTACCTTAATCGGCGAAGGAAAACATCGTGCAAAACCGGTCTAATCCCATAAAGATCTAATTTTTCTCTTCTGCGTTGGAAGATCGGATAAAAAGCAGTTTCGTCAAACTATACCAACGCGCTGTATACGCGAAATCTTAGAATTGGGCACAAAAGCGGACCCTGACTTCCTTTAGCACTTTCAGTGCCAAGCACTCCCCTAGCGAGTTCTCAATAACTTTGTTGACTGCCGTACGACTCCCGAGGGGAGCTGATTAGGTACTATCCATCCAGGTTGACCATCGCTGTTATTCAGAGATGATCTTGAAAAGGCCTGGCAATGAAAGTGTTAGCATTGTACAACCATTCGGACGACTGTCCTAACTTAGTAGGGGATTAGGAATCTACCTACAGTAGGTGTACTTAAATGAATATAGCCTTATAAATGGGTCATAAACACTTGCAAAAACAAAAGTCGTCTCTCCTGTGGTCAATAGTTAACGGCTTATGAGCATGTGAGTTATGATTTTATTACATGGATTTATAGAACCGGAGACGCCATTTATGCGGGTTTCTAGACCAATCGAAAATTAAGCTTTTAGCCCTTAACTTTTGATATGTCCATAGGAAAGACGCGAACCTAAATCTGTTTATGACCCAAATTTCTTCAATCACATCACTTAAAAGCAGTGTATGCTGTATGCTACTTACATATTTTATAGGGGATATACTTTAAAGTAACAAAATAACTTTTTTTTTTGCGTTTTATATTTACTTTACCGTACCGGTTCTATTGTTATGCATAAACATATGCCAAAATTGACTCTTGTTACAGAATCGACGATCAGAAGTAAAAACCATCATGCCGATACCTAAATTGGCAGTTTATTAAAAAATGTCATATCAAAATATCATCACTGCAAAGTGTAAGTAATATACAGTATCTCTTTGCAATTTCTTCTACCCTTGACACACATTGAACATTCACACCTCATACTTGTAATTGTAATTACATTTACTGTACAAGATACTCTTCCGAACGTATTGCAAAAATATAAAAACCCACTAGCACGTTCATTTTACGTAATGTGATTTCGTTTTTAGTGTTTAATTTTATTTTGCATGCGTTGGCGGTCACCTATCGTCTAATTAAGTTTATATAATGTGTTACATCACTATAATCAGGCGTATATATGTAAGTATGTGTATCAAATGCAATCTTTTCTATCAGTACGAAACAATCAAAGCAATTTGTTCTAACATTAGTATTCACTCGTGCCTTTGTCCGAGAGCCAGATAAATATCATTCCTTCTAAGTTCAATTCTTTAATTCTTCTGCCTAGCTGGTCAAGCAATTTGTATACGAGTATATTGGCGATATGGACGTCGTCGGACATAACTCGATCATGCTACCATTACTAGTATAAATTTTTCTGGCAAAAAAATAGTTAGGTACCACCACGGTACCACCTATGCCACCAGAGGCGTTGCTCGCGTTGCCTTACAAAATGAGGCTAAACTTTGTTTCGAAAAAAAACTTATCTAGGGCTACAGGCCAGGGCACTGTGCAATACTCTTGGGTTTATAAACCAAATTCTTTCGTGTGTTGATATCGTTGGTAGTACAGAATGATCGGGAACCTTACCTAAGAAATATAACATAAGTTACTTAATTACTTACTTTATAAATTATAGGTATAGCAGTTTATTTATTTTTAAAGATATGTCACCACCGTAGTCAGGATTACACTGAGCAGGAAATTACTTAATGTAATGCTAACATAAGTATTTAGTACCAGAAAGATAAAGGACTCTATCTCACCTACCCGCAAAGAATTGAAATTAAATTTACGTTTGCGTTATCCCACGCGCACCAAGTCGAATGTTAAACTTAATGTTAACCCTAGTTTTGCTAGGTAGACGGCAAGATCATAAAAATGAAGCATGTTACTTACAGGTTGCATAAATAAAATGAAAACAAAACGCATTTTAAGCTTCCATGCTTGGGCATTAACTATGTTATATCACATGCTTGGCATTATTATGTTAAAGTCTAATTTTATTGGAATTTAAGGAAATTGCTTTCAATAAGAAGAAAAGAAATCAAAGTGAGTTCGATAAGAGGTACCTACAGCTATCTATCTACTTTGTTTTCTGACAGTTTAATGATCTGAAATCTCATCTGATATCGAATTCAATTTCATAATCGAATAGGAAACAGATGTTGGTGACTGGTAACGTTATCATATCTCTTATGATGCTATAGATCCTCAGATAAGTTTGAACTTTATTAGCGCCGAATAAAGGAGCTTTTCCAACATAAAGTTTCAGTGACAAACGAGTTTGTACGATTAAGTATAAGTGTAACAATGCAGCGATAGTTTTCAAGAGCACTTTCACAGCTGGCATACTTGTGTGTGTCAGTGTAACGTTTGTTTCTTTAAAAAGTTATTTAATTTAACTCGAGTGAGTTTAAAGAATCTGAATGTATAGTACGAGTGTGTATAGTATGATTAGGATTATTCCTCAGTAAGGTCAAAGAATATTAGAAAGCTAAGAACGCTAACTCTTTGGAAGTATCATAGCAGGTCAGAAAGCACTAGCGAGATGACGCTACCAGGCTGAAAATGAAAAACGTATTGTTGATTTCGCCAAAATGTTGCATTTTAACATTCTAAATCGACATATTTAGACATTATAAAGCATAAAATATAATTTGATACAGTGTGTCACAATATAACACGAAAATAATAAAATAAAAAATAGCCCTTTTCTAACAGTTGATTTGCTTCAACTGATCGTAAGTTTTCGTGAACTACATGGCCAAGTGTCTGTATTGTATTCCGGCAGATGGCGCAAATTTTAACAATCATGTAATGAAGTTGCCAGGCTATTGAAAAAGGGTAAACTTCTGGGATAAACTACATTCATGATGAAAGAATAAATTGCGTTTAGATTTACGTTATTAATAGTATAACTTATTTTACTTAGAAGTGGTTACTATTCCAAGATATTCCTATTTGTGTTATACTTTAACTATGAATTTAAATAATACTAAACTTGTTTGTTTGTTCTATTACGTTTATGTATGAATTGGCAACACTGGTGAATGACACATACCAGCCACTCCAGCCAGTGGTGGATCAAATATATTATATTAGTTTTTAGGGTTCCGTAGCCATCATGGCTAAAACAGAAACCTTATATTATAATTTCATCATGTCTGTCTGTCCGTCCGTATGTCACAATCAATTTAGTCTGAGAAGTAAGTATGAGTAGTACAATTATGAAATTTGGTAGGACATTATATTATGAACCACTACAAAGGTGATGTAAAAGTACGAAAAAATTATATATTAGGGGGCACTCCACATAATTTCAAATATTACAATGCACATTGTCGTGTTGAATATTTATCGATTAACCTTTAAAAATGAAATAGAGGTTATTAAACAAGATTTCGATCCAAGCACAGAATAAGTAATAGTACAAGTACAGAAGTTTCTCTGCTAACAAATTCCCCGTTTAGGTATGCCAAACGTGCCTAAACGTGGCCATCTCTTTCTATCGCACGCAACGCGCTCTTTCGAGGCCCCGCCCTCAGCGCTAGGGTTACCACCAGCGAGAACCTATTTTAATATACGTACTTTATTATTAGTAGTGTTGTTTACAATACAATTACGAATAGTACTTTTAAGGTTCCGTAGCCAAAATGGTGAAAACGGAACCCGTCCGTCCGTCTTTTCGTCTGTATGTGACAGCAAAACATTTAGCAGGAAGGTGTGTTCTACTCGTATGAACCGCTACGTAAAAGTGATATGAAATGACGAAAAAATATTAAAGTAGGGGGAGGCGGTACTCCATACATGTAACCAGGGGATACAAAGTTTTATATAATTTTTAAAGGCATCACTTTAAAAAATAAAAGAGGTTTCTTAAAACCAACGTTTTCATTTTCGTTTTCTTTTATGTCAACCGTTGGTGAATACCAAACTCAATGACCGTTCTTACGTCTATGTTCTTATTATTATTGGTGCAACCTGCTGCAATACAATAATGCTGTGGTTTTGACATTATTATTTAACACGAAACTACACGAAAAGAATTATTTTTAATGATCGTACAAGCGCGTGCGCGTGCGATCAGTGACGCTGCTCCGCAGCCATTGAATAGTCACACAATGTGTGAGCCGTCGGCCGCATGTACTTTGCGCGGCGCGATGACGTCACGGTAGTAAGCCCCTCCTGATCCAAGTCAATTATTGGTGAAATATTAGCTGTCAAAGTCGTAAATAAATAAAAATTGTTTATTTAAAAAGTGTGCCCATTAATTAATACTTTCAACGATTTTTGGTTTAAACAAGATGGATGTAAGGGTGTTTGAGAACTGTCTTGCTCAAATAAAAGGACGTAAGTGCCGTAAGGCCCCTATGAAGATACGACTTTTTTTGATTCAAGTTGTTGGATAGTGTGCTTTAAAAGCGGAGGTGAGACGTATTTACGGGATTGGTTTTTGGAATAGGTTTGGGCATGGACGCGTAAGTACGCGATCCCGCCCGCGCGTCTTTTAGCGTATCGAGTACTAGGCGTACGACGACTCTGAAGACTCGAAACGTCTAAGGGTCTTAATGTTCCGCGCTATTCGTATTCGGTCGGGGTCGGTTTAGCGCGTCTTTGGACCTAGTCTTTGGATCTAATCTTTTTGTGGACGCGTACTCGCAAAACTCAGTACGCGTTTTTTGCCTAGTACGTCTCACCTCTAAAGCGGATTTCGACTAATTCAGGGGTAAGGATTTCAAATTTGACATTTAATTTGAAGTTTAAGCCAAAAAATTTTTTTTGCGAAAAATTGTCATTATACTTGATTTCGACTAATTCAGGGGTAAGAATTTCAAATTTGACATTTATTTTGAATTTTAAGCCAAATATTTTTTTTTTGCGAAACAACGTCATTATACTCGATTTCGACTAATTCAGGGGTAAGGATTTCAAATCTGACATTTATTTTGAATTTTAAGCCAAAAAAAGATTTTATTGCGTAAAATCGTCATTATACTCGATTTCGACTAATTCAGGGGTAAGGATTTCAAATTTGACATTGATTTTGAATTTTGAGCCAAAAAAATTTTTTTTTTGTTAAGATCGTCATTATACTTGATTTCGACTAATTCAGGGATAAGGATTTCAAATTTGACATTTATTTTGAATTTTAAGCCAGAAAAATATTTTTTTGCGTTAATTCGTCATTATACTCGATTTCGACTAATTCAGGGGTAAGGATTTCAAATTTGACATTTATTTTGAATTTTAACCCAAAAAATATTTTTTTTTTTGCGAAAATCGTCATTATACTCGATTTCGACTAATTCAGGGGTAAGAATTTCAAATTTGACATTTATTTTGAATTTTAAGCCAAATATTTTTTTTTGCGAAAAAACGTCATTATACTCGATTTCGACTAATTCAGGGGTAAGGATTTCAAATCTGACATTTATTTTGAATTTTAAGCCAAAAAAAGATTTTATTGCGTAAAATCGTCATTATACTCGATTTCGACTAATTCAGGGGTAAGGATTTCAAATTTGACATTGATTTTGAATTTTGAGCCAAAAAAAATTTTTTTTGTGAAGATCGTCATTATACTTGATTTCGACTAATTCAGGGATAAGGATTTCAAATTTGACATTTATTTTGAATTTTAAGCCAGAAAAATATTTTTTTTGCGTTAATTCGTCATTATACTCGATTTCGACTAATTCAGGGGTAAGGATTTCAAATTTGACACTTATTTTGAATTTTAACCCAAAAAATATTTTTTTTTTTTGCGAAAATCGTCATTATACTCGATTTCGACTAATTCAGGGGCATGAATTTAAAAATTTATGTTTATTTTGAATTTTAAGTTAAAAAAGTTTTTTTTTAGTGTAATACGTCATTATACTCGATTTCGACTAATGCAGGAGTAAGTATTTCAGATTTTATATTAATTTTGAATTTTAATGACGTTTTTTTTAAAAAACATTTTTTACTTAAAAATCAAATAAATATAAAATTTGAAATCCGAGTATAATGACATTAATGACGTTTTCTAGCAACAAAAAAAATTTTTTGGCTTAAAATTCAAAATGTCAAATTTGAAATTCTTACCCCTGAATTAGTCGAAATCGAGTATAATGACAATTTTTCTAAAAAAAAATTTTTTTGTCCTGAAATTCAAAATAAATGTCAAATTTGAAATCCTTACCCCTGAATTAGTTGTAATCGAGTATAATGACGATTTTTCGCAAAAAAAATTTTTTTTTTGCTTTAAATTTAAAATAAATGTCAGATTTGACATCCTTATCCCTGAATTAGTCAAAATCGAGTAAAGTGACGTTTTTTCGCAAAAAAAAAATTATTTTTGGCTTAAAATTCAAAATAAATGTCAAATTTGAAATCCTTACCCCTGAATTAGTTGAAATCCAGTATAATGACGATTTTTTGAAAAAATATATTTTTTTTTTGCTTAAAATTCGAAATAAATGTCAGATATGAAATCCTTATCCCTGAATTAGTCGAAATCGAGTATAATGTGTATTGACATGTTTATCTTTTAGTCACCCTAACCCTAGTATATAAGTAGTTATGTAAGACATGCTAACAAACTATGGATCGTTTTGGTCTGCAATAATAATGAATGATTGAATTATAGTGACATTTTTTCGCAAAAAAAAAACTTTTTTTGGCTTAAAATTCTAAATAAATGTCAAATTTGAAATTCTTACCCCTGAATTAGTCGAAATCGAGTATAAGGACTATTTTTCGCAAAAAAAAAATTTTTTGGCTTAAAATTCAAAATAAATGTCAAATTTGAAATCCTTACCCCTGAATTAGTTGAAATCGAGTCTAATGACGATTTTTCGCAAAAAAAAATTTTTTTGGCTTAAAATTCAAAATAAATGTCAAATTTGAAATTCTTACCCCTGAATTAGTCGGAATCGAGTCTAATGACGATTTTTCGCAAAAAAATTTTTTTTTTTGCTTTAAATTTAAAATAAACGTCAGATTTGACATCCTTATCCCTGAATTAGTCAAAATCGAGTAAAATGACGTTTTTTCGCAAAAAAAAATTTTTTTGGCTTAAAATTCAAAATAAATGTCAAATTTGAAATCCTTACCCCTGAATTAGTTGAAATCCAGTATAATGACGATTTTTTGAAAAAATATATTTTTTTTTTGCTTAAAATTCGAAATAAATGTCAGATTTGAAATCCTTATCCCTGAATTAGTCGAAATCGAGTATAATGTGTATTGACATGTTTATCTTTTAGTCACCCTAACCCTAGTATATAAGTAGTTATGTAAGACATGCTAACAAACTATGGATCGTTTTGGTCTGCAGTAATAATGAATGATTGAATTATAGTGACGTTTTTTCGCAAAAAAAAAACTTTTTTTGGCTTAAAATTCTAAATAAATGTCAAATTTGAAATTCTTACCCCTGAATTAGTCGAAATCGAGTATAAGGACTATTTTTCGCAAAAAAAAAAATTTTTTGGCTTAAAATTCAAAATAAATGTCAAATTTGAAATCCTTACCCCTGAATTAGTTGAAATCGAGTATAATGACGATTTTTCGCAAAAAAAAATTTTTTTGGCTTAAAATTTAAAATAAACGTCAGATTTGACATCCTTATCCCTGAATTAGTCAAAATCGAGTAAAATGACGTTTTTTCGCAAAAAAAAATTTTTTTGGCTTAAAATTCAAAATAAATGTCAAATTTGAAATCCTTACCCCTGAATTAGTTGAAATCCAGTATAATGACGATTTTTTGAAAAAATATATTTTTTTTTGCTTAAAATTCGAAATAAATGTCAGATTTGAAATCCTTATCCCTGAATTAGTCGAAATCGAGTATAATGTGTATTGACATGTTTATCTTTTAGTCACCCTAACCCTAGTATATAAGTAGTTATGTAAGACATGCTAACAAACTATGGATCGTTTTGGTCTGCAGTAATAATGAATGATTGAATTACAGTGACGTTTTTTCGCAAAAAAAAAAACTTTTTTTGGCTTAAAATTCTAAATAAATGTCAAATTTGAAATTCTTACCCCTGAATTAGTCGAAATCGAGTATAAGGACTATTTTTCGCAAAAAAAAAAATTTTTTGGCTTAAAATTCAAAATAAATGTCAAATTTGAAATCCTTACCCCTGAATTAGTTGAAATCGAGTATAATGACGATTTTTCGCAAAAAAAAATTTTTTTGGCTTAAAATTCAAAATAAATGTCAATTTTGAAATCCTTACCCCTGAATTAGTTGTAATCGAGTATAATGACGATTTTTCGCAAAATTTTTTTTTTTTTGCTTTAAATTTAAAATAAATGTCAGATTTGACATCCTTATCCCTGAATTAGTCAAAATCGAGTAAAATGACGTTTTTTCGCAAAAAAAAACTTTTTTGGCTTAAAATTCAAAATAAATGCCAAATTTGAAATTCTTACCCCTGAATTAGTACAGTCGTCCAGCAATCCCTTACTTCACGGCCTCTGCAGTAATGTACTATTAGGGCCAATTTTTTTGGCGTTGTAGTTTTTTTTATTTCTTAGAATTGCATGAAAATTGGTATGTTGGAACAGCTCCTGATTTTGTACAAGTAAAAAAAATATGACAACAAGGCGTCAAAAAAATTTTTTTCCCATACATTTTTTCCACTGAGTTACGAAAATCTCATACGTTTTGTCACTCAATGGAAAAAAATTGTGGGACAGTGTAGGAAATCGCGCACATATTGTTCAGAATCAGGAGCTCTCCCAACCTACCAATTTTCATGCAAATCTAAGAAATAAAAAAAAACTACAACGCCAAAAAAATTGGCCCATTAATGAATGCTAGGTAATTACTCGTAGGTACTCGTATCGTAGTATCTAAAGTAATTTCTCAAAAATGGGGGAAATACGACAAAAATTTAATTAAGATTTGAAAAACATAACCTTAAAACGTCAAAAACATCATGCTTTCCCGCCGTTTATTTTTTTTTAACAGAATTGCAAGTGTATTTTTCCGCCGAAAAACGCAAATTATTCGAGACATAAAAAAACGTCGCGTTTCTAACAGAAAAATACGAGCTGAATTGGCTGAATACGACCTGTGCCTCCTTTTATATGACAGTTTCTACTTTTTAAAAAGTTCATAACTCGACAAATAAAGGAATTTATATGTGACATTGCAGGCCGACTGCAACTCGCCTGCAATGCTTTTTACTTTTTAATTTGGATCTGACCTTAAACTATACACTTTACCTTCCAATATGTAGCGAAGCGACTAAAGTCCAGTTTGCGGGCCATTTTTGAGAAAAGTAATATGCGTATTGCGCGCGTAAACATATAAATGTGGAATGAATTAGACGACCGCAACGCGTGCGCGGCAGGCGGGAGGCGAGGTACCGCTCGCTTAGTTCCCGTTCCCGTGCGCCGTGCGCCGGCGGCGCGGCGCGCGGCGCCTCGACGGCCCGGGAGGGCGGCGTAGTTATGAATTTCGCGCCTTTTTTAATGTTTATTCTGTTAAAACACAATCTATACATGTCTTACTTTTTGTAATATGACTGCATAACCTTTTTATATTTGTAGACTTATCTAATTACATACTAATTATAATTAGGTACTTATATTAGATCATTCACGACGAAAAATGCACGCTTATGATTTTAAAATTGTGGCTTGACTATTAATTAATTAATTTAGAATTATCGAAAGCTTCAGGTCGATAATTCGGTCCCACTACATACCTAACTTATATTGGTACTTTTGGTACTAACCTACGAAAATATTAAAAACTACTTACTCATTTTAAAACACTAACCATAACCAGTAATAGTAACTAAAAAAAAGAAGCACACTTCGTACCTACAGAAAAAATAAAAATCCAAAAGTCTGGAGACAGGGTTTGAACCCGAGTACTCAGGATTTGAAATCAACTACTCGAACCACTCGACCAAAACAAAATGGACTCGCGCGCCGAAATTTGGTGTATACTAAGAACAAACTACTGATAGCACCTGCGCCGCAGCGCTGCTGCGTCAGTTTCGCCGCTAGAACACGAGTTTAGATTGAAAACAACGCCATCTGTAATAATAAGTTGAACTACGAGGTACCAGCGACGATAATAAGTTTTAAGCGAGATAACTAGCAATGTACAGAGTTAGCGTTCTTAGTTTTCTATATTCTTTGGTAAGGTCTAGTTTCCCCCTTGGGTTTGAAGGTCAGGTGGCAGTAGCTACTGTAAAGTCTACTGCCTAATCTTGGGATGAGGTAGCGGACCCCAGGCATCCTTCAGGATGCATTGTACTGGGATAACGCTATGATGATGATGATGATTATGATAAGCATTATTCATTTACGGCTACAGCCGGCAGAAAGGCCGCGCGTAATTTTTTTTAACCATGTATTAATTAGCCTACATGTAAGTACCTACGTGAATTAATTGCAATAATGCAACATGCCCTTCCTTACGCGCGTTATAAAAGTTAGGTAATTGTTTCTTAACCTGCGGGACAGTAAACTAATGTACTTAATTTAAATCCTATCCAAAAAATTTAGGACTTTATAAAAATGGCATCTTCCATAAAAAACCGGCCAAGTTCGAGTCGGACTTCGCACATTTAGGGTTCCGAACCGACCGCAAAGTTAAGTTGGTTTTTATAGGAAAAATAAGGAAATTTCAAAGAGAAATTCTAATTTATCAGTATATTAGTATTTGTTGGTAAAATATACGTAAATAACAAACATTATTTTAAAGCCGACTTTGGTGGCTTCTCATTCCTTTGTTTTCCAATATATTTTTTTTTAAATTAAAAATATAGTAAGTATCTACTCAATGAGCTCTAAACAACGATACCCCACTCGATAGATAAAAAAAATTTTTCGCGCTCCCCTATAGCTGTATGGGAGCCCCCCTTAAAACATTTAAAAATAAGTTTTGACTATTTGTATGGCTTCGGGCCATCAAGATGCTGTGTAAATTTGAAGCCTGTAGCTTCAACCGTTTGGCTGTAAAACCTGTGTGACAGACGACGGACGGACGGACGGACGGACGTCTGGGCGTCTCCAATAGGATTCCGTTTTACCCTTCGGGTACGGAACCCTAAAAAGCGACGTTTTTGGCCGTGGCGACCGTTGGTATTGGTAGTGACCCTGCCTACGAAGCTGGAGGTCCCGGGTTCGAATCCCAGCCAGAGCATGTATTTGTGTGATGAGCACGAATATTTGTTCTTGGGTCTTGGATGTTTTCTATGTACTTATAAGTATCTATTTATCTATATAAGTAATAGTATGTACTATATCGTCGCTTAGTACCCATAGTACAAGCTTTGCTTAGTTTGGGACTAGTTTGATTTGTGTAAGATTGTCCACAAATATTTATTTATTTATTTATATTTATTTATAAGTTTAAAAACGACTAAATAAGCTCATTATATAAGCTACGCTATATGTAGCCAAAAGCGGTCGTAGCATTCGTAGCGCTCTGACGCATACGTGCCGTGATTAGCACTAAACTTGTAAACTAGTAGGCAGGTCTTGCATGTTTACATCCGACAATAATTAGTCTAATTACTCATAATAACCGTAATACTATAAACACTTCGATAAAAATGTAAATATATAATTAAAGCGAAACTTGAAGGAAACATAACTGCAGTATACCGCTACTGCCACAAAATATACCAACTAATTGATCTGGTCGTACCGCATTCATTAACCCATACAATAATGTTTTCATTTTGTAACTTTAAACTGTATGTATTTATGAGTATTTCAAGTTTTCACATCAATGGTAATTCACTGTAACATTATTTAGCCTTTCTTTGAATGATGCTGATATCAATACGAATACGACAAGATACCTAAAGCATCTGTCACTTTCTGATACCAGAAAGTGAAGTGACGGATGCTTTATCTCGTCGTTTACCACGCTATCGCGCGACCATAGTACGAGGCCAGTGGGCGTTTGCATCTCCAGCGATACCAAACCTTTATAATACCTAGTCTCTCGGGTTATGGGTGGTCAGTCTGTGAATCACGTTTTGCATCTAGAAGCGCCTTTACCTGTCGGTATCGTCTCAGTTATGCGGTCGACCTAATAAGCCGTTAACAGCACATTGGAATGCAAAACGCGGTTCTCAGATTGACCTCCAAGCTGAAAATCAAAGCTGCTGACCTTCAGACGTGAATCGATTAGTGTATTACGCCGATACATCATTACACGAAATAACGGCGCAATGTAACCACGTAACGGGTGGATAATGGAGGGTAGACCCAATTGCTTGGGTTACGTTCGCGTTTAATTTCGCACATTATAAAGTTTGATTGATCGCTCTAACTATTCATTAAATGGATGGTTCATTCTCGCTTTTTTCTTTGGAAGCGCTCATGCATACATTGTGTTTAGACGGATGCCCGATTTGAGTCTTAGATAAGAAACCTACATACCTACCTATAATTATAATTTGGGCATCTTCAAGACAAGGGTGAATAGGCTATTACTGAACCAGCCAGCTACATCTTAGGCCTTGTCGTCGCTTTCCATCATATGAGACAGGCCAATCGCTGTTCAGTCATACATAAAAAAAAAACCTAGTTGAGCCTAGAGGCCAAACGTTTGAAATCTTCTGTGATGTTTACTGCCTTGAAACTAGTGTGTTCCGATTTCCGAATACCTAAGGTTTGTTTTTAATTCTTCCATCATTGTCATCAGGTTACTATATTTCACGCTTGCTTTAAAGAAGAATCCCCTTCCTATCGTCGTCTACAGAGTAAGTTCATTCAGACATTTTAGCTTATTTTTCAGCACATTCGAATGGAATAGGTGTTTGCAAAACAGAAAGCCCGTAAATGGTCGTAATTTTGTACATATTTGGATAAGCTCCATTTGAGGCAGTTATCGTTTGAGTGTCATTGTTGTATAATATTGTAATGAGGCCAGATATTACGAGCTTCCGCGAAGTTTATGGTGATACAATGTTATAGCAATATATTACAAGAATATTACTCCAAATTGGGTCATTATTCGGGCGTTTGTTCGAAATCACTCTCTCGGTCACTAGGTATTTTGTTGTATTTGGATGAAGATTTCAATGTCATTCTCAGTTATCTGATAAAAGTACGGGACATATCTAGTTAACCACCTAACTCAGAAATACCACCAAAATCTACAACCAATTTGTCAAAAACGTGTTCACGAAAGTGAGGCGTTTGAAACGCGCGAATAATCACAAGTTTTGTAAAGTGTCAGCTTATTTCCTATAGCACGAACAACGCACGGTTGCGTACCCTACTGATGTGGCTACGGAAAGTCAGTTTCCTGTCGAGGGTCACTCCAAGATATTTGACTTCGTTGGCCCAAGGGATGGACCTGTCAAACATCTGAATCGGAGCCACCCGCCTTTCCGTCCTAAAGTGGTGTCGGACCGCTTTAGGACGGAAAACTATCGCAGTGCTTTTTCTGCATTGACTTCGATACGCCAAAGATTAAACCAACGACCTAGGTCAGTGATTGCCTCCTGGAGATATCGTCGGAAAAGAGCGTACTTATAATGAGTCGTAAAAAGCGCGGTGTCGTCGGCAAACAACCCCAGTTGCACTTTAGGGTGCCTGAGAATGTCTTTCGTGTATAACGAATAAAGATTGGGAGAGAACACGGAGCCTTGCGGGACTCCGACCCGGATGGGGTGTGTGTCCGAGTACGTTCCCTAAGAAAGACGCGCAATCCCTCTTAGCTATGGAAGGACTGCGACTCTTTATTGGTTGGGGATCCCTTTTATCTACAGCTAGATACCAATACATATCCCTCACTTTCAACACATCGCATCTAGTAGAGTTCTCACGACCAAACTCGCAACTAGTGGTGTTTTCATGACTGCGAATTTCTATAAGGGTAGATATCAGTTAGTCTGCTCGAAATTGGAGCGAGATGACACAAGCCGTGGCCATCTGGCAGAACTTGCAGCATTGACATTATCTTTATTAGTGTTTGTTGTATGAAGCTTGACATATATCTAAGTCGCTAAGTTAATGCAAGCTCAACCGCAAACTAACGACATCTCAACCGCAGCCATTTTTGATTCGGGTTCAACTATAATTTGTCAAGAAGTTCTTTTTCATTCGTTACGGATGGTGCGGTTAGTAAGGCGTGTTAAGTACATTTTGGTATGAAATAAGTTTAGATCGTACAGAAATCCAGATGCTAACCTTAATTGTCTTTTCTGTCCTCGATAATAATGGGCGAAATTATATTGTCAGAGAAAACCACAATTACATAAACGACTAACACTTGTAAATTACATATTTTTTGTTTGTGCAATACACTTTGCACACCTCACACAAATTAATCAGTTACTTAGGTACATACAGAATCAAAACTGTAACCTACAGAGGTTTGTAAATGGGTCCTTGGACCGTGGGGACCGGGCGCACACCAAATATTCAATGGTTTTGTGAAAGCGCCTGGTCGAGGCTTCTTGTGACCAGAAGGCTGGCTTTTACCACGCCCAGAGGATCAGCATCGCCGTGCAACGTGGCAATCAATGCTGCCAGCCTTCTGGGTACACTACCGCCTGGCAGTGATCTGGGGCAAATCTTTTATCTTTAGTTTTACTTTGAACCTTTAGGGCCTAAAGGTTGCAAATTAAATCTAACCTAATGCCTAAAGTTTAGGCATTAGGTCTTTAGGCCTTATTTTATATCCTCGAAACAATTGTAACGATTTCGTTCAAGTTCGTACTACATGAGTATAATATACTAAGGCCTGGTTTTAAAGATCCGTTAGCTCAAATTTCTGATAAAAAATATAATTACGAGCTTTAATATGTTTGGTGTAGACAGTATAGACATGTATAATTTTAGTTAGGTATTTGCAAAAAATGGTGCATACTACGGTCATGGAGTATTATCAACAAGTATTATTTTCGGTGCTCAATTGTGTACGAGTAAGTTATGTTTTCAAATAGCACATTCATTTTATAGCAGATATGTCGTTTATGCGGACGGGAAGCTAGTCGAACTATAATAACGTTTTTACGCCCTTAACTTTGATTACCTATTTAAAAAGATGCAAACATACATCTATACATTCTCTCTGACTTCGGCTTCGCCTAATAATACCAAGAAAATCTGCAACTAACCTGCAGCGACTATCATTACAGCAAACAAAATACGATATATGCAGAAAAATTAACCCCGTGATCGAGAACAACATGTATAGTTAATCAAGTACTCATAAAGTATGACCTAACTAAACAGTACTATGTAATAGAAAATAAAAAGTTTGTGGAATTACGCCCAAAGATTGAAAGATTTATTCGCTCATTAAATTGATTTATCGTAGACACAGAGTTGCAGCTGTAACATTGAGGAGTGAGAGTAACACAATTTTATTTTGTAATTAACTGGAAACGTAATTAATAATTATGGCTTCTATTATAAAATTAGTAGCCTGTAGCATTATATTAATTTAGGTAATGCTTTTAATGTTGTATGCCCTCACAGGGCGTCATGGACTGACCTACTGAATTTTTAACACCTTGACTCTACATGACTTTACAATGAAATAAATGAAATGAAATGAAATGAGGCTTCCTTGGCATGAGTGACAGGTAGCCTAAGTCTGTTATGAAAATGTAATAAAGAAAGTAGGGATAATATTATTAGATTACCACAGTTTTCTATACTGTCAGTCTTGCTCCGCCTTACAATAAAGTATGTTAGTCTTATCCCTTACACCTTACCTTACTTAGTTTATTGTAAATGCGATACGGTGCGTTTCAAGCGTTTACTTCAATGATTGTTACAATTACTACTTCTATTCATAGCTCATCTTCATTTGCGAATCTAACGATCGCAATAAAAAACAATTACCTATATTTACAACCAATTTATAATAACAGAGATAACAGAGCTACATTCACACGATTTTTATACGAAAGTGTCATTTTAAAATCAACACAACAAAACTCAGCGTTAAATTTATAAGCTTAAGTATGCTTATCTAATGACTAAGGCTAATGTTCACGCCGTGCAAGATTTGTGTCTAAACGAAACCATGTTTATAAAATGTCAATAGTCAAAATTACTAAACGTGTGAACGGAATGGTTATTCCAAAATACTCCTTGATTCAGAAAATACGTAATGTTCATCATCAGCTATCAGCTCAGTCTCTCTCTTCTCAAACATATTCATAACTCTGTATGTGCTCAAATAAATAATTCAGTTATAAATAATAAAAGAATAGCATAAAATAAGGGGACTGAGCTGGGTATGTCTGCCGAATGCACCCGGAGCGATGGGCCAAAATAGCCACTAAATGGATGGAGGTCGAGGCAGAACGAAAATTGAGATGGCGCGACGGCCTTTGATACCTACTTACATTTTGTACGGACTTTCCGGTGCTGGCAGAGGGGAGGCCTTTGCCCAGCCGGGGGGCACTATATTGACTTAAAAAAAACTTATCAAATAAACTTTTGTCTCGGTTAAATCCCGAACATAAATTGGTGCCGAAACCAAGGACCTTTAGATGGAGGACGATTATGGCGTTTCCCGCCTCCGCGGCCGAGGCCTAAGTAAGTATCTTTTAAAAACGTAATATATTGTGTAGGTAATTTACATTTCATGCGAAATAAAACAGCTGGTTATTTACATTAGGTATGTTAGTGGCAAAGTGGCAATTAACAGATGGTAATGTGCCATTAAGCAAGTTGAAACCGGTAATACTTATCTGCTAGAGGCCTATCCTCACTTGTATACTTACGTATTGACATTGAATTTGAAATTTATTGGTCACACTAGATGCACTCGTTCAGCGCGCAGCTAAATACAGCAGGCGCAACGAGAGATTAAAATTTTAATGCTAAAGGTTGTTGTTGCAAATGTTAATGCTAGCCACTCGTAGAAATTTTGTAGTATATTAAACTTGTTAAATTTAGAATTAGCTTCATTACATATTATACAACACACACAGTACAGTATTTTACTATTCCTAGGTAGTTAATGTACTAGCTACAATTGTTTGCTAAGGGCTCGCTGACGAAATGCAAGGAAAGCGCCGAAGGACATACGGCTGACAAAGCTATCGTCGTAATTCAACGTGGAATCTAAAAGAACATCCGGCCTACTTCGAAGCAGAACTAATTCCTTCATGTCATCATCACCACTATCCTTCAAAAACCACACCTATTACATGATACATGAGGTTCAAATTGCAAGTAATGTGTAATGATGAAATTCTGAGACACGCGTGATGATTGCAAGCAGAGTAAGTTATATTATATATTGTTTAGATTTGGAATATTTTCGAGTTGATACGAATTAGTATAAAATGAGGTTGTGATCTAGATTTCAGCTTAGATCCTTACACGTGAACGTGAATGCTTGATGGGTTAGTACTATATAAATGTAGGTACAGTCCACTTGATTTCTGGGCCACTTCGTACCTTGTCACAGTAAAAATCAATGTGCCTAAAAGCCGCTAGAGATCTCATATTAACATTATACTGTTACAAGGTACGAATTGCCCCAGAAATCAAACTGGTTGACCGTAGGTACATACAACCATCGGAACACGCCGGAAGCACATCACAAAATCTTAAACTGTTCATCAGTGGCGGCGCGTCAAAAATATTCTTAGGAAAACCGGAAATAATTTGCCTTTGTTATTCTTCATGAACCGTAGTAAAAGAACCGGACTGGCTGAAAATTAGGCAAGCCAATAATAAATAATAATTAACATTATTTCTACACGTATACGTAATAAGACACAGCTTATTGAATATCAAACACATAAAGCACAACATAAGTAAGACACAATGCGTACGTTTTAAGTAATTTTACTTATTTTTTTAATGATTTTATGTCATAAGCAGATGGTACTATTGTTTTTTATTTTTTTGAATAGCCTATTTTGTGTGGGGAGAGGCCTTTGCCCAGCAGTGGGTACTATTTATTACTAAATAATATGTATTCAAAATACTTCTTAAGATATGACTAACGTAATGGCACCAATAATGGACGGCTTAAGAACTCCGTCGACATCTTTTGGCTATAACTCTCTTATTTTATAAGTTTGATGTTAGTTATTTCAAAGAAAATGTAGCTTAATAATCACTAATTATAATAATCATACAAAAGTTTTGGATAAACTTGTAAGTTCCGAGAAACTTTCTCCAAATCTGAAAAAGTCGAAAATCTTCGAAAATCCTATGATGGACAAGACAAAATCCTTTATTTGTTGAATTCCAAACTTTAAAAAAAAGTAAAAACTGTCATATAAAAGGAGGCACAGGTCGTATTCAGCCAATTCAGCTCGTATTTTTCTGTTGGAAACGCGACGTCTTTTTCAGTCTTGAATAATTTGCGTTTTTCGGTAAAACCATACACTTGCGATTCTGTTAAAAAAAATAAACATCCCGCTGTTTATTTTTTTATTGAGCATGATGTTTTTGACGTTTTAAGGATATGTTTATCAAATATTTATCCAAATTTTGTCGTATTTCCTCCATTTTTGAGAAAAGTACTATAATAGCCTCGGCCGGAATGGCAATTGCAGGGTTCGTATTATAATTAAATGGACTCGCAAGCTCGTCCGTAAACAAATACTCAGCCTGCAATTGCTTTTTTCCCCGGCCACGGCAATAATGTATTATTTTTTTCGGGATAAGGATTCATGGATAAGGAATTCAAATTTTACATTTCTTTAGAATTTTAAGTAAAATTTTTTTTTACGAAAAATCGTCATTATACTCGATTTCGACTAATTCGGGGACGAGGATTTCAAATTTTATATTAATTTTGAATTTCAAGTTAAAAAAAATTTTTTTTTTCGAAATATCGTCATTATACTCGATTTCGACTAATTCGGGGATAAGGATTTCAAATTTTACATTTATTTTGAACTTTAAGTAAAAAAAAAATATGAAAAATCGTCATTATACTCGATTTTGACTAATTCGGGGATAAGGATTTCAAACTTTACATTTATTTTGATTATAAGTAAAAAAAATTTTTTTTCCAAATATCGTCAATTTACTCGATTTCGACTAATTCAGGGATAAGGAGTTCAAATTTGATATCTATTTAGAGCATCTATAAATATGTTACCGGTAGCACTGGTAAGCAATGCAGGTCATTTGCCTTCGGCTTCTGAACACATCTTAGAGTACTTATAATATGTGTGTAGATAATAGTACATTACTTACCAAGGGCGATAAAACAAAGAATGTCTCAGATCGCAGGTATTTTACGCCCGAGCCGAAGGCAAGGGCGATAAATATGCGATCTGAGGCTTTCTTTATTATCGCCCGTGGTAAGTACAAAACTTTATGTCACCCCCTGGCCAGGAAGTGGGTTTTTTCGCGCGCGGAGCGTGCGATAATGGCCACTTTATGGCCAGGTGTGACATAAAGTAATGTATGCAACTGTACATAATTAGGCATTAAAACACTCGTGTGACCCTATTATGAAACTCGCCTTCGGCTCGTTTCATAAAACACAATCGTGTTTTAATGCCCCTCATGATGTACCAGTTGCATAATAGTAGTTTATGCTATTCATAATAAGGTCAGACGAGTGTTTTAATGCCTAATTATGTACAGTTGCATACATTACTTTATGTCACACCTAGCCATAAAGTGGCCATTACTGCACGCTCCGCGCGCGAAAAAACCCACTTCCTGGCCAGGGGGTGACATAAAATTTTGTACTTACCACGGGCGATAATAAAGAAAGCCTCAGATCGCATATTTATCGCCCTTGCCTTCGGCTCGGGCGTAAAATACCTGCGATCTAAGACATTCTTTGTTTTGTCGCCCTTGGTAAGTAATGTACTATTATCTACACACATATTATAAGTACTCTAAGATGGGTTATAGTAGCCGGTATTATATAACATTTGAAATCCTTATCCCCGAAATAGTCGAAATCAAGTAGGTAGGTATAAAGACGATTTTTCGAAAAAAAATTTTTTTTTCTTAAAATTCAAAATTAATATAAAATTTGAAATCCTTATCCCCGAATTAGTCGAAATCGAGTATAATGACCTTTTTCGAAAAAAATATTTTTTTTTCTTAAAATTTAAAATAAATGTAAAATTTGAAATCCTTCTCCCTGAATCCTTATCCCAAAAAAAAAAACCTATATCGAGCTGACCTTTCGTATCGACTGAATTTTAATTTTCCTGTTCTAAATTAAAAAAAAAAACATTATAGTACTAAATAGGACATTATAATGAATATTATATTACTGCTGGTAAACTTCACCACAGGTAAGAAAATTTTCATAAGTACATTGATGTTAAAGTGAAGGACGTTTTGCCTACGGTTTCTGAACGCATTTTAGAGGATTATGATATTTGTGTAGATAAACTACTATTATAATAAAACTTGGTGGCATTTTTCAAACATTTACCTCGCCAATAAATCCGTCCAACATTGGGTGTCCATAATTGGGTAACCAGAATTCAGTATGAAAACCAATCATGGAGAAATTGTCCATAATTGGACATTAACAAAAAACAGGAACCAGTAATGTACATCCTCTCTAAATCATTCAAATTGGATTCTAATGCTATAAACACTTTAAAAAAGTATTGTTAAATATGTAACGCTTCTCACGAAATCATATCAAAATAATATTGTTTAGAGAAAATAAAGTTTACAATCAAAAACGTAAACCTACTTTCTTAATTATTTCTGTAAGAAATTTAGGTTATTCGTGAAAAATGCCGGAGCAAACTTTTTGCCGCCGCGCCATTTTTAAACAAAATGACCGAGGTGTATGTCATTTGTCAATGTGATACATAGAAGCCTATTCTTTATGCTTAAAGTGTTGCCATGGCTAAAATACATTTCCGTTGCTTAATTTCGACCGTGAAAGATTTTTGCGTCCATTACTGGAGCCAGGTCCATTACTGGTGCCACTACGTTAAATGGTTTTTATAGAGTTATTTCTTGAAATATGATCGGGCTATTTGTTTGTTATCAGATGATTACGGTCATTTTAAAAAGTTAACAATACTCAATCCATTCGCATAACTTTAGGGTTGCTTAAATTTTCCATGTTTACATTCAATGTTAAGTATGTAACCAGTAACGTAGCATATTACTTATAAGAAAACATACCTAGCATAAGAGAATCCAAATATATTAGCGAATTTCGTCGTTGTCACCGCCCGGGTAGCGGGACTAGCACCGTACATAGGCGCGCGAACAATGTCTTCCTCGACCAATCAGAGCGCCCGGTGCGGGGTGGAAACTTTGCGAGGCAATTCAATTAAACTTGGCGCCCGCCCTTATCTGATGACTCCGCGGAGAGGCCTGCGCCTAACGAGATCGCTAGGGTTGACACTTTCAAATAACTTTAAATTGGAGTAATTTGAATGTTACGCTTTTTATGTCATTGGAAATAACTTTTTTGCCTAATAGTTGCATCTTGCCTACTTTCAGATTAAATAGGTCATACACAGATTTAGGTTTCCGTCCTTGCGTGGTTGGACAGCATTTATAAGTTATCGGTTTATAAATATACATGTAAGAAATGTGTTTTAGTACATATTACATATATTTTTGGAATCGGTGACCCATTTATGCGGATTATTGGCCATTTCAACCAAAAAGTATGCTTTCTAACCTTTAATTTTAAATTGTCCATATGAAAGACGCGAACCTAATTTTGTGTAGGTATTCCCTATTGCACAATTGAATTACTTACTCATTACCTTTAATTAAATAGGTACAAGTATTTCTTCAAACCCTTTTTTCAGCCGAATACCAGTAGCCACCTAAATACCCACAACTTGTAATCGCTGCAATTAAACAATAGTAATTTGCCGGTTGTGTCGCAACGCATTCGCCATGCGTACGATTCCGAGCGCATTTGCGCAACGTTATAGATCATGGCACTATTGGAACATGCTTAATAAGCAGAAACTATTAAAAATACCACTCTAATTGTACATATGGAAATCAGACCGGCAACTCTTTGTCGTCGCCCAAGCTTTTGGATCTCGCTCTTGTTGTTTCTTTCTATAACTGACGCCGCGACGCGAGGCGAAATAGTAGATTGTTAACCAAGGGCTGAAAGTAGGGGTTGCAATATCGGACGGTTTTCCAATTCCGGAATTGTATCCGATATTGGGCTCCAATTCCGAAATTCCGGAACTGGTTCCGGAATTGGGAAATTTACCTTTTTCAACTAAACTGATGTCACAAAAGTGTACTAAAAATGTAATCATTATCGTTTTATAGGCAATATCCAGATAAGGTAGCCTATATTTTAAATTTTAGTAAAAATATTAAGATATTTCGTACTTTCCATTTACTTTTTCACTTTACCTACTGAATTAACGGCTTTCCGGGATCAAATAAGCAGAGTGCTAAATGTGATTGATTAGTAGTCATATATGGTCATTAATTCATTATCAGCACTAAACTCGTGATTTTCGAAAAAAATGCACGAAGTTTCATGTGGGTAAATTCCGTCTTACTGGGAGGCGGAACGCCAAAAGCATAAAACAGGCGAGTTGGCGCTGTTCTTCATGAATGGTGACAACACTGACAAGTGACAACACACTACTGAACAACTACCGAACCATCACGCTTTTGAGCCATGTCTACAAACTGTTTCCAAGAGTCGTTACGAGCCGTCTCGCACGCAGGCTAGATTAATTCCAGCCTCCCGAAAAAGCCGGTTTCCGAAGAGGCTTTAGTACCATAGACCACATCCATAGGCTCCGTTAAGTTATACAGAAGACTGAAGATTACCACTTGTCCCTCTGTTTAGTGTTTGTGGGTTATGAGAACACCTACTTGATTCGATCGAAACCTGGGTGATACTACAAAACTACAATCTCTGCAGCGGTGCCAAATAGGCTACCACTATATCGAATTACTGAAGTGTTCGTACGAGGACGCCACCATGTCAGTCCGACTTCAGGACCGGAACTCGAAATCTAGCGGGGAGTCAGGCAGGAATACAGCACATCTTTTCATCCAATATTCCACGTCTCAAGATGAGGGTCTTTGACCAGTGTGTGTTGCCAGTGATAACATATGGCTTCATAAGAAGGCTCAGAAAGTGACTATGAGAGTGTACAATGCTCGCGGGAGTCCGATGGATGCGGGTGACATACTGACATAGGACTGGTCAAGTGGTCATTGTGGTGTGGCGGTCTTTGCGGAGGTCTATGTCCAGCAGTTAGTCCACTGTGTGGGATAAGTTTAAAGCGCGACCACCAGCGGCGAAGCGGATCAGCTACAATTATGTCAATGGTGTGCTCACGGACCCACTGCGTCAGTGCACGGGTCTTCGTGGATAAGAACGGCTAGGTACGTAAGCCACACTAGAGCACACGAACGCAGCTAACGGCGGAGTTTAGTGATCGTCGTATCCAAAATACGGATAGGAGGAGTATACGAATACTAATACCAATACTAATACCAATACTATACTAATACCAATACTAATACCAGTTTGAAATCTATTCACAAAATGTTTATGAATCTGGTGATAGGCGAACAATTCCTCAGTATTACATTGTGAAATTTAAGGATAAACAAACAAAATACTCTATTTTCTCTCTCTAAATTCATCAAATCCAATTCCGGAATTTCCGATATTTCGAGTGTACCAATTCCGGAATTGTAATATCGGAAAAATTGGCCGAGATTCCGGAATTTCGAGATTCCGGAATTCCGGAATGCAAGCCCTAGCTGAAAGCCAGCCGTTTCTGCCGAGATATTTTGGACAAAACACACACACACACACTAACACTAAAATCGACCTAGTCCCAAACCAAGCAAAGCTTGTACTAACGCGACGATATACATACATGGGTAAATTATGCATAGGTACTTGAATACATACTACATAAACACCCACAACAATTATCCGTGTTCATCACACAAATAAATGCCCTGACCGAGAATCGAACCCGGGACCTCCAGCTTCGTAGACAAAAAAAATCTAATATGCACATTTTCGTTTCATTTTTCACAAAAGACAAGATGTAAAACAATATTGACATGATCTAAAAATTAGGAACTGTGTTATTTGCAACGCGAAATACTTCTTAAATTCAATAACAATAGAAATATGTACAAACATTTTCTGAATCAGTGAAAATTTTGGCGGGAACTGTTGACTGACGTTAATGGTGTTTGTGTATGGACCATTTTAATCCATTTATTTTTAATAAAAAAATAATCGGCTTACGCTGACTCGACATCAAATAATAAATACCTACTAAACGAGATCGTCATATACAACTTTATATAAGAGCGATAGAGAGAGACATATGATTTGTTGTCCTCGTCATAGTTTCCCTTTTTTTATCTGCCACAAACTATTGATATTACTTTGGACTGTGGCAAAAAAAAAAACAAACAAATTAAGGAGGTTGTTTATGGTAAGCGACCCATTTCAGACGAGATATTTTGGCGCTCGAAAGTAGTGAGAGCGCCAATAGTTCGAGACTGAAATGGGTGGTTTCACTTCACCCGAGTTAAACACTCTGCTTTTCATTCTGAATACAAAGAAACTAAAAATTTTTTTTTTTTTTACTTATAATTCAAAATTTATTAAATACAAATTAAACTACATGCAGAATGTATCCACAACGCAGGTTTCGTCCAAATCATAACATAGTAAGAATCCGCAAATAAACTTTCCAATTGTACATAATCCGCACAAAAAATAAAAATTAAATATATATTAATTTAATATTTAATATATATTGTTAATTTAATATTATTATTATTTGTAAATTCAAAATTAATTCAAAAGTTAAAAAAAAATTAAATTAATTAATAAAAAAAATAGAAACACCAATTTGAAATCCTTTTCCCCGAATTAGTCGAAATCGATAATGATGATTTTTCCCAAAAATTTTTTTTTTACTGAAAATTCAAAATTAATATAAAATTTGAAATCCTTATCCCCGAATTTAGTTGAAATCGAGTATAATGACGATTTTTGGAAAAAAAAACTTTTTTTTTAACTTTAATTTTAAAATTAATATAAAATTTGAAATCCTCGTCCCCGAATTAGTCGAAATCGAGTATAATGGTGTTTTTTTGCAAAAAAAAATCAATTTGTATATGATACGCCACACGAAAAAATAAATAATTATAAGTAAAATCTTAATGACAGTGGCAACCCTGCAGTCAGCCAATAACGTCTAAATCCCCATCCCTGTGGAAGCGGAGCGTCAAGCGCGACTCTGGTAACCGCTAAGCTTCGACCTGTGACGTTATCTATCTGCCCGCCCCCACTTAAGGTCTCACCCTTACGTGCCCGCAAACTTACCCGAACAACCCAGCAACTACTCGCCAATCGAAAACCAACCTTATTCTCAAAGGTTTAAGAGCGTGGGTATGGTTTGGCGACAGTAAATTAGCTAAGTGTGGATAATCAAGGGGATTCACTGTTACGTAACGATAGCTTTCAATGAAATTTGAAGACGATCCATTTCAGTGATGGTTGAATGGGCGTGGTGTTGCTAATGCCGGGGATCAAGTGTCGGGGTGCGGATATTGCCAAATTTTTGTGATTAAGAGGAACACTGTATGTTTACTTAAATTTTTCGCACTTAAGAAGAGGGCTGTAAGTAAATAGTTACGAGCGAAACACACACACAAATTACAGATATCTAAAATCTTAATGATTAACTCAAAAAGCGTTAAGGGTGCTAGACTAGTATATTTAATTACTTTAAATAATTTTAAACTTAAATACATAGAAAAGATAACATCCAAGACTCTGAGACAAATATTCATGCTCATCACACAAGTATTTGCCCTGACCGGTAGCTCTAGTCTAGTATAAGTTTTTTCGAAACATTAACTAATTCGAACGCGTTTGCGTTTTATCCCAAAATGTATGAAAACGCTCTCACCGAGTTTGAAATACGCGCGTTCATCGGTTAGCAACAAATGTTATACTCGCTGTTTTAGTTTCCACTAGTGACCACCAGAGGCGCTGTTCACGTTTTCATACCAATATCATATATCATACATTTTGAGACAAAACGCAAACGCGTTCGAATTAGTTAATGTTTCGAAAAAACTTATACTAGAGCTACGGGATTCGAACCCAGGCCCGCCAGCTTCGTAGCCAGGGCCACTTACCACATAAGGACATACATAGGCTAAAGCGGTCGTCAAATATACTTGATGACAATGATAGCATTACTTTACCTACTAATGCACGAATTCAAATAACTTCAAACATGGAATACATGTGTACATTTTCATAAGACCTTTATTAGTCATTAATAAGTTAGAAAGTAGTTCGCAATCGGGTAATTCAAAGCTTTTATATGCTGTGTTACGCAGAGTTATTACCACACGGACGATATTACGATGCCTATAAATTGCTTTGATTTTACAATAAATTTTACATTTCAGACTGTAAGAACACAGGGAATTAAAATAAATAAATAGAATAAATATTTGTGGACAATCTTACACAAATCAACCTAGTCCCAAACTAAGCAAAGCTTGTACTATGGGTACTAAGCGACGATATACATACTAATATAGATAAATAATATACTCAAATACATAGAAAACATCCAAGACCCAAGAACAAATATTCGTGCTCATCAAGTCATCACACAGATAAATGCCCCGCCGGGATTCGAACCCGGGACCTCCAGCTTCGTAGTGTTCGTAGGCAGGGTCACTCTCACTGCCAACTAAGCTAAAGCGGTCGTCGCGTTCGCGTCGCAATTGCATTTATTATGGGTCATTTACTGCATAATAATTATCTATTTAATTAAATGCTGAATGGTGAAACCTATTTTTAGAAAGATACTCGTAAGTATATTGAAATTGCGAATGTCGAAGTCGGTTAGTGATTTTTTCACACGTGCGTATAAAAAAATAGAAATTGTTTCCATATGATCTGAGTTTCCGTCAAATAATGATGGACCAAAGTTGACTTTTCTCGAGATTCGTTCGAGATTTTGAGAATAGCGGTTTGAAAATAGTATTTCCGTCATGGGCGTTAAACACTTGAATCCCTCGTTACGCTCAACGCTTCAGTATTCAATGTACCACGCTCGCCGTAAATTTGGCTCCCTAGAGGGCCTAGAGAAACAATCGACTGTTACTGTTTATTATCTCATTCATTACTGTCATGCCTCATCACACCTTCGAACTCAAAAGTAGCTGAAAGTTGATTATTGTATGGTTAATCTTTAATCTCATTAACACGACTGAATAAGATGATCCTTGCATAAAATAAAATAAGATAATTTACTATAAAAAAACTCGAAAGCGTGCTTCTCTGGGCATGTCGTCTCGTCACCGGCAAGTGAAGCGACCACAGACCATAAATTTATCTTTGGTCTGCGGAAGCGACACTTTAGCCGGTCCCTCGGTAAACGGACCCCGTGCTATCAAAGGGTGCATGCATTTAAACCGCGCAGCAAACTTGGATCCTTTCAGGCCCCGACATGGCAAGACGGCTGCAGCACCCCGATAGCTGGCTTAAACTTGCAGATTTTCAGGGCAATGTTCACAATGCTTTCCGGTATAAGTCGCCTAAGGGGAACCAGTGTAAGATTGATCTCCGATTATAAACTGCACATTACGTTATACCTAAAATCATTACAGTTGAACGAGTTGCTCCAAAGCAATTCCTTCAAAAAGCTACTTTACTGTTCATAAGGTTCAAAATCCAATAACATTTTAATACAAATACGTTCAACAAAAATAATTTCAACCATAAAACTGTATTTTATGAAACGTGAAATCACTCGGTTAAACGTTTGTATGGAAATATGATATGACCAATGACTGACGTCACTATTTCATTTGGTTAAAGTACGTATTGTTTTTTTATCTTAAAATAGCATAAATAGATTGAAGTTTGATGTTTTCCAAGTTTTTTCGTAAGTTTTGTTTATTGGTAACGTACAAATAATAGTTCTTAATCTGATTAGGTATCTACATAGCTAAATACGGACCTTGAAATCGAGGAGTACTGAGTGAGGTGAGTTGATTCAGGTTATGAATGGCATAACAGACTAGGTATATAACAGAACAACAACTGCTGGACCCAGATATAACAAAATAACGTTTTGGCCGCGACTTCATCCTCGTGGAATTTCTATGTCGCATTGCCTTATAAAATTCCACCCCAATTACACCCCTTTAGGACCTGATTTCAGAGAAAAAGTGCAATACATCCAGACATCATATATATTATCACCCTTTTTCTAATTTGGCTTTCCTAAAATTTTACTGGGGGCCGATTTTTGAGTGTCGAACGCTCGACTTTTCACTCGACATCTGTCAAAACATCAAAGTATTTTGACAGATCTGGAGTGAAAAGTCGAGCGATCGACACTCAAACATTGGGGGCCGATTTTTGAGTTACGAACGCTCGAATTTTCACTCGATATCTGTCAAAACGTCATAGTATTTTGACAGATCTCGAGTCTCAAAAGTCAGATCGACACTCAAAAATCGGCTCCCTGGTATGCCTAATGTATGTAAAACTTCGTATGATGTTGAATTAAAATTAAACCATTTTTACCCAACCCAACCCAGGTAGCTGGGTAGCTGTAGTTTAGGTAGGGTTGCTGGGGTGAAGTGGGTTAAGATGAAACAGGGTTTTAGGTGGGGATAAGACGAAATATATCCTTTAAGTCCAATACCTACCTCTTACATGTTTGTCTTTCCAACTGTGTTGCATCTTACCTCACATCACCCTATATCATATCTCAGAGTTAATGAAAACGATGTAGGTACCTACAAAGTCTTTCTGAGAAAAGTACATAATATTTTTAATCAAATTAGGGATTCCGAATTTACCTACTTACCTGCCAGTGCCACTGCTGTCGAACAGTACCGAAGAACAATTTTACTTTCTGATCAGCCGGAATAAATAGTATTACACTTGTCAGATAAGAGCTGGCATTTAATTTATTAAAATAATTTTACAACCAAATGGAGATGCAATCCGATTCCAATTTAATTATCACCTCATTGCCAGCCCGCTAACTATCGACAGACGAATGATAAATATTAAACGAATTATTAAATACGCAAATCCGATATTAAATTCGTGTCAGTTCCCCCAACAGAGGATTTCATTCGAAAAACCGCATTGACGTAACCCAAAACGGAAGGTCCAAGCTCCATAACGGTTTCATACGATTTTCTTCCTTGTTTTTAGCGTTTCGAGGGACACCAAGGTTGAATTTTGCATGTATGCTGTGTGTTATATTGCTAAGCTGGGGGCTTACGGCTGCTATACATCGGCGGGAAAAATGGGAAAACGGTGACAAAAGGCTGAGAGCCGTGATAGCGGGATGAAAGCGTGGTGGGTGTTGCTTAGGGCTGCCTGGCTCGGGAAAATAATTATAGAGTTATAAATTTGTAAATATTTAATTTAAAGGAGGGAACTCGAGAAACAAAGGAGTTTATGACACCAATCTCGCTAATACGAGACATTACATAAATTACATTATTTCCTGCCTGTACCGCGTACCTAACTAAAAAGCCGGTTTGAAGAACCATTCTACATGCGTACGTACCTACTAAGTTTTTGTTTAGCAGGGCTCGAGAAAATCATTATTATAGTTATAAATATTTAAAAAAGGGGACTGGAAGTACGGTCACGTGCATTAATTTAGGACCAATTTCGCAAACTTTTTCTTTGAATTTCTATACTGTTTGACAGTACTGTCAACCTTAAGGGGGTCCCAAATTAAAACTCGTGACTGTACAAAGGAGTGTATGACACGAATCTCGCCAATACGACAAATTACAGTGTTTCCTGCCTGTACTACTTCACTAAAAATCCGGTTCGAAGGACCATATACCCACGTAAGTTGTTGTTTGAATCGGCAAGATTTACCCATAGTTAACAACGAGTATCTATTACTTATGTGTGTGCGTTATCTCTGTTACCTTTAGTGTTGAAGAACCGATGAAGAAGAGTTGCATAGCATCTTTACGAGTATCCCAGTGGAAGTCGAAACATTTGAAACTAAGAAGCCCAACAACAATTAGCAAATATTTAAATTCGTATACCCTGTATCGAACGAATAAGGCGAGTGCGCTGGATGTAGATATTTGACGACCGCTTTAGCTTAGTTGGTAGTTGGTAGTGAGTGTAGTGACCCTGCCTACGAAGCTGAGGTCCCGGGTTCGAATCTCGGCCAGGGCATTTATTAGTGTGATGAGCACGAATATTTGTTCTTGGGTCTTGGATGTTTTCTATGTATTTAAGTATCTATATAAGTATGTATATCGTCGCTTAGTACCCATAGTGTAGCATCTTATCTATAGTAAGAGAAACGTCACTAGTGGTGACGTACAACACTACTTGTCAGATGACAGCGACTATGTAGAAGGTTCGGTATTGTGTTTCCCTCCTATTAAATTAGACTCAGATGTTTACTACAATTTGTGTTTTATTCATATAATACATGGCGCAGTTGTGGAAGAGCCGTTTCCCTGAATGATTGGTGCACATTTTCACAGTAACTATGGCAGTGGCGTTTAATTTGCCTGGAAAGTTGTGCCTAGCCGGCGATCTGCCCACCAACTGGCGAAGATTTAAACAAGAGTTACAAGTGTATCTTATCGCCTCTGGGCTTGATGACAAAAAAGATTCCAGGAAAATTGCCATCCTTTTGAATGTGATTGGTGAAGAAGGAGTGCAAATATATAATAACTTTAAACTCGAGGAAGAGGCTACGTACAAGGAGGTGTTAGAAAAATTTGAAGAATATTGCGAGCCCAAAAAGAACGTTTTATATTCAAGATTCCTGTTTTATACACGCAGCCAGCGTGAGGGAGAACAGTTTGATTCTTTTCTCAAAGACGTAAAAAGTCTCGCTGGAAATTGTCAATTCGGGAATGATTTTGAGAATGAAGCGATCCGCGACAGACTTATTTTAGGGACGACAGATAAATCCGAACAAGAAAAATTACTGTGTTTGGGAGA
The DNA here is from genome assembly GCA_951800055.1 of Cenopis cana. Classification (NCBI taxonomy): domain Eukaryota; kingdom Metazoa; phylum Arthropoda; class Insecta; order Lepidoptera; family Tortricidae; genus Cenopis; species Cenopis cana. Next base: position 5,313,309 of record OX637473.1, read on the forward strand.
TGTTGATTTGGAGCAAGCAATTAAAAGACTCCGACTCTCAGAAATTACCAAGCTCCAGACTAAAGAAGTTCAAGGTCAACCATTATCACCTGTTGCTGAAGTACACAAAATACAAAATTCTATGATTCAATGCAAGTATTGCGGTGGTAAGCATGAGCGAAATATTAGAAAATGCCCAGCAAGAGGATCTAAATGTACAAAGTGCGGAAGATTCAACCACTTTAGCAAAGTGTGCAGAACAAGGATCAACACTGATGCAGTGCATGCAATACATAGTGACCAAGCCCAATCGGTTCAAGAAGTTACACAAGTGGGATCCCAGGAGCAACTGTACTGTGACTCGGTATGTAGTAATGTCAATGGTATTCAGTATTGGAACCAAGAATTGTTATTGGAAAATAAAACCAATTGTATGTTCAAACTTGATACAGGTTCTGATGTAAATCTTATCCCAATCTCTGTGTTTAATGATATTCAGAACAAAGTTTCACAAAGTAGACAAAACAACATCCAGTTAAGTAAGTCAAAGATCATGTTGCAAGCATACAATGGGTCAAAAATAAAGTCATTTGGTACTGTTTTGTTGGAGGCAAAACTAAAATCCAAAGTTTACCTTCTTGACTTCATTGTTACTAGTTCTGGATACCAACCAACACTGGGTAAAGATGCATGTACATTATTAGGACTGATAGAAAGAAAATTTGTAAATATAATTGATGGGAATCCTGAAAAAGATAAATTGATCAAAACATATGAGGATGTCTTTTCTGGATCAGGCCGGTTTCCTAAGAAATGTAGGATTCTATTAAAAGATGACTCTGTTCCTGTTTCGAAGCCACCACATCGAGTACCTTTGAAGCTCAAAGACAAATTGAAAACTGAGCTGGATCGACTTTGTGGATTAGGTGTCATTTCCAAAATCGAGGAGGCTACCGAATGGGTGAACCGGGTTGTCATTGTGGAAAAGGATGATGGCTCCATCCGCTTATGTTTAGACCCCAGAGATCTTAACAATTGTATCCTTAAGAAATATTATGAAATCCCAACTATAAATGATTTAAAATCACAGATAGGTAACTCTAAGTTTTTTTCTGTTTTAGATCTGAAAGAGTCCTTCTGGCAAATTCACTTAACTGAAGATAGTAGAAAGTATTGCACCTTCTCCACTATCTATGGATCTTACTGTTTCAATGTCCTCCCTTTCGGGCTTCAGATCTCGGCTGAGGTTTTTCAAGAAAATTGTAAGTCATGCTTTAGCGATATTGAGGGACTGTTCATATATATTGATGATTTTCTGATTCATGCTGAATCTAAAGACAAACATGATGAGATTCTTGAAAAAGTTCTCAGCAGAGCTCGAGAATTAGGTATAAAATTTAATCTTAAGAAGTTTCAATACTTGCCTAATGTTGTGAAATATTTTGGTCATGAAATTGTAAATGGCAATTTAACGCCAGACCAAGAAAAAGTCAGGGCAGTCATAGAATATGACGTTCCATGTGATAAACAAAGCTTACAGAGATTTTTAGGCTTTGTAAATTATTTTAGGGAATACATCCCTAACATGTCCGAATTAACAAGCCCACTGAGACAATTATTAAAGAAAAATGTTGAATTTGTTTGGAATGACAGCTACACCTATTGTATAAATGAGTTAAAGAAGGTTCTTACAAGTCCTCCTGTGCTATTGAATTTTGATCCTAAGAAAGAAATTGTAATTCAGACAGACAGTTCTAAGGATGCCATTGGTTGTGTGCTCATGCAAGAAGGTCATCCAATTTCATTTGCCTCAAAAAGTCTATCTAAATATGAATCTGAGTATGGACAAATCGACAAAGAATTTCTTGCTATACTTTTTGCATGTACAAAGTTTCACTATTATATATATGGCAGACCTGTTGTAGTTCAGACCGATCACCAGCCACTTGTGGCGATTATGAAAAAAGATATTAACACCATCAACTCCCAACGCTTGAGGAAAATAAAATTAAAATTAAGTTTGTATGATATAGATGTTCAATACACCCCAGGTTCAAAAATGTATGTGGCGGATGCTTTAAGCCGTGCCTCTAGTAATGCCAACAATGCAGATGTAGACCATACTCTAACTAAAAGTATACATACCATCGATATTAGTGATGGAGTGCAGAATATAATTGTAAAAGAAACTGAAAAAGATCCTGTACTTCAACAATTAAAATTATATTATGAAATTGGCTGGCCGAAGTGCAAAAGCAAAGTAGTTGATGCTGTTAAATTCTATTACAAATATAAAGATGACATTACATATGAAAATGGGATTGTATATTTAAATTATAAAATTGTTGTACCACTTACACTGAGAGATCGAGTAATCAGAAAAGTCCATTCAAGTCATTTTGGGATTAGTAAGACAATTTCTAGAGCAAAATCTTTATTCTATTGGCCTAACTTAGAGACTGATTTTACTAATATAGTATCGAAATGTGAAGTATGTGAAAAGTATAGTATGAAAAAATCAAAGGAACCTATGTTACTAGATGATGTTCCCACTTTACCATACTGGAAAGTAGGCTGTGATTTTTTTCAATGGAGTGGTAAAACATACTTGATTACAGCTGATTATTACTCAAAATGGTTTGACATAACTCAAGTAAATTCATTGTCAGCAAGTACTGTAATTGATATTTTGAAAAACCATTTTGCTACACATGGTATTCCAAGGATATTGAGGGCTGATAATATGCCGTTCAATTCCTTTGAATTTCATGAATTTGCAAACCGTTGGAACTTTCAAATAATAACTTCAAGTCCCAGGTATCCTAGGTCTAATGGTTTTATAGAGAGATATGTAGGAATTGCTAAAAATATGCTCAACAAGTGTATGGAGAGTGGGATGGACTTAGCAGAAACATTATTAGAATATAGAAATACCCCTGTACTGGGTTCTCTGTATAGTCCAGCCCAGCTCTTATACAGCAGACTGACTAGATCAAAGCTTCCGATTCATAACAAACTTTTAGAGCCTAAATTAGTCATGAATTTTAATCAAACTCAAAACAAGATAAATAATAATAATAAGAGAAATTTTGATAAAACTGCTAAACCTAGTAGCCACAGGTTTTACCCTGGCCAGGACATAGTTTACTTAAAAAATAACCTGTGGGTTCCAGGGAATGTTATTGACTTTCATGAATCTCCTAGATCATTAATTTTAAGGACTGGGGATGGTCAGACTATAAGGAGAAATACGGTACATGTTAAACCATCTTTTTACAAAAATAATCATCAAAGTCGCAAATTTGATCTATTGGAAGGAGAAGACTTGTCCTTGGTAGAAGATAATGTGCCAGAGGAAAATGGAAATTTAGAAGTAGACAATTTAGGTCAAGCACAGGGTGATAATAGAGTACAATTAAGGCCTCGAAGGAATATTGTTCCAACAAGATATTTGAATGATTATGTCTGTGATTAATGTTCAGAATCAGTTTGTTTTAGTTTAAGAAATGTAGGGGAAGATGTAGCATCTTATCTATAGTAAGAGAAACGTCACTAGTGGTGACGTACAACACTACTTGTCAGATGACAGCGACTATGTAGAAGGTTCGGTATTGTGTTTCCCTCCTATTAAATTAGACTCAGATGTTTACTACAATTTGTGTTTTATTCATATAATACACATAGTAGAAGCTTTTATTCGTCTGAGACTAGGTTGATTTGTGTAAGATTGTCCACAGATATTTATTATTTATTTATATATACTCGAACTGCGATATTTGACTTCCGTTGTCAAGCTCTGTGCCAGCCCTGGGTTTTCCGGAAAAATTGCAAAAAGTGGCGATATTGGCCCCGCAAGTTCAATTAACGCGCTTCATTCACGTGAGGCGCTCGGGCGGCCGCTTCACACATCCATATCTATACCCGCTTCGACGTTTGTCGTTTGTGCAGGAAATTAAATCATCATCATCATCATCCTAGCGTTATCCCAGTAGAGTTGCATCCTGAAGGATGCCTGGGGTCCGCTACCTAATCCCAAGATTTGGCGTAGGCACTAGTTTTTACGGAAGCGACTGCCATCTCACATCTGACCTTCCAACCCCGAGGGGAAATTATACCTTATTGGGATTAGGCTTTGTCGAGTGAGTGGGCAACTTGACTGTTAGAAGTTCTCAAACCGCCCGAAGGCCTCCAACTTGGCTTAACGACTGCTGCCATAGACAGCAACCGGGATCAACGGCTTAACGTGCCTTCCAAAGCACGGGAGCGCTCAGTTAGTAACCACTCAAAGCGGTCACCCATCCAAGTCCTGACCGCTGCCCACGTTGCTTAACCTTATATACCGCAAGCGGTACCCGGCGCCGCTGGAAGGAAATTAAATGTGCCAATATATTTCGATGTTAAAAAACAAGTATGCCTGGACGCGTCCCACGGGTCCCAATGTTATGCGATGCCTGTTCTTTGATGAGAGGGAATTCGCTATAGGTAGTCCTCGCCACTGGGGGATTAAGGGGGTGAGCTGAAGATCTCAGAAAGTGCAAGCCCCCCACCAAAATCATCCAAGTCCATACAAAATCCTAAACGCAGCACGGTCAAGCCCAGCCCCCTCTAAGTCAAATAAGCATATAAAAGTCCTCACGGATCAGAGAATTCATACACTCCTTTGAAATTCTTTGCAGACGTATTGTATGTATCCTTTTCTCATGCCCCATTCCATACATAAGTATCTCAAGAAAAACTCTGTAAGTATATGGTAGTATGTATGATGAGATGAGCCCGGACTTAAACCCCAACTGCCTTTATTTGAAAACCGCTTTCTAAAACTCTAGAAAAAATACTAACTGAAGCTTAATCTTATATCTTTAAACGAGCAATTCTTGTATATTTATTTATTTATATATACCCAATCAATAGCTACAATTTAAAAGAATAGGTATGACTCACTGTTTCTTTAGTTTAGGGCATGTAAAAATGTAAATACCTAAAGGTTATGATTCTGAGTTGAGTCAAATGTTTGCATGGCCACTCGTAAGCGCCTATTTCTTTTTTCATAACAAACTTGTTGCGCTATTATAATGATACAACGAACCGTAGGCAATATATGGCTTAGTCGAACATTGATAGATTTTTATGTGTCTCATGGTTCCAATACGGCTTTCAAATCCTGCAGTTCAGAAAGTACCTAATAATGAGCTCATATAAAAATCGTTCTACTGTAAAATTTGAAATAGGGACATCAGTGATGTCACATCACCAAGTGGACTTTTATCACAAGCATATGCAGGTAGTGAAAGTGATAGGCAGATAATTGAGCGCAGCTCACTTTTGGATAAGTTTGAAAAAGGCGACAGCATAATGGTTGACCGAGGCCTAAATGTACAAGATTTATTTGCAGCAAAAGGGGTTGCTGTGAATATTCCAACATATTTAAGAGATAAAACCCAATTACCTGGGATATAAGTTCTACAAGACCGGAAACTATCATCAAAAAGAGTGCATATTGAACGAGTTATAGGTTTAACAAAAACATATCATATATTTAAGTATTTATTTATCTATATAAGTATGTATATCGTCGCTTAGTATCCATAGTACAAGCTTTGCTTAGTTTGGGACTAGGTTGATTTGTGTAAGATTGTCCACAAATATATTTTATTTATTTTTTATTTTATATAAAATTCTGCAATCACCAGTTAACAGCCAGTATGTAGGTTGATGTCAAAATTATATTTTGTTTGTCATATATATGTTGTGTAATTTCCGGGAATGCATTATATTAGATTGATTCTTTTCTAGTCCTGAATGTTTACTCTTAGTTAGCGATATCAAATTACTATGGAGATTTGATATTACAAATTACAATCTCAAAGTAAGCATTATTCTTGGAGTAAAGGTTTGGTCAAAGCCAGTCTAAGTAAGTAAATGTAAACATTCTCAATATCTTTGTTTTAAAGGGTTTATGTCATATATAATTTTATAAAACATCTCAATTTTATATTTATTAAACTACAGAACATGCAATGTTGATCAATTCCTATATTAATGAGTACAAAAGACTGAAAAATAATAATAAACCAATTAAGTTTTGTAAATAGTGTTTTATTTTTATATAATTTCAGATTTCATCATCCTCCTAGCGTTATCCCAGTACAGTTGTCCTCTACCTACTTAATCCCAAGATAGGCACTAGTTTTTACGGAAGCGACTGCCATCTGACCTTCCAACCCCGAGGGGAAACTGGACATTATTGGGATTAGGCTTTGTCAAGTGAGTGGGCAACTAGACTGTTAGAAGTTCTCAAAATGCCCGAAGGCCTCCAACTTGGCTTAACGACTGCTGCCATAGACAGCAACCGGAATCAACGGCTTAACGCGCCTTCCAAAGCACGGGAGCGCTCAGTTAGTAACCACTCAAAGCGGTCACCCATCCAAGTCCTGACCGCTGCCCACGTTGCTTAACCTTATGGCCTGGCCACGACATTGGTCTAAGGCGACTGGCTAAGGCGACCAGCGGCGAGCGAATTAAACAAAATCAAGACCGCTAAAGAAGCATGCCACGAGAATTCGCTGTGGGCTAAATCGCGCGCGAATTTACTCGCGCGACCGGCTGCAGCGGCGAGCGGCGCGGCGAGCGGCGAGAACAAAGGCACTGGCGGAAAGAGCCATGCCACGAGTCAGAGCGGCGCGAACGGTCTTAGCAGCGGCGCGGATCGGGCGGAGTTTTAAAAAACAAAATATTTTGTTTTATTCGCTCCGCGATGTTGGACACAGAGGCGTTTATCAGTGAAATTATAAGCAAAAACATATGGTTGATTGTTAACTGACTGTAATGATTAGTAAATAAGTATTACCTACCTAACTGTGATGATTAAATAAGCAAAGACATATGGTTGATTGTTAACTGACTGTAATGATTAGTAAATAAGTTAATACTACCTAGAAGTGTGATGATTAAATAAGCAAAAACATATGGTTTATTGTGAAGGGCCACTTTTGATAATGACATTTTGCGTCCTTTGAGTACGTCCCATTCGCTCAATGCCGCTAAGACAACTGCGTTGTCGTGGCATGCTCACAGCTTAGACCGTTTTCGCCGCCCCGCTCGCCGCGCCCGCGGTCGCCTTAGACCAATGTCGTGGCCAGGCCATTAGATACCGCAAGCGATACCCGGTGCCGCTGGGCCACGAGCGCTCCATATTTATATATTTCGGATTTATACAATGTTTATAATGCGTGTCATCCACGAAGGCGCGCCCCTCCACAGCCGAATCCATACTATTACGCATAGATTAACTTAGTATGAGGTTCGCTGTGGAGGGGTGCGTCATTGTAGATGACGCGCACTATAACTACTTATTTAAAAAAACATTTGCCATAGTTTTTATAAAGATATTTTTCAAGCAATGCAGGCTTAAAATACTCATCATAAAATTTCATTAATTTGGCTTTCATTTCAACAATGAAATTATTGTCCCGAGGCACATTGATTGATTTACAGTCTACAAAAGTGTACACAAGTAAATGACCATACTGCCTTTCAGTCACCATTAACTGGCCTTGAATTTGAAAATAATATTGATGGATTGGATCTAGACATAATCTGCCAGAATCACCTTCATACAAAAATGGGATTGTTTCGGCACTTATTTGTACATTCCTTTGGTTGTATGGGCATTTTACTTCTAAGACCGTATCCTCATCAATCAATCCATCAGGAGATGCAGCAAAGCATGGATTATTTTTCATTATGATTAGACCACATTCTTTAACATTTACTCCAGTAGACATATATTGTTTGATAGCTTCAGGCCCACAATCTTTACCATGTTGCGTTTGTTTGCTCATGAAGGTTGTAGGGTAAAGTATTCTTTGAGCTAAATTATTTTTTGCTTCATGTGAGATTGAGGTGCAACAAGAATAAAATTGACTTGCAGTAATACGTTTACAGCGTTTGTCATGCCATCTTTTACTATTATCTTGTTTATGGGTTGATTCCTCAATTTCCCTTATATCTTCTCTTGTAACATTGTCAATTTTTAATAATTGTAACATCTGTTCTTCTCCATTTCCATCATAATCATGGTCTGACACAACTGCATACATGTTAGCTGGATGAATTGTGTGCTTAAAGGGCATTGTACTACTGGAAATGCTTAAAAAATTTATGCACATATTACGTATTTTCTCTCTATACTTCAAATTATCCATCTTGTGAGAAATCGGCTTGAAATTAACTGCACATTTCTTGCCAGGTAGGTCCTTAGCTTTAACTGGGCTTCCGAAATAGGTTTTTGTGGGTTTACGAAACTGTTGTAACTTTTGAGTGGATGACTGGTGTAATATTATTGTTCCCTCCCTTTTCATTTGCTCCACTGCCAGAAGAGCTGCAACTACATGTTTACAATGAGCTGAAGGAGGCCCTCCTACAGCACAGTCACATTGACATCTGTCAATAGAGCCTTGCGATGATATTGAAAAATTGGAAATATATTCTATGTTTGGTGTCATAGATGCTTTGCATCTACTTATAAAAATGTAGTTGCCCTCCTGATTTATTGTCATGCGAACACTTAAAAGGAAGTTGTTTTCATACATTTTTTTTCCAGCATCGATATTGACAGCAAACCTGAAAAATAGGTAGGTACTTACTTTATAAAATTACAGAAAAGCGATTTATTAACATCCATTTAAATTATAGGTATAGGTTAGGTTAGGTTGTATTTAAAGTTAGTTGTATTTATTTAATGGGATATTTACCTACCGGTCTAAATAGTTTTTAATATCAAGCATGACCAGAGGTGGTAGCGTTGTATCTGCATTGATGTCTCGGAACGAAGTTACATCGCAGGCGAATTCTGTTGGTGCCTCATAATCCACAGTTGGCATTGGATTTAATTTAAAATTATGGTATTGGTCGTAATATATTAACCTGAATTAAAACGGAAATCAATTTCAAATGTTGATAATGATATTACTTTATATTTTAGTCATAATTATTGAGTGAAAACAGTATAAAAACTGAACATACTTAACCTTTCTATGAGGTCCTTTTTTGTTCCTTTTACGGATTCCTCGCGTTCCCGTAAAAGTGCCTTCAGCTGCACTACGGTCAGCGGTCCGTATATGTCCATGTTATTGCGTTATACAGCCGACAACAAACAATGTGCGAGTGTGCATCAAATCAAAACCAAATCAATTCAAAACAATAACATAACCGAACGCGAAACAAGCTGAACAAGTCAAGAAAAAAAAGGGCGGGAAAGTTGAAGTGAAAAGGCGGCTTTTTTCAATTTAATTTTAATAATTCTATTTGAAGCCCTTTTTATCGTCTTAATATCTTACGATTTCTGATTCTGTACGCAATAATATATATAGTTTTTATTTAATTACAATCTAATGAGTAAAGAAGCCGGGGGTGCGGGCGGCGGCTCCACCCCCATGGATTCCGCTTCTACTGCTAAATCAAATAAAAGAAAAAGCAATGAGAATGACAAAACTGTGACTTCTAGTAAACAGAAAATGAATTATATACGAAATAATCGTGGTCTTTTTAAAGACCATCACCCGATTTATGAAGACCTAACCAAAAAGGAGTACCCCGTTCTTTTACAATCCGCTCAAACCACTGCACAGATGAAGGTTCCTATGGACATCCTGAAGGTCAATAAAGTCCTAAAGAATGTAAATGGGGTTCAATATGTAAAGGCTGCAGGCAGCTTCTATGTGAAAGTGTTCTTTGGATGCGCCAGTGATGCCAATAAATTCCTGTTGGACACAAAAATAATGAATGATAATGGCTGGTTATCAAAAATACCATACGACAGCATTGAATCGCAAGGGATTATTCGGGCTCCAGTTGAATTAAGTGAAGAGACCTTGCTGGAGGAACTTAAATCATCTAGTATGATATTAGGAGTAAAGAGATTTACAAAAAAACAAGATAACGGCCAATATAAACCGCTGCAAACTGTACTAGTTACATTTAAAGCATCCATACGACCAGATCACGTCATCTACGAACACATCTGGATGCCTGTGCTCGAATACATCAAGCCTGTGCTCCAGTGTTTTAAGTGTTACAAATTTGGGCATGGCAGTGGAGCGTGCAAGAGCACGCAGGTATGCTCCATTTGCTCGGCAGGACATTTTTATCGCGACTGTACCAATCCGACTGACTTTAAGTGCTCCAACTGTAGTGGACCTCACTCGGCGGTTTCCTATTCTTGCTCTGTAAAGGCGGCAAAAATTGCAGAAGTGAAGAACAAGATAAGTGGCAAATTTACCTACGCTACAGCAGTGGCAGTATCGGCAGGTAAAAGCAGTAATAATAAGGTTAATACTGCCATCTCAAAACCTACAGCGAAGACCCCTCAAGGCAGGGCCTTGATCGCGGACATAATTAACTCGGACATTGTTCTGGAAGCAATAACTAAGACCATTGTAGATCTTCTTAAAAAAAAAGACACCAAAGACCCTTCTGGTTCTCCTATTTCAGCAGCAGCCATCAAACAGTTACTTGTAACAAACTTTTCAATTTAAATTATGGATAATTCTGTACATAGTCAGTTGCATAATTTTTGTTCTGATAAATTCAACATTGTACACTGGAATTCCAGAAGTATAACACCTAAGTTAGATCAATTTAAGCATTTCCTTAATAGTCTTAATTATCAGGTCGATTTGATTTTATTTAACGAAACTTGGCTTAGCCACAATAATAACCTTAGATTACCAGGATTTACAATAATAAGAAGAGATTCCGACCGCCCCCATGGCGGTGTTGCTTTGGCAATTCGTGCAAAATATAAGTTTAAAGTTATCAACACTCTCTCTCAATATCACTTCCAAAATATTTTAGTAACCATTAATATCAATAGCTTTCATCTTGATGTTTTATGTGTATATATACCTCCACCTCCTAATGGAAAATTTAAGATCAATTTGTTAAAAGATGTATGTTCACAATTTGTATCTAATAATCGTCTAATAATAGGCGACTTTAATGCACATCATGTTTCCTGGGGTTCCAGATTTAATGATGGAAGGGGCAATGCTCTCCAGGCTTATGTGGAGAGCTCCAATCTAGTGTGTTTGAATGATCATACGGTCACGACTTTTGCACCTTTTGGCCAACAAGGTAACGTATTGGACCTGGCATTTGCGTCCCGATCACTGAGTTCTAGTTGCACGGTTTTGTTGATGTTTTTATTGACTCGTCAGTTCCTGATGTTCCTGTTTCTAGCTCCCGCAACTTGCCGAGTGGTTTAGGTGATATCCAAGACGGTAATTCCCTAGCTAATGTAAATTTGAAAAAGATTGATTGGACGAAATTTAAAGAGTTATGTGATGTTGAGTTTGCAAACTTTCAATTTGTAGATAACCCTCTTGAAAATTATTATAAGTATTTGAGTATTTTACATGACATTTTAATGACGTTTGCGAAAAAATGTTACCAACGTAGATTAATTTCCATTAAGGCTGTTTGTAACTCCCCCCCTCTCTACCCCGTCTAAACATTATATTCCCCATAGTTTAAATAAAAGACCCGTGAAAATAAATTGATTTGTTTTGATTTGGCCATGTGATCGTCTAGTGATAAACTACGTTGTGTACCGAATAACCCCGACTCTTTTATGCGAAACGAATCAGACTTGAACTCTTCACTATTTGACCTAAGACCCTAAATACCTACTAATTTTTCCTACCAAATCTACCACGTATTTTCTACTAAGTAGAATTATTTCTACCAAATTTCCATACATTTACAATAGCTTTTCTAACATGTTTACCTACTCAATATTTAGATTCTAAATACATAATAATAATTTTATTATTGGTAATCTATCTCCAACAAGATCTACGTGTTCAGTTACGTTATTAACAGCTGGAGGTTTCCAATGGGCGGCAAATACCCTTGAAAGCCTTACTTTTTTCCCCTAAGTCAAAATCATCCTGCTACCATAAATATGCAGTAGAAAATAGAAACGTTGATACCCAATTTTAAGCTACAGCTAAAAAGGATAATTTTGACTGTTGTATGGTATGTCTTTCATAACTCATACAATGCTGTTAACACGCCAAGATGGAGATGGAACGTATTCTATACCAGAACTAGACATATTAATGAATATAAATCCATACTAATGAAAATAAATTCATTAATAAATCTTTAGATGAGAAGCATCTTTAACTACCAGTTCCCTCTACCCTAAACACTTCCCAATGTTTCCTAACCATTTACAAAAGTATATCTCTACTCTTTCCCAGCAATGAGTATTCTTTCACTCATGATATTGGAAAATAAAACTTGTAGACTGCTCCGCCTGCTACTTTCAGAGTTAGTTCCATCTTTCTGAACCAGCCCTGCTATCCTAAACATGATTGGAAGAATTGGACCTTTACAATACATTATACCTATAAAAATCTATGAAACCCAGTATTTTTAGTACCTATTTAAAGAAATTATTAGATACCTCTTATTTATTACACAATACACCAATAATCGCGTGAATACCTAATACCTAAACCTAGATCCTTAAACCCTCTTTCCTAATGTCCTAATCCTACACATGACTTTAATCCTAATCTACTTACATCCCCATATAGCTCTAATTCCTACTCTAGTGTATGCAAACCTCAACCGTGAGGTATTTACCATAGTGTTATGTAGTGAGGCCCTACTTTTACCTATATACCTAAACAGTTCCCTACTAGAACGTTCAAGTGGCTAGCTTGAGAAATTCAACCTAAAGCCTGTGTATTGTGTCATATCACAACTGACCGAAGTCTAAAGGGATCTGTGATATGAAACGCCCTAGCATATAATAGATTATATAAATATACATAATAAAGACCGGCTCCCAAATACTGGACAATTTCATCAAGCGGAGTATACACTCCTTTGCCAAGGTCTGAATTGAACAGAATAGGCCATGATTACGTCGCCAGCTGGACATTGAGAGACGCTAGGAGTAAGTTCACCGCTTATGTTGATATAAAAGCTGGTGCCAAGTCCTCCATATAACTTGGTAAACTAATAGACACCGAGATAAATTTGCTTACCAACCGCTAGGTTAAATGTATCTCGTCAGGCTAAACTGTATGCCTGGAATGTGATCTGGCTCTCTAAAAATAAATAACAATAAATTTTAACCCCGTAAAATAATAATTAAATTGAAAGTAAAGAAGATTCCCTCACTATGCGGAACATTTCCACATAACAACGGAATCTCAAACAAAAATGACGAGAAACCCACCAAAAATAATCTATAGAACCAGAGACACAGACAGTCGAACAATAATAATCCGTCCGCTCCGCGAGCCCGCCTATTTATAACTAAAAATAACATCGCCTGCATCACCTATATCGCAAAAATCCTCCGCATCGCAACCATTGCCTATATCGCATGCATCACTCCAAACGAAACTACTCCGCGCGCGCTTACGTTTACGGTCGCAATTTATTATGCTCTCACGACATAGGCTCTTATTGAAATATCTTGTAGCCGCGCCGTCGGCGGTCATGTTTGTGATTATTAATAGATTTTGCGTCGTAATTTGTAAAGCGTTTATTTAACTGTGTATATAACTTTGATTAGTTTTTAATGAAATATTTAAGATAAAATTACCGATCTTTGTTTAGCATTCGGTAAAGGACAGGCGTTCATTGTAAGCGTCTAGTTACATATTCCTTGGTGGAATGATGAATGTGATCGAGTAGTTTTGCAATCCAAAATTGCCTTATTATCTTACAAACAATACCCTTCAATAGAAAATTATATAATTTACAAAAAATTAGATGCGTTAAAGAAAAGAAAATTGTTGGAAATTAAACGAGATAGTTGGATGAATCTATGTTCTTCATTCAACCGTATGACATCAACAAAAATTATTTGGGATTATATACGTCGATTTAAGCACGCGAAACTTAATATCAATTCTGCAACACCAAGTTTATTTCAAAATTCGACCAATGCTGAACTTTTCTTAGATAAAATAGCTCCTCATAATGACCAAATACCATATAATGAGCTTCAAGAATCTTTTAACGATCCTGGCATTCCAGAAGCTCAGTGGATGGTTAAAGAATTCTCTTTTTGTGAATTTGTAGCTGCATTAGAGAATAAAAAAGAGACTTCACCTGGCCCTGATTTAATCACTTATAAAGTCATCAAGAGTCTTCCTTGTTTTGCCAAGGAAATATTATGTAAAATATTTAACTATCTCTGGCTCAGTAATTGTATTCCTCCAATTTGGAAAATGCAATATGTTGTCCCTATATTGAAACCTTACAAAGACCCTAACTGTGTTGACTCTTATAGGCCCATATCGCTAACATCGTGTTTTTCAAAGGTATTTGAAACAATGCTGAAAAATAGACTGGAATGGTTTACTGAAAATCTTAACATGATTCCAGCTACTCAGTACGGATTTCGAAAGGGTAAAAGTACTATAGATAATTTAAGCTGTTTAGTCGGAGACATTAAAAATAATTTTCGTAATAATCAATTTACTTTAGCTGTTTTTTTAGATATTAAAGGCGCATTTGATAACATAGATCATTCATATCTTATTAAAAGTTTAAATTCCTTGGGATTTCCAGGTCACATATTGTTTTGGTTATTTAATTTTCTTAACAATCGGTATTTAACTTTAAAAACCAAGTCTACGTTGACTGGTTCAAAAATGTCTAGTAAGGGTACACCTCAAGGCTCTGTTTTATCTCCTCTTATATTTGTTTTGAGTTTGATATGCCTTATGAAACAGATTCCGTCGTCTGTTAAGCACTTATTTTTCGCTGATGATTTGGTTTTATATGTAAACTGTAAAGATGTTAAAAGTGGTGAATCTATCATGAATTGTTGTCTGCGTAATATATATAATTTACTAACTTTTTCTTTGAAACTTGAGGTTAATGTTTCCAAAAGTTCTGTAATTCTTTTCTCTCAAAATGGTTTACATCGGCCTCAAGTTTTATATAATACGGATATTATTCCTGCTCAATCTTTTGTTAGATATGTTGGCATTTTTCTTGATTATGACCTTTCCTGGAAAACTCATATAGAAACAATTTGTAAAAGAGCTGAATTAGGGCTAAATATATTGAAATCATTGACTGGAGTTAAATGGGGTGCAGACCCCAAGGTTCTTAAAACGATATACATTGCGACAATTCGTAGTCACTTCGATTACGGTTGTATGTTTTTTGCAGATGCGAGTTATTTTCTCTTGAGAAAACTAGATATTATTCAAAACAGAGCGTTACGTATAATTACTGGTGCTTTAATGTCCTCTCCAATCAATTCATTAGAAATTGAAGCTGGCATTGTCCCTTTATTCGTACGACGTAGTTATATAACAGACAAGTATTCTCTTAAACTAATTAGTCGAGATAATGAAGTGATATCTAGATATCTTGAACATTTTGACATTCCAAATTACAATTTGGTTCCCTTACCAAAATCCTCTTCTTTGAGTGGTTCTATGACGTATTTAAACTTTGAATTCCAAGATACGGTATCTTGGTCAGCCTTACTACCTTGTTTCGAATATAATTTTCATGACCTGATACAAGATGTCCCTGTTGATCTGATTAAATTTGAATCTAAAGTTGACTTTCTGGAGTTCCTAGATGATAAGACTGATTTCGTTAAATTGTATACTGATGGCTCTAAAACTAAAGATAGGACAAGTTTTGCATTTTATGATTCCTCTATAAGTTTAGGGAAGGTGTATACGTGTAACAACTACTTTTCTGTTTTTTCGGCTGAGGTTTTAGGCATAATTTATGCCTTGGAACATATTAAAGACAATTACTCTTGTGACAGTAAATTTTTAATCTTATCTGATTCTATGAGCGCTTTGCAAGCTATAAAAAACAAACGTATACACGCATCTGTAAATTACTTAGTATATAAGTTAAGAAGTTTTTTAAGGTCTTTGTATAATAGGAATTTTATTGTTGAATTTTGCTGGGTCCCGGGACACTCTGGAATTATTGGTAACGAACTTGTTGACACGCTTGCCAAAAGTGCAAGGGATGACCAAAATTGCGATTTAAAGGTCCCACATTCTGATTTAGTGCCCTTTGTAAAACAGCTTATGATAAAACGTTGGACTAATTCCTGGACTAAATCTACAGAAGTTAAAGGCAAATGGTTGGCAGGAATTGTCTCGGCTCCCAGTACTAAGACATGGTTTGAATATAACAAAAAATACTTAGGAAGACCTTTTATTTCAACATTGTGTAGACTGCGCATTGGTCATGCTCGTTATCCTGCACATCTTTTTAGACTAAAACTAAGCGAATCGGCTTCTTGTAAATACTGTACTCATAATTTATGTGATCTTGACCATATTTTCTTTGATTGTCCAAAATTTAATTTACAAAGATTATTATTCATTGCTATGTGTATAGATGCTGGTGTGACAGTTATTCCGAAAACTGTACAGGATCTTTTAAAATGTGAGGAATTATATCCTGTAATTTTTAATTTTGTCACCCATACTATAGGTGACTTGTAAATACCTTAACTTGATGTTTTTCTTAAGTGTATTATTATTTAGGCATATTATAATTCATAACTTTTATTTAGTACAAAAGGTAATTTTAGTTGAATTGGCAATATTACTGTATCCAAAAGTAAGTTTACTCGGTATAGTTTTTGGTAAATATTGGATTGAAATGTTATTGTTTAGTTTAAGGCTTTTCTAATATTAGTATTACTTTGTATTTTGGTTTGAGCTGATGGCCTCGATGCCAATGCTCTTAATAAATTAAAAAAAAAAAAAAATGAACAAGTCAACAAGCTCCTGTCAAAACCAAAGTCAAAACTTTTTTTTAATAATAAAATAAAATGGCTTTGGTGCTTTAGCCTGGCCTGGCTAGAGACACCCCCCCCCCCCCCCCCCCCCCCGTTCTCCTACGTTTCCGTTCGGAAAACCGTGCGTCTGCGGCCAGGTTTATCCGTTATCCGACAGTCTCTTAAGCCGCCTACTCAAAGCCCTTGCAGGGCCCTGCTTGTTGTGTGTATGCATGCAGGGCCGATTCAACAGATAAAAAAATCGGCCCTGCATGCATACACACAATACGATTTGGCAGTGGCACTGCAAGCAGGCAGGGCTTTGAGAAGGCAGCTTTATCTATAGCGACTATTACACTGTCCTGAATCAGGCGTCCTAATTAGTGGAGGGGAGTTGAAGCATCTCGCTCTAACGTATAGGTCGGAACTCTTCTAAGTCTTGAATTCGGGACAGTGTAATACCCGCTTAATAGCTGTAACAGACGATCGAACATGGTGCGCTCCGCACCGACGGACTATGCGGTGCGCTCGACACGCCACACCACCGCACCGTGTCATGTGACACATGAACAGACGTTCGAATATGGTCCGCTCGCACCGTGACCTTGGTGTGCTCCGACGATATTTGTATGGCAGATCCGTCCACACGTTCGAACTTGGTGCGGACCGCACCAAATCCAGTGGGAAAATCATCGTACCTAGCGCACCGTCAATAATAATAATAATGTCCGGCGGACCGCTGTACACACTATCGAATATGGTACGGAGCGGACCAAGGTCGCGGTGCGGAGCGCACCATGTTCGATCGTCTGTTACAGCTATAAGAGTGTAATGACTGGAAATGGAAATGGTGCATATTTTTGGTGCAGTGATAAGCAGTGAAGCCGGCCGGCTAAACAATGTTATTCGTGCACTTTATAGTCTATGTTTAATTTTTGATTGTACCCAAAAGTGCTAGCTCATTTGCCGAAAGATTAGATGCTACCCATCTTTCTCTATGTAATCGGCAAGTGTTTGTGAACAAGTACAAGTAAGTAAGTTGTACAAGGTAAGCATGATTTTACTGATTTCATTATTGTAGTAGGATCCTAGTAGGCAAAGAGAATATAACCACTACGTTTCTAGTAGGATGATGGGAATGATATTGCAAGCCGGTGGTGATTGTGAGTTCACAATTTGTTACAAAACATATCATTGATAAGTATATTAATTTACTTATCAGAGACCCAGCATTAAAAGTGTTTGCAACTTTTTATTAGTTCATTACATAGTTTCTTTTATATATACGACCTGAATGTTTTATTGCAGATAGTATAATATCACAGCAAAGTGTACATAAGTCAAATATGGCCCATAAGAAAGATAAAGTTAAGAAAACACCACCAAAACAGCAAAGTTCAACTTCAGTAAGTATTTTATAATAAAATAAAAAAGCCCTTTATTCATTGTTAAAATGGTTATACATATTGAAAATAAAACTTAGACTTAAAATTAGTAGTTTAATGAATACCTAGTGGGTGAAGGCCTCCTCCAGTGCTGTCAATTTTTCCCTGTCCTGTCCTAAAGTCATCCATTCTGTGCCGGCTGTTCCTTATAGTTCCTTAAGTATTGAGTTAATAAATCTATCTTGCACATACTGTACTACCCACTGCGCTACAAAAAACTTGTTCTTAACGCATGTGGACACAGTGCTATAGCTTTCGAGTTGTATTGTTTAATCAATGATAAGCACTGTCACGTAAAGCTACATTGAGCATGGTAGCTGTGCGGGCCTGTGTTAGACCAGTGTTACATAGCTCATAACATACCATGCATTCAGAAAAATCTGAGCCGCTCTGCTACCTCACTCTATAGTGACCATGAACATAATATGTTTGATTGATAACACACTATGTAACAAATACCTATGATATTATGGCTTGTGTCTCTGCATAATTTCAGTATTGAGATACCTATATGACGTTTTCTAAAAGTAATGATAGACTTTACTGGAGAGTTTTGGTAATCGGACAATAAGCATTATGTAGTTTATGCTTATGTAGTTTAACCATTATTTTTTAAAATTCTTGAACACAGTTATGTTTTCAGAGCAGAGAGTTAATATTTTAAGTCATTACATTACCTAACAAAAACAAAGGAAGTAAAAGGAAAAATAATCTGTAAAAGGGCTTATTATTATTATTACCTAGTAATAACCTATGGCCTATTATTCCATTCAAGAATAGGTATTTTAAAGACATTGTTTCTTAGTATATAAGTAAATTATGCATGCGATACACATGACATTCCTTAAATATTTGCATGTCCTTGTGACCAAACATGTAGTTCTTTATATTGTTCGATAATTACCTATTTTGTACCATGTTTTAGCAAATAAATGACTGATTACTGAATATAATCTATTTCCAGCTAAGATTAGTACTGCCAGTTCTTGCAGCCCTTGCAGCAGGATCAGCTTACTATGTATTCCGAGTGATCACCACACCACCCCCCATGCCGGAGATGGACCTCAATGCCTGGTGGGGCCCGTACCCCATCAACCAGAAACCTGATGTCTCCATCAGGCCTTTTAAAATTGAGTTCTCTGATGTGGTGAGTACAGTTAGCTTATAAGTTTTCTATTAGTGACTGACTGATGATATGGTGGTGAGGGTATAAAATATGCATTAATTCCTTTTCAAAGGGAAATATCATTTTTGTAACACCTCTGCCACTACCCTTTAACAAAACAAAACACTGAATGAATTTAAGTAGTTTTGATGCCTTCAAGGCCAGCCTTAGGGTAGAGATAGATGAAGTGACCGTTCTAGGTGCCATATGGCAGGTGGAGTCTTATCTAGGTGAAAGTCCTTGCAGGTGCACTTCGACCTCATGGGATCTTTTGTGTAATGGCAGGTGGAGTGAGCAAAATACAGAAATTCCGGTATCCAAAGCAGTTGTATTCTTCTTGAAAATCATGTCTGAAAAAGTGTTATACTTGTTCTCATTCTTGAGGCCTGGGACATTATTTAGTTCATGACATTTGTTCATTTTGCAAAACACTAAAGGTGGGTTTTACCAAACCATCTGTAATTGTAAGCTGTGTTAATCAAAATCTGATTATATGGAATATTTGACAGGTTCTAGGGGCAGAGCAAAGAGTAAAGTAAGTATTAATAGTTAGGGCAGAGCCTGTGCCATATTTAACATTGATCGGTTTGTCCTTGTCTCGTTCTTGCGGGAGATCTAAACATCGATATTTCGGACGTGGCTCAAACTAACTCCCAAACCTCAGATTACCTCTGTCTGCTGGCTGAACATGGGCTTGTCTCTAGTATTAAAGTTTCTACACGTCTGAACTCGTGCATAGATCATATTTTTGTTCCAGCTAAAATACATGCAGAGTCTATAGTCTGTAAGGCTGATTTAACTGACCATGACATCACTATGGTAGGGATCTCGTTAAAAAGGGCAAAAGCATCTAATCTCCGTCGTTCTACAGCGAAAATAGATTACGAATGCTTGAGACAAGAACTTGTTTTGGTCGACTGGACTCCCATTTTAACGGGTAATAATCTGGACGAAAGTGTGGATTTGTTTTCCACAAACATTCTAAATGCAGTGTCCAAGTCTTCGAAAGTAACACAAATTAGCCGCTCTAAAATCATTATCCAGCCATGGATGACCCCCGGCCTGATTAGATGCTCTAAACATAGAGATAGGTTACATATGGCAGCACGAAAAGACCCCAAAAACGAAGTAAAATCTTTAATCTACACCCGTTATAGAAACTTTTATATATCTTTACTTAGGAGATTAAAAACCGAGCACGACAGAAAAGAACTAACACAGCATAAAGGAGAACCCAAAAAACTATGGAAGACAATAAATCGTATCACTCATAAACCTCACAAAGTGTCGGCTTCCGTAAACCTTCTAAACTGCAGATCCACTCCCACTGAGTCCCTTAACTCATGTAATAATTTCTTTTCGTCCGTGGGCTCTGAACTGGCTAAATCAATACTGCTGAGGTTAAACGAAAGTCAAGAATCATTAGCCCAAAAAATACGTCTTAATGCTACTCCGAATTCCTTTTTCATTAAACCCACAGACCCTAAAGAGATTCTTGGACTCATTAAAAATCTGGACATTGAAAGCACACCTGGCTATGATGGTATTAGCAACAGAATTTTAAAAGAAATTGGCGAAACTATAGTAGAGCCTCTTGCTGCCATCATTAATTTAAGTATATCTTCTGGATCGTTTCCGCGAGCTTGGAAAACAGCCACAGTGATCCCCATTCACAAAAGTGGCCCTGCAGATACCCCAAATAACTTTCGACCTATCTCTCTCCTGTGTGCCTTCTCTAAGCTCCTGGAACGAGTAATAAATAATCGCCTGGTGTCATACTTGGAGCACAACAAACTTCTTTCAGACCGTCAGTACGGTTTCCGCCAAGAAAAGTCCACTGAGGGCGCCGTAACTTTACTGACTGACCTGATTGCATCTCATCTCGATCAAGGCCGCTGTTGTTTGAGTGTCTTTCTAGACCTAGCTAAGGCATTTGACACTGTTTCGATCCCTATTCTTCTTTCTAAACTGGAGAAACTTGGTATCCGGGGACTGGCACTCGACTGGTTCTCAAGTTACCTCCAAAATCGAAATCAACGTGTAAAAGTCGGCGACAACTACAGCGACTCTCAAACTGTGTCATTTGGCGTACCACAGGGCAGTATTTTAGGGCCCACGCTTTTTACCGCCTATATAAATGACATTATGAATCTTAAACTTTGCAATAGTGAGTTTCTGTGTTACGCCGATGACACAGCTATATTATTTCACGGCAGCTCTTGGCAGGAGGTGTGCGAAATTGCTGGGATTGGTCTGCGGGGAGTTGCGTCTTGGTTAGAGCAAAATCTTTTGACTTTGAACACAGCCAAGACGCAATTCCTCTGCTTTCATAAAACTGCCCTGTCTAGGCCTCCTACCTTTGTTAATAGCCTAAAAATCCATTCCTCAAACTGTCCATTTTCTCAGGTAAACCCCGACCCTGGCTGTTCATGTGCACTTATCAAGAAAGCTGACTCTGTTAGGTATCTCGGTGTTATAATAGACGAAAATCTAAACTTTAAAAAACATATTGCAATGGCTTCGGCCAGGGTCCGGAAACTCATCTATACGATGAAATTCCTGAGAGTCGTGGCTGATAAGCACTTATTGAAATTGGTGTACCTAGCGCTCTGTCAGCCTGTACTCGATTATTGCATCCTTGCTTGGGGCGGGTGCTCAAAAACTACATTAATAACCCTCGAAAGAGCTCAAAGAGCGGTTTTGAAGGTATCTTTGCACAGACCAAGACGATATCCTACAGTAAGTCTTTTCAGGGAGGCGGCTGTTTTAAGCGTACGTAAACTCTTCTACATGCGGGTTGTAGTTTTTATGCATAAGCAGGTTATAAGTTCACCTTTTTATCCTAGCATGTTGAGGAAACGTGTTTTCATGGTCCCCGTGCCAAAAGTTAAAACCAGGTTTGCAAAACGCTTCAAAGCTTTCATTTTCCCCTACATCTATAATACTGTGCTTAAAAAGTG
Source organism: Cenopis cana (assembly GCA_951800055.1). Lineage (NCBI taxonomy): Eukaryota > Metazoa > Arthropoda > Insecta > Lepidoptera > Tortricidae > Cenopis > Cenopis cana. The sequence continues at coordinate 5,335,656 of OX637473.1, forward strand.
TAATATAAAACGCTGCCAAATGTCTGAGGCAAAAACTTTAGTACGACAGTTTTTGATGACACAGAGTTATAAGGAAGCCGAAGATGTGTTATTGGTATTGAATAATTAATACAGCCATTTTTCCCCCTTCCCTCACGCTCACACACACACACACACACACACACACACACACACACACACACACACACACACACACACAAACCCACGCACACTCTCTCTCACACACACACACACTTTAACTCTATCTCACTCGCACAATACTTGAGTCATGGTCATGTTATTAGTTTTAGTTAGTTATTTCAAATTTAAGGCTTAAAATTGAACAATATTTTTTTCAATATTTTTTCTTATTTGTGATATGTTTTCTTCAATCGTAGTATGTGCATGCTCTTAAAGTACTTCTGTAAACTTACATACTTGGTTCTCATATTATTTAAGCCGCTACTTTTTGGTAAATTGCTCATGTGTCTAACTCCCACGATACAGGCATAGCCTAGTGTGGGGGTTGCCGGCTGAATGTCATAAGCGTTAAAAAGTGTTTTTGGTAAATAAATAATTTTTACTTTTTACTTTACTTTACTTGTAATTGTATATTGGTGTCCACCCTAAATACCACTAATTTAGAAACAAAGGAAAAATTCGAACCTGCGGCCTCGACCAGCCAGGTGCGACAACTGCAACAAGGTGCGACCCACACCTGGCCCCCAAATTCTTCAACCGTTCTTTCATTTATACAAATGGAGACGTACAGCGACATCTACCAGAAGACTCGGGCTTCATTAACGGCACTAACGTCTCAAATTATGTTGCCACATTACCATCCCATACTAAATTAATTTTGTATAAAGCAGTAAAACGCTGCTAATGCAAACTACAAATTTAGAAATAAAGGGAAAATTTAAAAATTTTGGCACCGAGCAGGATTCGACCCTGCGATCTCCTGGCATTCGCGGCCAGTCGCTCTAGCCAACTGAGCTATAGGTGCGACCCACACCCAGCCCCCAAATTCTTAAATTTTTCCTTTATTTCTAAATTTGTAGTTTGCGTTAGCAGCGTTACTGCTTTATACAAAATAATATGTATAGATTATTGGCTACTTGACAGTTTTCGGAAATGTATTTTAAATTATACGTAGGTTTATTTTATACCTGTAACAATTATCTTTTTCCCCTAAAGAGCTTAATTTCTTTCAAAAAAAATATTTTCTCTTTAAGTAATTTGAATTTCGCGCGAAAACAGCCGATCACGTGACTGTGAGTACTGTGACGTTGCACTTGATAAACAACTAAAGGTTTACTTCCGCAGCCGACAGCAGACGGCAACTACATGTTACACCGCACTCCAAATTGTACAGTAACTTGTGCTGTTGCGACACTTCTCCGCTCATTTTAAATAGAGCTTTTTACGAATACCGTTACGGTTCAATTTGGAGTGCGGAGAAACATAACGTGCAGTAAGTGCAGTTGCGATCTGTTGCGGAATTAAACCTTAACTTTGAAATGTGACGTCACACGCGTTTCGGTTTTTGTAATCCACAGATAAAAAAACTCTTAATTTATTATTCTAAAATAAAATGTTTTCAATTAATTTTAAAGCACAAAACCTATTGTATGAGTATTGTAAACATATAAGCTACTGTATCCAACACATTAATTATTTTATCTTTACAACTGTCAAATAGCGAATTCTATATTATTATTATTATTAAACCTTTATTACACGAACAACATTTGAATATTATGATAGCTCTTTTTTTTCCAGATAGTGAACGACCTGAAGGAGCGGCTCCTCCACCGCCGGCCCTTCGCCCCGCCGCTCGAGGGCGCCGGCTTCACCTACGGGTTCAACTCGGCCTTCCTCACGCGCCTGCTCGACTACTGGCAGAACAAGTACGACTTCAAGCAGCGCGAACAGTTCCTCAACCAGTACAGCCAGTACAAGACCAATGTCCAGGGATTGGACATACATTATATACATGTGAAGCCAAAGACTGATGGGGAGTTGAAGGTTAGTTATAAACACAACCTACACTGTATTGTTTTTATGCGGTGATTTTTCACATTTGCTGGGCATCGTTAATACGTATGGGTCATTTACAGTTGAAAAAACAAAAGTTAGAATATATATTTAAATAATAAATATTTGTGGACAATCTTACACAAATCAACCTAGTCCCAAACTAAGCAAAGCTTGTACAGTCAGCGTCATATAGTATGTAGCAACTAAAGTGGCCAAATAGTTCGGTACACCATATATTTTGTATGGTGTGCCGAACTATTTGGCCACTTTGAAAGCTATATACTATATGACGCTGACTGTACTATGGGTACCTACTAAGCGACGATAAACATACTTATATAGATAAATAGATACTTAAATACATAGAAACACCCAAGACCCAAGAACAAATATTCATGCTCATCACACAAATAAATTCCCCGGCCGGGATTCGAACCCGGGACCTCCAGCTTCGTAGGCAGGGTCACTACCAACTAAGCTAAAGCGGTCGTCAAAGTTGTGTCCCTCTGGTTTATAGGTGACGGCTTATGTGCATGTAAGTTATGTTTTTTTTAACGTAACGCAGATACTGTTTATGCGGGTCACTAGACCAATCCAAAATTCAGATTTGTAGCCGGTAACTATTGATATGTCCACCGAATAGACGCGCACCTAAATCTGACAATGACCCAAATAGGTTTAACAGTTTACCCTTGGGCTGTTGATTGATGCCGGCCAAAAGCAAACCCAAAACAAAAAAGTAATGCTTGAATGTTCCAGCCAGTGGTTGTTCCCTTGGTGTTGCTGCACGGCTGGCCGGGGTCGGTGCGCGAGTTCTACGAGATGGTGCCGAAGCTGACTGTACCGCGGCCGCAGTACAAGTTCGTGTTCGAGCTCGTTATACCGAGTCTGCCCGGGTTCGGCTTCTCACAAGTAAGTTCGGAAAACAATGGAAATAACAAAGTTACGCAGTGCAGATTATCATGTTTGACGTTTTAGGGTAATTCGCTATGGTACTTACTATACTATGTCTTCATAGTTGTAGGTACTGGGATGACAAATATTACCGTACACGAGCTAAGTATATTAAATGCACTAGATATAACAAATTTTCGATTCTCGTCGCCGTTTTGGCGAGAGTCACATCTTTTATTTTTGTTAAGCATTATTATTCAATATTTGTAGTTAATTTATCCCTTCACTGACATTGGCAAAGGCCCTCGAGGCTGCCATTTCTCTTTTATAAATAAATTATAACAAATTTTCTGTGATTATGAGCGTGTTTTGTCTGGGTATGATGTCTGTCTGTAGTTGGACGCATCTATCTGCAGAGGGCGCCCACGGTGGGCCGCCATCGCGTTCTATCTCGGCGTGGGTACTTCAGTCAATGAATAATATCTATATCATGTTTTGAATAGCTGTTGGTACTCCTTAAGTATAAATAAATAAATGAACCTCTGCCTCGAAAAGAACCGGCGTAAGAAACTCAGCAAGGTGTAATTTTTTTAAACAATATATACTTCAGCTCGGACCAATGTCATTATAGAAAAACAAGGTGGTGTTCTGTTAAAGCATTCTTCCCTATTTCATCTTCCCAGGGCGCCGCACGACCCGGCCTAGGCCCTGCAGAGATAGCCGTAGTCCTCCACAATCTAATGCAGCGGATAGGACTGCCCAAGTACTACGTGCAGGGCGGCGACGCGGGCCACGTCATAGGCTCGCACATGGCCACGCTGTTCCCGGACGAAGTGCTCGGATTCCATACAAACTTCCCTGCGCTCACGTTCCACCCGTACGCGCAGCTCTACACATTCTTAGGTATAGAACAATAAATGTGATGTTCCATGGCTAAAGGTACTTTATGGCAACCGCACAAGGTACCTTTACCCATGGAGTGTCGCAAATATTTTTTCTCCAGTATTGATATGATCGTAATCAGATCTTCCTCTTTGTCGCTCGAATACGCAAGTGCGATAGAGATAGATACACGAACGTAAGAAGTTGGAGTTTCGGTGTAGCCGCTCTGATGGTCGCTCTCTATCTGTAACAATCCATTATTGCCCAAGGACAATTAATCACCCCTCCTTCCTCAAATTATATCTAGTAATTTACTCTCTTCGTGGAATTCAACTGCCTAGATCGGCCCTATAATGAGGATAATTTTATTTTATTTATTTTTATTTTATTTTTATTATTTGGAGAACCAACAGCTATGTTAATATATTAAACATGAAAGTAGATACAGAGAGCCAATTATAGGAACTCACAGGTAGTGCCATGATACTTAACTAGTAGGTACTAACTATTGTTACGCACTAACGTAACCACACATGCGAACAAAGAAAATAGTATTACAAAGAAAATAAAACTAATACAAATGCAAGACTTGAAGTTTTGCTGATTCCAACTAACTAACTAATTTAAAAGTGCAATGTAGGTATAACAAGGTACATAACGAGCATAGTTGGGCCGTGACAAGGATACTAACCCGATGGTGACAAGGACAAAAATTATAATAATAAATGAGATGCTAACACACTCACTCAAAATACTGCTGCACTATGTTACGTCTCACGCTAGAAATTTTACAGTTGAATATATCAATATCAAGTTTCTTAGACAACTCATTTAGGTTACGACTGGCGCGCATTAAGAAGCTATTCTGTCTATATTTGGAAGATGCATTTTTGAGTGCCATTGGTGGATGATACCTTTTAGAACGAGTGGGGGCCTTAAAGCAAAGTTTACTTAGCAAGTCAGGGCAGTCAATTAAGCCACTGGTTATGTTTAGAAGATAGGTTATATCTGCTATTTTACGACGTTTATGTAAAGGGACAAGGTGATGCTGCTTGCATATATTAAGATAGTTGGAAGAACTGTAAGGGCATTTTAATTTAAAACAAAGATATTTTAAAAATTTTTGCTGTATGCGTTCAATTCTGTCGATGTATGTATTGTAGCAAGGGTTCCAGACCTGCGAGGCGTATTCCAACTTGCTTCTAACGAAGGAACAATAAAGCACTTTAAGTGTTTTGGCTTGAGTGAAGTGGACAGAATTGCGCATTATAAAACCTAGTGCTTTAAGAGCGCTACTAATAATATTATTAATGTGGTTATCAAAAATTAGCTTTGAATCGTGTATCACTCCTAAATCTCTCATAAATGATACTTTCTGAAGGGGTTGGCGCTTTAAGGCATATGAAGTAGCAATTAAATTACGTTGGCGCGAAAAGGACATTGAGAAACACTTGGAAGGATTTAGATCTAATCTGTTTAGTTGACAGTAGTCATCAAGGCGTGCGAGGTCGGACTGAAGTAGTTTTGAATCCGCATTAGATTTTATTTTTAAGAAAATTTTCATGTCATCGGCAAAGCAAAGTAACTTAGAATGTAAGAAGCATTTCTCAATGTCGTTAACAAAGATATTAAAGAGCAATGGCCCCAGTAAGGACCCTTGCGGTACCCCACTAGGGACAGTGACCCACCCAGACATATAGTTATTAACCACCACAGCCTGAGACCTGTTCTCGATGTAGGATGTAAACCATCTTAGTAAATCCCCGTTTATCCCGATGTTATTCAATTTTGATATTAATAAGCCGTGGTCAATTCTGTCAAAACATTTGCTATAATCAGTATATATTACGTCTACTTGGAATCCACTATCCATAGCATCGGTAACATATTCGTTCAATAGAATAAGATTAGATACTGTCGATCTGCGCCGCAAAAACCCATGTTGATTAACACTAAAATAGTTACGAAGGGAATCATAAACTTGACTAAAAACAATTTTTTCAAGCACTTTTGATAAAATACATAATTTAGAAATGGGCCTATAATTCGCAACATTAGTTTTGGGCCCTTTTTTATGTACTGGGGTTATAAAAGCAGATTTCCATATAGTGGGTATATAACACTCTGAAAAGGAACGCTGAAAAAGCATAACTATCGGCAGTACCAGGGTGTTCGCACATTTTATTAAGAACTGTGCTGGCAGCTGATCGGGACCGGCAGACTTGGAGGGGTCCAACTTAAGCAGTAATGTGGTGACGAGACACGGGTCGACCTCAATTGAATTTAAATTAACGTCCGACTCAGTGGTAGAAACAGGCGACTGATAAGTGGTCGAATTAATTGAAAAATTGGTAAAAAAGTAATCAGAAAAAGCTTCACAAATATCAGGCCCTGTATTAACAGACCGACTACCATATTTCAAGCTGCTGGGCAGACCGTGCGAGGTTGAACGGGACTTGACAAATGACCAAAATTGTCTCGGGTTACTAGTGATATTTTTTTCAGCACAACGCACAAATGTAGTAAAGCATTCCTGTTCCAATTTGCGAACTCTGTCCCTCAAAATGTTATATGAAATTAAATCTGAAATATTCTTATATGTTCTATATTTCCTTAAATATTTATATTTTTCTTTTATAGTCTTTTTTAAAGGAAAGGAAAACCATGCGGGATAAGTTTCTTTTTTTATATTTTTACTAGGTATGTATGTATGTATATATTATATAATGCGGATTTTGCCCTAGATGTATTCCCCAGTGTGTTGCAAACATGAGAATGTATTTCATTTCACGTAGCTTATTTATGTATTGATAAAAACGTTTTCTCAAAAATAGTATGCAATGTTCTCATAACATCTGTGAAGACAGTATCCGAAAGTGGGTCATCCTGGACAGTTGCCAGAAGTGTCCAGGAAGTAACACCTACTGTCCAGGAAGTAAGTATGTAAATCCCATTACATATCATAAGTTTGGAGCTGGCGGCGTCCCCCGCGAGCCCGCCGGCGCCAGCCCGGCGCGCGCCGCGAGCGCGCCAGCGCACAGCTGGTTCTTTAACTACGATTTTAGAACGATCGAGGCGGAATTGTCGAAAATTATTTAAATATTGTTATTCATACAACTTGTTTCATTTTTGAGAAAAGCACTATACAAGCTTCGACCGTAAGTGCCATCCTGGCCTCGTATTATAGCCGGACCTCGCCTTCGGCTCGGCCGGCTAACTCATACTCGTCCAGGATGGCTTACTTACTGGTCTCTGCAGTAATGTACTATTACATGAATGACACACGTCACGAAACTAATACTAACAATTAAAAAGTATATTTATTTAAATAAAACGTAACAAACGATTTATATTGGAACAGTTGAGCGCCTAGCATCCATCGCCTCACCTCACGAAAATCTCAAGCATTCACTTTCACACTGCCGCCAATCACTGTATCAAACCCAGTATTCAGATACTTAGGATAAACATCGTATTGTGAATATTGTAACAGGTCAGTTCTGGCCGAGCCTGGTGGTGGAACCCGAGCTGCAGAGCCGCATGTACCCGTGGGGAGAGAAGATCATGCACCAGATCGAGGAGTCGGGCTACATGCACATCCAGGCCACCAAGCCGGACACTATAGGTGAGACCTCAATAAAGCTGCGACCTCACCGCTTCTCAAAATCCGATGACGGCACATAATCGCAGTGACGTGACTCATGCGTGACGTTTTTAACCATCTCGTCACTGAGTTAACGCACCGTTAAACAGAGGTCTGATCGCACCTTTATTCTTAAAATTTGTGATCGTTGTGGCGACGTATCAAAATATAAGCAGTATAAGCACAGAATACAGCTTATTTGACTTCCTCTTCCTGTGAGTTCTTGAGTACTCTGTACCTTGCAAATATACTGCAAGTGATTTTAAATAGAAAACTTCCGTGAGTATCAGACATATGAAATACTCGGGTTACTCACGTCTGTATCGTCGAATATCGCTCGACATGTTTCGGGCCAATACGTGGTCCTTAATCATGAGTGGTCGCGGCGGCAACTGAGCGGCGGATACTGCAAGTGAGCTGCAATAGCTTTTATAAGTCAAAATCTGCCAACGTTTCACAAACAAATAATCGCTGGACAAATTCAACATAACATACACGATCTAAAAACCTAAATGGCTAAATCAAACTAGTAAAGGTAAGACCGCACTAGGCGACGCGACGCTACGCGACACGGCTGCGTACGCGTAGTGCAGTTTACCTCATACATTTACATACAAAGAATATTAGAGCCGTGTCGCGTAGCGTCGCATCGCGTCGCCTAGTGCGGTCTTACCTTAAAGCAAGTCCCTCCCCCTAGATACTTTAATACTTCTTCTCTTTAAGATTCTATTGGTTTTCAGATGCCAAGATCTGTCATAGAGAATCCATCTGACTAAAAGTACATTGTTTATATGTCACAGGCACGGCACTAACCGACTCTCCCGCCGGTCTGGCGGCCTACATCCTAGAGAAGTTCTCTACGTGGACCGACCCAGCGTTCAGGAAGGCTGCTGACGGCAACTTAACCAAGTTCTCGCTCACACACCTGCTCGACAACGTGATGATGTACTGGACCTCCAATTGCATCACAACGTCTGTGCGGCTGTACGCGGAGTCATTCAGCAAGAAACAGCTGGCTTTGAAGCTCGACGAGTGAGTATGGTCTATGACTGGTCATACACATATCGTCGGGGATAGTGCAATTACCGCGTAACTAACACTGGCAAATACTGCGTATCTGCACACCACCCATAAAGGAAATCCGCGTAACTGGCATTGGTTAATTAATACCGCGTATCTAACAAATGTAGCCAAATTAAGATTTTCCACCAACGACCGTAAAATCCTGATTAGAATATGCCAGTTCAACCACCCGTTGCATTTAACCAATAGCGAGCTAGTTATTGATTAATAAAAATGCCGCGGCTCAAATACTCTCAAGCGGCGATTCCACGTTTTATGCTTCTCCTGTAAAGTTGGGTGTTGTGTAGATACGCAGTATTTACCAGTGCTAGTTACGCGGTATTGCACTATCCCCGACGATATCCATATTTTCCATTGTAATTAACTTTTTGAGTAGCAAGGAGCGCTCGTGGCCCAGCGGCGCCTGCGTACCGCTTGCGGTATCTAAGGTTAAGCAACGTGGGCAGCGGTCAGGACTTGGATGGGTGACCGCTTTGAGTGGTTACTAACCGAGCGCTCCCGTTCTTTGGAAGGCACGTTAAGCCGTTGATCCCGGTTGCTGTCTATGGCAGCAGTCGTTAAGCCAAGTTGGAGGCCTTCGGGCGGTTTGAGAACTTCTAACAGTCAAGTTGCCCTCTCACTTGACAAAGCCTAATCCCAATTAGGTCTAGTTTCCCCTCGAGGTTGGAAGGTCAGATGGCAGTCACTTCCGTAAAAACCAGTGCCTACGCTAAATCTTGGGATTAGGTAGCGGACCCCAGGCATCCTTCAGGATGCAACTGTACTGGGATAACGCTAGGAGGATGAATTAACTTTTTGAGTAGCGTGGCTCTCTGGGGATGTTTTCAGACTTTATTTCAGTACGTATTTACATTTGCTCAGTGATACTTGACATTTATTAGCTTTTGGCATTATGCGTAATTAGCATTTATACATTTATGGCATTATGCGTATTAGGTTTTTTTACAGCTTTGGCATTATGCGAATTTGGCAATACGCGTTTTTGGCGTTTTGCGTATCAATGGCGTTTTGCGTTTTTGGCATTATGCGTCGAAAGGTTAGTGGCTCCTTGGGGGTGCCAGCTGGTACCGAGAAGTTAAATGGTTTGGTTCATTATACTTGGAGATACTGAACTTTCCAGCCACTGTTCGATAAGAAATATTTGTTCGAGACAAAAACAACAATTAACACAGCACAATAAAAACGCGATAAACCTTACCTCCGCGCCGCGGCAAGGTTTTATTGCTTCGTTGATAGATTTACAATACCGTCAACTTACTATAATAAACACTTGTTAATCTATCACAAATACCAGAACACAATGGAGTACTGATATTTATTTAGTGCTGAACTTTTACTATGTCATCTTTTCCCCAGGGTTCCAACGGAAGTACCGACATGGGGCATCAAATTCAAGCACGAACTGTTGTTCCAACCAGATAAGGCCCTAAGATTGAAGTACAAGAACTACCTGCACAGTACTGTGGTGGAAGACGGCGGGCATTTCGCGGCGTTTGAACACCCGGACATACTTGCCGACGATATTTTTGAGGCCGTGGGGGCCTTCCGGCAGTTCCATGCGCGAAAGTAAGTCAGTTCACAGAATAGGGTTATTGGCACAATGTAAAAAAAACTGAATGAATATTTTCCGCATTTCTCATTTTAATTTTAGCGCCAAAACGAACATCCTTCGTGGCCTCCATATTATGACGTCATTGAACTATTTATTGACAAAACAGTCTAAAAAAATATAATTAGCATAACTTTCACGAGTACCTAATTATAGAGCTACCATTTCCTTCTTTATGTATCATATAGGAATGCACAAAGCACTGCCATTTGGTTATAATCCTCAGATGGTTCTTGTAGCCTGGTTTTCTACTTAGGTATTTGTCTATTACTAAAGAACGCAAACTTACCCATCCAGAAGAGACTGCCAAACCAACCACTGACTTTCACTTTTCAGCAATCTTCAAGAAAAACCGAAAACCATCTACGATTTCACAGTCAAAGACATCAACGGAAAGAGCGTGAAACTGGACAAATATAAAGGCAACGTGTTGATTATAGTCAATGTGGCTTCCCAATGCGGTTACACCGACAACCACTACAGGGAGCTCAACGAGCTACACGAGACATACGCGGACAGGGGTCTTCGGATACTGGCGTTCCCTTGCAACCAGTTCGGCGGCCAGGAACCAGGGACCCCGCAGGACATACTAGGCTTCGCTAAGAGGAAAAACGCCAAGTTCGACTTGTTCGAGAAGGTCGAAGTGAACGGGGAAGGTGCTCACCCACTGTGGCGGTTCTTGAAGGAGGCGCAAAGCGGGACGCTCACTGATGCTATCAAGTGGAACTTCTCCAAGTTTATTGTGGACAGGAACGGAGTGCCGGTCGAACGGTTCGGGCCTAATACAAGCCCGTTGGAGATGGTGCCGTATTTGGAAAAGTATTGGTGATAGTGTGTTCCTTCTATGTGTTAGCGTGGTGGTGCCTGCTATATTGTAGAAGGATCGCGGCAGTAGAAAGAAAAATGGACATCGAATGTCAGTGTCACTCAATTTAACACGTTCACTGTCCGTGACCCTGATATGGGTCACGGCAAGACTCGCATTACATAGCCGTAAGGTGTAATTCAGACAGTGGACGTATTATGGTACATGTTTTACTGGCGTTCCTGGCACAACGCGTGTCCGAATATGGTTTTTTTTTAATGCATAACCTTTCAAAAGGTTATAATCTTAAGATTTGTGAGTACATAATTACTGAATCAGAACAAATTGTTATACACGTCCACATTTTATGAGATTTTTTTATACTTATAAAATATTATTACTTCCCTACCTCTATAACCCTACCTAATTGTAAACAAACCAAATGTCCAAAGTTTCGTGGAAACATGTCTGTCTTCTGTATTTAATACTCTTCTTAGCTTAAAGCAAACATATACGTACAACAAATTTGATTTCTGGGCCACTTCGTATATTGACACAGTGACATTAACCCTTTGACCGCCAAAGCGATAGTGTGTCGTCGTGCCCACCACGCCAAGCACTGTTGAATTGGTGTAATGTCTAAACCAATAAAAACAAATTGAAACAGTTCATAAATGATTTTATTCATGATCAAAGTACACCTTCACTCCGACCTTTTATGTGGTTTTTGGCGTGGTGGGCACGTCGACACACAACCAATTTATAGGTTCTTGGCGGTCAAAGGGTTAATATGCGATCTCTAGCGGCTTTCATCTATATTTTCACTGTGACAAGTACGAAGTGGCCCAGAAATCAAATTGGTAGGCCGTACATATTATTAACCCTTTCGATGCCAAGAACACCTAAAGATTTTGCGTGTTGGCGACGCCAATAACAACTATAGGCATTATGGCTTACGTTGTCAGTCACCTTAGTTACTTAACACTAAGGTTCATATTCTATCTCTCATGGAAAATAAGATGGCGCGAGTGTTACTGCCATACATGAAGAATGGCGTCCATAGAGCTAAGTTTAAAATGCATTTATGAATGTAAGACTGTTGATCTATTTTTCATTTACAATTCTTATAAACGATTTTATACGAAAACGCGTTTTATTTCAAAAAAACAAACTATTAAACTGTAATCATTTATTTCTTATAATTTTTTTAAAGCAGACACGGATCGTTCCATTAACGCAGTGTGTCTAGGCTACAAACATCTCCGTATTAACCCTTGTATAGCCGCGAGACGCGTGCAGCGAGCGGGCTATCACGAAGTATGGAAATGTTCATGTACACACCAACAGATAACGCAAAAAGACAAACACTAAAAGCGAGTTCATTGTTGTACTTTTCATATGCACATTTTAACATTTCTTGTCCACTTCACCATATATCATTAAAATTGTTTTATAAATGTCTAAATATTTATGATAGTCCACATTGAAAGGGACCATATGGCGGCCAGCACTCGCCTTTATTGCCGTTGTTCTGAATCTGTGCTACATAGCGCCATAAGGACCCTTTCAATGTGATCTCTATCAGATGACCTCATGCATACAGCGACCCAACAAATTCGTCTACCACTTTTTAACTCTATTATTACAAGCTTTTATTTAACTAGCAACGTATGTAAGTATGTTTGTTCGGGTTGTATGTACAGCCTTGGCCAAAAGTGTTGAGCACCCCTTATTTTCCTTTGTAACTTATAAAAAAAGTATTATTTTTTAATTACAAAAATGCACATTGACGTAAAATATGAAAAGGTATATATTAAAGAACATCTAGAGAACTTTAGATAATATCATTTCGAAGTAGCTATTGCTAACTGAAGACTAAAAATAGACGGGTTTGCAATAAAAGGACAAATTGCATTTTTATCCGTGCAATTATTTTTAACGTCAACGAAAGTAGCTAGTTTTTGAAAGATATTTAATTTACTTTAATAAAAGGATATGAAATGCTTGATTGAAAGTTTAACTTTTATATGGAAAACGTGTGAGTGCTCGACACTTTTGGCCAAGGCTGTAATCTTGCAACTCAAGTTCAAAGCAGATATCTTCAACCGATTTAGCTGCAATTTTGGATGACATGATACCATCGACATGATCTGATGATGGAGACAGAAGGTGACCATAGCAACTCAACTAGATATTTACTCGTCGTTTTGGGATCATTCGAACCGAGTAGATGGTGTCTGTGAAAAAATAGTAGTCGGCAATAAAAAGCTTTACCAAAAATTATTTTTTTGACAGACTTAAGTGGGAGACCAATTTCTAGCGTTTAGCGTTGCTCCTTGTGCATTATCAGTGTTTTTAAAGCAAGCATTCAAAGCAAAGCTATGTCGCGCTGTTTATATGCGCGCGCCGCTCCGTCTAACGCCGCGCATGTCCATAATCGAGGCTCAGTCATTATCAAGGGGTCCTACCGCTATCCCAAAACGAAGTATCCTGTCACTTTAATGCACGCAAGTGCGACAGGCAGATTTAGAGAGAGACATTATTTATTTATCATATTTAAACGAGCAATTCTTGTATATTTATTTCGGGGACCTCGGAAACGGCTCTAACGATTTTGATGAAATTTGGTATGTGGGGGTTTTCGGGGACGATCAATCGATCTAGCTAGGTCTCATGCCCGGTAAAACGCCGAGCAAGATATTTTACTTATTAATCTCGAAGGCCTTAGCTTCTTTAACTGTCGTTGTCGCAACTATATACTTAGTGTACTTCAGGAAATACATACCACTAGTGCTACAGACCCAGACGTTAGACAGTATGTCTACGGTCTTTAACGCATTCTTAATTAGTACTTGGTGAAGTACATTAGGCAGTTACTAAAACTATGCTGTCAAAATATCAGGTCTATACCCCGCTTTTTTTAAATAGAATTTTAACGGTCATTTTCGCCTACAATTCTACGTTTCCCTGAGACATCAGAGGATAAAATTGTATTAATTTCACTTATTTCAGTAGCTTATCACGTTTCAAAGATAGCGTGCCGCATATTTTACCGTTTCAAGATTGTTTTCCCTGAAATCGCATGACGACAATCGCACGACTTTTCTATTCTGAAAAAAGAACGAGGTATACAGTACTGCCATTAATTTGTACCTTACGAGGTTAAATATCTGCATCTCTCTCGCACTTGCATCGAGCGACAGAGGGAGACCTTGGTTTCGGTTAGCTACCTACTATCGCTAAAGATTGCTGCTTCTAAGGGGCTACTTTGAAATTCGTACCGTGCCGTTCCTTTCAGTCGTGTAGTGTATAACACGAGCGTGAAAGGGACGGCACGATACGAATTTCGGAGTAGAGGCCCTGGGGGGCTACCGCGAACCACAAACGAAGTTTTGTCTCTCTGTCGCACTAGCAAGTCTGTGCGTAACTGCGACAGAGAGGGATAACTTCGTTTGTGGTTCGGGGTAGCCATCCTGAACGGTGCTAGCGCGTCATTCCCAGCTTGAGCTTCGAGAAGTCGTTGAGTGTGTTCCTGGAACTGGACTCGCTCCACTGCAGCTCCGGCACCGACGCGATTATCTGGTGGACATCGACTGGTTCAAGTAAGGCTTAAACTCTTGACGACTAGGTATCAAAATTTGCCAGAATAAATTATACTTACTCTGTCGAACTGACAAAAAGTCAAAACTTAATTAAGGGCTTATGTACAGGACGCCGGTAGGAGTCTATACCTATAGCTAGTCCACTGTCCATATAGAGATGTATATGGACAGTTGTTTAGTTGCTACATGAGAATAAGTTGCTTCTCGGAAAATGTAAATTGTCCAGAGGGTCTACTTCGAAATTCGTGCTTTGTATTGTGCCGTCCCTTTCACTCTCGTGTTATACATAGTATGAGTGAAAGGGATGGCACTATACGAAGTTTGGCTTTCTAATTTCGGAGTACAAGCCCAGGTAATCTGACCTCAGAATATCTGTAAAATTTCATAATTCCTATAAAGATCTGTAAAGACTTTTTCAAAGACAAAAAACCTCATTATCTTTTCCAGAAGTCAATATGTATAATTGTATATGCGAAATTGCATCGGCTCAATCATGAAAAGGCGTCAAACAACACACCTTTATATTAAGAACACTATATAGCAACAATGAAATTAAACAAATATTTATAAAATGCTAAACAATCTAGGCTTTTAGGGTTTGTGTACTTAACATTATCAAAAATATAAGAAACTAGTAACCTCAATTTACTATCTATCTACAGCTATTTGTTCGACAAACTATCTACACGTACAGTGTGTGCAGGGTAAATAAATACACGGTTGTAATAATTATGTATTTTTGTATTAAAAGTGAATACTTACAGTAAGATTCTGTGTGGAACCCTCCGGCACCCGTTGAAGCAATATTTCAAATAAACCGCATTAAAGATACATGTTGGATACATGGATAGATGATTAATAATGAATATGACAGATATTACTGGACCACTGCGACTATAGAATTGATTGTCCTAAAACGTCGCAGAATGTACATATCTATAATAAGTAAAATAGTCTTAAATAAACAAAATAAATCAGATATTACATGTTTTTTTGTGTCATGAGTGTATGAAGCTATATAAACATATACATTTAATTTAAAATAGTTTTTAATACTCTCAACAAACTTTAGATCGATACTAAATACAATTTACTTCAAATATTACTTCTAATTACAAATACACTTGTGTTTGGTGTGGCCATCAAATCAGATATTTTTACTTTAAAGATTTCTTATCTGTTACAGATAATATTCGTAATTTCCTCGCAACAAAAGGACTACCCTATACCTGCCATCAGCTTACAATATTTATATTGACACCACCTGCCTCAATCAATTTGAAAAGGTTATAAATTGTACAGTTAGCTTCACAAGTAGCTACGCATTTGAAGACGTCTTTATGCCAAAGGAGTAAAGTTATTGATTCCTTCATATACGTATCTGCTTCTGATACTTACAGTACTTGGATGACAAGTGTGACGGGATCATTGCAATTTGGTGGCAGCTATAGTTGTCTGTGTGCAACTGGACTCTAATAGTTCTCATTGCTCTATAGAGCAATGAGCAATGGGAATGTTCTATAGAACAGAAAATTTTACGCAATAAGGCTCAATCTTGTGCAAAATATCTGGGTTCTGTAGAATAAAGGCTTGGTCAGACATCGTGCGGGACGCGCGCTGCGCAACGATCGCGATGCGCGACGGAATATATGATAATGTTGCGCTGGCGTCACGCAGCCTGTGTGGCGTCGCTAACTTGTTACCGTACGTTCCGGCGCGGCGTGAGCGCACTCAACTCGTCGCGCACGATGTCTGACCAAGCCTTTATAGGAAGCAGCCTAAAATTTTCCCAGAATAAATGTACGACCACACCAACTCTATTCTACTTAAGGTATGTCCTTGATAACCTCTGCGAGCTGCTCCCTTGAGTACATGTGAAACATGGCGCCGGGCGTCATGGTCACCACCTCTACGTTGTTCTCAGAGAGTTTCTCCTCCATCACCTGCTTGAGGATGGTGAGGGCCGACTTGATCGCCTCTTTCAGGGTCATCGACTTGTGGTACACTTCCTGGAAAACAATGTTGACTGTAATACATAATAATAAGAAGAAAGTAAATGTCGAACTCGACCAACACCTCAAGAGACTCGCTAGATGGTTGGGTCAAGGGTCAGATACAGAAGGCGGTACTCCAAGACACGGCGCGGATAGTCGGGAGCCCTCGGTGGCATTCTAGGTTAGGTTTTTGTAATATGTTGTTTATGTTTTCTAAGTGTATTTTTGTATTTTACTTTTTATTGAAATATTATACAAACGTAGCCCAAGTAGTAAAATAAATATTTGTGGACAATCTTACACAAATCGACCTAATCCCATCCCAAACTAAGCAAAGCATGTACTATGGGTACTAAGCGACGATATACATACTTATTTAGATAAATAGGTACTTAAATACATAGAAAACATCTAAGAATCAGGAACAAATTCATCGTGTTCATCACGCAAATAAATGCCCTGGCCGAGATTCCAACCCAGGACCTCCAGCTTCGTAGGCAGGGTCACTAGCATAGCAACTAGGCAAAAGAGGTCTATTAATTGGTTATGGTAGGAAGTATTTTCTCCAGGCGTAGCGGGCGGTAACTGCCACTTTATGAGCAGAGGTAACTTAGCTTAGTGTTGCATACAAAACTGGGATGAAATTAAATGATGTATGAGTCACGCTCTGTAGGTAACATCGAAAGAGCAAGCAGCAGGAGGCAGAGGATGGGAAAAAACGCGTTATGATCTTCTTCGGTAGTTTCTTTACGGATATTACAGACTAATTCGCAGTAGTAGATTGATTAGATTATAGAATTAAGTAATGTAAAAAGTTTGCAATTTTCTAACAGAACTTTACTGTAAAGTTCAGTATTGGAAACAACATTAAGTCCGTGAGCATCAAACATGATTGGTATTCACATGTTAATACACGTTTTAAAAGTAAAAATCAAGTTAATAGATAAAAAACGTATTTAAGTACCCGCATTCTGCTTGATAAAATGACTGACGCATGTGTGTCAATGGCAGCGTAACATACTTAATACTAGAACAAGAATGTTAACCCTCCATCTGCTACGAAGCTTTCTCCCACAGTGTCCTATTTACACAAATAGGACATGCGATTATAGAAACCTGCATAGATGTAAAATTGCAGCAATGGTTGCGGGACTGGAAAATTGTTAACATTAGAGTTGTACAAGCAATTTGTAGGCATCAGGCCCTGTACTCCGAACACCGAAATTCGAACTTCGAGTCGTGCCGTCCCTTTCACTCTTATAGTCTGTAACACGAGAATGAAGGGGACGGCACGACTCGAAGTTCGAATTTCGACGTTCGTAGTAGCTCCTCAGGAATCTATAAATATGGGAATACGTCGATATTAGTATCTCTAGACATTAAAGTCAATGGACAACTCATATCCTAGAGGTCGTCTTCATGTAGGCGAGTGCGGGCGGGTGTCACAACACGCGAAGGAACGTAAGCGCTGTGGGTAAGTATGTGTGCGTGCGTGCGCTGTGAGTACACGCGTCAATTGTTTGCGCGGGTGCGTGGCGCGGACGAATCGCGAGGCGCGACGGCACCCGATCGACACCAGGCGGGTCTCTCAGGGACGAGGTAACTGACCTCGGTGCGGGGGGTTCGTGTATGTAATAGTATTATACTATTCTGTGGTGCGGGATAGTTAAGATACCTCATAAACTGAAATCGTGAAAACACTTATCAATTATCATTGTAAGTGTCACATTAACCATTGACACCATTGTCTAATCTCTGCGAAGCCCTGAACGTGTTAATGTTTGCAATAGGTGTATACACCGCGATATAAATTTCGTAAAACAGCGAAAAACGTTTAATTCCTCAAAGTAATCGAGATGTCGCTGCTTCCTATTATATGGTTGGTGGCGGTGGCGCAATGTGTCGAGTAAGTAGATTTGTTTATGTGTTTGTATCCTTGTGCGCTAACTTTCCCTATTAAAAAACTTACAAAAAATTCAGTAATAATTTTAATGCATCTTTGTAAAATGTCTGGTATGGTATTATTATATATTTATGCATGTATTGGTTACTAAAGATTATCATTATTGTTACAATTACAATAACTAGTAAAAAAAAAACAACTGGACTTTATCACACAGATATTCCACTCGAATATAACAGGTAAAGGGAGAAGTTTTTCGCTTTATCACGTTGACATAGGATTCAATTTCGCTTGGCCTGTGGAAAGGGTTTTCTCACTATACTTGTATAAAGGTATAGCTACACTAAATGCGCTAAGCAAGCTATTTCCTTGGCTGTAAAGTGATAATTAAGCGGCGATTACTGGTCAGTACCCGCGCAGAAACTTTTTGGCCGAAAGAAGGCGACTAATAACTGCGATCTAAGACATTACTTATTTTACCACCTGAATGTTGTTTCATTGTGCAGTGCCTGAATCAGAACTTTACAAAAAATACTAGTAGTTTATGCAACTGGTACATAATGAGGGGCATTAAAACAAGAGTGTTTTAATGCCTAATTATGTACAGTTGTGGAAGGCGGAGAAAAGTAGTAAAGGGAAAATTGGGAAAGCAAACCTGGTTCCTATTTGCCCCACGCGCGCTGGATGTTGAGGGGCGCACCGCGTACTCCTTTAAACTTTCCTGCCCCATGGCGTATGATTCGGCGATAGATTCGCGCTGATTTTCGTGCTTGTCCACTCGCGGTAATAATTTTATCGAAGGGAACCGTGTGCCCGACCCGATGCGTAGCGGAAGAAGAAGGTTGTCATCGTTTTGTGTGTCCTACCCCCAGTCACAGTCAGGTATGCGAAATTGTATGGAGTAGGAATGGGATAAAGACGGCATTTACCAAGTTGCATACACTACTTTTTCTACATCCATATATTAAATCCTCTTTCGTGTGGGCACGTCTCGCCGGCGTGCCCCATGTTTGCCTCGACAGGCCGGCCCGCGCGTGTTGTTAAGGTTGTACGTGATCTCGTAAGAGTATTATATTTGGTGTTCTTATAGGGGTCGCGCGCAACTGCGAGAAGCTTCCTGCACAGTATATTATTAAAAAAGGGGTCTTATCTACGGCTTTTGAACTCATTAAAGAGGATTTACTATATGGGTGTAGATAAACAGTAGTTTATCTACACCCATATAGTAAATCCTCTTATAGTATAAGGGCTCACTTTAATGAGTCGTTAGAACCTGTATCTCGCAGTCAAAGTATTTTTATTCTTGTTTTCCCCATGGCAAAAACATGCGGCATGCGGGATCTAAAAACCAGTAAAAATGAGCTATATGCAAACTGGCCAAGATAAGCTAAAGTATAGATGGACCGTATTAATGTGTGGTCGCCTGTAACAGGACAGGGGTAAGATGTCAGTGTGGTGTGATGTCAAATATTAGCAGACGGATAGTGGGTGCTACCCTGCCACTGCCAGGCAGTCTCAGCTGAACAGTGACCTATATCATTGTGGCTAATGGCATAGTGTTGGATGGAAATTAAGAGGGATTTTTGTGGAAATCATGGGATCATTTGTTAACTTCTTACCTTCAAGCTCTGCTGAGCGCCCTCACTGCCAGAGCCAATAGCCTTGGCGTCATACTGCACAAAAGTGCCACTGGGGTCCATATGGAACAGCTGGGGTCCCTTCTCATCAATACCTGGTACAGAGAATCACATTATATGCAGACAATTGGAGGGTTGTTCAGACAGACACTAAATATTGAATACAAGCCTGTTCTAACACTAGGGCTGTAAAGACCTTTATATGTGCTAATAATCAACAGAACAGAGAACCTTGTCACGTTCACCAGACAAATGGGAAAGATTTGAGTACATGAACTTGGCAAATATTCCAAATCTATATTTTGTTATAATGTCAATACTCCTAATATACATTCATTGGAATCATGTCATCAAAGGCTATTGCTTTGTATGTGCTGTGAAAAAAGTTCTGTTATGGCAAATTTAAATTTACAGGGCCGAAAAGATGATTACCTATTACTAATCTTATTCACTATAAAAAAATCAGCACAGAATTACACTAGAATCACATAGTACAAAATAAGTCAGTAGTAAAGGAACTGACCTGCGAACATAACAGCTACACCGAACGGACGAGACATGGCTGTGCCACTGTCATCGTCACTGTCTCCAAACTGGATGGCGAGGTTGGACACGGCCTGCGCACACGACTCCACACTCATGCGCTCATTGTACACAAACCAGTGGTTCTGGCACTCCACACGGGCACGCTCCACTAGTGTTCTAAATAATGGTAGCAAATTTTAAAAAAACTTAAGATTCTAACTGACGACATGATCACATAGTTTAAAATAATAGTAGTCAATTAGGCACCCGGTTGTTTTATGCGTCAAATGCATGCGTTCAATATAAATACGTTGTGTCAAACGCATTCGCATTGAGTTGAATGAATTTATATGCATAAAACAACCGACCCTTAACAGTTAAAATTAAATAATACTAGAAAAAATTTTACAATTTAGAATATAAAGCCACTCAATCCACATTCCAGACACTGACAATCTAAATTAATGTCAAATGCAATTAGTCCCAGAAGGTTTGAGTCATGCTTGGAGGCAACAATTTTTAATTTTTCCTTTATTTTTTATTAATTTGAACAAAAGTCAGTTAATTGGTTGGAATAGGAATGACTTAAGGATTTTTTTTATTGGTGTACTGTAGAACTATGTAAAATTATAGTAAATCTATGTAGAAGTTCGAAATTACCTGGAATCAGCCATCAGGCCCGAGACAGCACAAGCGATGTGCCGATCAACCTCCACGATCTTTTCAATAGTAGTCGGTTCCATCAGGGGAGACGTAATACGCTTCTCCACGGCTAATACAACTCCTTCAGAAGTGCAGATTCCTATCGCCGTGGACCCTAATTTGATAGCTTCAATGGCATATTCCACCTGGAACAGCCTGCCCTCGGGACTGAAGGTGTTAACACCACGGTCATACTCAGATCGGGTAAGAAACATCTGAAAAACCAAACTGTTTGAAAACCGGCCGCTAAGGTTATGTAGCGATGACAAAGCGATTTACTAAAATCAAAATTCGTATTAGTAAACCACCCAAAAATTTACCTTTTAAACTTACGTTGACAGTAAGATATATTAACACAACTACAAATTACAGTGAGTAATCAAAAATGACTTGATGGAAGCGATCAAAAAGCAAAGCAAGCAAACGACGAAGAAATGTCAAATGCACAGTGATTCAGTGAAGTGAACTGTAAATTTTCGTTTAGAAACTGGGTAACTAAGAACATTTAAACTGACTTATACATAAATTTGAGTGATTTACATCATATTTGAGTCGTATCTTCACTTTAATTATTGGTAAAACATTTCACAGCAATATATTAGTGAATGTGAATATATTTCTAATCCCCAAAAATTATAGCGCGCGCGCGCCTGTGGGCTAGAGGTGGGTGATAAATAACTTCACGATGAAAAAATCACGGTGATCCGCCGTTAAAAAGTAACAGTGTGACTTGTCACGAAGTAACAACGTTACAAAATAACGTTGTTACTTAGCGACGATATCACTGGAACAGTGTGTAAGCGACGCGTCGCGTCGTGCCTCGTGACCGCTGTTACAACTGTGACTGTGACTGTGACTGCGGTGCGCTGTCACAGAGTAACATCAGTTGTTACAAAAATATCAGTAACTGCCGGGAACGATCGATCGACACGCAAATGTCGTGACACGAAATAACCGAAGTGACAAAGTCACGGTGATTTTTCAATGTGATTTTTTTGGAACGGGGATAACAATAACGGTGATCGAAAAGTAACGCTTTTCGCCATGTCTACTGTGGGCCTGTTCCCATTGTCCGATACAATATCGGTGTAGAATCCGACACCGATAAAAATGGTGTATCCTGGAAATGGTGGTGTCGCTGGTTAATAATTTTTTATTTATTTATTTATAATAAAATAATGTTTCAACGGTAGCCTTTGGCATACTTTAATTAATTTAAATATTTTATAACTATAATAATAAAGTACACACACAAAATGCGATACAGATGTACGGCAATGGTATTGCACGATCGTTACCTACTGCGCGATCGTGCTGTTAATTTTAGATATATATATTATTCTTTTTTTTTTTTTATTGTTTTTTTTTTGTTGAGTATGAATGACCGAATGATATAAATATGGCTTATTATTTTCGCGGCGACAGAAAAATTAAAGAGCAGCAAACTATTTGCAACTAAAATAATAACTTGTCAGCGATTAAATATTTTGGCAATCATTTATATTAAATGAGCTTTAAACTAAGGATATTTTAAAATTCAAATAATGGCAGCTATTTTAAGGTAGCAGAAATAATAAACAAGATTACTGAAATCATAGGCGAGGTACTATAAATAATGACTTGGCGACTAATATTAGCAGAAGGATAACAAACTTTATATTAGTGGCAACTACAGGTCTCCATCTAAAAAACCATTTTGGTCTTTGATTTGCTGGCAGCTTAAATATTAAAATGGGTACTATATAAAAGTAATGGGGAGTTATTTTTTTACTTTTCGAAACCATAATTTAATGAAAACGGCGACAAGCGCGTTCGTTTGAAGTGGAGTGCGGGTCGCTAAAATAAGCATTGCATTATCATAAGACTTGCCTCAGAACCGAAGCTGTCAACCCCGATTCCACGTGGTCTTGTCTGCCCTACCCCTAGAGTGTATATAAAATGCCGAAGCTGCGGAGCGGAGTACGAGCGATCGTGCTTTGCCACGCAAGGGCGGAAGGGCTGCACTTCCCGCAGCGCCGGAGCTAAGGCAGAGTCTGACACAATATCCAAAAAATATTGTCGGCCACTAAACTATATATATATATATAACTATAGACCAAAATTATTATTTAAACATGCAATTTTCAACTTTGATTAAAGCTCTTAAAGTGTCGCCCAAAGTATATTTTTTTATGACATTGATTTATTTTATATGCAATCTCCATTGAACAATTAGAGTAGGCCATTTTCAACTTTTTATCCGCTGTCATGTTTCCGCTTAATTAGTTAATTCAGTTGCCAAAACAATAACTCGATGCTAGTTTATATTGAAACAAAGCCGAAAATTGATTACTTAGCTGCTACTTTTTACTTTATACTAGTCTCCGCAATTAGTCGCCAACTTATTATTTTTGCTACCCCCTTTAATTTTTTATAAATCCCTAAATCAGATTAATTTGTCGCCGCGTTAAATGCATGCCTATAAATATTAGTGTTTTCGTACATCAAGTTACAATCTATCATCTTTTTACACGACTGCCCAAAAAAAGGAGTGTAACGTTTTCACTAGTTTTCAGGTTTCATGTATTAGACCGCGGGCTACAATGTTAAAATCGTCAGTCATTTCCTCTCGCACGAAAACTTGTACAGTGATTAAGAAAGATGAATAAAAAATTACTGTGGACGTCTGCCACCATTCCGTTGGTGGGTTGAGGAGCAGCAGCCTCCCAAAGACGTAAAAAAAATAATTAAATTCAGTCATTTCCTCTCGACTGAAACTAGGTTTAAATGATAGTTAAGAAAATACTTTAACGAAAAAAAATCGTCTGCCACTTGTATCACGGTGGAATACCCGTCTGCCAAGCACGTGAACATGTAAAAAAAATAAAAAAAATCAGTCATTTCCTCTCGCATGAAATTTTGTCAGTTTATGGACTATAATGAAGAAATAAATTCGTCTGCCACTTGTATCGCGGTGGAAAACCCGTCTGCCAAGGGCCTAAACATTGTATGGGACGAAAAGAAAAAAACAATGCACATCAGCATGTGGGGTATCTATGGATAGGTCTTTGAAAATGATATAGGGGTTTCTAAAAAACTTTTCCATTTAAGTCAACCGTTGGTGAGATATTCGCTGTGAAAGTCGTAAAAACTTCATCCCCCTCTTTAATTTCCAAACCGTGAGGTTAAAAATTCTGAAAAAAATTGGGAGGGTGTAAATAAATAAAGACTTTCAAAAATATTCGGTTTGACTAAATGACGTCAAACGGTTTTTGAATAAACGCTGAAAAACTGTCTTGTTCAAACAAAACGACTTAAACGACGTGAGTTTCCCATAAAGATACGACCTTTTTTGCTACGATTTATTGGATATCGGTTTAAAATGAGAACTAGTAGGTGTCGGTATGGTACCCTTCATTGTGTGTGATCCGAGACGCACTCTAGGACGGTTTGAAAGTTATTCGATATGCCTCAGGTCGTATATTCATAGGAAACACTGTCATGCCCAAACAAAACGACTTAAGTGACGTGAGTTTCCTATGAATATACGACCTGAGGCATATCGAATAACTTTCAAACCGTCCTAGAGTGCGTCTCGGATCACACACAATGAAGGGTACCATACCGACACCTACTAGTTCTCATTTTAAACCGATATCCAATAAATCGTAGCAAAAAAGGTCGTATCTTTATGGGAAACTCACGTCGTTTAAGTCGTTTTGTTTGAACAAGACAGTTTTTCAGCGTTTATTCAAAAACCGTTTGACGTAGTTTATTCAAACCAAATATTTTTGAAAGTCTTTATTTATTTACACCCTCCCAATTTTTTTCAGAATTTTTGACCTCACAGTTTAGAAATTCAAGAGGGGGGGATGAACTTTTTACGACTTTCACGGCGAATATCTCACCAACGGTTGAATTAAATGGATAAGTTTTTTAGAAACCCCTATATCATTTTTAAAGACCTATCCATAGATATCCCACACGCCGATGTACATTGTTTTTTTTCTTTTCGTCCCATACAATGTTTAGGCCCTTGGCAGACGGGTTTTCCACCGCGATACAAGTGGCAGACGAATTTATTTCTTCATAATGGTCCATAAACTATCATCTGACAAAATTTCATGCGAGAGGAAATGACTGAATTTAAATTTTTTTTTACATGTTCACGTGCTTGGCAGACGGGTATTCCACCGCCCTACAAGTGGCAGACAATTTTTTTTCGTTAAGGTATTTTCTTAACTATCATTTAAACCGAATTAAACCTAGTTTCAGTCGAGAGGAAATGACTGAATTTAATTATTTTTTTTACGTCTTTGGGAGGCTGCTGCTCCTCAACCCACCAACGGAATCGTGGCAGACGTCCACAGTAATTTTTTATTCATCTTTCTTAACCACTCTATGTAGTTTTCATGCGAGAGGAGATTGGTAATCGTGACCTGTCGTTGGCCCGCGGTCTATATGTATGTGAACTTTTTTTGTTCCCTTCACGTCTACCGAGAATAAAAAATAACAATAGATAACAATAACATGTGGCCGCGAATTCGCGGGCTCGGTAGAAGACGGATTAACCGACTTAGATGTGTGAGGTAGAGTTGGAATCCTTACGTCATCCCGGGTGACATAGGAAATGTGACGTTGCAATAAAAACAACATGGCGGATTGTAGACTCCATTTTGTGTGTTCCGTAAAAAAAATTTTTTTGCTATCATAGCAAGTGGGGTATCAAAATGAAGGATTTGAAGAGACGATTTCAGTATATATATTGTATGTGATTTAGTAAAAAAAGTTCGAAATAAAAGAATAATTATAAAAATTAATGAAAACACGACTGCATTTTAAAAAGGCAAAAAATAAGCTTCACAATAAAGAACTCAAGGAATAGTACATTACTTAACAAGGGCGGTAAAACAAATAATGTCTCAGATCGCAGGTATTTGACGCCCGAGCCGAAAGCAAGGGCGATAAATATGCGATCTGAGGCTTTCTTTATTACCGCCCGTGTTAAGTACAAAATTTTATGTCACCCCCTGGCCAGGAAGTGGGATTTCCCGCGCGCGGAGCGTGCGTTAATTGCCGCTTTATGGCCAGGTGTGACATAATAGTACATTACTTAACAAGGGCGGTAAAACAAAGAATGTCTCAGATCGCAGGTATTTGACGCCCGAGCCGAAGGCAAGGGCGATAAATATGCGATCTGAGGCTTTTTTTGTTACCGCCCGTGTTAGGTACAAAATTTTATGTCTCCCCCTGGCCAGGAAGTGGGATTTCCCGCGCGCGGAGCGTGCGGTAATTGCCGCTTTATGGCCAGGTGTGACATAAAATATATTTCCTTGAGTTCTTTATTGTGAAGCTTGTTTTTTGTCTTTTTATTATTTCTTCTATCAACATTTATTATAATATATAAGACAAGAAAATAGTTTAAATCGTATAATCCTTGCTGATCGAGCGAGCGTAATGTCGCAGTTTCAGCTTTAAATGCTTTTAGTCGCGTCTGTAAACGACAAATAAAAATTTAGGTAATTTACGGCGTTTGATGGTTTCCTTTTGTACAGTGAATATACCCAGATCATTTTACTAAGGAGAGCCAAACAAAACCAACTGCTTAGGGGGTTATAAGGGGGTGATTTTTTGTTGATACAGATAGATTTTGACTTTTAAAAGTGCCCTTGAGGCCTATTTGCAGAATAAATGTTTTTTTTTTGGTAGTAATTTTGTATGGATTTTTTTTAGATAGAAACTTCAAACTTCCCTAATAGACTAAGCATTAAAACGGAAGAAAACAGTTTTCAACGTTTTTCGAAATTCAACATTGAAATGGGTGAAACGGAGTTGAAAGTTTGTATCGGGAGTAAATTTAGCATTTTTTTTTAAACGAGGAGCTTCGCTTCGCTTGTAGACCTTTTTTTTTGTAGGGGGGGGGGAAAATCCTTTATGGATACCCCCGCACCGCGGGGGCAGTGCGCAGGTTATGTCGGACTTGCACCGACTAAAAACCCCCCGATTGTCCTCCTCAACCCATTTCGGACGGCTCTGGGCTCTCCCGTGGAACTCTCCAGTGCCGCCCTAAGAGTCCACCTATGGGTCCCGCCATGACCTAGCATTAAATACTAAGAAAACTGACTTCAGACTTTTTTGAAATTCACCCTCTGAAGGGGTGAAAACGGGGGTTGAATCATTGTAACAATACTTGTTGACCGAGTGAGGGAAGTTATCGAAGGTCTTCGTTTCAGCTTGGTCCGGCGGACTTCCGGCTGTCTCCACTACAGCCACTACAGGTCGCATTTCTCAATTCTCGTGATTTTTGTTCAAAATTGGCCAGCCAATTGGTGTCTGTCAAACGTAAAAAAACGAGCTCAAAAAGATACTAGTATTTAGGGTACGTGGTGTTGTGTTCCTGGTGGTGTAAAAAGTCGCCAGAGCTAATAATGAGGACCCGCTGTGTTGAGAGTAAGGGACCTGCATATGTCTCTAGCTGTCAACACAACGAATCCAATCGAGGAATCGATAAAGGATCGGTAACGCACTTGTAATTTTCCAGGGGCCTATACTGTACCACAAAACTTTACAAGCGTAGGATTTGACAAAATTGGTAACTTCTTCTACTTATTAGATTTTATACAATTTTGTGAAATTGTAGACTTGTAAAGTTTCGTAGTGAATTAAATTGGATAGCATTAGCAAATGTGTTGCAATTATAACGAATATTTTTTAAATGGAGAACCTACTGATCTAACTTGTATTAGTTCATATTTAGTACCGACTCGTTTAGTATATAAGTATACTAAGGAGTACTATATTATGTCAAAACCGGTGTTACTATGTTGCAAATATTACCTACCTACGTATGTAACGTATTAAAAATGCACGATGAACACAATCAACTAATTTATCAAATCAATTCATTAACGCAAAAAAGTTGGCTACTTTTGAGCCGTTAATTTTATTAAAAATATTAAAATGCATGATTCTCATTTTGATAATACCTACTTATAATATAATTAACTTGTCAGTGATTACATTTTGATAAGTAGTTAGCATTATAGAATTAATTAAGGAATTTAATGGCCTCGATTAAATTGCTTAGTTATATAAAAAGGGATGGCATTGTTCGACTATTTGAGTATATCACCATTCAGCGGTATGGCGACTCGTCGAATAGTTTTGTTATTCTGTGTGATCTACATAGTCGATTGTTTTGGTACGTATATCTTTTAAACATTGTCCTCTTTTAAGGGTTCCGTGCCCGAAGGGTCTAACCACGGTCTAACTCGCACCCTCGCTGTGCTGTCATCAGCACTCACGCTCACGCGTCCGCCCGTCTGTTTATCGACTGTCATATACGAGTAGGTTTTAAGGCCAAACGATTGGTGTTTCGGTCTTCACATTTTCACAGTACGAGTATAAGATTTTTTTTGACCCAAAGCTACACAAATGTTTTTTTTTATTAATGTTTACACATACAGCTAAAGGGAGGAAAATGTGTTGACCTACCCCATCGACTCGGGCATTTAGAGACATGGACATTTAGACCGCGTTGAGGACTTCATCCGCGTGGAACTCGTTCATCGCGATAAAATTTAAGTAGTTAATTGCTATTTACTTATATCAGGCGCTTACCTAGTCATCGCTCTTTCATACAAACTTCCACCCCTTTAAGGGATGATTTCCGGATTAAAAAGTATGCTATGTCCTTCCACAGGACTTTATCTATCTCCATACCAAATCGGTTGAGCGGTTTAAGCGTGAAGAGGTAGCAGACAGACAGACAGACACACTTTTGCATTTATAATATTATAAGTATGGATAGTAGAGAAGCCACAAAATTTGGTTGCGAAGAATTTTTCAAGTTCCTTTCCTATTCTAAATTTGGTAATAATGCGTGATACTGATAACTATAAACGTGCGAAGTTCGACACGCACTTGACGCCGATTTTTTTGTATGAGATAAATAGAGTCGAACTTTTTTGAGCGTTGAGTGAGACACTTTGGGTCGGAAATAATTTGGTATAAATAGGTTATTCTTCATTCGCAGGTGCCAAGTATATACAACCCAATAAGAGGAACGTCGACCATGTATTCCATAGGTGAGTTAGTTTAGTTCCGATTGCCATGCGACACGTCAGTATAGGAGCAACTTAGTCGAAATCCAACCTATTCTTCACGTACGGTTTGAGTTATTTCAGGAGGAATACGGTTCAGCAGGATCTTTGCTAAATTTTTGGCAGCAGCAGGAAGTAAGATAATGCCGAGCCATATCACCCTTATTGGGGACTTTCACCAGGAGTCCAGGATTGGGAAACGTATACAAACGGTGCTTCTAGCATTTTAATTGCGATGAGTATATTATCACTATGTTCTACTACATAAACAAACGTAAATGAACGCGCGGTGGGAAATAAATAACCTCTAACTAAAATTCTAACGCCAGAATTCCATACATACAATAGGTACACCTATGATGTCACAAACTTTTTAAAAGCTTGACTCATGTAAGTTAATATTTCCATTCGTTCGTTTGTAGTTTTGTGAGCAGATATGATCACCCATACTAATTCCAGATAATGAATATAGAAGAAATACGGGACCACCTGTCAAGTCAATGTCTTCGACTACCCCGGCAGTTTACGCGTATTTAAGCGGGTATTACACTATCCTGAATTCGGGCGTCCTAAAGCGGGTATTACACTATCCTGAATTCGGGCGTCCTAACTAGGATGCAAGGGAGGGGATAGGAAGGAAGCTTCTGATTACACTACACTGAATTCACTCTCTGAATTGAATCAGTTCGTTTCCACTGCTCGACGGAGAGAGACGTGTCGTAGCGATGCCGCCGATATTGTCAAAAAACCAGAAAGTTGGCCTTGGCCTAGCATTGGCACTATTAGCAGTGGCAACCATGCCAATAAAGAAAAAAAACTATATAACCCTCCTCACGCACACCTATTATTCATGTAATTGTTTTAGGGTTCCGTACCGGAGGGGTCAACCCTATTGCTGTCACTCAATCACGCGTCCGTCCGTCCGTCGTCTGTCACTCGGGTTTTACAGCCAAATAGTTGGAGCTATAGTTTTCAAATTTTCACAGTATAAGCATCTAGTTGACCCAAAGTTTTGACAATTTGCGAAAAAAATTTTTCATCCACTTTCCACCCCATCGAGTGGGGTGTAGAGCTCATTGAGTACATAAATACACAATTTATTGTTTTAAAATTATACAGGGAAAAAATAAATGAGAAGCTATCACTCAACTATTTTTACAAAATCCTGTTCCTTAGATTTTTTTCATTTCCCATTGACTTATAATTTGAAATTTGGTGATAATGTTTATTATTACCCATCATTTACCAACAAATACATATTTATGAATCAGATTTTTTTCTTTGATATTTCCTTATTGTTCCTATTGCACGCGACCTACACGTACGTACGCTGTCGCTGGCGCGAGCCGACTGATTTGGCTAAATATTATTACACTGTCCTAAACAGCTTCCTAGCTAGGATGCTTGGTCATTCAGTTCGTCCGGAGCCATCATGACGTCCTAGGTAGGATACTTTTTAGGATCCTTGCTTCCTGAATGCGATAACACGTTCCTGAATCTGCTTCCTAGCTCATTCAGGATTCTGAATTCGGGATAGTGTAATAACCGCTTTATTTAGACCGGCCCGGTATTAGGAGAGAGGCCAATTCGCAAGCATGCTGATTCCAACGATACCACTTGTCCGTATAAACCACAGACTTACCGCCCAACTTCAGTTTTGACACTAGTTGGGCCAGACAGAGCCGCCATCTTGCCGCCATTCATCAAATTAGGGATACCAGCTAATATGATTTAAAAATAAACTGATTATCGGGTAATTTAGGATTACATGAAAATGTTAATTTGTGATGATATAAATAAAATACTTATACTTCTAGACTTGGGTGAATTGTATTACCTATATAATAATAATAAGCCGTTTTATTCTGGACTACAAGGTCTATAGGATGTCCCGTAGTTCAGAGTGCCTCTTGGCATAGGCCTCCTCTATTCATTATCTATATACTCATTATTTAATATTATATAGCAGCAAATATTGTGAAAAAAAATTCACTAGGTAGCAGGTATTCTTACTAAATGGACGTTCGTTTAAATTCTATTCTACAGAAATGTTTCTCGTTCTGTTCCATCATGTTTATAAGGGGGTGTATTAGGTATTACTTATTTTTTACTTCGTGCACATTTTCCTTTTAAGTGTAGATGTATGTATTAGTGAAAACTTTGCTGGTTTATGATCTACTTAACTGTAATAGCTGTATGTATGATTGGTGCTGTTTGTTTTGCTTTCCTTAATAAAGCAAAAATAAATATTTTTCCGCCCTTCATAATCATTCTGACATTTTATTATTATATTTTTTAAATTAATATATATTGAAATTGACTATAATGAATCGCATTATACAAAATAAACAGAAGCAATGGATAATTTTAGCGATATGATATGGTCACCCCACGGCAGCCATCTTGCTTTATTGCCGTCCCTCATGGTGGCACACGTATTTCGACTCTTTAGTATATTTATCCTCTAAGACCTTTCCAGTCCTACGGAAATTTAATTTTTTCAACTTGGCCTCTCTACTATATCCTCTTCGAGGGTTATTTGTAAAGCTTTGACTAGCCAAACCCGGTGTTCCATAAAACCAATATAATTTGGTTTATAAGGCGCTGTTTTTAGAGGTTTCCCTTTCAACGCTTATGCAATTTAATTTGCTAAGATTTGCAATTTTTTTTTACTGTAAACCCTTTTTCTGGTAAAGGGTCACTGACGTAGAAAGAGGATATATAGAAGGAGGGTTAGCGAATCACACACAAGGACGGAGATATTGTGACACTTGTGACAGTTTTTTCTGGGGTTACCACAAAAAGAATAATCTCCCCATTTTTACTGACAAGTAGGTTTTTAATTATTGAGAATCTTCGAAATAAACTCTTAGTAAATATTAGCGGGCAAACACAAAACATCCGATGTCCTCCCAATTACGATATAAATGTGTACTAATTTAATACCTACATTAAAGTTAACAAAATCACGATTACATTAAAACGTCTTAGTTATTCAGCCATTATAATAATGAAATTCACAATGGTATTCTTATCACGTCACGATTAAATTTTTAATCTGTTATTTTTAACATTCGAGCCGGATTAGTTTACCCAACATTATGGGTAACATATTTTTTTATACTCTGGCCACTGGTTCATCGATGACATTTCGGTGACAACGGCCGGTGACAAATAATCGGTTCCTTATACGCGATGAGGGACAGAAGATATGTCATTTTTTCTCGCTCCCACTTGTGTTATTGTCTATGCTTACATCTCCTTCACACACCTTTGTATGTGTGTATCACCAGTTCCATCTTATACTTGTTTCATGGTCACTGATTAACGGATTGTGCATTCTTGGGTCGTGCATTATCTGTCTGTAAATTTCACGGACTCGTGCACTAGTAGTCAAAGAGAATATAACCACTACGTTCTAGTAGTAGTAATGTAGTCAAATCAAATGTAGTAATTTAGTTTTCGTTCGTTCTGTTCGTTCCTGTGGTTCGTTCATTCAATTTTGACATTGACAATGACAGCTTGATGACAGCTGGTAGCCGGATGTAGGTTCCAAAGAGTACAATATATATACTGGTAAACTGGTATCTTCCCTTCCCGTCGAAAAAAGTTTTTGGACATTATTTATTTTTGCTAAATAGTATTATTTAATATTTCGTGGTTAATTTATGCCTTCACTGACTGTGGCAAAGGTCCTCGTGGCTGCTATTTTTGTGCTGCTGTTTTTGTGTTGTGTACTTGTGTGCCTGTGTTTGTTCAGCCAGCGGCAACCGGTAGCCGTGGGCAGTAAATAAATTAGTAAATAAATAATCAATTATGTACTCATGGCTGCGCGGCCGCGAGACAAATAGCCCTTCGTGTATTGTACGTATGACTACGAATATACGTGTTAACTTTTGCCATCGTAAACTATGTAAGTTGGCGAATGAATGAATATGTTTATTGTATGACATTATGAAAATGTTAAACTTCCCAAGTGTAGGAGGTATAGGTATTTTAACGTTAAATTAACTGATTTTTAAGAAAGCTGGCCTTTTATACATAGGTGTTTTACCTTTTCAATACCTAAATGTTACAAGTCTAAAAGTAGAATAAACATACTGTATAGTAATACAAATAATTATGTACTTTAGGTATCATTGTGGGAAAAGTAATTCTGTGTGATAAAGTCCTGTTGTTAATTTAATTACTGTGTATGATAATTGATAACATTATTAGCTTACTTGAATGATAGATATTCTTATTTGTATTGAAAACACTAATGATTGCAAGGCAGAGAACCATTACAGCACCTATAAAAGATGCAACAGTCACTAAATTGTCTAGTCTTTGTGATAAACAACTTTGTTGCTTCTTGGTGGACGGGCTTATGTGATTGTTTAATCTGTTCTTCAATAACTAAAGGTAGGCTATGCCAACTGTAGTATCACATTTTGCAATATAACTGCCCATACATAACAATAACACGTGTTTCCAAGAGCCTCCATTCCATCTTAGCATAATAAAAGTTGAAGGCACTCCTTCCTGTGCATGTTTCAAATAGCCACATGTGACATTTCCAACATAATTTTAGTACAGGCCATCATATTTTCTGGATGGTTTGTCCTCCTGTATTATTAACTTGTTCCCATTGCATTCTAGTTATATTTCGTTCGGTTTGGTCTGTGATGTACTTGTACACTGCTGCAAACTGTCCATTATCATGTTAATAATTAGGAACTGGAAATTTAAGACAATCATTGAATTAATTTTGTTTATGACCCATTTTCATGGCATTTTACCTTATAATACTTTGTATATATAAAATCTGGTATCACTAACCTGCCTGTTTCATAATTTCCTATTTCCATGGTATATATCATCCATAGCTAAAGACTGCTTGTTTCCTATGGAGTGCATGCCGCTAAATGCTACCACTAGTAAAATATTTGGAATATACTTTTTAATAATCATAATTGTATTTCTTCCAGACTAAACCCAAAAATTAAGAATAAATATCACATGGATGGGAGTGACACAACAACCATGAACCCCTCTGTATTGGATATGGAACAAGAGAAAGTAACTCTGGGCAGAATTAAATCGGTAGAGAAGGCAGGGACTCATTTTGAACTTCAATATGACACAGGAGAGTTAGGTAGATTATATATGTTAGATGGCCATATCTTCAGGTATTATGTGTCTAAAGGAGATTTCAATGACTTCCCGACACCCAATAATGAAGAGGATCTTGCTGAAATTGTGATCAAGGGTGTGGACAGTTATAACACTATCCCATTCGAATTATCTACCATTGACGAAAATGACAAATATTACATAATAGATGCAGAGCATATAGAAATCCACTTTGACAAAGACCATGCCACTATGATGGTTAAAGACAAACGTAATGGGAAAATAGTGTTGCAAGAAGCAAAGCCACTAAAATTCTCCGGTACAAAAACAACTCAAGTATTAGTCCACCACACAGATGAGCATTTCTTTGGTGGTGGAATGCAGAATGGCAGATTTGCTCACAAAGGAGAAATCATACGAATAGTAAACACAAACAACTGGGTGGATGGAGGTGTGACATCTCCTAATCCATTTTACTGGTCCACCTATGGATATGGCATTTTGAGAAATACTTGGAAGCCAGGTACTTATGACTTTGGATCAAAACCAGATAAATGCGTAAGAACTGCACACCAAGGAGAATATTTTGACGCATTTTACTTCATCAGTCATCATCCTAAAGATATTTTAATGGACTATTTCCACCTTACTGGTCGTCCGATTCTGCTGCCCGAATACGCATTATATGAAGCACATTTGAATGCATTCAACCGTGATTACTGGGTTTTAGTAACAGCTGATACACCTGGTGCAATTCTGTACGAAGATGGAGAGTATTATAAAAGTTATCAACCCGCTCAATTGGGCAACCGGACAGGAATATTAGAGTCATTGAATGGTGAACTGAATAACTACCAATTTTCTGCACGCGCGATGATAGACAGATACCAGCGTCATGATATGCCACTGGGCTGGTTTGTACCTAATGATGGCTACGGTTCAGGCTACGGACAAACCGACTCACTACAAGGAGACATAAAAAACCTAAAAGAATTTGCTGATTATTCTAGAGCAAATGGTGTTGAAGTAGCTCTATGGACGGAATCTAATTTAGAGCCTGAAGACCCAGAACATCCTAAAAAAGGAGAAAGAGATTTAGCTAAAGAAGTCGCCGAGGCGGATGTGGTGGCTCTCAAATGTGATGTGGCTTGGATCGGTTACGGTTATTCCTTTGGACTGAACGCAGTTGAAAATGCTACCAAAATTTTTGATGTATCCACTAAAAGGGGCGCAAGGCCATTCATTATAATGGTAGATGGTTGGGCAGGCACACAAAGATACGCGGGTATTTGGAGTGGAGATCAATCTGGTGGGGAGTGGGAATATATACGATTCCATATTCCTACGTATGTTGGAACTGGTCTTTCTGGTCAACCTGTCGTTGGCTCGGATATGGACGGTATATATCACGGGGGTGACAAAGGTGTCAACATTCGAGATTACCAATGGAAAACTTTTACTCCGCTGCAACTAAATATGGATGGATGGGGTTCGGTACCAAAAACACCTTTCAGTTTCGATGAACAAGCCATTGATATAAACAGAGCTTATTTAAAACTAAAGTCTATGCTTATGCCGTACACTTACTCGATCAACTACGAATCTATTCGAGGTTTACCGATGGTAAGAGCAATGTTTCTTGAGTTCCCAGAAGAAACCCCAGCTTACACAGATGACTCGAAATATCAGTACATGTGGGGGCCAAATATTCTCGTGGCACCAGTGTACACCTCAAGTCCCCTCAGGAATGAGATTTACTTACCTTATCCAAACCAGGTGTGGATAGACTTCTTCACCGGAGAAATGTATCAAGGTGGTAAAATTTACAACAACTTTGAAACTCCTCTGTGGAAGATCCCAGTTTTCATAAAAAATGGCGCCATAATTCCTATGACACCAAATGAAATAAATAAATGAAATAAATGAACTTTATTCTGTAAGTAGGCCGCAATGGCACTTTTACAAGTCAAACCCTACTAGCGTTTCACAGAGGCCACTGCCGAGAAGAAACGCCGAAAGAAACTCGACAGTCAGCCATTTTCTCACAAAAATATGCTTATTACAATGATAATACTTAACCTACTTAAGATCAAGAAATCTAAGACACATAGAATTCAAAATTCAGAATTCAAACATTTATTCTGCAAACAGGCCACAAGGGCACATCACATGTCATAATGTTAATGTATAATTTAAAAAATGTCTTACAATATAAGCATATGATAGATTTTTTATGAGAAAATATTAATTTACAATTTAAGAAATATATCAATAAGAATTTAATACATTTTTCATGTCAAAATATTAATTATCTATTACAAACATTACAATAATAGTAAAATTGAGAGATGTATAAGGTCTCAGTCTGAATAACAAAAGTTAATATAATATCTCAAAGATGTAAATGGTCTCTGGGCGTCAAAATATTCTTAATAATGACTATTATAACGTGCTTTGAGATGTACATGGTCTCAAAGCGTCAAAATAAAAATAATAAGTTTTAAATATAAAAGGAAAAAAAAAAAAACAATTTAATATAGAGGTCTCTCTCAGAGTCAATGTCAACAAAAACTAATCCATAACAGGGTGATGTCTCTC
Source organism: Cenopis cana (assembly GCA_951800055.1). Classification (NCBI taxonomy): domain Eukaryota; kingdom Metazoa; phylum Arthropoda; class Insecta; order Lepidoptera; family Tortricidae; genus Cenopis; species Cenopis cana. The sequence continues at coordinate 5,372,748 of OX637473.1, forward strand.
GTCAATCTCCAAGAGAAGACACTAGTATTAAAGTAGTTACTATGTCCTTCAAGCATGAACGACCGCCACCACCCAACAACAACCCCTACGAGATTCAAAGAGATATTAGAATCTTTAATCTTTACCCGTCAGGGGAAACAAGTTTTGAAGTATACGAAGACGATGGTATCTCTGTTGACTACACTAAAGGTTATTTTGCTAATACAAAAATAAAGATGGCAATAACAGAAACAGCCTCCAAAGAGAGTGAGCCCAGCGACCTATTCATAAGTATTGAGAAAACTGAGGGAAAGTACAAAGGCATGGTAAAAGAAAGAACAACCCTAATCAGGATAATGACTTCGATTGAACCAAAGGAAGTAGAATTAATGTCTGGTGGAGATTATATTAGCTTGAACAAAACTAAATCAGACTCTGAATTTGATGCCAACGAAGATGTTTATTTCTTAAAGAATAACTTCGTTGTGAACCCTTATCTTCAAGATATTGCCGGGCATAAACTCGAACAAAAATTTCTTTTGATAAAATTGAAAAAAATCGACGTGACTACAGAAAAGGTCCATTTGAAAATTACTGGTTTTGCTAAAAGACGTGAAGTGTTTGGCGAAGACTTAGGTCTGAGTTCTGCACTCTCGACACCTACAAACTTTAATGAAGTGCATAATGAGACATCGCCAACATCCGTCACTTTATCATGGGATGAATTAAAGGAGGCAGCTTATTATGAAATCGAGAGAGACGGTTTCATATTCAGTAACATTAAAGGCACCAAGTTCAGTTTTTATGGATTTAAGTATGCAACGGAACATTCGTTTAGAATTCGTGCTGTAAACGATGGTTTATCAGAATGGAGTGACGTAGTCACGGCCGTCACAAAAGACGATCCTTATAAAAACACAGTGAAAGATGTGAAGGTATCGTGCAATCTTCCTTGTCAACCGAGCCAGGAGATTTGCAAACTGACCGACGGGGACGTGAGCTCTCTATGGCACACGCACTGGGGCATACCTGGGAAAGCAAATCCTAACAAAGGACATGTTTTGAAGTTAAACTTCGACTTGGGGAAACTGTATGATATCGAAAAGTTGGAATATGTCCCCCGTGAGGATGCTGGCAACGGGACATTCCTTCAAATCCAATACAAGCACTCGAGTGATGGATCCCACTGGACACCGTTGTCAGAAAATATTAATTGGAGCCCTGACTCTTCGATAAAAACAGTCAATTTGGATGCTACGTTCAGGTACATACAATTACGCATTTTGGAGAGTATCGGTAACTTCGGATCAGGGAAGCTAATACATTTTTATAAGAAAATTTAATAATAGGCTTTAATGATTAATATAAATCATAAATCGAACAAATTACCTACCATCATGAATGGGGCAGGCGGCGCAAAGCTCTGCATAGATGGCGCCACTAGAGTATGTCACATCTCGATTGATGCACATTTAACTTTATAGTAGGTGTGAATCCCCATATAAATGGACATTGGGAGTTACAAGTCATTATAAAGTTTGGCCTCACGATGGAAACTGTTCCTTAGGCTACTTGTAACTTATACTGAGCGAGGCCAAACTAACCACGCAAAAAATTCAAAATGGCGGCTATTTTAGTTTCCAATTTTTTTTATTTTTTTTAGAACTCAAAAATGCTTCGTGCTACACAAAAACTTTGTATGAGAATTATGTTTTGCATAAATTTATCTATAACTTTGTTTATTATCATTTTCTCGATATATCTAATAGTTCATGAGAAAAATGATGTTCAATATTGCGTTTCTTGTTAAAACACTGTTCGTCAAAAGGCTTAGCAAAATCAAACTGCATCGTATGCAGAAATCAATCCATTTTCTCCAGTGATACTAGGAACCAATATAAAGGATTTCATCCGGCGAAATGAAAATTTCATCGACGGGAATTCAAAATGGCGGTCATTTACCAAAAGGGGAGCCGCATTTTTTTAAAAGTGTATAATTTCAAAACGGCATCTGCTATTTAAGTAATATGGGTATCAATCGATTGGTATTGACACCATTAATTAAAATAAGAAAAATACCATGTAAAAAATTAAAGATGGCGGCCACCTATAACAAAATTGTAAAATTTTCATTCTTCTTTTTTTCGTTATATTAAAAATAACAACTAAATGTCCAATAATATAGTCAATTTATATATTTACATAAATCCTCATAGTATTATCTACGCGACAAAACAAAAATGATGACAATCCGTCGATTAGTTTTTGAAGTATACGAATTACAAACAAGCCTCGGCGACTGTGTCATAGTAGTTATAGAAACAAACTGCACTTTTGTAATGAAAGCAAGTCGCTTTTGCACAATGGAATTAGTGAAGAGACCAAACTTGATTATTTTTTCGATAATATCTCATTTTCACCCGTCAGTAACCGAGACTACGCCACTCCAAAATTATTAGTCTAAAACATTCTACTAAGTTAAAAGGTAGACAGATTTGGACAATAAATGTGGCAATCGATAGAGAAAAATGTTGTTCAACTTAAAAAAAAATAAGCTTTTTGTTACAAAACTTAAGAATTTTTTTTTTCTGTGTTTAGCAATAAACTTTTTATTTTATTTTTATTTTTTTAATATTTATACTCAGTAAAATCCTACACTTTGTTTTTTCTGCGTTTAGGAACATTTTAATCTATAGTACATTGTGCATTTAGGGAGGTAAGGAGGTTATTACTAACGAAAGTCTAATGGAATTACTTTTATTGACTTGAGTTGAGTTGAAGTTATGAATATAAGTACTTATAGGGTATGAATATCAAAAGTTTATTGCAAAAAAAAGGATTTTTTTTTCTTAAGTTATGTTAAATAAAATCACAGCGTTATTTTTTATATTGAACAACATTTTCCTGTATCGATTGCCACATTTATTGTCCAAATCTGGCCACCTTTTAACTTAGTAGAACGTTTTAGACTTATAATTTCGAAGTGGCGTAGTCTCGGTTACTGACGGGTGAAAATTAGATATTATCGAAAAAATAATCAAGTTTGGTCTCTTCACTAATACCATTGTGCAAAAGCGACTTGCTTTCATTACAAAAGTGCAGTTTGTTTCCATAACTACTATGACACAGTCGCCGAGGCTCGTTTGTAATTCGTATACTTCAAAAACTAATCGACGGATTGTCATCATTTTTGTTTTGTCGCGTAGATAATACTATGAGAATTTATGTAAATATATAAATTGACTATATCATTGGACATTTAGTTGTTATTTTTAATATAACGAAAAAAAGAAGAATGAAAATTTTACAATTTTGTTATAGGTGGCCGCCATCTTTAATTTTTTACATGGTATTTTTCTTATTTTAATTAATGGTGTCAATACCAATCGATTGATACCCATATTACTTAAATAGCAGATGCCGTTTTGAAATTATACACTTTTAAAAAAATGCGACTCCCCCTTTGGTAAATGACCGCCATTTTGAATTCCCGTCGATGAAATTTTCATTTCGCCGGATGAAATCCTTTATATTGGTTCCTAGTATCACTGGAGAAAATGGATTGATTTCTGCATACGATGCAGTTTGATTTTGCTAAGCCTTTTGACTAACAGTGTTTTAACAAGAAACGCAATATTGAACTTCATTTTTCTCATGAACTATTAGATATATCGAGAAAATGATAATAACCAAAGTTATAGATAAATTTATGCAAAACATAATTCTCATACAAAGTTTTTGTGTAGCACAAAGCATTTTTGAGTACTAAAAAAAATTAAAAAAATTGGGAACTAAAATAGCCGCCATTTTGATTTTTTTTGCGTGGATAGTTTGGCCTCGCTCAGTATAAGTTACAAGTAGCCTAAGGAACAGTTTCCATCGTGAGGCCAAACTTTATCACGACTTGTAACTCCCACTTAAGGATTCATACCTACTATTAAAAAATATTGTACGTTTAAAATACCGTTATAAATAATAATAAGTATTAAACTTTGTATCTTAGGTCGAGACACTGTCGGTTAATGTTTCAAAGCCATTTAAATACAAAAGGTTTTGTTTAGACAGGAGCGTGTAAGTTATATTTTCGTAAACATATACTCGTCCGTTTAACGCGATAAAAAGGATCCAAATTAAAAATACGGACGTCTGACTCTGGCGCAGCTAAAAGCACTTTTACGGCAACGCGAGCAATCAGTAAAAGGACCGCAAAATTAAGGTAAATGTACTGGGAAAAATGAGGAAATTTCTGAAAAAAAAAATCTTATTATTAATGTATTAGTATGTGTTCCGTAAAATATACGTAATAATAAACATTATCACCAAATATCAAGTTCATAAGTCTCAGCCCAAAGAGAATTATGGGGTTGGCGGCTGCCAAACTTTGCCACTAGGTGGCGCCACTGAGTTTGTGCCAAGACATTCGTTCGTGATTATTATTCTCTTTGGGATGAGACCTATGAACTTGATATTTGCTGATAATGTTTATTATTACGTATATTTTACGGAACACATACTAATATATTAATAATAATTTTTTTTTTCAGAAATTTCCTCATTTTTCCCACTACAACCACCTTAATTTTGCGGTCCTTTTACTGATTGCTCGCGTTGCCGTAAAAGTGCTTTTAGCTGTGTCAGAGTCAGACGTCCGTATTTTTCATTTGGATCCATTTTATCGTGCTAAACGGACGAGTATATATGTTTACGAAAATATAACTGACACCGTCCAAACAAAACCTTTTGTATTTAAATGGCTTTGAAATATTAACCGACAGTGTCTCAGCCTAAGATACAAAGTTTAATAATTATTATTATTTATAACAGTATTTTAAACGTACAATATTTTTTAAAGTTAAATGTGCATCAATCGAGATGTGACATACTCTAGTGGCGCCACCTAGTGGCCATGTTTGCAGCAGCCTGCCCCATTGATTGCATGTTCATTATATTAGCAATATAAATTATAATAACAAAATATGTTTTGATATTTTATGCTAAGACTCTCTTTACGGCATTAAGCTTTCAGCATCGTCACAACTTGTAATATTCTCGGACGGTGTATATTCTTGATTTAAAATCTATAAATGTTTATATAATAAAATTCTATATTATACTTTGGTCTTTTTATTATTTCATCGCAAACTAATAGTAGAGGAGTTCTACGATATCAATGTATGGGAGGGTCATAATAATTCCCAAGGAAGCGAAGTTTGATTTTTTTAGTTCTTTGTGTGTATCTTTTTGACATACTAAAAATCTTCCAAAATCGGACTGTACGAAACGCGTTTTTTGACTTCCAAAAAAAAGTTTTTAGATTTTATTTTAATTACTCAATAATGCTTAGTGATACACAAAAACTTTGTATTAGAACTATGTTTAGCATAAAATTATCTATAACTTTGCTTCTTATCACTTTATTGATAAATCTAAGAATTCATGAGAAAAAAGCTTTTCAACATTGCGTTACTTGTTAAAAGCCTGTAAGTTCAAAGGCTTACCAAAATTAAACTGTATAATGCAGAATGCAAGACACTTTACCCTGTGATACTTGGGACCAATATGAATGATTTAATCTGAGGAAATGAAAATTTCATCCACTGGATTTCAAGATGGCGGTCCTTTTCCAAAGCGGGAGCTGCATTTTCTCAAAAGTGATTTGTTACAAAACGGCAGCTGCCATTTTATTAATACGGGTATCAATCGATTGGTACTGACACCACTAATCAAAATAAGAAAAATATTAATTAAAAATTAAAGATGGCGGCAGACTATTTAACAAACTTGTAAAATGTTCATTATTATTTTTTTCGTTATATTAAAAATAACAACTAAATGTTCAATTAAATAGTCACATTATTCATTTAAATAAATTATCATAGTGTTATCTACGAGTGATTAATTTAAATAAATAAAGTGACGATATAATTGGACATTTAGTTATTATTTTTAATATAATGAAAAAAAAGTACAATGAAAATTTTACATTTTTAACATTTTTCTTATTTTGATTAGTGGTGTCAGTAGTGTCAGTACCAATCGATTGATACCAGTATTAATAATATGGCAGCTGCCGTTTTGTAACAAATCACTTTTGAAAAAATGCAGCTCCCACTTTAGAAAAAGACCGCCATCTTGAAATCCAGTGGATGAAATTTTCATTTCCTCGGATGAAATTGTTTATATTGGTCCCAAAGTCCCAAGTATCACAGGGTAAAGTGTCTTGCCTTCTGCATAAGGTACAGTTTAATTTTAGTAAGCCTTTTAACTAACAGGCTTTTAACAAGAAACGCAATGTTGTAAAGCATTTTTCTCGTGAAGTGATAAGAAGCAAAGTTATAGATAATTTTATGCTAAACATATTTCTAATACAAAGTTTTTGTGTAGCACTAAGCATTATTGAGTAATGAAAAAAAATCCATTTTTTTTTGGAGGTCAAAATACGCATTTTGCACAGTCAGATTTTGGAAGATTTTTAGTATGTCAAAAAGATACACACAACACAAAGAACTAAAAAAATCAAACTTCGCTTCCTTGGGAATTATTATGACCCCTAAGGCTAGATCTCCTCTACTATAACTACTATAAGTAGATACCTACATGTTAATCATGTTATCTTGTCGAAGTTCACATTTACAACTGCCCGACAAGTCACGTCACGCAACATCGTCAAGTGCGCGCCATCCACGACGACCCGCCCCACTCTTAAGCGGGTATTACACTGTCCTGAATTCAGGACACTTAGAAGGGTTCCGACCTATACGTTAGAGCGAGATGCTTCAACTCCCCTCCACTAGTTAGGACGCCTGATTCAGGACAGTGTAATACCCGCTTTATCTAGGACGCGCCCCTCCACAGCGAATCTCATACTAATCTGTGCGCAGTTGTACGGGTTGGGCTGTGGAGGGGCGCGTCTTCATGGATGGCGCGCACCATACAAAACTATACATATAATAAAAAAAACCGCAGAAAAAACTATTAGAAGTTAGGCAATTTTTTTAAACTTTTGAGTGTTTTTTTGGCCGGTTTTTTTAAATACCTACACTCTTTTTAGTGAATCGTTACCAGAGTGCATCTCATAACGATTCCAATGGTCGCTTATTAATCTTATTATACTTTACCGTGGACGTGCACGTCCACGATAAACTCTCGGGTTTCATTCATCATGAATAGACTCTATAGACTAATTTAATTATGAATGAAACCGTGATGAAACCATAGGCCAGGGCGAGCGTTATTGCTGCCTCCCACACAACCCGCTTCGGCGGTATCCACGATTACCACGAACGCATAGATTTTTAGGATATTATCTTTCGTTTCGGCTGCTGAATCTCAACATTTTAGTAGTGAAAGAAGGCATTTATTGTGAAAATTTTAACGGTCAATAAAATTTCACCCTGTATAGTAAGTTTATAAAAAAGTTAAGTATACTTACGAAGTATTTAGACTGGTTAACGTATGACATTATTTCAAGCAGAGATGGGCATTATTCGAATAATTTTACATCCGAATAAAAAAAAAAATAATTGAATAATTTATCCGCGAATAAATCAAACAACCACTTTTAGGGTCAGTTGCACCAGCATACGAACACAGACCGGTCATCGTCAAACATGGCGCCGGCAGCTGTCATCCCATAGAAACTTGTCAAACTTGCCATACAATCAGATTTGACGAACACCGCTTACGATTACAGACGGTTTGGTGCAACCCAGCCTTAAAATGACGAATGATCTATTCGATTTTTGATTCGGTTAAATCCACAAATAATATTTGCTTCAGATATTCGAATAAAAATAATTATTCGTGCTAATCCACTCCACTCCACGAATGAATTATTCGCGAATAAATCATACAATCAGAATGGAAAGGCATGGAAGAGGCATTTGTCCAGCAGTGGATGCAAATATGCTGAAAGAGAAGAAGAGAGAGAAGAATAATCATTCGAGAAATTTATTCGTCATTCGCGAATAAATTGATTATTCCCTTTCGTTAACGTGACGAATACGTCATTCGAATAAATTTTGCCCATTTCTTCTAAGTTCCAAGTTGAACGGCAGAGTGAGCCATTTTGGCAACATGAGTTTTCCGAAGTAAAAAAGTCTGCTGCATCCGATTCTGAATGTTGCCAACCCGAATTTTGGCTAATTTGCTCAAAATTCAAGATGAATGAATTTTTATTTGCTGACTACAGGTAACATACATATTGAGATCAGCCATACTCGCCAGATGGCGGAATTCAACTAAAAACTCCGTAATTATATAATCTGGTCGAGTGAGGTGACCTAGAATGGGTTTTGGGGGTCGCTAAATTCAAATTTGATAACAAGAGGTCGGTCCAGGTACTGTACAGTGGACGCAAATTTTTTGGGTTCCGAACCAACCGCAGCATTAGGTAGCTTTTAACAAGAAATTAAAATAAAGAAATCAGATTTATCAGTATATTAGTGTTTTTGGTAAAATATACGTAGTGGGAAGTCAAAAAACGCATCGGAATTCGGAACAAAAGTTAGTAAAAAAAGCTAACTTTGGTGGCTTCTCACTCCTTTGTTTTCCAATATTTCGAGGTCTAAACAACTATACCCTAGGCGATGAGGTATACAGGTTACTGTAATGAGGTAGGTCAACGTGGGTGTTCCCCCATAACATTTACACGACGTCTGGTTATCAAAATTGAGTTCAGAGACCCACTAAACCTATTCCAGGACATCTTACTAGACCAGATTGGAGTTATAATACAGTTTTTAGGGTTCCGTAGTAAACAAGGAACCCTTATAGTTTCGCCATGTCCGTCCGTCCGTCCGTCTGTCCCCCGTTTTTCTCAGTAACCGTTAGTACTAGAAAGCTGTAATTTGGCATGAGTATACATATCAATGACGCCAACAAAACGGTAGAATAAAATCTTTAAAAAAAAATTTTTTTAGGGTACCTCCCCTACATGTAAAGTGGTGGTGCAATTTGTTTTCTTCCAAACCCCATAGTGTGGGGTATCGTTGAATAGCTCTTTCAAAAATATTATAAGGTTTAGAAAATCATTTTTTGATTAAAGAATTGGTTGGCATGATATTAAGCTTTGAAGTGTTAAGTGTCCTTCCCCCCCTGCCAGCTAAACGGTGGCTACTAGGCATGTGAAAAAAATCATGGTAGTAGTATATACGATGAATTTAAAAGGAAAACTATCACAGCTACGTAGACATTACTAGTTAACGAGTAATAGTCGAACTTCAAAAATGTACTTTGCAAAAGCAAACTTTTGTATAGCCTGCCAAAAAAGATTAGAAATTAATAGGGGCGCCACTGTCGTTTATTGGCAACACGAATAGTTCGATGACAATACCAAGATACTTTATTTTCAACTAAACCATTTTTAGCAAGATCATATTTAGGAAATATGTTAATCAAATACATTTACTAGTAACTAAAGTGAGAAAAGACTATTCATTGGTCACGTAAAATTTAAACTCAATTACAAAAAAATTTAGAAAAACTTTATTTGTGCATGTATTTATTAAGATATATTTACAAAGATTTGCCCGAATTAGCATTGTACAATTGTAATTATCACTTATTTGCTATGCACTAGATGTTTCACTATGAAACCAAATTAATCAAATATATCGCAAGTACCTACCAAGTTTCTTATAAAAGGTTTTGTTTACATTGTAAACATATCCTTCAAGATCTTGCTATTATTCCGGACGCAATTTCATCCATAAATCGTGATTGTACCTTTAAAAATATATATAATTAGTAAAATCATCAATAGTTCAACGCATAATAAGAATTTGTAAACACAACTCGTGACTGACACATGCCAAATATGACAATATAATCGAAGCTGCCGGGGTCGAAAAAAATTAGTTCCGTTTCTAGACTATTTTGCCAAGCTATACTATTTCCATTGATACCTTAGATAATGTTGTTAATTCTGTCAAAAACAATATATTTCTGTAAATATAAGTTTGCGAACTTTTTAATCCACATAATGTAACAGGTGGACGACTACGGAACCCTATACCTTGCGCTTGGCCCGACACGCACTTGGCCGGTTTTAAAGTTTAGAAGCCAATTTGACCGCCATCTTGTTTTTTTTTCATCCACTTCCGGTATAGTTGCCGGCAAACATCTTGAACCTGATTGACCTGCGCAGTAGCGTGATTTGTACGTAAATCGGCTACTGCGCAGACAAGGTTAGGTTCAAGATGTTTGCCGGTAACTATATGCGGTTGCGGACCGATTTCTGGATATCAAAATCGAGTTCAGCGACACCGGTGTCAGAAAGGATTAATTGGAGACTCAAAACCCATTCCAAGACACCGCACTTGACCAGGTTCGAGTTATATTTACGTATTTTCGGGTTTAAACGCCATTTTAAAATCCCCATCCCCATCGCCCAAACGTTATGTTGCCAAAATGGCTCACAAAATGCCGTTGACATCGAGAAGGAGAGCGATTTTTACTAATATTTACTAGTCTAATACACTGCTTGTCAGTAGCAATAGGTAATCAATTCCACAATTGAAAGAGCATCATTTTAAATGAACATTGTTTTATTTGGTACACCATGTATTTTATTTTTATTAATCATAGTTAATTGTATGATTTCTTCCAGAACCAGATTCCACCCAAAAATTAAGAATAATTATCACATGGAAGGGAGTGACACAACAACCATGAACCCGTCTGTATTGGATATGGAGCAAGAGAGAGAGCAAGAGAAAGTAACTCTGGGCAGAATTAAATCGATAGAGAAGTCAGGGACTCATTTTGAACTTCAATATGACACAGGAGAGTTAGGTAGATTGTATATGTTAGATGGCCATATCTTTAGGTATTATGTGTCTAAAGGAGATTTCCATGACTTCCCGACACCCAATAATGAAGAGGATCTTGCTGAAATTGTGATCAAGGGTGTGGACAGCTATAACACCATCCCATTCGAATTATCTACCATTGACGAAAATGACAAATATTACATAATAGATGCAGAGCATATTGAAATACACTTTGACAAAGACCATGCCACTATGATGGTTAAAGACAAACGTAATGGGAAAATAGTGTTGCAAGAAGCAAAGCCACTAAAATTCTCCGGTACAAAAACAACTCAAGTATTAGTCCACCACAGAGATGAACATTTCTTTGGTGGTGGAATGCAGAATGGGAGATTTGCTCACAAAGGAGAAATAATACGTATAGTAAACACAAACAACTGGGAAGATGGAGGTGTGACATCTCCTAATCCATTTTACTGGTCCACCTATGGATACGGCATTTTGAGAAATTCTTGGAAGCCAGGTACTTATGACTTTGGATCCAAACCAGATAAATGCGTAAGAACTGCACACCAAGAAGAATACTTTGACGCATTTTACTTCATTAGTCATCATCCTAAAGATATTTTACTAGACTATTTCCACATTACTGGTCGTCCGATTCTGCTGCCCGAATACGCATTATATGAAGCACATTTGAATGCATTCAACCGTGATTACTGGGTTTTAGTGAAAGCTGACAAGCCTGATGCCATCCTGTACGAAGATGGAAAGTATTATAAAAGTTATCATCCCGATAAATTGGGCAAGCGGACAGGAATTTTAGAGTCGTTAAATGGTGAATTGAATAACTACCAATTTTCCGCACGCGCGATGATAGACAGGTACCAGCGTCATGATATGCCATTGGGCTGGTTTATACCTAATGATGGCTACGGTTCAGGCTACGGACAAACCGACTCACTACGAGGAGACATAAACAACTTAAAGGAATTTGCTGATTATTCTAGAGCAAATGGTGTTGAAGTAGCTCTATGGACGGAATCTAATTTAGAGCCTGAAGACCCAGAACATCCTAAAAAAGGAGAAAGAGATTTAGCTAAAGAAGTCGCCGAGGCGGATGTGGTGGCTCTCAAATGTGATGTGGCTTGGATCGGGGCCGGTTATTCCTTTGGACTGAACGCAGTTGGAAATGCAACCAAAATTTTTGATGTATCCACTAAAAGGGGCGCAAGGCCATTCATTATAACGGTAAATGGTTGGGCAGGCACACAAAGATACGCGGGTATTTGGAGTGGAGATCAATCTGGTGGGGAGTGGGAATATATACGATTCCATATTCCTACGTATGTTGGAACTGGTCTTTCTGGTCAACCTGTCGTTGGCTCGGATATGGACGGTATACATTATGGAGGTGATAAAGAAGTTAACATTCGAGATTACCAATGGAAAGCTTTTACTCCGCTGCAACTAAATATGGATGGATGGGGTTCGGTACCAAAAACACCTTTCAGTTTCGATGAACAAGCCATTGATATAAACAGAGCTTATTTAAAACTAAAGTCTATGCTTATGCCGTACACTTACTCGATCAACTACGAATCTATTCGAGGTTTACCGATGGTAAGAGCAATGTTTCTCGAGTTCCCAGAAGAAACCCCAGCTTACACAGATGACTCGAAATATCAGTACATGTGGGGGCCAAATATTCTCGTGGCACCAGTGTACACCTCAAGTCCGCTCAGGAATGAGATTTACTTACCTTATCCAAACCAGGTGTGGATAGACTTCTTCACCGGAGAAATGTATCAAGGTGGTAAAATTTACAACAACTTTGAAACTCCTCTGTGGAAGATCCCAGTTTTCATAAAAAATGGCGCCATAATTCCTATGACACCACCCAACAACAACCCCTACGAGATTCAAAGAGATATTAGAATTTTTAATCTTTACCCGTCAGGGGAAACAAGCTTTGAAGTATACGAAGACGATGGTATCTCTGTTGACTACACTAAAGGTTATTTTGCTAATACAAAAATAAAGATGGCATTAACAGAAACAGCCTCCAAAGAGAGTGAGCCCAGCGACCTATTCATAAGTATTGAGAAAACTGAGGGAAAGTACAAAGGCATGGTAAAAGAAAGAACAACCCTAATCAGGATAATGACTTCGATTGAACCAAAGGAAGTAGAATTAATGTCTGGTGGAGATTATATTAGCTTAAACAAAACTGAATCAGACTCTGAATTTGATGCCAACGAAGATGTTTATTTCTTAAAGAATAACTTCGTTGTGAACCCTTATCTTCAAGATATTGCCGGGCATAAACTCGAACAAAAATTTCTTTTGATAAAATTGAAAAAAATCGATGTGACTACAGAAAAGGTCCATTTGAAAATTACTGGTTTTGCTAAAAGACGTGAAGTGTTTGGCGAAGACTTAGGTCTGAGTTCTGCACTCTCGACACCTACAAACTTTAATGAAGTGCATAATGAGACATCGCCAACATCCGTCACTTTATCATGGGATGAATTAAAGGAGGCAGCTTATTATGAAATCGAGAGAGACGGTTTCATATTCAGTAACATTAAAGGAACCAAGGTCAGTTTTTATGGATTTAAGTATGCAACGGAACATTCGTTTAGAATTCGTGCTGTAAACGATGGTTTATCAGAATGGAGTGACGTAGTCACGGCCGTCACAAAAGACGATCCTTATAAAAACACAGTGAAAGATGTGAAGGTATCGTGCAATCTTCCTTGTCAACCGAGCCAGGAGATTTGCAAACTGACCGACGGGGACGTGAGCTCTCTATGGCACACGCACTGGGGCATACCTGGGAAAGCAAATCCTAACAAAGGACATGTTTTGAAGTTAAACTTCGACTTGGGGAAACTGTATGATATCGAAAAGTTGGAATATGTCCCCCGTGAGGATGCTGGCAACGGGACATTCCTTCAAATCCAATACAAGCACTCGAGTGATGGATCCCACTGGACACCGTTGTCAGAAAAGATTTTTTGGAGCCCTGACTCTTCGATAAAAACAATCAAATTGGATGCTACGTTCAGGTACATACAATTACGCATTTTGGAGAGTATCGGTAACTTCGGATCAGGGAAGCTAATACATTTTTATAGGAAAATTTAATAATAGGCTTTAATGATCAATATAAATCATAAATCGAACAAATACCTACCATCATGAATTGATTGCATGTTCATTATATTAGCAATATAAATTATAATAACAAAATATGTTTTGATATTTTATGTCACACCTGGCCATAATGTGGCAATTACCGCACGCTCCGCGCGCGGAAAATCCCACTTCCTGGCCAGGGGGTCACATAAAATTTTGTACATAACACGGGCGGTAGTAAAGAAGGTCAAATACCTGCGATCTGAGACATTCTTTATTTTACCGCCCTTGTTAAGTAATGTACTATTATGCTAAGACTCTCTTTACGGCATTAAGGCCAGGCCAGTTCACGAATAGTCGAAAATATTAAAGTTTGAGGTTAGAATGTGAAGAAATAACATAGAATAACACTACACAAAAATTACTGTAGATTAAGAAAGAAAGAAAGAAACACAATAACCGGACAAAATATTAAAAAATGCTTTGGTAACTCTGTAAAAAAATTCTAAAAATCATCGTAAAAATAAACTTACATGCTGATTATTTCGTAATTGTCATCGGTAATTGATACGTTTTTCTTTACAAAACGGGTAGCTTTTTTTATTGACCTATCACAATAACCGGATAGATTTTTGATAAATGATCCAGTATTTCAAAAATCAATCAAAATGTACTAAATAATCACGAAAATTGCGCACAGATTTCCGTAGAGAGCGGGATGGTTAATTGTAAACTCATTCGTGTTAGAACAGGACGTCTGCAGTGGGGACTGCCTTGCCTTAAGCTTTCAGCATCGTCACAACTTGTAATATTCTCGGACGGTGTAAGATATGTAATCGACAGAAGTATTCATACTTACCTAAGCAGTATATTCTTGATTTAGGGTCAGTTGCACCAACATACGAACACAGGCCGGTCATCGTCAAATATGGCGCCGGCAGCTGTCATCCCATAGAAACTTTCAATTCAAATTCAATTTATTTATTTAATCACACACAAGTTTACAGTTTATAATACCAAGACACTTATGTGGTCAAGAAACTTGTCAAACTTTCCATAAAATTAGATTTGACGAACACCGCTTACGATTACAGACGGTTTGGTGCAACCCAGCCTTTGAATCTATAAATGTTTATGTAATAAAATTTTATATAATACTTTGGTCTTTTTATTATTTCATCGCCGACTAAGTACCTATATGTTAATCATGTTCTCATTGCAAAGTTCCCGCGGGCATAGCACAAGCATCACAAGGCCGACGAGTCACGTGACACAAGATCTTCAACTCTATTCCTCTTACACAACTATACATATTATTAAAAAGAGGTGAATACGCTATCCCTTAGACATGACTCCTAACTAACCCAGTTATAATGCTGGAATGGGTAAAATATGGATACAAATGCCTAAGTTGACTCAACAGGATAGCGAAATTCGGGATGTGTTGCACGCAGGCCTGAGATGTCTGAGACTGCGACTGACATGTTCGTACTTTCGAAATGCAACAAACAACTGTTCACTATCATAAGATTCATAAGATAATAGAAACAACCATATATGTGCCAACAAATTGTAATCGTAGTGCATAAAATAAATATTCGACATTAAATCAAATCCGCAATTAACTCTGCTGGAGCTCGTCCGCACTCCGCACAGCAACGATGGTGCAGACCGCAGACGCGGCGTCGAACACGCAGCTTATGGACAAGTCCTCCAGCACACAGCTGTACTCGTGCTCGGGGTACCGGCTCCGCACGTATTGCGACCGCGGGTCGGACGACAGCAAACCCACTATGTTGCTTCTGAACAACTGCGCTCTGTCACCGATCAACTCGACAAGTCTCGTTGTGGCGTCGTCTGTGAATCTGACGTCATAGGACGGTGTGGGAGGGTTCGCTATCCAGGGGGCGACTCTGATGCCGTCATGGCTCAGGTTGACTAGTTGGGCGGATTGTGGCGGTGTGAAGCGTTCTTGTCCGTCGGGCGCGCCTCGTTCGGTGTCCGGTCGTCGGATTGGCGACCTCAAGCTGCCGTCTAGTAGTTCGATGCTGGAGGGACTGTCGGGCGACGGAGAGGCGGGGAGGTTGCTCTCTGGAGAAGGCATGCCGTCCTCGATCGAGCGGACGGGGTTAGTGTCGATGCCTATTGGATTGGTTTGGCGAGGACTGAGGCTGAAACGAATGATATATATTTTTGAATATAATTAATTATAATTACATATTAACACATAGTGACTGCGCATCAAAAAAAACTTGTTTTGCATAGCTAAAATATAGCATGTGCGCACTTTGATGTTTCTATTAGTATTTCAGCTTGCAAATTAAACAGTTTTAGGGCGTTAGGATTTTTTATGTGCCTTTATATACTAGCCATTTTATTTACTTACCTGCTATCACCACCAGAAAACCACCACACAGTCTCAATGTTAACTTGGTAAGCAAACATTTAAACAAAAGAAGCTTTTCGAGTGATAATAAGTCACACCATGGTATTGTAAACGCTTTAGTTAGCTTCTTCGTCAAGAATGAGAAAACAAAATAACAGCAGAATTAGTATAAAGCCAGATAAGAATAATAACTGAGGGTTGTAGGCTTTAGTCCAGGATAAGAGTGTCAGGTGCTGGGCTAGCACAACTTGCTGCCAAGCCGTATCTCGCGCGACTCAGCGATACCTGTCTCGAATTGAATTGAATAGGGATGACGACACTATAAAAGAAAATCAATAAATCCAAATTTTCTACATAATGGCTCAAATTCTCAATCAAATGGCGAAAAAAGTAATTCAAAAAAATAAATGATTACGTAATTATAAGTCTTCAAAGTTTTAAGAGTGGGTATGTTCTGTCCAGTGAACGAATATAAACATAGAAGCATTCTGCCTGCTAAATTTTGACGCAACGCAAACTAACCCCAGTGGGGCAGGTCCTTAATAACTAGGCCCGGCACGAATTTAGTTCAACTGTCATCCCAGTGAACGGCGGATGTCGAAACGCAATGAAAAAATCAAGGATTTTTTCAATTTAAGATGCCTTCATGTGTTGTGAAGTGGTGCAGGAATCATACGGATCGTAACAAAGACAAGGGAATCACTTTCCACGTGTAAGTAAATCGATAACGTTAGTAAAACCTTAAAAAAATATTATGATCAATATTTTGTATAGGGATGATATTATGCCAAACAAGCACGTAGATATAGAAACTGTAAGGGGGGGGACGGGTCATAAATTCAGTACACATCTACGACGAAAACGCGAGCGTAGCGAGCGCGAAATTTATTATGCAAAATGCGGAAAATATTTCATGTTACGCATCAACGTCAAGTCATAATCATAACATACCTAGATGAAAAACGCGAGCGCAGCGAGCGCGAAATTTTTTCGAACAGTATGATGCAAATGCGGAAAATACTTCATACGCATCAACATCAAGTCATAACATACCTAGATGAAGAACGCGAGCGTAGCGAGCGCGAAATTTTTCGAACATTAGACACATCTAGATGAAAACGCGAACGCGAACATTACGATGCAGGTGCGGAAAACTTCACACGCATCAAGTCATAACGAGTCAACACATCTAGATGAAAACGCGAGTGCGAAATTTTTCGAAAATTATGATGCGGGTGCGGAAAATACTTCATACGCATTACGCATCAAGACGTCTAGGATGAAAACGCGAACGCAGCGAGCGCAAAATTTTTCGGACATTATGATGCGGGTGCGGAAAATACTTCATACGCATTACGCATCAAGACGACTAGGATGAAAACGCGAACGTAGCGAGCGCAATTTTTTTCGGATATTATAATGCAGGTGCGAAAATACCATACATAATTAATGTAAAGATAGCTTTTGATTCTCCGAAAAAATGAATACCCTGTGGAAATCGACACTAAAAACTAACATCCCAAAGCACAATGTAAGTAAATCTACATATTTTTAGGGTGTCGTGCCCAAAGGATCCAAATGGAGTCCTATTGCTGTCTCTCATGTATGCGTACAAACGCACGCCTAAAGCTTAAGCCACACAGAGAGTGGGCGGGCGGTAGCGGCGCGGGAGCGGGCGGTAGCGGCGCGGGAGCGGGCGGTAGCGGAGCGGGAGCGGGCGGTAGCGGCGCGGGAGGCGCGCGGTAGCTGGCGGTACACGCGCTACGCTACGCTACCGCCCACTCCCGCGCCGCTACCGCCCGCTCCCTCGCCGCTACCGCCCGCCCGCTCTCTGTGTGGCTTAAAGCTTAACGGCGCGTTGCCAGTCACAGGTTTTTCAGCCAAACTGTTGGAGCTTCCGTTTTCAAATTTTCATAGTATAAGCATTGTTGACCCAAAGCCCAAAGTCATACAATTTTTATTTTTATGTTTTAAGTGGGGAAGAAATTGACCCATCGCATCGAGACGAGAGCTCGTGGAATAAATGAATACTGTATTTTTGTTTAAAAAATATTGGAAACCCATCGAATTCGGTCGAGTGGCGGCCTAGGTACCGACCCTCAGGGACGTATATGTGGGGGGGGTTTAGGGGGTTCAAACCCCCCCCTTAGGGCTCGATGGTCCACTGATCATTCCTAGAGCCAGAAAAAAATCAGGGTGATCCCAATTTTTTGTCCCTTTTCAAGAAAATAAATATGTTTATACGTAGCCAGTATCAACAGCAACTGTTCTAAAAGTCATAAACTTTGCGTTTTCCGTCAGCAAAATGTATAAAATACATACGTTTTTTGATGTAATTAATTTGAAACAATTTAAGCAAAACCGCAGCTCTATACGCCTAGCTATGGCCATTCAAAAATGGTCAAATTTATGTTCTGGTGTTTCGTAACGGAAGTCAAGTTTTTCGAAGTTGCAAATGTGGATGAACATTAAACTAGCCTTACTGATCCATGGAACCGAAACTCTGGCCTAGAGCATGTCGGACTTCGCACATTTAGGGTGTTTGTTAGTAAAATATACCTAATATTAAACATTAAGTAGGTATGACCAAATTCGAAGTTCATAGCCCGATTTGGCAGCTGGTCTTTGACTGGGGTGGTGGCTTCTCATTCAGAGCGAGACAAGGCGGTAGGCGGTATATCTCTCTAACTATCTCCTACCTGACAGAAAGTCACCTCTCACGAGCAACCAGGGTCGGTACCTAGGCCGCCACTCGACCGAATTCGATGGGTTTCCAATATTTTTTAAACAAAAATACAGTATTCATTTATTCCACGAGCTCTAAACAACCATAGGTACCCCACTCGATGCGATGGGTCAATTTCTTCCCCACTTAAAACATAAAAATAAAAATTGTATGACTTTGGGCTTTGGGTCAACAATGCTTATACTATGAAAATTTGAAAACGGAAGCTCCAACAGTTTGGCTGAAAAACCTGTGACTGGCAACGCGCCGTTAAGCTTTAAGCCACACAGAGAGCGGGCGGGCGGTAGCGGCGAGGGAGCGGGCGGTAGCGGCGCGGGAGTGGGCGGTAGCGTAGCGTAGCGCGTGTACCGCCAGCTACCGCGCGCCTCCCGCGCCGCTACCGCCCGCTCCCGCTCCGCTACCGCCCGCTCCCGCGCCGCTACCGCCCGCTCCCGCGCCGCTACCGCCCGCCCACTCTCTGTGTGGCTTAAGCTTTAGGCGTGCGTTTGTACGCATACATGAGAGACAGCAATAGGACTCCATTTGGATCCTTTGGGCACGACACCCTAAAAATATGTAGATTTACTTACATTGTGCTTTGGGATGTTAGTTTTTAGTGTCGATTTCCACAGGGTATTCATTTTTTCGGAGAATCAAAAGCTATCTTTACATTAATTATGTATGGTATTTTCGCACCTGCATTATAATATCCGAAAAAAATTGCGCTCGCTACGTTCGCGTTTTCATCCTAGTCGTCTTGATGCGTAATGCGTATGAAGTATTTTCCGCACCCGCATCATAATGTCCGAAAAATTTTGCGCTCGCTGCGTTCGCGTTTTCATCCTAGACGTCTTGATGCGTAATGCGTATGAAGTATTTTCCGCACCCGCATCATAATTTTCGAAAAATTTCGCACTCGCGTTTTCATCTAGATGTGTTGACTCGTTATGACTTGATGCGTGTGAAGTTTTCCGCACCTGCATCGTAATGTTCACGTTCGCGTTTTCATCTAGATGTGTCTAATGTTCGAAAAATTTCGCGCTCGCTACGCTCGTGTTCTTCATCTAGGTATGTTATGACTTGATGTTGATGCGTATGAAGTATTTTCCGCATTTGCATCATACTGTTCGAAAAAATTTCGCGCTCGCTGCGCTCGCGTTTTTCATCTAGGTATGTTATGATTATGACTTGACGTTGATGCGTAACATGAAATATTTTCCGCATTTTGCATAATAAATTTCGCGCTCGCTACGCTCGCGTTTTCGTCGTAGATGTGTACTGAATTTATGACCCGTCCCCCCCCTTACAGTTTCTATATCTACGTGCTTGCCGACCCTGGTTGCTCGTGAGAGGTGACTTTCTGTCAGGTAGGAGATAGTTAGAGAGATATACCGCCTACCGCCTTGTCTCGCTCTGAATGAGAAGCCACCACCCCAGTCAAAGACCAGCTGCCAAATCGGGCTATGAACTTCGAATTTGGTCATACCTACTTAATGTTTAATATTAGGTATATTTTACTAACAAACACCCTAAATGTGCGAAGTCCGACATGCTCTAGGCCAGAGTTTCGGTTCCATGGATCAGTAAGGCTAGTTTAATGTTCATCCACATTTGCAACTTCGAAAAACTTGACTTCCGTTACGAAACACCAGAACATAAATTTGACCATTTTTGAATGGCCATAGCTAGGCGTATAGAGCTGCGGTTTTGCTTAAATTGTTTCAAATTAATTACATCAAAAAACGTATGTATTTTATACATTTTGCTGACGGAAAACGCAAAGTTTATGACTTTTAGAACAGTTGCTGTTGATACTGGCTACGTATAAACATATTTATTTTCTTGAAAAGGGACAAAAAATTGGGATCACCCTGATTTTTTTCTGGCTCTAGGAATGATCAGTGGACCATCGAGCCCTAAGGGGGGGGTTTGAACCCCCTAAACCCCCCCCACATATACGTCCCTGATGCCAAATGAAGTAAGTACATTTTTAATGGAATGCATCAAAGTATTTGTGGCTAGATTGTGTAAGGTCTTAATTCACGCACTTACTTGAGGGAATAGGTACACGGCGATGCAGAATGTAAACAACCCAGTCCTTTGTGCACTAAATGTTTCAAGTATTTCAAGCACTTATAATTAGCACAAGCACATAAGAGTCAAGCACAAAGTAGAAGGAGAAATGGGAGAGTCATAGCACTTAATATTAAGAACGCGCAAGGAATATTTAGGTAATAACGAATGCGGCCAAGCGACAAGAGACTGGCGGACCCCTTTATTGTATTAAACAATTGTTAAATTGAAAAAAATAATAATAATAATAGACAATATATTATTTCACCGACCCTTTAATGTCGCACATATCCCTGTGCAATCTACTTCCTCTGCCACTCATACGTAAAGGTGTATTCAGATATATTTTAGCCCCTCTATTTGCATCGACGTAAACGTTGCTGACTGTACGTGAACATGAGTAAATGGGTACGCACTGCCCGGCTGTACACATCCATACTAATTATTATAAATGCGAAAGTACTCTGTCTCACTATCTATTACCTACGTACCTCTTCACGCTTAGACAGCTGAACCGATTGTGATAAATGTTGGTATGGAGATATTCGAGACCCTAGGAAGGACATAATATAGCTTTATCCCGTGGAATAACTCAGTCAGATGTCTGGAAGTGGTTGAGATATGGATTTATTATTAATTTATTAATAATGTATTATTATTATATAGACAAACGGATTTTGTTTTCTTTCAACGTGCCGAAAATTAAAATATTGATAAATTATTTGACTGTCTAAAATCTGTTGCATGAACCTATCCATGAATTCTCATTGACATCTATCAAATATGATTCGTGACGGCACAGATCCATGGCGTACGGCCTGCTGCTAGCGCCTGCAGCAAGAAGCTCATTGGCGGATTAAGTTGCTGATTGGCAGTTATTGTCTATACAACCATTTCAGTCACGCGCAAGTGTTTACAATTAGTGTAAAAGAGATAACTATTATTTTGTTATCGTTTTCGTATTATATCTCTGTATATACGTAACGTCGTATTTAAATGTGTGTGTATTTGTGTTTGTGTGCTAAGTGTCCCGATAAATTCAACGCCAAAGTTCTCAGAGGCTGTTTATATTCGTTCAGATTTAGAATAGGATTTTCACTATTTGGCATAGTTTTATGTCTTCTTTCTATTGAAGTAATTTTTTTTTTTGAGTCGACATCCCTATTATGAATGATGCGAATTAGAAGGAGGGTAGATTTTTCTCTACTCGCGTCGCGTCGCGTCGCAACGGCAGTTGTGCTAGCCCCGCAGGTCATACTAATATGGTCATGGGTGCAGATAAAAATGATAAAGCTATCTTTATCTGATGATGGTGATGATACCTTTATCTGCACCCATGTGTAGAGTTCCTCTCACCTTCTAGCGTCATAGTTATCATCATCAATCTGCAAGTTGGCCAGATTCTCCACTGCACTGGTGCCCTCGGTGGGCGGGCGTACCAGGGAAGACATGGGAGTGTCACCGAACACCGGAACTGGGTAGTCGTACTGCGGTATGTAGGGTTTGATGTCTAGGACTGGCGTCCCATTTACCATATCCACTCCGAAGAAGTGGATGCGGTTACCTGAAAGTTGACATTTTATAAAACTTGTCATTGGACTTTGAATCTTCACGCTTGGGCAGTAAAGTCGCTTTTTGAACAGCCTAATTTGATATAACTCGGACAGTTCAAATAATTTTAAGTATAAATATGTGTAAATTAGTGTCCGACCGAAACATGTATTTTTGCCGAAACCGAAGGTTCGGTTTTGGCTCTAGTTTAGGCCGAAACCGAAACTTTCAATAAAATGTCAAAAAATCATTGATAAAACGTCAGCGGGCCGTTCTTTCTAGACATATGAAAAATGAAAATTCTATTGTTCGTGTAAGTGGTATAAAATAAAACAATTTGAGTAACAAGATATGAAACAAGTGATAATTTTACCTAAGTTGAAACGGAGACGCTCCGCTGGCTTCGTTCGCTCGGTCAATAATATCAGTTTTGGCATTGCCGAAAGGTTCGACAGTTTTTCGACCTACGGCCGAAATATGATTTTTATGCCGAAACCGAAACTTCGGTCGGACACTATAGTGTAGATTTCAACTTAGGGTTTGGTAATGTTAGTCACAAATGTGGGGTGGGTGTTGGGAGGTCATTGTTATGACCTACTTGCTTCTGTGTGCGTAGATCGGGAGCGATCAGTGGCACAGAGACAAATGTGCTTTTACATCTTCCCACAGAAGCTTATATGAGATAAAACCTTTAAACCATTCCTTTATTTTGCCATTGTTATTTTATTTATCGTCAGGCAATCAATTATTTCGAACTGTGAGATCTTGGAGAAGACAGTACGGTTGCCAGTTTTGTTGCCCTTTTAGCGCAACCCAATGCCAAGGGTCACGTGTAGGGTAGCGGTGGGTACTCCCTACGGACGTGGTGCAACTTCCGGTACGTGCCCATTAAAACCGTTGTCGGCCGAAGTATGTTCGGGCGTCGTCGTCCGAACTCGGCCGATCGAATCAAACGTATGTAAAAGAACGAGAGCGCCTTCACTGCACGCCCGAAAACAGCTGATCAGCCAGTGAAGGCGCTCTCGTTCTTTTACATACGTTTGATTCGATCGGCCGAGTTCGGACGACGACGCCCAAACATACTTCGGCCGTACCGTTCGACCCCCGACCGACCGGCCTAACGTTGTAGAAAGCAATAACAGGTAATAAATAAAATAATAAAAGTTGTGTTATATTGTTTTTTTTTTTTTTTGGAGCGCTCGTGGCCCAGCTGCGCTTGCGCACCGCTTGCGCTTGCTAAGGTCAAGCAACGTGGGCAGCGGTCAGGACTTGGATGGGTGACCGCTTTGAGTGGTTACTAACTGAGCGCTCCCGTGCTTTGGAAGGCACGTTAAGCCGTTGATCCCGGTTGCTGTCTATGGCAGCAGTCGTTAAGCCGAGTTGGAGGCCTTCGGGCGGCTTGAGAACTTCTAACAGTCAAGTTGCCCACTCACTTGACAAAGCCTAATCCCAATAAGGTCTAGTTTCCCCTTGGGGTTGGAAGGTCAGTTCAGGATGCAACTGTACTGGGATAACGCTAGGAGGATGATGATGTGTTATATTGTTTTGTAAACTATGTGCTAAGTCAGGTACTCAGATGGGCCAGCACTACTTGCTGGCAAGTCTTATCTCGCGCGACGCAGCGATTCTTGTGTCACTCGAACTGTACGAATTAGAAAAAGGAGGGTAGATTTTTCTCTACTCGCGTCGCGTCTCAGCGGTAGTTACGCTGGCCCCGCAGGAGCAGAAGTATATATATGTAGGCAAGGTGCTCAAAACAAGCTCATTGCATTGTACAAGTACTGCACAGCTTGTATTACACATGTGTTGATTTTTTTGACCTCTTCATATGCATAGCTAACCATACATAATTTGACATTGCAATTGCAAATTTGGGTATTCAATTGCAATCCATAGTAATCCAAATTTAATATTATAAATGCGAAAGTGTGTCTGTCTGCCTGTTAGCTCTACGCGCTAAAACAGCTGAACCCATTTAGATGGATTGATAATGGAGTCCCAGGGAAGGACATAGGATACTTTTTATCCCAGAAATCATCCCTCAAGGGGGTGGATGTTATGTTCGTAACATCGTATGGAAAAGCAATGACTAGGTAAGTGCCAGATATAAAAAAAGCAGCAAAATTCTATCGCAATGAACGAATTCCACGCAGACAAAGTCGCGGGAAAAAACTAGTTATAATTCTACTTTACTAAACTCACATAGAGTTATAACATATAATGTCTCACGAAAGTTTAAATTCAACTAGTTGTAATATAAAATTAATTGGTGGTATGCAAGTGGTATGTCACAACTCCTATACTTGAAATCATTTATGTCCGACATTTTACTAAAAATTCTTTGTTGAACAATAAAATTGCTCTTTGAACATTGATGCAATACAAAAAGCCCACACACATAAGTCTGGTAAAAAATACTAATAAATGGTAATAATTTTACCTTCAATGCTCTGTATCTTGACAAGTGACAGGCCAATGGGGCAGGGTCTGTGCGGCGACCTAGTGGCCAGCACACCACGCCGCTCGCCGCCAAGACGCGGCGGAGATACCTTTGCTGGTACACTGTTGCTCTCTGTTGCATGGAAGTGGAATATTATCCTGAAACATATATTTAGATGGTAACCTAGTTAATAGTAATTGTTATATGTGTATATTTATATACTCATGAGTTGAAATAATTACACAGGATCTAGGCTGCTCACTCATGCAACTACCCTCAAGATACTTCAAGTCAGTACAAGTTTCAGTAACAAACTAGGAAAGGACCTTACTAGCATGACCTCAACAATGACATTATTTAAGCTGCCTACTCAAAGCCCTGCCATTTTTTTATCTGTCAAATCGGCCCTGCATGCATACACACAATATGATTTGGCAGTGGCACTGCAAGCAGGGCCCTGCAGGCAGGGCTTTGAGTAGGCAGCTTTACTTTATATATTGATCTCATCAGTTATTGCACTACCTGACTTATAAATAAATATACCATGCTATCTTTGAGATATGATGAGTGAATTTAGTACAATATTATCCTCTGATGTCTTAGGGAAATAAAGAATTGCAGGCGAAAATGACCATTGAAATTCTAATCTTAAACAAAAACGTTAGTGCCCTGCCCTGCTAGTCGGGGCATTTATTTTATTTGTGTGATGAGTACAATTATTTGTACCGGAGTTTTCTATATGTTTTTAGTAAGTTTTTTAATTTATTTGTCTGTATACAACTTACCACATATGAGAAAACTCCTCCAGACCACTCAATGCATGTTCAGGATTGTTAAAAATGCTCGAGTCAATGACCACCACTCCCCGAGCTTTCGCCAGTACTGACGGCTGCCGCGGCACCCCTCGCTTGTTCTGAAAAGAAGTCTCAATCACCCCAATAGGCTGGTATGCAATGCCACCATCAACTTCTGACGAAGAAGATGGCTGCTCTATGTGATTTTTCTGAACTGTTGTAGCTGAAAAAGTTATAGTAATTTTATTTGGTACTCTGATATATGAAAGAAGAAACAAAGGATGATCTATAGGGGAACAAAGTTTTACCTGCATCAGCACAGTTGGCGCATCGTAACTCGCTGAGGGCGGCTTTGATTGCTTTAATCTCCTTAAGATGCTCGTGTTTTAAAGAAGATAGCTGCTGCCTGTAAGAAAATTACTTCATGAAGAAACTGATCCCGTAAAATATATGATTTGCATAATGCCGATACTTTATAGTTTACTGTAGGTACCTTAAATTCTTTATTTCAGTTCGAGCTAAGGCTATTTGATTGCGGTAATGTTCCACATTCTCTGTCATTTTCCACTTCTATGTTATTACTTTATTAAACGAAAAATCGAAAATAAAATTCCATAAACACATTAACACAAGCGCGACGATGCGACGCGAACGAAACGAAACAGGGCTGCTACCGCGAACGGCTTTCGAAATTTTCTCTCTCTGTCGCACTTGCTAGTTTCCAGATAAGTGCGACAGAGAGGCAAAATTTCGAATGCCGTTCGCGGTAGCAGCCCAGGGCTGCTACCGCGAACGGCTTTCGAAATTTTCCCTCTCTGTCGCACTTGCTAGTTTCCAGATAAGTGCGACAGAGAGGCAAAATTTCGAATGCCGTTCGCGGTAGCAGCCCAGAATTAACAGAAAACGATTATAGTTTTGACAGCTACGTTCCTAAACCCGATAAATAACTCTGATTATGAGACAATTTCTATTAAGTTTAAGATATATATGTGCCTGAAAAACATGGTAAGGTAAAAACATTTATATTAATTCATATTTAAAAATACAACGATGTTTGTAGAATGCAATAAACATACTTCAATAACTCAACTGTGTTTAAAATAAGTTTACATATTTCGGTTACCGAACAATGGATTCTTGACATTCCAAATTTATTGATGGTGTTTTCAGAAGCTATATAGTTTCTATGCACTGCAAAGAGCATAAATGAATTCTATATCCTTATAAATTGCATAGATATTGTATATATAAATTGGCACGTTGACCATTAGCTTAACTAATGCCTACCTATCATTTATTTAATTTTATATGAATGTAGGTTGATATAATTGAATTTTCAGTGGAATAAAATTCACAGTTCCACTCACTGCACCGTGCACTTATTAGATTTCGGAACGCATGTCTGATAAAAAAGAAGGCTGCGTTCAAGTTCTTCACACCGTGAATATTCTCGCAAGCACATGCATTTTGCACATTTGTTTTGTTGCTTTGAATTATATGTAAGCAAAAAGTAATATTATTCCAATTTATTTTTAATATCATTCTTGTCTCATGTTTTCTTAGTTTGTTTGCGCTATAAACTTTATGTTACGTCATTGGTTTTTTGAAAAGGGAATACACATTTTATCTGTTTTGTTTTAATTTAACATCTCGTTGACATTGACTCTGTAAGTTGCTAATAATTCCAAGAAGATAAACAATCCTTTTACTTCTTGTACTGATTGCAGTAAGTATTGTTAAACTAATGTGAAATTACTTTCAAATAATTTTTACAGCTACTTCGTGTATTTTGCGGAAAAATTGTATCAATGAACGCATCCCATGTTTTTGTTATTTCATTCGTTCTATCGTTCTCTCGCTCGTTCGCTATTGCGGTTTGCCGCACACGTGCCGAGATTTTGTGATATTTTATACTTCGTTATTTTATTTTACAGCATTTTGCAGAACTACAGCAATCATCACCCTTTAAAGTCTTTTTATATTAATCATCAACCAATCTGCAGTTGATTCCAGCTGTGAGTATATTCATTAATTATTTTGACACTGGGGTGGGGCAAATGTCTCTGGGGAGACACCGCCACGTGTCCTATTTTTTTATTTTTACCCTAAATCCGATTATTAGGATTTGTATTTGAGTTATTCAGACAGCAAATTTGGAGTATTTTACTATGTCGAATGTATTTCAACATCGATGAGCACGATTGTGGTAGCTTTTCACTGCTGCGTTAATTTGTTTTTCATGATCGATTTTTAGGCGCCGGTTTTTTTTGCATTTGCCGCAGTACGATGTAACTTTGTTTGCATAGTTTGCGCACTTTGATTGCAATTAGAATTATATTCACTGCATTGTTGGCTTCCTGACGGTATGCATATAAATGTATTTTTCGTATAGATTTCTTGTAGAGACGGTATTTGGCAATATAACCTTATCGGCATTAGCTATTATGACCTCATTAGCCTGCCCACTTGAGATGATTTTCTATGGCGTCAGATTATAATGTACTACGTGTCAAGGCGAGCTGTGTATTTTTATAACGATAAAAAGGCCAATTTTGTTTATTTACATACAGGTGTAAATTATGATATGCAAACAAGTTTTGTAACCTAACAGGTGTACTGTACAAACAAAACTTTTAAATTAATAATGGGATTGCTCTTAGCCAGCAGCTAACTAGCCAGGGGGTAAAGAACAGTCAAACCACTAAACGGAATAGGTATCCAGCTATAGTCTTGAGGGTAAGATTAAATTATTATTTAGTGCACCATTTGTTAAGTACCCATCTTTGATTACCAACATTATTATTTAGTGCACCACTTGTTAAGTACCCATCGTTGATTGATTACCAATGCTGATCTAGTTTTTTGGAAACACTTGTTATCTTAAGTATGATAAGATTATGTAATATTTCATACAATTATCAACTCATATAGTATGTGTTGAAGTTGCTGAGAAAGCTTTCCTTATTACCAGTACCATTTTATCCATATTGTGTAAATAAAGTTTCATATATTTTTTTATTGAAGGACTACCATTTCTATGGACAAACACATGCTACATATTTGCTACATGTTACTTACAAAGGTGCAAACACAACCCTTGGAATATCAGTTTTAGATTTCCTATTTATATGAAGATAATTATGTGTCATAGAACTCGTAGAGAACTCTCTAAATTTTGTTACACCTTTTAAATAGCCACAGAATTTATTGCAATATCTAACAGGAAGAAGTAAATACAACTTACTCTTTTTTTCCTCTTGTATTAGTTACAACTTGACAATTTAATTGATTCTAGAACAGTTTCAAATATTTTCAAGTAGTTATTTAAATTCTGTTTAGACTTTAGAGTAAACTCGCAGCAGGCCCAAATTGGAGGAGAGTGGCCTATGACAGAATACAGTGGAAAGAGCTAGAGGAGGCCTTTGCTAAGCCCCACACTGAATTAAGAGACATTCTCTAATTCAGTATTAATGTAAAAGGGCTTAAGCCGTCATATCTCAGTGATGGATAAGCACATAACCAAAGAATGTTATTGTTAATTTTTTTATTTATAGTAGATTTTAATTCTGTTAACAATAATCAGAAGCTGAAAAACAGTTCAAAGTCTGTGTTTAGAAGCTTCAAATCTGCAATTTCACCAGAACACAAAACTAATGTCTGATACAATTGCTCTCATAGTCAAGTTCGTATTTCTACCACTGAACAGCTAATCATGCATTTGTTTACTCCGCAGCTATCAATCAGTGTTAATGGCAATGGTGTCGGAAGCCAAGGTGAATGGTGGCGAGGCGGAGGCGCCAACCGAGCTGCCGCCCGCGCTCGCCGAGAAGCCTGCCGGGCTCCCGCCGGGCAAGTATTCGCTTGTTGGTTGGGACATGGACACCACTGGTCGGAGGCTTATTGATGAGGTATATACAATGCTTATACTCTTCACTTCATTTATTTCTAACTTCAATACAGATGCAATTGAAATTGTATACCAGCAATAAATGTAGTAATTAAATTCACTTCTATGCTTTTTTATATTCAATAAGTAATTGTAAGCCTTTCTTTGCCTGAAGGGTTTCCTAGCTCAGGCACGTGTTATTTATTACCATCTAATGGTAAGCTCCTAGCCTATAATTATTATTATGGTACAATATGTTTTTCAATAAATGATTCTGATTCTGAATTACATAGTCTTTCTTTCAATGAAATAGAATTATAAGCTTGTACAGTATAGGTCAGGCGGTGGTAACGTTTTAGCAGCCAAGGGCCACATAGTAGCTAATAAAATTGTCGCGGCCCACTCGTGTTAGAATTTGCGGTTCTGTCAGGCGAAAGGTATCACATTGTCGGTTGTCAATAAGGAAGATCGCGGGCCTGTTTTGGATTCTAATATTATTAAAATAGTCCTTAACTGTACAATAAGAACATGTTATGAGTTTAGCTTTGTTTGCAATGATCGGTATCAATTGTCTGTGAACACTCATTTCATATTTTGGAAACAGAAATTGCGCAGCGGAATTATTAGAGAGGCCTTTGGAAGCTTCACACTGTAACATCCTAATCATTATAAGATAAGAAGATGACAATAAATTATATCTCATCTTATATAGCAAACTCATATATTCTCACTAGGGCGACATTGTTAACATGTCCTATGAAAGTTATAATTCAACTTGCTGCGCTTTCAAGATTTCCTTAAAAACCGTATTTGTTGCAGATATGCCAGATCGCAGCGTACACTCCGAAGCAGCAATACTCGCAGTACATCATGCCGTACGGCGACCTGAACCCGGGCGCGCGGCGGCGCCACAACGTGCGCGTCGTCACCGTCGGCCGCTACCGCATGCTCAAGGACACCAACACACACAAGGTGACAACACAACACTGCTGGAGTTTGAACTGCCATTACTGTGAAATTGCAGTTTTAAAGAGTTGGTCACACATCTTGTGCGACGCAAGCGGGACTCGCGCTGGGCGGCGGAATGTATGTTGAAGTCCCGCTCGCGTCACGCTGCCTGTGTGGCGTCGCTAACCTGTTTGACTACGGTCTATTCATCCTTACGTGTCCTATCATTTCTTTCTTTCTTTATTTCTTTATTTTACTTAGGCAAGGTAACAAAATGTAAATTATTTTTAACCTATTTAAAATAGCTTAATGAAAACAGAATTAAATTTACATTTCAATGACAACCAAGCACGGCATGTTAAATAATAAATTACAAAACTAAACATAAATGTGAGACTAACTTTCTTAATTACATAAATTAAAATTAATGAGATCGTATGAGATCATGGTTATTATAAACTTAACTATGAGACAATTTTGTAACACTACTTTTGAATGAATTGAGACTTAAACAAAAAATATCAACGTCCTTACAAATATTATTGTAAGATGTGCACATACGTGCGAGTGGACTATGTTGAGTGACATTGTTGGAGGCTACAGGTACTAGAAACTGATCAGGACTGCGACTTGGTTTAGGATACACCCGGAACTGTATGCTACTGACGAGATCGGAGTCTATCATATTGTTAATAATTTTATATAGTGTAACTAATTCGTTTACGCTTCTTCTGTTTTGCAAACTATCCATTTTGAAATGGCGTAATCTATCCTGGTACGATGGTAGTTTTCGTTTAAGTCGCAATTTGTACACTAAATGTCGCAGAAATTTCCTCTGAACAGCTTCTATACGGTCTATATGAGTGTTATAGTAGGGTGACCAGACAGTAGAACAATATTCTAGAGAGCTTCTAATTAATGTTAATAAGCAATTGATATTTTTAAAAGGTATTATAGTTCTGTAAATAAATCCTAATAATCTGTAAGTTCTTTCGACTATCATCATGTAAACAAACTCTCCTTGAAGACATTAATCATTATCACCCTTTTCTCTTAAGGATTACACTATAATCATCACTTAAAATGTTATTGTATACTTATGAGTATTATCCTTTTTTCATTTAAATCTCGACATGGTATGAGTATTATCCTTGTTATCACTATTTGTACATCGGAACTTAAAGAATCTCACAAAGTATTGTAATCTTAGAGAAAATAGTTGTAGTTGTGACAGTTACGAACGCGTAGACAACAACGTAAACTCCTCCTAAAAACCTCTGCTGACACACACATAGACAATGTGCAAGTATAGCTCAACACACAACCATGGCTCACCCGCGCTCGTGTGATAAAAGTACTCTACCGTACATTCCGGAGCGCAGCGGTCGCGCATGCTGTGTGGAAGAGCCTTAATTTCATAAATGCAAGTACCATTATTGTCCATCCAAAATGCCCTTGTCGTCAAGTGCTAGTCTAAAGCGAGCACTGATGAGGCATCTAACATAGGCCGTCAGAGCAGTGCCAAGTAAATATTACTTAAAAAACCGGCCAAGTGCGTGTCGGGCCACGCGCAAGGTAGGGTTCCGTAGTCGTCCACCCGTTACATTATGTGGACTAAAAAGTTCGCAAACTTATATTGACTATGTTTTTGACAGAATTAACAACATTATCTAAGGTATCAATGGAAATTGTACGAAAGTTTGCTTTTGCCAAGTACATTTCTGAAGTTCGACTATTACTCGTTAACTATTAATGTCTACTTAGCTGTGATAGTTTTCCTTTTAAATTCATCGTATATACTACTACCATGATTTTTTTCACATGCCTAGTAGCCACCGTTTAGCTGGCAGGGGGGGGGGGGACACTTGACCATAACAAAAATTATCACTTCAAAGCTTAACATCACGCTAACCTATTCTTTAATCAAAAAATGCTTTTAGAAACCTTATAATATTTTTAAAAGAGCTATTCATCAGTATCCCACACCATGGGGTTTGGCAGAAAAAAAAATTGCACCACCACTTTACATGTATGGGGAGGTACCCTAAAAAAAAATTTTTTAAAAGATTTTATCCTACCGTTTTGTTGGCGTCATTGATATGTATATTCATGCCAAATTACAGCTTTCTAGTACTAACGGTTACTGAGAAAAACGGGGGACGGACGGACATGGCGAAACTATAAGGGTTCCTTGTTTACTACGGAACCCTAAAAACGAGTAGGTTGAGAAGGCATTGAAACTCAACACATTCCAAGTTCAGTTAATATATTTGCGAAAGCTTTCAAGATCTCAGCAGTGAAGCATGTTGGGTGTGTAAGATGTCTTTGCAAAAGCAGGACTTTTTTATTGTAATTGTAAATGTGTAGATAACATCATAACAGAATGTTACAAAAAGTAGTCACTTTACTACAAAGTGCTCTATAAGAATGCTAGCAATATTGCACAACCTATTACAGATATTGAAGACAAAGTCGGAGATATCAGCACTGACAGATTTCCTGGACTGGCTCGAGAAGGAGAAGGGAGATGGCAGCGTGATCCTGATCTATCACGAGCCCCGCCGCCTCAGCCCCACCATGCTGCTCGAAGCACTCACCAGGTATGATGTCAATTATTCACTGGGTCATTTGTATATATAACAAAATAAGCATGGCGTGTCAAAGCTCTGTACTGTTGCTTTACTCGAAAATCAAAATCAAACATTTATTCTGCAAATAGTCCGCCCACATGTCAATCGGTAATTAACAATACTCACAAAGCTACATTGTAATTACTTAACAAACTAAATGTCATTACAAAAACAAAATTGTTACAAAGGAAAATAGATATGTATATGGTCTCTACTAATATAGTAGCCTCCACCCGCGAGTTAAAATGTTTGTGTTAACTTAGTGTAAGTGTTGTTTGAGATGAGAGTGTATGTTGTTACTGGATCCAAGAACAATGAAGTTGTGCTCCAATAGTAACTGTGAAGTGTGGCTTGAAAATTACGCTCAAAATTTTTGTACTGATGTGTTCATTGATCAAGATGTGATCTAATAAATATCTGTCTATCAACAAAATAATTTATTTGAATTTAAACTTTCGTGAGACATGTTATAACTTTATTTTACTAAACGGTTAAAACTCACGCCAAACATGTCGCCCGAAGTGACAATTTATACATGAGTTTTAACCGTTTAGTAAAATAAAATTACTACTATACTAGAATCGCGTGAAGTTGTTTGTGTTGTTTAGCTAATGTAATTCTTATTGTGGCATTTTTAAAGTTAACTCCAGAAAACATGACTATGACAGCTAAATATAGTCGTGTAGGTACATGTTGCGTATCTGCTCGTTTCTAGTATCCAACTCAAACACGAGTTCAGTTTAATTTCTAATGTTTTGTAGACCTCGCCAGTGCCAAATTAACCAATAAAAAAGTAAGCAGTCACATTGGGACATCACATCTAGCTAACTAAGGGGAATGAAAGTGTCAGACAACAGAGTTAATTTGAAGAAAAAAGTGTTGCGGGCATCATGATCTCCAATCATGCTTACAAATTCCAACTGCATATCAGAATTAGGAAGTTGCTTATTAGGACATGAAAATTTCGTGGGCCTGGAGCTTGGTAAAGGGTTGTCAGTTGAAAAAACACAAGTTGTCCATTCGGTGGTCAAATAGTTAACAGCTTGGGTGCATGTAAGTTATGTTTTTATTATATGGATTTATAGTGACGGAATCACATTACGCTGGTCACCACACCAATCCAAAATTAAGCTTTGTAGCCCTTAACTTTTGATATATCCATTGAAAAGACGCGCATTAAATCTGACGATGACCCTCATGGACCTTTCAGAAGAAATATTGAAGCGTTGAATATTCGGTCAGGTACAAGCTGCTGGACCGCTTCAAGTCGATAGTGGCCGGGTTCGCGGACAGCTACGCGCTCGCCGCGGACAAGTGCAAGGCGACCGTCAAGTCTGTGTCGCTCCGCGTGCTCGCGCGCGTGTTGCTCGACGCGGACTCGCTCGCCGTCGACTCGGCGCTCGACCGCGCCGCTGCCGCCTACCGGATCGTCGAGCACCTCGCACAAGGTACACAATACAATAGCGGAGCGTCTATACAAGTCGATTCCCACCGGCTTACGTTATTTTCAGCCAAGCCCGTTCTTTTACTACGGCTCATGAAGAATAAGAAAGGCAAATTATTTCGGGCTTCCCTAAGAATATTTTTGACCCGCCGCTCCTGCAATACACATTACGGTCATTCTCCAGATTTATGTCTGCGTCTCACTCAGCTCCGTCAAACTATGGAATCCTTCGCAAAAAATTGACGGCGTTTAGATTAATTGCAGACATACTACGACTCGCGTAAACCGCTGTAACAATGTTCCAACTGCGCGCGCACAAAACACTGACGCTCCTTTGCCGCGCTGTCACAAACCGACAATAAATGGTTCGTTGTGCGGTACGTTCAGCTGCGTCTCGATACCGCGCGGCACATTATTAATTATTAACTCCGTCTCACTCATTATTAATTATTGAGCGGGCTGCCGCGCGATCCAACACGATGATTGGCGCGCTCGAGCGTACGCAGATATAGCAGGTTAGGTTACCGAGTGGTGTGTTGTGTTTGTTTGCAGGCGAGCAGCAAGAGGTCGGGGCCGGCGGCGAGGGCGCGCCTCGCGACATGGTGGAGACGGCGCGGCTGTGGGCGCGGCCGGTGGGCACGGAGCTGGCGGCGCTGGCGCGGCTGAAGCAGCTGCTCGAGCGGCAGAACACGTTCCGGCCGGTGTTCGCGCCGCTGCTGCGCACGGCCCGTCCGGAGCGCAAGCGCGTCACGCAGCTGCGCCGGCTGCTGGCCGACGCCGGCCTGCTCTACGACGACCTGTCCACGGCCTGGACCGACAACAAGCTGGCAGGTCTGTATACTGCACCTCTGTACGACCATACCATACGACCTCTGTACGACCCTGGGACTGCAGCCCCCCTGTAAGTCCCCACTGATGGGATTTTGGAACGTAGCAGCCGTTTGGAGGTCCCTCAGGACTAGAGGATATCTATCGACGCGACTACTTTCTCGCGTCACGATCACAACAAACTGGCATGTCCCAATTACACATGTCGACCGCCAGAACGGTCCGTGTAACTTACTAGCAAATACCGAACTCCCCAGTATATTACGTATCTGCTATTAAACTTTGCTTATACGTAGCCCTACCCTTGTCCTATCTATTCTGGACGCTTTGGGTCATTATTTGGGTGTTTGTTCCAATCACCCTGGTCATTATTTTGTCAGATTTAGGTAAAGATTTTAATGCCGTTTGGTAGAAGTACTGAGAAAAACTCAGAAATGCCACTAAAATCTACAGCCAATTCGTCAGTATCCACGAAAGTGAGGCGGAAGAAACGCGCGAAAAATGATCCTATTGCTATAATCTTAAAGACTACGCGCGATAAACCCGCCATCAGACACTGACGGGTCAGGTCATTCCACCTTATGTTCCAATCATTTAGAACAGCTGTTTCTTGCACTGTTTTCGTATATTCTTTTGATTGGCAAATGACAAAATACAGATTACTTTCAAAGCACAACAGTACAAGTAAATGAATACATAAACTAACAATAACAATAATTGTCTTTAGGTCTAGAGAAGCAAATGGCGGCGCTATCAGTGACCGCGAAAGAGGAAGACATCAAGGAGCTGATAGAAATTTTCGACTGCCACTTCGACCCCGCCAAAGAGCCCAAGGGGCCCAAACCGCGCACGCCACGGAATAACAGGGTGCGGGTAAGTTAAACTATTAACATATTTGTTTTTCCACAATTTATAGAGATCTCAAAAAAAATGATATTTTGTGGACTACCTTTACCTGGAATTTTGATTTTAGCGATACGAGTTTGTGCTAAGGGTTTTGAGCTAGAATTCATCCCTAGTCTTATAGTACCCTATTATAGTGTTTGCACTTCGTCATATTACGCAAGAGCTTATATAAATGCTTCAAGTATACGCTTGGATAATTTCCGACGTGAGATTTGCCGACAGTTACTTCATGTACTGTTTTCTACACTAAGACGGGCGAAGGTCATATCAGTAACTAGCGACCCGCCCCGGTTTAAACCTTCCTATTGAATCACTCTATTTAAAAAATCCGCATCTTCGCAAACTCCCTTGCGTAGTTTTAAAGATGAGCATACAACGGAACCGACGGACGGCAGGAAGCGAATTTGTTTTATACTATGTAGTGATATTCGTATGTTGTATAGAAAGTGTTGTGTGTTTAGGGCACGAGCGCAGGCGAGGCGGGTGAAGCGGAGGGCAGCACGAGCGAGTCGCAGAACAGCTCGCCGCACGACTCGCCGAACAAGACCAATGGTAATAGTTGTGACACTGTCACCAAGCCGATGAATGAATGAATGAAAGTTTATTCACAGAACACACGGTACTTATACAACAGATCTTATATACATACATTTCACCCTTGATATGCACATTACCAATACTACATTGCTACTCAGTCTGTAGACAGACTGTTGCAGAATACTAATTATCGCAGTTATTTGATAAATTACACAGCCACACAGCCATCATGCTCTTTATGTCACCTGGCCATAGAGTGGCAATTACTGCACGCTCCGTGCGCGGAAAATCCCACTTCCTGGCCTGGGGGTGACATAAAATTTTGCACTTACTACGGGCTGTAATAAAGAAAGCATCAGATCGCATATTTATCGCCCTTTCCTTCGGCTCGGGCATCAAATACCTGCGATCTGAGACATTATTTGTTTTGCCGCCCTTGGCAAGTAATGTACTATTTTCACACTGTTGCCATATTTGAATTTAAACTTTCGTGAGACATGTTATAACTTTATTTTACTAAACGGTTAAAACTCGCGTATTAATTGTCACTTCGGGCGACATGTTTTGAACTCGTCGGGAGTTCTTCCTCAGGATGAGTGCGTCTGCGACCCGCGCCGATTGCTGTTGCCATATCTTTGTTTTTTTTTTAATATCGAAATATTACGCTGCCGCAACACACTGTACTGTGCCAAAGGTTATTCCACGTCCTTACATGTCAGAGTTAATAGTGGTGTTTGTTGTTTGCAGACGTGTCGACAGGAGACTCCAGTCAAAAGGCGGCGCCGGAGGCGGAGGCGGTGGCGGCCAACTAAGCCACTCCTTACAGTTTTCTACCAATCGTTAGTACCGTAACGGAGCCATAGGGATGTGACAAAAACATTTATTCGTATTATACATTAGGTTAAGACTTGGAATTGAACGAAACTTTATTTTGCATGCAGCGGTGAACGAATTCACACTTTTCTTTTTTTTTTCATACAATTCAAACGTTTCTGTTTACGCATGACGTTCTTATAATATAAATAGATGTTTAACGTGTAGATGAGTGCCTTAGCAACTCAGTGTATTAAGATATAACGTTTTGTATATCCACATATATTTTTGTCTGCATAAGCCGTGAGCACCGTGTTGCATGTGTGATAGGCGCCCGCGGGCTCGCCGAACTATTTTATATCACAGTTAAAGGGCTTGTGGAAGTGATAAGTTAAATGGGGCTTGGAACAAGCATTTAAGAAGTACAAGTGAACGTACTTTATTTATTTCAGAGTAACTTCTTATTTATTGAGTGCAATCACTGTAACGG
The DNA here is from genome assembly GCA_951800055.1 of Cenopis cana. Taxonomy (NCBI): domain Eukaryota; kingdom Metazoa; phylum Arthropoda; class Insecta; order Lepidoptera; family Tortricidae; genus Cenopis; species Cenopis cana. Next base: position 5,411,091 of record OX637473.1, read on the forward strand.
ATGGACTGATTTATACATCCGAGATTTTAAAGAAAATTTTATTTATTTTTTTCTCGATTCCTACGCATAGTAAGTTTCTAGGCTGATTGCATTTGCGTCGACGGCGGTAGACGTTACACATTTTGTTTGCCATAAATAATACTTTCTAATAAGGATGACCTTTGTTTTCCATCCAGTGAAGCTACGTAATGCAGTGTGTACCTATTAACTTACCTCTAATTTAGTTAGTTTTAACATAGACTGTACATATTATTTAATTTCTTATTATGTTCAGATCTCTAATAAATATGTAAGTCTACCTTGGCTTTTATTTTTGTGTGATCTACTGGATTCCGTTTCAGAAACCATATTTAAGTAATACTTTGAACTCCAAAGACTACTATGAGCGTCGCGAAAGGTGTGGCTCATAGTGAAAAACTCGTAAAAACTATATTTGTCATGTATGCTGTAGTTTATTAGGGTTAATAAATAATACCCTTTCATAGCAAGGACGATGGGACGTCATGTCTATGGCGTTCAAATGGTCAGGGCTAATTTGATAAAAGAAAAAGCATATTTATAAATACAAATATATTTCAAGCTTCTGGTTTAGTCCAACCCTCCGCCAAGTGGTCTCTCACGGCTCGATCTAGTACCGCCTGCAATTAATACAAATGGTTAGCGCGTTCTTTTCTAGACTAATATTATTCTAACCATATATCCTGTCTTATCTACGGAAATGAATGGGTTAATCCAAACTCAAATGCCCATAATGATAACGACCACTATAGCTGTCAGTTTGCACTTAAGTACATCGTCAAAGTAAGAAAAGATGCCATGATAACATTGAGGGTGGACGATGTAAAGCTCGGTTTTCCTAAGGATTGCGGTGCCGTCATATAGCGGTGAAATAACTTCACTAGAACGTTATCCATACTTATTATACTCTTTGACGTTATCTTATGCAAACAAAATGGCGCGGTTTCCTAGAGGTCTTTTGCGTCCGTAATAAAATAACACGGCCGCTATATGACGGCACCGCTATCCTTGGAAACCAAAGCTTAAGACCAGCGTTTGCATAACGTGCTTTGACAACGAATGTTATATGAAGTCAGCGGTTAAATCTAACGTTAACACCCGTTACGATTAACCTCTTCACCGACACAGTAGATTCTGTAAGTTGTGCCTCACACGCCAAACTCTTCGTAGCAAAAGAATGAAAATGAACCTTACTTGTTAGCACGTAGCTTGCTTTTACATCGACTTGATCGACTCGACATGACGTCATTGGCGTGTGGGGCACCTAATGTCCTGACTTTATATCAGGTCAATGGCGGTGAAATAGAGGTAGACTACACAAAAGATGGGAAGATGACTTTCCAAAAATTTTGGAGAAGACTCGAAAAACCGAGAAGAGTGGCGCAGCCTGTAGGAGGCCTATGTCAAAGACAGCTTGACCAAATAAAATATATAAATTAGTACCTAAAACACACAAACAAATGTTAATATAAGTCAAGAATAAAGGCTATTTTTTTTATAATGGCGGTGAAAAGGTTAAATAGTAAGCCATAATTCAACTCCAATAGAGGATTGTAATTGGTTAGCGGGATATAGTACCTCAATATCTCTACAGCCTTGCATAGCTCTGCTCAACACGAGGTCGAAGTAATCCATGTGCAATCTGTGGGACATCTCCAGCAGGGCAATGCTTCCTGAAATTAAACAGGGTTTTTAATTAAAATAATATTTTTAATGAAGAGGAAATTTTTTAAACATTTTTCAATTTACAGGGAGGTATAGTTCGTACACAACTGTAAGGCCAAGTGATGTCAAATTAACGCAAGCAAAAATCTACCTAACAGTCAGAGCTCTAAGTCAAGTTTTGCTTGCGTTCATTTGACAGAATTTAGCCTTAGAGTTGTGTCCGAACTATACATGCGGATGGAAAACTTGCCGAACCAGCCATGGGCACAGAATAATTTATATACGGGGTACAGGTTTTCAGTGTAACAAAATCGATGTTTGATAGGTTATCCTGCTCGCACGCGCTCACCCTATATCATTTATCGTTCCTAACACGATAGGGTGTCTAGATACCACGGAGGTGTGCTAGTTTTGCCGAAGCGGCACGAAGAACGGGCCTGCCACGGGCGAGCTGGCACACGGCCACACATACAGTACACATACAGTACACACACAGTAATTCCTGGGAAAATATTCCCAATGGGCTACAGAATGGGACTCTATGTAAAGGCGTGAAAAGGTTTCTTATGGGTCGGCAACGCGAGAATGACGCCTATATGGTGTTGGTTGCAAGCGTCTGTAGGCGACGGTAACCACTTACCATCAGGTGGGCTGTCAGCTAGTTTACCACCGACATGGTGAGTATGATTATATATAAAAAAATTGCCACTTGTGGGCATTTTTCAAAAAAAGTGTACATGGCAAAATTTGCGTGTCACAAACTTAAAACGTGATTTTTAAAATATTCCCTTTCGTATTTGGGTATATGAGTGGTTTACTTTGATTTTGTAGATTGTAGCAATTATGTTATATTTATAAAACGATTTATATTATATTTATTGCTAGATTTATAACAATATAAAGATACAAAAAGTGCTAAAATGTGTATGTCACACTCACACGTCGACTCAGTCATATAGAGGCTTGCAGAAACTCGACAAAAATTGAATGAATATTCGATGGGGTCACACAGATAAAGTAATGAGTCTAGATATTAGAAATGTGCTTTATTTATTAAATAATACGGTATTACAATTTTTTAATCAAAGTGAAAATTGAAAAATTCAACACCACAGGTGGGATTTGAACCCACGACCTCTGGAATCCGTCCATTGCTCTACCAATTGAGCCACCGTGGTATCCCTTGTAATGGTGAATTTAATGCCAAATAAAAACGAAATACGGTATTTAATGCCAAAAAACTACTTTTTCCACTGTCCCAAGAAATCGGCCATACCGGAACCTCCGGTTATTGTCACAGCGATTTTAACATACTTGTGCAATCGATAGTCCCCTAAAAGCATTAATTTTTCAATCCTGGCAACATTAGAATGCTGTAAACATTGACCGCCATTACTTATTTAACGTCAGAATCCTTCAAAACGGTGACGAAAGGTGGTCACAGAGTTGGTGCTCAAAAAAAGTATTCCGAATCAGTCAGTGTTTTCGGTTAATATAATTTTTTAAACACAACTAGACATTAAACAGACTATCATAGTATCCGAAACGAAACAAAAACCGCATTCAATAGTTTCAAAACAAGTTAAAATCTTGATTTTCACATCCGAATAGTAACGTGATGTACCACCGGAACGATTTTGTGACTAATTGGAGTCATAAAGCTTAGTACACAATCGAAATGTGACCGGTGTTTTAAACCGACTACAAAATTAAATGAGGTTCTGTTTGTTAACGATTATCTCGCATTGGGATGAACCGATTTTGATGCGGTTTTCAGAAAAGTATTTGTTACATTCTGGAGAAGGTCTTGGTAAACGTACTTTATAGTTAAAAAATGAGGTCTGTGTAGTTTTCCTACTTAGTGATTGGGTCACATTTTTGTTTCTTTTTGATTAAAAGACTGTTTAAAAGTTGATTTAATAAATAAAAACGATGTTAGTCACACATTCATTTTGGTATTTTCTTTCAAAATGTTCAATATGTGTACACTATTCCTTACAATTTCCAGTTAGTCACATGAGATTCCGCTCACTGTCACAAGATTTGGAGGGTTTAAAATAATTATTTATGGCTGCTGTAGTGCAACAATTCGCATTTTTAAGCGTTTAAATTACTAATTGAATATTCCTTAATGTATAAAAAATTTCTTTTTGTCGATTTGTACTATTTTAACTCATAAAAATACATGTTTTAGCAGTCATTTGGATGCGATTGTGACGAACTGGACATTTATTTCATCCTCCAAACTTATTTGTTCCATTAATTCTTTGAATTAAGCCCGTTTTAAATAGTTTATTGTCTTCATTTCAAATTTGTAAACTGAAACTGGTCCAAAAACCACTACAATCATTTTATAATTGTGACTATCCGGAACTAGTTCCACCGTAATCTGAAGTTAAAATGTCGATATTTTCTATATTTATTAATATTTTCAAGCCATTTTCCCAAATAATACACTATGACTTATGAGGAATCGAATAAGCAAAGAAATTTCAAAATTGGTGTTCAGAAAAAAGTCGTTCTCCGCTTCGTCACGTGTACACTTTTTTTGAAAAACGCCCTTGTACATTTTGTTCAGTATGTCGGCCATAATAAAATGTCCTCTCATTTTCTCAAAGGTTAGCTGTAGGAGATCCCTTAAAGGGATAGTTTGGCCTTTGTACAAATGTCTACTGTTAATGTCTTCTGTCTGTGTTATTTATATTATGAAATAAATAAATCTAAATCTAAATCTTAAGTTTGTTTTTTCTATTATGTACTTGATTTGTGAAATAAAGTGTTTATTACTTACGCACACATAACCCTTATTACAATGTGCATAAAATAAAGTGCACGTATGGTCAGTGAATTGTTACTTCTGGTGGACACGATACCTGTGGTGGGCATGGTACTTTTGGTGAACATGGTACATTCAGCTGCAGAGAAACCTGACCCCCCATGCATACAAATTTCTATGGCATGGTACCTGTGGTGGGCATGGTACCTGTGATGGGCATGGTACCTGTGGTGGGCATGGTACCTGTGGTAGGCATGGTACCTGTGATGGACATGGTACCTGTGGTGGACATGGTACCTGTGGTGGACATGGTACCTGTGGTGGGCATGGCGGCCACGGTGAGGCAGACGCCGCCGGCCGCCTCCTCGACGTGGCCCACGTCCACGAGCGGCTGCGGCTCGGCGCCGCGCCACGCCATGGACGCCGAGCTCGCGCACACGATAGCTCGCATGGGGATGCCTGCGTTGATGAGCGCGAGGCTTGCTGCGTTCACGCATGCGCAGAACGCGCTGCCGTCAGCCTGGATAATCAAGTTTAAAAATTTACATTCTCAGTTTCAAATCAAATGTGAAAAATGGAGTACAGACAGAATAGGGTGGGTCGAAAATCACGAATTTCGGAGTACCGTAATGTAATAGGGCTCAAAAGTTGATGCATTTTATGGAGATTACAAGAAAAATAATAAAATAAATAACTACTTTTGGCTGTTACTTTTGCAGTATAAATGTAAAATTAAATAAAGATAATGACATGATTAAAAAAACTTACAACCTCGCAGTATTTTAGGAAATATGACAGTATTTTACCAACCTGTATTCTTTGTCCACGATATTTATTCTAAATGGCAATTTCCAGGTAACTTACATACTATTTAACGTTAAAATAAAGAACGCTTTACTTGAATTTTATGCACATTTTTCGATAAGAATAGCAATTGGTATTGAAATTCATATTTTAGCAAGATTGTTAATATTACCTGTAACACTTCCACATAAATGTCGATCTGTGAGCGAGGATAGAGCTCAGTCTTTATGGCAGCTATGAGCACCTGCCTCAGGTGCATGGACATCTCCTGAGACTTACGGTCACCTCTAGGCCTGTTCTTCCGCTCTCCTAGAAAAACATGAGCTTTTGAGAATTGGGTGGAGTTACTAATTAGATCCACGATGACTCACCCCTCCACCACCTGTTCCGTACAATTGAGCATAGATTAGTATGAGATGCGCTGTGAAGGGGCGCGTCGTCGTGGATGGTGCGCCCTATACATGACCACATGCAGGACACTTTAGACAATTTGTAAAAGATAGATTAAATTTTGGGTACTCTGATATTAATAACCTGTTGAATCTTGAATGTGAAACTGTTATATTCTGGTAATCAACATGTTAAATGAATGTTTTCGGAGTATTAACATAAAGTTAAAAGCAATCAAAATTTTAAAAATCAGACAAAAAAAGTTACCTGTGGAAAATGTGGCCATACTGTATTGGCAATTAACCACTACGCCTTCCGTGTTCGCTTTCGACTTGGATGCCTAAAATAAGAAAATCGATTTCATGTTTACAGAAGGAATAGTCCACAAAGTAATAAATTACATATACATAGTAGATATAAGTAATTCTTTCAATTAATTACCTGATGGGGACCGTATACAGCGGCTAACACTTTAGTGTTTCCTTGTTCTAAGTAAGCACTTCCATCAGGCTGTGTGAACACTCCAAGTTTACACCGAATCCGCCTTAGCTCGTTTGGTCTTCTACCGTCTAATCGAAGCCCTTGGCTTGATAACAAGTCAGGTCCAGGCATATTTACTTAAAAACGAGCTTATGTATTGTGCACGAAATTATTACCGCTATCCTACGTATTCTTAAAATGTATAAATATCAAATAAAATAAATGTAAATACTAAACACTCGTGAAAGGTGAAAGAAAACGTGCAGCTGACAGTGACAAGTTAAGAAGTGAATGAATGAAATGTCACATTAACATGATTGACAGCTAATAATAAATATTGCCATGTCAGAGAAAAAACATGTCTGTGATTTTTAACTAAGTAATTATACTAATTACGGTTGGTGAAGAATTTATCATCGATTTATGTACTTCATCCAATACAAAATAGATTGATGTAAACTTTATTTGATTATTTCAAGAATATAATCTTCTGTTTTTACCTTAACAGTATTGTACATTTGTTATAAGTATATCACATCTGTATCAAAAGGTGTAGCAGTAAAATCCCAATTTTATAGACTCCAGCATTTACTGGCAACTTTAAAAACAGTTTTCTGTTCCAGACATCAATAAAGCCGTTGGTCTTGTACCTAACACGATTGTGACATGGGCGGGTCAGTAACACATTGAACAAAATAATATTTATTGTAAAATTTCGGAACGCATCACATACCTGCCCAAAAAGTGTACTTGTTTTAGTTGTCTACAGTACTTGTTTATCATTGGTCCTTTTTTGTCATGCGTGTTTATCTACCCAATTAGAAGCATCTATTTGCGTCCACGAGTTTGTTAGATATGGCATAGTGCAATGGAAACGCATTAATTAATTGTAGTCGTACGCATTGAAAATGGCTGAATTGTTTTTTCGTGAATTACGTGAATTACAATAAATTTATTTCAATGGTAATTGACACTGTAAAATTGACCAAAATCGTAAGTAACCCATATGAGTACGTAAATGTTCATTCTGTAATGAATTTGATACATGTAAACAAAGTTAGTAGTCGTTCCGGTGTGTACTTGCTCATCCTAAATTTCTTCCGATAAAAGTAAATATTTGTTCTCTTTATCTCGTAATTTTGTAGCGAGCAAACATTTAACATGGATTTCTAGGTTGAAGATGTGATAAGTATGTTTACTACAGCCACTTAGGTAGATAATAATAAGTATCGATTTTTATTGATTAGGTATTGGTTAAATTGGCTTGGGTTTTGTTCCAGCAAAGTGCGTAGTCGCGAGTATGGATGTGGACGATTCAGCTGTGGACCTGAGCGTCAGGTAATTATTATAACCTTGTTGGACCATAACCATAAATTAGACCATGCATAAATTATTTGGAATTACATAATTTCCTTTATAGGTCTTTGCCCCCTGAGTTGAGCGAGCTCAGAGCCCTCACGGCCAGTGGACTGACCATAACGCCGGCGCAGCCACCCCCACATGTGAGTTTTTAAAAGTAAAATTAATTTTCTCAATGTTTTCTATGGTCTTTTGTGATGATCCTGTTATTTGTGAGACCCTGGTAATTTTATGTTTTTATACTCTGATTATTAAATTAATAAATTAATCATGATTCTTTCTTTTTTGCGCCTCTGAAAGATAATTGATAGGGTGAGTATATATTTTCTGTACTCTAAATTTCTATCTTGGATTTTTCTAATTTTTTTTACAATAAGTTCTATGATTGTTATGAACCAGACCTAAATAATTGGTTCTGATCTGAATGATTAACTTTCTGTTAAATGGGAAAGTTTCAAAAGTTTACTTGCAAAGAAGAATTGTTTGCATAATGATAACCTCCGGCACAGTGTAATTTTTATACCTAAAGTATTCGCCATAAATAGATTCCACAAAAGCTACCAAAGATGGCCAAACGTCACAGGTGACACACGTCACATGTGTCATTGTCATTGTGATGTTCCAGGGGTAGCCAACCTATCCACAGGTATTCTTAGCGCGTCAGGAATATTCTTAGGGAAGCCGTAAATAATTTGCCTTTCTTATTCTTCATGAGCCGCAGTAAAAGACCTGGACTGGCTGAAAATTAGGCAAGCCGGTGGGAATCGAGTTGTATGGATGCTCCGCCACTGGTCAGTACCTACCACCGTCAATACCTAGAGTCAAATGACGTGAACTCTCCATCGCAATTGAGCTGTCTAGCCATACAAACTGACATTGTTTGTATCGTATGACAGTTCATTTTGTTGGAAGAGTTAATGGAGTTGTTTTGGCCAGGCCGAGGTATTTTTTAAAATTCCAAGCAAGAACAGAGTTATGCTGGCTTTTAGTACATATTTAGTACATGCTTACTTTACTTACTTATTCGTGATCAGTGGTTAATTTTTAATTACGTTTAAAAAATGTTTATTTAATGAGAATGAGAGCTGATAATGAGAATATAAATTTGTGCCAAAAGTTGTTATAACCTGACATATTACCATTACAATATAAGCTTTTCTTCTAAAAAAAAGTTCAAATCAAATATTTATTTGTTCAACGACTATTTATGTTAAATAGTTTATTAAGAAAGTTTAATTAAACATTATCTTTAAAATTATAATTAAATGAATTTTCTACGTACATGATTTAAAAAAAGTAAAACATACTGTTGAAAAAGTATTTTACGTAGTCGGTCCCAAAGTTCTGTCACAAATGAAAATAATAATAAAAACAAAAGTACCAATCAGTTTTTAATAAATTATATACCACGTTAAAGTACATTTAATAAAGAATTCAAATTACTTAAAATTATTCAAAATGACCTCCCTTGTTTTTAATACAGGCCCTTAATCGGCGCGGCCAGTCGTCTATCGCAGCACGCACCATTTTCATGTCTATTTCAGCGACTGCTTTTCTTAAAGATGACTTCAGGCTCTCCAAATTTTTATGGGGTTTAGCACAGACCTTCCCCTCTAAGGCCTGCCAAATTTTATAGTCCAAAGGATTAAGGTCCGGACTGGAGGAAGGCCAATCTTCGTGTCTTATAAAGTCGATTTTTTGACGGTCAAACCAGGCTTGAGTGGTCTTGGCTTTGTGTGCTGGCGCAGAATCCTGCTGGAACACAAAATTATGTCCTGAAAATAGCGTGTTGGGCAGATCTTTGACAAGCTTATCCAAAACCGTCTCTTGGTACACTTTCGCAATGATTTTGACCCCTTTTTCGCAAAAATGAACCTCAGTTGGCCCGTAATAAGATACACCCAACCAGACCATCACTGATGATGGATGATGCCCATGTTGCACCCGCGGAACTCTTTTTCCTGCTTCTTCAGAGCTCCTAGCGTATACTCTATCATTCTGTTTATTATACTTCTCTTCAATATCGAAAATCTTTTCGTCTGTAAAGAGGATATCACGGTGTCGATTTTTCGCGTACCGCTGTAACAACTTCCGGGATCTTTTAAGCCTTATTGTTTTTAGACGGGCATTAAGTAAGTGCCCACTCTTTTTTTTGTATGCTCGTAGACTAAGATCTTCGTTTAAAACCTTTTTGACGGTTTTTCTACTGACACCCATCTGCAAAGCCATCAACTTCTGTTTTCGGACAGGATTTCTTGCTATGCGCGCCTTGATCGTTTTGATCACTGCTGGTGTTCGTACGGAGCGAGGCCGGCCAATTCTTTTCTTGTCCTCAACACTGGAAACTTCATTGTACCTATCAATAGTACGGTACACAAACCTAAGCGTTAAATTTAAATTTTTGAGCAACTTGAAAATGGTACTTGGCGAGTGCCCACAGCGGTACAATGCTAAAACAGCTATTCGGTTTTCTTTCAATGTCCACTCCATCGTGAGAAATTGCAGCGAATGACTGTCTTTTGTTTTAAAATAATTTTCAAACATTCAAAAATGGAATTCAATAAAAATTTCTTAAAATCATGTTCTAAATTTAAAGATAATGTGCCAGTGACAGAACTTTGGGACCGACTACGTATTGTAATGGCAACACTTGGGTAGTTTTTTGGAATCTATTTATGGCGAATACTTTAGAGATGTTCCTAGCACAAATGACGTTTCGTTAGTCCTTGACAAAATAAAAACATTGACAATCATGTTGTCAATAAGTACCACTTCAACGTCATAGATCATAGAATAAAATTAATAAATTTATGGTTTTTGTTATTAATATTTATTTATTTTCTAACATTGTTATATGAATCATATGATACTGATATATATTCCATGTCACCTAGATGTTATTTTTTTTACTTGATGAAAATTATTTCTCTATTGGGGTTCCATACCCAAAGGCTAAAATGGGATCCTATTACTAAGACTCCGCTGTCCGTCCATCTGTCACCAGGCTGTATCTCATGAACCATGATAGTTAGACAGTTGAAATTTTCACAGATGATGTATTTCTGTTCTGTTGTGTTATAGTAACAAATACTCAAAAACAGAATAAAATAAATTTTTAATGGGGCTCCCATACAACAGACATTTTTTTTTTCCTTTTTTATACATAATGGTATGGAACCCTTCATTCACGAGTCCGACTCGCACTTGGCGCTTTTCCCTCTGGTGTTCCACCCTGGGTGCTTTTAATGTCAGGTTGGGCCTGACTGATAAGGCTCGCCCATTTTCGTAAGGAGACTCCGTTGAGGCGGGTTACGAGACCAGTCCAAAATTAAGCTTTTCACATCACCTATTCGGATAAGGGCTTTTTCTTCCCTGCTAGGAGGGATCAAAATGGCACTTTTCTTCCCTGCTAGAAGGGATCAAAGTGGCACTTTTCTGTAACGAGTAATAACTTAATGAGTTATTGTATCGATTTTGATAAAATAAATGCACAACTAAACTATTGTTATTTCAGATCTTTCATTGTCCTCAATAGGTGATGTGAAAAGCAGTATGTGTCACATGGAAGCAAAACTATTTCCACCTTGGGCGTTAATTCTTGAATCCCTCACTACACTCAGGATTCTATTTTAGAATCCCTCGCTACGCTCAGGATTCTATTATATAATCCTTCGCTTCGTTCAGGATTCAATTTACGCCCACGCCGTAAATATGTCATTTTGCTCCCTTGTGACACAATCTACTATTGTAGCCCTTCACTTTTGATACGTCCACCGGGACAGTCGCGAACCTAAATCTGTTTATAACCCATTTATGCATGTGTTCAGGGAGCGAGCGGTAAGCGGGTGCTGCGGCCGCGGTCGGAGCAGCGCAGCTACGCCGAGAGCCCCGACATCGTGCTGCTGCCCGCCGCGCCGCCGCACCGCAAGCAGAACGTAGCCGCACCCTTTACCGGTAATGTTGCATTCACCAAACAAACTTGCGTGGGCATGCTTGCCTTACAGCCCGGCCACGAATTTGCGCAAATTGCAGCGCGGCGAGCGCAGTGCACTGCGGGTAGTTAGGATCACACGCAATGTAGTAGGAACACCCCTGCCGCCGTGGCTCGAAGCCGTGGCCGGGCCGTTATGCTATTTATCTCAAAAATGGCCGGAATAGTGAACGTTACATACATTGGAAGGTGAAGTGTATAACTTAAGGTAAGATTAATTAATATTACATTATTGCCGTGGCCGGGAAGGGAGCAATTGCAGGCTGAGTATTTGTTTAAATGGACGAGCTTGCGAGTCCGTTTAATTATAATACGAAGCCTGTAATTGTCATTCCGGCCGAGGCTAATATAGTGCATGGGGGAAATACGACAAAAATTCAATTAAGATTTGATAAACATAACCTTAAAACGTCAAAAACATCATGCTTTCCCGCCGTTTATTTTTTTTTAACGGAATCGCAAGTGTATTTTTCCACCGAAAAACGCAAATTATTCGAGACACATAAAAAAAAGTCGCGTTTCCAACAAAAATACGAGCTCAATTGGCTGAATACGACCTGTGCCTCCTTTTATATGACAGTTTCTACATTTTAAAAAGTTTATAACTCCACAAATAAAGGAATTTATATGTGACATTGCAGGCGGCCTGCAATGTTTTTTACTTTTTAATTTGGATCTGACCTTAAACTATACACTTTACCTTCCAATATGTAGCGACTAAAGTGCAGTTTGCGGGGCATTTTTGAGAAAAAAAATTTGTATAACATTGTCCCCTATTCACTATTTATTTATCTATTAACTAGACTGTAAGAAGTAATTTTCTTTGTTGAATCATAATTATTATATTGATGAGATTGTTTTACAGTTATTTTCCTCATTTTTGAATACCTACTTGCGATGACCTTTACCAATTCATTAAGTATAATATTGAATGCAGAATATTTTCTAACAATTACCTCGAATTTAAATTAGTTTGGCATTATTTTAAAAGGACGAATCAAATAGATACATGTCCAAAGGTAGACAAAACAAAGACCTTCTCATAATTGCTAAAAGAGGCTGGGAGGAGTGGGAGTAGGCTGGGAGGAGTGGGTCCGTTTAGTTAAATAACAAGCTGATATAGTGTTTTCTCAAAATGGGAGGAAAATAAGACGAAATAACAATTAAGGTTTAGTAAACATAACTTCAAAAATGTCAAAAACTGAATGTTAACCTTTGTTTCTTTATTTTATAAATTCGCAAGTGTATTTATCTACCGATTTTCGCAATTGAATCGACTGATACGACTTGTGCCCTATCTTTTACGGCCACCTTAAAAAAATTTGCAACTCTACATTCAATGGAATTTGTATGTAACATTCCAGGCGCGTGGAACAAGCCTGGAATGTCTTGAGTGACGTTTAGGTGCCTATTGGTTCAATTAACCTTAGGCTCCTTACGTTTTTATACTAGCATTTTTTCCTTAGCATATCCACAGTACAACATAATTTGGTAAAAGGGTGCCGGCATTTCCGCCTATTGTGATCTTTGTCGCACCTACTACACATACCATACTAGACAGACATGTGTGACAGAGAAACTATAGCCGTCAATGTAACGTGTGTTGCAGACATGAGCAGCAAGATGAACTCTACAGCAGTGAACGTGTCCATAACGGCGGCGGCGGCGCCCGAGTCCCCGCGCGACCCGCGCGACGACGACTCGGAAGACGACGAGAACGAGCCGCCCATCCCGCCTGTGGACCGGGTCAGTACCTCTCGCTGAGTATGTCGGCGACGCTTGAGTCTCCGCGCGATGATTTAGTCAAGGATGAAGAGGACGAGTTAATTTTTTTTTCAGTTGTCTCAGGGGTAGGGTTTTCTTTACTCATATTGGGATTATTAAGCGCTCCGAAAGAATACATTATTATTGGTTTTTTTTTAAAGTCAAATTTTTTGTGTAGCCATGGACTTGTCTGTTGTTGTTGTCGATCTGCAACGTTTTAATAAGGACCTATGCACACCGCGTTTATTAAACGCGCCGTCATCGCACGTTCATTACCATGTTTACAGTAAAGTAGCAGATAGAGAGTAGGGAGGAGGCGACTGCGCGTCGACGGCGCGGTTAAACGCGGTGTGTATAGGCCCTTCTGACGGATGATGATGTTATGTTATGACGGTGTTGTGGGCAGGAGCTGTCGAGCGCGGAGATCTGGGAGCGCGAGCGGCTGGTGCGCGCGCTGCGCGAGAAGCTGCGCGCGGAGGAGACGCGCCTCGTGCTGCTGCGCAAGATCCGCCAGTCGCAGCTCGCGCCGCCCAAGGTAATGTATGTCGCTCACAGGACCTGCGAGCGGCTCACTTTACCTTTTTACCCCCAACTTTACCATCTCACAAGCACAGCGAGACATAAATACGAACAAATCCGATAGCAGGATACTGTTTCTGAAAATGAGGCTTGTTTATTTTTCGTTACTAAAATGTAATAAGTAAAATGTTTGTTGTGTGCAGTCGGAGGCGGCGGGCACCGCGCTGGCGGCGTCGGGCTGCGTGGTGCCGCCCGGCGTCACCGTCACGCCCGCGCCGCCGCCCGCGCACCAACAGAACAAGGTACACGCTGTATACTACTCATTTAAGTCCCGTTAACATGGTGCAAGATAGTGCATACGATTTTCATTACAGCGTTTGATCGTTCTTGTCCTACATCACTAGCCCACAGCCCCGCAATGGAATGAAAAATCCAGGCAAGTTCTTGCACCGTGTAAATCGGCCTTCACTCTTTCAAGGTTTATAGTAGGGAGTATGGGGAGGCCACGACGCTAAATGTGAATTTACTTGAGCATCGTGGGGGACCTATTGGATTTTAAAGATTGGATGATAGGAAGAAATAATAGTACAGTCAGCAGCAATGGTTGCCACGCGGGCGAGGTGTTCCAAATGATCTACACACGCTCTTATTCCCTTGTAATAAAGATGTGTGACGATCATTTTTAGCACCTCGCACGCGTAGCAACCATTGCTGCTGACTGTACATTATTGCCGTGGCCGGGAAGGAGGCAATTGCAGGCAGAGTATTTGTTTAAACAGACGAGCTTACTACTGTGTGTGTGTGTGTGTGCAGCGTTCAACAGCCGCAGCGGCCGCGAGCACAAACAGCACGCGGCGCACGTCCAGCCTGCCCGGCGGCGCCACGCTCACGCCCGGACCCTACCGCACGCAGGTAACACTACACTACACGCAGGTAACACTACACCACACGCAGGTAACACTACACTACACGCAGCGGCCGCGAGCACAAACAGCACGCGGCGCACGTCCAGCCTGCCCGGCGGCGCCACGCTCACGCCCGGACCCTACCGCACGCAGGTAACACTACACTACACGCAGGTAACACTACACCACACGCAGGTAACACTACACTACACGCAGCGGCCGCGAGCACAAACAGCACGCGGCGCACGTCCAGCCTGCCCGGCGGCGCCACGCTCACGCCCGGACCCTACCGCACGCAGGTAACACTACACTACACGCAGGTAACACTACACTACACGCAGCGGCCGCGAGCACAAACAGCACGCGGCGCACGTCCAGCCTGGCCGGCGGCGCCACGCTCACGCCCGGACCCTACCGCACGCAGGTAACACTACACTACACGCAGGTAACACTACACCACACGCAGGTAACACTACACTACACGCAGCGGCCGCGAGCACAAACAGCACGCGGCGCACGTCCAGCCTGCCCGGCGGCGCCACGCTCACGCCCGGACCCTACCGCACGCAGGTAACACTACACTACACGCAGGTAACACTACACTACACGCAGCGGCCGCGAGCACAAACAGCACGCGGCGCACGTCCAGCCTGCCCGGCGGCGCCACGCTCACGCCCGGACCCTACCGCACGCAGGTAACACTACACTACACTACACGCAGCGGCCGCGAGCACAAACAGCACGCGGCGCACGTCCAGCCTGCCCGGCGGCGCCACGCTCACGCCCGGACCCTACCGCACGCAGGTAACACTACACTACACGCAGGTAACACTACACCACACGCAGGTAACACTACACTACACGCAGCGGCCGCGAGCACAAACAGCACGCGGCGCACGTCCAGCCTGCCCGGCGGCGCCACGCTCACGCCCGGACCCTACCGCACGCAGGTAACACTACACTACACGCAGGTAACACTACACCACACGCAGGTAACACTACACTACACGCAGCGGCCGCGAGCACAAACAGCACGCGGCGCACGTCCAGCCTGCCCGGCGGCGCCACGCTCACGCCCGGACCCTACCGCACGCAGGTAACACTACACTACACGCAGGTAACACTACACTACACGCAGCGGCCGCGAGCACAAACAGCACGCGGCGCACGTCCAGCCTGGCCGGCGGCGCCACGCTCACGCCCGGACCCTACCGCACGCAGGTAACACTACACTACACGCAGGTAACACTACACCACACGCAGGTAACACTACACTACACGCAGCGGCCGCGAGCACAAACAGCACGCGGCGCACGTCCAGCCTGCCCGGCGGCGCCACGCTCACGCCCGGACCCTACCGCACGCAGGTAACACTACACTACACGCAGGTAACACTACACTACACGCAGCGGCCGCGAGCACAAACAGCACGCGGCGCACGTCCAGCCTGCCCGGCGGCGCCACGCTCACGCCCGGACCCTACCGCACGCAGGTAACACTACACTACACTACACGCAGCGGCCGCGAGCACAAACAGCACGCGGCGCACGTCCAGCCTGCCCGGCGGCGCCACGCTCACGCCCGGACCCTACCGCACGCAGGTAACACTACACTACACGCAGGTAACACTACACTACACGCAGGTAACACTACACTACACGCAGCGGCCGCGAGCACAAACAGCACGCGGCGCACGTCCAGCCTGCCCGGCGGCGCCACGCTCACGCCCGGACCCTACCGCACGCAGGTAACACTACACTACACGCAGGTAACACTACACTACACGCAGCGGCCGCGAGCACAAACAGCACGCGGCGCACGTCCAGCCTGCCCGGCGGCGCCACGCTCACGCCCGGACCCTACCGCACGCAGGTAACACTACACTACACGCAGGTAACACTACACTACACGCAGCGGCCGCGAGCACAAACAGCACGCGGCGCACGTCCAGCCTGCCCGGCGGCGCCACGCTCACGCCCGGACCCTACCGCACGCAGGTAACACTACACTACACGCAGGTAACACTACACTACACGCAGGTAACACTACACTACACGCAGCGGCCGCGAGCACAAACAGCACGCGGCGCACGTCCAGCCTGCCCGGCGGCGCCACGCTCACGCCCGGACCCTACCGCACGCAGGTAACACTACACTACACGCAGGTAACACTACACTACACGCAGCGGCCGCGAGCACAAACAGCACGCGGCGCACGTCCAGCCTGGCCGGCGGCGCCACGCTCACGCCCGGACCCTACCGCACGCAGGTAACACTACACTACACGCAGGTAACACTACACCACACGCAGGTAACACTACACTACACGCAGCGGCCGCGAGCACAAACAGCACGCGGCGCACGTCCAGCCTGGCCGGCGGCGCCACGCTCACGCCCGGACCCTACCGCACGCAGGTAACACTACACTACACGCAGGTAACACTACACCACACGCAGGTAACACTACACTACACGCAGCGGCCGCGAGCACAAACAGCACGCGGCGCACGTCCAGCCTGCCCGGCGGCGCCACGCTCACGCCCGGACCCTACCGCACGCAGGTAACACTACACTACACGCAGGTAACACTACACTACACGCAGGTAACACTACACTACACGCAGCGGCCGCGAGCACAAACAGCACGCGGCGCACGTCCAGCCTGTAGGGAGGGGGTCCTCAAAATAGTACTATACTTTTTGGCGTATGGTTACCGATGGGGGGAGGGGGTTTCAAAATTGTTAAAGGGTCACGAAGTAAGCGTACGTTCCAAGTCGTAGTCAAGATATTTGCACTAATGTGTTCTTTAGCGATATCAGTCTATCGAAAAAGAAAAACAATATAATAATACGATGTGGACGGTAATTACCGGGATCGGTAGATGGGCATACCAGAAGGATTAGTCTCCGACACATTCAAAATTGCAATTCAAGATTTTTTTTAAATTAATAATGGGATTGTTCTTTGCTAGCATCTAGCCAGGGGACAAAGATGAGGCCAACGGTAAAGCGAGCTCACCCAGAAATTGCCTATTCACTCTTGCCTTAAATAGATCCAGGTTATATGAACTCGGAAATACAGATGCCGGCAGGGAATTCCAAACCTTAGCAGTGCGCATTATAAAATATGACGAAAAGAGCTTGGTTTATCATGAGTTATATAATTTACTACGCTTGTGTACATTCAGAATCCCAAAGGATATATCAATATCTTCTCAACGTTTAAACATGTCAGTAAGTATACATGTTATCAACAATTTGTTGTTTGTTTCACAGTCGTCGTCGAGCGGCGCGAGCATCACGCCGTCCGTCACCATCACGCCGGCGCCGCCGCCCGCCAACAACAACAACAGCACCAAGGTAACGACACTAGTGCATGCCAGTTTACACTTACCGCTCTTCACTTACTCGACTTAATATCCTAAAGCGCTTTATACACGGTCCATCTTGCTGTACGTCCCGCCAAGGTCATGCACGATGAAAAAACACCGTGAATAAGCTCGACGTACGTCGATAATTATTGTTTGCTGGTTTTGCACGACCAGTTTTGCATCCAGAGAACGCCCCCACCACCGCGAACGTCGTACAGATAGACAGTGAATAACGTGGACGTACGTCACTGCGGTCCTGCGTCGTGCGTGCTTGATCGTGTATAGACTTGCTGTACAGCAGATTTAGCATTTACTAAGCGATTTACTCTGCTCACGCTTGATGCGCGCAAGATAGTCTGTATCCTACATTCAGCACCGCGGCCGCGGCCTTGAGCTGACGTACAGCCGGGATATATCGTAAATAAAGCGCTTATTTATGTCCCTTGGATGGGGTAGAGGGCGTCCACAGTAATTCTCCATCGCGTTGTCCTCCGCGCTTTATTTCGCTTCACTTCCCGATCTTCTTCGCCTCTTCTGCAACTGTGCGCCAGCTCTGTTTGGGTCGGACACGCTTGCGCTGTCCTCGCCACTCAACCACGCTCGCCACTCAACCTCGCCTAATACTTAGCACAATGGCACTGAGAATCGTCGTTAAGTGGAATATGGATCCATAATCCGCTGTTTGATTTTTTTATGGTGCCATTCGAACAAGTTTTTAGAGACGATCAAATGTCTATATGGGACCAACTACAATTAGAGCACAATAAAGGGCAAAAATTAGGGATAAACCTAGCTCGACGCTAGCGGCCTGCAAAAAGGTCCCCCACAAATTGGCATTGGCTAATGACGTCACACGCACAGTATCGAACCAACCGTTGTATGGGAAAATAAGTATTTTGCTGTTTTAGTCGTGAAATACTCGTAATGCGTGGAAGAAGAGATCACCCGTGATCCATGGGGCAATCAAATAATGACAAGATCATATTGTCAAGTGGTTAGGAATTATATAGGATTATGTTCATCCTGAATTGATGTATCACCTCCACAATCTTTCCTTCACCTGCACAGTTTAATTAGATATATTTTTAGGTAACCACCCACCAGGCTTGTATGTTTGTTTCAGTGTGGGGTTGCCATTAAAATGAACATAGAAAATTCCATCTTAGGCCTCAAGCTATAAACATAATATTTTGTGTTTTTTTTTATGCTACGACGGTGGCAAACAAGCGTACGGTCCACCTGATGGTAAGCGGACAACGCAGCCTATAGACGCGAATATTTTTGTTATTGCATATTTTGACACGCCGCGACACGCAATTAACTTGTTTCCCCTTTACAACCCGACATGCAATGCTAGCTATATCTAAGTCGTGATACAATGGAACGCCATTAATATCTCGAGTCTAACACTATCGGTTTTCCCCTTAAGCCCGCTCAGGATAACTCTTCGGTGACGAGCAGTACAAGCGATGCAGTGAGTATGGAATGTGATGTCATTCAACAGTTACTTTTATTATGCTTATATTTAAGATTTATGTAGTCGGGTACATGCTGTATCTGATAGTAGCTGTACCGGCAGTAAAGATAGCTAGAAGGAAATTTCTCAAACTATTTTGTAGCAAAACAGTGATTTTCAAGTTGTAATTAAATTTGTAGAAGTTGATGGGGGTGTTTCTCTAATCTTAGATTTGATGTAGAGGTTTCTAGTAATATTTTCTATCTTGATTATTAAAAATAGCAAGCAGTATAGAGCATTTAATAGCTACAGCGTGAAAGGGGAAGTTTCTACTTCTGTCGAGAGTACAGGCGAGCTTTGTAAAGCCGTAATAGAAAAAGACATACAGTGACATATAAAAACTAAGAATTTTCAACGGGATTTCGCGTAATGAGCTTATTTGAAGAAGGCCACGATCTTACAAGTCAGCAGGCAGGCGAGACATACAACTGTTTGACGCGCAACGCAAAAGAGGGGTGTTATAAAAGTGTTACAAAAGAGATGTGTATATGTGTACGTACATGTCTGTGTCATCGTAGTTCCCTAACTGATGCCGCACTGTATAATTGCTGTATGACTTGTAAACCTTGCACAAAAGCCCTTGAGGCCTATATTCAGAATAAAAAAAGGATTTTCATGAACCATTTTTTTTAAATCGAATGTCTTATTTATTTAAACTTTATTGCGCATTAAAAAAAGGTACAAATGGCGGACTTGATGATGCCTTAGGAATGTCTTGATGGTTCTTAGTTATGTTTTGTGTTGGTTTTTTTGTGCCGTTTTTATTTATTTTGATGAATGTTTGGTACGGCAGGCGAGCTCGCGCAGCGGCGAGGAGACGCAGACGCCGGCGCAGCGGCAGGCCGCCGCCAAGCTCGCGCTGCGCAAGCAGCTCGAGAAGACCCTGCTCCAGGTATATTCATATGAAACTTTAAAGCCGAATTCTCTGTCAAAAGTCTTATCCAGAAATCACGCGAGGTTTTTATGGGCCACTTTTAGACCCCTCCTCCCCCTTGGTGATCTTTGGTAAGGTTCTAGGTGACCCCCTCCCCCCTCCCCCACGAAATCTCACGTGTATTTTTTTCACTGTTTAATTTTTAAAGTAAACAAATCTTGGGATTAGGTAGCGGACCCCAGGCATCCTTCAGGATGCAACTGTACTCGGATAACGCTAGAAGGATGATGATGAATTTTTAAAGTAAACAATTTTGTATTGGTAGATCTTCTGTTTATTTTCGTATATGCGTTATGCAAACGCGATTGTGTAATTTCTGCTAACTCTGAAAAAAAAATTTTTCTACATGAGTATATAATTTTCTGTCGGTTTTGTAGGTAAAGAAAAAAATACACGCGAGGTCACCCTGTACCAAAACTTATACTAGAGGTACAGGTGCTCTACTTGCGCAAATAAATGCGATGTTCCGCACTGGGTCCTATCGAAAACTGACAAAACATCAGGGAGCGGTGGGCATGACGAAGAGTCGACATGCGGCATAACGATTATGTTGCCACTATGTGTCTCTGCCTCCATTCCTCCTTGCCATGCCACTCGAAGAGTGTGGAGCAGGAGTGTAATTACTTAGGACCGGTTGCACCAAACCGCCTGTAATCGTTTAAATTGGACCGAATGGAATATTTTACAAGTTTCTATGGGGATTTTGCCCGTCGCCGCGTTGGTGAACACAAGTGCCCTTCGCGACGACGGGATGAATCCACTATCGAACAAAACCAGTTGCCTACTGTCATGGCGTCGTTACTCGTTACCGACCAACACAAGAACAAGTATTGATTGGCGAAATCATCATAAATTTGATGGAAACCTGTTTTAAAGAGTGAAGTGAAGTTTCGCGCCATATTTAACGTTGATCGGTTTCTACAGTACCCGGCAATGTATATTGCACGTTGTTCATTGGAAAGAGACAACTAACTGTTTACGAAGATTTCCGTACACTGGCGAACGTCCATAAAGTGCATAAATACTGCACTACTAGCAAAAGTATTGTCAAACGATGATGGATCATTTTGTACATCGAACAATATGGAGTTGGGTGTGAGTTATATTTTGATGACTGACAAACGTCAAATTGGTGCCCCTTTATTGGTTATGTAATTTTATCGCGTGTATTTATAATACGGGCAACTCCGACTGGCTAATATCGTGTGATCCCTTACTTACCCATGGTTGTGTCAGATCCCGCCGCCCAAGCCGCCGCCGCCCGAGATGAACTTCATCCCGTCTCCCTCCAACACGGACTTCGTGTACCTGGTGGGGCTGGAGCACGTGGTCGACTACCTCACCAACGAGGACCGGTGAGCGCTCCGGCCTTTTTGTATCTACAGCAGCAAATGTAGATATCATTTTAGTACTTTATCTTTTTTTTTTACCTGGCTGTTGCCTTTTAGGCCTGGCCCTATTAATCTGAGTGTATGCAAAGTTTGACCAATTTCTATGTATAGGATCACAACTACCGGCTCAATATTTAAGCTCGAAACGCACTAACTGCGGCAGCGGGGCGGGGCGTTGCGGTGCGGAGGCGGTACCGGTTGTAATATTCGAACTATGAAAGGGTCCGCACAGAAAACCAGCCGGGAAAAAAGCGTTCTGTGCGGACCCTTTCATATTAGTACTCTCATAGACCCTTTCATATTAGCTTTAACGTCGGTCGATCTGTAATAGTGCGTACAATTCGCCCAACCCTCGCCGCCGGTTCCATTAGATAAAATTGAACGCGGAACGCAGAACTTTAGTGAACGCCTTCTGTCTGCGCTTGGCCTAATGATCCAGTAATTTTATACATTTAGAGCGTGCGTCAAATCCGGTAGTTCTGATTTTTTGCTGTCTTGTTTATGATGTTGGCCCAATGAATATACCAAGTTTGTGACCTCGAGCGCCGAACGCAACTATCTCAAAAACAAAAAAATTACAACCCTTAGGTTAGCACCTCCTGCTGGTTTCTGATAGTAACTGTTTTTAATTTGCTATTATATGAGACTAGAATTGTCTCTGGAGACTAAACAGATTCCGAAATAAATCCATTCAAAGTTTGAGAATGTCGAAAAAATTATGAACTTTGAAAGGATTTATCTCGGAAACTTTTGGGTCTACAGAGACTATTTTAGTCCCGAATGGTAGCAAATTTAATCTTCTTTAATATACTAAAAGGTGCTATCGCTATATCAGAAACTAGTCATGTAGGGTTATAATCGGTTATATGAAGAAGAAGAAGAAGAAAATATTTTATTTAGTGTTAAATCATTGTACAATATTTGGAGTACACGGATAAATGAAATTAACAATTTGACTAAACTAAACATGGAAAATTTTAACACTAAATAGGATACCACTCAGCATATGCCAATAGCAATGTAATGCTAAGGCGCTGGTTTTCAGGGCACCCAAAGAGAGTTACAAATCTTAACTTAATAATCTAACT
This sequence comes from Cenopis cana, assembly GCA_951800055.1. NCBI lineage: Eukaryota > Metazoa > Arthropoda > Insecta > Lepidoptera > Tortricidae > Cenopis > Cenopis cana. The sequence continues at coordinate 5,434,060 of OX637473.1, forward strand.
ATTACTCACTTAATAGGTACATCGTAACTAAATAGACTAGCCAGCTTATCTTAATGATGGAGAAGGAAAGGTCGCTGGTCAATAAATACAATTTTAAATGACATGAGAATTAATAACAATTCGTTTAAAGTTAAATATGTAGGTGACACGACATGATTCTTACTGGTTCTTATTTGTATGTATGGACTCACAGTTATATGTTAGGAATTTGCAAGTTTATAAGATAGGTTTTAATATTGATCTTAAATGATGCTACGGATTCGACACAACTTTGTAAAAAAATCGAAAAAACACGATTATGACCCTTAAGGACTAGTTGCTGCTAGTAACTTCTTTTATATTTTTAAAGTAGACGGAGATATTTGCTACAATATCATACTATGGTCTCTGTATACCTAATAGTTTCCGAGGTACAGCCTTTCAAATTTCATAATTTTTCGACAGTCTCAAACTGAATGGATTTATCTCGGAAACTATTGCGTCTACAGAAACAATTTTATTCTCATATAATAGCAAAATAAGTGTACTTTAAGAACATAAAGGTACTATCAGGAACTAGCACTTTAGGGTTGTAATTTTTTTTTCGATTATTAAGATAGTTGCGTTTGGCGCTCGAGGTCACAAACTTGGTATATTCATTGGGCCAACATGATAAACAAGTCTGCAAAAAATCAGAACTACCGGATTTGACGCACACTGCTCCGTGCTTTCAGACGACAAAGTTACTGGATTATAAGCGAGTGTTTGTGTGCAGCATGCCGCGCTCGACCGTGCCGGCGGTGTGCGCGCAGTGTGGCTGCGACTTTACACCGGTGTGGCGCTGGGAGCGAGCGCCCGCGCGCCGCCTCGACCCCACCTTCACCGCGCCGCCCGCGCCCGCGCAGGCGCGCCGCCTGTGCGAGCTCTGCGTCAGCGGGAACGTGAAGCGAGCGCTCAAGGTAGGTACTCTATGTGTGGCGCTGGGAGCGAGCGCCCGCCCGCGCGCCGCCTCGACCCCACCTTCACCGCGCCGCCCGCGCCCGCGCAGGCGCGCCGCCTGTGCGAGCTCTGCGTCAGCGGGAACGTGAAGCGAGCGCTCAAGGTAGGTACTCTATGTGTGGCGCTGGGAGCGAGCGCCCGCCCGCGCGCCGCCTCGACCCCACCTTCACCGCGCCGCCCGCGCCCGCGCAGGCGCGCCGCCTGTGCGAGCTCTGCGTCAGCGGGAACGTGAAGCGAGCGCTCAAGGTAGGTACTCTATGTGTGGCGCTGGGAGCGAGCGCCCGCCCGCGCGCCGCCTCGACCCCACCTTCACCGCGCCGCCCGCGCCCGCGCAGGCGCGCCGCCTGTGCGAGCTCTGCGTCAGCGGGAACGTGAAGCGAGCGCTCAAGGTAGGTACTCTATGTGTGGCGCTGGGAGCGAGCGCCCGCGCGCCGCCTCGACCCCACCTTCACCGCGCCGCCCGCGCCCGCGCAGGCGCGCCGCCTGTGCGAGCTCTGCGTCAGCGGGAACGTGAAGCGAGCGCTCAAGGTAGGTACTCTATGTGTGGCGCTGGGAGCGAGCGCCCGCCCGCGCGCCGCCTCGACCCCACCTTCACCGCGCCGCCCGCGCCCGCGCAGGCGCGCCGCCTGTGCGAGCTCTGCGTCAGCGGGAACGTGAAGCGAGCGCTCAAGGTAGGTACTCTATGTGTGGCGCTGGGAGCGAGCGCCCGCCCGCGCGCCGCCTCGACCCCACCTTCACCGCGCCGCCCGCGCCCGCGCAGGCGCGCCGCCTGTGCGAGCTCTGCGTCAGCGGGAACGTGAAGCGAGCGCTCAAGGTAGGTACTCTATGTGTGGCGCTGGGAGCGAGCGCCCGCCCGCGCGCCGCCTCGACCCCACCTTCACCGCGCCGCCCGCGCCCGCGCAGGCGCGCCGCCTGTGCGAGCTCTGCGTCAGCGGGAACGTGAAGCGAGCGCTCAAGGTAGGTACTCTATGTGTGGCGCTGGGAGCGAGCGCCCGCCCGCGCGCCGCCTCGACCCCACCTTCACCGCGCCGCCCGCGCCCGCGCAGGCGCGCCGCCTGTGCGAGCTCTGCGTCAGCGGGAACGTGAAGCGAGCGCTCAAGGTAGGTACTCTATGTGTGGCGCTGGGAGCGAGCGCCCGCCCGCGCGCCGCCTCGACCCCACCTTCACCGCGCCGCCCGCGCCCGCGCAGGCGCGCCGCCTGTGCGAGCTCTGCGTCAGCGGGAACGTGAAGCGAGCGCTCAAGGTAGGTACTCTATGTGTGGCGCTGGGAGCGAGCGCCCGCCCGCGCGCCGCCTCGACCCCACCTTCACCGCGCCGCCCGCGCCCGCGCAGGCGCGCCGCCTGTGCGAGCTCTGCGTCAGCGGGAACGTGAAGCGAGCGCTCAAGGTAGGTACTCTATGTGTGGCGCTGGGAGCGAGCGCCCGCCCGCGCGCCGCCTCGACCCCACCTTCACCGCGCCGCCCGCGCCCGCGCAGGCGCGCCGCCTGTGCGAGCTCTGCGTCAGCGGGAACGTGAAGCGAGCGCTCAAGGTAGGTACTCTATGTGTGGCGCTGGGAGCGAGCGCCCGCCCGCGCGCCGCCTCGACCCCACCTTCACCGCGCCGCCCGCGCCCGCGCAGGCGCGCCGCCTGTGCGAGCTCTGCGTCAGCGGGAACGTGAAGCGAGCGCTCAAGGTAGGTACTCTATGTGTGGCGCTGGGAGCGAGCGCCCGCCCGCGCGCCGCCTCGACCCCACCTTCACCGCGCCGCCCGCGCCCGCGCAGGCGCGCCGCCTGTGCGAGCTCTGCGTCAGCGGGAACGTGAAGCGAGCGCTCAAGGTAGGTACTCTATGTGTGGCGCTGGGAGCGAGCGCCCGCCCGCGCGCCGCCTCGACCCCACCTTCACCGCGCCGCCCGCGCCCGCGCAGGCGCGCCGCCTGTGCGAGCTCTGCGTCAGCGGGAACGTGAAGCGAGCGCTCAAGGTAGGTACTCTATGTGTGGCGCTGGGAGCGAGCGCCCGCCCGCGCGCCGCCTCGACCCCACCTTCACCGCGCCGCCCGCGCCCGCGCAGGCGCGCCGCCTGTGCGAGCTCTGCGTCAGCGGGAACGTGAAGCGAGCGCTCAAGGTAGGTACTCTATGTGTGGCGCTGGGAGCGAGCGCCCGCCCGCGCGCCGCCTCGACCCCACCTTCACCGCGCCGCCCGCGCCCGCGCAGGCGCGCCGCCTGTGCGAGCTCTGCGTCAGCGGGAACGTGAAGCGAGCGCTCAAGGTAGGTACTCTATGTGTGGCGCTGGGAGCGAGCGCCCGCCCGCGCGCCGCCTCGACCCCACCTTCACCGCGCCGCCCGCGCCCGCGCAGGCGCGCCGCCTGTGCGAGCTCTGCGTCAGCGGGAACGTGAAGCGAGCGCTCAAGGTAGGTACTCTATGTGTGGCGCTGGGAGCGAGCGCCCGCCCGCGCGCCGCCTCGACCCCACCTTCACCGCGCCGCCCGCGCCCGCGCAGGCGCGCCGCCTGTGCGAGCTCTGCGTCAGCGGGAACGTGAAGCGAGCGCTCAAGGTAGGTACTCTATGTGTGGCGCTGGGAGCGAGCGCCCGCGCGCCGCCTCGACCCCACCTTCACCGCGCCGCCCGCGCCCGCGCAGGCGCGCCGCCTGTGCGAGCTCTGCGTCAGCGGGAACGTGAAGCGAGCGCTCAAGGTAGGTACTCTATGTGTGGCGCTGGGAGCGAGCGCCCGCCCGCGCGCCGCCTCGACCCCACCTTCACCGCGCCGCCCGCGCCCGCGCAGGCGCGCCGCCTGTGCGAGCTCTGCGTCAGCGGGAACGTGAAGCGAGCGCTCAAGGTAGGTACTCTATGTGTGGCGCTGGGAGCGAGCGCCCGCCCGCGCGCCGCCTCGACCCCACCTTCACCGCGCCGCCCGCGCCCGCGCAGGCGCGCCGCCTGTGCGAGCTCTGCGTCAGCGGGAACGTGAAGCGAGCGCTCAAGGTAGGTACTCTATGTGTGGCGCTGGGAGCGAGCGCCCGCCCGCGCGCCGCCTCGACCCCACCTTCACCGCGCCGCCCGCGCCCGCGCAGGCGCGCCGCCTGTGCGAGCTCTGCGTCAGCGGGAACGTGAAGCGAGCGCTCAAGGTAGGTACTCTATGTGTGGCGCTGGGAGCGAGCGCCCGCGCGCCGCCTCGACCCCACCTTCACCGCGCCGCCCGCGCCCGCGCAGGCGCGCCGCCTGTGCGAGCTCTGCGTCAGCGGGAACGTGAAGCGAGCGCTCAAGGTAGGTACTCTATGTGTGGCGCTGGGAGCGAGCGCCCGCGCGCCGCCTCGACCCCACCTTCACCGCGCCGCCCGCGCCCGCGCAGGCGCGCCGCCTGTGCGAGCTCTGCGTCAGCGGGAACGTGAAGCGAGCGCTCAAGGTAGGTACTCTATGTGTGGCGCTGGGAGCGAGCGCCCGCCCGCGCGCCGCCTCGACCCCACCTTCACCGCGCCGCCCGCGCCCGCGCAGGCGCGCCGCCTGTGCGAGCTCTGCGTCAGCGGGAACGTGAAGCGAGCGCTCAAGGTAGGTACTCTATGTGTGGCGCTGGGAGCGAGCGCCCGCCCGCGCGCCGCCTCGACCCCACCTTCACCGCGCCGCCCGCGCCCGCGCAGGCGCGCCGCCTGTGCGAGCTCTGCGTCAGCGGGAACGTGAAGCGAGCGCTCAAGGTAGGTACTCTATGTGTGGCGCTGGGAGCGAGCGCCCGCCCGCGCGCCGCCTCGACCCCACCTTCACCGCGCCGCCCGCGCCCGCGCAGGCGCGCCGCCTGTGCGAGCTCTGCGTCAGCGGGAACGTGAAGCGAGCGCTCAAGGTAGGTACTCTATGTGTGGCGCTGGGAGCGAGCGCCCGCCCGCGCGCCGCCTCGACCCCACCTTCACCGCGCCGCCCGCGCCCGCGCAGGCGCGCCGCCTGTGCGAGCTCTGCGTCAGCGGGAACGTGAAGCGAGCGCTCAAGGTAGGTACTCTATGTGTGGCGCTGGGAGCGAGCGCCCGCCCGCGCGCCGCCTCGACCCCACCTTCACCGCGCCGCCCGCGCCCGCGCAGGCGCGCCGCCTGTGCGAGCTCTGCGTCAGCGGGAACGTGAAGCGAGCGCTCAAGGTAGGTACTCTATGTGTGGCGCTGGGAGCGAGCGCCCGCCCGCGCGCCGCCTCGACCCCACCTTCACCGCGCCGCCCGCGCCCGCGCAGGCGCGCCGCCTGTGCGAGCTCTGCGTCAGCGGGAACGTGAAGCGAGCGCTCAAGGTAGGTACTCTATGTGTGGCGCTGGGAGCGAGCGCCCGCCCGCGCGCCGCCTCGACCCCACCTTCACCGCGCCGCCCGCGCCCGCGCAGGCGCGCCGCCTGTGCGAGCTCTGCGTCAGCGGGAACGTGAAGCGAGCGCTCAAGGTAGGTACTCTATGTGTGGCGCTGGGAGCGAGCGCCCGCCCGCGCGCCGCCTCGACCCCACCTTCACCGCGCCGCCCGCGCCCGCGCAGGCGCGCCGCCTGTGCGAGCTCTGCGTCAGCGGGAACGTGAAGCGAGCGCTCAAGGTAGGTACTCTATGTGTGGCGCTGGGAGCGAGCGCCCGCGCGCCGCCTCGACCCCACCTTCACCGCGCCGCCCGCGCCCGCGCAGGCGCGCCGCCTGTGCGAGCTCTGCGTCAGCGGGAACGTGAAGCGAGCGCTCAAGGTAGGTACTCTATGTGTGGCGCTGGGAGCGAGCGCCCGCGCGCCGCCTCGACCCCACCTTCACCGCGCCGCCCGCGCCCGCGCAGGCGCGCCGCCTGTGCGAGCTCTGCGTCAGCGGGAACGTGAAGCGAGCGCTCAAGGTAGGTACTCTATGTGTGGCGCTGGGAGCGAGCGCCCGCCCGCGCGCCGCCTCGACCCCACCTTCACCGCGCCGCCCGCGCCCGCGCAGGCGCGCCGCCTGTGCGAGCTCTGCGTCAGCGGGAACGTGAAGCGAGCGCTCAAGGTAGGTACTCTATGTGTGGCGCTGGGAGCGAGCGCCCGCCCGCGCGCCGCCTCGACCCCACCTTCACCGCGCCGCCCGCGCCCGCGCAGGCGCGCCGCCTGTGCGAGCTCTGCGTCAGCGGGAACGTGAAGCGAGCGCTCAAGGTAGGTACTCTATGTGTGGCGCTGGGAGCGAGCGCCCGCGCGCCGCCTCGACCCCACCTTCACCGCGCCGCCCGCGCCCGCGCAGGCGCGCCGCCTGTGCGAGCTCTGCGTCAGCGGGAACGTGAAGCGAGCGCTCAAGGTAGGTACTCTATGTGTGGCGCTGGGAGCGAGCGCCCGCCCGCGCGCCGCCTCGACCCCACCTTCACCGCGCCGCCCGCGCCCGCGCAGGCGCGCCGCCTGTGCGAGCTCTGCGTCAGCGGGAACGTGAAGCGAGCGCTCAAGGTAGGTACTCTATGTGTGGCGCTGGGAGCGAGCGCCCGCGCGCCGCCTCGACCCCACCTTCACCGCGCCGCCCGCGCCCGCGCAGGCGCGCCGCCTGTGCGAGCTCTGCGTCAGCGGGAACGTGAAGCGAGCGCTCAAGGTAGGTACTCTATGTGTGGCGCTGGGAGCGAGCGCCCGCGCGCCGCCTCGACCCCACCTTCACCGCGCCGCCCGCGCCCGCGCAGGCGCGCCGCCTGTGCGAGCTCTGCGTCAGCGGGAACGTGAAGCGAGCGCTCAAGGTAGGTACTCTATGTGTGGCGCTGGGAGCGAGCGCCCGCCCGCGCGCCGCCTCGACCCCACCTTCACCGCGCCGCCCGCGCCCGCGCAGGCGCGCCGCCTGTGCGAGCTCTGCGTCAGCGGGAACGTGAAGCGAGCGCTCAAGGTAGGTACTCTATGTGTGGCGCTGGGAGCGAGCGCCCGCGCGCCGCCTCGACCCCACCTTCACCGCGCCGCCCGCGCCCGCGCAGGCGCGCCGCCTGTGCGAGCTCTGCGTCAGCGGGAACGTGAAGCGAGCGCTCAAGGTAGGTACTCTATGTGTGGCGCTGGGAGCGAGCGCCCGCCCGCGCGCCGCCTCGACCCCACCTTCACCGCGCCGCCCGCGCCCGCGCAGGCGCGCCGCCTGTGCGAGCTCTGCGTCAGCGGGAACGTGAAGCGAGCGCTCAAGGTACTCTATGCCACTCCACCACCCACCATAAATTACCACATTTCAAACTAACAAAATTAAAGCAAGCTATATATACTTGAATTCAACTGCAACAACTGTAGTGCTGCTGCCTATTTTTAGTGAAGATGCTTACTGTAATAAATTGTAATGTATGTGTTTTGTTCAGGCCGAGCACACGGCGCGGCTGAAGACGGCGTTTGTGCGCGCGTTGCAGCAGGAGCAGGAGATCGAGCGGCGGCTGTCGGCCGCGTGCGCCTCACCGCCCGCGCCTGCCGCGCCCGCGCCGCCGCCCGCTCATTCGCACCGCGCGCCGCAGGTACGAGCGCGACAGGGACGGCAGACCGAGCGGCGGCTGTCGGCCGCGTGCGCCTCACCGCCCGCGCCCGCCGCGCCCGCGCCGCCGCCCGCTCACTCGCACCGCGCGCCGCAGGTACGAGCGCGACAGGGACGGCAGACTGAGCGGGCGTGCAGCGGACCGCCAGTATGGCAACCGGCCGCACTGGCAGGATCGCCATGTAGGGATGGGCGTAGTGAACGGTTCACGTTGGGATTAAGATGTAAACTGTCTAAATATGGTGGTAATAAAATTAGAAAACCGAGGGATGATTTCCTTTTATCAATCAATAACAAAAACTGTATACGGTTGAGAATTCGTTACTATTCATGCACTGACAATTGTCGGTGTACTGAAAGGGAACATCTGAGAACATAGGCATAAGTCGTTACCGATTGTTGCCGATTCGTTTCTGTTTGAATAACGCTCACACGTGTGTCCTCGTCAGATGTCGGTGACGCGCACGGCGGCGCGCGCGGCGCCCACGCCCCCGGCCGCGCCGCCCGCCAAGCCGGCGCCGTCCGCGCCCGCGCCCGCGCCCGCCAGGTACTACACATATCTACATCACATCACATTACTATATCTATTCAATCTTAAACCCCATTTTATGCACTAAGGCTGGGTTGCACCAAACCGTCTGTAATCTAAGCGGTGTTCGTCAAATCTGATTGTATGGAAAGTTTGACAAGTTTCTATGGGATGACAGCTGCCGGCGCCATATTTGACGATGACCGGTTTGTGTTCGTACGTTGGTGCAACTGGCACTAAGTTGCGCCGATAAAGTAATACGCGTTAATGTAGCAGTAAACTATGGTCGGGGACGACCAAGGCTAGAATAAGGATTCCATTTTTTTTTTTACCTAAATAGAATTTGATAATGCTTAGGTATACAGTTTCGAAATGTTTTCTTGCAGAATTACGCACTGTACATAACTGTTTTTTTTTTCCTCATTTTATTCTTTGTTTTTGTGTTGCTTTATATAGATACTTAGATTTCTTGATCTTAAGTAGGTTAAGTATTATCATTTATCATTGTAATATGCATATTTTTTGTGAGAAAATGGCTGACTGTCGAGTTTCTTTCGGCGTTTCTTCTCGGCAGTGGCCTCTGTGAAACGCTAGTAGGGTTAAACTTGTAAAAGTGCCATTGCGGCCTACTCACAGAATAAGGTTCATTTTATTCATTTTTTATTTTATTTTTATCTCGATCTCTGCAATACTGAATAAAAGGCCAGGTCAGAAGTACCCGCAACCGAATATGGGTGTGTCATGTGTTTCATGCGAAAGAAGTATGTAAGTTCCGAAGTTCTCTGGTGTCTGTCTACCACTCTACCTCAATGACATATGGGCGTGACTGGGACGGGTGTTGTGTTACTGTTAAACACTGAATTAGTTAAGCCGGCGATACACAAGGGGACAAATGTCCTGCGACACGTGTCGCCAGCGACGTCGGGTGAGGTAGCGCGACGTTGCCGGACTTCGCCTGACGTCGCTACGGACATAAGTCGCGTGATGTCGCCGCGATATGTCAGGCGAAATCGGCCGGCTTCGCTTGACATGTCGCCGACACACAAGTGAAATAAATGTACCGTTGTCGTGTCCAGGAGCTCGTCGATGGGCACGAGCGAGCTGCGGCACCACGAGCGGCGCGCGGAGGGCGAGGCGCCCGCCAAGAAAGGTAAAGGTACGACGTATCACACACTGTATATTGCGTTCATTGTTCTAGCTACGACCGGCCAGTCGGAACAGACGATCGATTTATTACGGACCGGGTAACGGATATCGTGACCCCAATAGCAATACATAAGCGTCATAAACACTTGCAACAAAAACAAAAGTCGTCTCGCCTGTGGTCAATAGTTAACGGCTTATGAGCATGTGTGATGTGAGTTATGATTTTATTACATGGATTTATAGAACTGGAGACGCCGTTTATAAGCGTTACTAGACCAATCCAAAATTAAGCTTTGTAGCCCTTAACTTTTGATATATCCACAGAAAAGACGCGAACCTTAATTTGTTTGCGGACGAATCGCGAGGAGCGACGGCACCCGCACACCAGGCTGGTCTCGCAGGGGCGAGGTAACTGACCTCGGTGCGGGGGGTTCGTGTCCGTTCTGTATGTAGTACTATTACACTATTCTGTGCCTTTGTGTTAAAGTATATCTTGGTGTGCAGGCTCGTCGGCCAGTAGCACGAGCCAGGGCAGCAGCAGCAAGCCGCATCAGGTAAAGTTGTATTTTTTATTGACCTATTTTCTATAAAAGTTTCTTTGGATTTTGAACCTTATTGTTTGAACGGTTGAATATCTTTTTGAAAGATTTTGATGCAATTCGAGCAACTGCAAATTATTGCAAGTATAACATGGCTTCTCCACTTCTTAAACATCACTTCGCATGTCCATTACATAAACAGACGACTTAGTTTTGTTGTCTTGGGCGGCCTAGGACCCAGGCCCAGGGAAAATTCGCCACGGCATAGTTAACGTATGGCCTCGTCTTTGAAAATTTAAACAATACGATTTATTGTTTTTTAAATAAGTTTACACCACACCTTGCCAAAAAGCGCGTTTTCTGCACGCTGCGCGATCAGAAAAACCCGCTTTTTGGCCAAGTGGTGACGTAAAATTGTGTACAAAACACGGGTCGTAAAACAGAAAGCCCTCTCTCGCATATTTGAGACCCTCGCCTGCGGCTCGGGCCCCAAACATCTGCGATATCGGCCTTTCTTTGTTTTACAACCCTTGTATCGTAAATAACTATTTTGATTTTGCTATACTTACACAACGTGCTCCGGGCGAATCCAAAAGATTTTACCAGAGCATTTACGAGGTCGTAAGAAATAAAATGTTATGTGAACTAGGTCCAATTATGTGTTTGTCTTAACAAAAGTATTGCTCATTCATTAATAATTTTTGTTTTCTTTTTTATACATGGTCATGGCTAGTAAAGATATTCGGATTCCTGCCGAGGCAGTTTGTTCAATGTTTTTTCATCTCTCGTGTTCGGAAAGTTCGATTTTCTTCGGCCGGGTGCAAATTCGTTTTTGTCACCCTAGGGTAGAGAGCAATATTTTTTAAAGATAAGGCCGCGGCCGAAATATCTGAGAGTGAAACGGTCATTTTCAACCCTTGGTTAACAATCTATTGTTTATTCTGCAGCAATTCGCGGCGGCGGCGGCGGCGCAGATGGCGTTCGAGCAGCACAGCGCGGCCGCCATGCAGGCGCTGCAGCACCAGCTGTTGCGAGGTCAGATAGGTCAATCACTGCGACCCACCGAGGGTCTACTCCGAACTTCCTATACTGCTGTAGTGCTGGCCCTTTCAATCATACAGTGTATAACACGAGAGTGAAAGGGACGGCATTCGAATTTCATTCGGAGTACGGGCCCTGCTCCAAGAGCCGCGTAGGCTAAACAAGGCTCTGCCCCGCCTCCGTGGTGTCAGGGCCTCCCGAGAAACGAAAACGAAGTATCTGTCGCACTTTCGTGTTCAAGATACTTCGTGTTTGGTTCGCGGCAGGCCCGCAGTATCTCTAGTATACATTTTATTCAAAACAAAACACAAACGAATACGTTTATGCTTAGTCTTAATTTATATGTCAAAAATAGTTACCACCATAAGCCACTAGAGGTGCTGCTCGTGTTGCCTTACAAAATGAGAGTAAACGCAAACGCTTTCGTTTGTGACCGTCGGACTTAAACCTCCGGATATACTATAGGCATGTTCCAAATCACGCTCACAGCGCTCAAAGCGTGCTTAAGGTCGGACCGATTCACGCTCATAGCGTTTACATGAGATGTCGTGCCGTCACTGATGAAGTCACGGACGGCGCTCAGGGTGCTCACACTCCCAGGCGTAAGCACCTTGAGCCAAACGTCAAGTTGACGTTTGATATATGAACATGACAGTAAACACGGGCTATGAGCGTGAATCGGTCCGATCGTGAGCGCGCTCAAGCGAATAGCGGTCCGAAACACAACACTACTCACGCGGCCTTGAGCGCTCTATTTGATTTGGACCGGCCGTCAGCACTGTAAGCGCTGCGAGCATTTTTAGCGTGATTCGGAACACGGCTTATATTTGGCGTCCTTTTGTCTCCGTATCGGTGTCGCTATGAAACTGTATTTAACATGATGTTGGTGTGTGTGTACGCGCACTCTTGCAGGTCTGAGCGGCGCGGGCGCGAGCGGCAGCATGTCCCCGGCGGCGGCGGCGGCGGCCATGATGCAGTTCAGTCCGCTGCTCTACACCTACCAGCTCGCCATGGCGCAGGCCTCCGCGCTAGGGAAGCGATGTACGTACCGACCAATGTTATTTAACCTAACCTTTAACCCCCATCGGTTAATATAACGGTCTAAGTGGCAATGTGAATGATATCTTCTTAAGTTATGACAATGAACAGAGTTGAAAATTGCGTTAACGGGTTAAATTAATACTTATACAGTTAAACTAATGCGGCCGTGAGAACACTCATCCTGACAACTCCCGGCGAGTACGAAACATGTCGCCCGTAATGACATGAGTTCAACCAAATCAATTATTATTTATGAATTTTCAAAATGGCTCACGAAAGTTTATCAGTTTCAGAAGTTGTACACCCGATCAAATCGTTCTTTTAACTGGGTGTCTAAAAATTTGACCGCCACGTTGAAGTAAATGTTTGCGTTTGCGTTGCTTCAATACACAGGCTTTTCGAAAGCTAGAACCGCTTCGGCAAACGGTGAAGTTGATTGTGGTTGGGATTTTGCCCAACGTCGTCAGATTTCTGTGTCTGTTAATGATCAACACTCGCTCCTGTGCATGTTGCAGCGGGCAAGAACAGCGGCGGGTCGAGCGGCGCGGCGATGGCGGAGATGCAGCGCGTGGCGGAGGCGCAGCGCCAGTACCTGCTCGACATGATCCCCGGTCAACACGCGCGCAACCCCTGGACCAAGAACTAGCCAGGTCTACTACTTACACTCACTAAACTGTCCTTCAATGAGGGCCACCGTTTTTGTGCTCACCAGTTGGCGCCACTGCGCTATCAGTCCTGCTGTCAGTTTGTTATAGGCGTAAAAACCAGATATACGTTGAAATCGTATTTCATACATTAAAACCGAACCGTAAATATTTTTATTCAACGTCCCGTATTGTAGCGCAGTCCCGTTTTGTTCGGAAAAAAGTATGACATAAGCTTACGAACGATAAATCACAGAGCGTGAAATTCGTTGACCCGTAACGCATATGTGCGATTATCGACCTCAATTATTGCAAAATAGTCACCATATTAATTTAATTAGAAATTAACCCACGTAACCCACCCACAAACTATCAAATTTGACATTTCAGAGGACTGAAATCACACTAGCGCCTCTAGGGGCGAATCCATACGCGGTAGCCCTCATTCATTGGAAATTAAGAAATACCGAGCGGGTACTGCGAACCGGAAACGAACGTTCGTTCGTATATCATACTCACACTTGCAAATAGATATAAGAACTTTGTTTTCGGTTCAAGGTAGCAGCCCAGGGCGGCAACTAATTGCAACGATGCAGTTATGTTACAGTTACAGTATCAATACTGATGACAATCAATGGCTAGTGTTTTATTTTCAAAATAATCATCATTGAATTAATTTGAAATCAGTACGTTCTTAATAAACGTTATTTTTATTATTCTCAAACGTGCTGGAACACATTCAACTTACGTTCGTGAGAATAGACTGCGGAACCCAGCGTCCTTAGAATTTCATTACGATTTTTCTTATATTTGGCAAATACCATCGCATTTTTTGAGTAAAATACCTACTATACATAATCTCTGAAACAGGGATTGCCTGCCTCGTATTACTACGTACACACTCGACAGACGATGCCTTCGTTCCCAGCCTTTGTATGAATGTACTATGTTTTATTATTTCAGGAGGTACGGGCGTTTTGCTGGAATAGCTAGATGAAAACTAGTAAGAGATAAGCTAGCACCTAAGGAGTGGGCTTGACGTAACATAAGGATCTTTTTAACGTTTTAATGATAAATTAATGATACATAATAATGCACAAGATTTAAAATACGTAATTGTGTAGGCGACCGCTAAGCTACAGTAATAAATGTAATTAATTTAAGACTAAATGATCGTTTTATATGTCTGGTTTTAAATAATAAATAATTGTAAGACAGCGAGTATTTTATTTAAAATTATGTTATAAAAGAATGTGCTTATAAATTATATTAGGCGGTTATTCATTCCTTCAGCATGATGGAGGAGGATACCAGCTCCTGAAAATCGAGTAAAAACGTTAGCCTCGTTTATTTGAATCCTTTTTAAATGTACAGTTTTAGGTTATGCTCAGAGACAGTCGCTTCCGTCAAACTATAACCCTTAAATTGTCAAAATTAAAAAAATCGTGCGTTCAAGTCTCTATAGAGCAAAAGAACGGAAGGTCCAACGCTTTCAAGTACAAGTGGGGATGGAACAAAACCCCTTATGTGACTGCAGCCTTGAAGTTCAAACTCGTATTTGATACTGTAAGTCTGGTGTGTCTTGATCGTGTTCGAGTTCCAAGTGAGAAGGCGGACGATAGTAGTGACGGTGACACTGCTAAAAAAGCGAACCAAGAAGAGGGTAGATCGCTATGAGCCGTGTTCCGAATCACGCTAAAAATGCTCGCAGCGCTTACAGTGCTGACGGCCGGTCCAAATCAAATAGCGCGCTCAAGGCCGCGTGAGTAGTGTTTTGATTCGGACCGCTATTCGCTTGAGCGCGCTTATGATCGGGCTGATTCACGCTCATAGCCCGTGTTTGTGAGCACCGTGAGCGACGTCCATAGCCGTGTTCCGAATCACGCCAACAACGATCACAGCGTTTACAGTGCTGACGGTTGAACCGAATCAGTAAGCGCGCTCAAGGCCGCGTGAGTGGTGTTTTGATTCGGACCGGGCATGTTTTGTTTACTGTCATGTTCATATATCAAACGTCAACTTGACGTTTGGTTTAAGGTGCTGACGCCTGGGAGTGTGAGCATTGTAAACGCCAATATGGCGCCGTCCATGACGTCATCAATGACGTCACGACATCTTATGTAAACGCTATGAGCGTGATTCGGTCAGATCGTAAACGCGTTTATAGCGTTGTAAGCGTGATTCGGAACACGGCTCATGACATCATCAGTGACGTCACGACATCTCATGTAAACGCTATGAGCGTGATTCGGTCCGATCCTAAACGAGTTTTTAGCGCTGTAATGGCTGAGGAACGTCAAATGATACCCTCATTAGAAAAAAAAACACGGCCTAATAAATTGCGTACACTGCGTACACTAGATTATCTACCACCATACGTGTTGCCATACAGTACTAACACTTATGGTAGAAGAACGATGGATTATTTACTTCCAACCATACTTAATAACTTACCTAAGGAATTATTGTATGACCTCACGAATACCGGTTTTAACCATAGCAAATTTAACTTTAAAATAGCTATTAACTTATAGTTGAAATTGTTAATTTATAACGCGGCATGAATCGCGCGATCTCGCCAACTATTATTTAAACCGTTAAAGGTTTTAAATAGTGGCTCATATGTACGCAATAAGTTTGTATCAACTGCTTATTTAAAAAAAATAAAAAAAAGCGTGATTCGGAATGCCTACGGTGTGTGGGTAGACTACAACTAAAACTCGCAGTGCGTCAGTTACTCCGTGATAATGGCGCTTGCAACAGTGCCGAAATATCGGAAATTCAATAACACATGGTAAATATCCCGTTAGCAATCATAATTGTAAAGAGATTAGTGGTACCTGATGTGCGTCCAAGTAGCTGAGGTCGGTGTCGGCGGCGAGGATCTGCACGGCGTCGAGCACCACATCGGCCGCCTTCTTCACGTTGCGCGCGAACGTGGCCAGCACCTCGTTCACAGATACCTACAAGCAAAAACGATACTTTCAATTTCTTTTTTCGTTTCGTACGGTCGAACTATGCCTTGGGTCAATGGAAATTGAAAATGATGTGAACAAACCAATAATAATAAATACTTTTGCTATCTTACTAGAACCCTCCTTTGTAATGATAAGTGATAATATCTTACTGCAGTTTCGTTGTCCCTCCAGCAGTCATAATCGGTGACTAGGGCGACAGCTGCGTAGCTCAGACCCGCCTCCTTAGCTAGGACCACCTGTTAATATTTAGGTAATAGTACATTACTTAACAAGGGCGGTAAAACAAAGAATGTCTCAGATCGCAGGTATTTGACGTCCGAGCCGAAGGCAAGGGCGATAAATATGCGATCTGAGGCTTTCTTTATTACCGCCCGTGTTAAGTACAACATTTTAAAATGCCTGCCTGTAATGCTGCTGAAATACCTGCGATCTGAGACATTCTTTGTTTTACCGCCCTTGTTAAGTAATGTACTATTAACAATGCTCTTTACGCCTTGACGAAATAGTACATTACTGCAGAGACCAGTAAGTAAGCCATCCTGGACGAGTATGAGTTAGCCGGCCGAGCCGAAGGCGAGGTCCGGCTATAAGACGAGGCCAGGATGGCACTTATGGTCGAGGCATGTATAGTGCTTTTCTCAAAAATAAAACAAGTTGTATAAATAGCGGTAAAAATCATATTTTTCGCCAATTCCACCTCGTTTGTTCTAAAACCGTGTGGTCGGACTAGCTTTTGTTTATGCGGGCGCGGGCGCCCTCCGCTCCCCGCCCCCGCCCCCGCCCCGCCGCACACCCCGCTGCTGCTGCGGGCGCTGGCAGGGAGGCGCCCGCGCCCGCAGCAGCAGCTAAACTTATATATGTAATGGGATTTACATACTTACTTCCTGGACAGTAGGTGTTACTTCCTGGACACTTCTGGCAACTGTCCAGGATGACCCACTTTCGGATACTATCTTCACAGATGTTATGAGAACATTACATACTATTTTTGAGAAAAGTACGTTACTGTTAACAAGGAATGTAAATACTTGAATTTAAACTTTCGTGAGACATGCTATAACTTTATTTTACTAAACGGTTAAAACTCACGTATTAATTGTCACTTCGGACGACATGTTTCGAACTCTTCGGGAGTTCTTCATCAGGATGAGTGCGTCTGCGACCCGCGCCGATTGCACACTGTCGAACTACCCGCCGCCCGCCGCAAGGCACGTGACGCACGCGCAGACAGCCTGATGAAGAACTCCCAAAGAGTTCGAAACATGTCGCCCGAAGTGACAATTAATACGTGAGTTTTAACCGTTTAGTAAAATAAAGGAATGTGAATGTTTAGTTTCTGTTATATTTAACTTTTTTCTTCACCAACGATTGTTTATTATTCTGTAGCAATTGTAGCATCTATCCATACTGATACACACCGCGTCACATGAATAGGACCACCATATTTTCCTTTGCTATCTAAGATGTGATACCAGATAAAAATATGATAATGGTACGTATAAACATCTTAAGGCATGTGAAGTTTAACTATAAACAATGGAACTTTTTAATACTCGCGCGAGGCTTTGTGACAATGCTGGTAGGTAATTATGGCGCGTCACTTGCATACGACCATTAAATAAAACACAAAATAAATTGTTATTGAATAATAGTTATTTGATGAAATATTGAATAATAATTAAGGCTTTTTCCCTTCTTTTGAATTAAATCAATAAACCGAGGTGGCATTGAATCATAAAGGCTTCTTATGTATTTAATCGGCAGCTTGCTCCAACACTTTTATATACCCCTCTCGTGTTCTTGCTTGTTGTTGTATTGTTTACCTTTCTTATAAAGTTGACGTAACAAACATCCCCATACATTTTCTACCATATTTAAGTCAGGGAACAGTGATGGCCAGTCGAGAACATCGATATTATTTTGTTGAAACCATTGACGGGCATCATGTTCTTAATGTATGCTGGCGTTATCATGTTAGAAAATGAAACTTTCATCATCTGTGATACTGCTAAACTTACATATTTCATTTTTTAGAAGATTACTGTAGCTTCTAGAATTTTGTTAACCTTGTATCACCACTAAATCAATCGATCCTTTGTACGATGTCGCAGCCTAGACCATAACTGAGCCTTCATCCCGTCATACCCGTCGGGGCCATCCAAATTATTATTATTTTCATCAACAAAATAAACCATTATATTCATTTTATTATGTACTCTTACTATTTTCATGTTTTAAGTACAAAAAAAAGATGCAGCCTCAGTAATGGTCTGGGATGCGACATCATACAACGGACTGTTTGATTAAGTGGTGATACAAGATAAACAAAAAACTTAAAGCTTCACTAATCTTCTAAAACATGAAGTATGTTAGTTTAGCAGTATCACAGCTGATGAAAGTTTCAGTTTCTAACATGATAACGCCAGCATACATTAAGAACATGATGCCCGTCAATGGTTTCAACAAAATAATATCGATGTTCTCGACTGGCCATCACTGTTCCCTGACTTAAATATGGTAGAAAATGTATGGGGATGTTTGTTACGTCAACTTTATAAGAAAGGTAAACAATACAACAACAAGCAAGAACACGAGAGGGGTATATAAAAGTGTTGGAGCAAGCTGCCGATTAAATACATAAGAAGCCTTTATGATTCAATGCCACCTCGGTTTATTGATTTAATTCAAAAGAAGGGAAAAAGCCTTAATTATTATTCAATATTTCATCAAATAACTATTATTCAATAACAATTTATTTTGTGTTTTATTTAATGGTCGTATTCAAGTGACGCGCCATAATTACCTACCAGCATTGTCACAAAGCCTCGCGCGAGTATTAAAAAGTTCCATTGTTTATAGTTAAACTTCACATGCCTTAAGATGTTTATACGTACCATTATAATATATTTATTTGGTATCATATCTTAGATAGCAAAGGAAAATATGGTGGTCCTATTCATTTGACGCGGTGTGTATCATAAATGTGAAAGTGTGTCTCTCTGTCTGTTGCCTCTTCACGCTTAAATCACTGCACCGTTTTGGATGAAGTTTGAGTACCGGGCAAGAACAAAATACACTTTTTATCCCGGAAATCATACCTTAAGGGGTGGAGGTTTGTATGGAAGATCGATGACTAGGTAAGCGCCTGATATAAAAAAAAAATTAGAAATTGAAATCTATCGCGATGACCAAGTTCCACACGTCCGAATTCGCGGGCAAAAACTAATAAATAAATGTACCTCTGGCACCGTGGTCATGTTGACCAGATGTCCGCCCCACTGGCGGTGCATCAGGCTCTCGGCGCGGCTCGAAAACCTGCGAGCAGATTCGGTACTTTAACATAATGCATGATTTAATCGAATGGGAGGGGAAACAAATATCTTGAATATGTGAAACCATAGAATCGCGTGTCGCGAACGACGTTCGCCGCTGCGGTAAGTATATACTTACCGTGTAGGGCATAACAGTCAAGGAAATAACAACACGTACCTTTTCGCTCTAGTCACTATGACAATAAGGTGTAAAAACGTTCTCTTTGTTACGTTTCCTCTACAGTACATACGGCAGGTGCAGGAGGTCTAGTATAACTTGCTACTATGTCGTATTTCGCGCGACATCTATTACTATCTCGCTCAGACTATACGTGAATTAGAAAGAGGAGGGCAGATTTTTCTCTATTTTTCTCTCTCGCATCGCGTCGCAGCGGCAGTTGTGCTAGCTCCGGCTGTATAAAGCGTGCCACACACTGTAGCGGCCTGCGGTGGCGGGCAGTTATATACTATGAATTTCCTAACATTCATTCAGACACACGCGGCCTGGATTATCATACTGTCAACTGGCCGCTTAAGAGTCACCTGGGTCCCTGTATGACGACGGCGGTGCCGGTCTCGTGGCAGGGGTAGCCCCGCGCGCGGGCCGCCTCGGCGAGCGCGGCTCGCACGCGCGGGCAGAACGCCGGCCGCTGCGGCAGGTGGATGACGCCGGCAGGTGTGCTAGCTCCGGCTGTATAAGAGTCACCTGGGTCCCTGTATGACGACGGCGGTGCCGGTCTCGTGGCAGGGGTAGCCCCGCGCGCGGGCCGCCTCGGCGAGCGCGGCTCGCACGCGCGGGCAGAACGCCGGCCGCTGCGGCAGGTGGATGACGCCGGCAGGTGTGCTAGCTCCGGCTGTATAAGAGTCACCTGGGTCCCTGTATGACGACGGCGGTGCCGGTCTCGTGGCAGGGGTAGCCCCGCGCGCGGGCCGCCTCGGCGAGCGCGGCTCGCACGCGCGGGCAGAACGCCGGCCGCTGCGGCAGGTGGATGACGCCGGCAGGTGTGCTAGCTCCGGCTGTATAAGAGTCACCTGGGTCCCTGTATGACGACGGCGGTGCCGGTCTCGTGGCAGGGGTAGCCCCGCGCGCGGGCCGCCTCGGCGAGCGCGGCTCGCACGCGCGGGCAGAACGCCGGCCGCTGCGGCAGGTGGATGACGCCGGCAGGTGTGCTAGCTCCGGCTGTATAAGAGTCACCTGGGTCCCTGTATGACGACGGCGGTGCCGGTCTCGTGGCAGGGGTAGCCCCGCGCGCGGGCCGCCTCGGCGAGCGCGGCTCGCACGCGCGGGCAGAACGCCGGCCGCTGCGGCAGGTGGATGACGCCGGCAGGTGTGCTAGCTCCGGCTGTATAAGAGTCACCTGGGTCCCTGTATGACGACGGCGGTGCCGGTCTCGTGGCAGGGGTAGCCCCGCGCGCGGGCCGCCTCGGCGAGCGCGGCTCGCACGCGCGGGCAGAACGCCGGCCGCTGCGGCAGGTGGATGACGCCGGCAGGTGTGCTAGCTCCGGCTGTATAAGAGTCACCTGGGTCCCTGTATGACGACGGCGGTGCCGGTCTCGTGGCAGGGGTAGCCCCGCGCGCGGGCCGCCTCGGCGAGCGCGGCTCGCACGCGCGGGCAGAACGCCGGCCGCTGCGGCAGGTGGATGACGCCGGCAGGTGTGCTAGCTCCGGCTGTATAAGAGTCACCTGGGTCCCTGTATGACGACGGCGGTGCCGGTCTCGTGGCAGGGGTAGCCCCGCGCGCGGGCCGCCTCAGCGAGCGCGGCTCGCACGCGCGGGCAGAACGCCGGCCGCTGCGGCAGGTGGATGACGCCGGCAGGTGTGCTAGCTCCGGCTGTATAAGAGTCACCTGGGTCCCTGTATGACGACGGCGGTGCCGGTCTCGTGGCAGGGGTAGCCCCGCGCGCGGGCCGCCTCGGCGAGCGCGGCTCGCACGCGCGGGCAGAACGCCGGCCGCTGCGGCAGGTGGATGACGCCGGCAGGTGTGCTAGCTCCGGCTGTATAAGAGTCACCTGGGTCCCTGTATGACGACGGCGGTGCCGGTCTCGTGGCAGGGGTAGCCCCGCGCGCGGGCCGCCTCGGCGAGCGCGGCTCGCACGCGCGGGCAGAACGCCGGCCGCTGCGGCAGGTGGATGACGCCTCGCGGCCCGCCTTCAGTGCGGTCGTAGAACGTGCACGCGCGACCCCACGTCCTTGAACATATATGGTGACTAATTTGGGACATTTCTCAGAGCATTTCAACCACCGTGACTTCGTCGCATTATTGAGGACATCACTGCGGAGCGGGAGACCATATCAGGTCAGGCTGTATTATAATTATAGCAGGCGGGGAGGACTATCATCCTTTTCAAAATGGACCACTAAAACCTAAGGACATCGTATACGATGCGACCACCGAAGTCACGGCGGTTGAAACGCTCTGAGAAATACCCTTTGTCCAGTAACTTTATACATTCAGAGCGTGCGTCAAATCCGGTGGTTCTGATTTTTTGCAGAGAAATCAAAAAAAAAAAGATTACAACCCTAGGTGCTAGTTCCTGATAGTAAGTTTATGCTAAGACTAAATTTGCTATTATATTTGACTAGAATTGTCTCTGTAAACTCAATAGTTTCCGAGATAAATCCATCCAAAGTTTGTCCTGACTGAAATTGGCGTTAGAGTTTCGTACGAACAATAAACTATCGTAACATATTGGTTTCCCCGCTCACCTGTCTATATAGTCGTCGAGGAGCACCAGGTCGCCCGGGCGGTAGTCCTCGACCAGCGAGCCGGTGGCCGTGGTCGCAACCACGTGCGTGCAGCCTCGCTGCTTCAGCGCCCAGATGTTGGCGCGGTAGTTTACGTCACTGGGAACATCATGGTTGTTCATCTTAGAAGAAAGCTGACGGAATTAATAATAGCGCCACCTATTTTCATGGTTATTAAACTTGCTCGAATAGTTAGCTAAAAAGTAAAAGTAGGTAGACTGTTAAAAAGGTATTCAAAAATTCGATGCGTACCAGTATCACACACGTGGCCCTGTGTTAAAGTATATTGTCTTTAGAGATAATGTACCCGGGTTCGATCCCCAGCGGCGGATGCACTTTTTGTACCATGTTTTTTCACATGTATCCAAGATAATGCTTACTAACTTTAGCACTTAGTGGCGCTTTAGTCGGGATCACAATATGCGTGAAGTTGGCTATCTATTTCCAGTCACTACACTCTTATTTATGGGGAACATACTACTTCTGTCACTAAATATTCTTATTGTGTTGTGACACATACGAACACATAGACAACGTGAACTCATAGCTCCAAAGAGTATAATAATATATGTCAGGTAAAGAGAGCCATCTCGCGTGAAAACTTGGATACACGTGAGCACAAGCGCCGCACACGGATTTAGTGTGGACTAATTTCGTGTGTCTGTGTGCGTGCACACACACACCCATAATATTATCCGTTAAATATTGTTCATGTACCATCCACCCACTGCGACATCCCAAACCTCCCGTGGCAACTTCCCACTTTTTAAATTGAATAATGGTAACAAAGTTATTCTTTTCAGTAGTCATAATTTACTATCATTGAAAATGGGGAAGTTTATACGGGAAGGTCAAGATGCCACAGTAGGTAGATAGTACATGAACAGTATTTTATTGTTTACTTTTATCTATAAAAAATCTTTCTCGGATTGGCGAGTTAACTCGTCCAATTTGAGTACAAATTATAATCACGCCGTACTGAAAGGGTTAAGTGATTTGTACACAAATAATTAATCCAGTCAGGAGACTAATAAAATTAAGTTGTATATATAATATCATTTATTTATTTTTGACTAACTTATTTATGAATAGTATATTAAAAGGAGGATTAAATACGATTACCTATAACTTGTAGCGATTTGTTTAACTTCTTCAATCACTAACTGGTAAACGAATTGGTGAAGTACGATCGTCTACAAAAAGATGTATCCATTTTTTTCACCTTGAAATGGATGCACGCTGTATCTTCCTGATTTCATGTATTGGCCCAGGATAATTGTTGTTTTCTCCAACAATTGACATCCATGTTGAAAATACCTCTGTCCTGACTTTTTCTCAGCATGAGGACGTGGCATGATTGTATGCACTATGCACCTGCAAAACATAACATTAAATAATGAGATGAAAATGTAGGAGGTATGTATGTATTTTTGAAATTATGTTTCTAATTATCTACTATACCTATTTCAAATTTCAAAGACAATAACAAGAAGAAAGTGGGCTTCATATTCGTTTATCGTATAGCTCACGTAGTTCATTTATGTATGAGCTGCATAACCACCCGGCAAAACAGACTACCTACCTAAATAAATCAATTGATTGGAATATAAATATAACATCGCATCGGTGTGAAAAAGGATAGTAAATAAAGAATTAAAAAATACTTACTTAACTCGGCGTATCCGATAACACATCGTATTCGATCTGGGAAAAGGCGTTTCCGAAAAGTTCATAAAAAAGCACTTTTAAGAAAATGATAAATCAACTTGACTTTGTAGATCTATATCACTAACTGCTTTTCACAAGAATAATGCAGAAAATTTTATAATTAGAATTATTTTATTTTCAATATGTTGATACGTTATTGACATACGTGTTATTTCAATATTTAAAAATAACCATGGCAACCATACGACCATAGAGTATTATAAAATCTGTGACCATAGAGTTGAAAATTTAATTTTACGATAAATTGTAACGTTTCTTTTCACGTTCAGCTTTGATTAATTGTATTGGGATAGATGAAATGAAAACGAAACCTGCTTGAGACGGATTACACAAAATATGTCGACATCAAATATAATAGGAGGCAGCACTTTCTACGCCAAATTCACGCGAAATTGGTCTTTTCTTTAAGTTTCCCCCCCCTGCATAGCTCCTATGCTGACGCATACATAGACAATGTGCATGTATAGCTCAACACACAACACAACCAAAAACCACAACAGATAAAAGTTCAAGCATTATTATTTTGTCACAATACTGTTTAATTTTTAAACATGGAATGCAATTCATACCAGCAATCATGTTCAATCAGTGTTCCTGGAGGCGAGCAAGGTTGCCAGAGTTCCCGACTCTCCCGAGGATGCACTGTGTTGAGAGCGATTGACCTAAATGTGTCGCTTCTCCTGTCAACACAGTGAATCCTCAAATTATAGAAAGGGTCGGCCATGCGCACGTGACTCCTTTGGAGTTGCGAGCATCGACTGTATTCTGCGGTGTCCGCTTACCGACCGTAAGGTAAGCATGTTTGCCACCATCGTCGCATAAAAATTCGCATTCCCACGCCACGCCCCGCGCACGCGCCTCTAGACGAGCGCGCCGAACTGCGTGCTTTCGTAGTTACATATAGTGAAGGTGGATATAATACAGACCTAGGTTGGAACTGGTGCTTCCTCCCGTGGCGCGCCAGCAGCACGCAGGGAACACCCCGCACGCGGCCCTCGACGAGCGCGTCCGAGGGCGCGCCGAACGGCGTGCTCTCGTAGTGCTCGGTCGGGTCGTCGAACAGCGCCGGGTCATCGAACCCCGAGCCGCCGATGATACCGATCTACAACAGGATAGAGTACTTTCATCTCACGAGCGCGGGTAAGCCATGGTTGTGTGTGTGCCGTGTGGAGCTATACATGCACATTGTCTATGTGTGCGTGAGCGTAGGAGCTATGAGTTCACGTTGTCTATGTGTTCGTATGTGTCACAACTACAACGCCAACCCGCGCTCTCGAGATTAAAAGTACTATAGTTGAGTCTAAATTTCTAATTCCTACTCTAAAAGAAACAAAATAATATGCCGGATGATGAAAACCCTATCCAAATATCTTAAAAAATAACGTTAAAGAGTAGGCCCATTTTTGAAGAAGTAGAATACAAGAAGCAAATCGTGTAACAGTTGGGGTGACAACGTAATCAGAGGGTTTAGACCCTGCAGAATACGGATCTGCCTGTCTCCATCCCCAAATTTGAGCCGGAAGAATGTTATATCGGAAAAGGTGCAGCCCATACAAATTTTTTCGTTGTACATTTGGTAAATCGTTGTTCCGGTACCCTAACTATGGTCCAATTGTTACGGATTTTTGATATGCCGTAAAGAACAATATTTGTCATCGTATCCCGAAATTTTTGACACTCCAGCTCCACGTCTTTCTCCGCCATCTTGGAAAATCTGTCACTTTTTCAGTTTTTTGCTTGTACTGTCGTTATAGTTCATTTTAGTGCTAAACATGGTTTGGCAATATTGTAAAACACAAAATTTGCTGAAACTTTTGGGTACAAAGAATTTTTCCATGACCCCTAGGGACGAAAATATGACAGGAGATATCATTATAAATTACCACTTTTTTCTAGTTTTCCTCTCATATTTACGTTTAAAGTGCATTTTAGCGTTAACTATAGTTCAGCAATATTGTAGATTACAAAATTGTCTACAACTTTTGTATTGAAATATTTTTTCCACGATCATCAGGAAAGAAGATACGATGTCACCTATGGGGTACTACCGTCGATATTTACTACTTTTCCAGTTTTCTTCACATATTTTTGTTTTAGTGCATTTCTCGGTCAGCAATATTATAGAAGACAAAATTATATGCAAATTCAAAGTACCTACGATCTTCTAGGTATCGTGGAAATAGACGATTTTGTCTTCTGAGGGATTGAAGTGGTATAGATCGGAAAGTGACAGATGCTTTATCTTGTCGTCTATCCCGCTATCACTCGACCATCATAGATCCCCTACAGATTGCGATTAAATGCACTCAAACCTAAATATGAGAAGAAAACTGCAAAAGTAGCAAATTTCAACGGTGCTACTCCATAGATGACTTCATATCTTCTTTCCTAATGGTCGTGGAAAAAATATTTCAATATAAAAGTTGTAGCAAATTTCGTGATCTACAATATTGCCGAACTATAGTTAGTGCTAAAATGCACTTTAAATGTAAACATGAACGGAAAACTAGAAAAAAGTGGCAATTTTTAATGCTATATCCTGTCATATCTTCGTCCCTAGGGGTCATGGAAAAAATCTTTGTACCCAAAAGTTTTAGCAAATTTTGTATATTACAATATTGTAGAACTATGTTTAGCACTGGAATGAACTTTGACGACAGTAAAAGCAAAGAACTGAAAAAAATGACACTATTTCCAAGATGGCGGCCAAAGTTATGGAGCTGGAGGGCCGAAATTTTTAGGTTACCATGGCTAATATTGTCCTTCACAACATACCAAAAAACCATATCAATCGGACCTCTTTTAGAGTACCAGAGCAACAATTTATTAAATGTACTACGAAATTTTTTGTATGGGCTGCACCTTTTCCGGTATACCGTACTTCCGGCTCAAATTTCGAGATGGCGACAGGCATATCCGTATTCTGCAGGGTCCAAACCCTCTGATAACGTTGTCACCTCAACTGTTACATGACTTGCCGCTTGCATTGTTTAGAGACGCCTTTTCCAATTCTGTTCCTCCTCTAATAGTCTTCTAGTTAGAAACAATGTCGCGTTTCGCCCCTGATTAAAGGAAATAGATTATTTCATTTATTATTTAAATTTTTGATCACGCAGGCACGCAAGGCATCATGATCCAATATGGGTTCCGTATTTGCTAGTAGGCAGTTTGGTTCTGGAACCCTAATAAATTACCTAACAATTTTGCCTAATTAAAAACACACTCATGCAGTAGATTCATAATTGTAATGCACGAATACCTATCAGTTATTTTATCGTAAGAAACAAAGTAAATTCTTTCAAGCCTTCCAAAGCAATCTTATTTGTGATATCAGCTACTCTGATTGTGAAATTAGGCTTTATTTAATTACCTAGTAAAACGGTACAGTTCAATTTTGGTTGCACTTTGTTCTATTTCTGTGTCACATAACGGTCAGACTCGTGCCCTTTGTGAAGACTGTTCTTAGCTCGATTATAATTACTTTATAATGAGGTTAACTGAATACGTTAACAGAGATAAATAAATTACGAGTTTACGAAGTTGTTCAGCTACTAAACCTTACCCATCAGTGTCGGAAATAAAGTAAACTATGAATTGGAAGCTGTATGGAAGTTGGTGTCGAGCATTTGAATCAATAAAACACTTTAGTAACAATAATACTTTAATTTAATTACATAAAACATTCGCAAACTACATGTACCATTCAAGATCTTAATGTTAAATGCTGTCAGTTAACAATCACACAAAAACATCATTTTAAAGCTACTTATCCAAGCCTTGTTGGAACTTGAGTTCTTTGGTTGTCTCATGTGCTTTTTGTAACTCTTGTGCTATTTGGAAGAACCTCTTGGATTCATCTAAGTTCTGTACACATCCATCCCCCTTTTTGTACATCATGCTGACATTAGCACACCCATACAAATTGCCATTTTCACAGGCACGCTTGGCATATTCGAATGCCTGCTTCATGTCAGGTTTGATGAGGAAGTCTATGTTCTTGTTGTTGGCGGGGTTGTGCGGGTTGTAGTCCGCTACGTTCCTGGGCACACCACTGATGTACATACCGCAGAGGTAATGGCAAGCCATATTGTCGTTTTGGTCGCAGCTCTTCTTCAAATAATTGAAACCTAGAAGAGAATTGGTATCAAATATTAATGCTCAAATCATGAGTTTTACTTGGACTTGAATAGTTGGATCTTTGCATATCATGTCTTAAGAACAAATGTGCCCTGAGGCAAAAACTGCTGTGTTAGAGATTGTCAATAATGAAGATTAATTAATGCTTGACTGCTGAGCTGATGATTCTAAATTATCAATTAACCTCAATAATAGTGCTAAAATTATTTTAGACTTCATTTTAAATAAAGGTATTTTTAGACATTCTTCTTGTGTATATATTCTCAGGAGTCAGATATACAGTCAGGAGGAGAGAGAATAGACAATGGATCTTAAATACAGCTTTCCAAACTAGAGTGCTTTTATCTCATGAGCGCGGGTGAGCCATGGTTGTGTGTCGAGCTATACATCATACATGCGAATTGTCTATGTGTGCATCAGCATAGGAGCTATGGGTTCACGTCGTCCATGTGTTCGTATGTCACAACTACAACAATGGCCAACTCGCGCTCGAGATAAAAAAAGTACTATAATTTTTTTTCATATAGGTTATGATTATGAAATGAACAATAATTTTAAAATATATTACCTTTAGGCACATCTCTATTTATAGTCGTGTTGGGTCCAGTGGCCGTCAGCATCATTCCCGCGTGAAGGCAGGCCGACGGTTCACCCAGTTCACATCCTTTCTCGAAATAGGTTAGGGCTTCTGCTGGGTCTCCCTTTTCCTTACCCCGCCCCACTAAACAGTAATTCCCATACTTCAAACACGATTTCCCGAACTTATAATCCAAGCAGTTGCTTTTAAAAACCTTAGCTGCCTTCTCGAAATCTTTCTTTATAGCCTCCAAGTAATCTCCCAACAAATGGCATACTTCTGGTTTTTTCTCCTTGTAGCAACCGAAGCGGTATTCGATCCCTAGGTTCTCGATGTATTCCTTTACTTCATCTTCTTGTTTTAAGTCATAAGCCATGATGATTTCGTAATTTAATATTGATGACCACAGATAGGGTTAGGGTTAGGTAACTAAACTACCTTGACTTAACAGTTGTCAAAGTGATAACGCTTATCATATCAATTTGTAAACAAACTCAAAATATCAATTTGTATCAAATTATAAGAAATAAGATCACCATCGCTACAAAATATGTAAAAGACGAGTTGTTTTACAAGTTATAAAATATTTTGTGGCTAAACCCAAAATGATATTAGCCTGTAATTCGGTAGACTGACCTTGATTTTCTTTGAATCGCCCATTATTCCTTGTTTTGTTGAGTTACCCAATATCTAAATAAAAGATGGTGCTTGCTTAACGCGATTTAAAACTCCACCTCAACAAAATAAATTAACTAATTGAAACTCCTCGCAGCTATCCAGTCGGCACCCGCCGGAAATTAGCATTATTATTATTAATAAGCATAAGCAATGTTGCCGCATCCGCCAATACTATACTCTCCGCATAAGCCTGGCCGCAGACGCACGGAATTCCGAACGGAAACGGAGGGGAGGGGAGTTGAAGCATCTCGGTGTGGAAAACCGTGCGTGTGCGGCCAGGCTAATGCGGGTATTACACTGTCCTGAATTCAGAATCCTGACTAGTGGAGGCGAGTTGAAGCATCTCGCGCTAACGTATAGGTCGCAACCCTTCTAAATGTCCTGAATCAGGACAGTGTAATACCCGCTTAAGGCCGTGTTCACATCATCCGATCTGATATCGGTGTAGGGTCTGACACCGATAAAAATATTTGAGAATCTGACCGATATTGTATCGTGTGATGTGAACAGCTTTCCATACATTTTTATCAGTGACGGAGCAGACATCGACATCGAAGCGGATGATGTGAACGCAGCAAACGCAAAACATGTCATTTTATACCATTTTATGCTCATATTTAAACGTCATAACGTCAATCGTATTGTCAGTGTTGTCAGTGTCACATTTACCGATTTACCCAAAAATCAAATTCATTGATTCATTGTTTGGGTTCGGTGCATTGTTCTGATTATTCTTGTTTTAAGCACTTGTTCCATCGCCAAGTTAATATCAAGTCGAAAATGTCGGGCAACGTAGAACTTTTTACTGCACGAATGAGGAAAGCGACGCGAAAAATCCACTCCGTGAGCGATGCCTTGGTTAACGCTAAGTTCGCAATTTGTAAGTACCTTCAACTATATTATTTGGGAAACAAAGACTTTCTAGAATATTACATACTTTGCTCTAAACTTTGGAAGGGCACTTTTCCATTGGCTTACCCATAACCACTTATTCATCATTAATAATAATTATAGTGACCCTGCATTGCTCTCTTCCAGCTCTGATACCGAGTAATAACATTTTTCCAGAAGAATTTTTTTCAGTTTTAATTTAAATCATTGACACTAATTATACTTCCAAATTCTATTGGCAATTTGTTGAACAAATGGACAGCCCGACAGCCCGCATGTCCTAATTTTTTTTAGACGGGGTTCAATTTTTACTGGTACATGCTTTCTTCTCGTTGCCAGTCTGATCTCCCTTTCTTCATGAGTTTCATACTGAGGTAGACATATATAGTACTTCAATATAATAACCCGTAAGGCAGAGGCGATTTAGCGACCATGTACCCACTCATTACAAAATTTATGGTTAAATTTGTTTATTAATGTTTTCAGCTCTGAGGGATGAGGCTGTATGGGGTGGAGGATTGTTTGTCTTTTACCACATTTTTGCCTTCCTGGAAGATGCCAAAGAGAGGCTCAACTTGCCAGATTATAACAAACTGTTTGTGCACAAGACACTTTACAGGTAATAAGATAGGCAACCACAGCCAATTGTTTATAAAGCTTTTTAGTTTTAGTTTATGAGTCTCACTTAGTAGATGAGGAGAGTATTCACCTCACATAATTTCTTAATTTTTGTTATCGTAAAACTACCTACATTGTAAAAAAATATAACCAAATTTTCACTTCACTCTTTAAAAATGGCTTACCATCAAACTGATGATGATTTCGCCAATAAATACTTGTTCAAAGACGTTGTTCGGTAATGACGCCATGACAGTAGGCAACTGGTTTTGTTCGGTAGTGTATTCAGCCCGTCATCGCGAAGAGCACGTGTGTTTACCAACGCAGCGATGGGCAAAATCCATAACCAAATTTTAACAATTGGTTTAATCCATTAGGTTGCGAGGAGCATGAGTATATTTGTACCCGAGTCTGGCTTAAAACCTACAATCCATACTATAATTTTATAAATGCGATAGTCTGTCTGTCACCTCTTCAAGTTTAAACTGCTGCAGCAATTGAGATGGGTATTGAGATAGTTTGTGTCCCAAGAAAGAATACTTTTTATCCTACAAATAATCCCTTAAGGGGGAGAAAGTTTGTATGGAAGAGCAATAAGGCTTATCCAGAAATCAAGCGAGGTTTTTTCACACCCCCCGTCCCCCAACGTGATCAGTAGTGAGGTTTTCGTAACCCCCTCCCCCGCTTTGGAACCTCGCGTGATTTCTGGATAAGCCCTAACTGGGTAGGCTGAAGTAAATAGTAACGTAATTCCAACGCAATGAATGACTTCTATGTGGGCTAAAGTTAGTGTACTATATTTGAACATTCAATAAGAGTTCATGGCAACTTTTTCTTCCTTTAGAAAAGCTGCTTTTGAGGCAGACCTGACTCACTACCTTGGTGCGGACTGGCGTTCGATGCCGCGCTCGACAGCATTGGACAGTTACCTGGAGCACCTTCAGGAGCTGGAGAAGGATAGCCCACAGCTGCTCATGGCTTATGTATACCACCTGTACCTCGGCCTGTTGAGCGGCGGGCAGATACTGGCCAAGAAGCGAAAGATGTTTGGTGATAGTAAGTTTATCTAGTATCTGCATTCTCACTTTCCGGTGTACCTGTACTTTTTTTCTTCAAGGACATTTTTTTTTCTTAATCAGATAGATATAATAGAGTTCTACCGTGCCGTGGCCATTGACGATTAAGTATAAAAGCGTCCTATTATCTAAATAACTGGCGATTATAATCTAGAATCTTGTTCCAGAAACAAACTCAGAAGTGTACACCGACCAGGTCACCGACTTCACTGACATCGACATCCCCAAGCTGAAAAACGATTTCCGAGCAGCGATGAACGAGATCGCCGAGAAAATGACTCCCGAGGACCAGCAGGCCTTCCTTGAGGAGAGCAACCAAGTCTTCTTGATGAACAACCTGATTGTCAACTCCGTTGCTGGCCAAAATCAAGTTTTAAGAGTCATGTTGTTTAAAGCTTCTGCTGTATTCTTGGTGATTTTTGGAGCAGTGCTAGCATATAAAATGCATAAGTGAAGTTATAGGTGTATTATTATATAAATTAGAGTTGTAGCGATATAGCAGTGTTACGGATAGAGTGTATGATTATTTTTATGGATTAGAATGTGATATTATTGTGTAGATTTCTTATTTAAAGACTGATTGTTTAAATGAGTAAATTACGTTTGGATTTAGAAAGCTGTTGTTTTGCTATTATTTCCCTTGTACCTTTACAGCCGGAAACTACTAAATCATATTATTTACCACGCCAGTTTATATTTACGTACAGTCAAGGGCATAAATATGTATACATTTTTGGACCTTATTTCAATGGAGTAAGGTAAAAAAGGGTATACGATGAAATAGACATATTTTAAGCAATCTCCAGGGACAGTGAGTTTATAAATATTAATTCACTTTATTTTAGAAGGCACTTTTTTAATTAGTAAACTTTTTGCTTAAGCACTTTGATTTTTACAAAGGAAGGGCATTGAAATATTAATAATATGATTATAATAATATGAAAATAATTTACTTTAGCATTACAGGCTACATTACACTGAAGTACGAAATATATGTACACAAAGTACCATAAACTTATAATTAAGTATTGTAGTTATCTACAGTCGTCAAATCTTATTATAGTTGAAATTATTTAATGTCTGACATTTTATAAAACTGTCCTTGGACTTTGAATCTTCATTCTACGACAGTAAAGTCGCTTTTTGAATGGACTAATTTGATACTCGGCCAGTTGAAATAATTTTAGGTATAACTATAGCGTGATCAGCTGAGCGCGGGCAGGGACTGGTCCAGCGAGAGGTCGATCAGGTCGTCGAACTCATCCTGGTTCCAGAAGGAGAGCCCCTGCGCAAACAAACACACAAATTAAGACTTATTGACACACGTACGAGACTAGAATGCGAGTTTCATTACACTGCGGGTCACGGAGTTACAAGTTCAACCTTTATAAAACCGCGCAATGTAGTTAAACTCATCATCATTAATTTCATGGAAAGAGATCCTAGAGCATAAGAGATACCCACACTAGCGTCTTTTGAGCGTCGGCGTCTTACTAGTGCTCGTGTCCTTTGGCGCAGCGCATAAAACTGGCCAGCGGGCGGGCGGGGTGCGGGCACCTGTGTGCGGGACACCTACCGTGAGCTCGTCCACGTGGCACGGACGACAGTGCAGCGCGGCGGCGCGGCACTCGCAGCGCGGCGCGCGCGCGCACGGCAGCGCCGACAGTCCGGCGCGCGCGCCCATCACCGTGGCCAGCGGGCGGGCGGGGTGCGGGCACCTGTGTGCGGACACCTACCGTGAGCTCGTCCACGTGGCACGGACGACAGTGCAGCGCGGCGGCGCGGCACTCGAAGCGCGGCGCGCGCGCGCACGGCAGCGCCGACAGTCCGGCGCGCGCGCCCATCACCGTGGCCAGCGGGCGGGCGGGGTGCGGGCACCTGTGTGCGGACACCTACCGTGAGCTCGTCCACGTGGCACGGACGACAGTGCAGCGCGGCGGCGCGGCACTCGCAGCGCGGCGCGCGCGCGCACGGCAGCGCCGACAGTCCGGCGCGCGCGCCCATCACCGTGGCCAGCGGGCGGGCGGGGTGCGGGCACCTGTGTGCGGACACCTACCGTGAGCTCGTCCACGTGGCACGGACGACAGTGCAGCGCGGCGGCGCGGCACTCGAAGCGCGGCGCGCGCGCGCACGGCAGCGCCGACAGTCCGGCGCGCGCGCCCATCACCGTGGCCAGCGGGCGGGCGGGGTGCGGGCACCTGTGTGCGGACACCTACCGTGAGCTCGTCCACGTGGCACGGACGACAGTGCAGCGCGGCGGCGCGGCACTCGCAGCGCGGCGCGCGCGCGCACGGCAGCGCCGACAGTCCGGCGCGCGCGCCCATCACCGTGGCCAGCGGGCGGGCGGGGTGCGGGCACCTGTGTGCGGACACCTACCGTGAGCTCGTCCACGTGGCACGGACGACAGTGCAGCGCGGCGGCGCGGCACTCGCAGCGCGGCGCGCGCGCGCACGGCAGCGCCGACAGTCCGGCGCGCGCGCCCATCACCGTGGCCAGCGGGCGGGCGGGGTGCGGGCACCTGTGTGCGGACACCTACCGTGAGCTCGTCCACGTGGCACGGACGACAGTGCAGCGCGGCGGCGCGGCACTCGAAGCGCGGCGCGCGCGCGCACGGCAGCGCCGACAGTCCGGCGCGCGCGCCCATCACCGTGGCCAGCGGGCGGGCGGGGTGCGGGCACCTGTGTGCGGACACCTACCGTGAGCTCGTCCACGTGGCACGGACGACAGTGCAGCGCGGCGGCGCGGCACTCGCAGCGCGGCGCGCGCGCGCACGGCAGCGCCGACAGTCCGGCGCGCGCGCCCATCACCGTGGCCAGCGGGCGGGCGGGGTGCGGGCACCTGTGTGCGGACACCTACCGTGAGCTCGTCCACGTGGCACGGACGACAGTGCAGCGCGGCGGCGCGGCACTCGCAGCGCGGCGCGCGCGCGCACGGCAGCGCCGACAGTCCGGCGCGCGCGCCCATCACCGTGGCCAGCGGGCGGGCGGGGTGCGGGCACCTGTGTGCGGACACCTACCGTGAGCTCGTCCACGTGGCACGGACGACAGTGCAGCGCGGCGGCGCGGCACTCGCAGCGCGGCGCGCGCGCGCACGGCAGCGCCGACAGTCCGGCGCGCGCGCCCATCACCGTGGCCAGCGGGCGGGCGGGGTGCGGGCACCTGTGTGCGGACACCTACCGTGAGCTCGTCCACGTGGCACGGACGACAGTGCAGCGCGGCGGCGCGGCACTCGCAGCGCGGCGCGCGCGCGCACGGCAGCGCCGACAGTCCGGCGCGCGCGCCCATCACCGTGGCCAGTCGGCGAGCTTGCGCGCGGTCGCCTCGCAGCTTCTTGCCGGCGAATATTGTGCCTAGCATAAATCATTTTTCACCTCACTAGCTCGGAAAGCCCTTTTTTATTCTTTAAAAACAGATAGCAAAACTGCATTTTATCCACATGTGTGCAAAGTAATTTTGAAATCCGAACGTGTTCCTAGTTACTTTTTTAACATAATAACATGTAAGGCCGTGTTCCCACTATCCGATACAATATCGGTGTAGGATTCATTACCGATAAAAATGTTTGGAAAACTGCTTAGTGCTCACACTATCCGATCCGATATCGGTCAGATTCGTATCGGATCCGATATCGGTTAGTGTGGGTGGACAAAAAACAGCCAGGACAATTTTCGCCCATCTGATTTTTTTTTCAGGTGGTGTGAAAAAAATCAGTTCTTGGATTTCAGATTTTATATTTATTTTGAATTATTTTTTTTTTTAAATAATTATTTTTTTCAAAAAATCCTCATTATACTCGATTCCGACTAATTCAAGGATAAGGATTTCAAATTTTATATTTATTTTGAATTTTAAGCAAAAAAAAATATTTTTTTGGCAAAAAATCGTCATTATACTCGATTCCGACTAATTCAAGGATAAAGATTTCAAATTTTATAAATATTTTGAATTTTGAGCTAAAAAATTTATTTTTTTTGCAAAAAATCGTCATTATACTCGATTCCGACTAATTCAAGGATAAGGATTTCAAATTTTATATTTATTTTGAATTTTAAGCAAAAAAAATATTTTTTTTGCAAAAAATCGTCATTATACTCGATTCCGACTAATTCAAGGATAAGGATTTCAAATTTTATAAATATTTTGAATTTTGAGCTAAAAAAATTTTTTTTTTGCAAAAAATCGTCATTATACTCGATTCCGACTAATTCAAGGATAAGGATTTCAAATTTTATATTTATTTTGAATTTTAAGCAAAAAAAAAATTTTTTTTGCAAAAAATCGTCATTATACTCGATTCCGGCTAATTCAAGGATAAGGATTTCAAAATTTATAACTATTTTGAATTTTAAGCAAAAAAAAATTTTTTTTTGCAAAAAAAACCGTCATTATACTCGATTTCGACTAATTTAGGGATAGGGATTTCAAATTTAACATTTATTTTGAATTTTAAGTTGGAAATTTTTTTTGCAATAAATCGTGATTATACTCGATTTCGACTAATAAAGATTTCAAATTATATTTTTATTTGAATTGAAAGTAATTCATTTTTCACGCAATTTTGCTTTATATATTTACTTTAGCATTTGTTTTTGAATTTTGCTTAATTTTTTTTGCGTTTTTTTTGTTCAAATTTAGTTTTTATTTTCTATTTTAATGAAATGAAAAATTGGAAGAAACCCAATTTTTTTTATTGTTTTACTTTTGTTTTTTCCTTTTTCTATTTCCTCGCTTTAGTGAGGTGAAAAGATTTGTGTTACACACGGCTGCAAAGTTATTTTACCTCGTGTGTTGCAACACTCGCTATGCTCAGGATTCTAATTTTGAACCACTCGCTTCGCTCAGGATTCTATTTTCGAACCACTCGCTTCGCTCGTGGTTCAACCATAGAATCCATTCGCTAGCTCGTGGTTCAACCCTAGAATCCATTCGCTAGCTCGTGTTCCAATTCCACACTCGCGGTTAAAATACAACTTTGCACCCTTGTATAACAAATAACTATTTTATTAGCTCAACACAATCAAATCAATTCAATATTTTTTTAGTAGCTGTTGGTACTCCTTCAACTATAGTACATTACTTACCAAGGGCGATAAAACAAAGAATGTCTCAGATCGCAGGTATTTTACGCCCGAGCCGAAGGCAAGGGCGATAAATATGCGACCTGAGGCTTTCTTTATTATCGCCCGTGGTAAGTACAAAATTTTATGTCACCCCCTGGCCAGGAAGTGGCTTTTTTCGCGCGCGGAGCGTGCGATAATGGCCACTTTATGGCCAGGTGTGACATAAAATAAATAAACAAAGTCATTAGCGAACTGTAACTGAACGGATACCTATTCAAGTGTGTACGTAACTGAGAGAGTGCCATTCGTCGGTCATCGGCACGTCGTGAGCCGTTCTCGAACCACGTATACCGTTAGGTTACAGTTTCCACGTTTACCACGGCTCATGAAGAATAAGAAAGGCAAATTATTTCCGGCTTCCCTAAGAATATTTTTGACGCGCCTCCACTGGTGTACTCTATTAAGGGGAGATATACCCATTGCAAATGTCCCGCTCTAACACGCGTGAGTTGCAATTAACCATCCCGCTCTCTACCTGCGCGTAGTTTTTGTAAACATTTAAACATAGTAATTAAGCCAATCATTTTATCAAAGCAAAACATACGAATTGGTCTATAACTATTTAGTTTCTCAAATTGAGTCCAAAAATTAAATGTAAAATATAAGTGATATAGCCATAAGTGATGGAGCGCTCGTGGCCCAGCGGCGCCTGCGTACCGCTTGCGGTATCTAAGGTTAAGCAACGTGGGCAGCGGTCAGGACATGGATGGGTGACCGCTTTGAGTGGTTACTAACTGAGCGCTCCCGTGCTTTGGAATACACGTTAAGCCGTTGATCCCGGCGGCTGTCTATGGCAGCAGTCGTTAAGCCAAGTTGGAGGCCTTCGGGCGGCTTGAGAACTTCTAACAGTCAAGTTGCCCACTCACTTGACAAAGCCTAATCCCAATAAGGTCTAGTTTCCCCTCGGGGTTGGAAGGTCAGATGGCAGTCGCTTTCGTAAAAACTAGTGCCTACGCCAAATCTTGTGATTAGGTAGCGGACCCCAGGCATCCGTTAGGATGCAACTGTACTGGGATAACGCTAGGAGGATGAAGTGATTTAGCCATAATATTGAAAAAAAAAAAACATTCGAAAAAGGGGTTACTTTGTGATTTTTTCTATCGAGTGAAATCCATCAGATCTTGTAACTAAATACGATTTTGACTAGAGAAGATCCTTAACTGACACATATATTTTTTTTAGAATTTAAGACACTATATTCTATGTCTCAGATGGTTTTAAAAAACTCGAAAGTGGTAGCACCCATCCTTAATGCTAATATGACCATGTTCACACCTGTGACACACGAAGGAACGTAAGCGCTGTGGGTAAGTATGTGTGCGTGCGCTGTCGGTACACGCGTCAATTGTTTGCGCGGGTGCGCAGCGCGTGGCGCGGACGAAACGCGAGGCGCGACGGCACCCGATCGACACCCGGCGGGTCTTTCAGGGACGAGGTAACTGACCTCGGTGCGGGGGGTTCGTGGTCATTCTGTATGTAGTACTATTATACTATTCTGTGCCCTGTTTCATTGTCTGTCTGGGACTCACCGTTGGTCTCCATGGCGAGCGAGGTGCACAGGCCGAGCTTGTCCTTGGGCAGCTTGACCTGTTTGCGCAGCGCGCCGTCGCCTACTAGCTGCTCGTAGTCCTTGTTCGTGTACGCCACGACCTTGTCCACACCTGAACACAAGTTCACAAATTAAACCGACTACAGGTCGACCGCTTAAGGCGAGGGTTAGGGCAAGGCATTATCCATACAAACATTGTGCACATTTTATTCGTCGGTTTTGGCACTCCAGATTTTTTAGTTGTAAATATTGGATATACGAAGGACTTGAAGTGGAAATTCTCAAAAATTTCAAAAACTGGACTTACCATACAAATTCTTAGCAGCTCTTTTCTTGTAGAGCATGAAGTCATCGTCCATCAGAATGTGCAACGTCACTGAATTCTCCATGAGGTTATGGTGGATGGTCGAATAGTCCAGCTGCGAACAAATATTAACAAATTACAACTTGTCTAATAATTGGTACAGGGAGTCGCTCAGACATCGGCGTGATTCTATAAGTGTTCCTATTTTGATACGGAGCACTGAAATGTTTTCTTGAAGTCAATCCACCTGGAACTTATTATTCATCCACGCATCCCACCCTGGCACGGTGATCAGCTTTGTGATCCAGTAGATCATTGAACTACTAGAAATAAGGCTATTCTAGAACACCTGGAAATTCATTTGCACCTTTTCCGCCTACTTACATTATTAAAAGATTGTACAAGAAGCTGGAAGACCTCAAAAGGTTATTGATGAGCGTCTAGCTGAATTTTAAAAATATGTTTGTCTCGCTCACCCTCATGGCGGAAAGGTCGCAGCGCGTGCAGGGTAGCAATGTATATATATAGTTGGGCTAGCACAACTTGCTCCAAAGTCGTATCTCGCGCGACTCTGTTATTCCTGATTCCCACCCCAAGTCGTGCAAATCAGAAAGGATCAGAGGGTAGGTTTTTCTCTACTCGCGTCGCGTTGCTGTGACGTGAAGTTCAGGGTGGAGAGTCTTGTTATTTCCACTAGATAAACATATGTTGGTCTCGCTCACCCTCATGGCGGACAGGTCGCAGCGAGTGCAGGGCAGCAGTACGACGGTGCGCTCGACTCCGACTCGGAACGGCAGCGTGGTCGCGAAGCTCAGCGCCGAGAACACGTCCGGACGGACGGTCCGGTTATTCTTGACTAGATCCACTTTTTCTGTACAATCGGATTCAAGGTCAGTGCCCACGTGTATAGCTTAAACCCCCTTATTCATAAAACTTAACAAACCTTCACTAAGTAAAATGTTGTTTGTACTTTCTCACAAACGTAAATTTCAAAGTGACAGATAAGGACAAACGACCTTTAGCGGCTAGTTAACTAAAATAGGTTCGATGGACGTTTATGAATAAAGGTACCTATAGTGAATATCACTTATGATAATTAATGGACTGAGAAAATTGAGATAAAGATAAATATGCTGATGAATGGCTTAAGCCGAAATATTTTTCCCGGGGACTTAGATGCTTTTGGGAAGTCTTGAGTCCGTTAGGGGGGTTAAAGCTCCCACTCCCAAAATCAGCTACTGTATAACCAAAACTCAAAAATGGTCGGCAAACTGAACGTTACTCGCTACATCATCATCCTCCTAGCGTTATCCCAGTACAGTTGCATCCTGAAGGATGTCCGCTACCTAATCCCAAGATTTACTCGCTACATATTGGATGGTAAAGTTAAAGGTCAAATAAAAAAAACCGCAAGATCGCTTCTTTCTTCACGGCGGGAAAACATGAATTTTTGATGCGTTAAGGTTATGTTTATCAAACTTTAATTCAAATTTTGCCTTATTTCCCCCATTTCTGAGAAAAGCAATATATTAGGCTCGACAGGAATGGCAATTGCAGGCTTCGTATTAATTAAGCGGACTCGCAAGCTCGTCCGTTTAAAAACCACTAATAATCGATAATAATGTACCAATATCACAAGACAGTTTGTATAAGTACCGATGTTGAATGCGTCGAAGTGTTTCTCGACGTCGAAGCTGCTCGCGAACAGCTGGTTGCCGACGTATAGGGCGCGCGCGCGCCGGTACACGCCGCGCCCGCCGTAAGCTACCACCGCGTACCTGCAGACCATGTATTATTTGTTAATATACCGCACCAGGTACATCGGGTAGTGTGGAGTGTGGATGACACAAGCGTTGCACGCTATATGTGTCAGTAGCAATGTTATAAAGAATAAAAGAATAAAGAATAAAGAATATTTATTTGCATAAACATGGTAAGTACATGTCAGGTGGTATTATAATTATTTGTTTCACATGTTTAGCCTATTATGGCATGCAAATTTACGTTCTACACAATAATTCATCACATTACGCTATATATTATATGAGCCATTACATAACATTAATTACAATTACAATAAATATTTTGATAATAATTCAAATAATAATAATCTAAGGTTGTTTTTAACATTCCACAGTCTATATTTAGTTGTCAACGTTCAAAATTTACATTACCTACATTAAATTATATGTCAACTGTTGAATAACAATAAATAAATATGTCAAATTATCATTCCTTATATTCTAAAAACTCTCTGATACTATAAAAACATTTTTCTATCAACCATTTCCTTAACTTAATCATGAATAAATTCTGTTGAAGTTGGCGTAGTTCTAGTGGTATCTTGTTATATACAACAATACTCATGACGTAACTGTTCTTTTTATGTAATGCGGTAGAATATGGAGGCATTATTAGCTTATGTTCGTCTCTTTCCCTGAGCCTTTGGTTCGTTTTCACCTGGGTATATAAAGTAAAATTTTTTCGCACATATGATGCCACTTCAAGGACGTACAAAGAAGTCAATGTTAACAATCCTAGTTTTTTGAAAAAAGGTCTGCAGGACACTCTAGGTCCTATGCCACAAATCGCTCTTAGACACTTTTTTTGGATTATGAAAGTCTTGCTGATATCTGTTGAATTGCCCCATATTAATAAACCATATTTTAAAACTGACATTACGTAGCCATGGTATGCAAGTAGAGCAATTTTTTCGCCTGCAACCAATCTTAATTGTTTTAGAGCGTAGACAAATCGTTCTAACTTATTACATGTTACCTTTATATGCGACTTCCAGGAACAGTGCTGGTCTAACGTAATACCTAAGAATTTGGTTTCATTCACCTGTTGAAGCATTTGGTGTTGACATAGTATCCTGAGATCTAATTTATGCATTTTATGGTTTAGAAACTGAACATAACACGTCTTTGACACATTAGTCCGTAAATTATTTTTAGTTAGCCATGCATCTATAGTCTCTATAGTATCATTTATTTTACGCTCATATGAAAACGTCTTATCATTATTTGGTATGATGACGGCTATGTCATCAGCAAACAGCGACATGGGGTGTGGTGTTACTTTTGGAAGATCATTGATATAGATTAAAAATAAAAGTGGGCCCAGAACACTCCCTTGTGGGACACCGCATTTGTTATGTCTATAACTTGAGCGAAAAGTTAAGTTTTCATTGTTTTTCCCTATTCTATCTAGTTCCACACATTGCACACGATTTCTTAAGTAGCTCTCTATCCACTCCAGAGAGTTTCCTCTGATGCCACAATTCTCGCATTTACGGATTAGTATTTTATGGTCAACGAAGTCAAATGCTTTTGACATATCGAAAAACGTCCCCACTACCGTGATCTTTTTATCGATGAATTGCGTTATGTTTTGTACGAGTGAGAAGGCTGCGTGTGTGGTGGATTTTTGCTTCTGGAATCCACATTGCTCTCTTGCTATCACTTTGTGTTTATCTAAGAACTGCGAAAGTCTGGTAAGAAATGCCTTTTCAAAAACCTTTGAGAGAATCGGTACTAACGTTATTGGACGATAATTATGTAGGTCATGTTTGTCTCCTTTTTTAAAAAGGGGTTTTACGATTGAACGTTTTAAGCGGTCTGGAAAAGCACCTTGTATAAAGGATAAATTTACAAGATGGGTCAGAATCGGTGCTAGAATTTCAGCACAGGCCTTTAAAACTTTTGTAGTAATGTGATCGAATCCTACAGATTTGGTATCATTCAGTGATCTTATTATCCTTATCATTTCGTTTTCAGTGCATGGTATTAAGAATAGACTGTCCTTAATGCTTTGAACATTTGATAATATATCTCTAAAGTTTGTAGTAGTGTTTTGTACATAGGTAGTGTCAATGAGAAAGTCATTAAATTTTTCAGCCATTTCCAAAGGATCACTCGTAATAACACCCCCAGCATTAATATATTCAATATCATTCTTAATGTGTGTTCCATCATTTTTTTCTTTAACGATATCCCAGGCGGCTTTACATTTATTTTTTGAATTTTGTATAAATTTACAATTGTTGTGTTTCTTCGAATGGACTACACAAGCTCTAAGTAATTTGTTATACGATCTATACCTTATTTTGTTTTCTTCTGACCGTATCTTATAACATAAGGCTCTCAGTTTCCTTTTTGTTTTACTTGATTTAATTAGACCTTTTGTAATCCATTTGGGTGCTGAATTGTTAGCTTTAATTTTAACTTTACACTCGGGAAAGCATAAGTTATACAGAAGGGTGAAAAAGTCATGAAATTTGTCAAATGCCGAGTTAGCATTAGTTTCCGAAAGCACCTCCGACCAGTATAAACTAGACATATATTTTTTGAACCTATCTATATTCTCGATAGACAAATCTCGTCTTTTTATGTACCAATAATTGTGAGCTTTGTTGGTAAAGTTTGTCACTGGAAAATGTAGAACTTGGCAAGTATCGTGATCGGAAAGTTGCACAGGATATACATCGCCTTTCGCCTCACCTATACTACTAGCTATATGATCAATACAAGATGTTAAGCGAGTCGGCTGCGTTATATGTAATGTCAAATTGTAATTTTTTAGTAATCCTATCAACGTGTTTGAAGAAGTGTTATCTTTAATAGTATCTATATTCAAATCCCCTGCAATTATAATTTTTTGCTTTGATTTTGAGGTGATTTTATGTAGAATATTGTCTAAGTGTTGGAAAAATATAGGTAGTAATCCGGGTATTGGTATTCTGTAAATACAAATCACTGTGCAATTGAAAGTAGGTATGTATATGCCACAACATTCAAAGACACGTTCTACAGATGACTCATGACATAGGGATTTAATTTTAAAGTCTATCCCTTTTCTCAAAAGAATACAAACCCCACCTCTTTTTTTATTTTCTCTGCAATAGGTGGACGCAACGTTGAAGTTTTTTAACGCAATATTGTTTTCACTACCTCGCTTTACAAATGTTTCGCTCAGACATAATATATCAATTGGCATACCTTCATTTGCAAAATCAGCCAGACACAATTCTAGTAGGTGAAGCTTGGATAGCAACCCTTGAATATTTTGATGCAACAAGTGAATAGTTGTGTCTTTAGTGGTGTTGTTGGCGTTATGGTTAGGGTCGAAAAAAATGAGTTTCCTCGTCAATAGTCTTATTGCATCCGCTGACCCTGGCCTTCTCTTTTGTAAAATTGTCTGATTCGTTGCTTTTGACAAGCTCTTTTGTTGGGGACATTACATTTACAACCAATTGTTTATATGATGTATGATAACCGATATGTAATATTTCCCGCAATAAGAGTCCACAAATATGTTTGCGAGAATTATTATAGTCGAATGGTACAAAGGAAGTATTAGAGAACTGAGTGCAAACTAAACGTAATGAATTATTTTGCTTGTAAACATTCAAGTGCCTGTTAGATTGTATCTCCCCAATTAAAACATTTGTGTTGGCAAGTAAAAGTAAATAATTGTAGATGAGCCATTTAAAACTCATTGGGTTCTTATCATTAGAGCCACATAGAATGACCACATACATAACTGGTATAAGACAAGAAACTTGTGTGACAGATGAGAGATGGACGAACAGACGGACACGTGAGTAACAGCAATAGGCAATGGATCATTCGGGTACGGAACAAAGAAATGTAGGTATGGAGGAATTGACAACATTTCATATTTTTAACTACTTTATTTTATGAACTAGTTAGAAAATAGGTAAAATTTAAGCCACCCGTATTTTTTCTTTTTCAATTTAACTCATTATTTCATACAAAAAAAAAAACAATAAATAACAATAAACAATAAAATATGACGTCATCTTCCCAACAAGAATCCAGAGCCACTCCAGAGCAGCGATTGTCTGTACTCTGTACTAAGGTCTCCCTGAATACAGCGAGGAAGATGACGTCAACTTTCGGTTTACAGTAATTTTCGTTTTTTTCCAAAATTAACGGAGAAAGAAATCTAAAAAAATGTTTATTGTGTACTTCACACGTTTTTACCGAAATGGTTTTCGAATTAAGACTTTTGGAAAATATGAAATATTGTCAATTGTCAGTTACTAAGGCGTACTACCTATGAAATCATGACAGTTGGTATTCTTTTCTTTAATTAGCAACATGGAGACGGTTGTAGCGTTCATTCGTAACCTGCGTTTGTTTTTTAAATAGTTGTATTCTAATTTCATGGTTTATGC
Organism: Cenopis cana; assembly: GCA_951800055.1. Classification (NCBI taxonomy): domain Eukaryota; kingdom Metazoa; phylum Arthropoda; class Insecta; order Lepidoptera; family Tortricidae; genus Cenopis; species Cenopis cana. Next base: position 5,478,294 of record OX637473.1, read on the forward strand.
ATCGTTTTGGATGCTCTTCCTATTTTATTATAAAATTTGAGTCTAATAAGATTGATAACATGTTTATAGTTTCGCATCAAAGTGCAAACTGCGGACTCTGTTGCGAAAATATAAGGGTTCTGATTATGCCGTTTAGGCTGCGGGACCCTAAAGTATCATGTTTTACATGATTAGATAATTATAATGTGTGTAATAATAACAATAATTTATAGGAATACCTACATGAGATGTATAGATATAGGATATTATTTCACGCATTGTTTTAATCATCAATTTTATACAGTACTGTATTATTGATAGATTAGTTTCACTGTACACGAACTCATTGCTTTTAATGTGCAGTAAATTGAGTGGTTCCCATCCACAAGAGCAATGAAATTGATTGCGACGTTTCTATGTAAGCGGTTCTCATACAAATTTATATATTTTTTAATTTATGATTTCATTGTCTTTATTTTTTAACACTAAAATTATTACTTAATCGTGACAGTGACCTATCAAATATATAACTCGATTTATTTGATAGCGTCTGTACCTGTAACGTTCCCGTCAAGATTTCCTTAATTATTTTTAATAACAAAAAAATTATGTTCTTCCTTTTTATAAGCTAAACTTGAACTTATGAAACATTCCAGTGCTCCTACTGGCAATAAGCCCTGGCTGTGACGGTATAAGAAGACGAAAGCCTTGCCACTGCGACTGGTTCACGTGCGACAGCCCCGTGTGCGCGAGCAACCAAGAGACCTTCGCCTGCGAGTGCGAGCTCCACTGCCGCAACACACTCTTAGACGAAGATCACAAGCTGGAGAAATTGTACGACGGGGAATGCGAGGCAGATCTCTAATGTATAATAACTGTGTTAAGTTATTTCATTTCATCGAAATATTTGTTGTACTGCTCAGGTAGTTTAATTGAATGATGTTGCACGCCTGTTATTGACATGCAGGCAGGACTTGTGTCATCTAATTTTATGTATTAGCGTTGTGTCTCGTTGGCGTGTCAAATAAATAAATAATTATAATAATTCCAAAAGTGAATGTCTCGACCCGTTGCTATTGAGTTGTATATTCAGTTAAGTACTAGCTTTTGCCCGCGACTGCGCCCGCGTGGAAGTTGTTTATATCGTACCTCCATACAAACTTTCGTCAACATTCGGCCTTAGACTAGACGTAGGTACCTGGAAGTACAGTTTTCTAACCTGTTGTCGAAGAGACCAGCAAACAAAAACTCCTACGAACAGACCCATGTCCTTCTTTTCCAGCTGTGTGATCCAAACATGATCAAGATTTCGGCCGATTTGATCACGTACTTAAACTGGTAGGACTTTCACCACATACACTTGTACGTACAGTCTTCTGACCTGTTGTCGAAGAGACCAGCAGACTGAAGCTTCAACTCAAACGCGTCAACGAAGAGGTCTATGTTCCTATTCTTCCTTACATTTATGTTGCAGCTTTGTGATTCGAACATGATCATGTCGGCCGAATTGATCACGTACTTACCTGTTGTCGAAGAGACCGGCGGACTGAAGCTTCAACTCAAACGCGTCCAAGAGGTCTATGTTCCTATTCTTCCTTACATTTATGTTGCAGCTGTGTGATTCGAACATGATCATGTCGGCCGAATTGATCACGTACTTACCTGTTGTCGAAGAGACCGGCGGACTGAAGCTTCAACTCAAACGCCTCCACGAAGAGGTCCATGTTCTTCTTCTTCCTCAGGTTCAGGTTGCAGCTGTGTGACTCCAGCACGAACACGACGTCGGTCGAGTTGGGAACGTGCTTGAGTTGGTAGAACACGCCTTCTTCCACAACGTCGCCTTGAGGGGCCGTGCATCTGGAAATAATCTCATGTTATTTTTCTTTTATACAAGCACTCACCTTTGCCCTTCACCTTTGCCCTTCACCTTTGCACTCTCACCGTCGGCCTCATGTTTGCCCCCTGGCTAGATGCTGGCCAAGAGCAATCCCATTATTAATAAAAAAAAGCATCATCATCATCCACCATTCCACCTCTATCGTTTTAAAACAGGTAAGGATTAGCTTTGGTGACCCATAATGATGATATGTAATGGGATTTACATACTTACTTCCTGGACAGTAGGTATATTTCCTGGACACTTCTGGTATTGCCCAGGATGAGTCACTTTCGGATACTATCTTCACAGATGTTATGAGAACATTTCTTACTATGTTTGAAAAAAAAGTGTATAGATAGTACTCACTGCACGCAGTGGTCGGGGATGTGCGTGGGGATGTGCTGCTGCGTGCACAGCTCCATGTACACGCTGGCCAGGGCACATGCCTCCACTCCAGAGAGACACTCCGCGAGGAACGGGCCCGCGTCGATCTGCAAACACTCACATGTAACTACAGAGGCCGGAAAAGACTAAATAAAAAACAAACTGTTAATCTATTTCTATAGTGGGTAGAGAGACCGATGGAAGCATCTACGCTCCAAAAAGTGTAACCCAAGTCAGATATACAGCTCAGCTTATTATAAGTGACATAGCACAGCAAAGCAGGGATTTAGTGGCGACACTTTATTCTTGAAGAACTGCTCGCACGCGGTGTCGTTTTTGGTCTCGTGGTTCTCGACTGGCGCGAGGCCGATGGATGGTTCTGTGCTCCAGATGTAACCCAGGTCAAACATTCAGGACAGTTTTTATAACTGACTTACCACAGCGAAGCAAGGATGTAGCGGCGACACTTTATTCTTGAAGCACTTCTCGCACGCGGTATCGTTTCTAGTCTCGTGGTTCTCGACCGGTGCGAGGCCGAGGGACGGTTCTTTGCACCAGATGTAACCCAAGTCAGCTATATAGCTCAGCTTATTATTAAGTGACTTACCACAGCGAAGCAAGGATGTAGCGGCGACACTTTATTCTTGAAGAACTTCTCGCACGCAGTGTCATTCTTGGTCTCGTGGTTCTCGACCGGCACGAGGCCGGTGGACGGTTCCACGCTCCAGCTGTGGCCCAGGTCCGGGATGCAGGCGGTGAAGGTGTTGTTGGACAGCTGGAGGTCGTCGTATTGCTCGTTGTTATAGGTGCCGAGGAGGCCGCCGAGGCTCGCGTAGTACCAGCCTGGCAATGGCGATAAAAATCATAAAACATATACTGCTGTCCTAAAGACTTTCTCCCTTTGTATGTATGTATGTAAGCACTTTATTGTACACAGACATGTTGAAACAATATACATGTCACATAAGATTAAAGTACAAAGGCGAAGTTATCCATATAAGGGATTTCTTGCAGCTTATCTTTGAGAGATTGAGTATCTGACAACGAAATCCGAGAAATAAATTCGAAAAAGAGTAATTTTTGTTGAATTAAATCATTCCATCTAGTTGAAACAAAGATAAGAGGACTTTATCCTTGTGTGATACGTCATTATTAGTACATCGTTCCTTTTCCCACCGCGACCGAGTATTAGTATAATAAGTTTGTATTGTATTGCAGTTCTACCCTCAATAATTTTTATAGTAATTGTAAACATTGTACCCTTAGATTTAATTTTATCTTGTAACTTTTCACATGCAAGTAAATTTTGTAATTCTTTATGAAACATATAAAATTCTTTAACCCTTTAACCGCCATCGTCGTATTTACCAGACAAAGTGACAATGTAAATGACGGCTTTCGTGATATATTGACAAATAGCGAGTTACTATTTTGACATTCGGCAGTTAAAATGTTGAACCTATGGGGCCCAAGACAAAGATAATCTCACCCGTGACCTGTAGCTTGCAGGTGTGGAACATGAAGTTGCACTGTATGTCGAGTCCGTTCTGGGACTCGATGGTGAGCGTCTCCGTGTGCCGGTCGACTATGTACTCGTCCACCACGGCCGGCAGGTTCAGGGGCATCGACTGCCCGATCGTTACTTGCTGCAATCATAGGGTACAGTCAGCAGCAGAAGTAGCAACGCGTTCGAAGGTCAAAATGATCTACACACGTTTTTATTATAAGGGAATAAGAGCGTGTGCAGGTCAATAGGGAAGATGCAATTATAATATTTAAAATTGTTTTGTGACCAAAATGGTGAAAAAACAAAGTTATAGCTACTGAAACAATAATTTCGATTTGAATTAACGTGAAACGGAACGTGTTTTAAAACGGCAATCAGCGCCTGGTGACGTCACACCTGTTATGACATTGACAACCAAAGAGAATATATGTAATCTGTATGGATAGCACATGACATGATGGCAACGTCAGTTTGTCGGCTTATCTCGAGCTATCCGTCACTTTCTGCCAACAGCACCATTGCCATCATGTGCTAGCCATACAGATTATATATATTCTCTTTGGTTGTCAATGTCATAACACGAGTGACGTCACAGGAAATGTAGATCCGTTTAGGCGCGAAAGTTTAAATTGTCAGTTTGTAACAGCAATTTAAGTCTATAAATTATAGTATTTTATTTTTTTAATACACTCGTAGTCTATTCTACATGCAATTCTTTCAAATGAAAGCAATAATGAAAATATTGCATCTTGTCTATTTTGAACACCTCGCCCGCGTAGCTACTTTTTACATAAAGCCTTATTTACACACGTATGAGACTCGCATGCGAGTTTCGAAGCTTCACGAGTTCAGTCGCTCTATAAAACCACGCAATGTAGTGAAACTCGAGTCTCGTACTGTGTGTATTACGGCCATAATTCTTTACCCTCGCCAAGTGGTTCACAAAAATTCGAGGCCGACTATACGACGCATTACATTACATGTTTCTTCCGCGAAACCAGTGCCATTTCACACCAGTAATATAATGATGTATGCTGAAATGTTTGTCAGGTTCTTGTTAGCGATAACGAACAACGACCATCCGGTCCACTTGTACCGTTCCTGGTCGATGCCTTCCATTAGAAGTATGAGAATCGCTAAGTTGCCATATTTGTAGTCGTGAGCAGGAGTGTCCGGTGCCGACATGACGAACATGGTCACTATTATGCCCCAGCTTTAAACCTTACCTCTTTGTACAAGTCGACGTGTATGAGGTTCTTCTTGGTGAGCACGACGAGGTTGTACCGTCCCTGGTGGTTGGTCTCCATCAGCACCGTGAAGTTGCCCTGCCTGTAGTCCTTCGTGAGCAGGAAGGTGCCCGGCTCCGATATGGTGAACACGCGCTTGTCGAACGTCACTAGAGTGCCCTGGCCGGTCATCATTGCCATGCCTGTAATAAAGCGTGGATGGAATGTCACTCTGGAGTTTCGCAAAGCAGATAACATTAATAGTTTAACCCTTTACTGCCACCGTCTGATTATCAAACAAAGTGACAATGTAAACGACACATTTATAATTTATGACAGATTTGGTAATGGCGTGTAACTTTTTTGTCATTCGGCAGTTAAAAGGTTAACAAGACACGCAGGACGCCTTTGTACTAGTCTTTTAGTTACTTAAATTTCTATTGATTTATTTGATAAGACCTGACCAATGATAGCTGATATTGCGTCAGGACTCCGGATAAGTGCCAAGAGATGGGTGTTTGCTCCTGAAAGGGGTTATAATGGTTGTCCTACCTGCAAATGGCGGCATCACGTTATTGATGTCCATGTACGGGCGTATCTCATAGTAGTAGGACCAGATGCTCTTGTTGGTCGTGAGCCACTCGTCCATGAAGTCCCGCACGGCGCGGTACTCCTGGATCTCGGTGAAGTCCGGGCTGCGGTTGAACGCGTGCCAGGACATGGGCAGCTTCTGTTCGAGAAGTATCTCGCCCTTGCGGGGGTCGAAGATGAAGTTGGTCTTTGGTGTGCGGTGGCTGTAAGTTGGAAAAGAGTTTTTGTGTGAAGATTAACCACAGTTATTTTTCTAAATATTCTAAATTTTGAATGACTATACATTCCTGGGCTTTGCGCTCTACACATTAGCAATGTTGGCAGATACGGTTCTAGTCACATCCAAAAAATCATTCACTCGTAGCACATACAAAAGAAAAGGAGATAATAAAATCAAAGGTCATCCCTCAAAGGTTAGCTGAAAGAGATTCCTCATAGGGATAAGTTCGCCTTTGTACTGTAATCTTATGTGACATGTATATTGTTTTAACCTGTTTTGTGTACAATAAAGTGCTTACATACATACAACATAATGAAAGTGAAAAGAAAATAAGCGCAAGGTTCCCACTCTAAGCATAATGCTGACTCCGGAAGTCCGGAGCTGATCTTCCGTCGAGACCTAATTAGATGAGACTGTATTTATAGTATGCATTTAATTGAAAATGATCCGACGTATTACCAGAAAATGCGTAATAGTTCAAATTCAAGAGATTTAACATCAATGACATAACCTTCTTATGACGTGGCAGTGATAACGTCCGGACATAGCGGGCTCCTACCTCCCGCTACCGTTCCACGCAGTCTCAGTTAGGGGGTCGACCTAAAAGGTGAAAGGGTTTATGATACGACTTACAGTTCCTCATATTGCAGCGCAGTCTTGGCCAAGTCGGTGACTTTATCGTAGATAATGTCGAAGATCCTGTCGCAAGCCTCCCCGATCATGAAGTAGTCGTACCACCACTTAAGACGTTCATACGCTTCTTGGTACTGTGAACCAGAACAACACATAAGAACTTGATTATAATCATTTGATTTGAATTGTATTAACTATATAGATTATAGTTGAAGAATTCAAAATGATTTCAGATATACACCAAACAATGGGATCGTTTTAATTCCCATCATCTTCATTCTATTTTTGAAACTGGCTTAAAAACCAAAACATCTTCAATCTTCATCAACCTTTTAACCGCCGAATGTCAAAATAGTTACTCGCAATTTTCAACTTTGTAATATATCAAGAAGCTGCCATTTACATTGTCACTTTGTCTGATATGTTAGACGATGGCAGTAAAAATTAAAAGTACACTTAATAATAATTTGAACTGGCCGACTATAAAATTAGTCCGTTCAAAAAGCAACTTTTCTCCCAGTAAGAAGATTCTAAATCTAATGACAGTGTTATAAAATGACGGACGTTTTATATAATGTCAAGTATACACTAAGGGTCGATTTTTCAGTACCCAGAGGAAAAGTATCCGTCAGATAAATGTTATATGTCTTTTTCTTTCAATTGACTTCAGAAAAAGAAAGTCATAATTTTAACCGACGGAAAAGACTCCGATAATCGGTTCTAAGAGGTAAATAAAAGATTGTCCCGTTACCTTTTCCCTCACGTAAACAACCTGCGAGGTCTTCATGAAGTTTTCCCAGCCGTTTCTGAACTCCGAGTACAGTTGTGTGAATTCCTCTTTGAACGGAATGTATTTCTCGATCTTGCCCCATATCACATTCCAGAACTTGCTGCTGTACTTCTTTATGTTCGTGAGCAGGTCGTTCGTGGTCAAGTCTTTATAAATTCTGTAAGAACATTTTATTGTCAGATAAAAGTTAGGTACCTACTATCTATCATTCTATCGCCGTTTGGTTAGTATATTTCTTCATACATAGCTAGAGACACGGGTAGACTTAAGAGTTCATATATTTTTAGATCGGAGCTAAGGGCATCATAAGGCATCATTGTTAATGATGGTAATGGAGAGATTTTATCCTGGTGTACTTACTTGTCCATTTCCTGTCCAAAAGTAGATACATAGTTAAAGTAATGATTGTCAGTAAGCTCCTGCTGTCTCTTGTAGAAGAAATCCATGATCCCCCTCCACACAGTGAACACGAAAGACTCGGTATAATGCAGCACTTTGAAGAACAAAGGTTCCATGGACTTCAGTAGTTGGTGCCAGTACTTCGATAACCTAGTCGTCGCGTTCACCCAAGTTGACTCCCAATATTCCAACAATTTCATATGCAGGTCTCTTACGAACGTGTCATATTGCATTATCATCGCTTCTAGTCTGGAGGATACCATGTCCATGAAATCGGCATCCAGGAATTTATTGGCGGACTCTAAAAAGTTCGAGTAAGCCATTTTGATCGTGTCGACGACATATGTCAAGCTTTGTTTGATGGACTGGCTGGTGTTACCCATCATTCCCCACATATCGTTAACGATTCCTGGGAGACTTTCCAAGTGATTCCTGATGGCCATTTCGTCGAGCACGTAATACGTGAATTCTACGACATCTTTGACGTAAAAGTCGTTCGCGTTATAAGACTCGTTAAGGTATTGCTCGAAGGTGTCCAGATCGTCTTTGATAACGTGCAAGTCGTTCAAGTCGTCAAGGAAATCGTGTATTCTCGGTTTGGCGTCGTTCCAGATGTTTCTCAACGCCAAATGCGATTCCATAGGCGCTTCCTTAATAATGACAAGGGTCTCGTTTATCTGGCTGTACATAGACTTTAAACCGTACACGGCGGAAGACCTGATCTCGCTGAAGATAGTGGGTCTCCACACGATGGAGCTGGTGAGGAGACGCGAGTGGTTCAGACGGATGTAGGAGGCGAGGTCGACGGTGGTGACGTCATCGAAGTCGCGCCACGCGTTCATTTTGGCGGAGCGCGTGTCGACGATCATTCCCACAACATGGTATGATATATCTGAAAAGAGGATCTAGTTGGAATTCGTTTTAACATTATTGATTTCATGCTGGAGTTACGTAAGCCCGTTTAGTTGTAAACGAAATGAGAGAACTCGCATCGTTGGAGTCGCATTGTTCACAAAAATACTCCTGAATTGAACTCACTTGTTCACCTGCAGTGTATTTGCATTATCATACTCAGTGCTGACGTAGAGACACTGCGGCTTGAGGCTTGTGAGGCGCGAGCAGTCCTCGTGAGGTCTTTGTTCATCTGTATTTTACTACTCCTTGACTCACCATCGGTGCTGACGTAGTGTCTGATGAGGCTTATGAGGCGCGAACAAACGGTAGTATCCGTGAGGTCTTCATTCATCTGTACGGTAATGACTTACCATCAGTGCTATTGTAGTGTCCGATGAGGCTCATGTCCTTCATGGATAATGTGACGAGGCCCGTGTCATTGCTGTTCGGTTTGTGGACCCGAGCGAACAGGCGGTAGTCTGGGTATGTGAGATCCCATCTACCGTCCGCCTTGTAGTGGTATGTCTCGTTTGCGCGCTGAAAAACCCCAATTACGTACGTGAAGAACTAATTATAGTTGGTTTCTGCCTACCGTAAAGGCAATAGGCTATTGGGATATAAATGTGGACTGTGTAATTAATCCCTAACGACCTAAAGGCCTTTTAAAAGGCATCCTCCACTACAATGAAATTTATACCATAGGGATGACGACACTATAAATGAAAATCAATAAATCCAAATTTTCTACATAAAGGCTCAAATTCTCAATCAAACGGCGAAAAAAGTAATTCAAAATAATAAATAATTACGTAATTATAAGTCTTCAAAGTTTTAAGAGTGGGTATGTTCTGTCCCTTTTCCGCAAAACGCACCTTTGTATTGAACGATCGTCATTTACTATGGCGCTACTTAACGGTGACGTCACGGTTAGGTAGCACTTTCTCTCTCTAACTACGAACATTCTAACCGTTGTAGCTTCGTAATTTTTTGAGATATTTGAATAGGATTTTCACTACTTGGCATAGTTTTATGTCTTCTTTTTATTGAAGTTATAATTTTTTTTGAGTCGACATCCCTATTCTAAACCCGAACAGAACTTAGTCTTGTCTTATTCGATTTTCAAACAAAACAAACTCATGAGTATGTTGGCGGCAAGCGGCTAAAGTGAAGTTGAAAAGAAAAATGTTAATTCATCCATACTAATATTATAAATGCGAAAGTATGTTTGTCTGTTGCCTCTTCACGCTTAAACAGCTGAACCGATTTAGATGAAATTTGACATGGATATAATTTTGAGTCCCGGGTAAGGGTATAGGATACTTCTTATCCCGGAAATCGTCCCTTAAGGGAGTGGAAGTTTGTATATAAGAGCGATAAACAGTAAGCACCTGATATAAAAAAAATAGCAATTAAATTCTATCGCGATGAACGAGTTCCACGCGGAAGAAGTCGCGGGCAAAAACTAGTATTGTATAATACTAACCTCCCATTGCACTGAGCTCTTATTCATATCCACCAAAAACTTGGTATGCCTCAGCTTCTCATAGAACAGCGATTTCTGGAACCTATAGTAGTTGTTGAGGTAGTACCACCGACTATGTACGTTGATGTCGGAGTTCATGTCCAAGTACAAGTTGGTCGAGGGATGCGTGCACTTGAGGGCGAACTTGTAGTCCCTTATGGGTCCGTTCGAATTATCGGTGAGGACGGAGGTGAGGCGGAGGTATTCGTTCTCGTAGTCGGAGTACTGGAGTTCCACGGAGAGGTTCGACATGACGGATGGTGTGGTTATGTAGGTGCCTTTTAGAGTGACGTCCTGAAATAGAAACATGTCCTATTATAGAATTATATAGTTATCAGTAGCGCGGTATTCATAGGATTCTATACCCACTGTTCCTGAAAGTATGTTCCGAACATACGAATAGTATTTGACGGCACGCTTTGAATTGAATGATATAATAAAGGAATTTGTCACAATATTTGTAGATTCATTTAAAAGAATGCGCCATGTATAGAACGCATTCAATTGCTTCAGGTACTTTACATAATCTGCAGCTCGAGATGATTATCCACTAGTAAAACTATCTGACTAACTGAAACTGAACTGAAAAAAACTGCATAATTATTTTAATGGCGGTTTTGTGATAAGTGAGATAATGATAACACGTATTTAGTTATAAAAATTAGGCAAGGGACTCTTTCTGATGATGCCTTCTATAACTCGACTCCCTTTTTTTGCCGTGCTTGTTAGTAATAAATGTTATTAATGTCAAAGCACGCATAACATAATTAAAACGCACGCAAAACATTAATAAAATGTTCGCCAATTGTACTTCATAAAGCACATGCGGCATTAACTTGTCAATTATCCTATGGCCTAATTATTCGATAAGATTTTTTAAAGTGCACTCGTGTATGTATTCAAAACATATTGAATTGCACGTGCAATTCATATCTCTGACGTCATAACATTCCACGGGTCTGAGTATAAGTTTTTTCATAACAAAACACGAACACGTTTGCGTTTAGTCTTAATTTATAAGGCAAAAAATAGGATACCACCTAACAGTGGCGGCGCGTCAAAAATATTCTTAGGGAAGCCGGAAATAGTTTGCCTTTCTTATTCTTCATGAGCCGTACTAAAAGAACTGGTGTGGCTGAAAATTAGGCAAGCCGGTGGGAATCGAGTTGTATGGACGCTCCGCCACTGCCACCTAAGGCCACCAGAGGCGCTGCTCGCATCGCCTTACAAAATGAGACTAAACGCAAACGCGTTCGTTTGTGTTTTGTTTCGAAAAAAGTTATACTAGAGGTACTGACTGACCTTCCTGAAGGACGGATGCGCGAGCGCCAAGTGGACAGCGTGCACGTTGCCCTCGTCCGCGGGCGGGTTCTCCCACTTGGCGCGCAGCTCGGCGGTCTTGTTCTCGTCGCGAACGTTCCAGTTGAGGACAGCCTTGCCGTCGAGCAGCGAGTCTTGCAGACGGTAGATACCGACGAGCTTGAACGTGCGGAGGGGGTACCATACGTTCATTATTAGCTGCTGCGATTCGGTCTCCGCCTGTGAATAAAAAATAGGTTATAATTAACATATCAACAAAATACAAACACAAATACTCTTTATTGCACACCTCAATAAAAGGATACAGTACAATACAAAATCACAGTAAGTAGAGGCAAACAACAGGCGGTCTTATCGCTAAAGAGCGATTTCTTCCAGACAACCTTAGGGTAGCGGAAATTAAGTCTAATCATAACGATTGATAGTAGGTGGTGCAGAGATAATATATGAAACCTCTCAACGTGGGTTAAGTTCCAATAACTTCCTGACGACCAGCGTCCTACACATAGTACATAGGACCAATTTTTTTACGCTTTGAAATATGACAGAGTAAAAGAGTAGAGTAAAAGTGTATTCTGGTAAATTTTGATACACAGTCGTCAGGAGGCTCAAGGTACTACCTACTATGTATATTGTTCTACATCGATTAAGGAGTATACCTACAAGAAATAAAAAGAACAAACCAACTACTTTAATGAGCAGTATGCTTATAAATATAAATATTAGCAACAAAAAAAAAGTTTTCCATCGGTAGAGGAGTGCAACCTTTAGTTAGAACGTTATAGTTTACTATTTCGGTAACGCGAGACAGAAGCCTGTGCATAAAGACTTCTATGCAACACACAAACAATCGGGTAACTCCCGACGTGGGCATTGCTAAAGATGCGGTGTTACTCGCCAAGGTCATATTAAGAGGAGGGGTAGGGCAAGCTCTCTCCATACAAACTTTGTGCAGGATTTACTTCGTTTGTGTTTGCATTAAAGTTATGATTTTTGGTCAGTATGCTTATTTTTCTGATAGCTATTTCGTGATGTAATTTTTTTTTATTAAATATTTTGTATGATTTTTTTAATTTTGATTTTTTTTGAAATATTTGAAAATTTTCACATCACGATCTTCGCATATCTAATATTTACAACCAAAAAAAATATTATATTTGTTAGTGCCAAAACCGACGAATAAAACGTGCACAAAGTTTGTATGGGGAAGGCCTTGCCCTACCCTGCGCCTTAATGACGTGCACGTCGTAGTTGATCCAGGTGTCGGGCGCCCACTTGATCTTGCTGCCCTGCTTGAGCTGCTTGTGAGATGACGTGTAACTCACCGAGGTCATGTTAGTGACGTGCACGTCGTAGTTGATCCAGGTGTCGGCCGCCCACTTGATCTTGCTGCCCTGCTTGAGCTGCTTGTGAGATGACGTATAACTCACCGAGGTCATGTTAGTGACGTGCACGTCGTAGTTGATCCAGGTGTCGGCCGCCCACTTGATCTTGCTGCCCTGCTTGAGCTGCTTGTGAGATGACGTGTAACTCACCGAGGTCATGTTAGTGACGTGCACGTCGTAGTTGATCCAGGTGTCGGCCGCCCACTTGATCTTGCTGCCCTGCTTGAGCTGCTTGTGAGATGACGTGTAACTCACCGAGGTCATGTTAGTGACGTGCACGTCGTAGTTGATCCAGGTGTCGGCCGCCCACTTGATCTTGCTGCCCTGCTCGAGCCGCCTGTGAGATGACGTGTAACTCACCGAGGTCATGTTAGTGACGTGCACGTCGTAGTTGATCCAGGTGTCGGCCGCCCACTTGATCTTGCTGCCCTGCTTGAGCTGCTTGTGAGATGACGTATAACTCACCGAGGTCATGTTAGTGACGTGCACGTCGTAGTTGATCCAGGTGTCGGCCGCCCACTTGATCTTGCTGCCCTGCTTGAGCTGCTTGTGAGATGACGTGTAACTCACCGAGGTCATGTTAGTGACGTGCACGTCGTAGTTGATCCAGGTGTCGGCCGCCCACTTGATCTTGCTGCCCTGCTTGAGCTGCTTGTGAGATGACGTGTAACTCACCGAGGTCATGTTAGTGACGTGCACGTCGTAGTTGATCCAGGTGTCGGCCGCCCACTTGATCTTGCTGCCCTGCTCGAGCCGCCTGTGAGATGACGTGTAACTCACCGAGGTCATGTTAGTGACGTGCACGTCGTAGTTGATCCAGGTGTCGGCCGCCCACTTGATCTTGCTGCCCTGCTTGAGCTGCTTGTGAGATGACGTGTAACTCACCGAGGTCATGTTAGTGACGTGCACGTCGTAGTTGATCCAGGTGTCGGCCGCCCACTTGATCTTGCTGCCCTGCGTGAGCTGCTTGTGAGATGACGTGTAACTCACCGAGGTCATGTTAGTGACGTGCACGTCGTAGTTGATCCAGGTGTCGGCCGCCCACTTGATCTTGCTGCCCTGCTTGAGCTGCTTGTGAGATGACGTGTAACTCACCGAGGTCATGTTAGTGACGTGCAAGTCGTAGTTGATCCAGGTGTCGGCCGCCCACTTGATCTTGCTGCCCTGCTTGAGCTGCTTGTCCGCAGCTTCGTACTCGTTCTCGAACGTCAACGTTCGGTTCCCGTGGATGGCGGTCAGTTTGACGTTTTTTCCGGCCTCGTAAGTGAACACGTCCATTACGCCGGTCACGTTGAACTTGGATGCGTCTTTCAGGTGGAATACTGTTGCTTGTTTAACGTCCTGTAATGTACAGTAAGGTTTAGGTCAAGTGCAGTTGATACCACAACTAAGTGCCGGATGTGTTATTACCATCATCATCAGTCAAAAACAGGTAGAAATGCCTCACAATTGTATAGGACTTATACCCCCTTTTCACTAGAATAGAGCTTTCACTAACTCTAAGTATATTGAAATAAGGTTGAAATTATTATTGATGACAGAGTTACAATGAAAATAATAATGGATTTTGAATCTTAATGTTGAAACTGTAAAACATCATTTTGAACGAATTACTTTCTTGCAACTCGGCCAACTCAATTGATTTCAAGTTCACATCCGTCGGCCTCATCTTTGGCCCCTGGCTAGATGCTGGCCAAGAGCAATCCCATTATTAATAATAATGATTTAAAAAAACAAATGGGGAACTCACAGTGTTGCCAGTAGCATCGTACTCGTGTATGTACTTGACGCCGGCGGGCAGGCGCTCGTTCACCACCTCGATGTCGGTAGTGGCGAGGTCGAGGCCGCGCGCGCTCTTGCCGAGCACCTGTCTGAACGAGCCTTGGACGAAGCGCTCCTTGTCGAAGTCTATGGTCGCGTTGCCGGTGCTTTCCTTTTCACCTATATAGAAATATGGAAAGAGAAAAAAAACTCATGAAATTCCACAAAGTAACGCCCGGCCAGACTCAACCAAAAGAGAAACATGTAAGTATACGCGACAAACACAAAATGGAACTGCTCTTATTGTGGCATTTTAAGGAAATTTCAGTGGCACGGCAAAATTGCGACTAATCGGCGGCAGGCGGTGACAATAATCGTGCATTATAATTACATAACTCATGATGTTGAAGGTATTTGGAATGAGATTTATTTGGATGAGTCAGATGGCTATGGAGCAAAGGCAGATCAAAAACGAAGAGGGGGCCTTCAATGACGCATGTTTTAAATTAAGAATATGCAATCGACTGAGCTGAATGGTGGGATGCGGTTAAGACTAGCTAAGGAATCAAAGGTAGAGCCATTTTGTAAAATCCTATTAATAAAATAAATAAATAAATATTTGTGGACAATCTTACACAAATCAACCTAGTCCCAAACTAAGCAAAGCTATGGGTACTAAGTACTAAGCGACCAAGCTTGTACTATGGGTATTTGTGGTTTTATAGGCCGCGCCCAATAAAGCGATTGGAGTGCTCATTTGGAAAGTAACCTAGAGAAAATGCATGTCAAACAGCGTCATTTGTTGAGAGTGGATGGCTGGTTGGTTAGGTAAGGACAACTTAAATGGAACGTCTAAACTGGTGGTGGTGTCCCAAGTGTTGTCAAACCTTGTATGTCATAGTCGGTGTTGACGCGCACGACGCCGGCCTGGCCGAAGCCGCCGTCTTGTTTCGTGTACCTACGTGTGTGTCCTGTTCACGGTCGCAGTCTTATTCGGCCAGAATCTATCCACATGGTTGTCCAATTAACACGAAAGTTTAAATTAGATTGTCCTCAAACCTTGCATGTAGACATAGTCGGTGTTGACGAGATGCTGCGTCGCGAGTGGCAGCGAGAGCGCAACAACGCCGGCCTGACGGAAACCGCCGGCTTGTTTCGTGTACAAACGCCAACACAGTTAACTGACCAATTGTGACTCTTATTACAATGCGCGTAAAGAGCCCGAATGGTCAGTTAACTGTGTTGGCGATGGTACGTGTGTGTTGTGTTCACGGTCGCTGTTTTGTTCGGCCAGAATCTATCCACGTAGTTGTCCGATTCTCACGGAAGTTGAAATTAGGGTCTCCCCAAACTTATCGACGCGGAGTTGGCATAAGCCGAGTGCTTTACTCCACACTACTCACATTAGGTACGTAAAGCCCGAGTCGATCGACGTTTTTTTTCGCTCTTATTGCGTAGACATAAAGAGTGTTTTGATCGGCTAACGCTGATTCCGTGTCGATAGGCGTGTGGAGATCCATAGAGTGTTCTCAAACCTTGTATGTAGACATAGTCGGTGTTGACGAGATGCTGCGTCGCGAGCGGCAGCGAGAGCGCGACGACGCCGGCCTGACGGAAGCCGCCGGCTTGTTTCGTGTACGTGTGCGTCGTGTTCACGGTCGCTGTCTTGTTCGGCCAGAATAGGTCCACGTGGTTGTCCGATTGCTCTTCCAGGTTGTTTATCTAGTGTAAGAAAGTAAACACGTTATATCAAAAGGGAAATCTGTAATAATTTTAAGAATCCAAAAAAAATGTGGGAAATAATAAATAAACTAACCGGTAGGATCATAAAAGCTATTGATGACGTGTTACTAAAATCCTTCGCTTTAAAATCAAAACAACTTTGTAACAAGTTTGCATTTGACTTTGACAATAATGTTAAAAAAATTATAAATAACTGTGGGGTGCCATTACTTGACGAAAATACTTATATAAATACTCCGAATATATCAATGCGTCTAAACAAAATTAATGAAGAGGTGCTACTCAAAATTTTATCTAAAATAGACGACAAAAAGAGCCCAGGACACGACAAGATAAGGGCCAAAGATATAAAACACATTTCAAAGCATATAGCACCAGTCCTGGTGCATCTAATCAACTTATGTATCTCACGCTCGTTATATCCAGATAAGCTGAAAATAGGGCTCATTAGACCTATTCATAAAAAAGGCTCATATACCGATACGAATAACTATAGACCAATAACTATATTATCATGCATAGATAAAATTATAGAAAAATATCTCGGCAATTCAATTACCAACTTTTTGTCAAATAATGGCATCATACATGAAAAACAATTTGGCTTCCAGAGAAATAAGAGCACGTCTCAACTGCTTTCTCTATTTACTGATGAAATTAACGGCTACCTAGAAAAAAGATACCATGTACTGACAGTCATGATTGACTTCAGTAAAGCTTTTGATACCTTGAATTATAACATACTCTACGAGAAGCTGGATCAGAATGGTATACAGGGACCCGTGCTGGAACTTCTAAAAAACTATCACATGAATAGACATAACGCGGTTTGCATAGCTGGCGAACATAGTGACCTAATTCCGACCCTATATGGCACAGCACAGGGTTCAATAATCGGCCCGACCGAGTACTTATTATATGTCAATGACATGTGTAAAATATTCCAGCACGGCTCCGTGTATCAGTTTGCTGATGACACATGTTTAATAACAGCACATAAAGATCTGGAAACAGCTCAGAATATGATGCAAAAGGACTTCGACCTGCTGTGCAAATGGGCTCATGACCTAGGACTATCAATAAACTACACTAAAACTAAACTAATGCATATACACTCGCCATACAAAAAAATTGACAACTTTACACCTAAGATCATAGCCCATAAGCACAGCTGTTTGCACTCTCCTAGTCTCCCTTGTGACTGTACACACCTTGACATTGTCAATGAACATACTTACCTTGGACTAAAAATAGACCATAAGTTTAACTGGGGTCCGCACGTTGAATATGTCTGTAAAAAACTGAGATCTATACTGTCAAAATTATGTGTACTGAAGCATAAAGTTCCATATAATACATTGAGGCTCCTATATATGTCATTAGCCGATTCTGTAATTAATTATGGCCTATCCAGTTATGGAAGAACATATAAGACATACCTAAACAAAATCTATTTCCTACAGCTACGTCTACTTAAAACTATTGTTCCCTTAAAAATTAGGTATAAATACAGAAATAACTACGAAAACTTATTCAATTACTGCAGGGTGTTGTCTGTATTGGATAACAGAGATTTAGCTATTGTGACCCAATATAGCAACGATATATCTAAACTAAAAAGGAAAATAAGATCGAACACCTTACGTAACTTAGCAAATCTACCTGTCTATGAAATACCAAGGAATAATAATGATTACGGACAAAGGGTCTGGTCTAGTATTCTCCCAAGTATATTGAATAGGTTTCCGACTGAACTCCTAGCAGATATTAGTAATAATAAAAGTAGCAAACAAATTCGCAATATCCTTAAGAGAGAAATGTTAAAAAAAAAAGTTGCATGTACTTGTACCTAAACCTCAATGTAATTAAGTAAATAATTTATTGTGTAATTAATAATTATTAATTTAGCGGCTCCTTAACTCAAATAATCTTTAATGTTAAGATTAGTAGTTAAGATTTTATTATGTAACTTATGAAATACTTATGAAATAAACAGATTAAATTTTAAATTTTTTTTTTTTTTTAAACACGTTAATTTAATTAAATCCAACCCGCCTAGCAATCATATTAAAAAATAGCCTCTGTAAAATGTGTGATAATACTGATAATATTTCTTTTCTCCAGTACCAATACTCCAGTTTATCATCATCATCATCTTCCTAGGCCTTATTCCCATTTATTTGGGGTCGGCCTTCCTTGTCTAATACTTGTCTAATAGTTGTTCTGCTCAATAAAAAAGCGACACGGGGCTGTACAAAGGGGCGCCTTTGGCCCCGTACACACTCGGGCGAGCTCTCCGCGCTGTTGTATAAAGGTTTGAATACACATGCTGACGCGCCGTAAACGCTATCACCCGAGGAAACCAGTTATGTGTTAAAAACGTAACGCATCAGTTGCGTACCTTTATACCTACTATACTTTTGACAGTTACAAAACACTCACGGTGAATATGGACTTGAGCCAGGGCAGCCGCTGGAAGGGTGTGGTGACATTGAAGTGTCCATCCGTGTGCCTGAAACCTCCGTAACGGATGTCCACTTCGCCCACCTGGTTCGTGCCGGGACAGTGCATCTCGCCTCTGCCATGCAAACAATACGTAAGGTTGACAAGCAGTGATGATGTTACGGAAACGAAAGTTTCGCTTTTGGTTATGTCTTAGGTAATTATTGGTGGGACTCATGTAAATTGAAAAAGGCGCAAGATTTTATCGCCGACTGTATCTTTGGTAAAAAGATAGTCATCAACTACTTGTTGGGACGTTTACAATGAACCCAAACACGACAGGTTTATCTTATTTAGTTTAGGAGTTGCTATGGCCACCTTTCGTCTCTATCATGAGATCAGCTCGGTGGTATTATGATAACGCATGTTGCGTTGTCGTCGAAATTGTACAAGTATGCCAAATTTCCGCTCAATCGGTTGAGGATAACTGGTCTGAAATACAGTTGCAAGATTGGACCAGAAACATTGCAACTGTAGTTACTGGGATAACGTTAAGAGGCTGATGAGTGTAAGTTAAATAAAATAAAAAATTCTGAAAAGTGAGACATCCGGTTATTCATAAAAATAAACAAACCCTTGCTACCGAAAATGTGTTTTATCCCATTCTTACAAACACAAATGTTTCATGAACGTTTATAAATGTAACTTAAGTTGATACTAACTTGATTATCTGATATCCGTGAACGAAATCCTTCTCGAATATTCCGTAC
The DNA here is from genome assembly GCA_951800055.1 of Cenopis cana. Classification (NCBI taxonomy): domain Eukaryota; kingdom Metazoa; phylum Arthropoda; class Insecta; order Lepidoptera; family Tortricidae; genus Cenopis; species Cenopis cana. The sequence continues at coordinate 5,497,739 of OX637473.1, forward strand.
AAGTTGAGCGTCGAATCATTGATGTACATGGGACTGTTGAGTAAGTAATGCACTTCACGAGTCTCGTTGGCGTCCCAGCGGTAATTCACCACATTATTGACGGTCAGCCGCTGCCGGTCCTCTGATGTCCAAGTTAGGGTGGCGTTGCCGTCGAATGTAGTGTCTAGGAGGACAATCTGAGAGGACAAGAAAATGGTTATATCTGGTGGGTTAGCATAAATGATAGTCTGCTTACATATTACGCTAACTCCATGACCCAAAGATAATCTTGGTCACTGAACGCTATTCTCTCCTACATCAAAAGTGGTATATAGCGAACTAATACGCTGCTTACATTGGACATTAACATGATCACGTTGATAGTCTAATTAGTCTTAGAAATACAAACAAACACCATATTGACGCTATAGCGCCCCTTCACAGCACATCTCATACTAATCTATGCGCAATAGGGATGTTGACTCAAAATTTATTATTACTCCATACGAAATAATACATAAAACTATGCCAAATAGTGAAAATCCTATTGAAATATCTCAAAAAATAACGAAACTACAACCGTTAGAATGTCTTTAGTTCGAGAGAGAAAGCGCTACAGATCAGTGACGTCACTGACCTCGAGCGCCATAGTAAATGACGATCGTTCAATACAGAGGTGCGTTTTGCGGAACAGGGACAGAAAATGCCCCCCCTAAAACTTTGAACACTTATAATTATGTAATTATTTATTCTTTTGAATTAGTTTTTTCGCTATTTGAATGAGAATTTGATCCTTTTTCGAGAAAATTCGGTTTCATTGATTTTCTTATTTGGTGTCAACATCCCTATTGTATGGAACGGGCGGTGGAGGGGCACGTCTTCGTGGATGGCGCGCACCATAGTCAATGAATCACTAGTTTAATCGACCATATACTCAGCCTTGACTGATGAGAACGCAAATTCAAATTGTGTATTAAACTATGTATGTAACACTGGCGTATAGGTACTCAGCCTCGGTTGACGTCAATGCAACGCAGTCACTACTGTACTGTAACGAACACTCTAAATACTCACGTTCCCCCTCATCCCAGTAAGTATGCCAGTTACGTCGGTCCTGTATTCTGCCGCCACCGCCTTGCCCTCGCCCTGCGCGCCGGTGACCCGCCCGTCCACATACAGAGTATGGACGTCCACGTTCGGCTTGGGGAGGATCGCGTTGATCACTAGGTTGATGCGCCGGTCCATCATGATGCCGAAGGAGGCGTTAGCACCGATTCTGAATAATAGTACACAATAAGTATTGGTAAGGAAATATAAGGGTGTCTTTCCATCCGGAAGATGTGAAAGCTTTCTGTTTCCACCAGTGCTCTGCTATGTGAACCAATGAATATGATTGGTGGACATCAACGCATCCATAGCAACGGAGCATACCACAGCAAAGTCGTATCTCGCGAGTCTTAGCGATTCCTGTCTGACCTGTCACCATCATTTATTTATTTATTTTTTGGACCTGATTGTGACCCACCGCCGGACCCAAGGAGTTTAGATACATCCTGGAGGTTGCGTGCCGAACATTCATTTGAAGCTAGAAAATATGGCCTTGAATGACGTCACTGTTAACTTGCATCTCTTTCATTAGATCCATCTTATATTAGAATGAAAGAGATGCGTAATAAAGCGATAGGAGTGCGCGGGTCTCCTTCAAACTGTGCGAATTAGAAAGAGGAGGGTCGATTTTGTTGTACTCGCGTCGCGTAGATTTGAAAAGGAAAATGTGCTTTTTACAAACATTATAGTTTGAAATCTTACTGCCAAATATGGTCGAGATCCATCCTGAAGCCGGCGTCAGTAGTCATGAGCCCCTCCGGCGTGGTGTCGTTACCGAAGTAGATGTCCAGGTCCACGCTTTTCTGCATATCTTTCAAGTTCTGTTTGCCTAGTGCCTGCAATTCGAGGGAGTGCACGTACCGTACGTTATAAGCCAGCAAAGATTATGTCTATTTAGTTGACAGAAACTGTTGAAAATCAATCCAAATAAACACGCACACAACTGAAAATAAATACTAATAATTGACATTTGTTGAATTCTTCTTCTAGAGATATATAATACGAGAGAGGAAGATTTATGCTACGATACCTTTATAAATAGATCGTGAATCAGGAAGCTCCACTTCAGGTCTCCATTTCCCTTCATATCTGGTAACTCATATTTGCACAGCAAGTAACCAGTTTTGGGGCCAAACCTGAAACAAAATTAGGAAATTGTATAAAACAAGCTAGATGTTCCCTGTTCACGATTCATAAATACCAGTGGCGGAGCATCAATACAACTCGATTCCCACCGGCTTGCCTATTTTTCAGCCAGTCCAGTTCTTTTACTATGGCTCATGAAGAATAAGAAAAGCAAATTATTTCCGGCTTCCCTAAGAATATTTATGACGCGCCGCCACTGATAAATACATAGTATTTTTTCAAAAAAATACCAGAACACTAAAAACACTTATGTTTTCCACTAATACTGAGTTAGTAAAAAAAATATAAAAGTGCCTGAAAGAGCGCTCCTGAGCGGTAAGCCTGCAGTGTTGGCTACCGTAGTTAGATAGCCTGATAGGTATTTCTAGGCTGTGTTTCATGTACCTATTGTCTGCATGAACTATGAAGAGTATTCTCTATTGCATGTTAGCCATAACTGTTAACTGCCAAAAAAGTAATAGCTACTGGCAGAATATGAGCGATCCGGCCACCTGCCGCATCGTTATGCTGAGCCAGCGCCCATTCTCTACCACAACGCATGGCTCATATATTGTATCACTTTTCGTTGAATTTTTTATTTGTCTGTGATTTATAATCATGTTTCTTTTCTTAATTTCATGCCATGTAAATTGTGGAAATGAACAAATTGTTTATCTATCTATGTATCGAATAAAAACTCACATGAAATCAGTGTCTCCCCTGATAGTGCTCAGCCTCTTAATCGGGGTGACCGCGTCCACGCTCATGACTCGCCTCAGGTCGGGATACGAGTCTACGCGCGACTTGAAATAGTACTCCTTGCCTTTCGTCTGAGGCATGTCCACCTAAAACATATCACGTTCAATACCATTTTCACTGCCAGAAACCCGCCTACCGGGCCTGAGTGACTCATCTCAGGTACCGAATAGGCCGCTAGCGCCTTTTTTTTAACCTGACTGTGGCTTTATAGCCCGGGCCCATTAAGGCGCTACACTGAGAAATTTAGAAATTTTGAAACGCTGTTCTGCCCAGACGAGGAAACAAAAGGGACAGATTTTCAGATATATCATTCTTGACTATATGATTGTGGTACTGACAATAGCCGAAACATGATTGCTTAAAATTTTCTCGATAGAAAAGAAATCCAAAGTTGAGTCTATATTTTCCTTTTTTTCCTCAGCATACTAAAACAACGCATTATTACAGTGGAATCCGGACACTGTTATCTGTTCCCCGTTGCCTTTGGAGAAATAATACTTGTTCTCTATTCTCTTGTCGTTACCGTGAAGGAGATGTCGGTGTAGTGCCCCTGCAGTTCGGCGCGCGCGCGCACTGTGGCCTGCACGGCGCCGGCCACGTGCGCCGACAGCGCGTACACAGTGGGAGAGCTCTCCGATCTGATGGACACTGTCATCTGCTCCCCGTTGCCTTTGGGGACTAGGGTTAGAGACATCTGGAACATCATCAATGTAATAATAAAAAACAACTACAGACGCTTTTACATTAAGTGGCGCCAACTGTCATCCACTATATAAACAGCTGTCAAGCTTTCTATAAAATCAAATTTGAACGAGAGTAATTTTAACGTACGCTAAATTTGTAACAACGGGCCCTTGGTGATCAAATATCGCCTTCTAGCAGTTCTAGCGGTGACGGTACAGTCGCCCTCATAAATACAACGAAACGATTTTAAAATATTCAATTCAACAATTAGATTACCTCAAGGGGGTCCCGCTTGACGACTCGTCCAGTAATGCCGTACTCCGTGGTGTCCGTGACAAAAGATCCCGTGACGATGTCACCCTCCATTTCGCCTATCATTTTCATGGTTCTGTAATTAAAAATCACATAAGATAAGTGTATAAAATTTGAAAATATATACGTTTTTTGATCATAGCAAAGTTGTAACGTCTATACCCTGATTTTACTACCAATTAAATACTGTATTGATTACGATATCAATCGCATTATATGTATCGTGTTATTGGTTTGTAGCTTATATGTTACAGTACTTTTATCTCACGTAAGCAGACTCGGAAATCTCAGAATATATTTCTTCCTTTAGAAGGCTTAAGAAATATATAATTTTGCTTCCTTGAGACGCAATCTCCTATTACACGGTGACATTACCTCAGTTCACGTCGGCCGCCAGCAGCCGCTGCTCGCCCTCCAGTCGGTACAGCAGCGCGGCGTTAGTTTAACCACCACCTTTCGTTTACACCGGTTACCCACCCTAAAAAAACATAGTTAACACCGATAGGTAACTATACAACTTACGTGATTATTTTGGTCTCCCTGCTGTATCTGAATACCGCCACCAACCTTGTTCGACCTTTAGACGGGGGCAGCACGGAGTATAATAAAGTTTACATACTGATATTACCTCAGGTTGTTGTGCGGAGTGCTGAGCGCGACGCTGAGCGAGGTGGGGCGGCCATCGGCGCGCAGCGAGTAGTGGCTCGTGTCGCAGTTCACGTCGGCCGTTAACAGCCGCTGATCTCCTTCCAGTCGGTACAGAAGCGCGGCGTCGGACGGAGGTAGGACGGAGTAAAGTGCAGCGCGCCCGTTGAAGCGGACGTAGCGTGAGGGGGACGGGTGCCATACCGCTGTGGCGAAGAACTGGAAACAATTCGGTAGTTAAAGGAGCGGTTCGAGGTGTAGTCGAGAATTGTATTAACTCTTATATTGGAAGCGTATCTAATAATGCACACATTTTCAGTAATTTTTGCAATATTTTCAAAAACGATTTTGCTCTATTATTTTGTTCTCTATAGAGCGCAACCCAGGGTTGAACGCACGATTTTTGTTAATTTTGTCAATTTAAAGGTTAAACGCCACCAGGCTGGGGGCACCTGTCAAGGCATGATGTAAAATCCTGTACCAAAAAGGATATTAGGCCCGTGTTAAGATCAATACCCTATTTCAATTGAAATACGTAGTGTCATATACCCTGATAATATTATACCCATATTAAATATACTATTATATCGACATTGGTGGTTTAACACTAGCTCTAAGAATTAACAGAAACATTTAGCAGCTTAAAAATTCCGTTAGCTTAACCACTCTAAAAACTTTTCATTAACACCGGTTATCCACCTAAAAAATCTTCGTTAACACCGCTAGCAGAATAATTATGTTAACTACACAACTAATATGATTTTTCTGCTCTTTCTGCTGTATCTGAATACCGCCGCCAACCGTGTTCTCGGTGATCACTAGTCCTTTATACACGACTGCCCAAAAAGAGGAGTGTAATGTTTTTTGTACTAATAAACTTCGTTAACACCGCTAGGTAACCTAACAACTTACGTAATTATTCTGCTCTCCCTGCTGTATCTGAATACCGCCGCCGACCGTGTTCTCGGTGTCCGCGAAGTCCTTCTTGAACTGCATCTGGATGAAGTAGTCCTCGAGGTATTCGGACGTCAAGTTGAGGCTGCCAGAAGTTTCTATAAATGGATCCTCCAACTGTAGGTGGAAAAATGGTTAGGTTAGGCGGATAGTCCTAAGTAAGACAAGATGCCGATTGTAAAAATGACGTACAGATTATTTAAGTAATAAAGTAAAAACTCAAAATTATGCGTCATGTTCTCAAAACGCTAACTCCTAACTATTAGCTTTAGAAGCATTATATCAGATTCGGGCACCAGTCAAAACTCCAAAACCTTAAAGCTAAAAATAATTACAATAGCGAAATTCGGCATAGAGAATGGAGATATCGGCGGACATCGTCGAAAGCGCGTGATGATGCACATTTAAGTTAGCAGAGGTTTTATGAATAAGTGGGTTTGAGTACAACCTCGAGCCGTGAAGGCGAACTCCGGCATGGAGATATCGGCGAAATCTTCCACAGAGAGCGCAGCTGCCGCAGCGGCGTGATGATACACATTTTAGTTAGCAGAGGTTTTATGAATAAGGAGAGTGTACCTCAAGCCGTCCGACGGCCGTGATGGCAAACTCCGGCATGGAGATATCGGCGGACATCTTCCACAGCGCGTCCTCGAGTCGCGCCGCGACGCACGACTCCAGCGAGCGATGATACATATTTAAGTTCGCAGAGGTTTTATGAATAAGGGGGTTTTAGTACCTCGAGCTGGCCCACGGCCGTGATAGCGAACTCCGGCATGGAGATGTCGGCGGACATCTTCCACAGCGCGTCCTCGAGCCGCGCCGCCACTCGAGCCTCCAGCGAGCGCAGCTGGCGCAGCGGCGTGATGATGCCGAGCGAGGCCACGTATGAGCGGTATACGTCGTCTTCGCCGGACTCGTAGTCGTAATAGATCTTTGAGGATATCTGGAGATAAACAAGTCGGAATAGGTATTGGTTTTGTTAGTTACTTTTAGGTAATATCTGGTGTGATCACTGGCCACTGGGGATTCGCTAACACTTATTTATAGAGAAGTAATAAACCGGTAGACAGAAAAACTAAACGTACTGACTAAAATACTAACTTCGCGAATTAGTCGTACATGGACATTCGCACAGTTAGTATTTCAGTCAGTACGATTTAGTTTTTTGTAGGTTAGGTCAGACTTTTTCGGGGCTTTTATTATCATTTTGTAAGACGGCTGTATTCAGCCATAGTTGCCGAATACTGTTCACAATGTTCTACCTATAGGCGTTATTAATACGGATGGCAATACTCCCGTTAAAATCCGATATTTTACTGATATTCAAATCAATAACTTTTTACGAAACTTCATAAACGCTCGAATCACAATTTTCTATGGTCTAACATGAATTTACTTAAAAATATGTTTGGTGACTATTTTCGTATGTTCTGTTTATTTGTAAGTTACAAATTTATTATTTATCGTTGTTAAATACCGTATCGCTACAATACCTCATGCCAGTAAGTGCCGTTTGAGAGGAGCGCCAAGCACGTGATGTTAATCTTCTGTCCGATCGTGATGTCCACTGTGTACACGGATTTGAGCTCTCTCACGGCGGGGAACGGAGTTACGAGGTTCAACGTATTGGTCATTTCGGACAAGCCCTGAAAATGCAATAAATCAAAGTGATAAGAAATAAACTACTTTTATATAAAATAGTCTGGTCTATCGTAACACATTCATTGACAGATATAAATATTAATTGTACAGATGTAGCGACGTACTTATAGCGACACACCTAGAGGAAAGGTAAGTATAACATCGTACCGAAAACATACGCTCTGATTTCAGACAACTTTCTAGAAATCATTAAAAAAATAAATTATTGTCTCCAAAAATACAAATTTATATATATCAATGTGCGAGCGGTTTGTTCTCGATTCGCTATTTCAATTTACGACAACGGTCTGAAATCAACGTGCACGTTTTCGCGTTGCTTACTCTCTATACAAGCATATGTTATATCAGTATATGAGTGCAATAGACAACAAAAAATAAAAAAAAGTGCAACATTGAAGAACATATCTGTATTTAGAGTACAGTCAAGTGCAAAAATATGGGTGCATACAACTTGCTCAAAAATAAGTCCCATTAGCTCTTATTTCGGTGGATTAAGGTTTCGGTACATATTTATGAGAGGATTTATTCGATACATATTTTTGCACTTGACTGTACCTGGCGTAGTTTCCTGGTATACTCCTAACTTACCACTAAAACGAATGTGTCAGTGAGAACAATTGCCGGCTTGTCTGGTAAATGTAGTGTCGCATTCAACTCTAGGATATCCTCCTCATCCGCGCCGACGAACTGAAATAAAAAGATGAATTAAGCCTAAAGGCAGATAGTACGCAAGTGTTCTCGGCCACTAACCCCGTTAATCATAAAACAAACCTCTGTAACTACTAAAATGTGTTTTGTCACTTTCTCACAAACATAAATGTCAAAGTGCCAGACATGGAAAAACAAATTTTGGCGGAAAAACTAAAATGATTATGTATAAGGGGGCAAATCTTTGATTTTGGACTGGGAATACACGTGAACCCTTAGGTACAAAGAAAAATTAAGGCTCTCTGTTCGCAAATAACACCACAAAACCAACTAATTCTGGTGGTCATTACAATCCCAACAAGGTGTAAGTTGCCTCTGGATTGGAAGATCAAATAGCAGTCAAGAAATTTCAAACTCATTGCTCACTTAAACTAAACTTTCGTGAGTCAGGTTAAAACTGTATTCTACTAAACGGTTTATACTCACCTTCATGATATGCGCATTGAACGTCACGGTCGGGTAATACAGCGTGTCGATGACGATCATGGCTTTCGTGTCGAAGTCCTCAATGATGACGTCTTCGCGAGGAGGCCTCGTGGGCTCGAAGTGCTCTTTCAACACGTCTATGATGCCCTGCCCGTTATCCAGGAATAGCACCGCTATGCCGAACTGAAAACGAACAAGTATTAAAATATTTGCTAAATTACTAGGAATATATTATTATTCGTTACTCGTTCAACGAAAATATAGTTTAGTTCAATTTTATCAGTCATCACAGAGAAAAATGTTATTCGGTTTATAAGCCGCTCCCGCTACATGTTAAGGAAGAAAGTTAAAAAATAAAATAAAGATAGTATAGTTTAATTTTATCAGTTCTCACAGAGAAAACTGCCTTTTGAAATTAATTTGGTCAATACCAATTCAAAAGAATGCCATTTGGTTTATAAAGAGCTCCCGCTACATTCCAACCTTTTAGCTTTCCAAGTGGGATTAGATGATCTTGAAGTACAATCTCTTAAATACATACCTTATGTTTAGACAGTCTCATCGATAGCTCCAAATCAAGCCCGTCTCCATAAATGTTTTTGAGCACCAGTCCGTTCTCTTCGAAACCCTCAAGTGGAGTGTACAGTTTGTACACATACACGAAATTGACTGGTGAGCGGTAGTGCCAAATGCCTGTGAATCCGAAGTCCATTGCGCCCCAACCCACTCTGAAGTCCACCTTATGATTAAAGAAATAGTAGACAATATAGAATGTGACATTGGCTTCTTTTACTCTCAAGATAGATGGATTTCGCTTTTACGCTAAAAAGGATACAATTCTATTAAATAATTAAATAGCAATGTAATTTTATACATGCAAATTTATTAAGTTATTCTGTTTGATAATATAAATGGAAACGGCTACGCTAGTTTCATAATACACAAGGGCTTGAAAATTGAAAATAGTAGCTTATTATAGTGCACAACCTACATTATGAGTTAAGATTTATTATTGGACACATTCTGGGGTAACAGTGTCCGTCCACAACAGCCTACAGTCATTGATGGGATGTTGTCCAAAAGCTCTAATCGGTCTAATTCAATAATGTTCATTGATTTAGTTTCAACTTACCTCCTCCTTGCTCCTTTTAGCGGTGATCATAGCTCTATTGAGGTACTGTAACGGGAGAGCCACGTGTCCAAACGCGTGAAAATCTTGTGTCGACAGCAGCCTCAATAGGATTTCAATACCTGTGAAAAACCGTTAGTTAAGCGTGGCTTGAACCGTTTAGTTATAAATTGAAGTGCAACGTTTGCACAAGTTAAATAAATCAAACATTTTATAAGACCCCCGACACAAAACATAGGCAAAAACCATCATTAGCAACCAGCCAAATCGGTGCATCCGTTAGAGACTTTTAATGCCACACACAGATACAAATGTTAAACTTATACCACTTCTCTTTTGCTAAAAAATATATGGCGTGATATTTTTGGTTATTGCATAATTCTGCAATATCATGACACGTTGAAAATTGTATGAAAATTTACTTAGCAATTTTTCAGGGTCCATGTCATAGCAGCTTGTAGCTTGGGGATCCCACTTTAATTTTTTTTAAGAAAGAGACTTCCTTTTGTTGTACTTGTTACAAGTAGAATGGAACGGGGCCCAGGGGGGCTAGCATAACATGCATCTCGTCTCTACTCGCGCGCGAGATAGGCTACCTGTCACTGTCTGATTAATGCTGTCAAAAAGTGACAGGTAGCTTATCTCGCGCGCGAGTAGAGACGGAATGCATGTTGTGCTAGAGGGGCTGAAGTAAAATTTTCGAAGCTCTAAACGAGTCCAACTTCTTAATTTTCTGCTATTATAAAAGTGTAGATGTTTACTACTTATTCATAAAACTTCACGAATCTCTGCTAACTAAAATTTTATTAGTCACTTTCTCACATACGTAATTATTAAAGCGATAGATAAGGATAAACTTATTTTACCGGCAATTTCACTAAAATAGCTTCGATGAACGATTATGAATAAGGGGTGAATGTTGAAGGTAACCTGTAGTAGTGTTAGTGGTGACCACCATGGCCACGAGGTGTCTGTCGGCCTCCACGAAGCCGAACCGCGCCGTGAGGATGTGTGAGGCGTCCGCCGCGCCCGGCTCTGTCACGTTTACAACTAGCATGCAGTTGGTGATGCGCCTCATGTGTCCTGGGTACAAAATATAACTTAAATAAATAAAACAAAAACAGTTTAGGAATAAAGTTCGAAATAATTTGAATCTAAAATACAATACCATTAACGAAGATCTTCCGCTTCTTATCTTCCAAATTTAATAATGTTACGCCGTTGATGTCTCTCTTGTGGCCTAAGACGAGTTTAGTGTCCAAGAACCCGCTTCTGTATCCCTGCAAAGAACTAGATTGCTTTAAAACATTCTTTATTTTCACCATATTCGTTTCAGAAGTCTCAGAAATTTCACAAAACGCATTGAATTCGGACGGAAGGTTTTATTGCTAAGATTCGACCACATCGCAGCTCAAAATACGCTGATGCGCCGTAAATGTTGTGACGAGAGGGAGACAATCATGAGTTAAAAACGTCACACATGAGTCGCGTCACTGCGTCTACAGCGCGTGACTGCCTTATGACCTGCGGTGTGGTCAAATCTTTGCTGCCTTGACGTAAATTGCTGGTTCTTACTTTGTCAAAATTGTCAAGTTTGACGACTGGAAATGTCCGCGGTAGCTTTACGTTATTGCGAAAAAGTACTAAAGCATACTACTGTATGCAAATGCATACGTACCTGGAAGGGGGTTATAAGCGTCACTGTGCCAGTGATGTTGTTCTCGTTACGTCCGCGATCCAGCAGCCATGACGAGTTGATCATCAACAAGCCCTCTTCGTTGTACTAGAATAACACAAAATTATATGTACCTATAAACAGCTCAATTGTATGTAAATATGTATGATACTTTTTGCACATAAAAGAAAACATTTAAACAAAGTAATAAAAGATAAAGATCTGTTCTAGCTAACCTTCGAGGAAATTGGTAGTCTAGTACAGAAAAATCCATAGCACAAAGTCACTTTATTGTAATAAGATGACTAGTGATACTAAAGACTTCGTTAGTCTTTATAATTGTCACCTGAAAACTTAGTAGCGTATCAGCACTCTTCTTCCAAACAACCCGATGCTTCGCTATCGCGGCCGCCTTGGGCAGCGTCGGTATGGTCGAGTTGACTACGGCATTGATCTCTCCGTAGAATTCGTTGGTCTTGAAGAGGTAGTCAGCGAGTAGGCTGAAGGCCAGGTAGTCTTCCTGCCAGTTCATACTGCCGTTTACTGCTTGCAGGTTATCGTGGTAGCGCCACCTGGTGAAGTAATTCCAATAAATAACCCATCGAAAGACCACAACAGCAATGTTACGTGTGGTTTGAAGTAACCCAGTGGCGGATTTGCGCATTTTCCGCCTGTATTTATTAAGTATTTATATCCGAATAAGGCTTCTGCCGACCGACATTTCGATACCGCTAATTATACACACAATATTGGCTCCATGTTTGCCGTTCATAAAGATTTAGATTTTTTTTTAGATTTATTTATTTCATAATATAAATTACATTATAGATTAACTTACGCTAATTTACAAGAATTTACATTATGATCGTCAAATAGTGAATATTATAATAATTATGTCAGGTATATCATTATTCATTATCAAAAATATGTTATAACAATACCAATCTAAACAAGGAATTCAATGTCAATATCTCATAATGATCGTCAAAGTAAAATTATAACAAAAATTAAATTAATTAATAATATTAAATTAAACAATGTCAACTAAATTTCATTTCCATGTAGTCACCAATGGAATATAAAGGATTTTCTAATAAAAAGATTCTCAGTTGACGTTTAAATGTATCGTCAGATGGTTCAGTTCGCAATTTGGCGGGTAGACGCTCGTAATAGGTTGGTCCAATTACCCGTGGATTTTTTGCTGAGAGTGCCATGCGACGAGGTACTGTCCTAAGTCTTCCAGTTGATCGGATCTGCTTTTCCGTGACCTCAACTCGTTTAAAAGTTTGCAGATTGTTTCTTACAAACATGAGCACCTCAAACAAATACAGGGAGTAGTGTGTCATGATGCAGTGGCTTTTAAATAGTTCTTTACATGGATGTCTCGGTTAAAGTATGCCACCCTGGCTACTGACCAAAAAAAAGCTACTGAAGTAACCTGAAGATTTTCAACAGGCTTTTTGTTTGAGTGAGTATTTAGGCGGGATAAAACAAAATAAAACAGATAGAAGTATTTAGATGATGGTATTGTCCAGCCAGCGATGGCTGGTTTGTGTGACTGGAGAGCCTCTCTCCTGCTTCGCCTTGGGAGTACATTTTGTTGTAGTTTCAACTATACGCTGCCTCACTTTAGGTTTAATTTCTTCTGTCCTCACATAACGTTGAAGCTAGTGGCACGACTAAGAGCACAACTTGTTGGACGAGTTTCAATCCTTTGTTCTGTGACTTACAGCTCAATTATTCCCACTGTACTCACATGAGATTGAAGCTAGTGTCCTTCCAGCCAGCGAAAGGTGTGTCCATATTGGAGAGCAGAGCATATACTGTCTCTTGCTTAGCCTCAGAATACATCTTGACGCGCCAGAGTATGTTGGCTTCGGGAGCCCAGCCCATGCGCACATGCCATTGGCAGAACCAATCTAAAACATAAATTCAAATGTTGATAAGTTGAATATAGCCTTCTCTGTTTAGTCTCCAAGGTGGTATCGCCGAATTATAACGAATTGTCAACGATTGTTAGACATAGCACCCCATGAAGAAGAGGCAATGTGGTCAATTAAACGTGATATGTAGCAGGACTTCCTATTCCATTCAAGAATATTTAAAAGACATTGTTTCTTAGTACATAAGTAGGAGCGCTCGTGGCCCAGCGGCGCCTGCGTACCGCTTGCGGTATCTAAGGTTAAGCAACGTGGGCAGCGGTCAGGACTTGGATGGGTGACCGCTTTGAGTGGTTACTAACTGAGCGCTCCCGTGCTTTGGAAGGCACGTTAAGCCGTTGATCCCGGTTTCTGTCTATGGCAGCAGTCGTAAAGCCAAGTTGGAGGCCTTCGGGCGGCTTGAGAACTTCTAACAGTCAAGTTGCCCACTCACTTGACAAAGCCTAATCCCAATAAAGGTCTAGTTTCCCCTCGGGGTTGGAAGGTCAGATGGCAGTCGCTTTCGTAAAAACTAGTGCCTACGCCAAATCTTGGGATTAGGTAGCGGACCCCAGGCATCCTCCAGGATGCAACTGTACTGGGATAACGCTAGGAGGATGATGATGATGATGTAGCAGGACTTAACGAAACATCGACGGATTTTGCGACAGGTACATACAAATGACTTTCTGCGTCGGATCATGGATGTAGTTCCAGTTGAACTACATTTGCCACACAACTTTGAAAAGTACTAACCTCTCAATAAGAACTCAAACTCCCCGTTGACCATCCTGTTAGGGTAGTACAGTGTAAGGTGTCCCGCGTGGTGCCATGTGCCTTTGTTGTCGAGTTGTATGTCAATGCTGACTTTCTGCGAGGGATCACCGATTGCGTCCAGTTGAAGCCACACAACTTTGAACCTTACTCACCTCTCAATAAGAATTCAAATTCCCCGTTGACCATCCTGTTAGGATAGTAGAGGGTAACGTGTCCTGCATGATGCCATGTGCCTTTGTTGTCGAGCTGTATGTCAATGCTGACTTTCTGCGAAGGGTCCCGGTTGGCGTCCCAGTTGAAAGCGGCGCTCAGCCGCTTCTGACGAGGCGTGAGCCAGCGCTGGTACGATATGTGCAGGTCGCGGAGCCTAAAAAAACATAGGTATGTAAAGAAATACAGGAGTAACATGGTTGACATTTCTTTTTTTTAACTGTGGCTTTATAGGCCGGGCCCGATACCAACAACCTAGCCTAGCTGAGAAGAGTCGGCAAGAAACTCAGCTAGGCCCGATCTAGTTGAGCACTTCGTTGTTATTTGTACCATTACTTTTGTATGATGTTATATCAATCGAAAAGCACTACTCGATAACTGTCCAGAGGCTTTCCGCGGTCACATCGTCGACCTACTATTCTACCATGAGTCCACTCGCATCACGTCCAAAGAGCTGAAGAGCGTCAGTAAGCAGTACGTAGCGGAGCAGTATTCCGTGTTGGCACAAGTACTCACTGGTCGAAGTGTATGTCCATGTTGAGGTTGGTGTTGTTGCTGAGGTCCGCGCTGAGCGTAACGCTGTACGCTTTGTCGTTCACGTCCACCTCCACATAAGTCGTGAAGTTCTGCTCAGCGAGCAGCACGTAACGGAGCAGCGTTCTGTATTTGTTTTCATCATACTCGCCCTGGATAAAGAGTAATAGGAAATCTTTAGATATATGAATTCGCTGTTTAGCGGTCTTTTGGCTATCTATACTTAACAACCGATACCGTTTCAAAAAAAAGAAACTCAAAACATTTATTCTGCAAATAGGCCTCAAGGGCACTTTTACAAGTCAAAATCTATCAGTATCAACAGAAAATATTTGTAATGTTCAAATAACACTAATTACATATCATAAATAAGATTAATCCAGATTTTTTAAGAGGTCTCTAAGCGTCACAATAAAAATAAAAAGGTACAATAATCATAATATTCATGAGATGTAAGTCAGAGAAGCTAATAACAACACAGATTTGTTAGAGATGTATAAGGTCTCTTAAGCGTCAACATGAAAATAATAAAATCTAATAAATGTTCTCAGAGATGTATAAGGTCTCTGAGCGTCAGTATAAAAAATGAAATCAAATGAGAACAGAGTGAAGTTTCTCATGTCAATTCATCTGAACACTAGTAGTATTACTATTCCTTGCAAACATGAACAGACCGGCCCCCACAAACAGCACCCGTTCACGAGTATGACGCGTATCGTTTAACCTTGTAAGTCCCCGCGTACTTGTACAAGTACAAATTGAAATCGAGTTTCAAACTAACAAAATAAATGAAGGTTTCAAATTCAAAATCACAAAAATCTTATTTTAATGCCGTGTGAACGAAGCTTTACGAGGCATGAACCTTCTTGCATTGTTATTGCCAAAGAGGTATACTATTGCATGTCATATGAAATAATCGTGGGGGTCAAGAGGTTAACCAATAACCATAGTTTATGACTAGCTTTCTTTTAACAACCTTATTGTTAAGCGCGCTTTAGAATAGCAAGAACTTGCGTGTAAATTTCTGTGACTTTCATTACATTGCACGGTTTGATCGTATTCATCTTAACTCGATAGCCTGCAGCCCCGTAATGTAAAGAATTTTGCCTACAAGTTTTTACCAATGCATCGTCCTTTACCAATTTAATAGTACCAACTAACCTGTCCAACAAACGTGAGCTGCCTATTGTCCTGCGTGAACCTCGCGTCAACAGCGATATCCTTAAACTGGTTACTGTTGAGTATGAGCTTGAGTCGGTGGGACGCCATATTCGTCTTCGACTGGTCCTGGTATAAGGCGTCCACGTTGAAGTCGACGCCCGTGAACCAGATGCCTGCTGCGTTCACCTGCCAAGGGATTTGGAACTTAAGGTGTAGTCCATAATAGTACATTACTTACCAAGGGCAGTAAAACAAATAATGTCTCAGATCGTAGCCCCGATCGCTCAGATTTAACGCCCGAGCCAAAGGCAAGGGCGATAAATATGCTATCTGAGGCTTTCATTATTACCGCCCGTGGTAAGTATAAAATTTTATGTCACCCTCTGACAAGGAGATGGGATATTCCGCGCGCGGAGCGTGCCGTAATTGCCACTTTATGGCCAGGTGTGACATAAAGTTCATTTATTTACATCAATATCATAAATCCTCTATAATGTGTTCAGGTGCGATTAGCAAATGACCACTATTACAACACTATAGTACATTACTTACCAAGGGCGATAAAACAAAGAATGTCTCAGATCGCAGGTATTTTACGCCCGAGCCGAAGGCAAGGGCGTTAAATATGCGATCTGAGGCTTTCTTTATTATCGCCCGTGGTAAGTACAAAATTTTATGTCAGCCCCTGGCCAGGAAGTGGGTTTTTTCGCGCGCGGAGCGTGCGATAATGGCCACTTTATGGCCAGGTGTGACATAATAGTACATTACTTACCAAGGGCGATAAAACAAAGAATGTATCAGATCGCAGGTATTTTACGCCCGAGCCGAAGGCAAGGGCGATAAATATGCGATCTGAGGCTTTCTTTATTATCGCCCGTGGTAAGTACAAAATTTTATGTCACCCCCTGGCCAGGAAGTGGGTTTTTTCGCGCGCGGAGCATGCGATAATGGCCACTTTATGGCTAGGTGTGACATAAAATACATTTCATCACCCGATGTCGTAATGCTAATGACATTGCCTGTAAGTAATTTTGATATTACGTTACAGGCTCAAGCTAACAAAAGAGTTCAACGCGCGTGACTTCTGTATTGAACAGGAAGCATTGCGTTTCAAGCAATGGTTCCTGAACAAATGATAGAAGATTTATGGATAAGCATGTAGATAATGTAGTGTATGCAACTGTATACATAATTAGGTCTTGAAACACTAGTGTTGGTTTATTAGGATAACAAAGAGCCAAATTCAGTAATAATATCGACTATTGGGAACCTGGAAAAAATACCTGTACCTGGGAAAAATATTTGACACCTTTCAAAGAGCCGCATGCAGCTACCGAGCCGCGGTTTGCCGTTCCCTCCCGGAGTATTGGAGTATTACCTCTAGGCCAAATGAAATTATGACATACATGTATAAGCTTCACCGAGGGTCCAGTACAACAGTACCCACCTGGAACTCCTTGTCCTCCTTCTCGTGCACTTTGGCCTTGATGGAGCAGTCGTGCAGCGTCGGCAGCGTGGTGTTGAGCTCCGCGCTCGCGAACAGCTTCGTGCCCGGCGGGTAGAACAGCGCGCCCGACACTAGGATGTCCTTGGATTTAGGGTTCACGTTCAGCAGCGCCACTAATGAGTACTTCGGGCCGACCTGTGAACAGAAATTATATGGCTAGTGGTTGTTTTGTGAAACTGTATTTGACGACTCCGTGAACTTATAGAAGCATTGAACTGATGAAGGAAAAGTGGGATCAGCCGGAATATTATTTTCCGACATATGAAGATGATTTGTTCCTTTGTTTTATCCATGACGATGATGAGAGCTGGTGGCCCATTGATGCACAGGAAAAGTGGTCCTGTGAGCTGTAGACCTAACGAATATTTTTTCTCCGCCAGTTTATAAGATTTACAAAATTTTACTCGACTCAAAAATTCCATATACCTAATACTTAAATTATCGAAGCTGATCACAATTTTTTAAGCCAAAGTATCCTGTCAAAAATTCTGTACACCATTTTTTATACGAATGCAATTTTACATACTTATAAAAATATATATGAAAAAAAAGTCAGTCAGTTCGGGTTGGGTTGTACAGGGCGGTTCCACAACGCTTCGGGAGCTCAAATACCGCGAGCCATCCGGTCGCATCTCCGACACTGAAACTACGCGTCATTGCTCTAACCCCCTTATTCATAAAACTTAACAAACCTCTGCTAGCTAAAATGTTGTTTGTCCCTATCTCACAAACGTAAATGTCAAAGTGACAGATAAGGACGAACGAACTTTAGCGGCTTGTTAACTAATATAGGTTTGATGGGCGTTTATGAATAAGGGGGTAGGAGTCCATGGACCACAGTTTAAGAAATCCTGTTGTATGTTATAACGAGTTACCTCCTCATATTGGAACCGCATCCTGAGCGGCCTGGGCCTGGTGACGGTGAGGTGCGTGGCCAGCTTCACGCCGACTATTTTGTCGATGCGCGTGAAGCCGAACGTGAGCGCGGGCGCCGCGCTCTGCTCGCGCGAGGACGACACGTTGAAGCTCATGTCCAGGTGCGTTTGGGATTTCTACAATAAAATACGTGCGTATAACCCGAACATGAAAAAATGCTCGGTCGGTGGTACAGACAAAACATGGCACTCTTTTCTATTTCCTCTTATAGGAATTGCAATAAAACTATCTTTCTATATCGTAGCGTACCATGCCCTTGGCCTCCGATCTATCGTTGTATACATAGACTAAGTTACTTCTGTTGTTTTATGTCATGGCGAACAATAATAGTAGATTGTGTCTCAAGGGAGCAAAATGATATATTTACGGTGAGGGCGGTATATTGAATTTTAAGTGAAGAGAAAGATTCTACTGTAGAATCTTCAGCGTATCGAGGGATTCAAGTGTTTACGCCTAAGACGGACTGCCCTACTCATTTCTCAGATCCTAAACAAAAACATTAAAACACTCACCATATTCTTCAACACAGCATAGAAGTTATACATCGGATACGCCGTAAACTCCATAGCCAACTCGCCGTACAAATCATGGCGATTGCCGAGCGGTCGCTCGCTATACAATCCGTCCAGCTTTATCGTCTGAGTCTTGTTCTTATACGACTGGTAGTCTAAAGTCAGTTGCAGGCCGTGGGAAAGGCCGTTCAGGGTGTAATAGCCGACGAGATGGCTGGCTTGTTGTCTCATGTGGAAGTCTATTAGAATGTCCGCTTGGGTGACGCCGCCTTTAGTTCGTACTTTGAATTGGCCTGGAAGATTTTAGATAAGTGTTAACGACCTGAACGCGGTCGACCTAAGAAGATGGCTGGATGTCGTGAAGTCCAGCGTGAGCGAGAAACGGGCTCACTTGATCCGAGGACGCCTAGGATCTTGCAAAGTGGAGAAAGGTAAGCAGGAAAGCAGACCTTGGCAAGAGCCGAGATAGCCTTAGATAGTAGAAGAAGAAGTGTAACGGGCAATACAAGTTCTTTCTTATAGCTAATCGTTCAGAAATCTAGTACTCATAGTCTGTAACGAAAACTTATGCTATGCGAAATACTGTGCTATTCTGTGTATAGTTGTGATTTTTTAAAATATTTTATAAAACTGTGGCTGGATTTTCAATCTACTAGCGTGCACAATTAAGTAGCGTTTTGTACGAATTACATTAACACAACTAGGCCAATAAGTGTACCACTTACTGTAATTTTGAGTGATACTTTTGGCTAACGGATGTTAAATTACATAGTATTTATTTTCTCGATATTATTTTATGCCATCAACGCTGGTGAACCCAAGTCAGGATACGACTTGAACATTATTATGATCTGCAGGAGTTCGATGACAGAAACATGCTTTTTGTTAACATGATATTGAAAGTAAGACCAACAAATCAACTCACCAGTCAACTCCGCTATCTTCTCATCATTGACCACCCAATAAGCCTTCGGCAGCCACACGTATCCGAACATGATATCAGTCTTCCTCAGCGACATGACAGTGTCAAACTGCTTCGCACCGTCTATGATCAGACTGGCCTCCACAGATTTGATGCTGGCAGTATTGAGATACGCTCCCTTGGCCTTGAGGGTGTTCTTGGCGGATTGGAAGGTGAGGCTGGCAGTGTAGGAGGTGTTGTCTTCAGTGTTGGACAGGTTGAGGACCGCGTCTATCATGCGTTTCTCCTGGAAACAAGCCTTGTTAATGCTTTAACTACCAGGAACCTACCTAGTAGGAGCTAGCGGGCTGTTCGGCATCTGAGAAAAGTTACGCAGCGCCCGCTACGGCTGTTGCTATAGGTAGGTCGCTACATCGGCATCTGGGTTACATTCAAGATTTAACTTTGGCAGTGAAAGTGTTAATGTGCGTGAACATTGATTGCAGTGTCGATTTTCGTAAAAGTGAGAATGTGGTCAATGATTAAAAACTATGTTTGAACAGAGGACTAACTGGACAAATAAATTATGTCTGCTATGCACAATTACTTGAAAATATTAGAGTACAGTCAAGGGCACCAATGTGTATACACTTTTTCACCTTATTCCATTGAAGTAAGGTCCAAAAGTGTATACATATTTAGTTGTCGCTGTTTGACCAGAGTCTGAAAACATTTTGCAAAAATAACATTGCACTATATGATTCCTTCTTCTATATATAACTTGTGTAGATGTAGTTTTAGCCACCGCCAATGTGGACATACAGAAGGTCCAACGCCTAAAGCTGCTACTACACTTCGCTATGCGTATTCGCCTCCCTTTCTTTTGCGATATTAAAGAAAGAGATGCAACACGAATATTTGAACAACTATGGCGAAGTGTGGTGCTAGCATAACAAAAACAATGATTGTCTGCTCGGAGCAGTGCTATAGCCGAATTTACTCGAAGCGCCAACTGGCGGTAGTGTGGTACCTGGCTGTCAGGCGTATCGAAGGTGAACCCGATGACGTCGCTGGTCCGGTTCTTGTCCCACTTGTACTGGAAGGAGTAGGTCCGGGCGGACGGGTCGGCTTTCTCAAGCGATAGCACGTACTTGGCCGGCCCGCTCATTATGAAGTATGGCGCGTTTTTCAGGTTCGTCATGTTTGGGAACTGAGGAAGAATCATGGGCCTACATGAAACATAAGGTTGGCATACAAGTTTGAAGAAATATACTGTGCAAAAAAAGAACAAAGCTTGTGTGTGTGTTTTGAATGCTTATTGCATGAAGATTTTAACTACTACCGACTACGACCAATCTCCAATTTTTGTGCGAGGTAATTTTCATAAAGACTACGGTACCAAATCTGCCCAATTACTACAAAGAACCCAAAAAGTTTGTCTTGGTAAAACGAAGGCTATTGTGGAGAGTGATGGCAATGTTCTCACCGTAAACTACTTCACTTGAAGTCTTTATCTACTATTTTTAAGGCTCATACCTGGTAGGAAGCGCAGACTTTAATGCCAATTCCTTTGTCGAAGGCAGACCAACTGCACGTATTCTGCTCTATCCTGTTCGTATTCAATCCCTGCTGCTGTAATTCTTCGTCGCCGTGGAGAATTATCAACTCGGATCTGAAATATTACGTAGAATATAGAAATTTCGCGGGTTTATTTTATACCACGTAGATGGCAAACAAGCGAACAGACCGCTTGATGGTAAGCATACTGTAGAAGTGTAGACTATAAACGCCAGATACGCCACGAGAGTCCAGTACTCAAATACGCGTTGCTCTCTTTGAAAAATTGTACTCTCCTGTATTGAAGAACTCTATACTTTATGTAGTCCCTCATAAAAACCACGGCAGAGTTTATATGTAATATGTAATACATATGTCTCTCTTCTTACTAGGTACAGTCAAAGGAAACGGAAACACTTATTTTTTATACCTTATTGTCATTGCAACAAGTGTGGAAAAGGTAAGGGCGGAAAGAGACAGGGCAAGTCTGACCAGTGACCACTCCACTCACGAACGTTTCGACTTCGATGGCGGTTGCTGAGTAATTTTGATACATTATAACACCCTATTTTACAGGGACGCCAGGCGCCGGATATCAAGGGGCGCCAGGCGCCAGATTTCAACGGGCGCGAAACTAGCAACGTGGAAAAAAATCAAACCAAAGGGCGCCCAAAGACCATCTGTCGTCACCCGGATTTAGGGCTAGGGCCGGCGTTGCTATTTTATAATCTTAGGCGTCTGTGGGTGCGTAATCTACTAAATAGAACATTGACTTACTTGGCAGCGAATATTTCCCTCTTCTCACTAGGCAGGGACAAGTCAAGTCTCACTAGACCGAGGCCTCGAATGTTCAGTTTGGCTTCGACGGCGGTTGCCGTGTACAGTCGCATGTTGACTCGGATACCACTGGAGCTGAGATCGCCAGCATTCACCGACATTGTTGCTGCTATGTTCACAGCAACGCTGCACATTTTAATTTCGTATTAACACACAATAGTACTAAGAAGCACAGAAGGTCTACTCCCTTAGGACGGGTAGGCCGGGTTGCACAAACTTACGACCCATAGAAACTTGTCAAACTTTCCATACAACCAGATTTTAACTAACACTGCCTACGATTACAGACGGTTTGATGCAATGCCCGCTCTTAATGTTGATATTAGCCGTTTTCCGATCCGTCGTTGGCGTTGAACCGACGGTGTGTCGTCGGGGTCGAAAAGGCGTGACCTTGAATCGAACCAAGGATGTATCTTCCCCTCGAAGTCCAGGTTGCCACTCTGTTGGAACTTCTCAAGCATGGCGCCCGATAGCTTAGTGTTGTTCAGAGGAAGCCCTTAGCCGGTGGGCACCGAGAATGTCGTATCGAGGAAGGGGGACGTTTGTTGTATGACCTCTTACCTGGGAAACACCAGTGACACGCCTAGGAACGTCAGCGGTGTCAGTAAGGATGTGTGCGTGCGCTGTCGGTACACGCGTCAATGTGTGCGTGTCATTGTCACTGCGTCGCGCAGAGGAATGAGCCGTGACTGATCGGTGACTAAAACGCCGCGCAGGGGCGAGGTAACTGACCTCGGTGGGGGCCGGTGCGTGTCCATTCTGTATGTAATACTATTATACTATTCTGTACCTGGGATGTATCTTGCCCTCGAAGTCCAGGTTGCCGCTCTGTCGGAACTTGTCAAGCATGGTGCCTGATAGCTTAGTGTTGACGTAGCTCGTGCCCATGAGGTTCATGTTCAGAGGGAGACCGCAGCCGGTGGGCACCGAGAATGTTGTATCGAGGAAAAGGGATGCCTTGTTGTATGATATTTCCTGAGAAAGAAAAAAAAATGAAGTGAAATCATAGAGCAGGCACCTTTAGAAGCTTTGACTACACTAGCGCTTTGGAAAGTAAGATAAATATTTTCATAATATCAATATTACATTATAAAGTATTATACTATGATATCATATGTGAAAAATACTGAGACATCCATCTTAAACACAGTGATTCCTCAAATTTTATAAAGAGTTGGCAACGAGCACGTGTCCCTCGGAGTTGCGAGCGTCTATAGGCTGCGGTGTCCTCTTACCATCAGGTGGACTGTACGGCTGTTTGCCACCGTCGTTGTATGAAAAAAAATACAAAAATCATTACTAAGGTTCACTTTGAGATAGACGGATATAATATACTATAGGTAGACCGATTAACGAAGACCACGCGGATGGTTAGCGAGAGGCAGGGACCCGCTACCCTTCGACAGTTTTGTAAAACATAAGACATTTTAAATAATTTCAAGTATACCTTCCCGGATAATATCTCCAGTATCCTCAACTGCGGATTAAGCCTCTCCAAACTCTTCACGATCTCATCATTGCCCTCCGCGTTCCAATACGATATCTCATTCCCGAACACCTTGACGCCCAGCTCTGCCATGGGAAACTGGTGTTTAAGGGCCTCGTTCGTGTAGGGAATGTCGTCGACTTTCGCTCGCACGTCGTCCGCCTCGGTCAGGGATCGGAAGTAGCGAAGGTTCTGGAGGTGGTCGTTCAGTTTTGTCTTGCTGAAGGGTCCGTTGTTGCCGAATAAGTTTTCGAAGTAGCGTTCGAAGCCTTCGGCGCGGGCTTTCAGCTGAGATATGGGAATACAATACAAACTCTTTATTGCACACCTCAATAAATATAACTATTACAGAGTATGTAGATTGGGGATGTGACAATAGTATATTACTTACCAAGGCGGTAAAACAAAGAACGTATCAGATCGCAGGTATTTGACGTCCGAGCCGAAGGCAAGTGCGATAAATATGTGATTTGAGGTTTTTTTACCTCCCGTGGTAAGTACAAAATTTTATATCTCCCCCTGGCCAGGAAGTGGGATTTTCCGCGCGCGCAGCGTGCGGTAATTACCACTCTAAGGCCAGGAGTGACGTAAAATACGTTACATTTAAATGAAATATACGAAACAATATAATCAAACGAACTAAATATTAATATTATGACACATGTAAAAGTGCCCTTATGGCCTATTTGCAGGGTAAATGTTTGAATTTTGAAAAAAAAAGATAAAAATCTCGATATCACTTTCAACAGAACTAGTGCTAAAGTTTACCTCCAAAAGATTGATGGATTCTCCAAACATGTCAACAGTCAAGTTGAGAGACACGGAGCGGGGTATGTAGGAGTCCGGGGAGAAAATCACGTTCGCCTCGTAGTTACCACCTGTATCAAGACATTTTCAACTTTAATCCAACATAATTAAGACTTATTTTGATAAAACGAACACGTTTGCGTTTAGTCTGAATTTATATGGCAAAAAATAGTTACCACCTAAGGCCACCAAAGGCGCTGCTCACGTCGCCTTACAAAATAAGACTAAACACAAATGCGTTCGTTTAGGTTTTGTTTCGAAATAACGTATACTACCTAGAGGTACTGTACACCGTTAACATACTATTTTCAATTCTCCACTAATGCAAATAAGGTTGAAATCCCACCGGCATTATACTGGTCGAAGAACACGCTCTGCTCATAGTTGCGCGAGAACATTCTGAAGTCGGGGCTGTCCTCTAGCTGCGGCATGGGGTTCCCTGAGAGGAGACCCTGGATTTCCACGCGCGAGGGGAGGGACGATTGGCCGAGGTTGTTCAGGTGGGACCAGACGAATGTTGCCACTGATGAGAAAAAGAAAATTGCTAGATGAAATCATCCTTGAACACGTCACGTATAGCTGGCCACACAGATATTTCATAGAGCATTTCATTAAGCATAGTAGCAGTTTAGCAAGTAACTTTGACTTTTTTTATTTTTGGTAAATGTAACATTCGAGTTTCTTCGCGCGATCTCAAGTGGAATCAAGAGTACTCGACAAATATTAAAGACACAAGAATAGCGATTTGGGCGTTTTCTAATATGCGGTCTGGGCTGCGACTAGCGAGAGTTCCCACTGGTCGCTTTTATACTTTACCGTGGACGTCCACGGCACGATAAAACTGTATGGTTTCATTCATAAATAGGTATCATCATCCTCCTAGCGTTAATCCCAGTACAGTTGCATCCTGAAGGATGCCAGGGGTCCGCTACCTAATCCCAAGATTTGGCGTAGGCACTAGTTTTTACCGAAGCGACTGCCATCTGACCTTCCAACCCCGAGGGGAATTATACATTATTGGGATTAGGCTTTGTCAAGTGAGTGGGCAACTTGACTTTTAGAAGCTCTCAAACCGCCCGAAGGCCTTCAACTTGGCTTAACGACTGCTGCCAAAGACAGCAACCGGGATCAACGACTTAACGTGCCTTCCAAAGCACGGGAGCGCTCAGTTAGTAACCACTCAAAGCGGTCACCCATCCAAGTCCTGACCGCTGCCCACGTTGCTTAACCTTAGATACCGCATGCGGTACGCAGGCGCCGCTGGGCCACGAGCGCTCGTCATTCATAAATAGGTATATGGTCTAATTTATGAATGAAACCACAGTTTTACCGTGCCGTGGCCGTCGACGATAAAGTATAAAAGCGACCAGTGTTCAATGATAAACTCAATCAAATGTATATTATGTTAGTCATCTACCGATCCCAGAGATCTCCGACCAAATGTTATAGTAATTTGTTTTTTTTTTCGCCGATAGTAGACATGGGGAAAAGCGTTACTTTTCGATCACCGTTATTGTTATTCCCGTTCCAAAAAAATCACATTGAAAAATCACCGTGACTTTGTCACTTCGGTTATTTCGTGTCACGACATTTGTGACACACAAATCGTTCCCAGCAGTTACTGATATTTTTGTAACAACTGATGTTACTCTGGGACAGCGCACCGCAGTCACAGTCACAGTCACAGTTAGTAACAGCGGTCACGAGGCACGACGCGACGCCTCGCATACACACTGTTCCAGTGATATCGTCGCTAAGTAACAACGTTATTTTGTAACGTTGTTACTTCGTGACAAGTCACACTGTTACTTTTTAACGGCGGATCAGCGTGATTTTTTCATCGTGAAGTTATTTATCACCCACCTCTAGCCGATAGACAACAGGTTAAACTCGCTGGCGGCCAGACCGCGGCTTCATACATACTATAACCGGAAAACGGAACATCTCGACTTAAGCGGCAATTACACTTCGTCGTTCGCCGCATGCTGCATGCGGCGACCGCAAAAGAACACGTTAGTCGGCCGCATTCGGCGATCGACAGCTGCCAAGTCGCCGTAGTAGGCGGACAGACGACGTTTGTTGGCCTAAGTAGTTTAAAATGAATTCGACGACCGCATTAGGTGAACGACGTAGTGTAATTGCCGCTTTAGCCTTCAGTAGTTACCTTGGTTGACCTTTTCGTGTCTGACGGAGTGGTAGATCTTTCTGACGATGCTCAACGTTGGGCACTTCATCACTTGCAGATACGAAGCCAACCGCACTTCGATGTTCACGTAGTCCTCGCGGAACGTCGCTAGGAAGTATTCCCTGAATGATAATTATGCTAAATTACTTCATTGGACATTATAAAGACAACCTTTGCCTTTTTAACTAGAGTAGATTACGCTTCAAACTCTAAGTTGTGTGCCGCTGTTTTATTTGTTGCATTCCATTTTAGAATAAAATGAATTCAGCTTTATTCTCACATGATTCAAATTTTATTGTCAAAAAATGTATATGTTGAACAGCACGAGGATTGACAAACAACATATAAATACTGAATATTTTGGTATACATTACCGTGTCTCAACGCAAGGCGTCCTTCGGAATGCGTCCACGGCCGCCAGTCTGATGGGAACAGGCACTAACTCGTCGCCCACGACGTTTATCAACGTGTCCACAAACTCTTGTTTGAAGCCACCGATGTTTCCTAGCGCTTTTATCGCTATTGTAATCTAAAATTACAAAAATGAACTCTATGTATGATTTTATTTGGCCCTCGCCATGTTGCAGATTTTCAGTGGTACTAATTTTTTTTCCTGGCAAGTAGTACTCTTTGACAACAGACGTTGAAAGTCATCGAAAGTCACCGATGTTAATAAGAAGAAAATATTAACGATTTTACCACAAATATGCCAAAAAAGTTTTCCAATGATGTAAGAAAAAATCTTTCGGACACAATAATATATTTACATCAAAAAAGGGCGAAGGATTGCGTACCATTGCAATTAATAATTTGGCCCTCGCCATGTTGCAGATTTTAAGTGGTACTATTTTTTTTCCTGGCATGGAGTACTCTTTGACAACAGACGTTGAAAGTCATCGATTAAGTCCTTAATCTGAAGTTTCATTCAAAATTGCGTACGGCAATCTCGGAATTATAATCCAACTCACAATATAGCCACATTCGAAGTTTAGTGAACGCAACGAAGACTAACATTTTGTCATTTTTCTCACAGTATCCGTGGACTAATAATATGACATTAAAAAATTTTAAAAAAAACAAAGCTTACTTTATTCCGCAGAGGTCTCTTCGCAGTGGCCAAGTCCTTTGTGTCGATTTCTTTAACAATGTTCTGGAACTCCTCCATTATCAGTTTCGGGGTTTCTTCTTCGCAGCATTCCCTTACTGCAAAGCAAATATATGCGGTTTAAAGCTTCTAAAATAAAAATATATATAGAATCTAATATGGTAGCGCAAATACACTCCAATCAATGTCAATGTACAAAACACATATAATAAATACCAGTACATAAATAAGACTAAAGGCCATACACACGTACGAGACTAGCATGCAAGTTTAACTACATTGCGCGATTTTAGAGAGTGATTGAACTCGTTATACCTCCGTGACCCGCAGTGTAATGAAACTCGAATGCAAGGCTGCGTGTAAATAAGGCTTAATTCCTAACATTACAGTAACTGACCATTCGTGAACGTTATTGCAAAGACATAAGGTCTACCAATGGTCAGTTAATTGTGATGATGATAGTACAAAGCCAAAGACTAATCAAAAAACAAACCCCAGCGAGTTGTACCGGCATTCCATAGCAAGATATAGCTGTTTTCGAGTTCCATTTCTTTGGAGTGAGTGTGAATACGAGTGGAATGTGTGAAATCGCACTAAATAATATTGAAATCTGCCTCACTTTCACTGCCTGTCTTATTGAATGTACCACTGAAATCGATGTAGCGACCTACCTATAGCGACGGCCCGCTTACCGGGCGCTAGCGGGCTGTCCGGCATCTGAGAAGTTACGCAGCGCCCGCTATGCGGGTTCCTGACAGTGAAAGTGTTAACAAGGTCATACTCACGGGATTTCCCGCTGTGTTTGCAGTATGAGTGCACCATAGACGACACAGTGAAGCTGATAACCTGGTCGTTTTGCTGTTTCGTCAGAAGCTCCAGCATAGTAGTCAACATCTCTTTCTTCGGTCTGCAATACAACGCACGTAAATGCAACTAACTAATAAAGTCTTCGCGTGCGGCAATTCCCACTTCGTGGTCAGGTTTGACGTAAAAACTTTTCCCCAACTATAGGTGAAATTCAATCGTATGTCAATATCATAAAGACCACAACGTAACACAACACACACAACAACAACAAGGAAAACTTCACTTACTTAATCTTCTTTTTTGTAACCTTACAAGTAATCTGCAAGAATTTCGCTAGAAACAAATGAACGCGCCATACACTTTACTATGGCAGTACGTTATAAATAAAATAGGCTATAGTTTTTTTTCCAAACAAACGCAGACAATAGTACATTACTTAACAAGGGCGGTAAAACAAAGAATGTCTAAGCATATTTTTGTGAGAAAATGGCTGACTGTCGAGTTTCTTTCGGCGTTTCTTCTCGGCAGTGGCCTCTGTGAAACGCTAGTAGGGTTTGACTTGTAAAAGTGCCATTGCGGCCTACTTACAGAATAAAGTTCATTTATTTTATTTCTCAGATCGCAGGTATTTGACGCCCGAGCCGAAGGCAAGGGCGATAAATATGCGATCTGAGGCTTTCTTTATTACCGCCCGTGTTAATTACAAAATTTTATGTCACCCCCTGGCCAGGAAGTGGGATTTCCCGCGCGCGGAGCGTGCGGTAATTGCCACTTTATGGCCAGGTGTAACGTAAACTCGTTTACCTTCAGTCTCTTACAATCAGTCTCATTTGTATGGCAACAGACAATCATTCTACAAATTGAGACGCATCCGTTTGTCCGTTTGTTTCGAAAACATACTCGAATATAAAGTGGTGTTACATGAGATCATTTGAGTTTGCCGAGCCGCATCAAAGTAATTCATTCCAAAAGCAATTTTACACTCAAAACAACAAGGTTCAAAATCTAATAACACTTTTATAGATATTCGTCCAAGAAAAAGAACTTCTACCTTACCTCGGTATCATGGCCATGGACATGAGCCACTCGTGCCTGGTGTTGGCGTCGACGGCGCCCCGCAGGATCATGTCTTTGATGAGCTCCACCGAGCCCGCGCTCGCGATGTACGGCAGAGCGTCTAGCATGTGCTTCCTGGAAGATAATACCAATCATTCATTTCCTACGAGTAAGCAACAGAGTGAAGCCTTGGAATAGACTGCCAAATGATGTGGCTTCGGCTCTCAGTGTCAACCAATCCATACTAATATTATAAACGCGAAAGTGTGTCTGTCTGTGTGTCCGTTACCTCTTCACGCTTAAACAGCTGAACCGATTTAGATGAAATTTGGTATAGAGATAGTTTGAGTCCTGGGAAACGACATAGAATACTTTTTATTCCGGAAATTATTCCTTAATAATGCCTGAAATAAAAGAATAGCAACGAAATTCTAACGCGATGAACGACTTCTGCGCGGTCGAAGTCGCGGGCAAAAACTAGTTTAAGAATATTATTAGACAAACCTTTTAAAACAGAGCTCAACAATGATATTATTGTATTTAAAGATACAGTCTTCATGAGTTGTTTCAAGTGCGTGCCCAAGTAGGAGCGCTCGTGGCCCAGCGGCGCCTGCGTGTCGCAAGCGTTATTCAAAGTTAAGCAACGTGGGCCGCGGTCAGTACATGGATGGGTGACCGCTTTGAGTGGTCTGGTTACTAACTGAGCGCTCCCGTGCTTTGGAAGGCACGTTAAGCCGTTGATCCCGGCTGCTGTCTATGGTAGCAGTCGTTAAGCCAAGTTGGAGGCCTTCGGGCGGCTTGAAAACTTCTAATAGTCAAGTTGCCCGCTCACTTGACGAAGGGGGATCGAAATTGCACCACGTCCGTAGGGAAAGTACCCACCGCTACCCTACACGTGACCCCTGGGTGATTCTAAAAGTGCAACAAAAACTGGCAAACCAAGCCCGGGACCGCTCAGGGATTGTGAGGGATGCCCTCAATCGTCACGTCCTTCAGTTATGAGGATACGACAAAGAAGAAAAAAGAGACACATAGCTCTAGGGCAGATGGAAGGCGCTCTAGGCAACAACTGCGATAGGGCGCGGTAATGCAGCCCTCTGGCCGCTCGAACCAGCTTTCCTCCCAGACCGACGGTCAAGCCGCTGTCTAAGGGTCACTAAAGTGTTAACTAGGAGCGTATAGTGTACTAGGAGTACTTACTTAGCTCTAAGGCAGATGGAAAGAGCTCTAGACAATAACTGCGATAGGGCGGGGTAATGCAGATCTCTAGCCGCTCGAACCAGCTCTCCTTACAGACCAATAGTCAAACCGCTGTCTAAGGGTCACTAAAGTGTTAACTAGGAGCATATAGTGTACTAGGAGTACTTACGTAGCTCTAGGGCAGATGGAGGGCGCTCTAGACAACAACTGCGATAGGGCGGGGTAATGCAGCCCTCTGGCCGCTCGAACCAGCTTCCCCCACAGACCGACAGTTGAACCGCTGTCTAGGTTCTCGTCCATTGTCATCCCTGGCACATAGTCATCCGTACTGTCTTTGATACTGAAAAAAAATAATTGCTGATTTAAACAATGTTATGCCAGCAACGCCTTATCTCAATAAACTAAAGACGCTTAACATTAGAAAATGATTTTAAACCGAATCAGAGTGTGGTGTGATAGGTATGTATTTTTTAATTTGGAAAATCGGAATCAGAAATCGGTCTTTTTATAGTCAGAAGTTCTGACCAGAAAAAGATTATCAATGATTGTGGTAAAATTGAGTCGAGATGGGTCTAGAGAAAAACTATTTTATCTCAAGGGGCGTAATTGACTGAAATGGACTCACTTGCACAATAATTTTAGAACCTCTCTAGCAGACTTGAGTTCTCCAGTCTCGGTTTTGACGTGTGAGTTGTGATGATGCAGCAGGTTGGACCGTCTTTCTATCGCTTCCCAGCCTGTAAAGAAAAATACACTGTATAATTATCAGCGTTTGTAATTTTAGCTAGACAAGCAAGTTAGATCTCTGCCGATTCCATAGCAGCCGAATTATAACTCCAGAGCATTCAACATTAAACTCATAAGATGATAAGGTCACTTTTCAGCTGCATCCCCATAATCTTTTTCACCTCCTGCATCAAGACTAGGTCCTGTTAAACCGTGGCCGTGGCCCCAAATTTCTTGGCAGAGAATGGTTCGAATAGATGGCGCTCTCGGCAGTTGACGGATTTGTAGATGTGGTGGTCCGAAGACCGTGCATTTGACGTAATGAAAATTGAACCCTGAGCATATGTCGATAAAGTTACCTTTCGGCTGCGACTCCATGATCTGCAAATCAGTCTTGTTCACCTCCTGCATCAGCACCAGGTCCTGTACAACCGTGGTCATCGCCCCCGAGTTCTTGCCAGAGAACGGTTCGAACAGATGGCGCTCTCGGCAGTTGACGGATTTGTAGATGTGGTGGTCGACAGACACGACGCATTTGCTTTCAGATTTCAGGACCGGCCAGGTTTGGAATCGCTGGAAATTATATTACTTATAAAACATGGTTTCAAAAAGATGGTGTTCCGATAAATAAAGAAGTATGATGAATTATCTGAGAGAAAGAGCTTAGTTTCCTGACGCAA
This sequence comes from Cenopis cana, assembly GCA_951800055.1. Lineage (NCBI taxonomy): Eukaryota > Metazoa > Arthropoda > Insecta > Lepidoptera > Tortricidae > Cenopis > Cenopis cana. The sequence goes on from OX637473.1 coordinate 5,529,807, forward strand.
GTTACCATTATGTTTCAAAGGATATTCCAACCCCATTATGTATTTAAACCTGTTAAAGACACAAATAACATTTTGAAAATTTTCAAATCTTAATTTCTAGCGCTCTTTACAGGACTGTTTCGGTTAGAATGTAGATATTTTTTAATTTCATAAAATAAAAGCCTTATTCATCTTCTTTTCATAGAAATAAATATATATTTTTTTACTGGAAACTTGGCTTGGTCGGTACATTGCGACAGGTCTCATCACTTCTCGAGGATCATCCACAAACCCCGAGCGCAGAGAGGGGCTCAAACGACAAAATACTCACACTCTGGAAGTCGTAACGCACTGTCTGCAGTATAGACATATATTTGTAGCGGCCGGTACACAGCGACAGGTCTCGTCGTTTCTCGAACCCTGAGCATAGAGAGAGGCTCAAAGGACAAGATACTCACACTCTGGAAGTCGTATCGCACTGTCTGCAGTATAGACATATATTTGTAGCGGCCGGTACACAGCGACAGGTCTCGTCGTTTCTCGAACCCTGAGCATAGAGAGAGGCTCAAAGGACAAGATACTCACACTCTGGAAGTCTTATCGCACTGTCTGCAATATAGACATATATTTGTAGCGGCCGGTACACAGCGACAGGTCTCGTCGTTTCTCGAACCCTGAGCATAGAGAGAGGCTCAAAGGACAAGATACTCACACTCTGGAAGTCGTAACGCACTGTCTGCAGTATAGACATATATTTGTAGCGGCCGGTACACAGCGACAGGTCTCGTCGCTTCTCCAGGATCAGGCTGGTATCCTCCTGCCCGCGCACCGTGTAGTTCACATTGCACGACCCGTGGATGTCTTGCTGGAAGTCAGAGAATACCACATTAGTACAGTAAGCCTTATAAGTAGCTGGAAACTTTGGTACAGTCGAGAAATTAAAAGGTTCACCACCTTAAGAACTGTTTTTGCTTAATCTGTATACGTTATCTTATCAGTATCTGCTTTATCGACCGAGTACGACACATTCCGTCATAATGAAAGTCAAGAACCAGAAATTATGACATTGGCAGGAACAGTTATTCAGATTTATAGTTTTAATCATTATAAGCGAAGAGGACATAATCATTAGGTTTATCAAACTTGACAGAACTTCATGGCAGATCATAAGTATAACATTGGTCTTAGTAAATTTGAACTTTGTTGTCAAACAGTGTAACATAATTTTCAATACAGTAGTCTCGTCTGTTACACAGTTTAACAAGGTAACATGTGCTTGCAACGCGTTAATGAATGTTTTTGAAAACTGGTCAACGTTTTCATTCCGCGACTACTTTGTCGCTTTCACAAGTTGGAAATTTAGTATGACAGTTTAAACATGACGTTAAAGCGACAGGGAACAAAAGTTAACTGACCATTCGTGGTCCTTATTACAATGCGCATAAAGTGCACGAATGGTCAGTTAACTGTGTTGGCGATGGTATGGAAGATAAGAACCTAATCAGTATTTATTGGTAAGTCCGGACGACCCACAACCAAAGCGCCAACCCTCGAACATTGATGACAACAATAAAAATAAATTATTCTTACTAAGTATCAATAAAAAAAAACCGGCCAAGTGCGTGTCGGGCCACGCGCAAGGTAGGTTTCCGTAGTCGTCTACCCTTTACATTATGTGGACTAAAAAGTTCGAAAACTTATATTTACTATGTTTCTGAAAGAATTAACAACATTATCTAAGGTATCAATGGAAATTGTACGAACGTTTGCTTTTGCAAAGTACATTTCTGAAGTTCGACTATTACTCGTTAACTAGTAATGTCTACTTAGCTGTGATAGTTTTCCTTTTAAATTCATCGTATATACTACTACCATGATTTTTTTCACATGCCTAGTAGCCACCGTTTAGCTGGCAGGGGGGGGGGGGGGGACACTTGACCATAGCAAAAATTATCACTTCAAAGCTTAATAACACGCTAACCAATTCTTTAATCATGATCAAATGCTTTTAGAAACCTTATAATATTTTTAAAAGAGCTATCCAACGATAGCCCACACGATGGGGTTTGGCAGAAAAAAATTGCACCACCACTTTACATGTAGGGGGGGTACCCTAAAAAAAATATTTTTAAAGATTTTATTCTACCGTTTTGTCGGCGTCATTGATATGTATACTCATGCCAAATTACAGCTTTCTAGCACTAACGGTTACTGAGAAAAACGGGGGTCGGACGGACGGACGGACATGGCGAAACTATAAGGGTTCCTTGTTTACTACGGAACCCTAAAAACTGACGTAATTACTCGGAAAATATCAATCCTAACTTATGTGTGGTATTTTAAAGATTTTTAAATAAATTAAGATTAATGTTTGTCCATGGGGTAATAATTTAATGACGCAGATAAGAATTATATTTGGATGGATAAGAATCGACCATATTGACATCCGACAGCGTTGCTTTTCGCTTGGAAACGACAGAAATGCCAATCACCTCTACTCCCACGAAGTTGATGTCGAACCGCTTCATGGAGTTCTGGAACATGGAGAGGACGGCGCGCTTGAAGTTGAGCACCCACTCCTCCTCCTCCGCCTGCGGGCACACCTCTGATATGATGCCGTCGTGGAACGCGAACCTGCACCACAGAATAGTATAATAGTATTACATACCGTACGGACACGAACCCCCCGCACCGAGGTCAGTTACCTCGTCCCTGAGAGACCCGCTTGGTGCCGATCGGGTGCCGTCGCGCCTCGCGCTACGCACCCGCGCAAACAATTGACGCGTGTACCGACAGTGCACGCACACATACTTACCCACAGCGCTTACGTTCCTTCGCATGTGACGCATGTCACAGGTGTGCCTGTACAAACACATAGATATACCCCCTTATTCATATAACTTAAGGCCAGGCAGTCCCATTGCAAATGTCCCGCTCTAACATGCGTGAGTTTACAATTAACCATCCCGCTCTCAACGGAACTCCGCGCGTAGTTCTCGTAACTAATTAGTTGTTTGTTTTTAACAGAAACTTTTTCACCTGAGGTCATGTTGTGAGATAGCATGTATGAACTTCTCAGCTCTCTCAACCGGGTAGCTTTCATCCTGGTCAATGAGGGTCACGTCTGACAGCTGTAGCAGGCCCTCGCAGGGTTTGATCAACTGGATTGAAGCCTGAAAATAATTGTGGTATAATATACAATGAAACAAGTCAAGTTTTATTAAATTTTGTTATTCACACTGAGACTTTATACATGTCTCAACTTTACTATTATTGTAATATTTGTAATAGATAATTAATATTTTGACATGACAAATTTATTGAATTCTTATTGATATATTTCTTAAATTGTAAATTAATATTTTCTCATGAAAAATCTATCATATGCTTATATTGTCAGACTTTTTTAAATTGTACATTAACATTATGACATGTGAAAGTGCCCTTGTGGCCTATTTGCAGAATAAATGTTTGAAGTTTGAAGTTGGGATAGGTAAAAAAAGTGTATTAATTAATAACATAATACATTAGTATTAATGTAGGTAGTTCTACCAATGAACTCATATTGTTGCAATCTGCCAGTAAGTTAGTAGAGGCTGCCTGCAATGCCAGCGGCCATTGGTTAGATTTCTAGTAAGGGCAAGTAAACGATGCCACAGGCGTCACCCTCAGCCTTGAGGAACCGACGAAGAAGAAAAGGGCAAGTAATTGTGCTTTGGGTGTTCTTGCATTTAGGTTTATGAATATTTCCGTATATCAGAAGTTAAAGATATGTTTAGACTTTTTACATGTTATACTCCCATGAAGTTCCCCCTACACCCTATACTATAGTAATAGGATAAAAAATATTCATTTTCTAATGGGTCAGTCCTGTTGATTAATATTACATATGTTCCCCAAAGGTTCAAAAATATCTGGGCACCCTTATGATCCGAATAAAGAAGTCATCTTCATATATTTTTGACCATTATGCTCTCATACATTTCGAACTTGATTTTAAAAGCCTAAAAATTTAATTTACAATTGCTTTTCTTTTATCATTCTCTTAAATTGATTTACCTGAGCTCGAATATCTAGTGTAGATCTGTTGTCACTGGAACCAGCAAAATATGTGTCCACCTTCACTTTGTACTCATAATGGTAGATTATCTCTGGGAGGTATTTGAATTTCTCCGACTCTGAAAACATTATGATGGGAAATACTATTAAATATGTTTTGCAACATCATATTATTATTTACTGTAATTTATGAGGCTTATATTTGATTATTAGTTTAACTTAACACATTCAGATGCATAATGTCTCTTACATATACTCCCACATGGCATTTTGCCCAATACTGATAGAAACATCTACACATTTAAGTATCAAAATGCCTTAATTTAATAAATTAAAAAATGTCAGACTGTTGTTTGACTCATAATGACCAAACATAACATCAAGTTTTTCTCCAAACACCACATTAAAAACATTCCAGTGTCATGAGAACATAAATGAAGACTTCTGCGATTTAGTATACAAGTTACAAATGCAATGCAACACTTTACGAATTTGGGGCCTGTACCACAATACTTTACAAGCCTACAATTCGACAAATTTGTGAACTTTTTCTATGGAAAATTGTACAATTTTGTCAAATTGTAGACTAGTAAAGTTTTGTGGTATAGGGGCCTGGTGTCCATTTGCATACTTATTAAATACACGCAAAATTCATTGCATACAATAACTACTTATAGTCGAAAATAATGAAAATGAATATTTCATTTTTGTAATACTAAACAAATATATGTAGTTTAGGTAGTTACCTGCACATGATGGCGAACCGCAAATATAAGGGTCTTTCAATGAGTCTGAAATATGAAATTAAAGTATTAGTAATTACAGCATACTTTATTTTAGAAATAAGTAAATGCCGCCGATGTTTGTTTGTAAACACAGCGTGTTGTGACCGTGACGTGACGTGCTGACGTGACATAACAGTTGACATGTTGATATTGACAATGACAACTCTTTCGTGACAACTGACAGTGATGTAACTAATTAATGTAGCCAGAGAATAAAAATCTGTTGCATGCACAATGGCAAGCAAAAACGGTTAAAGCCTAAAGCTGCCTACACAAAGCCCTGCCTGCAGGGCCCTGCTTGCAGTGCCACTGCCAAATCGTATTGTGCGTAGGCATGCAGGGCCGATTTTTTTATCTGTTAAATCGGCCCTGCATGCCTACACACAATACGATTTGGCAGTGGCACTGCAAGCAGGGCCCTGCAGGCAGGGCTTTGTGTAGGCAGCTTAACACACACTGCAGCGGCCTGCGGTGGCGGCCCTCGGATGGCCCTCGGCCCTCGGCCAGTTGACACTGTTGACAGTATGAAAATCTAGGCCGGTAGTGTCGAATGAATGTTAGGAGCGTCATAGTGCACAACACAAACTACTAAGGAAATACTAACGTTGGTGCACAACTGACCGCCACCGCGGCCGCCACCTTGACGTCACACTGCATACCTATACCTAGGATAGGATGATCCCGCGAAGTTTTATTGCAATTATTAATCATTAGTCGTCAATCATTTTAATCGTGTACAAATGACTTCAAAAGTAATCTATTCACACGTGGAATAATTAATACCTACTTGATACGTGGTGCCGTCGCGACTAGACCTCATGATTAAGGACCACGTAGACGTATCGTTCCGAAACATGTCGAGCGATATTCGACGTTAAAGACGTGAGTGACCCGTTGATTATATTTCAATATGGAAGTTTGTTAAGTTTTATAAATAGGGGGTTAAACTATACTTCATACATGACTCAGTCTCAACTTTTAGCCCGACAAAAACTTATAAGGGAAAATGAAAAGTTAAAAAAAATGGGTAAATGATGTATTAGACTATATTTCTTGCGTAATCATTATTATGTTAATTAAATGTATTCTAGAGGCACAACTTTAAACAACCCTACTCTGTCAAGAATATATAACTTGAATTTAAGTTTTCTACTAGGTAAATAACAAACTTTGACCACACCAAGCGAATGACGCGACGACGCGACCTTCCGGTAGCAATGCGCGGCAGCCACTGACTACACCATCTACGGATGTACTAAGGTACGTGTAACGTAAATTTATTTTCTAGTTTAATTATTTTAGTTGAGAGCGAGGACTCTAAATTGTCCCTTCTGCTGTCAACACAGTCAATCCTCAAATGTTATAAAGGGTCGGCAACGCGCACGTTGCCGACCCTTGTTGCGAGTGTCTATAGGCTGCGGTGTCCGCTTACCATCAGGTGTATCGTACGCTTGTTTGCCACTGTCGTTGTATAAAAAAAAGTGTCAATTAGCCCTACCAAAAATATAATTTTCTCAGAATACCTAAGTTCTTTTTCGTGTTTAGTTAATAAATTTTATTTATCAACCGTAACTAAGAAGTAGGTAAACATATCAACGCAAATTTCCCTTAATTCCTATCCTATTCTAATTTACGAAAGTATCAAGTTAAACATAAATCAAGGGTTTTGTCAGTAAATTAGGAAACTAAAGGCGATACCTATTTGGTGAAATTTTCGAGATCCTTATCTTACCCTTGTCTGGGAAGGGTCAGGTCAGGGCTAACGGACCGAGTTCTGCGATAGGATAAGTGACGCAACGTGTTGTTTCGATATACGAAGCCGACGCATGATGGACAAACATTTCTGGTCTATTACCGGTCGATTTAGGTAATCAGTTGTTTAACTTGATAGATAGATAGAAACATTTATTCAGTACCACAGAAGACACACCATTACACACAATATTACAAGAAAACAAAAGAAGAAAAACATACACAAAAGCACACGTGTGTCCCCGTGGCAGTGAAACGGACACTGGCTCAGCATTATGCTGAGGTGTTAAACACCTACAGCGCTGATTTTCAGCCAGTACCGTCGGTGACTCACGGACCGGCATACAATATATATAATAGCAGGAAATAAAATAAAATTAAATGTAATAGATTAATATAAGCTAAAAATAAAGCAATACATAAATAAAATAAAAACTACAATTACTGCTTGCCTACATACAGCATCTTGGGTACAAAAACAAAAGAACTAAAAATTAAATAGGTTGGTATATTTTTTGCTGCTGTGCTGGATTAGGATTGGGATTTTTGGAGCGTCAACAAATAACCTTTAAGCTTACGCTTAAAGGAATACTTGCTAGACGCCCCCTGGATAGGAGGAGGGAGGTCATTCCAACTTGTGAACAGCATCTTAGTAAGTACCTATTAGTAGTAAGCAGTGAGATGTAAATTTGCTCAATAAAGTTATTTTTGATTTAAGAATAAGTAGATTCTGCATGACCCCGTGAAGTCAATAAGCCGCTTGTCCTGTGCTTCATAGACTACGCCAAAGCATTTGACTGCGTGAGGTGGCAAAACATGTTAAGCGTGCTCTTGGAGATGGGTGTCCCTGCGCATCTGGCGCACCTTATCGAAAACTTATACGCGGAAAGCACTGCAAGGGTCCGCATTGAAAATGAAACGTCCAGCCAGTTCAAACCCGAGAGAGGCGTGAGACAGGGTTGTATATTGTCTCCTAAGCTTTTTAACATTTACGGCGAATATATCTTGCGCAAGGCCACAGAGAACTGGGACGGAGGCATTTCAATTGGCGGGAAGAAGATCTGCAACCTACGTTTTGCTGACGACACAACGCTATTGGCTTCCAGCGAGCTTGAGATGAGCCAACTGTTCCGACGAATAGAAGCAGAGAGCAGCCTACTGGGACTTCATGTCAACCATGCAAAAACAAAGCTGATGTTTGTCTACAGGGACCATCCTCCTCCTCGCAGTTTTGAGCTCCAAGACCTAGAATGCGTCAGTACATTCACCTACCTCGGCTCACTTATATCGAGCGACGGTAGTTGCGACAAGGAGATCATTCGGAGGATCCAAATAGCTAGGGGGGCGATGAGCCGGCTGGATAAGATCTGGAGGGATCGCGCTATACAGAGGCGAACAAAGATCAGACTTGTGCGCTCCCTGGTGTTTTCGATCTTTCTTTATGCCTCAGAGACGTGGACTATTCGGGCCAAAATGAAAAGTCGCATAGATGCGTTTGAGATGTGGTGCTGGCGTCGACTTCTGCGGATACCTTGGACTGCAAAACGAACAAACCAGTCCATTCTGGAGGAGCTACGCATAAGTAATCGGTTATCAACAGTATGCCAGGGCCGCATTCTCACATTTTTCGGACACATCTCACGACGTCCTTCAGATAGCCTGGAGAGAAATATAATGACGGGAAAAGTTGAGGGCCAGAGGTCCCGGGGCAGACCACCCGCTAGATGGAGCACCCAAATCACTGCACCCCTGCAACTAAATCTGCACAAGGCCATCCATAAGGCGGGTGACAGGAGCCAATGGAGGAATCTGGTCGGCAAGAATGGGACATGATGTCACGATCCTCAGCATTGGGGGAGCGACTGATGATGATGAGATTCTGCATTTGATTGCGTGAAAGCCTGGGGTGCGCGATGTCGCCGATAAAATGCAGGAAAGTCGGTTGGATGGTATGGCCACATAAAGAGAAGACCACCTGACTATGTTGGAAACTTAGCACTACAGCTTTCCATCCCCGGTCGAAGATCCAGGGGCAGACCCAAAACAAGGTGGAAAGATGTAGTGCTAAAGGACATGATAGAGTGTCAGGCATCCGAAGACGATGTGATAACATAATGATTCATAACAATCATAACTAAACAAAATAATGGATAGGACCGCACGCAAATGTTTTCATTTTATAGGTATTTATTTAAGCTAGAAGATGAAGATATAAGTACAATACAGTTCCGGGTCATGTTGTTCAGCTAATGGTCGAGTTGGCATTCGATACTCAGATATTATATGTACCTACTTACAGTCATATAAAATGGCGACAATAAACCTTAAAAAAGTTGAGTAAAATGTATTTTAGTAAAAAAACAATTATTATGTTTAACGGTAAAACCGAGTGTTGACTAACTAGTTCCATAGCCGCTGGTTCACGTAGGTAGCTATAGTGATAGTGATAGTTTAATAGAAATTATATTGTTATAATTCTATTGTAATATTAGGACATAGCCTCTGCTCATAGCATGTCTTGTTTTATCCTTGCACATTTTATTGTACAGTCGCCATCAAATATATCTTTACTCTTTAGGGTGGCTAAAAATATCTGAACATGCACTCTACCGCCTGGACAATAGAGTCCTGTTCAGATATTTGTGAGCACCTCATTCGCTTCAATTCTAAAATTAAATTACTTGACCGTTATTCGAAGCTTAATTTAATTGAGATAGGCACTTCCGTTTCCCGCATGTTTTCCCACTCTTTCTACCCTGTATATATCCGTCCCTGTCCCACATCCCCCCATATTTCCGTCACCACCACCATGCAGCGCTGCTGGAGGCTTCGGTTCTCCAGCTCGTACTAGCTCATTGGCGTTTTGTTTCCCGCCGCGAACGGATAGCAACGACCACTGTCTAGCTATTCGAAGATAATTCAAAAAAAAAAAAAAAAAAAATCCAATATTATACTTATAATTGTGGAGTAATATCATATCGCAGTAATATTGCTGGCACGTAAGTCCAGCCCCTTTGCGTAAGTGTTTTTTCCCTTTAAATTGTTGTAATATATTATTGGCGTTCACCAATACATTTAACGGTTTTACCGTTCGAAATTTATAAAATTTAACGATTCACAATGTCCATTTGTGTTTCATATATGTAGATTCGTGATTTAGTTTTGATTCTACCCTGTTTTTGTTGAGAATTATTTATATCAGTATAAAAGTGTCCCGATTTATATCTAATACTTTAAACAAATAGGAATATGATTCTAAAAGAGTAATTATAGTCCCTCGTGCAAAATTTGTTCAGGATGAATGAGGAACAGTCAGCGAGTGGCGGTAAAAAGGCGCCAGCGGAGGTCGCGGGCCCTTCACAGCCGTCTCAGCAGCGCCGCCCCAGGGATACTTCGTCGAGCAGCAGCAGCAGCTCATCTTCAGCCTCGAGCTCGTCGTCGACATCGTCGTCGGAGCCGCGCAAACGGGGACGCTCACGTAGGTCCCGTAAAAAGAAGAGCAGGCGTTCACAAAGACACCGTAAGATAGACGAATTGTCTAAACAAGTAAGTGACTTGCAGAAACACATTTCGTTCAACATTCCTAACGACATTGAGTTAAGGTCTAATTTAAACGAAGATGATCAATCTGTAGAGGCTAACGTGAGTCGGGAATTATACGATGAGTGTCCAGAGGTAGGAGACTTGCCGCCCGAATTCGTTTTAGACCTAGAAACGAAATTAAAGGAGCCATCAGTTCCAAAAGCGCCTGAATCCTTCTTGAATGTGCTTAAAACTATGCAACACTTAGATGTTGATGAATGGACTGAGGTTAGATATGCAGATGTTCAGAAAATCTACAACCATACGCCTGGATTTGTAGAGCTTGAGGCTAATGATGAAATAAAAGCGTACGATTCTCTGCAACATTTGGCATATGCTGACAAAGCCTATGCAGCGTTAACTTTTTGTGCTATCAAACAAAAAACCGTTATTGAGGACACGTTAAAAAGTTTTCTTTTATGGGCTAAAAATGAAAACGACTTGAATTATGAGGCGTTACGTGAAAAGTTAGACGTATTGGTAAATGGGGAATATGCAAAGGTTTCGTCAGACTTGTTGCAATTGATTTGCGGCCATAGAGCCGAAGCTATTCAAATGCGCAGAGATGGTGTGATTAAAAACTCAAGGGACCAGCTTTTCAAAAGTAAGCTTCGTAGAATTCCACCATCCCTTAAACACTTGTTTGACCAAGACAAGCTCGCAACAGCTCTTGAGAAAGAGGGAGGTGTAAAGAAGGCATTTCTACCTCCACCGACTAAATATGGTAATTTTGGGTCTACTACGCAAGTAGGTACAAAGAACAAAAATGTTCGCCACCCCTCGCAGGGGTCGGCTATGCGAAATCAGCCCTCGCAGGGCTCGGGGCAGATGGGACCGGCTATATGGCAGGCTCCCTATCCTGCTAACTATTACTTTGCACCCCCGCAGGGTGGATATATCAATTGCCCTCCCTCGCAGGGAGTCGGATATAACCAATATAACAGGCCTTCGCAAGGCCATGCTAATACTAATAACAGGCCTGTTTTCAATAAAGGTAACTTTCGACCCCGAGCGGGTAAGTACAACAACCGAAATTCAGAATCGAATGCACGAGGCTGCAAGCGAGCGGGGTCTCCCTGCACATACACACCTAGCAAAAAGCGACGAAATTGACTATCATCTGCCGTTTAGGGCAGGTCAACTTGCAAGGTTTTACGATCGATGGCAGGAAATGGGAGCACCTCAGTTCCTATTGAAAATAATACAAGGGTATCGGATACCTTTCTTCGAGAGACCAGACCACCTCTAATCATGCCAGTGGCAAACAATTGCTCTCTCAGCACTCCACTGTCGCAGTCAATGTCGAACATAATAAACCAATTAAAAAACGAGGGCGTCCTAAAGAAAGCAAGTTGGTCTCCAAGCTTCCTCTCGAAGTTCTTTCTGGTACCGAAAAGCGACGGCTCTCTACGCCCTATTTTCAATTTGAGAGCTTTAAACGAATATGTCATAACCCAGCCTTTTCAACTCATAAATGTGAAGCGTATTCCACATTTCCTCCAGCCACACGATTGGCTTTGCAAGCTAGATCTCTCTCAAGCATATTTTCACCTCAAAAAAAAGGAGTCACACAGGTGCTTCCTTCGTCTACTGTACCAAGGAGAACTGCTGGAAATGACATGTCTCCCTTTTCGGGCTCAGTACATCGCCCAAAGTATTTGCGTCTCTTTCGAACTGGGTAGCCCAGAAAATGAGAGATCTAGGCATGCGTATCGTCGTATATCTAGACGATTTTCTCTTGGTTCACCAGGATCCAGAACTACTACTAGCTCACGTCCAGACGTTTGTGACAACCCTGCAGTCACTGGGCTGGAAAATCAATTTCGAGAAGTCTCAGCTAGTACCCCAAAAGAGCCTCACATACTTAGGTATACGCTGGGACCCATGGCTAAATCAGAAATCTTTGCCGCAGGACAAAATCCAAAATTGAAATCCAAAATTTCACTAATGTTGACAGGCTCCCGTACAAACCTGAAGGACCTTCAGAGTCTAGTCGGCCTATTGAACTTCGCCAGTTTCATTGTGCATCTCGGGAGACTGAACTATCGAGCTCTATTGAATCTGTTGATAAAAGTTCAGAAATTGCCGATCCACGTCATGCGTTTCTTACCGGACGAGGCGAAAGCCAACCTAAGATGGTGGTTAATGAACAGTCATCAAGTCTCAAGAATATTCGAGCCCCCGGCGACTCACTTTTTGGCGACAGATGCATCGAACGAAGCTTGGGGGGCTCAGGTAGACAATATACCGCTATCAGGACCGTGGAACATAGCGGAGAGGCAGATACATTCCAACCAGAAAGAAATGTTAGCGGTGCTCAAAGTACTGGAAAAGAAATCTGCTTATCTGAAGGACAGCTCGATATTACTTCAATGCGACAACCGGTCTGTAGTGGCTTATCTTCGAAACCAGGGGGGCACGAGATCCTCTCATCTTCTAGAGATAACACAGAAGATTTATCAAATTCTGGAACAGAATCGGATCACATTGACTCCCTTTTACATTCCGGGCAAATACAATCGCCATGCCGACCACTTATCTCGCCACAAGACACCCCCAGAATGGCACATACTGCCGAGGGCGACAGAAGTAGTGTTTCGCAAATTTGGAGTCCCTTTTGTAGACCTATTTGCGTCGGACCGAGCTCATGTTGTGGTCAATTACGTATCCCTAGATCACCGGGACAATCAGGCAATATTTCACGATGCCTTTTCAAAGATTTGGCACTACCAGCTAGCGTGGGTATTTCCACCCCCATATCTGATACCGAGAGTCCTGACACACATGAATACCGCAAGAGGCCGATTCCTTCTAGTAGTGCCTCGTTGGGAACGAGTATTCTGGAGAGCCGACCTCAAGTCACGTGCCATAGCAGCGCCATTCACGATACGACACCTCCCGCATTGCCTAATAGACACCTCGACGGGACTTCCACCTCCAGAGGTGCACAAAATGACCCTGGAAATATGGATATGTGGGGGTGGCAGGGGAACTTGATTAATTGGAGCATCGAGCAGAAACGTCTATTGCAATCTTCATGGCGTATCAGTACGCGAAGAACCTATAGAAGTGCTTGGAATCGATGGTTGATATGGACTAAGAAATATAACGTCGATCCCTATAGTCCTGGCGGTTCCAATTTAGCTAGATTTTTAGCAGATTTATGTTTAATAGAAAAACTTTCATATAACACAATTATGTTGCACAAGTCTGCTATTTCTACGATATGCAACGCGGATGACTCCGGCCTATTAAGTTCACATGCATTAGTAAGACATGTATTAAAGTCCATTGCTCTTAAGCAACCTGGAAAACCAAAGCCGCCTGTATGGAACGTGGATGTATTAACCTCGTTCTTAGAACGTTATACTGTCGACGAAGGTAGCTCATTTGCAGTTTGTAGACACACAGCGACGCTCCTCCTCTTATGTTCAGGCAGACGCGTTCATGACCTGACGTTATTGGCTGTAGACGCAGATCATGTAGAATTATCACGAGATTTTGTAGTATTCCGTCCCGTTTTTGGTTCAAAAACTGATTCGACGGATTACAGACAATCAGGCTGGAAATTATGTCACAATAGTAATAATACTAAATTGGACCCCGTTTACTGGATTAATCAAACAATATCTTTAATGAGGGAAAGAAGGATTACAGCTAATTGTTCTAATTTATTTGTTACCATTCGAGGCCAAGCAAAGCCAGCTTCTCGCACTGTCATCGCGGGCTGGGTTAAAACTATCCTAGCGGAGGCAGGCATTGTAGCAACTCCAGGTGGTATGCGTTCTGCAGTTGCTTCTAGAAATTGGTTTGCAAATGTACCAGTTGACGAGATTTTGTCTAAAGGTAATTGGAGATCAGGCAATACTTTTCGTCAATTCTATAGACGTGAAATAATGTCCGTCCCTACCAATAATACTAATTCCACAAATAATGTTACCCAATTGTTTAACCCTGTCAATTAGACATATTTTTAATTAAGGTCACCCAAATGTTATGTACAATGACTGCAGTTCGTTTGTTGATCTTTCTGATTAGATTTCATACATCCTACCTACCCACTGTGGGTTTAATGTTTATTCTGATACCTAAAATATGCTTTGTATCTATTCTGATACCTAAAATATGATTTGTATCTAATAATAATGTGTGATTTATGCTTAAATTCACAATACAAACAAGTGTTAATTTCAGTCATTCTGGTTGTTTCATTTATAATATTATAAGTTTTTCAGCAACTTAAGCACATAATAATAATAAATTGTGCTTCATAACTTATCTATCACATTGGCGTTCGTCACACACCACCAGGCGATAACAAACATGTCTCAATTAAATTAAGCTTCGAATAACGGTCAAGCAATTTAATAGCAGCGTTTTACCTACCAATAAAACGCTTATTAAAATACTTACCTTATTCGAAGCTTACACAGATTTCTGCCTGGTGCGTACCAAAATTGAATTAATGAGCTAGTACGAGCTGGAGAACCGAAGCCTCCAGCAGCGCTGCATGGTGGTGGTGACGGAAATATGGGGGGATGTGGGACAGGGACGGATATATACAGGGTAGAAAGAGTGGGAAAACATGCGGGAAACGGAAGTGCCTATCTCAATTAAATTAAGCTTCGAATAAGGTAAGTATTTTAATAAGCGTTTTATTGGTAGGTAAAACGCTGCTATTATCAGAGATCTAGGAACCCTTATTCTGCACACTTATAGCTCGTTTTTTTCTGATTATTAAAATCGTCGATTCGGTCAATTGTCGTCATGCGATTTCAGGGAAAACAGTCTTCTTCTAGTCAGGGAAAAAAAACGGGAAAATATGCGAGGTGCTATCTTTAAGACCAGCTAATCTATTGAAATAAGTGAAATCAGCACAATATTATCGTCTCATGTCTTAGGGAAATGATGCATAAATAGGCGAAAATGACCGTTAACATTCTTATCTCAAAAAAGGGGGTATACGTAGAGCAAATGCACGTGTATATCTGAGGAGTGAGAACGAACGTTGGTCTCCTCATAATAAACAACCTCAGTACTACTGAGTCAGTAGGATTCTAGTACATCCTTGTTCTAATTCCTTATCGTATGACACTACATTATTAGCGACTCAAAATAGATTTAGTACCTATATTGAACTAATAAAAATACCTAAGTTCTACAGGGTTGTGTATTATGCTATTCCCCAAATCCCCATCTAACATATTATTTGAAGAGCAATTAGTATTAAAACCATAATGAATACCTATTGTTGTCAAATCTCGCCGTTGTCACATATATCATTTTATTGACATTTATTATATTTTGTGGAAAATATTTCTAGAAGACCTAGTGAATAGCATAGCAACATTATTTAGGTACCTAATTAATCTTATTGCTCGATATAATAAAATAAGAAAGCACTTTCACGCAGCTTCGTTTAACGTAAGTGTAACTAGACTTGTAATTAAATACACTATTTTATTTCGGTCAGTGTGTACCCATTCCTTGAAATTATTCTAAATTTAATCATAAATTGATTATTTTTAGTACGATTATGATACAATTTTAAAGTCAAAATATCACTTGATGAACAAACACTTTAGATGCAGCTTTCTATTCGTTAACGTAGGTATTCAGACACTTTAAAATAGGGGTTTTTTAACGTAATCTTGTGTAGAAAAATCACATACTTCCAATTCCATTAACGGCACTTGTAAGGCACAAACACAGCACCAATACACTCCACATTTCGACACTCAGACCATGGTCCAACCAATCGTTTCGCACGTCCGACTCCAAATGATAAAAATCCCAAGCTAATTATGCTATCGGAGGGGTCATAAGTAGGGTCAACTATTATCACTCTTATCTGTTTGACGGAACTCGGTGCAGAGACGTAGTAATCATGTGCGAGTAATGAATATTGTAAGCCGATAGTTTGTTTGTGAGCAAATCTAATCCACAACGGTAGGTATGCTATAGAATGACAGTAGTGCAACTACATCGAAGTACCTAGGTATTTATACAGATAATAGTCATCATAAATGCGCATACCTTCAATTTTTAAATCCTCATTACATTGGTGAGCAGAGGGTGCTTATCTATAAATAAATAACGTTTGAAATTAGATCCTAATAATATGATAAACGTGAAAGTTTGTGCGGATGTATGAATGTATGTTTGTATGTACGTTCCACTTAATCTCAAAACCTACTGAACGGATCTCTATGAAACTTTCCAGTGTTGTAGCTTAGACATCAGAATAGGACATAGGCTATAATTTATTTCAAAATTCATTCCTAAAGGGGGTTAAAAGGGGGTGGTCATTTTGTATGGGAAACAAAATTATTTTTAAGATAGAAACTTAAAACTTCCCTAAAAGACTAAGCATCAAAATGGAAGAAAATTGTTTTCAGCGTTTTTCGAAATTCACCCTCTAAAGGGGTAATACGGGGGTTGAAAGTTTGTATGGGGAGCATTTTTTTTACCTGTGGGTTGACGGCGAAAAAAAACACAACAAAACAATGTTTTTGTTTACTTGACTTCTTTTCGAGTCACCGGTAGACATGAGGTTAAACGAGGAGCTTGAAACTTCGTTTGTAGACCTAGAATTAAATACAAAGAAAACTAAATTCAGCGTTTTTGAAATTCACCCTCTGAAGGGGTGAAAAGGGGATTAAAACATTGTTTGGGCAACCTGAATTTTTGAAGTGAGTGACTTCATAGGCACTTGTAGAGACTCTCAGTTAAAATATAAGAAAAGTGATTTGAGCGTTTTTGAAAAATCATCCCAAAAGGGTGTAAAAAATGGGGTTTAATGTTTGTATGGAAAACGAGCAATATTCTAAGAGAAATGTCGTCTGTAGTAATATAGCAGGTAAGTAGATCAAAACATTAGGTAGCAAAACTAGACTATCCGTGCGAAGCCGGGGCGGGCCGCTAGTAAACTATAATTTTGAAAGATTCAACGGACTAATTAATTTATACTGATTATACCGAGTAAAGGCATACCTGCATAAATACTAGCATTGCATCCGAGGGTTTAGTTAGGGCTAATGGGTTGACTTGGAAATGGGCCAGCGTTATTCCAAACCCCTCGTCCCTCATGAATATGCGTATCATTTCGAAACGGGGTCTAATAATAATTGGGCTTTGGCAAAAAATATTTTGTTTGGCCTGAAGGTGGACTGGTAGAGAATGCCTATGGCATTAAGTTCGATTTTGTACCAGATGTTTGTTACTGTGCAATAATGTCGTGACACGAAATAACCGAAGTGACAAAGTCACGGTGATTTTTCAATGTGATTTTTTTGGAACGGGAATAACAATAACGGTGATCGAAAAGTAACGCTTTTCCCCATGTCTAGCTTTTTTAGCTATTGCCTGTATAAACAATTCACCATCATTTCTTTTGTTTTAGTAGGTACGTTATTAGTCTAAGAGAGACGACATTATTGCCACGCAACTAGTGTAGGTACCTGATTGTAATGTTAGTGGATCCCTATATTACTATACTGCCAATATTAGTTGTTGTATGTGTTGTCGGTAGGTAGGGAACGGTCGACGGGAAGTCAGCGGAATCGTGCGGGCTCGGATTACGTTCCGAGTCGCTATAACTCGGTACCATATTTGGTGAACTAAAACGATTTTTCTCTGCTACGACAAAAAAAAGATGTCTGTGAAGAAAAGGCAACTTTAATACAGTTCGGTGGAGAGCTCTGAAATGGATAGTTGAAACCAATTGACTATTCGTCCACAAACGTGAGAAGTGACAAGGTCAGGTCAACGTTTAAGCTCAAGCCTTTTGAGGGTAGTTTAAATACCTTGATATCTCAGTAGATATTGTAATAACATTGAGCAATACCATAATTATCATGAATAAAATAAATTGCTTAGCGGTTATCAAAATGTTGACCTCTCAAAGGAAATATCTTTAAGAGAATTTAATCGCGAACAATGTTATAGTTATGATATGACGCTTTACAATTTATTTTTACTCAATTGACGTTCATTGACACGACAGCTTTTTGTTAGTGCACTGTACTTACAAAGTGGGTGCGGAATGACATAGCGTCATCGAAAGCAGGTAACTCTGTCTGTCTGTTACGTCTTCACGCTTAAACACTATTAAACAGCTTAACGGCTATATATAGATGGAATTCGCTATCCAGATAGTTTGAGTCCCGGAGAAGAGCATAGGATAATTTTTAACCCAGAAATCATCCACTAATGGGTTGAATGGGGACGAAAGTTTGTATGAAACGACTTCGTCGTAAAAGTTATTAAGTACTTAATAACACTACCTACTTCTCTTGTACCGTTTACTTTATTATTGATTTCTTGGTATTGAGAAATGCTGCGGTAATTCCGTCATATTTACGCACCTAACTAATTAGTAGGTATCTATATCTATTAGTTACATATAATAAAGCTGAAGAGGGTCGAAAGTCTGTACATTGAAGATATTCGAAGAAAAGTTGGCTGGGGATACTAAGGATCGATGACGGCAAAAGCTAAGTAGTAGGTACCGAATATACTAGACACTTAAAGAACCGCGTTTAGATTGCACTCTAGTAGGTGCCTACTTTGTTACTGGAACCGGCTGCTTAGTGGCATTTAACCATAACATCACCATGAAAGTCGAGTCGGAGTAGAACTATCTGCTTCTAGCACGTTATGTGCCGTGTCACCAGGAATGCTTACGTTAACAAATAAACCAAATTGTTTTTTTTTCTAAAATTAGCTCTGCAATAGACGCGACAACGCTAGAAAAACTATTGAGATAATACAACATCTAAGATTAGACACAATTTTCCAATTTGCATCCTGACAAGTCCTTATTGTAATGTAGTAGAACGCATTTTGAAAAATTACATCGGCAGAGATAAGGTTGCGGTACAACACTTAATTGGCCCGGTTGTCCGAAGGGACGCTGCTACCGGAGTATTGTCAATAATGGGATTGTGAGTCACAAGAGTCATTCCGTTAAACAGTTCAGCTTTAATAGTAAATACCTATTGTTTACAGCCGATTTAATGATTAATCGCGGTCCTGTCCTGAAGCGGGATCTCACAGGGATTATTTGGTCCTTTGTGATGGTACATGAGGGCGTCGAAATTGGGATCGACTCGGGATAAACGTGCTTCAAAGCTGTATCCATGCTGTATCTCTATCTATAGTTGCCTAGCTTTAGCTAGCATTCGTCCCTGGCTAGTTAAGTAAGTATGTAACTGCGCGACGGATGAATGCTACATGTACCCTACAAACGCGATCATTCTATTGATATCCTGGAGGTAAATCTGATTAATAATAATTGATATTGATATGAAATAAGTCGCTCGCGTTCGCTTCCCTGCGTTCCAATTCTAGAACGTGTCTAATTAGTTAGACCGACTATACGCATTTAAGTACGCAATAAATAACATAAAGACTCCAATATTGTTGAATAATTGAGTGTTTGAAATAATAATGATGAACGTTGTTTGTCGCAGTATGTTATATATAAATACATGCATTGAATGAACGGGAGCCGAAGTTTCGATACAGGCACATTTATTTTTGTTGCATTGATACCGTTTTATCTCGTTTCCTTGACCTTACCATTGACACATCGACAATAAAATGACATCAACTCACAACAAGTGCATGAAATATAATTCCGATTAAGATATTTCTATTTAATAAGTTCCAAAATAACGTTAATTACTTATTTTAATGACTATCACTTATCGATAAGTAACTTCACTAATCTGGAGAAACTAATATGCGCCTGTAGCTTTTGATCTAGCAATGTCTGATAAATACGTTCAACAAGTTGTATTCAATATCACAAATAAATATTTTTCACCGCACTAGCTCGGAAAACCCATTTTTATTCTTTAAAAACAGATAGCAAAACTTATTATTTATTAAATTTTCTAATCAAATCAGGTGGTGTGGACGCAAAAATAATTTTTATGATGTTTTGTGAAAAATCGTCCGTATACTCGCTTTCGACTAATTCAGGGATAAGTAATTAAAATTTTATGTTCCTTTTGAATTTTTTTTAGGAAAATCGTCATTTATACTTTTTCCGACTAATTCGAGGGCAAGGATTTCATGATTTATATTTATTTTGAATTTTAAGTTAAATTTTTTTTGTGAAAAGCTTCATTATTCTCATTTTCGACAAATTTTATATCTGTTTTGAGTTTTAAGTTATAAAACATTTTTTTTGCGAAGAATCGTCATTATACTCGATTTTGACTAATTCAAGGATAAGGATTTAAAATTTTACGAGTAAGTATATTTTTTGAATTTTAAGAATTAAAATTTTCCTTTTTTTTATTTTGCTCTATTTTTATTTTTTCCTTTAATTTTTTATATGTTGCTTTATCAAATTTAATTATTAATTTTTCCCTCGCTTTTATATTTTATAGATATCTCGTGAAATAGTACATGTGAAGCAGTACAGTTTATATTTTATATATCTATAAAAAATATAAACTGTACTGTACCATGTCAGTCCCGTTCACGGGACAATGATGTCCCGGATCTAGGGAGGCGTGCGTGGAGCCGGATCCAACACGTAGAGGCCCTTTCAACCCTTTAATGAAATGCAAGTTTTTTTAAATATTATTATTCGAAGTCAATAATATTTATTGATAACGGTGACATACCTATGGCGCTTTCGTTACCTATGTCATTTAAATGATTCGCGACTCCGGTTTTGTGTAAAATGTAGGTACTTGATCTACTTACTTCATCTCTGGAATTATCACTTCGAAGAAGAAGTTACAGCTATAAGATTGCCATGACACGAGTTGTATTATAACGAGAGCCTGTAATACCTCGCCTTAACAACATCTTGCGTCAGGCTTATCATTATCAACTTTGTGTATATACCAGCACCTTGTAGCACCCTAGGAGACGTCTAATTACAGGCCAGCACAGCAACGATATCATTACGAATGTATGAGCCAGCAGACGTGGCTTGCAAACACACGACCTGTACAATGCTCCTTCGCCACCCAGGTGCGCTAGACCTCCTATTGCCCTTTTGTTTCAGCTCCCCACGTACACTAGCTGCATTTCCAAGGGGTGAGGGAGCTCTAGTTACGATGGGCATCCAAGTCCCTAGCTCTTTCCTGCACTCGACGGCAAAAAGTCGAAACGTGTGGGCCTGCAGACGAACCCGTTTCTCCTTACAAGGCACTCCTTGGCGACTCGCTCCTCAACGCACCAGCTCACATAATATTGTTAGCCGCCGCCGATAGCTTTTTATGTCCAATGCATTATTCGATACTCATTTAAAATTCTAACATCAGCTTATAAAGAAAGCTTGCCATTTCGAAGCGGTCCCCTGCTGTTGGCGGTCGTCAGTACCTAAATAAATAGCCGGTATCTTAAGTAAAGATATCAGACTATCTGGGCGTTTTATTAGGTAGATATATTACGCAAATAATTGAGTTTGGGAGCCGGTTGCCGGTCTGTTTGGCGCCCACGCGTCAAAAATCGCGGGGGCGATCTCGGAGGCTTCGGCGCGTGCTCAAACGTGCGCGCGCACCGAGCTATACACACGCGTCTGTTAAAAAAATTAAAACAAAAATAAAACACTCGAACGTGTGAACTCCCGCTAAAAAGTGACAGCTGAAAGTTGACAAGTGCAAACGCTGATTGGTCAGTTCAAAATTCGAATTCGACTTCCGACTAGTGTTTGGAAAGTAGTTGCCGATAGTTATCGATGTTTTAGTTTATGAATGGAGTGTAGGAAGTGACGTCATGCGTAGTGTTGTGACTGTGCTTTGGTGGATGACAATGCGCGACCA
Source organism: Cenopis cana (assembly GCA_951800055.1). Taxonomy (NCBI): domain Eukaryota; kingdom Metazoa; phylum Arthropoda; class Insecta; order Lepidoptera; family Tortricidae; genus Cenopis; species Cenopis cana. The sequence continues at coordinate 5,551,753 of OX637473.1, forward strand.
TTAGAGCGGAAAGGTGAGTGGAATGACTAACTCATTAGAGCTAAGAAAATGTTTGAAAACAGTCATTAGTTGGCTTCTATACGCTAATTGAGCTTAAGCCGTGATAATTAGGTTAATTAAGAATGTTTGTTAGGAGGCTATTCAAACAACGGAACTTTTGCAGGTCTTTGATAGCCGTATAATATGTCGTTAGACAGTTAATCCTAATTAGGTACGTTAACTACTTCTTACTACTACTAACGTTTCGCATTTCATTTTGATATTAAATATATCAATGTGGTTCTCGTGCTTCCAAACGTGCTGTGTCAGAATGGGTATCCATTAATTTAAGAGGCTGACAAGACCTAATTTTTTTGAAATTGATGTTATTTAAGCAGTTTTTTAAGAAAAACTGTTTGTTCCAGCACATCAAAAAAAAATATGTTAATATTCATCATATTTCAAAGACCGTGTACGGACTCGATACATAATTGGACGAAATCGGCTCGATAGAAAATAATTGCAAAAATTGGTCTTAAAAGCATCACTAAATGCTTCTATGTCTTTATTTTTATTACGTATGGGTCTGCACTTAAAAACATGAAGTCAACATATTCATACATACCACAAATAATCCAGACTTTTTTATTTCAATATTATTATAGTATTTATTTGCTATTCTGCGCGCGGGATGGTTAATTAGAAGCTCACGCGTGTTAGAGAGGGACTTTTTTTAGGTCTTGTCAGCCTCTTAACCTTTACTGTCTAGCATTTATTTTAGCATTTTGATTTTTAACATTTTTGGCTGCGTCAATAAGGCGCAATTTACGTATAATTATTGACATCGCATCGGCATCATAGATGTACAATTATAAGTCAATTATCGGCATCAATAAAGACGGAAATGGCACATTCTTGAAACTGGCACATTTATTTAACTATTTTCGTGACTGCCTTCCGGGTGCAGGAATCACGGTGTCGGCGCAATGTTGCACTGACGAGCGACGCGTCATTGTCAGGTTTTATTTCAGTGCCAATGCGAATTTGATGAATGATGAATGTTCCAAATAATGATTATTCACTTGTCAGAGCGTATATTGAAATTCCATACCTATGTACAGTCTATCAATTTGATTTCTGGGCCACTTCGTACCGTGTCCCAGTGAACATCTATATGAAAGCAAGACCCTTACCGCTAGCGACTGCGTAAACGATTTAGTATGGCGATTCTTAGTTCTATTACTTCTATTGCGTAACCGCCTGAGGCGCTGTACTTTTTATGTCCATATAATATTATACTAAATTGTTTGCGCAGTCACTAGCGAGTACGGTCATGCAAACATTGCAAACTTATGGTAAGGGTACAGCTAGAGATTTAATATCAATGTCACTGTGACGGGGTACCAAGTTGCCCAGACATAAAATAGGATTAGGTTTACTGTCTACTGTTTACGGGGATTCCCCGATTCTGTCAACCACGCCTCGTCGAAAGCGCGATTTAGACTAGCAAGAAGTTGCGTGCAATTTTCAGTGTATATTTATTACATTGCAGCCTAATGTAAAGAAAATTGCGTGCAAGTTCTTAGTGTAAATCGGCCCTTAGAGACACGCTTCTCATGTATTTCTCGCACTAGAAAACGGGATACAACAGTCTAGGAATGGTTTTTTGAGGCAAATATCCGTAAAATCTAGACACGCGGCAGCGTGTCAAGACAACCTTAAAAAAAAAAGAACTGGCGACGCAGCGGCCGTGTATGTATATTACACTAACCGTTTGGTGGCACTTTTGACCCCTACGTAACTCAAATTCTATTGAACGGACACATATGAAACGTACGTTTATTAAGATCCTCAAGGATAACCAGATTCCCAAATTTCATGAATATAGCTCAATCAAATTTGCTCAATGAAATTTGGCATCGAGCTGGGTAAATGTATGATTACGAACCTGAGAAACATAAAAAATGATTTTTTAATGATTTGTAATAAGTATTTTCCAAATAACATTTTTTATACACACTAAGCGCCTATTGATTATGTACTGGCAAAAATGTGTAAATGTTATTTGAACCGTATAGTATAGTACAGTCAGTACTGAGCAAAAAGTAATGATATCCTATCAAAACATAAATGTGAAATGAGAGCCAAGTTCGATATTAAGAATATGCGTCGTTATTGACTTCGCCAACAAAAGAATTGATTTTTATATGGGTGCCAAGTTTTGCGTAGAAAATCCGGAAACTTGATGTAATGAATTATTCAAAGTTTAGAAAAAATACCATAGACAAATATAATATAGCATGTACGTCAAAACCAGCCAAGTCAAAATCTTGACCTTGAATTACATCTCAAGTTTCCGGATTTTCTACGCAAAACTTGGCACCCATATAGATATCAATTATTTTGTTGGCGAAGTCAATAACGACGCATATTCTTAAGGCTTCGTCACACCGCTTGCGCGACGCAAGCAGGACGCTGCGCTGCGCGCCAAAATGTATGAAACCGTCCCGCTCGCGTCGTGCAACCTGTGTGACGTCGCTAACCTGTTAGCATACGTTCCGGCGCGCAACGCAGTGTGACCAAGCCTTTAATATTGAACTTGGCTCTCATTTCACATTTATGTTTTGATAGGATATCTATAACTGCGTGAAGTTCTTTTATATGTCCTCTTGACAGTTTAAATGAGGTAAATTACTTGGTATGCATAGGCTACGACAACCCTAAGGGGTTAGTAATAGTAAAAGCTATTAGGGGGACCGTAGGTACGCTTGTTTACCATCAAAGTTAGTATAAAAAAACCGTTGTCAATTTAAAGTGAGCCCTGGGCCTGAGGTACAGTTTAGAGATGGAATAGTCATATAATCTTGTTTTGACATTAAACTGTCCACCATTTATCATTTAATTATTAACTGGCAGTCAATTACCAACATTCGAATATATTGTTTAGACATTCAACCCAAGGAAAACTACTGGCATCTTCACTGGAATATTAATTTACACATTACTACCATGCAAAGAACTGCAGTATTACCTACTGCATTGTACGATCGACTACTAAAACAATTTTTAAAGGTACAAGGTAAATGAATCCCTTTAGAATCAATCTGTTGAATTTTCAATTAGATCCGGGTCATATCTAGGTAGGTAAATATATGAGAAAAAGCATTTGGTTATATCCTCCCTCTTCAAGTACCTTCCCTGTTACGTTACGTCGTTTATAGTTTAGTTTAGTTTAGTTTATTTATTACTTAATGGAAATTTACATGTCATTTTATATAATTAAATAGCATGAATTCACAAAAAGATCGTCAGGATGTATAAAGTAACAATAATATAAAAACAAAAATTAATAAAAATCGTAAATTAAATACAAATTAATTCCAATTAATTAATGTCTTTCCAATTAATTCCAATTAATTAATTAATATACAAAAAGAATCGACAAAAAGATATATATTTGAAAATTCCAAGTACTTATCAGACAATATTAAATATTCCTTGGTACGTTTTAGTCATCAAACAATCTGTTACAACCGTGTAGGCCTAGCTAGGCCATGCGTGGGCTCATTTAGCTCCGAGATACCAACGACTCGCTCAAATATGGACTCGCTGTCGACTTGTCGGTGAGGCGACACTTGAAGAACCTACACATCTCTCAGAATACTATACTTTGATTAGTAGGTATAGTTATTTTATTACTTTTACAATCATATTGCATCGTCATATGTAAAACATTAGTTACCTATTAATTTTCTCCTCAACAATATGTGTTTTATAGTTAAAGCGCCATTGTGGCCTATTTGCAGGATAGTATTTTTTAGGTTGATTGGAATGACGACCCAATGTCCTAAAAAAAGTCAAAAATATTTTCTATTTTGAATTTTAAGTGTCACATTTTTTTATAAATGGGATAGCTCTTGGCCAGCATCTAGCCAGTTGTTAAAGGCTGACTATTTTTGTCCTAAAATTAGGTCGATGGGCCTAGCGAGGTTAACCAAGGGCTGGCTCTGTAACGGAATGAGGGTTAGCTTTCAGCTTCTCTACTACATATAATACCTACTAGTTTTTGCCCACGACTTCTTCCGCATGGGACTCATTCATCGCGATAACATTTAATTGCTACCTTTTTATTTTATATCAGGCGCTTACCTAGTCATCGCTCTTCCATACAAACTTCCACCCCTTTAAGGGATAAATTCCGGAATAAAAATATCCTATATCTTTCAAGTTATCTCCATACCAAATTTTTATACGCCTGGTGATCACATCATCATCGATTTTAGACGAAAAGAAAGAGCTTTAAGTGCACATTTTATTTTGTTCCCGGCTTAGACACTTCTTATTGAAAACCCTGTCCATCTGTTTCGTTCATCTACGTCCTACATTTTATGAAAATATTTTTCCTACTTTAACCAGTTTCAAGCCATTCGAATGGCGGCGTGGGTGAAAATAATAGACCCAACGCGTTGACATTTCGCAACTGTGGTCTGGCCTTTATAAAGAGCTCCTCTACAATCTAAAACATGTTCTATCACATTTGTAATAAGACCTAAACCAAGTTGTAAAATATTCTAGTGTATTCTTAAACTGTCTCTGAGACCACGTGTGGCTTTTTAAATTAAGCGTCCAATGTATTTCAAGTACTGGACAGTTGGAGTGTGTTTTCTTACTGAAGTGGTGAGATGAATCTGTTGCATTGCAAAGCGACATTTTAATAATTTGTAGATATAGGTATTATGTGGCCGTTCATAATCATAAATAGTGACGCCCAATAAATCGGACACTTGGTTGATACGGATATATTTATATTAACTACTATCAAATCGGCTTGGAGTGTAAATTAGCCCCACGAAAAATTATGAGTAAAATTAGACGGTCATTAGGTAGGTTTAATAAACATTTGGTAGCGGCTCTACACAGCTATCAATTTATCACTAACAACCTAGAGAAGGAAAGAGACAGCAATAGTTAAGTTAATTCGCTTTGAAACTTAATTTGTGCTAACTGCAAACTTAACTTTACTAATTAAGCTTAAGTGATAATTTCTGTTATTTTGTTGTTGTCAAGTCGCATTCTAACTTCTGATATTGATAAATATTGTATAGATCCCATCCAATAAACGGATGTTACCAACTAGTTTTGTGGTCCCCCTCTAGCTCTACATACTCGTATGCTATGATGTCATCAATTTAGTATGAAAAAAAAAACCAATTTTATTCTAAGGGATCGTCTTAATTGGCACGCGACTACGCGATGATCGCGCGATCGCGCGACTTTAACTTAGAATATTTACTAATAAAGTCGCGAATTCGCGCGATAATCGCGTAGTCGCGTTTATTTTAGGACATTCCCTTTAGGACACCTATTCGAGTTCAATATATTCGCGAATTTCACATGCGATCGATCGCGCGATCATCGCGTTGTATTAGGACGATCCCTAAAGCCCATCGAGTGTAAGTAGTATCAAATGAAAGAGATTCCAAAATAATATACCAAGTATAAGTAAGTATATAGTTGTGACAAACATATAGTACTTAAAGTTTGCGAACTTTCAAGTCCGCATAAATAATGAAACGGGTGGACAACTGCGGAACCCTACGTTGCGCGTGAACCGATACGAACTTAGCCGAGCTGAGCTTTTTTATAATATCTATCATGTAGTTCTGTGTACTAAAGCTACGGGTGCATATATTATATCCACGTTGTAAGATCACTTATAAAGCTAACGTGTATCAAACTCCGTGCGAACTATGATCAAAGTTGGCAAAGTCACACAACTTTGCTCCACACGGCACATTGCCACAATAGCAACTTGTGTCGGATAACTGTCTGTTGTGTGTAATGGTAATTTAATTCACTTGTGGTGGGCTATTGCTTTTGAACTTTCTAGAACGGTAAAATTCTGAAATTTTCTGATGAAGAATTTAAAATAGTAAGATAGTAATCAATCAGTTCTATAACTTATAACTAAGGGTAGCAGAGAACGGAGCGGTCACTAGACACCAGAGGGGCTGAGATGATCGCTTACGTGTCAGACATATAGGATTCATCCCTTACTATCAAGTACCTATATAAGACAATATAAGTGCTTGAGGGATTAAACTTCGGAAAGATTAAACTTCGTAGGCGACTTTTGATTGCACGGAATAAATCGCTCTAATCTGGGGGGCGATTTTTGGGTGTCGCACGCTCGATTTTTCACTCGACATCTGTCAAAACACCATAGTTTTTTGACAGATCCCGAGTGAAAAGTCGAGCGTTCGACACTCAAAAATCGGCCCCCTGATCAGAGAATAATAAAAACCAGCTCTGCATAGATATCATACTAATATTATCATAATTATAACGGTCAAACATTGAATCAAAGCTTTATAAATTATTTTTAATAGAAAATTCTATACATTTCAAAAACACTAACTACTTTCGTTGACGTTAAAGATACGAGTACCTAATTGCACAGATATAAAATGCAATTGATACTTTTATTGCAAACCTGGCTATTTGTAGCCTTCAGTTTTCTAGGATAAATAGCTACTTCGAATTGCTATCCACTAAAGTTTTTCAGGTGTTTATATATACCTTTTTATATTTATGTCAATTTATAAGTTACCTACACAGGAAAATAAGGGGTGCTCAATACTTTTGAACAAAAGCTGTAAATGCGAAAGTTTAAGATGTTTAGATGTTTATGATGATATATTATGATGAAACTTGGTAAACAATGAGTTTATAGCCTGGATTAACATATAGAATTTAGGGAGTTAAGTTAGGAGCGGGCAAAAGCTAGTAAATCAAAGAAACACAATCTAAAGGCCGATTTACATGGTGCAAGAACTTGCATTAACTGGGCCTTAAAGCGCACCGACATGAGCTCCAAAAACTGGAGCATACGTGGTCAGCAAGTCTTTTGTTTGTGCACAATGGCTCACGCGTCCCGGGCCGGCGTGATTGGATGCGGCGCCCGTGAGAGATAACTTGCTGTTTATGAGGCTGGTAATGGCGTTGTTTGGTGTTACGTCGATGCGTTTCAGGAGGCAGGGCCGGGTTTGGGGTTGCAAGGTGTGAATTCAAGAGTAGACATCGTGCCTAGCCTGTCTACGGCTAATTAGTTCTAAGCGTGTCACACGCTGGAGCGGCCTGCGGGGCCGCGGTGGCGATCAGTTATGTACTATGACACTCCTAACGATCTTTCAGACTCTAGCGACCTTGATTTTAATACTTACTGTCAACTGTCCGCCACCGCAGGCCGCTCCAGTGTGTGGTACGCTTTAAGAGCCCACATATGCACTTTTGCCAATGTTTATCGACCTAGATCTCAACATCTATAGTGATTAAAGATCTGTCCTTTCAGTATATTAATCTTGAACTATTTTCCTCCAGTCTGTTAAAAGTGAAAATACAATTTGCAAAAAACTTCTCGATACTTTTATTTTTCAAACATAACCCTTTTTTTCGATGTTTTTGGTTGGATCTTTAAAACCCTCCCATCTTTAACAATTATTTTTGGTTTAATAGTTGTAAAATTATAAGTTCTCAAACCTGATAAAAAAGATTATCCTTATAAATGTACACGTTTAGAATAAACATCAATATTTACGAAGAACACGCACTGAGGTTCCGGAGAGAGCGGGATGGTTAATTGAAAACTCACGCGTGTTAGAGCGGGACTTTTGCCATGCCATCTACGCCCTCTTAAAGGAACAAGTATAGATCTGACAGTGCTGAACCCAATCAGATTAATAGCCTCAGAGCCTCCTTTTCAACCAAGTTTTCATTGTTTGGATGGCAACAATAGATATAGCAATCATTTTACATTGTAGATCACAAAAATAGTAATTATAGTAGTTTTTCTTTGTATTTCTTTTTGACTTTTATTTCATTTCGAATCGAACTCGTACATATAACCTAACCTCTTTACAGAATGGATCACGATGGTATGTGCATTGTTCTGAATTGGAATCCGGCCCTGTACCTTAATATTGCGCGCATGCTTAAAAGCTTTTGCGTATAATCGTGTCGTTAATTATTAGCAGCCCGCGATAGTCGAGCTCCCGGGAGTACGAGGTACGAAGTTACGAACACTAGTTCGTATGAAGACTCGGCAAATGACATGTACTTGTACCGTGTAAACTGAAAAGACACTCCTTGGTCCTTTGGAATCATCTTGCGTCGGGTCGGAGCGTTTGTGAACAACGATTGTCTTTTGTTCTAAAGTTGTATTAAGACTTTAAGAGACGAAAGTTCTCACTAAATGTACACGGAGAACTCAGAAGAACACGCAGAACTCTTTACAGTTTTATCTAAGAAAGAGAAATCTAGATGTAATAAATGACTGAGTAATTATGTTATTTCCTAAATTGCCTTAAATATGCCCGGCATTCACTAACATATCATACACATTTAAGTATCTATTTATATCTATATAAGTATGTATATCGTCGCTTAGTACCCATAGTACAAGCTTTGCTTAGTTTGGGACTAGGTTGATTTGTGTAAGATTGTCCACAAATATTTATTTATTTTATTTTTTACATTTTATACTTAAAAAGAATAAAGTATTTTCCGAAGCCCCATTGAATTATTCAGCTAAAGCGGGTATTACACTGTCCTGAATCAGGCGTCCTAACTAGTGGAGGGGAGTTGAAGCATCTCGTTCTAACGTATAGGTCGGAACCCTTCTAAGTGTCCTGAATTCAGGACAGTGTAATACCCGCTTAAGTATGAAGAGGTGATAAGTAACAAACAAGCTACTTCACACTTACAATATCAAGTGGGCATGTAAATTCCACTATCGAACAAACTATCTCAAGTGAGTGAGTAACGTAGTACCTAATGTTTATTCCCAATACCAACCAAACTACAAGCTAAACTTACCAAAGTTATTGCGATCGGCATAAGTTGCTATTCGCGGCAAAGTTGTCGTAGAATACATATAGTATAGCAGTAATACAATTCAATAACGTTCAATACTACTGGACCACGACAACTAGATAACACGACAACACGATATTTTGGATTGTCTTGGCACGTTTTATTCGCAGCGCTGGCGACGAAAAAATTCTAAACTTTATTTGTGATACTGCTAGCTATGTAATTACTGTGTTGCGCGTGGCAAAGTTGAGCGGTCGGCGAGACGGCGACTTGGCCCACGGCTACAACTTGGCCAAATTGGTTGCTCATAGTTTACCTAAAGCTTGACACAGTAATATATTAGGGTATTTCGTTACTTATTTTAAATGTGAACTTACTTTCAAGAAAGATTAGAAGTTTGTATAAATTACGTAACATCGGAAAAATCTTCTAAATTTCGTCCTGGTAGTAAAATTATTTATAGTTAGCTTTGATTAAAATGTGAAGTAAGTATGCATCTAACCTAATAATAAAAGAAGCAAAAAACCTGCAAAGTGCGAGTCGGACTCGCGCACGAAGGGTTCCGCGGTACCATTAATTATAAAAACGGCAAAAAATCATGTTTGTTGTATGGGAGCCCCCTTAAATAATATTTACTGTAGGTATCCTGTTTTTTAGTATTTTAGTATTAGGCAACCGAAATACGTCATCTGTGAAAATTTCAGCTGTCTAACTATAACTATTACGGTTCTTGAGATACAGCCTGGTGAGGTGACAGACGGACGTACAGACGGACGGACAGCGAAGTCTTAGTAATAGGGTCCCGTTTTACCCTTGAACCCTAAAAAACATAGCCCAGGGAAACAAACTAAGTGCTGCATGTTTTGCCTCAGCAAATATAACCAAGTTTTAGGTATCCTGACCTTGCATACGTGTTCTTATCTACTGTTTAAGCCTTTATTTTAAAGTTAATCAACTTCAGTTGTATTAGTTCAACTAATCACCTATAGTCCTAGTGAAAGCAGTGTCCTCGATCTAACGAGGCCTATTGTTGCCACGAGGCTTTACAGGCTCTACGTTCTGCAACTATTTCAACTCATACCTAAGTACCTATTCTATTCTAGTTAGGGCTTTATAGGACAACACCAATATTTTTTTCATTAAAGCATGAGCCTTGGCACACTTGTTACTTAGGTGGACTAGAGTTGAAAACGCCCGGGAGACAAGGGCGGACGCGATGCTGGTGGGGAGGGGGAGGGGGGGAACTTTCGTTCCGGCCCGCATTCTTTCATTCCTCATATTATCTTATTTATAGAGACTAGGGCATGTTTGGTATCATTTTCGGATAAATTGAGGATGGCCAATCGTTTTCTGGGACATAAATAACATATATTCATAGAAAAAAAATGAAATACAGGCAAAAGTTTTAAAAAGTCAAGTTAAAAAAAATCTTTCTGCACCAATTACGTGAAAACAAGCAACAACTCTGGCATGAAAAAAATACGTTTAAATAGCCACATTTATGTAGATTCTAAAAATATATCATTTGTTAGACCAATAAAAAACACAACTTAGTAAAAAAAAAGAAAACAGGTGACCCGTCAAAATTTTACTTCATGTTCGTTCCGACCCCCGTTCTTTCAGTACTCATATTATCTTCTTTATAGAGACTAGGGCATATTTGGTATCGTTTTCGAATAAATTGAGGATGTCCAATCATTTTCTGGGACATAAATAACATATTTTCATAGAAAAAATATGTAATCAGGTAGAAGTTCTAAAAAGTAAAGTTAAAAAAAATTTGCCTGCAGCGATTACGTGAAAACAGGCTACAATTCGGGCATGAAAAAAATATGTTTAAATAGCCACATTTATGTAAATTCCAAAAATATGCCACTTGTTAGACCAATATAAAACACAACTTAGTAAAAAAAAAAGAAAACCGGTGACCCGTCAAAATTTTACTTCATAACAAAAACGGACCTCTAAAGCAAATTTTATAATTCTTTGAAAATGTAACACAACTATAGCATAATTGTATACTAAGTCGTTTGTAGCTGTGTTTACGTTGGTTAGCATGTGAGTTACACTTTAAATTGTGAATAATCTAACCATTTGATCATTTCAATAGACTGGTTCAAAATAAAACTAACAAGTTTCAGATCTAATCCTACTCGTATTAATGTTACTCGTGAAATACGTATATAATATTTATGTATAACATTTGTCGTCACAAGCACACAATTCTGTACACTTCCATTTTTGTTGGAGACACCTGCATCTAGCAGCGCATTTCTTTTTGCATCTGCACCTAATCATTTGCAGGCAGGCTTCGGCAGCTACTGGCAAGCTAGTCCATATAGGTTCCCATCTGTGACTTACTTTCGTCCATCCCCAATCAGATGGACTGGGGATAATATATTTTGGATCGGTAACATTTGACCCCATATATGAACAGCTTTCAAAACCGCCCGCAGGAAATGTTGGTGCAGTGCAGCATTAGTTGTTGGAATATGTTCTAACTGGCGATCTTTTTTGTGAACAGCTGCTTACGGCATTCGTTTACTGTCGAAAAGGAGCTGGATCTGAAACAAAAATCTTAAATATGCACAACCACCCTCTAAATGACTCATGGTTTTATGAAAAAAGTAATATAACAAACTTTTCAACAATCGCCATTACATCTTTAATTCTGCCATCGTATGCTGCCAGGAAACCTATGTGACATTAAGGAACGTATTCCAGGCTTCGAAAGCACTCTTTTTTCCTTTTCCGTTGAAAAAAGGGACTGTGTCACAACCTGTGAAGGGACAGGGGAGCACTTTTAGCTGTCGCAAGTGTGCTACTAACACCTGAGCTAGAGGGACTGTGGGTACACATTGGTACTGGAAAACACCAGCAGTACCTTTTCTGTCAAGAAATAGCTAACGCGCTCGGTAAAAAACAGTCATAATTGTGTACGTTATGACTGGTTACAATTATTCAAACATATTTTCTTTCACAGGGCCTAAAAAACAAAAGTGCTCCCCCTGTTCCATGCCTTCACAGGTTGCCACACAGTTTCTTTTTTCAACGGAAAAGGAAAAAGGGTGCTTGTAAGCCTGGATGCGTTCCCTAATGTCACAGAAGGTTTCCTGGCAGCATACGACGGCAGAATTAAAGATGCAATGGCGACTGTGGAAAAGTTTTTTGTCGTCATTTATGATAGGTAATATTTACTTTTTTCATAAAACCATCAGTCATTTAGAGGGTGGTTGTGCATATTTAAGATTTTTGTTTCAGATCCAGCTCAGTTTCGACAGTATACGAATGCCGTAAGCAGCTGTTCACAAAAAAAGATCGCCAGTTAGAACATATTCCACTATCCAATGCTGCACTGCACCAACATTTCCTGCGGGCGGTTTTGCAAGCAGTTCATATATGGAGTCAAATGTTACCGATCCAAAATATCCCCAGTCCATCTGATTGGTGATGGACGAAAGTAAATCACAGATGGGAACCTATATGGACTAGCTTGCCAGTAGCTGCCGAAGCCTGCTTGGAAATGATTCGGTGCAAATGCAAAAAAAAATCCGCTGCTAGATGCAGGTGTCTTCAACAAAAATTGAAGTATAGAAATGTGTGCTTGTGACGACAAATGTTATACATAAATATTTTATACGTATTTCACGAGTACCATGAATAATAACGAGTAACATTAAGGATTAGATCTGTAACTTGTTAGTTTTATTTTGAACCACTGACCAGTCTATCGAAATTATCAAACCGTTAGATTATTCACAATTTAAAGTGTAACTCACATGCTAACCAACGTAAACACAGCTACAAACTACTTAGTATACAATTATGCTATAGTTGTGTTACATTTTCAAAGAATTATAAAATTTGCTTTAGAGGTCCGTTTTTGTTATGAAGTAAAATTTTGACGGGTTACCGGTTTTCTTTTTTTTTACTAAGTTGTGTTTTATATTGGTCAAACAAGTGGCATATTTTTGGAATTTACATAAATGTGGCTATTTAAACATATTTTTTTCATACCCGAATTGTAGCCTGTTTTCACGTAATCGCTGCAGGCAATTTTTTTTAACTTTACTTTTTAGAACTTCTACCCGTATTACATATTTTTTCTATGAAAATATGTTATTTATGTCCCAGAAAATGATTGGTCATCCTCAATTTATTCGAAAACGATACCAAACATGCCCTAGTCTCTATAAAGAAGATAATATGAGTACTGAAAGAACGGGGGTCGGAACGAACATGAAGTAAAATTTTGACGGGTCACCTGTTTTCTTTTTTTTTACTAAGTTGTGTTTTTTATTGGTCTAACAAATGATATATTTTTAGAATCTACATAAATGTGGCTATTTAAACGTATTTTTTTCATGCCAGAGTTGTTGCTTGTTTTCACGTAATCGGTGCAGAAAGATTTTTTTTAACTTGACTTTTTAAAACTTTTGCCTGTATTTCATTTTTTTTCTATAAAAATATGTTATTTATGTCCCAGAAAACGATCGGCCATCCTCAATTTATCCGAAAATGATACCAAACATGCCCTAGTCTCTATAAATAAGATAATATGAGGACTGAAAGAACGCGGGCCGGAACGAAAGTTCCCCCCCTCCCCCTCCCCACCAGCATCACGTCCGCCCTTGTCTCCCGGGCGTTTTCAACTCTAGTCCACCTAAGTATCAAGTGTGCCAAGGCTCATGCTTTAATGAAAAAAATATTGGTTCCCATACATTGATGTCCTATAAAGCCCTCACTATTCCTGTTCAATCTGTCTTGGCTCTCACACATTTGGTTATATTTTTTCAATTTTATCAATGTTTATGGTTTAATAACAATGCCCCTAATGGGGCAAAAGCAAAATATATCATTTGCACCTTTTTATATTTATATGATGTACCGTAAAATAGCCTATTTTGCTCATAGGGGATGATTTGCCCATAATCCATCAATTAAGTAAGTAGACTTGAAAACGGTTTTTTGGGGCGTTGGAGCTTTGTGATACCCAGTTTTCCATTTCCAGAGGGAAAACGTAGCCTTAAGAGCTAAACTGGAAGATTTTACGGTACATATTCGATAAATTTTTCATACTACATATATATTTTTATTGTTCTTGTGTGACCACAATCATAATGAAGTTAGCAGTTAGGTTTTTTTTTAAGAGTTTACATAAAAATGTATTAAAGTATATTTTTCGCGACTTTATTCCGCTCTTAAGTATTTCCCAGTGTAGTAATTTTTATTTAGTGTAGTGCGTAAAAGTAAATTTTTAATATTAATAATAAAATTATTCAAAGATGCCCTTAGTACAGTCAAGTGCAAAAATATGGGTGCATACAACTTGTTCAAAAATATGTCCCATAGCTCTTATGACGGTAAATTAAGGTTTCAGTACATATTTATGAGAGGATTCATGCGATACATATTTTTGCACTTGACTGTACAATCCGACGAGATTCCGACACGATCTTCCCGGGCAGTTGTAAAAGCATTCGGAGGAATCCAATTAGGATTATGTATAATTGTTTATTCTGAGCCCCGAGCGGCATAGGAAGCCAGACCAAGACGACGCACGAGTTATGCAATTTAAGACCTTATCTCGTAAACAATAAGGATTTCAAATAAATACTTTATGATGCTGGTTCTCGTGTACCCTAACATTTTATATTCTTAATTTTTCATTCATTTACTTTTGGCAGTCCTATTTAATTCATAACTTGGGGAATTAATTTACGAGATAAGTGTAGTATTTACTTTATTTTTGCAAAGTCTGGCTAGATAGGTACTTGTAGTAACATCTTTTTGAGAATTTCCTCTTTTTTCCAAACTTAATGCAATAAGTGTAATATTAAGTATGTGTTGGCTAAAATTTTAGTTGATAGATGAATAAATTGATGAGAGAATAATGAACAAATGTGTGATACCGGTCTAATATAGTCTTTAGACTTTTACCTATCCATTGTCTTAACAGCGTCTTATCACAAGGCTTACTTACTGCATTCTCTTAAAGTAACAAACAAGTTTAAATCAAGTATATATCTATTAAGTCTTTAATTGATCATGTAATCTCCCACCATTCCCACAGTTTCATTCAGAAACGAAACTCGCATGATGGATGTGCCAACACTCGCGCCTACGCTGACCCATAATCGTGCGCTGCCGAAAACGACACACGTGCGTATCAATGCTTAGTAAGCATACGACCTTTTCAAAGACGACCGCTCCATAGATGTAACCGTCGGTTACTCTAGAAGGCTGTATAGGGCGGGCGTTTCATTGGAATTTAAACCTTAATTAATACGATGTAAAATTGATTATGATATTTGGGTGCACGAATTACAAGTATCAGTAGGAATTTCGGATAGGAAACAAATTCAGTAGGAGAATGTAATCATTAATGTTTTTAGTGGATTCGCTATAGGTACCGTGGTGTACCTAATTTGACTGCGTTTTCGACTAACAAAATAGGTAACCTACTGTTAAAAACGCAATAAATGGTGGCCTGTGGTGGTAATTTTTTTTTAATGCAATTTATTCCTCATTTTGATACTCTATGGCTCCCATTTATGTAGACTCTAACGAATATTGAAACAAGGCAACGCGCCCGTTGCGCATATGTTCCACTATGTTACAATACAACCCAAGTTTCCCAAGCAGCTGAGCTGTTATTCGCAAGAACTCGTCTCAGGCAAACCAGAATAAGTCCGACTTCTATTTTTTATGAATCTCAGGGTCCAATTATACTAGCCATGTGAGCTGAACGAGAAAAATAGGTTGTGAATCGTACAGCTGGACTGTGCTAATGGTGCATTGACGTGTGGCGTGGGCGCATTGTCTGCCTTCGCGTAGGTGCTATTCTGATTTGATGGTGTAATCTACAATCCGCTCGTATTTTATCAACAGTTTTATTGTTTCCTGCAGATGTTTTACTGACATCGGAGCCCACTGTTCTTTTAGATTCGGAAACGATGCACTTTTTATATAGAATTAAATGTGTATTCTCATAAAAAGTTTAAAATTTTATATATTTTTCTGTATTCACCTTCCACAATGTGTTTCTGAATATGGGAAATTAAACAAAGCACGTCATATACGTTTCACATGAATTATTTGTAGGGCATGAACAATGGTCCCTACTCTGAAACGTCGAAATAATTAAAATTTCGGCATTCGAAACAGCCAGTTTCTATATATTAACATTGCATGTAATACTATACAATACAAATATTCTCCAGACCTAGTAGAAATTTATCAGTTACATACAGAACATACACAACACATACACATACACACACCATAGGTTGAGTAAAATATTTATAGCAATTTTGTCTTTTAGAACACATATTCATATTTTTTCTTTAAGTAGGAACATACATATATTTATAATATGTCTATACTGTAAGTTACTCGATTGTGGATAAAAGTGGTCATTATTTAGCATAGGTTTCTGTCGGTTAATGGCGAGTGCCTGCTGCCGCGATATTGCGTAGTTAACGCAAATTGCTCGAGAAAATTTACAGGCGCTGTTGTCGACGACTCGACTACAACGAATAGGAGAAAAACACATTGCACGAGTTTAAGATTGAATCTACGTAAGAGTACGTTTTAGTACTTGGATAGAGGGAATGATATTGAGCAAATTAAAGATATTTTCTTCGAAAATTTTGAAGTAGGTAATTACATTCGACTAATCAATATACAGGATGTTTGGTGGTATAAAGTGTAAAGAATTTCAGGAATGACCTGCTCTATTAGGTTAATTTACTATACTTACAAAGTCTTCTAGTTTTTAAGGCATGCGCCATTTCATATCAAATAATAATTCGTATTCGAGAAACTCATCGGTAAGAGCTGGGATGCGAACTCTTGCTTGAACCTTTGCTTCGTCCCTAAATAAATAATCCCGACGGCTATTCATTTCAAAGTACTGTAATTAGTGTCTATTTTTTATTGCTAAATTTTTATTATTTTTATTTTTTATGTATGACTGAACAGCGATTGACCTTAGTCTCACCTGATGGAAAGCAACGCTAAGGCCTAAGATGTAGGTAGCTCGCTGGATAGTAATAACCTATTCACTCTTGCTTTGAAGAGGCCCAGATTATAATTGTCCGGAAATCAAACGAATGTCAATATAATTGTCCAGAAGACGGGAGCTAGTTCCACTCCTTTGCTGTTCGCATTAGAAAAGAGGAAGCAAATCGCTTCGTGCGAATAAACGGAAGATTAACAACATAAGGATGATACCGCTCCCCCCGTCTGGACGTCCGCTGATGGAACACACCTTCATCGTAGGACCGTGATAGATCCAGTTTCACATAATAATATTATGTATGCCCAAACGTATATTACCTAGAATGCCCCTTTGCCACGTTAAAAGAGCCCTTGAGGCCTACTTGCAGAATAAATGTTTGAATTTTTGTTCCAAGGGTCGGCAAAAGGCGGACCGCGGTCCGTATTGGGACCAGCCGCGGACCCCCAAATAATTTTAAATATGCTGCATGCATATTGATGATTATCAGGTTTTTTTCTGGGCCTCGATTTTTTTTTATTTAACATACCTGTCCGGTCCCTACTTAAAACTAATTGCCAATCCCCTATACATTTCACTAAAATTCTGATAATCTTTTTGACTGGACGGTCGTGGTTATTACATTTTCCCGGAACGAAATTTTCAGGCAAGGGACGTTTTTAAACGGAACAAATACTACCTCTATAACTGTGCGTAAATTAAGGTTCTAAACTATTGACCTTTTATGTAGTCCGCTAAGATTTTGGAATATTTAATACTTATCCAGTAGGTACCAGTGGCGGCGCGTCAAAAATATTCTTAGGGAATCCGGAAATAATTTGCCTTTCTTATTGTTCATGAGCCGAACTGGACTAGCTGAAAATTAGGCGAGCCGGTGGGAATCGAGTTGTATGGTCGCTCCGTCACTGGTAGGTACAAGCAAAAACTATGTTAGCACCGTTAGTTACGTATATATACTTCCTTCAATCTTTTACTTATGCCACACAATCGGCCATGATGGCAAAGGACCAGGACGCAGCTAGAATGAAATGAAAGTATGTATTTCTCCCTTTAACACATAACTGCGTCCTGTACGTTGAGCCATAATTATGAGGATTCGGCTTTAAAAACATCCTCACCGGGGAACGAAATCGCTTTGCCATTTGGTTGACATGTAACGAGCTATTATTATTACCAATCGAACTTTGGCAGTTAGGCAGGGTCACTACAATTAGGCTACCCGCGCAATATCGTAAAACTGTGCGCAGGTACAGTAAAGGGCACCAATATGTATGTATACATTTTTCACGCTATTCCATTGAAATAATGTCCAAAAATGTATACATATTTATGCCCTCGACTGTACTCCTTATGCCTTATGCCACAATCGACTCAACCT